>OY720259.1:2705000-3955000 GCA_963082625.1 Pasiphila rectangulata | reverse complement strand
ACTCAATGTGATTGTTATAGAAATATAACTAAATAAGAGGTTCAGACTATTCCAAGCACAATATTATCAAAAACTACTTATGTACTGATTTATTTGACAATGTATTTTTAGGGTTCCGTAATACAACCAGAAACCCTAATAGTATACCTTGTCTGTGTGTCTATCTGTCTGTCTTTGGCTTTATATAGAGACTGTTAATCTTAGAAAGCTGTAATTTGGCATGAACATATAAAATAAGGACACAAAGATAAGTATGGCAACAACCCTGCATGATCAGTACTTGGATCTCCAAGTCCATGAGGGAGGCCTATGTCCAGCAGTGGATGTCCTATTATGGCTGTGATGATGATGATGAGATATTGATATTTCATTGTACATTTTAGATACAGCCCGCCGAGCTCTCAGTGTTGGAGCTGCTCTCCAGCAGAAGAAAACCTTGAAAGACAAGACCGGCCATAATGTGGTGCTGGTGGATGGAGTGCGAACCCCTTTCCTTGTGTCCTTCACCGACTACTCCAAGATGATGCCTCATGAGTTGGCCAGGCATTCCCTGCTGTAAGTTTTAGAAATAGAAAGATATTTATTGCAAAATGTTGTTGATAAAGATATTTTTATAGTCAAATTGTGTGCATACATGTTCAGTTATTAAAATTTAAAGGTTTGTTTCAACTATTTGTACCGTTTTTATGCAATACTATACAATAAATATAATTTTTTTTGTATTCTCATCCGCTATCGTTTGGTCTACTATAGGTGGGTACCCAGGTGGGGAGTTGATGGATTTTCTCGCATTTGGGATTCAGTCTCATCAAAGACATTTTCCACATCTTTGATTCTCTTCAGTAGCAGGGTGTCCAGCTCATGGCTTCTCTTCAACCACTTTGTGTCATGTGGGTGGATTAGTGCTCTTGCTAGTGGATTAGCATGATTTTTAAGGTGGTCCAGTTTTTAAGGTGGTATCGGCTTCCTCTAAGTTTTATTTTCTCTTCAACTGTTGGAACCTGTAGATACTCAAGGGTCTCCTTGTTATTTGTGAACCATGATGCATCTACCAGAGTGCGTAAGATTGGATTTGCTGGTTCTGCTCCAGATTTGTATCCCATATGTCCAGACCGGTTTCAGAATACTGTTGTAAACCAACCGCTTGTTGAGCAATGGCAGTCGGGATTGTGGCCCAAGTAACCAGTATAAGCTTTTGAACCGAGCATCAACTTCTGCCCTTTTTGCTTTGATGTGGTCTTTCCAGGTTAGGCAATAAGGTCCTTAAATTTATTAGTACAGTTTATAAACACTTTGTCTTTTCTACCCAGATTTTTTTTTAATTATGATTTATTTATTTATTCAGACATTAACACAGCATTACAGTACAACCAATATGATGTTATACATAGTAGTTGTTCCTTTCAGCCAACTAAGAGCGAGGGCGAGTTGATTGTGACGATGATCTGAAGAAAATTATTCTGTTTATTTAACAACTAGCTCCTGCCCGCCACTTAGCACGTGTTATAACCCGGATAAAAAGTAACATATGCGTTAATCCAGACCTACATCTATATATATATATGTGTGCAAAGTTTCATCTCAATCCGTGGTGTAGTTTTTGTGTGAAGAGGTAATAAACCTCCATACAAACGTTCTTCTTTATAATATTAGTGGGATTTGATTGAGAAACAATATTCCATAGCAAAATGTTGAGAAGGTCGTAAAAAACCCTTATATAAAACTAGCTTTTGCCCGCTACTTCGTCCGCGTGGTAATCCCCTTTTTCATGCAGAGCCACTTTGATTCGAAAATTAATATTTTATTTTCTCATTTATTCCTAATCCCGTGGGAATTTCGAAAAATCCCTTCTTAGCGCACCTCCAGGATACTCAAGGTATATGTGTGCCAAATTTCAAGTCTGGGTCCAGTGGTTTAGGCTGTGCGTTGATATATCAGTCAGTCAGTGAGTCAGTCAGGACTTTGAATTTTATATTATATAGATGAGTGGCCGTGGCATTGTGATCAATTTATGCCAATGTTTCAAGCTAAATAGAAAAGAAGAATCAACACCTTCCACCAGATGTAATATAATGCAACTTTTCAATCTTAAATCTCATTTATTTATAAAGATATGGCGTACAAAACAGAATACATTCACAGATTATAACTATATACTAACAAGCATTGGTACGGGGGTACCAGAAAAGCGGGCGAAGGTTTCCAAAAAAATCCATTTTTGACCTTTGGTAACCTTTTGAGGTCACAATAACTCCCTGTAACCCAAATCAATCAGTACCCTTCTCTCATTAAGACAGCGCTAACAAAAAAGGTTTCAAGTAAATCGGTCAACGCGTTCGGTTGTAATCGTTTCATGCACAGACAGACAGCGCTATGCATAATAGGGGGCTTCGCCCCCTAAATAGCTTATTATAATTTTAAACATTGTTTCCAAAACATGCTATCTAGCCTGATATTAAATAATAACTGATTTTTTATTTACTGTATTGCGTTCTGTTTGCCATTAAAAATAAATAATATCTGGCTCATATCCCAGCTGTCTATTATTTTTATAAGACTAAATGACGAGACAAGCGGAAGGCCCACCTGATGTTAAAAACATCTACCTATGTATATCAACTGCAATACTGCACTGATCACGCTCACGCATCGCATTGAGCTCGTCACCCTGAGACATAGAGTTGTAAGATCTAATGTGCACGTAATTTACTTTCGCAGTGGCCTCCTCCAGAAAACTGGCATCTCCAAAGAGCTGATTGACTACATTGTCTACGGCACTGTCATCCAGGAAGTCAAGACGTCAAACATCGGTCGAGAGGCTGCCCTCGCCGCTGGGTTCAGTGACCGCACCCCTGCCCACACCGTGACCATGGCTTGCATATCGTCCAACCAGGCTATAACTACTGGTTAGTACACGCTCATCTCTCATCTCAGCCGTAGGTCGTCCACCGCTGGACATAGGGCTCCTTCACGGATCTCCAAGTACCCGTGAGGGGTTGTTGTTGCCATACTCACCACGCTTGGCAGGCGGGTTAGCGAGCGCAGTACAGAGTGTTGAAACACTGAAAGATGCTGCTGCCCTGCCTCTTTCGGAGGAATCCCTTAGCAGGCTCTTACTGCATCCAAGGGCAAGTATTAGTATAGGCTAGATTACAACATTTTTATTTAAAATGCTAAAGACTTGCAAACGGGACTACAGGAGCTCATAGTCATGCCTTTCTTCTTCAACAACATCTGTCATAACCATGTGGCTAGGGTCGGGTTAGCATCTCGGGGAACAATGCACAATATACCCCAATGCAGTGCAGATCTGGTAGCCCCCACCAGAATTAGAAGTAGCCTCACCCGCGGTCATCCGGCAACGTGGACTATATCGTTTGCCCATACGGCAGGTGGTCTGCTTCGAGGCCGTCTCGCGAAACACTTAGTTTTTATCCCCCGAAAAAAAAGGGGGGGTGTTATAAGTTTGACCGCTATGTCTGTGTGCCTGTCTGTGGCACCGTAACTCTTAAATGAATGGACCTAAATGCATGTTGTTTTTTTATTAAAAAAAATATTTTCATTCTTGCTCAAAAAGACCCTCATTGTGGCGTACCAGAGCGAAGAAAAAATAGCATATCTTCCTCAAGGGGAAAAAGTTTTTATTTTTTAATTTTTGTCTGTCCAATGGCAATGAGCCTACATAAACGAAAAAGTCTTTAGTCATAAGTAGAATAATCATCACTCGACTTATTACTGTTTCATAAAAAAAGAACAATATTTTATTTTTGAAAATGGAACTAAAATCAGCGATCTCGGTAGTATGCATGCAATGCGTTGCGGCTACAGAAGAAATAAAAAAAAGACATTGGCGCGAATCTTTAGAATTTTTCTCTAATTGCAAATTGAATTGGTAATGACCGGGTAAGTTACCGGGAAAAAACATCTCTTTAAATATCCAGAATTGTACAAATTGTATATATAATTTTAATAAAATAAACTATATTTCATTGGATTATTTTATTTTCTTGCAATCGTAGTAAAAAGTAGAGTAACACACGGCGCTAAATACCCATTAAAACTCGGTTTCTATTTACTCCCTCGCTCTACCTCGTATATAATGGGTCATTTTAGCTCCTTGTATAACAATCTACTATTTTTTATCTGGTGATGGTTCTTAAACATATTTGATCAAAATCAGTTGAGAAGCTTACAAGATATGGGGGTGAGAGAGGACGAATAATCGAATGTTTCCAAGTATACTCGAGTTTGGTATCAAATGAAAGGGCATAATGTGTAGATTGAATAACTGAGGAAACACATTAAAAAAAATATAGGTAACCTCCGAGACTAGGTAAAGTGTCGGACTTGTACTTATTTACTTTAGTTTGTAATTCTTATAGTGTTTAACCACACTTAGGTAGAACATTTCCAAGAAATAAAAAACCTTAGTAGTTTCCTGTAGATGGCGCTCTAATCGGTGCTCAACCGATATCATGTTATCAAGAATTTCAGCGGTACCAGCCATGGGTTCTGTAGCTTAGTGGCACTTCCGGCTTTAGGAAGCGTCAGGGATTCAATTTGACGGACGTGGGTTCGAATCCCACCGGAATTCCGGCTTTAGGAAGCGTCAAGGATCAATTTGACGGACGTGGGTTTGAATCCCACCGGAATCATATAAATATTATATAATTAATTTCATTGACATATCGAATCATAATTGTTATCTAGTGACATATATTATTGTAATTTATTTTGTGTAATTTTGCATGCCATGTACTTTGGTGAAATATGTGAAACCATCCAATGATTTTGATTTTTGATCTTTAATTTTTGATAAGGTTTTTAATTTGTATTTAATTACTCTAAACCGCCGGCGCCGTTGCAGGTATCGGCATGATCGCCGCGGGCGCGTACGACATCATCGTGGCCGGCGGCGTGGAGTTCATGTCCGACGTGCCCATCCGGCACTCGCGCAAGATGCGCGCGCTGCTGCTGCGCGTCAACCGCGCCAAGACGCCCGCGCAGCGCCTCGCCCTGCTCGCCACCATCCGCCCCGACTTCTTCGCGCCTGAGGTAAGCTAACACTCGCGCCAGACGCCCGCGCAGCGCCTCGCCCTGCTCGCCACCATCCGCCCCGACTTCTTCGCGCCTGAGGTAAGCTAACACTCGCGCCAGACGCCCGCGCAGCGCCTCGCCCTGCTCGCCACCATCCGCCCCGACTTCTTCGCGCCTGAGGTAAGCTAACACTCGCGCCAGACGCCCGCGCAGCGCCTCGGCCTGCTCGCCACCATCCGCCCCGACTTCTTCGCGCCTGAGGTAAGCTAACACTCGCGCCAGACGCCCGCGCAGCGCCTCGGCCTGCTCGCCACCATCCGCCCCGACTTCTTCGCGCCTGAGGTAAGCTAACACTCGCGCCAGACGCCCGCGCAGCGCCTCGGCCTGCTCGCCACCATCCGCCCCGACTTCTTCGCGCCTGAGGTAAGCTAACACTCGCGCCAGACGCCCGCGCAGCGCCTCGCCCTGCTCGCCACCATCCGCCCCGACTTCTTCGCGCCTGAGGTAAGCTAACACTCGCGCCAGACGCCCGCGCAGCGCCTCGCCCTGCTCGCCACCATCCGCCCCGACTTCTTCGCGCCTGAGGTAAGCTAACACTCGCGCCAGACGCCCGCGCAGCGCCTCGCCCTGCTCGCCACCATCCGCCCCGACTTCTTCGCGCCTGAGGTAAGCTAACACTCGCGCCAGACGCCCGCGCAGCGCCTCGCCCTGCTCGCCACCATCCGCCCCGACTTCTTCGCGCCTGAGGTAAGCTAACACTCGCGCCAGACGCCCGCGCAGCGCCTCGGCCTGCTCGCCACCATCCGCCCCGACTTCTTCGCGCCTGAGGTAAGCTAACACTCGCGCCAGACGCCCGCGCAGCGCCTCGCCCTGCTCGCCACCATCCGCCCCGACTTCTTCGCGCCTGAGGTAAGCTAACACTCGCGCCAGACGCCCGCGCAGCGCCTCGCCCTGCTCGCCACCATCCGCCCCGACTTCTTCGCGCCTGAGGTAAGCTAACACTCGCGCCAGACGCCCGCGCAGCGCCTCGCCCTGCTCGCCACCATCCGCCCCGACTTCTTCGCGCCTGAGGTAAGCTAACACTCGCGCCAGACGCCCGCGCAGCGCCTCGCCCTGCTCGCCACCATCCGCCCCGACTTCTTCGCGCCTGAGGTAAGCTAACACTCGCGCCAGACGCCCGCGCAGCGCCTCGCCCTGCTCGCCACCATCCGCCCCGACTTCTTCGCGCCTGAGGTAAGCTAACACTCGCGCCAGACGCCCGCGCAGCGCCTCGCCCTGCTCGCCACCATCCGCCCCGACTTCTTCGCGCCTGAGGTAAGCTAACACTCGCGCCAGACGCCCGCGCAGCGCCTCGCCCTGCTCGCCACCATCCGCCCCGACTTCTTCGCGCCTGAGGTAAGCTAACACTCGCGCCAGACGCCCGCGCAGCGCCTCGCCCTGCTCGCCACCATCCGCCCCGACTTCTTCGCGCCTGAGGTAAGCTAACACTCGCGCCAGACGCCCGCGCAGCGCCTCGGCCTGCTCGCCACCATCCGCCCGACTTCTTCGCGCCTGAGGTAAGCTAACACTCGCGGCAGACGCCCGCGCAGCGCCTCGGCCTGCTCGCCACCATCCGCCCCGACTTCTTCGCGCCTGAGGTAAGCTAACACTCGCGCCAGACGCCCGCGCGGCGCCTCGGCCTGCTCGCCACCATCCGCCCCGACTTCTTTGCACCTGAGGTAAACTTAATGAATAGTCCTATGTTGGCTTAAAAGCTTCCTTCTTTCTGAATGTGGTACTCTACTCTGGACAAATGCGTTTTAGACAAGCTGCAATGTCAAAAATGTTAAGGAAGAGAATAAACATGTGGGACCAGTGAGCTGTTCAGGCCGATGGATCCCACTGCTGGATTTAGATTAGATAAATTATACCTACGCATTTTGTTTACTATGGAAGACCAGCGTTGTGGCACGACCAGTTCTGCCAGAGCACTTGCTGAGTAGTGACCATTTTTGTCACTAGTTTTTCCAAATTAATATTTCAAAGAAATTAATAACCTTATCAAATATTTTACTGAGGATTCGAACCCGCGTCCGTCAAACAATACTTGACGCTTCCTAATTCATATTTTTTGGTGCTTGTGTTATGTGTGACAAAATAAACGTTCCTTTATCTTAACATTTGAAAGCTCAATTATTGATTTGCACTGAAATAGTGTTAACTTACAGCTCCCAGCGGTAGCGGAGTTCTCTTCCGGCGAGACGATGGGCCACTCTGCGGACAGGCTCGCGGCCGCTTTCGGCGCCACCCGACAGGTAATAAATTACTTATCACACTACATATGCCTCTCACGAAGATAGTTATACTGCTAAAAATAGCTAGCTGATTTTAGTTCATGGAACCCATTATTAGATTAACGGTATCAACAGAATACCAGCGCTGACCCGTCTCCTGATAGTGAAGCATGGTGCTGAGTTGAGACCAATTCGCAGCAGTAGCACGCAACACTTTATATTTCTAGTATTAAGTCTCTTTTTATTTTTTATTCTGTGTCTATTATGATTTTGTTATTTTCAATTTTTTTCTGTGTATTTGTTATTGTAGTGAATAAATAAATGTCCATGTTTATCTGTGTAATGGCTTCCATAGACTAAAATCAGCTGGAGCGTACTTAAAGCGTACATACATGCAATAAGTTTCGTTTACAAATAGCTGAGCTGCCTTTTAACAAATTGGAAATGATTCCTTGTCTCTGTAATTAAAAAGTGTAAGCTTATCGTTAAATTATAGAACATATTTTTTATATGAAAGGCACAATAGGCATGTTGACAGGTTATGCAAAACTAAATTATTTCTAGTCAGTCAGTTGGATAATACAAAAAACACAGACACGTATATTTGCTTTTTAAATTAATGTAACAATACCTACCTACCTGTCTTCCCGGGACCACGATGGGTGCAATCCTGTCGAAACGTCGGGCAATAATAAAGGTAAATAGCGCGATAAATACCCGGTTAAATATGTGTTAATAGTGTAACAATACCTAGATAAAAAAAACTCGCTCTGGGTTAAAGTATAGGAGTGGGGTCTCGTATCGTCCTCATTCTGCATCCAGGCACGCCGGCGCGCTCAGCGCGGGACTTCGCGCGACATTTAGATGTAATGTATCCCGGTTAATTTTGAATTGCGTTCAAAAAGAAAAAAATACGTATAACAAAAAAACACAATAGATTTTGTTGATCTACATTTTTTTATTTATTTATTTATTGAATAAAGAAAACAAACTTAAAAAGAATCACAAAGTAATTACAGCATCAAAAAACCGATGATGATATAGATAGATAGAAAATGCTTTATTGCACACCTTAAAACTAAACATAATAACAAGAAACACTGAAAAACAAAGTGACAATTGGCGGCCTTATCGCTAAAGAGGTATACATGATGGAGTAACAATTAAGATTAGTAAGACCTAGCCTATTCTAACACTTATTAGGTTTCCATTACAAGCTTCACTTGGCGCTAGATGACGATGTGTGTAAAGAACGTTATTTTCTATTTTTCTTTTACATTATTTTCAAGGAACAAGACGACTACTCTCTGCGTTCCCATAAGAACGCATTCGATGCGCAGTCCAAGGGATACTTCACGGATCTGATACCCGTCAAGGGTGAGTTGCGTTCCTTATTCTTTTATTTAAACACAGAATATGCCGTGGGACTCCGGCAGGAGAATGTTGCCTCTTGCCCGTGGATGCTGTAAGCTAAGAAGTATCTCCGGAAGTGTGCTATGCTTGGCTTGTCTGTTTTTGGACTGGCTTTTAAATAATATTGTATTTTAGTTTTCAATTTATTGTGTGTAACTTTGACGTATCCAAGTGTTCTTAAGTGTCCCTATGGAAAAATAAATGAGTATGAGTCGGGAAGCAGCGTCTTTACGTGTATCAACGTCCTCTACTGTGCTCGCCAACTCGCCTGCCAAGAGTGGCGAGTGTAGTGACAACCCCTCGTGATCTTTGAGATCCTGAAGGAGGCTATGTCTAGCTGTCTGACGTGGACAGCATCCTCTCAGCCGTAAGACTGCTGGACATAGACCTCTCCTATGGATCTCAAGGTCATGACGGGGTCGTTGCCATACTAGCCACGCTGGGCAGTTTGGTTTGATACACAGGTAGCACGGAACCCTAGGCAGATTCTCACCGCATCCAAGGGAGGATAGGCAAAATTTTACTGCAGGCACTCCACGGCAATATTATAATTTATATTCGTCACTGATATCTACTCCCCCTCCAGTGGAAGGCAAGGACAGCCTGGTGGACAAAGACAACGGCATCCGCGTGTCCACGCCCGAGCAGCTCGCCAAGCTGAAGCCGGCGTTCATCAAGCCGCACGGAACAGTCACCGCCGCCAACGCATCATTCTTGGTATGACCGCAGTATGACCTTCCTTCATTCACCATCCCCTCCAGCGGAAGGATGTAAGAGAACGATTTCAGAGAAAGGTTTGCTGTAAGAGAACTCTTCTTAGGGTTAAGCTCGCTCATTGTTACAAAGGCACTTAAATTCTAATAAAACGATGACACTACCGAAGCTTTACAACTATGTGGCAGTGTCAACGCCCAACTCCTAGACATACATGGATTCTAAATCTTTAAAATAAAGAAATTAATTATTATAAACTAAATGGGATGTGTGTGAGTGTGTTTTGTGTGTGCGTGTGTGTGTTTTGTATAGGTGTGTAGTGTGTGTGTGTACGTGTCTGTTTGTGTGAGCGAGTGATCCCCTGAGGCACCCGTCTCTTAAGAATTATCATAATCATTTATTTATTTGACACATAATTTACAATTGTATTGTTGATTCCTTAGGATCTTGAACTAGCCTAGGCTGTGTTTCGAGATCCAAGGCCTCTCCTTATAATAAATCACTAATTGTTGTGTATTTTAAGTTATTTTTGTTTTGTGTGCAATAAATAATACCTACATAATATTGTTGGTTTGCAGACGGACGGCGCCTCGGCGTGCCTCGTGATGTCGGAGGCCAAGGCCAAGGAGCTCGGGTTCAAGCCGAAAGCTTATCTCCGCGACTTCACCTATGTCGCGCAGGTACGTATTAATGCAATATTTACGGGATATTTGCGTTCGAAAGTGAAACCAATAGTAGGGCATCATTCGCAGTCAGAGACTTAGAAAGAGGGTAGATCGTTTCGTCTGCCAATGACTCATCATTTCAGCCATAAAACGTCCACTGATGAACACAGACCTCCCTCATGGATCTCCATGAGGGGTAGTTGCCATACTCACCACGCTTGGCAGGCGGGTTGGTGAGCGCAGTACGGGATGTTGATACACGGATAGAAGCTGCTGCCCATCTTCCGGAGGTATCCCTTAGCAGGCTCTTACTACATCCATGGGCATGAGAGGAGGGGTATCATTCTACTGCCGGCACCCCACGGCGGTTTTTGCCAATGACTACCCACTCGCAAAAGACTTCAATTATTCCGTGATCATGGCGTTTGGAACTGCATCGAAATATCCGAAAACTCAAAGACTCAAATCATGGTAAAGATCCCGTAATTAGTCCATAAAATTGTTATTTATATTGTTGGCAACCATGATAGTTTCAAAAGTTATATCAGGTAGATATTTATGTTATACCTTCAAGGCGATTTGCCAGTTAACTAAAGACCAAGCAAATTTTTACATTCACACTTCATCAACATGCACTGATCATCATTCACTTGCTCATTACAAAATGTCACCTCTATCGTTGCGCAGAAAAAGAACAGACCTACACTTCTTGCACAAGCTGTTTAATGGCAAACTCGACTGCATAGAACTTAATAATAAGCTACAGATGAATGCCCCTCTTAGATTGCCAAGAAGTAAAGCCTATAATCTTTTTACACTTCCCTTCTACAGAACCAAGCAGGGCAAAAACGCGGTTATCCCGAGACTCTGTAGTAACTATAATTCTATTTCCAAAGACAATTCCCTTGACATAAGCGACCCAATAAGTAAATTTGACAAATGTCTTAAATCTATTTTGTTTGCTGATGTTCAATAACTTGTTAAGAGCTAGTTTAAATGCTTTTTACAACAATACCTACTTATTCCCATTCCTTATTCAAATCAACATATATTAAATATATTTTGATTGCTAAAGTTAAAAACATTTGATAATACCAAGTTTATATAACTACTTTTTTCATTACTACTGTCATCCAGATTTTTACTTGCTACTTTTTAACATAATTATTATTACAACTTACTATATTACATTGTTACTACCTACATATAATTTTACATAATTACTGAGATAATTATGTAATTATTAGGTTGATACCTGTTGTTACTCAATATAACTTCAATACTTACTAGATACTACCTTTAGTGCCTATTTTTGTTGAGTTGCGCTCAATTGTGTGCATGCTGTGGCCGCCTTTAATTGGGGGAGCACAAGGCCCTTAGTCCCTAAGTTTTAAATTGTGTTGAATCTGTGTATCTCTTGTTGGTGGTCCTAATAAATAAATAAATAAATAAATAAACATGAGATATGTACAGAACAAAAAAATTGCCGTCACGGAATAAGTGCAAAGCTATTTATGTTGTTGGTAACTACTCGCTTCTATACAACAGAAAGGTAGATAGAAACAGAACAATTCAGAAATTGTAGAGTACTTACATAGATGTCTCTATTCTGTTGTCTAAAATGACAATGATGTAATAAAGGACTTAATTATTATTATTATTATAACTACTCGCTACAGCGAGCATTATTCGCGCACGAGCGTTATCCTGCGCGGTGTCGGTCTAACCTCCCTCACAAATAAATGACAAAACCAATAAAAAAAACTGGGGTAAAAGAACTTTAAAAACAATCTATCATTCGCTAGATTTACTGTTATAATGTCACTAAGTGTATAATTACAAACCACTATTCGCCTGCCATACTCCACGAACCGAATGCCGTGGGGTGCCGGCAGTAGAATGTTACCCCTCCTCTTCTACCCGTGGATGCAGTAAGAGCCTGCTAAGGGACACCTCCGGAAGATGGGCAGCAGCGTCTATCCGTGTATCAACATCCCGTACTGCGCTCACCAACCCGCCTGCCAAGCGTGGTGAGAATGGCAACTACCCCTCATGGAGATCCATGAGGGAGGCCTGTGTTCATCAGTGGACGTTTTATGGCTGAAATGATGATGAATGATGACTCCACGAACACAACTCGCGAGTAACGCCTGTAATAAAATGCGTAATGACAGCATTTACCATTTTAAACTCTTCAAGAGTTTCATCATCATCATCTTCTTGATAAAGGCCTCCGTCATGGCTCTCTAAGATTATAATACGAGTATTATGTTCTTAGTAGCAATCTTAATAGCAACCGGCTTGTCCCACAGGACCCCGTGGACCAGCTTCTCCTCGGACCGGCGTACGGCATCCCCAAGATCCTGGAGAAGTCGGGGCTTCAGCTCAGCGACATCGACACCTGGGAGATACACGAGGCCTTCGCTGTAAGTGCCCTCGTTCATCCTTTAGGGCCCAACTGCTCGACTGAGAGCATATACATTTCAGCGTTTTCCTAAATAAGTCAAAAACTTAAAATAAAACTAAAAACTGTTTATTAAATATACAAATAGTCATTTCATTTACCCCATTGGAGGCCTCTTTAAGCGCCCTATGTTTTTATGATTGAAATAAGCTTGTTTTACGGTTTTCTTGATTGCAATATAAGTAAATAAATGTTATCTAATACCATTCCATATTTCAAGTCGATAGAAGAAGAAGAAGAAAATCATTTATTTACCACACGCACAGTACAATATAAACACAAAGATAATAAAAAATATAAAAAATTACACAAACAAACAAAGAACACAAATAAAACTCAACATTAAAATACGGACAGGAAGAAAAGGATGTAGCGCGGGTAAATGGGTCCCCAACTCAGCATTGTGTAGCACCTGGCCAGGCTCAGACGCTGGGTGATTTCACGACCGCGGAGAAGAAGGAGACAGGAATAATATAGCATTATAAGCTCTTGAGATATCCCACTGTGACATACAGACAGACAAAGTCACACCACAAGAGTTTATTTTTACCATTAATGTCCGTAACTCAGTAATCTATCAGTCATCTGGTTTCCATAGTTATGGACAAGATAGTGCTGTATAATGTCCAGCATTTATTTTTACTTAATGTTTGTTCCAGGGCCAAATCCTAGCTAACCTAAAGGCTATGGACTCCGACTGGTTTGGCCAGACCTACCTCGGCCGCAAGGGAAAGGTAACCTTGAAGTTGTTTCATTTATTAAGAGCTCAATTAAATTAACTGCTCTTTTATCGTTCGGTTTCACCAAAGTCAATGAGTGCTTATTCATTCGAGCACAGAAGCTACTTTGAAATGTCAATTTACATATGAAAAACAAAACACGTTTAAATTCATCATTTCAGCCATAAAACGTCCACTGATGAACACAGGCCTCCCTCATGGATCTCCATGAGGGGTAGTAGCCATACTCACCACGCTTGGCAGGCGGGTTGGTGAGCGCAGTATGGGATGTTGATACACGGATAGACGCTGCTGCCCATCTTCCGGAGGTATCCCTTAGCAGGCTCTTACTGCATCCATGGGCATGATGGGGTATCATTCTACTACCGGCACCCCACGGCACATTTAAATTGAACAGAGCAAATAATTGAATTCGTCCGCTTTATTGCGTAAATTGGCCTCCACAAGTTAATTGTCGCCTATGATCCTGACGGCACGCCACGTATATTTAGCAGTGCCAGCCATCCCAGACATGGCAGCAGTACTCCGAACTTGAACGGACTTGAGCTTTATAGATATTATTATAGACTTGAAGCTGTCCCGGAGTGAAGTGCCGCCGAACTAGCTAGGATGCCCAGCTTCATAGCAGCAATGCCGACTCGATGTGGGATCCAAAGTTTAAAATTTAGGATAGCTCAACATCAAGTAAGCACAAACTATCAGAAAAGGGAAGCAAAATACCGCAGAAAGTGGGAGCGGGTTGAGAAGGGATCTTCTTAAATGAAGAAACACGCCTGTGTCTTGGAAGCGTTAAACTTAACAAGATTTGCATCACCCCAGTCAGATACAAACTTGATGTTACGGTTTAGATCATTTCCCTTCGGAGGTTCCGGATAGTGTCCGCACTAGCTCCTGGATTGGCAAAATATCTTTCAACTACTGTGATGCCGGGGTCAAGCAGGTCATTAATTTGCAGCAGGAACAGGGTTGTTGATAGAACAGACCCTGGAGGTTCCCCTTCGTTTATAGCCAATTGTATAGCTAATAGATAGCGCGGCGTAAGCAAGGTAACTATAGTCCTGTAATTGTGTTTACTTACAGAAAAAGAACACCAGCGCCATCTATCAGGCGATAGGGAACTATTTCTGGCTTTTTCTATAAGAACGTTTCATTAAAATCATACGAAAGTGTTCAAGTTTGTGTGCTCAGTATTATGCTGTTCTATTACAGGTCGGATCTCCGGATCTGAGCAAATGGAACAACTGGGGAGGCTCTCTGTCTATCGGACATCCGTTCGCTGCTACCGGCGTAAGTATTGCTTTGATAGGTCCTCTGACACAAGTTTCTACTTAAACGGCTCACGCGACCCCTACTATTTTTCTGTTGTGAATAGTTATGCAGATAAACATTATAAAAAAAACGGCCAAGCGCGATTCTGACTCGCGCACGAAGGTTTTCGTACCATTATTTGGTAAAAAACGCTCCCCTTAAATATACCTCTATATGTTATTTTAATTTTATTATTTATTTTTAAAGCAACTAAATATTTTTTAAATATTTCAAGCGTCTACCTGTTGCCGTTATAATTATCGAGCAAAGAACGGTAAAAAGTCATGTTTGTTGTATAAATATTTATTTTATTCTGTTATTAGTATTTGTTGTTAGAGTTATAGCTGCAACGGAAATACATTATCTGTGAAAAATTCAACTGTCAAGCTATTACGGCTCATGAGATACAGCCTGGTGACAGACAGCCGTACAGACGGATAGCGGAGTCTTAGTAATATGCTCCTGTTCCATACCCTTTGGGTATGGAACCATAAAAAGAAAAAGTTGTTTATGGTACTTGTGCCAAATAAAAGGTTGTATCAAACTTGTAAGGACCTTCTTGGGAAGAAGAGTTCTCAGGGAGACCTTCAATTTGGTGATCTAGTCAAACGATACAACGTGCGTGTTTGACAAATGTTTGCTGGATGTGCAGATATTTGTTCTTGGTCTTGTTTTATTTTACCTGGTCTTACTATCAGTATGCTTGGTTTGTAACTACTATCAAATATTGGTGTCGATTCTGTTGGCAAAGTTCCTAACCAAAGTTGGACTAAATTTATACTTATTATACTTAAGGTATTCCGTTGGTGCCGTTCTAAAATTTATTCTGACCAATTTAACGTGATCTAAACGTGGAATTGTCATGTCTCTAATTATAATTCGCTTTAAAAACTGCAACTTTAGAATCAACACCAATGTGTAACTGCTGCGTCCCGTACAGGATACATTTCTGACACTGTAAACCAACTGAATAAAAAGGTCAATGATAAATGAAAAGGCTTTACTGACTGCAAATGTATGTATCCCCAGGTCCGCCTGTGCATGCACACCGCCAACCGTCTCGTCCGCGAAGACGGCCAGTTCGGCGTCATCTCTGCGTGCGCGGCCGGCGGACAGGGCGTCGCCATGCTGCTCGAGAGGCACCCCGACGCTCACCCCAACTAAACGTCCTCGACACAACGTACCAGGCCCATATTCTACAACTAACTTCATACAATAACCTCATCGTCTCAGCCATGGTACCGACCACACAGGCCTCCCTCATGAATCTCCAAGCACCATGGTGCTGGTCATGGAGATGGTCATGACCATGCGGGGGTTGTTGCCGTAATCACCATGCTTGGCAAGAGCGGGTTGGCGAACGCAGTACGGGATGTTGATACACGGAGACGCTGTTGCCCATCCACGGGCTAGAGAGGCGACATTCTACTGCCGGCTCCCCACGCGACGACAATGATCTACCTGCTTTATGGATTTAAGTAGCGTTTTTATATAAACATGCATATTAATATGTTTTATGGTGCCGAGACCAGAAATTCAGAAAGTTTAGACAAGGCTTAGATCAAGTTTGAACTGCGCCTACCTACTATATACATTTGTATCAATGACGATTTCCTTTGTAGACAGATTTGCTTTTTAGAGAGATAGTCTAGTTGTGGAATACAGACCTTGTGCTCACAGGTCCAAACACACACAAACCTGAATAGACTTGGTCTGACGTATTGGTCTTACTTAGCTATAGTTTGGAAGGGTAGATATCCTTTCGTATAAATCACTTCACAGAATTAATCAAAAATCACAATGATGCCAAGATTATTCAAGGGAAAAACTAAAGACTTGTTCTCATTTTCGAAATACTAAGAGATTTTAAAAAAATAATAACTATTTCTAATCATTGGAAAAATCCTTCATTTGTAAGTTAAAATGTATTGTTGTAGTGTGTAAGGAATTGTTTGTTATCTGTCTAACAGCTCATTTGTAAAACATATTTATTTCATATTCCCTAGTGTAAGAATTATATCTGATGATTTTAATGTAAAGCTAAATAAATATTTTAAAAACTTTTAACATTTTATTTCTAAATGTCTTACTATTAGTAAATCAATAATTTGAACAGAAAGGTACAAAATAAAACAAAATTTAAAGGCAACCATTTATTTACAGTCACCAGACCTTATTAGCCAATTCGTCTTATCTACAATTAACCTATATAACCTAGTATAAGATCACCCCACTGAAACAAATAACAAGAAATAAAAATACTCCAAACAAATGTTTACAACTGAGTATTTCACTTTCCCGTGCAGGGCAAATGTATATGCACAATTTTTACATAAAAATATACCATTGAGGGCAATCCCACCAAAAATAAAGCTAAATAAAATTACAAGAAGCATCATATAGAGATTATAAAGAATAGACGTTAGTCTAAATTATGCTAAAAAGCTATGCTTTTAAAACGTCATGTTAATTAAAAGGAAGAGACTTACACCATTTAATTGGAGACGACGTCGACCTAGCTTCTGCCCAATTCGATGTGTACAAATGTAAACAAACTGTAACACTTCTCTCGCTCGTGGATTCGGCCTCTAAGAGTGTATAGAAGATAGAAATACGTGGCACGACGATAACATCGCCGCGATTCCCTCGCTCGTGGAGACGGCCCCTTAAAATTTCCTTTCTTACTTGATTACACTGATAGGGCTAATTATCCACAATGAATGAACAACAAGAAAGTACCTAGTTTTTAGGTTAAGTACTTTTGTACATATCGAATTTGGTGACGTAAAGATTTAAATTATCCACTTAAGTTTGAAAAACAAACAAATGTAATGCAAATCGGGAGGTTAGGCAAATGTTAGCGTTTGGGAGTTTCTAGATTATATTAAAAGTGAATGATGTAACATACAAATAATGTGCCGCCAGTATTGGTGTCTGTTTAATTGACCATAGTGACGGGTTAGAAATATATGTATGATAATCATTTGTTTAGGTTTAGAGTAGAGAGGCCTTTGCCTAAAGCTCTTTCGCAAGTGTTATAAGTTGATTAAAGTAAAATGTATTTTTTTTGTTGATTTAAATGTGTTTACATTTTATTTTGTTTTTTTATCATGCTTCATAAAAATCATGTGCATGATGCATGTTTTGGAATGCTGTCCTGACTCCAAACATTTTCTATTTCCTTGTATTGACCGCAGTACGTTTTTTTGTGTACCAAATAAATAAATAAGAAATGGTCACTAACTTAATCAAAAACTGTGTTTGTAGCTTCTTCAATTTAATGATAACTGCAATAATAATCAAACATTACTTTAATAAAAATGTCAATCAATTCAAACTTTAAAATCTAGAAATAGAAAGATTTATGTTATGAACGAAGGTGTTAAGTTATCAGAGAAAGATCTACGTGTGCAGAAATATAAGTCGAAAAAGCATTTCATAATTTCTGAGATCGACAATTTGGTTTAGCTTATTCGTCTCAGCTGTAGTGCGTTAGGAAAAATCACTTAAATTAAGTAAAATGCAATTAATAATACCTAGTTAAATCAGTGGCTCATAAAAATATATCAATCTATAATATATTTTCTGACAAGATTTTTAGCGTTCTAATAAATCTTCACAGTCTGCGAACATTTTAGAATCACTGACAAAATTAGGTATTACTTGTACTTAGTTACAAGTCTTAAAAAAATAATAATAAAACATTGCCACATAATTTTTCTATCAACAACTATAAATCAAAAAAACTTCAGTCCAATTTCTAGGGAAAGATTACAATTGGAATCAGCTATATATAATAGTCGTAAAAAATTGGCCAACAGCCAGATCTTGTAGAAAAGTAATCCATACCCAGACCTCTGTACAATAAATGAACTAAAATGAAAATACACTCATTAATAAAAATCACAACATAAAGGCTTAACTACACTGGTAACGTAACAGTTGTAGGTACCATATCTGCATATTCAAATATACAGTACATACCCCTATCTGAACCAGTATAAGACAAGCATTATGAAATATGATAGAGCCAAAAGTTTATATTCAACTCTAGGCACTGTTTACTATTGCTAACTTATGAATATATACAAGTTATCTGTTCTAAAAATCTAGTTTTTTTTATTAATAACATTGTATTAATAATAATAATATTTCATTGCTATTAGTAACACTTCTTGATACTAGATTATCCTACTACCACTTAAAATGATGCATGTATATTTTTTCAACATAGTAATTTAAAAACTTCGGCGCTATTAACAGCCAGTGAGCTAAACGACGATTTTGACATAAAATTATTACCATAATTTTGGGCTTTGTAAATAATTGAATATTATATTATGTATTTCTGTTTATAACCTACTGAAAGGAAATAATTAACTAATTTTACTATTGCTTTAATTTATAACTGCGATATGCAAGGCAAATATGTTAAATATAGCACAGATTGGTGTTTTACAATAATATATCTTTGGGCCTATTTAGTTTTTGGATTACACAACATTACAACAGTGTCTAAATCTATCATATCTGGATTTCAATCTATACAAAAATAATCATCTGTATGTAGCCAGATAAATACTTAATTATGTAAGTCAAAAGATTTAACCAACTATATCCAAAACTGGACTTCAGTTAATTAACTATACCTATCACAAGTATTAACAGTTAATTCAAACATAGTTTCCTTGTAATAGAGCTCAATTAAGAAAAACCATCTTAGTTCAACACATGGCAGTCTTTTGCCACAAAAATGTGTATATAAGCATCATAATTAAGCATTGGCAGAGCACCCTCTAAATTGCATTAAACAGCAATCTCTATTATTTTGTAATCTTTTACAACTCTGTACTCTGTTGAGTATAGATATGAAGTATTTCCGTCCTTTGCAGCATGAGTAAATCAATACTGACAATGTCATCTAGGATAGATGCAATGGCCAAGTACAACATGGTACATTAGAATATCTGTAAATAAGTCATCTTATTCCTTTCTCAGTCACATTCAATATTAACTTTAGTATTTATATAATCACTCAGTATATATTTTGTTTATTTGGCCATTCAACAACGCAATCGATGTACACCATACATTCTGTTCCAACCACTGAAGTTTAATCCCATACGTTTTCGCTGCTTCCCAATATAATACTTCATGTTTTCATCATATATTCCATGAACCTACACTGTCCAAATGTTCAAACTGTGCCAAGTACAACTGTAATAATTTTGTGCATACCACAAAATATATTCACATGAGCATATTCCATAAACTTTTTTCAGTACGAAGTTATAGGTTTACACTGTATATAAGGTATTCACAGTAAATTCGGCATACTGCTCAATAAACTGTAACTTTCTTTGTTACCTCGAACAAGGTTTCTTCGCAATAGGTTTACACAAGGTATCCACTGCATAAAACATGGTTTACACTGCATATATCCCACAGAATATTCTGCTGTTTACACTGCATATATGGTATCCACGGTTTACACTGGTACACTGCATACAACAACGGTTTACACTGCATATAAGGTGTCCACAGTTCACTGTATGTATATTCCGCTGGGCTCCACCGTCCAGGACTGTCACAGAGCGTGAGCAGTGCGGGCAGCGGCTACTGAAAGTCCGCGAGCGACTGCCGCCAAGTGGCGTGGAAGGGTATACGCAGGATTTTCAGCTTGGTGTTCGGTAGCTGGGCGGAGAGCAGCCGCTGCAGTGTGGGTAGGGGCAGGATCTCCACCTGTGGGACGAGACAATAATAATGCTGGTCAATTCACACAGCATCATCTAGCCCCAAGCTAAGCAGAGCTTATGTTATGGGTGCTAGATAAAGATAAAAGATAAAGAAACGTTTATTTTGTCACATTTTTACCATCAAATAAAAACAAAATCATCAATTCGATTTTAAAACTAGTGACAAAAATGGTCACTACTCAGCATGTGCTGTGGCAGAACGAGTCCTACCACAGCGCTGGTCTTCCGTAGTAACCATGATGTGCGGTTGGTGCTACCGCAATGCACGGTAATTATATGTTTATTAGGTACACATTAAAATCGAATGAAAAAGAAATACAAAATAAATAAATATAACATTTTCACAAAAAGGAATATAAAATTACATGGATAATGTAAGACACAAAATAATTAAACAAGAACAATTTGCATGCGATATAATATACAAAAAATAAAAAAGATATCACGGATCTATACTAAATATGAAAACTAGAGGTAAGGCACAAAACGACTACTTATTTTGTTTTAACTTTTGAGTATGTAGAAGGTACTTCTTTAATGAATTTCTAAAAGACCAAATTGAAGAGGAGTTCCTAATTGGAGGTGGCAAGTTGTTCCAACATTTCGTGGCAGCGTACCTGAAACTGCCACGAAAAGCATTCGTTTGTGCTTGGGGCACATAAGTCGAGTGGCGAATCTTACGTAATCACTGATTTACTTAATACATTGTACTACACAGATAGATATTTGCTTTTTATTTTATATATAGAAAAACATCCACAGCACCCTGGAGAAATATCTGCAGATCGTACAGACATTTGTCCCGAGGCGGGAATCGAACCCGCCACCTCTTGCGTCGCAGAGGAACCTTCGCTCGCTGTGCCAAAAAGGTCGTCAAGATGTCAGATGGTAGGTTGGAATATGTAATCAATGCATATTTCTTAAATTTGACTTTCTAACTTGTGACACGTTCCTATTTCCTCGAATTTGGAATCATAATTGAGCTTTATAGTTTTTTTTAACTTTCGCGATCACAACACATTATTACTATATTGGATTAACGGGTATTTATCTATCATTATAGTAATAATAATTGTGCTTATTATATAACATGCATCAATGGTGAAAGAAAACATGGTGACGAAACCATCTGCTCAGGCGCCACTAGTCCTCAGCACCTCATACAGCATGAATACCAGTTGCTGACGCTGTATACATCTACAATAGATACAAAGGCCTTATTATATACCTGTGGTGGTCCGGCCACTAGCTGGTGGTCCATGGGCAGCCTGCAGCCGGGCACTGGCTTCAGCACCGGGATACACTCGCCCAGCTCGCGCTTGGCCTGCCCGCCGCCGCCGGCCGAGCACTGGTCTATGAACAGCTCCGTCACTCGCAGTAGTTCTTACCTGCGGTGGTCCGGCCACTAGCTGGTGGTCCATGGGCAGCCTGCAGCCGGGCACTGGCTTCAGCACCGGGATACACTCGCCCAGCTCGCGCTTGGCCTGCCCGCCGCCGCCGGCCGAGCACTGGTCTATGAACAGCTCCGTCACTCGCAGTAGTTCTTACCTGCGGTGGTCCGGCCACTAGCTGGTGGTCCATGGGCAGCCTGCAGCCGGGCACTGGCTTCAGCACCGGGATACACTCGCCCAGCTCGCGCTTGGCCTGCCCGCCGCCGCCGGCCGAGCACTGGTCTATGAACAGCTCCGTCACTCGCAGTAGTTCTTACCTGCGGTGGTCCGGCCACTAGCTGGTGGTCCATGGGCAGCCTGCAGCCGGGCACTGGCTTCAGCACCGGGATACACTCGCCCAGCTCGCGCTTGGCCTGCCCGCCGCCGCCGGCCGAGCACTGGTCTATGAACAGCTCCGTCACTCGCAGTAGTTCTTACCTGCGGTGGTCCGGCCACTAGCTGGTGGTCCATGGGCAGCCTGCAGCCGGGCACTGGCTTCAGCACCGGGATACACTCGCCCAGCTCGCGCTTGGCCTGCCCGCCGCCGCCGGCCGAGCACTGGTCTATGAACAGCTCCGTCACTCGCAGCAGCTCGATGGTGACGCCCCACATCAGGTGGGTTAGTGTGTCTTTTAGCCGCAGCACGCCGCTTAGCACCTGCGGATCGTGAACTTAGATAGATAGATAGAAGATGCTTTATTGCACACCTTAAAACATACAAAATAAAAACTAAAGAATCACAGAATATAGTGACACTCGGCGGTATTATCGCTATAGACCGATCTCTATTACAGAACCTTGGGATGGATTGAATAATTATATGCAACATGGGGTTCTATCGATGCAAGATGTATGTACATACGGTAATAGTTATTGAAAATATTATAACATACATAATTTTATACACATACTTAGGTACTATTTACTTTTTGTGGTAATAACAGATTATCTTACTAATCTATCTGTAATTCCGAAATAACTTGCTTGTAATGAACATAATTGCGAAGTTTACTTCTTATTTAGTTATTCACTGAATGCGAAACCCACCGGACGCATTACCATGAACCTTATCAATATGTAAATAGAAAGTAAATCTCACAAAAAAGTGTAGTTCAATTGAAATTAAAATGACTAATACCTTTTGGTACTAGCTTTTTTACATCTCCAATACAAAACTTTAAGAGATATCGTTAGCCTGGCGATGTATCGCGCTAAAAACGAGCGAGACAAAAACACGCTCCACAGAACCACAGATGGGACAATATGCGCAAAACGGGACAGATGAACGGATAATGAATGAATGAATGATTATAACTTTATTGTACACCATAAAATAAAATAAATAACAGTAAATAATGTAAGTAGATTTACTACATACCTGTTTATTCGTCGTTGCGGATTGGGACACGTATGTGGGTATAATAAGTAGTCTCTGGATGTTCTTGCATTCCGCCAGCGCGTCATCGAAACCAACCTGAAAAGACAATGACTTTCTAGTAGACTTCAATCCCCCGCCGCGTCTGTCTGTTCGCGAGTGACGCTACTACTAACACTACTGAAGGGATTTTCATGCAGTTTTCAACTATAGATATAGTTTTTTAGAGAAACGGTTGTATGTAAAACTCATTTATTCATATGTTATATAATTTGTTTGTGTTTCTCTTTGTGAAATTTAAGTTTTATGGTGAATGTACAATAAAGAATATCCATCTATCTATCTATCAAGGTTTGGTATAAGTTGGCTGAACTATGACGATGATTGTTGAAGAGTCGGTTGCTCAAACCGACATCACCTGATCAAGAATTTCAGCGGGTCCCGACATGGGTTCTAAAGCTTAGCGGTCAAAGCACTTTAAGGCTTAAGGAAGCGTCAAGTATCGATTTGACGGACGTGGGTTCTAATCCCACCGGAACCGTAAAATTTTTGGTAAGGTTATTCATTTCTTTGAAAATTGTTCAAGAAGTCGGGAAAAATCATGCCGATATTGTGCCACCAAATCAGGACGACGTCTGCCGGGTCCGCTAGCTTATTATATACCGAATCTAAGTCTCTCCAGTTCTCCGGCACACGCAACAAAATGAGAAGCAGTGTCTCTGACGTGATTTACATAAGGTCCCGTCGAGTGCTCCTTTGAATCGGTACTGACCTCATGTGCATCACAAGAGCACCGCTTATGCTACTTTGACGTAGCCGCTTGATGCGCGACAGACCAGCAAACTCTCTACGGAACGTTCAACGGAATGGTTCCAAGACAACGTACCTTGACATCGATATTGACGAGCTCAAGCCTCGTCAGGTTCGGCAGCTGCGCCAGCGACTTCAGCAGCGCGGGCGCGGCGCAGTGCGCCGTGCCGCGCTCCAGGCGCAGCCGCTTGAGGCGCGTCAGGCGCGCGAGCACCGAGCCGAACTCCTCGCGGAACGTGCATTCCCTGGCCTATCGACGTAAGACAACGTACCTTGACATCGATATTGACGAGCTCAAGCCTCGTCAGGTTCGGCAGCTGCGCCAGCGACTTCAGCAGCGCGGGCGCGGCGCAGTGCGCCGTGCCGCGCTCCAGGCGCAGCCGCTTGAGGCGCGTCAGGCGCGCGAGCACCGAGCCGAACTCCTCGCGGAACGTGCATTCCCTGGCCTATCGACGTAAGACAACGTACCTTGACATCGATATTGACGAGCTCAAGCCTCGTCAGGTTCGGCAGCTGCGCCAGCGACTTCAGCAGCGCGGGCGCGGCGCAGTGCGCCGTGCCGCGCTCCAGGCGCAGCCGCTTGAGGCGCGTCAGGCGCGCGAGCACCGAGCCGAACTCCTCGCGGAACGTGCATTCCCTGGCCTATCGACGTAAGACAACGTACCTTGACATCGATATTGACGAGCTCAAGCCTCGTCAGGTTCGGCAGCTGCGCCAGCGACTTCAGCAGCGCGGGCGCGGCGCAGTGCGCCGTGCCGCGCTCCAGGCGCAGCCGCTTGAGGCGCGTCAGGCGCGCGAGCACCGAGCCGAACTCCTCGCGGAACGTGCATTCCCTGGCCTATCGACGTAAGACAACGTACCTTGACATCGATATTGACGAGCTCAAGCCTCGTCAGGTTCGGCAGCTGCGCCAGCGACTTCAGCAGCGCGGGCGCGGCGCAGTGCGCCGTGCCGCGCTCCAGGCGCAGCCGCTTGAGGCGCGTCAGGCGCGCGAGCACCGAGCCGAACTCCTCGCGGAACGTGCATTCCCTGGCCTATCGACGTAAGACAACGTACCTTGACATCGATATTGACGAGCTCAAGCCTCGTCAGGTTCGGCAGCTGCGCCAGCGACTTCAGCAGCGCGGGCGCGGCGCAGTGCGCCGTGCCGCGCTCCAGGCGCAGCCGCTTGAGGCGCGTCAGGCGCGCGAGCACCGAGCCGAACTCCTCGCGGAACGTGCATTCCCTGGCCTATCGACGTAAGACAACGTACCTTGACATCGATATTGACGAGCTCAAGCCTCGTCAGGTTCGGCAGCTGCGCCAGCGACTTCAGCAGCGCGGGCGCGGCGCAGTGCGCCGTGCCGCGCTCCAGGCGCAGCCGCTTGAGGCGCGTCAGGCGCGCGAGCACCGAGCCGAACTCCTCGCGGAACGTGCATTCCCTGGCCTATCGACGTAAGACAACGTACCTTGACATCGATATTGACGAGCTCAAGCCTCGTCAGGTTCGGCAGCTGCGCCAGCGACTTCAGCAGCGCGGGCGCGGCGCAGTGCGCCGTGCCGCGCTCCAGGCGCAGCCGCTTGAGGCGCGTCAGGCGCGCGAGCACCGAGCCGAACTCCTCGCGGAACGTGCATTCCCTGGCCTATCGACGTAAGACAACGTACCTTGACATCGATATTGACGAGCTCAAGCCTCGTCAGGTTCGGCAGCTGCGCCAGCGACTTCAGCAGCGCGGGCGCGGCGCAGTGCGCCGTGCCGCGCTCCAGGCGCAGCCGCTTGAGGCGCGTCAGGCGCGCGAGCACCGAGCCGAACTCCTCGCGGAACGTGCATTCCCTGGCCTATCGACGTAAGACAACGTACCTTGACATCGATATTGACGAGCTCAAGCCTCGTCAGGTTCGGCAGCTGCGCCAGCGACTTCAGCAGCGCGGGCGCGGCGCAGTGCGCCGTGCCGCGCTCCAGGCGCAGCCGCTTGAGGCGCGTCAGGCGCGCGAGCACCGAGCCGAACTCCTCGCGGAACGTGCATTCCCTGGCCTATCGACGTAAGACAACGTACCTTGACATCGATATTGACGAGCTCAAGCCTCGTCAGGTTCGGCAGCTGCGCCAGCGACTTCAGCAGCGCGGGCGCGGCGCAGTGCGCCGTGCCGCGCTCCAGGCGCAGCCGCTTGAGGCGCGTCAGGCGCGCGAGCACCGAGCCGAACTCCTCGCGGAACGTGCACTCGCCGAGCTCGAGGGACTCCAGGTTCGGCAGCTCGCCCACCACGTCGCACGCTCGCCAGCCGAGCTCCTGCGAATCATTTTATGCCATTTAGATAACAGTTAAAATTTTAAAGATTGTCTGTATATCGGCCGCCCTTCCCCAGAGCAGGATACCATATGACATGACACTACGGAAGTAGCTAAAATAAACCAGTCTAGCTGTAGCTTCACCAGTAATAGACGTTATTGTTCTGAATGCATAAGCTGCCTAGCTGAACTAGTTGGTCTACTTTAGGAGTTCGGTGGTGGTGCATGCACGGAGACGTGCCTTGATGGACGTGAGCGAGAGGTGGTGCAGGTTCTTGAGGCGCGCGAGCGGCGTGAGGTCGGCGGTGAGCGCGAGCCCCTGCAGCGACTTGAGGCGCAGGTCGGCCAGCAGCGGCGGCGCGGCCAGCGGCGCCGGGTCCAGCGCGGCGTCGCGGATGGCGAGCGCGGACAGCGCGCGCAGCGCCGGCAGCGCCGCGCTGGCGGCCTCCACGGCGCGCGCGGGGCAGCGGCACATCTCCAGCCTGCAACACGAGGCGGGGTCAGCGCATGCTCTGTGGATGCGCTGCACGCGTGCGGAGCGCGACGCTCGGCTAGCGCAGTTACACGAGCGCTAGTAGCGGGCGGCTCGCGACCAGCGTATTCCTCATAATTAGCCACGCACTAATATGACACAGCATCGCTTTAAACCGAATATTTGTATCTCAGATTTGAGGTTACCTTGATCCTAATATAGTACAAAACTGAGTGCTCAAATAATTGAATTGATGGTACACAGTCGTTACAGATATTTTTAAAGATTTATCTGTAATCAAATACCCATTCGTATAAGATATATGTAACTGACCTCTCGATGGAGTCGACCTTGGCGATGTGCTGCGCGAACTGGTCCCAGAAGGCGACGTCGTTCTGAGGCAGCAGCATCTTGCGTAGATCTAGCCACTTGTTTCCGTGTCGTTGGAGGGCGCTGCACAGTCCCCCCCAGTCGTTCACCTGAAGGGAGATTAAACGTTCATTTATTCCCTGTGTTACCGCACCTTGTGTTATCGTTAGGATAGCAACTCACGGACAACTCCTCTAAGAGCGTATTTGCGTAGTAGTATTCTGTCGTATTCCGAGTGTGGCCACTCGGAATACGACAGAATACTACTTCAACTCGAACACACGATCTACAATTACTCGTGAACGTATGTTCATGTACATGTATCACAAGTAATAGTAGATCGATTGACCTGTATCAATTTAATATGTACGAACTAGCGTCAGCAGTATTTTTGGAGTCATAAAAAATTGGGCAAAAACAACTTAATTTATTACAAAAACAAATGAATACAAAATAACATCCGATTTTGGTAGAACTGAACGGAACCTAATGAAATCGAGGTCCAGGTAATGAGGAACTTACTTGTGAGTTTTTCATCCTGACGTGCCTCCAGAGCGCGGGCGCGTGCGCCGCGTCCCGCCAGGCGCGGCACACGCGCGCGCAGTGCGCCAGGTCGCGCATGCCCAGGTACTGGAATATCTGCGGACGAGGTCAAACACTTGAATCGTTGGATACGCCATTACCGTAATGAGACCGCGCCGTTTTGTTTCCACACGAAATGATAGCTCGCTCATTTGGAATCAGTGTACCTCTAAACACAGTGTTAGCCGGACGTGTTTTTTTACGTTCAATACGATTGCACAATAAATGGTAACAATAACAATTTGGTTTCTTGGCAAACAAGTGTGTGTGCGTCGTCATATTTGTTAACACACATATAAAGACGATGCCACAATTTAACGACGATTTCTTTAGATTAGATCCTATAGAAACCTGAGTGACTCGAGTTCTTGTATCGTTTCAATCATAGAGAGATATGGACAAACCTGTACAATAACATTGCTATCCTTCGCCCTCTCGTAGAACTTGGTGAAGTGGTCGACGTCGTCCTTGGGGTCCGCGAGGGGCCGGCCGCGGCGCCGCGGGGACACGGCCGCCATGGGGGGCGCCGGCGAGCCGTTGGTCACTCGAGTTCTTGTATCGTTTCAATCATAGAGAGATATGGACAAACCTGTACAATAACATTGCTATCCTTCGCCCTCTCGTAGAACTTGGTGAAGTGGTCGACGTCGTCCTTGGGGTCCGCGAGGGGCCGGCCGCGGCGCCGCGGGGACACGGCCGCCATGGGGGGCGCCGGCGAGCCGTTGGTCACTCGAGTTCTTGTATCGTTTCAATCATAGAGAGATATGGACAAACCTGTACAATAACATTGCTATCCTTCGCCCTCTCGTAGAACTTGGTGAAGTGGTCGACGTCGTCCTTGGGGTCCGCGCGGGGCCGGCCGCGGCGCCGCGGGGACACGGCCGCCATGGGGGGCGCCGGCGAGCCGTTGGTCACTCGAGTCCTTCGCTTGTCGTCACTGCCGATAGAGGTGATCATTTCAAGTCATGATCGTCAATACTATGTTAACAATTTCAAAACGTGTTATTTTTTGTGTATTTTGCTGTGTATTGACGTTTTAATTTTTGTTTATGTAACCTATGAAATAAAAATGTTTTGATATGACTTTGCTGAAAAAACTTGACACAGTTATGCATTAACACATTAAATAAGGTACTTATAAACGATTATTAAATTTAACCACTACTTCATTGACAAATTTTTGACTGAAACAAAAAATTGCTTAACATTCGACATGTTTGATATAGATGGGTTCGGTAAACCATAACTATTTTGTGATCATGGCAAGTACTATGTCAAGTTTTAGTATCATACTTTACCTTGAAACAATTTCCCGCTTAGTATAACAAACGTAGACAACAAAGTTGGTATATACAGTTTTTATTAACAGGTTTTGAGTTTGATACATTCCCTTAGCTAGATATAAATAAAACTAACATAAGGCACCTTCACAGTAAAGCTATATGGCCTATTATTGATTAAATAACTTAATTAACTTCTCACACCTTTTAACCACTGTCACTTTAAAATAATGTCAATCTTGGAGTAGCACGGAAAAAGCAACTATGCGGATGTTACTGACTATGGGCGCAGAAAAAGTCGTAGTAAAATCGTGTTCCCTTTCTATATATATTTAGAAGGTATAGAAAGGCAAGAAAATGTTTGTAAAAGAGCTTTTTCTTATACACCAGAAGGATGGCGGCAATTTAGTGAAAGTTATCCATCTTGTTATTTTTCCCGCACTGTACAACACTAACGTGATTCTTACAATCAAAAACCCTCTAGTTGAATGACTTTCTTCTTGCGTTTAGTTTTTTCCGTTATACGTAATCGCAATACTTGGATAGCGTAATGGGCTACATTACTAGTAACATTACTTTGAAGTGAAGTTGTACCTATACATAAACTTCGTATCCCTTAATAAATAAATGAAGTTTACATAGCAGTCTGAAAATTTTTAGCATAATAAGAGAATGCCATCTTAAATTATAGTTGTAAGCTAAATAAAGCATACATAATTCACACAGATATTTTGGGAGTTACCAATTAGATCCTTTTAATGAGATATCTAAAATAATATACAGTGGATTTTAAATAATATCGTCAAAGTACTTTTGCAAATCTATTTACAACACCAAATGCTAATATTAAGCCATAGAAGGACTCTGCTATTACTATCTAGTGAGAATAGCCAAGCATTGGTTTAGTTTAGTGAGAAAGAAAATCATTTCATATCATGAATTTAGATTTCGGATCTAGAGAAAAAGGCAAAACTGTATAATTAACAAAATGTAATTACGACCATGGGTTTCTGATTTGGCGTAATTAACTTTGCTATCACATTATTTATGGAGACCAGCGCTCAGCGCTAAGAGTAAGTACATCTGCAATGTCATATTTCAAACCCCATATATCAGTACTACAGTACTATTCAAAATCTAGAAGTTTTAGTTATATTATTTCATTGTTGTTTTTGTAAACCGGAGAACTGGCAGCCTCATCTGAAAACAAAGAACACAACGGTTAAATAACATTTGGTGCAGTCGCACTAAAGCCCAGGTTCCACCGCCAAAAAAATGTGCTGGAGATGGATAAGCAGAGCGGACTCCGCTAACATAAAATAGGTTGGCGTTTCTACCAAGAAATGGTTTAGGCGTTTCACCCGCTCTCTAGAAGTATGCAAGCTCATATTTACTTTCTGCAGAAAATATAAACTTAATTCCATACTTGCTTAGCCGTCAGGTTAATGTCGCCGAGTGCAGCACTATAATTAACCTGCGACCGTTGACATTATCAACGACTAAGGTAGCTACCACGCTCAGCTAGCAAGCGGGCGCTGGAAGAGGCTTATTTCAACAGATCGACCTTTCATACATGACTTACTTGGCCGCCTGGTTGGGCAAAGGCGCCGGTCGCGGCACTATAATGAACCTGCGTCCGTTGATGATAGCCAGAGACTGGGGCAGCCCCCCCCGCACCGCGAGCAGGCGGGGCACGGGAGGCGCGGGCGGGGGCGCCGGCGGCGCGGGGGGGCGGGGCGCGGCGCCGCGGGGCGTGGCCACCGCCCATACGCGCTCGCCGTCCGAGCCGCCCGATACCTGGAGGTGTATGTAAAAATATTAATTTTGTTGGGGGTTCTCGTTGATAGACACTCCAGTTATAGTTAAGTTTTGAACAAACAGACTAAACGCGGGCGGGCGGCGCGGCGCGGGCGCGGCCACGGCGCCCGGCGCGCCGGCCTTGTGCGTGAGCGGCGGCGGCGCCGGGGCTAGCGGCAGTTAGCTCACCTTCATCCTGAGCAGCACGCGCTTGTCGTTGGGCTTGTGCGTGTTGGCGGGCGGCGCGGCGCGGGCGCGGCCACGGCGCCCGGCGCGCCGGCCTTGTGCGTGAGCGGCGGCGGCGCCGGGGCTAGCGGCAGTTAGCTCACCTTCATCCTGAGCAGCACGCGCTTGTCGTTGGGCTTGTGCGTGTTGGCGGGCGGCGCGGGCGGGCGGCGCGGCGCGGGCGCGGCCACGGCGCCCGGCGCGCCGGCCTTGTGCGTGAGCGGCGGCGGCGCCGGGGCTAGCGGCAGTTAGCTCACCTTCATCCTGAGCAGCACGCGCTTGTCGTTGGGCTTGTGCGTGTTGGCGGGCGGCGCGGCGCGGGCGCGGCCACGGCGCCCGGCGCGCCGGCCTTGTGCGTGAGCGGCGGCGGCGCCGGGGCTAGCGGCAGTTAGCTCACCTTCATCCTGAGCAGCACGCGCTTGTCGTTGGGCTTGTGCGTGTTGGCGGGCGGCGCGGGCGGGCGGCGCGGCGCGGGCGCGGCCACGGCGCCCGGCGCGCCGGCCTTGTGCGTGAGCGGCGGCGGCGACAGCGACGAGCGGCAGTTCTGCGGAGTCAAATGCAAATCAGAAACGTGCGAGTCGGCCTCGCGCGCGAAGGGTTTCCGTACCATTCCGTATTCTGTGAATGTTTGATCATCATGACAGCCGTAAGACATCCACTGCTGGACATAGGCCTCCTTCGTGTACTAAGAGTAAGTAACGTAATCAAAAAAATTACAGATGACAGCTGTCAAACTTCAAATGGACATAACTCGACAACTACTCAGCCTAGACTTTTTCGATGACAGCTGTCAAACTTAAAATGGCCATAACTCTTGTCGAGTTATGGCCATTTTAAATTTGACAGCTCAGCTCAGCCCAGACATTCCGTTTAGGGCTCAAATGAAAGGCATTGATGTTACCTACTTTTTCGATGACAGCTGTCAAACTTGAAATGGCCATAACTCGAAAACTGAATCCAGCCTGGATCTAGTGAGAGTTTTCATTTTAGAAAACTCACTAGATCCAGGCTGCATCTGTTGACTTGATCTAGTGAGAGTGATCCATTATCTCTTATTACTTTTTACCTATCGACTTGGGATAAGGAAACTAGTTATACTTAGACAGCAAAACGCACTAGGCTCATTCTTTTCTGACAACAACAACTACCTAGCTGATAATGGTATGCGTAATGATTCCAAAACTTAAAGTACTTCGGTCATAGACGATGATGAATCTCTTTAACTGACTTTTTAGTAATATTGCATTGGAAAGTCTTGTTCAGCAGCGCATGTTTGCCTCCCGTGCAAGCCGGGTGCTACAGACATGAGGCACGCTGGGCACGCGAGACAGCACGGCTGGACCAACTACATCTACTTCGTCTGTCTTACTGTGCCTCACATGTGAGTTAGACTGTCTTATCGCCCATCAAGCGCGGAGTTTCCAAAAACATCAAGTGGAAGATGGCAATGACCTCCAGATATGGATCGATGGATACTCGCTATCTCTAATTCGCACTGGTAGCAATCCTGTTGGACGTAATGACTCTGTGTTAGACATTTCTAGGCGGCGACGTGTGCTTCACGGTTTAAGATAGACAATTCGCCTACCCAGCGTAGCGTCTAACTAAACCCACAAATGGAAGTAAACAAAGAAACTCATCTCTCGACTGTTGCTGGAGATTCGGAATCTTCACACGCCGTAGACCGTCGTCTTATCAAACAGAGTGACGGTTTGATAAGATGAAGGTCTACGACGGCATTCTACTCAACCAGGGCACCTTTAGGATCTAGAACCTTGGTATTTCACTTTCAAATGACTCGTGAGTTACAACTATTAATTGTAACGTTAAACGGGTTTTCCACACACGTCTAAGTTGAAAATACATAGATGTGAGTTAAATGCATTGAGTGCAACGCAAACGCGTGAGAGGGAAGGAGAAGGTGCCGGATAACACTTCATTCCCCCTGATGAAAGTTCCCTTGGAAGGAACTGAATACGTTATAAACCTATTTTTAACGTACAATTAACGTAAATGCAGTTGAGATGAGAGCGTTAAGAAATATGATAGGAGTTAAACTGAGTGACAGGATAAGAAATAGTGAGATAAGGAAACGTTGTGGCCTGAAAGATGTAGTGACAAAAATTGAGACAGGTATGCTGAGATGGTTTGGCCATGTCGAGAAAATGAATGAAGAACGATTGACGAAAAAAGTGTATAAGGTGAGTGTGAATGAAAGTGTTGGAAGGGGTAGACCTAGGCGGACGTTTAGAGACTAAATCAGGGACGTCTTGAAAAAAGGCCAGGTCAAGAGTACCCTAAACCGAAGAGCATGTATGAAGGAAATAATGAAAGTGGACGAAGCGAAACATGTAAGGATCGTAGCAAGTGGAAAGAAGTGGTCTCTGCTTACCCCTACGGGAAAGAGACGTGTTTATATGATGTATGTAATTCTGCCCTCCTTATCATAAACGCAATAACTCGATTTTGGGGCCTACAGAGTTATATACATATTCGTGATATGTCATTTTAGTCCAATTTACGGAATTTCAATTACAGTTGTCATACAACAGAATTGAGACTATTAACTAGCTGACTCGGCCAATACCGCCCTCCTTATCATAAACGCAATAACTCGATTTTGGGGCCTACAGAGTTATATACATATTCGTGATCAGCAAAGTTATTGCGTTTATGATAAGGAGGGCAGTTAACGTCAGTAGAAAACTTGATATAGTAGTTACCTTGCATAGAAACGTCCTCGAAGGGGGCGCGTGTTTGACTCCCGCGCACGCCGGGTGGTACAGGCAGAGGCAGGCCGAGCACGCGAGGGACGGCACGCCCGAGCCACACGACATTGAGCACGGCTGGATCAGTTGACGCGGAGACTACAAATACACATAAGTTAATTATAGTTTTAGATTGTAGGGTCACCTATTGCTGCTTTAAAGAAGACACATCAAATAATCGAAGCAGTCTATCAGATGCCACTGTCGGACAAAGGCTTCTCTCCTCTCCTAAAGGCCTGTTTGCACCATACGTATTAAAATAAAGGGTGCATGTATAGTTATTCATTAATTAAAAAAGATTAAAATAAATACATACGACATGAGAACCTGCTCCCCCTTTTGAAATCAATTAATATTTAATAAGACGAGGTTATATGCGACATAGAAGGAATTTAAAATGAAAGTTTCAATTCCACATCTTATTGCAGCCCGTATAATACGTATTAGTCTGACACTAAATACCTGTACATCAGGCGACGTCAACTGCTCCGCCGGTTTCGGCACCAAGGGCGGCAGCGGCGGCGGAGTGACCAGCCGCGGCGGAGACTTCGGCACTTGGACCGGCGACCGCGGCACTTGGATCACCAGCGGGGGGACCGTCGGGGGGCCCGGCGGCGGGGAGGGGGCCGGGGGGGCTGGTTGGGCCACCGGCTCCGGCGGCCTGCCCGTACACACTACACTCGCGACGGCTCAGTACCCGTAGCGGGGGACCGATTGCGCTGGTCAATCGGCCCCCCAGTTGTATAGACGGGGTGGTATTATAATCCATACATTGATCAGTTCAATCGCTGATGTTATTTACGGTGACATTTCTGTATGATGATGTTCAATACGTATTTGCAATTTATTGTGTATTTTTTGAGACATTGTAATTTTTTGAAACTATCATGGTTGTTTACACATTTAGAAATATGAATTTATTATTTACCATGATTTGAACACGATATTTCCACGCTGCAGTTTCATCAGTGGAATATCGAGCGAGATCGGGAAACTTGAGACTCATATCATGGTATATATCCAACTAAACGATACTTTGGTCCATATTCTAAAATGCGTAAAAATCCAGTTGAACTATGGTCCACGTCAGGGCTAGTCGCCACCTACTATAACATAGTCTGACTCCAGATGCGTGATCACTACGTTCAAATAAACATTCCCCTACTCATAACTAACTATTTAAATCGTAGTTATTTCTTTAACTTTCGCGGTCACAACACATTACAAATATGCATGTAACCGGGTATTTTATCGCGTAAATTGCCTTTATTTTGACTGGATTGCACCAGCCATGGTCGCGATATGTACGCGGTCCCAAATATATTCATAGCAAATTGTTATTATGTTAGAATCAGATGAGCTTAGGGTCAGGTAGTACCTTGTACTAATACTGTAACATACATTAGAAGGCGGCTAACCCTTGCGCGTGAACAATGATAAAAACAGAGGCGAATTCCGTATGGATTATAATAAAAATAACAAGTTGAATTTCAGGACTAAAATTCAGAAGATTTGCGAGTTACATAAATATTTTTATTTAGTGTACAGTGTATACAGGTATATAAATCTTATAATCTAAAAAAGCCAATCAATATCATACTTTGGGAATGTATCAAACTTTTACATAATCTTAGACTATTTGTTTACAACAGTGTTTTTAAAATAGCACCAAAATATTATAGTATTAATGTCTGTGACATAAATGATTGCACTTTTAAGGAATTTTATTACAAAAAAAAATATATTTCATGTAGAAAATCCACTTCAGACATATTGTTACAATGTGAATACATATGTCACCAACAGTATACTGTGGCCCTACGTAGGTGTATATAGGTTCCAATGACGTCATAATGGTCAATGGCTCGCTTTTGACAGTAATTCTTCCTTTCTGACCTAGATCACATTTTATTCGAAGTCGGCTTCTTCTTTCGCAATTTTTACAAGGTCAATATCATTTGAAGGGCAAAACTGTCGAAATCGAGTATGTGATCATTTAAATAGCGGAATAAAGGCGTCTGTCCACAGCAGCGCACGTGTTCCACGCTGCATGTGTCACACGTCACAACGTTCAGTGTGGCCGATATACGCTGCTGTGGAGAGATGCCCAGGGGCTATGTCTTATTGCAATGGCGCTGTAATGACCGATCACGTCTTCTAATTTTGACAGTTTCGCCATATAAAAACTGTTATAAACAAATCAGTGATCAACCATTTTGAAGCCATTGCCATGGCAGACTTAAACCGTTTCTGTTAGTACCGCCTCCTCATCTCATACCTTGGTTTCTTCCACGCTGCTGAGTTGTTGTTGTCCGGCGCGGCGGCGGGGGCGGGCGCGGGGGACGCGGGCGCGGGGGAGGGCTTCTTCTTCGGCGGCGCGGCGGGGGCGGCGAGGCGGGCGCCTGCGGACTTCACCTGGCGAGATGATAGTTATGAGCCTTGTGAGTTTGAGTCGCGCTTTATTTATTTATTTATTAGGACAACCAACAGCTATAATAAACTAGTATACAACAGTGTGAAAACATAAAGCAAGTAATAGGTTATCACGAATAGATATATAAGAAAGTAATTTGTAGATTTCCAACACTTTCTTATTTTTAATATTATTAAAGGCCTTAAATGTCTCCACTGCGGAAGAAGACCTCCCTTACTCCTTATATTTCCCTCTACCGCTTGCTAGTTGAGGCCACTCCAAGCATGAGTCCAATTCATTCCTCCACCACCGCCTGGGCATTCAACTTTCTTATACAGTGTAAGTCTTTAAAAAGCGTACATAATGAATATGGGTGAAGCTAGACTCATTGATGAAATATTTCCAGCAAAAAGCCTATTTCCAGTAGAGGTTTGATATAAGCCAATGAAGATGATGATATTAAGAGACTTAGGGGTGGCTGGTCCCCGGCTGGCTAGCTGACCAGCCTTTGGCCCGAGTCTGATGACGTGTTTTTTGCTCCCTAATTTGTAAACTACGATTTTACAGTAGTTACCTTCAGTAGCGGCCTGTGACTTGGCAGCCCGCTTGCCGTCGACGCTAGCCACGCGACATGACAGATTGTATTATCGTGAATGTTTACTAACCCTTATGGTCTACCGACCGCGACTATAAAAAACATGGTCTATGACGCCCAGTAGCTATGTATATATTCTAGAATAGAGTGAACGAACGGCCGCTGGCAGACGCTGGATGTGGCAAATTGGGGGCCTATTTCCAGAAGTGGTCTGATATAAATAAACCAAAAAAGATAATGTTACTTAGCGATTTAGGCGTGCCCTTTGGGTTGAGTCTGATACCACGTTTTATTTTAATAAATAAATAATAATAAATCATATATTGCTTTAAATATAAACAAACAATACAATATTATGAGAACACAGTAATACACGTTTAAATAAATTATTATAAATCTAAAAAGCAAAGGGTGTAAATTCAGCCTGTGCTGCATGAGGATACAGCGCTGTTTTTCAATTTACCCCCTCGGATTGTTGTCCACCGAGAAGTTAAGAGGAGGCGGATATCCATGAACTACATTGCAATATATAATCCAATCATAACCGGTAATCAAATCAAGTTACTAAATAAACATATTAAAACAAAATAAATAAAAAAGGGGAAGGTACAGATTTGTGTGTATGCGTGTGCGTGTGTGTGTGTGAGTATGAGCAGGACCTTAAAAACTTCAGTCTCTTAACGAGTCTGGGTGATGAAGGTGCCCATCTATAGGTGTGTCATAATGTGGATTTGTGTGGGTCGTGTGATGTCGTTAATTTTGCTATTTAGATTTGTCAACTCTATATTGTAAAGGCTGTTTCAACCGTGTGTTTATGGCGTTCTTCTCCTCATTTTGCATATTACATACCTTCAGCTTGGTCTGGGCGGGCGACTTGGGCGTCGGTTCCGGGCTGGCTCCCTTCGGCTGCTTCGGCTTGGGAGTCCGCTTGCCGTCCACCGAGGGCGACGCTACCGGGGACTCCACGCGACGGTAGCCGCCGACTAACTTTGCGTCTCTGTGGAGCGAAGTTATATTTTAATGCAACATATCACTTTACTATGTTATATTTTGCTATGTTTGTTTTCTTTAAAAACTTTTGATTCTTCATAGTAGTTATTCATTATAAGACACTCTTAATTTAGTCCTAATTTAGTATCAATATCATGTAACGCAAATACTTAAATATTGTAATCATATTAACGGTAAGAGCGGGGTCTCCCAACACATTTTGCTTAAAGGGTGACTCCAGAACCTGTGTGTATAGTTTTTAAGTAATTACAATAAACATTTTTTTTTTATTTTATTTATCACTTCAAACAATCTTCGACTATTAAAAACGATAGAATTGAAATCAGACCCTTTTTCGAAGGCGTATTGTGTCACGGAGGCTGTGAAATTACCAGTTCATTCATATAATCATTATGTATTGAGCCGTTTTCAGTAAACAAGTATTTTCAACTAAACAAAGTAGATTGTAACAAGTAGTATTTTCATCTAAACGAAGTAGTAGTGGTAAGCAAGGTAGGACTTATAGTCCCAGAGCCAGGAACATAATATCTCGTCGCTCATTTCTTCGCGGACGAAAACTTGTAAAATGCGCAAGAGTTGTTTTCTGAAGCCCCGTGTGCGTCAGCTGCGGTTCCGTGGGTGGGTCGAGCAGAAATGGGATTGAATGCCCGTCCGCGAGTGTCGTGTCGGCCCCACGCGCGGACGGGCATTCAATCCCATGATGATGATTTTCTTGAAAAATCGAAACGTGTCGGAATAATCTTCGACGTTACAATACTACGTGAGTAATTCCCGTTTTTACAAAATGAATAGAATATCTCACGTTAATTTTGAAAGTGAAACGTAAAAAAATGTTTGGTCCTTTCCTCTCGATTGAAACTTTGTCATATTATGAGCTTACCCAATGAATCAAACAATTTTACAATTAAATTTAATTTTCAATTTTCGTGGATGGTCGCCGCGTGCTCGCCGCTTTGTATATGTATATCATGAATCAAATTCATGATTACTTTATATTTTAATACTATAACTGTACTGTATGTATGTCGTATCATACATTCATAAAATCAACTTGAAATAGATAGATAACTCTTTATTGTACTTAACACTAACACAAAAATAATATAACATAGAAAGAAACGTAACAAAACTAAAAGTAGAAGTACAATGGGCGGCCTTATCACTATAAGCGATATCTTCCAGGCAACCTTAGGATGGATAAAATCGTTTCCGGATGGTTAGGTCTGAATGTAAAAATGTACTGATCTACATAACGTACGTACTTAAAAAAGAACTTTTCCCGAAATGACTGATTTTCTATAGGTCTTCATTATTAAATGTCGGAAATCCGTAAAGCCTGACACAAAAGGTACACTCAGCTACATTATAAACACACAAGCAGCGCCTCGCGGTTCCACCCGCGTAATTCCCGTTTCCGTTGGAATTCCGGGATAAAATATAGCCTATGTGTTATTCCAGACTATAATCTATCTCTGTGCAAAATTTCTATTAATTTAATAAATATGACACCAATGAAAAAGGTTTTTGAAAAACATCTTCATGACTTTCAAGGTTCAGGACAATCAATAATGCCATCGTTTGAGGAAAAAAAAAGTGACCTACAGTTAATGTTTGTTTGGTATCAACTGTAGTCCACTATTTCTCTATTACTTTTCCCGTTTAGAACCGATTCCAATACAAAGATCAATATTGAAAAAAATGCAGTTCGGCCACTTTGGCTCTCATGGCCTCAATTTATGAACAAAAACTCTATGGACGTTCATTCGATTGTTCGCTTACCTCTATATCCTGTCCTTGTCTTCAAGGAAGGCAGTGACATATGTTAGAGGAGTGCAGCAATGGTTTCTAGGGTTCCGTACCCAAAGGGTAAAAACGGGACCCTATTACTAAGACTCCGCTGTCCGTCTATCTGTCTGTTTCCAGGATGTATGTCATGAACCGTGATAGCTATACAGTTGAAATTTTCACAGATGATGTATTTCTGTTAACAACAAATACTAAAAACAGAATAAAATAAATATTTAAGGGGGGGGGGGGGGGCGGCTCCCATACAACAAACGTGATTTTTGCTTGATCTTACTAACGGCAACCGGAATCCTTCGTGCACGAGTCTGACTCGCGCTTGGCCGATTTTTTTCTAGTAACTTTCGCGCGAAAACAGATGGCGGGAGCCGGCCGGTACAACCACCGGAAGCCGCTCTCTCCGCAGACGCGCAAAATTCAAACATTCCAGGAGCCGGCGCGGCGTTCTGCCAGCGCGGGGGAGCATTTTTTCATATTTTTAAAGCAACTATCTTCATACCTTATGATCTCCTTTTCAGGGTCATCGAGACCCAGCGGTTCTTTGAAGAATGTAAAGTTCTCTAAGGTCAGACCGGTGCCGGACAGATGCTCGCCGATCTGAAAATATCACAAAACTTTGTAGATTGACATCAAAACTATATAACTAAAACTCAAAGATGCAGATACGATCCCGCCATTTTGATTCAAGATGGCGATTTCTAAAATAACTTGTTAAACTTTTGCGATTTGTTAACATATTTTTAGTTTTAAAATTACAGGATTTTATCGCGTACCTTTTTTATTATTTTCCCGACGTTTCGAACACCTTTCAGCGTTCTTGGTCGCGGGAGGACTGATGTGCTGGGAGCTACCGCCGCGAATTGATGGCAGAATCCACGACTACCCTCAATTCGTCTTCAGATTCAGAAATGTCCAAGTTCACATTACGACACACTACACTGACGGTATCGGACTGCTGTACCGTCGGAACACAACGCACACACTTATTCAACACAGGATTCTGCCATCAATTCGCGGCGGTAGCTCCCAGCACATCAGTCCTCCCGCGACCAAGAACGCTGAAAGGTGTTCGAAACGTCGGGAAAATAATAAAAAAGGTACGCGATAAAATCCTGTAATTTTAAAACTAAAAATAGATTTCTAAAATGGCGCTTAGCCTGTGGCTTGTAGACATGATACCTACTATGGCACCCAGTACGGTACGTAGCGTTTCAGCTCCTGGAAAAGCTTATTCATTGGGTACACTCTCACCTCTCGCATAGACCTCAGCTTCTTCCCATAAGGCGTGTAGTAGTAGATATCGGCGTTCCTTCTCGAATGCGCGTCCAAAGCCGCTCTGAACACAAGCTCTCTCTTCCATCCCATGTCGATGGGAACTCTGAAGATGGGCGCCGACACCTCGCTCGTGTTGCGACGGCCGCGCTGCGCGGGAGACGCTGAAGGGTTGACCTGGTGGAGTACATTGAGAAGGGTATTCAAATATGCATGATGACTGGGTATGGAAATCAAAATTCTATTTAGTCCGCCAGTTATATAATACAAAAATAATATACACATATTTTTTCTTTTTCAAATTAATGAGAGAACACTTATATAAAGCGAGCTTACTTAAAGCGAGTTTAGTTTTTAATCAGAAGGCTTGTGACGTCATCATGACGGGGCACGTCGTCGGGTACCAGCGTGTGACTTCACGCGACATTTCAATGTAATGCATCGCGGTTATTTTTTGATTACGTCAAAAATTTAAAAATACGTGTGGAATCGATTTTGTTAATTTACATGACGGATAAAAATTTATAGTCGTATTTATAGTCATGTAGCATATTGTAATTGTTAATTGTAAAAAGTAAAAATGTCATTTTCATTGAATAAAAATCACCGAACCTAGAAGTCGTCTTACTAACGTCGTTCATTGGAAGGAGCAGAATGGTGCCCTTTTGGATTCATATAGATATTATAACACACATTGTATAAATACCGTAATTTTGATGGGCGCGACGTAAGCCCGCGGTAGCTACCAGTGTCCGTGCAGCAGGAAAGATATAATTTGATTAAATAAAGATTAACTTTAAAAATAGCCATCAACAACCCAGTATTCAATATTTCGTAACAATACTTTAACCTCTCATAAAAGTGATATTACTCCGGTTCCTCTAATGGTTTGGTTTCGCTTCTTTCCTCTGTATGATCTGCAGATATTTGTTCAGGGTGTTCTGGGTGTTTTTCTATATATAATAAAAATATCTATCTATGTAGTATAAAGTATTAAGTACATCAGTCATCTAGTACCCATAACACAAGCTCTGCTTAGCTTGGGGCTAGATGATGCTGTGTGATTTGTCCAGCATTATTTATTTATTTACTTATCGACTTTGACCCACGAGTGGCACGCGATGGATGGTGGATATGACCAGGGAGGCCTATACCCAGCAGTGGGCGAGATCGCGCTGGGATGCTGATGATTACGATGACGACTTTGACGATCATAAGTAAAGCAATATGTAATTAACACCAGTTAAAGTGTGGCAAATAAGTGCCGTACAAGTGATATGCAAAAGAAATAAGTGCCGTACAAGTGATATGCAAAAGAAATAAGTGCCGTACAAGTGATATGCAAAAGAAATAAGTGCCGTACAAGTGATATGCAAAAGAAATAAGTGCCGTACAAGTGATATGCAAAAGAAATAAGTGCCGTACAAGTAATATGCAAAAGAAATAAGTGCCGTACAAGTGATATGCAAAAGAAATAAGTGCCGTACAAGTGATATGCAAAAGAAATAAGTGCCGTACAAGTGATATGCAAAAGAAATAAGTGCCGTACAAGTGATATGCAAAAGAAATAAGTGCCGTACAAGTGATATGCAAAAGAAATAAGTGCCGTACAAGTGATATGCAAAAGAAATAAGTGCCGTACACGTGATATGCAAAAGATACCTATATAAGGTGCTAACAAATTAGTCACGGATATTTTTACAGCTGATACTATTCGGTTATTGGAGTACATTTAAGTATGAAACATCATAGGTTTTGTTATGTTTTTTTGGAGAAAACTAGGAAACAAATTTGCTACGTTAAAACACCCTGTTAATAAGATAATTAAATGAGGCCTCTTTAGACAAATTCTAGAACCTCTTTAAACCATCATTCAAGTGGCCTCATAAAGTTGATAAATAAAATACTTGAATCACAATGACATTTAAGAAAAACAACTTTTGATGTGACATGACAGACAGTGTTCAACATCTTGACAGGAACATAATAGGGGTGATTATTTTAAAAATTAATTATAATTTATTTTTTTGTTCAGTAAATGAAAACAAAAAAATTATATACAAGGTTCTTTAATTACAGTTAAAAGTTAATTGTTATAATGTATTGTATTATATCTTAATATATCCGTGACTAATTTGTTACCACCTTGTATATGTATATAGCCGTGGGGTGCCGGCAGTAGAATGTTACCCCTCCTCTCCTACCCGTGGATGCAGTAAGAGCCTGCTAAGAACACCTCCGGAAGATGGGCAGCAGCGTCTTTCCGTGTATCAACATCCCATACTGCGCTCACCAACTCGCCTGCCAAGCGTGGTGAGTATGGCAACTACCCCTCATGGAGATCCATGAGAGGGAGGCCTTAGTTCAGTAGTGGACGTTTTACGGCTGAAATGATGATGATGATGATATGTATATAAATAAATAAATTATACTGGAGCCCAAGGAGTTATGCCCTTCTTCTCCAACATCTGCATACCCTTCGGGGATGCTCATGGAATGCTGCCAGCAAACCAGAGTAATTCTCAGGTATTTCTAGGAGTTGGGCTGGCTAGGTTAGGGTCGGGCAGTACCTCGGGGGACAATGTACAATACACCCCCCCAAAGCGGGACGGACGTCTGGTAACCCCCACCAGAATAAAAATAACAATAATAATTATACTGGAACTTTCCATGTCTGGTCCATGCTGGCAGACGAATGTTGCCCCTCCTCTCTTACCCGTGGATACAATGAGAATCTGTCAAGGTCTACCTCCGGAAGATGGGTAGCAGCATCGCCCCCAACTAGGTCTCTGAGCTCCGAGGAGTGATGTGGGCTTATAATTTTTAAATAAATAACGTACTTGGGAGTTTATGCGGGAGAAGCCCACAGAATAAACAAATAATGCTGAAAGTTCCACACAGCAGACGCTGCTGTATGCATTTCGTTAGATACTCACATCATCTTCTGATCGGGACGACAGCGCTGACGATGGTCTCGATCCGTCTATAAAAAGCACAAATTAGCAAAACACTCAAACATTTCCTGTCCCTTCTCTTGATTTTTCTGTATTTAATATTATTATGTGAATGTATTAAATTATAATTATTATTTATTATCCGTGAGAACCTCTAATTGGCTCAATGTTTGTAACTCCGTTTTTTATTCTTGTATTGTAGGCTGTTGGTTTTCCAATAAATAAATAATAATTTTAATTGGTTATTGAAACGATTTACATATTTTCCTAATTTCTTTTATAATATCGAGCAATAAACGGCAAAAAAATCACGTCCGTTGTATGGGTGCCCCCCTCAAATGTTTGTTTTATTTTAATTTATTTATTTATTTTTAAAGTGAATACACAACTTAATATTCTGTGAATATTTCAAGCGTCTACCTGTTGCCCTTATTAATATCGAGCAAAAAAATCACGTTCGATGTATGGGAGCCCCCTTAAATATTTATTTATTCTGTTTTTAGTATTTGTTGTTATAGCGGCTACAGAAATACACCATATATTAAAAAAAATACTGTCTAGTTATCACATTTTATGAGATACACCCTGATGACAGACAGACAGACAGAAAGACGAACAGACAGACGGACAGCGGAGTCTTAGTAATAGGGTCCCGTTTTAACCCTTTGGGTCCGGAACCCTAAAAACTAAAAATAAAAGTAGCCATGTCCGTCTCCAAGGGCTAATCTATTATTATGAAAAAATTAATCAAAATTGGTTCAGTTTCATCGATGGATTGAAATGAAATGAATGTATCAACATGCGGATTTCCAAGTGGATCAAAGGCATACATACATGTATACACACTCTAGCACTTATATATTAGTATGGATAGTAGCCCTCCTTTCATGCCCGTGGATGCAGTAAGAGCCTGCTAAGGGATACTTTCGGAAGATGGGCGGCAGCGTCTTTCCATGCATCAACATCCCGTACTGCGCTCGCCAACCCGCCTGCCAAGCGGAGATTCATGGGGGAGGCCTGTGTTTAGTAGTGAACGTTTTATGGCTGAAGTGATGGATAGTAGCTTACCAGTATCCTTACGGGGTCGCTTGCTGGCGCGCGCGGGAGCGGTGGGAGTAGCCATCACGGTCCGCAGGGGTACGAAGCCCTTGCTGGCTGCTTTCAATTCCGCTTCCAAGCGCTCTGTCAACACAATGTTACAGTTAAAACAACGTGTTTCTTTGTTCACCAATTTTTTATAATACATTTATTTTATAGAAATGAAAAATGCAATCAAAATTTTGTCTCCGACGGGACTCGGACCCGTAACGTTCAGACGAACACCTTTAACGCAGGCTGCCTTTACCGTTCGGCCACGGATCATCAAGCCGCGGTCTCCACTCAAGAACTTGTTTACCCCAACGGTTATTGGTAGAATAGTAGTAACATAAAAATATATTTTAAGGCCCATACAGGGTGGATTTTTTTCTTAATCTTATAAAAACTTCAAATGCAGTTTTGTTTCTTGTTAAAAAATAAGTCTCCATTGAGTAAAATTTGCCATCTCCATTGTTAAGACTTTCCCTGCAGCTGGCAAAATTCTACCCTGGGCGCCTACTCTAGAAAACGATTATGATATAAGCAATATGTATTATCGTCAGAATGGCAATCTTTTCGTAATGGCCATAAGAGTTAGTTTGCCTTGATTACAGTTTCGATTTATTGTAATTTGCATTCAAGAGTAGGCTCCCAGAGGATTAGGAAAGTACCCGTGAAAATAGCTCTTTACTCACCCAATGTAAGGCTGTATTCCAACTGGGGCAGGTCCTCAGGCTTCTCAAACCCTTTGAACTCCACCTCATTATCATTGAAGACCTCAGATGCTCTGCGCTTGATGCCTCGGCTCTGTTCCTGGCACTCCATGTCATACATAGCTTCAAATTCATCCTTTATCTCGATATCGGACTTTGAATCTTCTGCTTCTTCTTTGACATTTATAACCGAGATAGTATTTTCATTTGGTTCTGGATCGGGTTCAGGCACTGGTTTTACAGAGTCCAGTTCTGGTGTTTCAGTATCTGTAATTATAGATTATTCAGTGGATGTTACATGTTAGGGAAGCAATTATAATTGCTAATGTCTGCTAACCCCAAGCGAGATTATAAAATTGTCTTTGAAATAACCAAGAGAGCAAAAACATTTTCGAATCCAAACAAAGTTCACACAGCCTACTAGATTATACATTCTTTGTTAAATATTCAAAAGTGAGATATGACAGATTTGACTTAAGAGATTTATGTCCTTAGTTTCCTGTAATCTGTGTTTTTAAACCTCTTAACTTGCAATGTATGCAAAGGCCGAAAACGGTATAATGGGTAGACCACAGCATTCCTAGTATATCAAGGCCAGTTCAAAGCAGAAGGTAGTTTTTTTCAATTCTATAAGTTGAGGCTATTTAAGATTGATTTCATATTCTATGTTGCAGGTAATATTCATAGTGATCATGATGCTTCCTAGACAATTTTAGCCATGGCGACAGTGGATTCAGAGAAAAGGTCTCATAAGAGGGTTTTGATTTTCTACCCTTTCATGTGCTCTGAGGTGACTTGAGTACCCAATCTTATCGGAGAAGGTACAATAGCACTTTGGGCATGTTAATACCCTGCTGACAAAATTGTACTGGATGTCATGATATTAATGAGTAAAAACTATTTCACCAATATTTAAAATAGTCTTTATAAATAGGGAAAAATAATGCTGGTCAATTCACACAGCATCACCTAGCCCCAAGCTAAGCAGAGCTTGTGTTATGGGTTACTAGATGATTGATTTACTTAATACCTACATTATATTACAAACATTTATTATCTTTTATTATATTATTGGTTCTGAAACATGGATGCTCTCACTAAGGACACTGTGCGCCGAGTAAGAATTGCACAAAGGTCCATGGAGCGTGCCATGCTTGTAATCAAGCTCATTGATAGAGTCTGCAACACAGAGATCAGATGGCAGACAAAAGTTTACGATGTTGGAGACAAAGTCATCGGACTCAAGGGCAGGGCACCTGGCTAGATGTGGTGATGGCCAATGGACAAAGATGGTGACTGAGTGGTGGCAGAGGTCAAGCCAAAGAAGTTGTGGTCGTGTGTGTGTGTGTGACTCCGTTTTCCCATTTAGACTCAAAGTTGGTCCATTATGCGTGAGTTGTGGTCGTGTGAAAGCATGTTGGGTCGACGACATTACAAAGATCGCTGGGCACAGCTGGATGAGAAGGGCACAGGACAAAGGAGGCTGAAAAAAATTAAGGGAGGCCTATACCCAGCAGTGGGTGATTCCAGGCTGAGAGAGAAATATTATAGAAAAACATCCAGAACACTCTGATCAAATATCTGCAGATCATACAGACATTTGTCCAGAGGGGGGAATCAAACCTGCAACCTCTGTGTTGCAGGCGGACCTTCACCCACTTCACCACAGAGGTCACAATAAAAAACTAAGAAAAGCTTGTGCTATTTAAATCGGATGATTGATAGAATACAGTTTTTGAGATAGGAAGCATCTGCATGCTGTGTCAACCACTATGCAGCTAATAACTTAAACCATGTTTGGTGGTGATGTTTAAACCATCATGCTAACATATAAAACTCAAACACATAGAAGTATTAAACAATTTTCCCAATATGGGGTTCAAACCTGCAACCTACTTCTCAGTTAGCTATTAGATTAATTTTTTATATTTTTATTTTTGTTAGCTATTAGCTATTGAGAATTAAAAAAGTTACAAGCAATTGTGCTTGTAACTTTTTTAATTAGTTTATATTGTTCCACTGCTGGGCTAAGGCCCGCTCCAATTATTCCATCCATCCCTATCATAAGCAATGTCACACCAATATCCTCATAAGGTCTTGTAACCTATTTACATGAGATTAGGAGGACTTAAGACAGAGGATAAATCATGAATAATGCAATACAAAAACATTCAAGAACCTGAAGTCAAGGAAAAAACTAAAATTCCAAATCAAAAAGAAGTAATAGCTACATATTACATATAAGTATCATCAACACAACATACAATCATACATTTGCAACACAACTTTCTCTACTGAGAAATGCATAGGATCATTAAAAAAAAAACCTTGGACTAGATATTTACAATATGAAATATTAATCCGTAATGCAGAATCCTGTATGCTGTAGACTTTCTAATATCTGCATAGACTCCCTGATGTCACTATTACTATTTTTGATAGAAACTGTGTACATCAACTATATGTATAGTTTCCATATTAGCAAAAGTTCATTCAATGTCAGTAAAATTATCCAATCTAATCTGCCTGTATTTTTATTAGAATGGCTAGAACTACTAGAATGCACACATAAACACGTAATAATGTTTAAATTGATTGTATAAAGTAAGTGGAATAAACAGAATGCAAGAAAGTGTGCAAAAGTGTGTCAACAAATTAGATAATAGGTTATGTGCCAAAGTTTCAAGTTACCTTCGGGGACGGCTGGTGGCTCCTCAGGCGGCACGGCAGGGGCCTCGATCTGCTGCTCAGCAGGCGGCTCTATCGTCTCAGTAACTGGTTCCACCGTGGCGTCGTCACTCAGCGTAGGAGCATCGTCCCCCGTTGCGTTATCACAAACCGCCATTTCTTCCGACATTGTCAAATCCAAATGTTTATCACAATAAAACTAAGAATGCTTTTGCACACATAACACGGCTGTTACGACACTCCTATTAGTCCACGCCACGGATATTCACGATAGTCGCGTCGCTACGTAGATTTCCCGCTATAATGATCAGAAAAAAATCTCAACTTTTTAAGTATACGCTAAAGATTTATCACATCGCAGAAATGAGTTTTGGAGCACACGGCTTGATATTCATGGAATAGTCAACGAAAATCAGGGTTATTGTCGAAATTTAAGTGTTTTTTCGAATTTATTTACGTCTCCAATTTCCAAAGGAAAATGTCCGTTCATAAACAATAAAAGAGAAGACGCTTGCTTGGCTTGTCTATGGTTATTTGACGTTAAATTTTGTTTATGCTCTATGGTTTGTTTGATTGTCTATGACAAGACTTCTTCTTCTTCTTCTTTTCTTTTTAATGGCTGATGCATGCCACTTGCTGCAACTCTGCCAGTGTCAGGTAGGTAAAAGTGTCATAAACGTGTTGAGAGCGGGTTAGGCAATTTTAAGCCACAATATTAACGGAAAACAAAATGATTAAGCCAAGCAAAAGCAAATAAAACAAAATAAAAAAAAATCCTACGTAAATGTAAATTAATGATGCTTCGATCAGATTATTTAAGATATCAACTATACTAAGTATAACATATTATTACAATCTAAGGTTATTCATATTTACAAATTTACAAAGGATAAAATTAATTAAAGGAGAGAAAGTAAGGGAAAGCAAAATTTTCAAGCAGGTAGGACGCGGGATTTCCTGAGGGAGAACATCATAAAGGGATAAGCGAAGTTTAGGGCAATTGAAGAAAATGTGGTCTACATTTCCTTCCTCCAATCCGCACTCACACATTGAGTGATCCTTGATCCTAAGTTTCGCAAGAAATACAGGTGTACAAGCATGACCCAGTCTTAGGCGGCAGATAGTTGAAGTGACGATCTTATTGGACTTGCGGAACTTAGAACCAAGGAATAGGTGGGATATCTGGTTGGATATCGGAGTAGTACTTGCCTTTACACAGCTTCGAGGTATTCCACAAATCCGTCCAGGATTTTGGAAGAAAGATTTTTGGAAGAAGGCTTAAATCGTGGCAATATAATTGAAAATGCTCAGGAGAACCTATCTGGATAGCGGCTTTTGCGCATGAGTCAGCTAATTCATTGCCTAGAATCCCAGAGTGTCCTGGAATCCAAGCTAGAACTACATTAATGCCTAGATTGTGACACTCAAACAGAGAAAGTTTAATTTTAAGAATAATGGGGAAACGGGAAATTGATTTAAACGGGTTAGACAAAATTGATTGGAGGCAACTTTTGGAATCAGAAAAGATGATAGAATTATTTAAGTGATGTGATTTTACAAAGAGAATGGCTTCTAGAATAGCAACTGCCTCACCAGTAAATACCGATGAGGACGAGGGACACTTAAAACTCAGGGTTATGTTGGTAAAAGGTATCCATACCGCAGCTCCAACCTCCCTATCAACTGAAACTTGGACGCATCGGTGAATATTAAGTGCCAACCATCAAACTTGGAATTGAGTACGTAGTTAAATGTACATCTCGCGTCAACTGAATCCTTGTCTACCCCAAATTGTAAGATAACACGAGGCTGGAAAATTAAGGCATCATAGGGAATAAGATATAGCGGGTACATTGAATACTGCTTGACAGGACTCGGAAGATCGGAAAATCTTTTAAAACTACGGAGGATACAAGGAATTTTATTACAATGACGAAATAAATTATTTAGGTAGGATAATTTAGCAAGAAGAGGATGTTTAGAATTTTGGATCAATTTAAACAAAAATCTATCAGATAGATATTGTCTGCGCAATTTCATGGGAGGCTCGCCACATTCAACCTGCATAGCGTTGATAGGCGAAGATTTCATAGCTCCAAGTATTATGCGCAGGCATCTAGATTGTATTTTATCAATTTTGTCTAGGCCTGATTTATTGCAAAGATTAAGTAGGAATCCACCATAATCTAAGTTGCTCCGAACTATAGCATTGTATAAGAGCTTTTGTGTGTATGGGTGAGAGCCCCACCACACCCCTGATAGAGAGCGTAAGATATTAACATTTCTCTCACATTTTTGTGTAAGGTACATAAAGTGAGGAATACCTGACATTTTAGTATCCAACGTTATACCCAGAAATTGTACACTACTTGAAACGGGAATTAAATCTCTACCTATAAAAATATCTACTGAAGGGATGTTTATTTTTTTAGTAAAAATTACAACAGAGCTCTTGGATGGGGAAAGGGATAAACCATGGTCGAGAAGCCAATCGTTCAGATAGGATATTGCAGAATTGAGACGCGAACTTGCCACTTCTGGCGAAGGAGAGGAAACATATAAGGCAAGATCATCGGCGTACTGCAAAACTTCACAAAAAGAGTTTACTGTTCGCTCGAGATCATACGTGTAGAGGCTGAACAGTAACGGGCTCAAAACAGAACCCTGTGGTAGACCTTTCCAAACTGTTCTCGGTGAAAGGAGACCTAGAGGGGATTTAATAACAACAGATCTCTCCATTAACATAGAGCAGATAAAACGAACAAGTTTTTCGGGGATTTTCAGCTGAAGTAGTTTATTTCTGAGTACCGGAAGAAGGACGTCATCATAAGCCGATGCTTTATCGAGGAATACACCGACTAAAATATTTTTTTCCCTAAAAGCAATATGGATATCCGTTGTTAATAAACTGAGGTTGTCCAAGGTGCCCATTCCTCTCCTAAATCCAAATTGGGTTTTAGCGAGGACGGCACCATTTTCTGCCCACCACTCAAGACGGCGTTTTATCAAATGTTCCGTCACTTTGGCCATTACTGATGACAACGCTATAGGTCGACGACTGGATGGGTCTGAGGGATCCTTGCCAGGTTTAAGGATAGGGACTATGATTTGCGTTTTCCACTGTTCTGGAATTATACCACTATCGAAGAAGGAGTTAACAAAAGACAAAAATATTTTTTTAATTTTTTCTGAAGATTTGGTCAGGAAAGAATACGGGATGCCGTCTATTCCAGGGGAAGAGTCAGTCAGTCCATCAAGTGCTAGAGACAATTCGTTAAATGAGAAAGGGGCGTCCAAGTTAGTTGATTGGGGTAAAAACAAAGGGGTTGGTGGTAAGGATGAAAAAGGTGGAACAAACGGAGGAGCCAATTTGTCCGAAAAGGCCTCGAGCCAAGATGTAGAATCGTGAGCTGAAATGTTTTCTATTTTGGAAGATCCCCTATAGCGTTTAATCTGTTTCCAAACCAAACCGGGAGGAGTTCTGGGCGAAAGCTTTTCACAGAATCCAATCCAACCTTGTTTTTTTTTCCTGGAAGTTAATTTTCTAAATTTAGCTGCAATTTTTTTGTAGTTTAAAAAATTATTTATGGTCATTGATTGACAGTATGTTTTCTCAGCCACCTTGCGTTCCTTAACTGCTGCTGTACACTCCGCGTCCCACCATGGGGTGGAGATCTTAAAGTCCCGAGAGGGTTTTTTAATAGGGATGTGCAGGTCAGCACAAGAAATGATTTTGTCAATAAAGTTATTATACGATAAAGTGGGAGAAGCTAAAGGGTATTCATGGGGATCCATGTTATTGTCCAGTGAGGTTGAATAGGATGACCAGTCAGCACCAGAAAGTATGTATTTTAAATTGGGAGTTGGGTTACAAAAAGGGGAGACGCTATGATGGAGATTAATATGAAGAGACAATAATATGGGAAAGTGATCGCTACCGTATGTCTGAGGTAAAGTTTTCCATAAAATGTCAGGAAAAAGCGTTGAGGAACACAAAGAGAGATCAACGGCACTTTTCGGATTTTGGGAAGGATATACTCTACGAGTGGGAGAACCGTCATTGAGGAGGCAAAGATTAGCTTCATCAATGGTTTCTAGAAGAGAGTGACCAAAGAAATCTGAGTAGCTGTGACCCCACACTGTGTTGTGGCCATTAAAATCGCCCATAACAATCATAGGAGAAGGAATAGATGTAAATAGGAGAAGGATATCAGGGATTAATAAGGCGTTAGGATGAGGTATATATAATGAAATAAATGAAATGCCGAAGGACCTGATACCAACAGCGTTGATATCAGGGGGGAGAGAAGGGAGAGTGATTTTTGTAAACGTAAGGGAGCGCCTAATTAATAAGGCGCTCCCGGCACCAGACCGCCCATCAGCCCTGTCGTCCCGAAGGCATGTGAAGCCAGAGATCCGAAAATGGGATCCAGGCCTCAGCCAAGTCTCCGAGACGGCAATAACTGCCGGGCGGAACTCGTTGATTAAATGAATTAATTCATGTGCTTTTGCACGCATGCTCTGGGTGTTCCACTGGAGGAGGACCACTGGATCCATTATGACTAGATAGGGAGACTAATTGTGAAAGTTTAGAGGCGACGTTGGACGGTAGGGAATGAGGGTTTGTTAAAATTATGTCTATTAAAATTGTGAGGAGTGTTTGGATGAGGTTGTCATTCAATGGAGAAGATGATTGATGCATGCTAAGAGCACATCCATTTGTAAGACTTGAGGTGGGGTTTGCGACAATTTCCCTGTGGGCATTCTTATCGAAAGCCTTACCCAAAGGTGTTTTTGGTCGAGGGTTGGCATACACAGTCTTTACGTATGAGCGAGTAGGTTGACGAGCTAATTCAGCGGATTCAGCCATTTGCGATGGTTGGACAGAACTCGGAAAGGGGAAAATATCTCGAGCAACTTCAGAGAACGGACGATTAACCTTTGGAAATTGACGAGAAGCTTCTTCGTATGAGATGTGATTGTGTGCCATAACAATTTTAATTGATTTTTGTCGATCTTGTTCCGAGCATGTCTTGCTAGTGGCAAAGTGCCGACCTGAGCAATGGAAGCAAGTAGATTCAGCCTCGGGGACATCGCATGTATCACCCGAATGTTCCTTAGAACAACGGAAACAATTTGGCTTCGATCTACATTGCGCTTTTGTGTGTCCATAACGACAGCAAGTAAAACATTGGATAGTCGGGTATTGGTATAATTCGACAGGAAGTGAATTGTAATAAAGGAATATCCGGGATGGAAGGGTTTGACCTTGGAAAGTGATAACTACAGTTTGAGTTGGTACCCAAGAAACATTACCATCATCTGTTACTTTTCTATTGAGACGACGAGCCTTCAATATAATGCCACAACCAGCAGGAAGTGTCACATCCTCAACGAATTCGTCCATCGAGAGATCATTTGGAACATCACGGACAAGGCCCATCCTGGTGACGTTGTAAGTAGGAATGCAGGGTACATACTTACACATGGGCAAAATTTGGGAGGTTATAAATTTATTCGCATCATCGGCTGCATTGAATTCAACTGAAATTTTATTCCGACCGATTTTTTTGACGCCCTCTGGGCAAATATTAGCAAACTTATGTTTTGCTAGGAATTGTCCGAATTTAATTGGTTTTAGGACGGAACCTGCGGAAACATCGGATTCTGCACGCGATACATGGACAATATATGGTCCTTTATCTAAACTAGTGTAGGCCTGTATAGCACCTACCACTATGGATGGATGGGTAAAAATAGTTTGAATGGACGGAACATTCAACTCAGGTGAAGTAATTACTTTTTTGGATGGGTTTATATCGTCAGACTCGAGTCGACGTTTTGTTCCAGAACTTACGCTTTTGCCTCCATGATGTTGGCCGTCAGGGGGGGTCAGGGGGGACCGGGTCTAATTCCATGATTCAAATTCGAAGCAAATAAAGCCTCAAACTTGAGTCAAGTACATGAAATAATAACGAAAAAAGACTTACTAATTACCGGAAAACAATAAACACTTCTAATTGGCTAAATCAAGATGAAAATTATAAAAATCCACAAAATGAAAACCGAACACGTTGAATCACTTTCGCGCCCAACGCAGAGTCTATGACAAGACGATATTATCACTCGAGTCGAGGACATTGACAACTACAAAATATAAGATGGTTGTCGAATCCAAGTTGGGCGCGAAAGTTATTCAAAGTGTTCGGTTGTCATTTTGAGGATTTTTTAAATTTTCATCTTGATTTAGCCAATTAGAAGTATTTATCGTTTTCCGGTAATTTGTAAGTCTCTTTTCGTTATTGTTCCATGTACTTGTCAACCTACTCGCTCATACGCAAAGACTGTGTATGCCAACCCTCGACCAAAAACACCTTTGGGTAAGACTTTCGTAAGAATGCCCACAGGGAAATTGTCGGAAACCCCACCTCAAGTCTTACAAATGGATGTGCTCTTAGCATCCATCAATCATCTTCTTCATTGAATGACAACCTCATCCAAACACTCCTCACAATTTTAATAGACATAATTTTATCAAACCCTCATTCCCTACCGTCCAACGTCGCCTCTAAACATGCACAATTAGTCTCTCTATCTAGTCATAATGGATCCAGTGGTCCTCCTCCAGTGGAACACCCAGAGCATGCGTGCAAAAGTGCATGAATTAATCCATTTAATCAACGAGTTCCGCCTGGCAGTTATTGCCGTCGGAGACTTGGCTGAGGCCTGGATCCCATTTTCGGATCTCTGGCTTCACATGCCTTCGTGACGACAGGGCTGATGGGCGGTCTGGTGCCGCGGGAGCGCCTTATTAATTAGGCGTTCCCTAACGTTTACAAAAATCACTCTCCCTTCTCTCCCCCCTGATATCAACGCTGTAGGTATCAGGTCCTTCGGCATTTCATTTATTTCATTATATGTACCTCATCCTAACTCTATATTAATCTACTGATATCCTTCTCCTGTTTACATCTATTCCTTTTCCCATGATTGTTATGGGCGATTTTAATGGCCACAACACAGTGTGGGGTCACAGCTACTCAGATCTCTTTGGTCACTCGCTTCTAGAAATCATTCATGAAGCTAATCTTTGCCTCCTCAATGACGGTTCTCCCACTCGTAGAGTATATCCTTCCCAAAATCTGAAAAGTGCCGTTGATCTCTCTTTGTGTTCCTCAACGCTTTTTCCTGACATTTTATGGAAAACTTTACCTCAGACATACGGTAGCGATCACTTTCCCATATTATTGTCTCTTCATATTAATCTCCCTCATAGCGTCTCCCCTTTTTATAACCCAACTCCCAATTTAAAATACATACTTTCTGGTGCTGACTGGTCATCCTATTCAACCTCACTGGACAATAACATGAATTCCTATGAATACTCTTTAGATTCTCCCACTTTATCGTATAATAACTTTATTGACAAAATCATTTCTTGTGCTGAGCTGCACATCCCCATTAAAAACCCTCTCGGGACTTTAAGATCTCCACCCCATGGTGGGACGCGGAGTGCACAGCGGTAGTTAAGGAACGCAAGGTGGCTGAGAAAACATACTGTCAATCAATAACCATAAATAATTTTTAAACTACAAAAAATTTGCAACTAAATTTAGAAAATTAACTTCCAGGAAAAAAAGCAAGGTTGTATAGGATTCTGTGAAAAGCTTTCGCCCAGAACTCCTCCCGGTTTGGTTTGGAAACAGGTTAAACACTATAGAGGATCTTCTAAAATAGAAAACATTTCAGCTCACGATACTACTACATCTTGGCTCAAGGCTTTTTCGGACGAATTGGCTCCTCCATTTGTTCCACCTTTTTTATCCTAACCACCAACCCCTTTGTTTTTACCCCAATCATCTTGGGGCCGTGGGGTGCCGGCAGTAGAATGATACCCCTCTCATGCCCATGGATGCAGTAAGAGCCTGCTAAGGGATACCTTCGGAAGATGGACAGCAGCGTCTATCCGTGTATCAACATCCTATACTGCGCTCACCAACCCGCCTGCCAAGCGTGGTGAGTATGGCAACTACCCCTCATGGAGATCCATGAGGGAGGCCTGTTGTCATCAGTGGACGTTTTATGGCTGAAATGATGATCTAACTTGGACGCCCCTTTCTCATTTAACGAACTGTCTCTAGCACTTGATGGACTGACTGACTCTTCCCCTGGAATAGACGGCATCCCGCATTCTTTCATGAACAAATCTTCAGAAAAAATTTTAAAAAAAATTTTGTCTTTTGTTAACTCCTTTTTCGATAGTGGTATAATTCCAGAACAGTGGAAAACGCAAATCATAGTCCCCATCCTTAAACCTGGCAAGGATCCCTCAGACCCATCCAGTCGTCGACCTATAGCGTTGTCATCAGTAAGGGCCAAAGTGACGGAACATTTGATAAAACGCCGGCGCCGTCTTGAGTGGTGGGCAGAAAATGGTGCCGTCCTCGCTAAAACTCAATTTGGATTTAGGAGAGGAATGGGCACTTTGGACAACCTCAGTTTATTAACAACGGATATCCATATTGCTTTTAGAGAAAAAAATATTTTAGTCGGTGTATTCCTCGATATAGCATCGGCTTATGATGACGTCCTTCTTCCGGTACTCAGAAATAAACTACTTCAGCTGAAAATCCCCGAAAAACTTGTTCGTTTCATCTGCTCTATGTTAATGGAGAGATCTGTTGTTATTAAATCCCCTCTAGGTCTCCTTTCACCGAGAACAGTTTGGAAAGGTCTACCACAGGGTTCTGTTTTGAGCCCGTTACTGTTCAGTCTCTACACGTATGATCTCGAGCGAACAGTAAACTCTTTTTGAGAAATTTTGCAATACGCCGATGATTTATATTATATGTTTCCTCTCCTTCGCCAGAAGTGGCAAGTTCGCGTCTCAATTCTGCAATATCCTATCTGAACGATTGGCTTCTTGACCATGGTTTGTCCCTTTCCCCATCCAAGAGCTCTGTTGTCATTTTTACTAAAAAAATAAATAACATCCCTTCAGTAGATATTTTTATAGGTAGAGATTTAATTCCCGTTTCAAGTAGTGTACAGTTTCTGTGTATAACGTTGGATACTAAAATGTCAGGTATTCCTCACTTTATGTTCCTTACACAAAAATGTGAGAGAAATGTTAATAACTTACGCTCTCTATCAGGCGTATGGTAGGGCTCTCACCCATACACACAAAAGCTCTTATACAATGCTATAGTTCGGAGCAACTTAAATTATGGTGGATTCCTCCTTAATCTTTGCAATAAATCAGGCCTAGACAAAATTGATAAAAAACAATCTAGATGCCTGTATTGGATTAGTAATTTCTGATAAAGAAATTAGATGGAAATAAAAATAGAAATTAAGAGTTTTATAAGTAAACTTACGTTACAAATAAACTTTAATCCCTAATTATCTAATATTTATAGATTTTATGTAAATTAAGAATGTTTCTGATAAGCCTTATTTTGTTGCAAGAGATTGACATTTTGTTAGCAAACATACGACTTGGTTCCTCCACAATGTAGCAGATGTCGCTTGTTTTGATATTATATGAATCACTGTAAGGAAACTTAAACATTTCGTTATTGTTTAAAATATATAGCTTGATAATCTCTTCATTAGATAATTTATAAATCAATATTTGAATTTAGAAGTGTCTCCATTGTGTTAAATCTAGCTTTAAAAATACTTTTGTACCTCGTGTGTTCACTTTGGATCACATATTGTTAAATATTGGCTTGAAATTAAGAGTATTTACATTTTTATGAATAAGAATGATCTTAGAATAAGTTTCAACATAAGTCTAGTATATAATATTATTTTAAAAATAGTTATAAAGCTAATTGTATTGTCTGTTCTGTTGTGATTGGTCGAAACAACTCGTTTGGATCAAGGTAGCTACATAAGATTAAAATGACGAGCAGACACTTTTGGTGGAGCAGCTACAAAGATAAGTTGATTTGTTAACATTACATATTATATTGTTCAGTACTTGGACTAGGTATACTGTAATAAGTGTTCTGTGTTGCTAGAATACCAAATACTGTAGAAATCCTATTAAACTCGTTACATTGTGTTTGTGTCCATAACTAGAATTATGTCCAACCAATTAAGCTCTAAGTTGGTAGATATATTGTCGTAGATTCTTCTATTCTACAATTAATATAATTTAACGTTTGTGCTCTGTTCATTGGTATTATATATAGTATGTACATATTGAAAGAGTGAGGTTTCTTGTTCGCTTTTTTTCCCCTCACTTGAAAAGAAAAGTTATCCGAAGCGAACGAATTCAATTATGTGCTATAATCAATTTAAATGTGTCTTGTTCTTCTTTTGTAAATTGCCTATTCTAAGTAGCGTCTTGATCTATTGAATAAACACTTATTGACTTTGACTGTGTGATACCTAGGTTATTTTTTGAGAATCAATATAGCCTTGGTACTTAAACCTTTCTGGCATGTGTTTTACATTATTAAATCCACCCTCATTCCCTGTTGTAGGCTAAATAGTTTTGACTAAACAGATTGCTGCCTGGCTGAGTATAGGTATTGGTAGATATCTTAATAGATATATGTATATACTTATTAATTTAGGAAACTCTAGGAATATACCTAGGGATTAATATTAAATCTGACATCAGAAGATGGGATACATCCTGACTATTTTAACTAAAATATTATTTTGTTTCAGAATGAATGTGCCAACCGACGATCAACAATCATCGCTTGAAAATTTCGTATGCAGTTTCCTCTACCCAGTTGAGAGGCGATGACGTCAAACTTCCTGTCTTCGACCTTAAGAAATACGACGGTTGCATCAGGTTGGTGATCTTAGACCTTATAGCCAAGGCGTTTAATTGGAGCAACAGCAACAGCCGGCAAGGACATCTTGGTTAAAGGGTTGGGTGCCGTTCTGAGGGTAGATCTTGGGAAAAATTATCGCTGATTACTATATTTACCTCACAAGAAACTATCTGTAAGGCTTAGCATAAAACTGTAATGTATACTTTGGATCTTGCGGATTCATATATAACCAGTACGTGAGGGTGAAAATAAAATAGTCTTAAGCCACAAACATTGATATACCTATCTGATTGAGAATTGATCGGACTATGTGGCACCAAGTAACTACAATGTAGATGAAGCTCCCGTAGGAGCTTAGCAGTTTTCGCCTACACGGGTTATAACATGTTTAATTTGTAAAGAAATTGGCCAATCTAAGCGTGTTGTCCGAAAAAGCAGAAAGCAAAAAGTTCAACCGGTAACTCTAGAAGTTGCAAATCCTAAGGAAACACAAAAAAATGGTTGTACCGAAATAGTGTGTTTTCTTAGGCACCCCGCTGACTTGGCTTTAATCTGTTTCGGTTCGTTCGATGACTGAGGCCAAAATATAGTATGTAGTTTTAAAATTATTTACGGCAATAAGTTGACATTAAAATTAATTATTTAAATCAAAGTGACCATTACCGATACACCAATTCATAATACCTTCTTCAATTCTTCATTTTATATGACAGGTTAGTTGCAGTTTCATTGGGAAATCGAAGTAAAAATATTGTTTGCTTAAAAAAAAAAAAATTAAAAAAATAAACACCTAATTCTAAGTATTTAGAGGGAATCCGACATAATTGTGTTTTGAGTTTTTTCCCATCATCATATAACAGTCGAGATCTTAAGAGGTTTACGGTTACTATAGGTAAATAGTTCAGTTCGATGTCCAAGAGGACAACGTAAGAACGTATAGGTAAATACAGTTTAATACCCGGTTAGCGAAATAATTACAGATTTACTGGCAGTCGCCTTATTCTCCTTTAGTATGAAACTATATTTTTATTTTATTAAGCCTAATGTTTCTACTGCAAGGCAAAATCATAAACTTTTGAGCTAATTTACGATTGCGGAAAAATAACATTATCTATTCCTATGACGACTACTGTGGCGCAGCGGGCGAAGGTCCGCTTGCGGTGCAAGAGGTTGCGGGTTCGATTCCCGCCTCGGGACAAATTTCTGTACGATCTGCAAATATTTAGTTTTGTTCAGAGTATTCTGGAAGTTTTCTATATATAATAAAAAAAATATCTATCTATGTAGTATAATGTATTAAGTATATCAGTCATCTAGTACCATAACACTAGCTCTGCTTAGCTTGGGGTTAGATGATAGTGTGTAAATTGTCCAGCATTACTTATTAATATTTACTTTTATTATCGACAAATTAGAATATCTAGGACGACCCGCATAGCAAAATTAATTTCTGCCTACCGTGGCAAAAGTTGACAATTTCCCTGTTTATAATAGTATCGTTAAATAAGTGCGGCGTTTATGGGGTTTGCAAACTATTTTCATAAGTTTATTTCCAAAATTTGAATAAATCTTACAAACAATGTCTAAAAATTTCAAGTAGGATACAGCTGGATTAAGTCGATAGAGGACAAAAGACTTCTTATGGGAATCCTGTTACATATGTATATTAATAAGTTTTGATTATAACAGTTGGTGAATCTAGCTTGCAGCCCATAATCCGATCTTACATGATATACATTTTATAGATCAGCATCCATCTAGGTCCAGCTCAGCATAATTAAAGGCATTATTTTGAAGCGGATATTTCTAGTTTCCTAAAGTCCAATAAATAAATTTAATGTTCCCTGTCACACAACACATCCGTTGAATATTTTTTGCGTTTCGGTAGTCAGACTGGCCGAACGGATAGTGTGGTACAAAAAAAAACATAAAAACCATAAATCTTTACTATAAAAAAAAAACGGAAAACGAGAAATATGTTGTATTGCGTCAGCAAATGTTGTGATAACGTTGAAATTAGCTTTGTGGATAAAGCTATGAATAACAGCGGTTGATGCTGTGGATAGGGCTATAAAAATTAAAATAAATAGCTGTAGTTATCGTTGAAGATAACTTTATGGATAAAGCTATGAATAACAGCGATTAACTGCGGTTGGTGCTGTGGATAGGGCAAAAAAAAATAAAAAAAATAAATAAATAAAAATAAATAATTGTAGTTATCGTTGAAGATAACTTTGTGGATAAAGCTATGAATAACAGCGATTAACTGCGGTTGATGCTGTGGATAGGGCTATAAACAAAATAAAACAAAACAAAAAACAAAACAAAACAAAAAAAAAACTAATAATTTCTGGATAACGTTGTGAACCAAAGCTCTGAGAACTGCGGTTGACGCTGGTGGATATAGGGATAGGGCCGTGGATAGGGATGTGGAAAGGGCTTTGGATAGTGCTATAAAATAAAATGAATAACATGAAAATGAAATAAAAATAAAAATAAAAAATAAAACTTCGGGACGAAGTTCGTTTCAGAATGGCCGTATTGGATTAGTAATTTCTGATAAAGAAATTAGATGGAAATAAAAATAGAAATTAAGAGTTTTATAAGTAAACTTACGTTACAAATAAACTTTAATCCCTAATTATCTAATATTTATAGATTTTATGTAAATTAAGAATGTTTCTGATAAGCCTTATTTTGTTGCAAGAGATTGACATTTTGTTAGCAAACATACGACTTGGTTCCTCCACAATGTAGCAGATGTCGCTTGTTTTGATATTATATGAATCACTGTAAGGAAACTTAAACATTTCGTTATTGTTTAAAATATATAGCTTGATAATCTCTTCATTAGATAATTTATAAATCAATATTTGAATTTAGAAGTGTCTCCATTGTGTTAAATCTAGCTTTAAAAATACTTTTGTACCTCGTGTGTTCACTTTGGATCACATATTGTTAAATATTGGCTTGAAATTAAGAGTATTTACATTTTTATGAATAAGAATGATCTTAGAATAAGTTTCAACATAAGTCTAGTATATAATATTATTTTAAAAATAGTTATAAAGCTAATTGTATTGTCTGTTCTGTTGTGATTGGTCGAAACAACTCGTTTGGATCAAGGTAGCTACATAAGATTAAAATGACGAGCAGACACTTTTGGTGGAGCAGCTACAAAGATAAGTTGATTTGTTAACATTACATATTATATTGTTCAGTACTTGGACTAGGTATACTGTAATAAGTGTTCTGTGTTGCTAGAATACCAAATACTGTAGAAATCCTATTAAACTCGTTACATTGTGTTTGTGTCCATAACTAGAATTATGTCCAACCAATTAAGCTCTAAGTTGGTAGATATATTGTCGTAGATTCTTCTATTCTACAATTAATATAATTTAACGTTTGTGCTCTGTTCATTGGTATTATATATAGTATGTACATATTGAAAGAGTGAGGTTTCTTGTTCGCTTTTTTCCCCTCACTTGAAAAGAAAAGTTATCCGAAGCGAACGAATTCAATTATGTGCTTTATTCAATTTAAATGTGTCTTGTTCTTCTTTTGTAAATTGCCTATTCTAAGTAGCGTCTTGATCTATTGAATAAACACTTATTGACTTTGACTGTGTGATACCTAGGTTATTTTTTGAGAATCAATATAGCCTTGGTACTTAAACCTTTCTGGCATGTGTTTTACATTATTAAATCCACCCTCATTCCCTGTTGTAGGCTAAATAGTTTTGACTAAACAGATTGCTGCCTGGCTGAGTATAGGTATTGGTAGATATCTTAATAGATATATGTATATACTTATTAATTTAGGAAACTCTAGGAATATACCTAGGGATTAATATTAAATCTGACACCTGCCCATAATACTTGGAGCTATGAAATCTTCGCCTATTAACGCAATGCAGGTTGAATGTGGCGAGCCTCCCATGAAATTGCGCAGACAATATCTATCGGATAGATTTTTGTTTAAGTTGATCCCAAATTCTAAACATCCTCTTCTTGCTAAATTATCCTACCTAAATAATTTATTTCGACATTGTTATAAAATTCCTTGTATCCTCCGTAGTTTTAAAAGATTTTCCGATCTTCCGAGTCCTGTCAGGCAGTATTCAATGTACCTACCCACTATATCTTATTCCCTATGATGCCTTAATTTTCCAGCCATCTTACAATTTGGGGTAGAAAAGGATTCAGTTGACGCGAGATGAACATTTAACTACGTACTCAATTCCAATTTTGATAGTTGGCACTTAATATTCACCGTTATTATTCTGAGATATTCACCGATGCGTCCAAGTTGTCAGTTGATAGTGAGGTTAGAACTGCGGTATAGATACCTTTTACCAACATAACCCTGAGTTTTAAGTGTCCCTCGACCTCATCGCTATTTACTGGTGAGGCAGTTGCTATTCTAGAAGCCATTCTCTTTGTAAAATCACATCACTTAAATAATTCTATCATCTTTTCTGATTCCAAAAGTTGCCTCCAATAAATTTTGTCTAACCCGTTTAGATCAATTTCCCGTTTTCCCATTATTCTTAAAAATTAAACTTTCTCAGTTTGAGTGCCACAATCTAGGCATTAATGTAGTTCTAGCTTGGATTCCAGGACACTCTGGGATTCTAGGCAATGAGTTAGCTAACTCAAGCGCAAAAGCCGCTATCCAGATAGGTTCTCTTGAGCATTTTCAATTATATTGCCACGATTAAAGCCTTCTTCCAAAAAGTCTTTCTTCAAATATCCTGGGCGGATTTGTGGAATACCTCGAAGCTGTGTAAAGGCAAGTACTACTCTGATATCCAACCAGATATCCCACCTAATCCTTGGTTCTTTAAGTTCCGCAAGTCCAATAAGATCGTCACTTCAACTATCTGCCGCCTAAGACTGGGTCATGCTTGTACACTGTATTTCTTGCGAAACTTAGGATCAAGGATCACTCAATGTGTGATTGCGGATTGGAGGAAGGAAATGTAGACCACATTTTCTTCAATTGCCCTAAACTTCGCTTATAAATAAATAAATAAATAAATAATGCTGGACAAATCACACAGCATCATCTAGCCCCAAGCTAAGCAGAGCTTGTGTTATGGGTACAAGATGACTGCTAAACTTAATACATTATACTACATAGATAGATATTTTTATTATAGAAAAACACCCAGAACACCCTGAACAAATATCTGCAGATCGTACAGACATTTGTCCCGAGGCGGGAATCGAACCCGCAACCCCTGGCGTCGCAGACGGACCTTCGCCCGCTGCGCCACAGAGCTCGTCCCTTATCCCTTTAAGATGTTCTCCATCAGGAAATCCCGCGTCCTACCTGCTTCAAAAATTTGCTTTCCCTTACTTTCTCTCCTTTAATTAATTTTATCCTTTGTAAATTTGTAAATATGAAAAATCTTAGAATATTGAATCTCGAATTGAATATTGAATCTGAAATGAAAAATCTTGTAATATGTTATATATTGATATAGTAAATTATTGTCAAATAATTAATTAATTAATTTTATTTAATGTTTAAATTATTCTGAGACAATTTGTAATGTTTTTACCCTTTAGACTTAATTTTATGATTCCTTTTTGTTGTTATTATAAAATTCAATTAATTATATTAATTCTTGTATTTTTTTTTCTTGTATTTGTTTATTAGTATGTCTCGAAATAACATGTTTCTATATTGTGTACCTATAATTTTGCTTACTCATATTTCTTATTTTTTTATTTAGACTTGTAAGGATTTTCTTAAAAAAAGATTTTTAACGACTTAGGGTGCATATCCTGTAATGTTTGAAATCTACTGTGTAAATAAATAAATAAATAAATAAATAGTTGATAACTTAAATTATCTGATCGAAGCATCATTAATTTACTTTTACGTAGGATTTTTTTTATTAGCTTTTGCTTGGCTTAATCATTTTGTTTTCCGATAATGTTGTGGCTTAAAATTGCCTAACCCTCTCAACACGTTTATGATACTTTTACCTACCTGACACTGGCAGAGTTGCAGCAAGTGGCATGCATCAGCCATTAAAAAGAAAAGAAGAAGAAGATGGTTGTCACACTGTCATAACAAAATACATAACCTCAAATTTATCATTGGCAGAAGGGCTGTTCGTTCGTGTTGTTAATAATTTAAGAATTAAAATTGGATAAATGCGTTAATTTATACAATATAACAATGAAGGTGGTCGAAGGGCATCCCGACTTCATCAGAACTATAGAAGACGGAGAAGAAGTTGAAGATTTTTCTGAGGATTCAGACGAAGAAGTCGAGGTTAGTTTGTGGATAAATAAACTTAGTTTATACATATCTTAAAACACGCCTAAATCAAACAAGTGGTTCATTTTATCATTGTTTTATATTTTAGTATCAACCTTCCAAACAAAAGATAAAGCGAAAGGCGGATTTCAACCCGAAATTCCAGTTCGTTTCTTCAGTGGAAGAGTATAACAAGGTAATTAAACCCACAGATATTAATATATTACTCATACACTACTCATCTCCTGTTTAATTGATTTGTGCCTGAACATACCGTAATATACCAATACTGTCCCCTATAGTAAAAAGGGTGATCTTCCATTTATTCTAGATTAGAGTTACATAAATTGCCGGAATTAAAAAAAGGTGCACCTTCAAATGTGGAACACAAATCTGGGAAAGAGACGATGATGACGATGTCCTCTTATGCCTCTTCAGGGACATAAAACTCATATAGAATTCCCACATGTGACAATTTGAAAAATTTTAGGTACACCCATTTTATTATTGTGGGCAGAATACATTTTTATTCTTTAACAAGCTGTACCTATCACTTTGATTCTAAGTTTGATTTAAGTTAATTAACTTAAATAGCTAATTAGCTATGGCAACTTAAGAACTTATAATTGGTAGATGTAGCCTATGCTATGTTACCGTTTCTTATCTTCTGTTGATGGCTCAAATAACTAAATTCTTGATTTGCCTGAATATAGTATGCTAATATATGAGCTGTGGGGTGCTGGCAGTAGACAGTAGACGTAATGTTACCCCTCCTCTCATGCCCATGGATCCAGTAAGAGTGCTAAGGGATGCCTCCAGAAGATGGGCAGCAGCACCTTTCTGTGTATCAACATTCTATACTGCACTCACCAACCCGCCAGCCAAGTGTGGTGAGTATGGCAACTACCCCTCATGGATCTCCATGAGAGGTAGTTGCCATACTCCTGTGGGGAGGCCTGTGTTCATCAGTGGCTGGAATGATGAATAAAATAAATACCACATTTATATTGACAGAATCCATGGGATAATCTACACAAGTACATCCGTCGTAACGTCAAACATACACTCGATGAGAGGATCGAAAAGAAAAGATCACAGGTGAAAGTGGAAGGAAACAAAGATGTTGATACAGACTCCGATGTTGACGGTAACTAAAATTATAATTGATGATGGGTCCTGACTTCATTAGAGACATATATTGCTGTGGCGTGCCCCATGCCATGGGGATGCAGAAAGAATCTGCCAAGGGATAACTCCAGATTATGGGCAGCAGTATCTTTCTGTTTATCAACAACCAACATACTGTGCTTGCCAACCCACCTGCCAAGCGTGGCGAGTATGGCAACAATCCTCTCATGACCTAGGAGATTCATAAGGGTGGCCTTTGTTCAGCAGTGGACGTGGACAGCAGTCTGGCAGCTGAGATCATGGTGAACATAGGGCTCTCTGAGGGGATTTCAACTGTGCCTCTCAAGGTGGTGCGAGGGTGTAAATTATACCTAAAATTCTAATATATTCCTTTCTCCTTTAAATCAATAGGTGCTTACGCATGGTTCTATGAATCATCATCATCATCATCATCAAGCTATCTAAGGTAAGCTAACTAAAAGGCACATAAAAAATCAAGATATCTTTTTTGATAGACTTTGAAGCCTAATCCAGGCACTGCAGCATCCCGTACAGCATGATTGCCAGTTGCTGGTGCTGGTATGGTAGAAATCATAATTTTATTTATTTATTTAAACAAAATCTACAGTCCTTTATCTACATTATCCTAAATTACATATATATCCTTCGACCAATAATGAATTTACATTATATGTATTGTTTATATGAAAAAAATTAAGCGGACAGTTAAAGTTTAAGTTTAAAAACAGTTTTATTTAATACCATTCATTTTAGAAAACATAAATAATTTAAATATTTTTAACAGATAGAAGTAGTTATTAAACTGTTTTACATAACTCTTATCCCCTTTTTTATTAACCTATATTAACCCACTGCTAGGTAAGGGTGTCCACCAGGTCCTTCCAGGAATCTCACTCTTGCTTGCCAAGTGTATAATTATGTGATACTAGTTTATACCTACTGCAATGCATGCTTTGTTCCTGGATAAAATATGTGTTAATCCTGGTCAACATCTATGCATGTGCGAAATTTCACAGCTCAATCCTTAGGCTAGTGTTTGTATGAATGTCTAACTAACATCTATACATACTCACAAACTTTTACATTCATAGCATTAGTTGGATAGGATATCCCGTAATCATGTAATTTCATTTTAATAACCTTAAATGTGTCCCACTGCTGGTCAATGGTTCCCACCATCTTCCACTTCTCACTGCCAATTCTTATTATTATTTCCAGATGGTGATGCGAATGTCAATGAATTGGAGATATCAGATGATGAACTCAAAAGAGATGAAATCAAAACTAAAGAGAAGAAACTGAGCAAAAAGCAGAAGTTAAAACAGGTTTGTAATTAAATCATCATTTTCATCATTCCAACCATACATGGAGAGACGCTGCTGCCCATCTGCCGGAGTTATCCCTTAGCAGGCTCTTAGTGCACCCAGCTTCATATGCATTTTACCTGGATGTCGGTAACCTATGCTTGTATGTTAATCCTAGTCTACTATAATCATGCAAAGTTTCAGCATGAACTGTTTGGTAGATTTTACTGTAGAAGTATCAAACATCCAACCGTACTTTTAGATCTATAATATTTGTGGGATTCTTTAGATTCTCTTACTCTAACAGGAAATAAAAGAAGACGACACGGAAATCGGCGCTCGCGTCGAATATGACTCGGACTTCTTCGAGGAGCCACCTCCATATGATGAGAACACTTCGTTTTACATGATGAACCTCTCCCGGCCACTTTTGAAGGCAATTGGTGCCCTCAACTTCGTCCATCCCACTCCGATTCAAGCCGCCACTATACCTATTGCTTTGCTAGGTAAGTTACGCCAATTATTACTACAAAAATCTACCATTACCTACATCAAATTCTTTATTTATTTATTTATAAGGACGCCCAACAGAAGTAGCACATAACATTTTTCTTACCTTATACATTAAAATATTCGAACTATGTACTATTCTAATTACAGGGTGCCACAGCATGCGCTATTACAATATTACTCGACTAAATTAAACTAATGCTTAAATAAAAATAATATAGTATTAGGTAAATACTTAAAAGTATAAGTGGTACTTATTCTATCTATGTAGTGTTATGTAATTAAGTATACCAGCCATCTAGTACCCATAACACCAGCTCTGCTTAGTTTGGGGCTAGATGATGCTGTGTGAATTGTCCAGCATTATTTATTTATTTATAATTCTGGAGTGAAATGTTTACAAACATGTTTTGAAACTACATCTTGTTATATGCAATATTTACGGGATATCCTGGTATTTCGACGCAGTTTCGCACGTCCTGATCACAGATGACCGCAACCAGGATAATTGCGCGTTTATACAATATGTATTTATCGGGAAACTCATGAAGACTGAACTCTAGGTAAATATCATGTTGCATATAATGTTCGCAATCATGATAGTGTTAAAAGGTATATATCACACTTGACGCTAAGAAGAGCCTGTAGTCCTGACCAACTCTAAGATCATCTAATGTAATAAAATCAGCCCGTTGGATCCCATTTCTGGGCAAAGGACTCCTTTCCCTCTTTCCACACTTGCCGGCCGGTCTAAGCCTTCCAGTCGACCAGTCAGCTAAATCATTAGTGTGTCTACCAAGAGTTGTCGCTGTTAGATCGCCTGCCTGTTACTACAGAAAGTAATAGCAATAGTACGTAATATGACATCTGTCAGATTTGTAACTCATGCTACCAAATTCTAAGCAAATGAAGCCCAAACTACAGTCGCTGTAGTATAGTTTACTGCGTATTTTAGTACCAAACTATCCGCTAGAGGCGCTGAAACAAGTTTTCATACATTTTATAAACTACAGTCGCTAGCGAGTATAGATTGTATAAACTCGTGGTAGGCCTACTGTCCTCTACAATTAATCATACATTTATTTCTCAAGGTAAGGACGTATGCGCCTGCGCTGCCACGGGAACGGGTAAGACGGCCGCCTACATGCTGCCCATTTTGGAGAGGCTGCTGTATAAGTCTGCCTCGGGGGACCGCGTCACTCGCGTGCTGGTACTAGTGCCCACGAGGGAACTGGGCGCACAGGTCAGTAAATAGAAAACGTTTATTTGGAACACTCATAAAAAAATAAAATCCACAACAGCAGAGAGAAGGTAAAAAAATAAAATCCACAACAGCAGAGAGAAGGTAAAAAAATAAAAATACCCACAACAGCAGAGAGAAGGTAAAAAAATAAAATCCACAACAGCAGAGAGAAGGTAAAAAAATAAATATATCCACAACAGCAGAGAGAAGGTAAAAAAATAAAAATATCCACAACAGCAGAGAGAAGGTAAAAAAATAAAAATATCCACAACAGCAGAGAGAAGGTAAAAAAATAAAAATATCCACAACAGCAGAGAGAAGGTAAAAAAATAAAAATATCCACAACAGCAGAGAGAAGGTAAAAAAATAAAATCGCCCAAGTGCGAGTCGTGCGAGTCGCCGATTGTTCGGATAGCTGTTTCGGACAGCCGTTTGCTGCGTAACCGACTTACAATTTTAACCATATGTTTGTTGGTGAACTCAGTTGTAGTGGAAGTGGGTATCAGTTCATTTCAAATAGCAAATTGATGTCCGATCGCCGCGAATTACCTAGTTTAATAATAATACGTATATCTTCCCAGGTTCACGCAGTAACCAGACAGCTGTCGCAGTTCACGATGGTGTCCGTGGGACTCTCTGTGGGTGGCCTGGACGTCAAATATCAGGTGAGGCACACCAAGCATTGTTTCATGTTGAACTATGCAGATGGCGTTAGTAAAAATGTCTTGTCCCGATTATTAGTTTTAAAATTATGTCTTCAGAGCGCGAAAGTTTAAAAACTACTAGAATGTATTTAAGTGTTCCATCTACCACCTGGTATCATAACACAAGGTCTGCTTACTTTGGGGCTAGATGGTGCTCTGTGTAGTGTCCAGCATAATGTATTTAATAACACAAGCTTTACTTTGGGGCTAGATAATGCTCTGTGTAGTGTCCAGCATAATGTATTTAAAAACACAAGCTTTACTTTGGGGCTAGATAATGCTCTGTGTAGTGTCCAGCATAATGTATTTAATAACACAAGCTTTACTTTGGGGCTAGATGGTGCTCTGTGTAGTGTCCAGCATAATGTATTTAAAAACACAAGCTTTACTTTGGGGCTAGATAATGCTCTGTGTAGTGTCCAGCATAATGTATTTAATAACACAAGCTTTACTTTGGGGCTAGATGGTGCTCTGTGTAGTGTCCAGCATAATGTATTTAATAACACAAGCTTTACTTTGGGGCTAGATGGTGCTCTGTGTAGTGTCCAGCGTTATGTATTTAATAACACAAGCTTTATTTTGCTGTGTGTGTTGTCCGGCATTATTTATTTATTTTCGTTTTCAATGTCCTTAGGAAAGTGTGCTGCGTAAGAACCCGGATATAGTAATCGCGACGCCCGGCCGTCTCATAGACCACATCAGGAACACGCCGTCTTTCGGACTCCACAGCATCGAGGTATTGGTGCTGGATGAAGCTGACAGGTATACTATCATCATAAAGCACTATTTATAGAGTATTTGGGACCATAGGAAAGTAACACGGAATATCTTGCTCAAAGTCAAAAATCTATTTTCTCCATAAGCAGTAAAAAAGCGTTCGATAAAACGTCTAACAAAGAAAAACATGTTGTTTAAAAAAAAAGATAATTTTGAATTTGTTAGCTTAAAAAAATATTGATTCAGGGAATGAAGCTCCATTCTACATCACGTGGGGTTGTCACTTCATTCTTGAATCCGAAAGAAAGACATCCGATGCAGCTAAAATTTTGCATACGACTTTATTTCAACTGATAATACAATATGTGATACTTCAAAATGGCCGTCAGCACAAGATGGCGGATTATGTATTATTTTAAAAACGCGTTAATAATAATAATAATATCTTTATTCTCAGGCAACAATAGAAAAGTACACAGATCTTGAATAACTTATTCTACGGCCCATAGATATATACCTTAAATCTAACATATATACATATAGTATAAACTTATTGCTAACACACGTTTAGGACGGCGACGTATGACGCATGCTTGTCTCATAGCGACGATTCACGGTGTCTGCTTGCAGGCGTCCGATGAACCGTCGGAATTTGATTCCCTTTGGCCAGAACTCGTTAGTTAGTTAAATAAGTGGCTTTCTAAGAAATATTTTTCTTGTGCTACAGAATGCTGGACGAATACTTCGCGGAACAAATGAAGGAGATCATCAGACAGTGCTCCCCCAAACGGCAGACGATGCTGTTCTCGGCCACGATGAGCGAGGAGGTCAAGGACCTCGCTGCAGTGTCCCTGAAGAAGCCGGTCAAACTGTTTGTAGACAGCAATAAGGACGTCGCATTCAACTTGAGGCAGGAGTTCGTCAGGTAAGGCCTTCACGTCTATTATATGCATGTGTTGTAACCTCATACGATGAGCGGGGAGGTCAAGGGCCTCGCCGCCTTGTCCCTGAAAAAGCCGGTCAAAAGTTCGTCAGTAGGTCTACCATGAGTTTTCACAATCTATATTCGCTAGCGACTGTAGTTAACAAAATGTATGAAATCTTGTACAGCGCCTCTAGCGGATAGTTTGGTACTAAAATACGCAGCAAACTATACTACAGCGACTGTAGTTAGGGCTTCATTTGCTTAGAATTTGGTATCATGAGTTACAAATCTGACAGATGTCAAAGTAACGTACTATCACTACTGTAGTAACGTCAGGCGATCTAACAGTGACAACTCATGGTAGACACGCAGGTAAAACCTTCACGTCTATTACGAGTATAATGTATAGATGGGTTATGCCTCAGACGTTGTTCTCGGCTACGATGAGCGGGGAGGTCAAAGATCTCGCTGCAGTATCCCTGAAGAAGTCAAACTGTTTGTGGACAGCAATAAGGACGTCGCTTTCAACTTGAGGCAGGAGTTCGTCAGGTAAGGCCTTCACGTCTGTTATATGCATGTGTTGTAACCTCATACGATGAGCGGGGAGGTCAAGGGCCTCGCCGCCTTGTCCCTGAAAAAGCCGGTCAAAAGTTCGTCAGGTAAAACCTTCACGTCTATTACGAGTATATGTATAGATGGGTTATGCCTCAGACGTTGTTCTCGGCTACGATGAGCGGGGAGGTCAAAGATCTCGCTGCAGTATCCCTGAAGAAGTCAAACTGTTTGTGGACAGCAATAAGGACGTCGCTTTCAACTTGAGGCAGGAGAGCTTGAGGCTGGTGTGGCAACCTCATGATATTGGAGATCCATGACGAGGCGTATGTCTGATAAATTAAATGCTTGCAGCGCGATAGTATTGCCAAGCTATAATAAACCTTATCCCAACAGAATACGTCGGGACCGCGAGAGCGACAGAGAGGCGGTATTAGCTGCGTTGGTTTGCCGCACGTTCCGCGACCGCGCGGTTATATTCGTGCAGACGAAGAAACAGGCGCACAGACTGCATATCGCACTTGGATTGCTCGGTATTAAGGTAAGTGTGATGAGTGCTAGCCAATAAATAAAACAAACCTAGTCCCGTGTGTATATTCATCTTTCTCTCGTGTGTTTATGTCTTGTGAATCCTCCGAGCCTATTATAATGACTAAGTTTAAAATACAATTTCAGGTGGCAGAGTTGCACGGTGCATTAAACCAACCCCAACGCTTAGACTCCCTCAAACGGTTCAAAGACGAGCAGGTCGACGTCCTAGTGGCCACGGACGTCGCGGCCCGCGGTTTGGACATCCCTGGCGTCAAGACTGTACTGAATTTTACCCTTCCTGCGACCATAGAGCACTATATTCATAGAGTAAGTACTACAGATTAACGGTTAAAGAATAAAATTGCCGATTTGTACTGAAAAATTTAAATTAGTTTCTTTTTTAATTTAACATATTTATTTAATCAAAGTATGTACCATGCTATCTGTGCACTTTTGCAATGTAATAGGTAGTTCATGATCCCTTTACTAAAAAAACCATTCGGACGGTAATCAGTAAAATCTTTGAAGGCGGTTTGGACTGCCCCATCGGAGTTGAATTTTTTCCCTTGCAAGAAGTTATCCAAATTTCGAAAAAAATGGTAAGCTGTGTTCTGGAGCCTAGTCCGGAGAGTACGGTGGATGTCTTAGACATTCCAATTGAAGCTCCTTTAATTTGGTAGCCGTCTGTTGAGCAGTGTGTGGTCTAGCGTTGTCCTGAAGCAGCAGTGGCCTAGAGCGATTGACCTCCTCGGTTGTTTAGCCGCTAGCTTTTCCATCATGGTTTGTAGTTGCTGACAATAGACATCTGCCGTAATCGCCTGGCCAGATTTAAGAAAGCTGTAGTGGACGACACTGGCACTGGTCCACCAAACGCTCACAAGTAACTTTTTTGAGCCAGTTTTAGCTTGGGGCATGATTTGGCTGGTTCGCCAGGGTTCAGCCATTGCGATGAGCGCTTCCGATTTTTGTATAGCATCCACTTTTCATCACAGGTAATGATTCGATTTAAAATCCCTTCATTATTGTGCCGGTTGAGTATTGTAACGCAGCAGTCGACGCGAGTTTGTCGATTTGCTTCACTCAATTCGTGAGGTACCCACCTTTCAAGCTTTTTCACCTTCCCAATTTGCTTTAAGTGGATTAAAATAGTTTTATCACTAACACCGCAGCCTGCAGCTAACTTGGACGTGGTTTGCGATGGATCCGCTTCCACAATAGCCTTCAAATCTTGATTATCAACTTTGGTCTCCGGCCGTCCACGGGTTCTGCAGGTCGAAATTTCCAGAGCGAAAACAGAAGAAATAATTAATTAAGTATAGACAAATTTGCTTTTGTGCTAAAAAGGCGATCAGCTGAGCATAAATGTTGAGTGTGTTGATACAGCCTAACGCTGATTTTTAGCTGAAGCCTGAGTAAAGAGGGTTGTACAGCAACGACGTTTTTAATAACAAACCAAAAAACAGTTTACAAAATGTAGTAAGTGTATTCAGATGTTATTGTATTCTATATTATATATATCTATTTTATGTATCAGTATTACCTATGTATATCTATCTTACGACCTTATGATGTATTTTTATAGCACGGGAGGTACCTACGATCTTGATAATTGCGGTAAAGGTTTTAATAAAAAAATGATTTGATTTGATATTAAGATTAATTCTCTGGTGATTTCCAGGTAGGTCGCACAGCCAGAGCGGGTCGCGCCGGCGTGTCGGTGTCGCTCGCAGGGGAAGCCGAGCGCAACCTGGTGAAGAGCATAGTGAAGCGAGCCAAGCGGCCTGTCAAGTCGCGCCAGGTCCCACCCGATATAGTGGCCAAGTACCGCAACCGGCTGGCGAGGTTGGAGCCCGATATAGGTGAGAGTGTTAAGATTTATCCGTAAATAGTATATGGTACGATCCTAGTGTGGTATGTGGAATACGACTTTGACCCAGGCCCTACTATATACTGTGGTTATACAATGGTGGTTATACGAGATCCTATTCTCCTGCCTAATACTGATTTACGGGCGTTCTCGAGCATTGGTTGCGATTGGACGAAGCAAGTAGCAACACACTTGGCCAGCAGATACGGGCGCTGTCTTCCTCGATGTGGCGAAAGCCTTCGACAAAGTCTGGCACAACGGCTTGGTTTACAAGCTTTTCCTGCTTGGAGTGCCAGACAGACTCGTACTCATCTTACGAGACTACTTGTCGAACCGCAGCTTTCGCTACCGCGTGGAAAGCACGCTCTCAGACCCCAAACCCGTCCGAGCTGGAGTTCCTCAAGGCTTAGTCCTTGCTCCCTTTCTGTTCACGCTGTCCACCAGCGACGTTCCCCGACACGCGCAAGTCGAACTTGCCCTCTTCGCCGATGACACGGCTTTGTACGCGTCCGATAAGAACAAGAGTCGCGTACGCATAAAGTGACAGGCTGCACTAGACACTAGGTGTCTGGATCAGAAAGTGGCGCATAGAGGTGAACCCGACGAAAAGTGCAGCAGTGTACTTTACTCGAAGTCCCCTCTTGCCCCAGCCTCTCCTCCTCTTCGATAAACCCATCCCATGGGTTAGGTCAGCTCGCTAGGAGTAATCCTAGATAGACGTCTCACCTTCTATCCCAACATAAGGACTGTCACTAATCGTCTTCTCAACTCTAAGAGTAAAATGTTCTTTAGAAATAAAGTGACACTTTACAAAACAGTTTTAAAGGTAATTATTACCTTTCCAATTATTACAAACGACAGATAGCTATGTCGCTATCATATTATTTTTGCATGACAGCCAAAAATTTGGCTAAACAGAATGCTTCTTTTGAGCATTGCCAAATAATTAGGACTCTGGAAGTTATTCCAAGTCATTTAAATTAGATCATAAGACAACAGAGGAAATCTCTAGCCAGAACCAGTCAAATAATATAATGTGTCAAAATAAAGAAATAACTAAAACATGTAAAATAAATACAAAGGTTACCAACTTGGTGCACCAAAACATTCAAGGAATAAATAGTAAATTGTTAGAGTTGGAACTGTACATAAACTTATATAATATTGACATTTTATGTATTACTGAACATTGGTTGAAAAGTCATGAGGTTATGTTCAGTTTCAACAACCATCTTGTTGGTAGCTCCTTTTGTAGATCGCATGCTATTCGTGGAGGTTCTTTAGTGCTACTAAACAAATATCTTAAATTTAAAGAACGGAAAGACATTGTCTGTCTGTCTGTTGAGAGCCAAATTGAAATAGCATGTGTAGAGTTGGAGCAAGTTATTATCATAAGCGTATACAGCCCACCGTCAGCTTCATTTGAGACGTTTGAAAAAGTCATGGATGAAATATTATTCAAAACATCAAAGTCAAGTAAAAACATCATTACTGTCCAGCATTAATTAATTAATTAATTAATTTCAATGTTAATCTCTTAGAAAATTACTCTTTAAGTACTAGATTAACATGCCTTTTTAATTCATATAATCTAAAACCATTGTTTATGGAGCCTACTAGAATAACTGAAACATCCGCTAAATGTATTGACAATATCTTTGTAAATTCTAATATAAAAATTATCCATAAGGGCTTGATTAGTAATATAAAGTCAGACCATTTAGGTCAGCACATTCAAATTAAACAGCAACAAAAACAAAATGTAAAAAGAAAAATTACTTTTATACCTGTGACCATGCATCGATCTGAACAACTGAAATGTAAATTGAATACAAAATTTCCACCTCACTACTCAAATAACAACCCTAATGAGTCATATTGCAATTTTTTCAATGCATTTAGCAATATGTTCAATTCAATATTTACATCAAAGTCGATAATGGTCACAGATAATCTTAACTTTAATGAGTGGGCAACAGTGGGTATACATAGAAGTAGACAAAAATTATATGATCTTTATAGTGAAAAACATTATAATTTTAGTGAAGAATTTAAAGAAAAGGTTAAAAATTACTCAAAAATTTTTAGAAAAGTCTGCCATATTGCTAAGTCTAATTATATAAGTTCAAAAATTAAAAATAGTGATAATAAAATTAAAGCTACTTGGAAAATAATAAACAAAGAAACTGGAAATGTGAGTAACTTTAACAACCAATTTAAAATAAATTATAATAATACAACCTACAAAAGTGATGAAGATGTAGCCCAAGCATTTGAAACTTTTTTTACTGACATTCCAGTTTCTACCACAAAGTCTTTAAACTCTTCTCACCTGATCGCCGAGTCCTTACTTAGCAAAAATGTACCTAAATGTGATAGTAATTTTAATTTCCAATATGTGGACAGCAGCGATATAGTTAAAGCCTTTAAAATGTTAAATGTTAAGAAAACTGCAGATCTCTGGGGTATTTCTGTAAACATTGTAAAACCATTGGTAGACACAATCGCACCTGAGCTGGCTCTTATATATAATGAATGCATTGACTGTGGCGTATTTCCTGATCTAATGAAACACAGTAAAATAATACCTTTATTTAAATCAGGTTCTAAGTCGGACCCCACTAACTTTAGGCCGATATCAGTACTGCCGACATTTAGTAAAATTTTTGAAAAGCTTATTTTAAATCAGCTGTCTAAGCACTTTGCCGACAACAAATTGCTTCACTGCAAGCAATTTGGCTTTACCCGCGGCCGTTCCACTACTGATGCTGGTATAGAGTTAGTCTCGCATATCTATGATGCTTGGGAGAGGTCGCAAGACGCTTTAGGTGTTTTTTGCGACCTTTCAAAAGCATTTGACTGTGTACACCATGAAACATTAATCGGAAAATTGCGCCACTATGGTGTTAGAGATATCTCTTTGGATCTACTTATTTCTTATCTCAGTAACAGGATACAAAGAGTTGATGTTAATGGAAAACGTTCTTCGGGATCTGTAGTCACAATGGGTGTACCGCAGGGATCAATTCTTGGGCCTTTTCTATTTTTAATTTACATTAATGATCTACCTCATCTTGTCAAAAACAATCATGAGATTGTATTGTTTGCTGATGACACTTCACTTTTGTTCAAAATGAAACGACGTACCACCGATTATGACGAGGTGAATAATGCAATCTCAGAGGTTGTTAATTGGTTTAATGTCAATAACTTATTACTTAATGAAAATAAAACAAAATGCATTAGATTTACTCTTCCTAATGTAAAACAGGCTGATGCCAAGATTAAATTAAAAGGTGAAAGTTTAAACCTTGTAGAAAAAACTGTATTTTTAGGCATAACTTTAGACAATAAGCTTCAATGGGGCCCACACATAGAACAACTATCGGGTAGGCTTAGTTCTGCAGCATATGCAGTCAAAAAAATCCGCCTTCTTACAGACGTTGATACCGCTAGACTTGTTTACTTCAGCTATTTCCACAGCATTATGTCTTATGGCTTACTACTGTGGGGATGTGCTGCAGATATAGACACCGTATTTGTGCTGCAGAAGAGGGCTATTCGTTCTATCTACAATATGGGTCCCAGAGAATCACTTCGCACTAAATTTAAAGAAATAAATATAATGACAGTAGCTTGTCAATATATTTATGAGAACCTGTTGTACACCCATAAAAATATTGCTTCGTTTAAGAAAAACAGCGACAATCACAATGTAAATACAAGAAATAAGAATAAACTCGCTGTGCCCACTACTAGGCTCCATAAGGTGAAAATATCTTTTAAAGGGCAATGTATACGCTTCTACAACAAACTCCCAAGTGAGTTGCAGAAGTTATCATTGAATAAATTCAAAAACATTATTAAACGCAATCTGTGCAATAAAGCTTATTATAAAATATCAGATTACCTAGAGGACAAAACCACTTGGGACGGAATCTGCTCCAACTCCGTCAAACGTAACATAAGACAAAATAAAATTGTTAAATGATGACTATAACGACCGAGTTAGGTTCTTCTGTTCACTTCTTTTCCTAACTCGCGTGTCATCTGAAGTGAACAGATTCAATTATGTGCTTTATTCTATTTATTTGTGTTGTTTTATTTTGTAATTTGTGACGCGTCAATAAGGTCCATGCGGCCGCACTGAATAAAGTATTTTTTGATTCTTGATTCTTGAGTTGTACGGCCAATAATGACATATTCCTGTCGTCTTTGGCCAGTCCCGTCATGTTAGATGCCTTCAGGTAGTCCAAAATAACTTCTAGCGCAGGGCCACGGGCTACCCGTGATACATGCGAACGATACATGCATCGAACACTTTATTAAAACTGCTTCAAAGCGTTTTTATGAAGTGGCGGCGGAACACCCCAACCCGTTAATCTCGGGATTACCCTCCGACTACCCGATAGAACCATTGCCCACGAGTTCTTTCCTTCGTCGACCGAAACACGTTCTCGGCTTGCCCGTTGACGAGCTCACCGCCGCTAACCCGGAGGTGACGTCAACCCGTCTCACATAAGCTGCTAGGCATACCTATAATAACCGGTCCCGCCGGCGGGGCCGAAGAATACACTCTTCCGTCTTAAGGTAAGCGTCCACAGGCCCGCATCGCACGTATCAGACGCATCGCACGTAACGGATTTTAGTTTGCCTTGTATAATACTCATACAACAGCGTCCACTGATCCGCACCGTACGGACTGCTCATTGGCAATGCCTACATACGATGCGTACCGATGACGTCATACGGAATGCCGATCAGTGGACGCGCCCCGCGCACTTTCCGCACGAACGATCACTACAAAAATCCGAATGAAGGTGGCATCGGCAATCCGATTGCTGATACTCGCGTCGGCAATCCGATCGCTGCCGATACAGTGGACGATGAGGGCCTGTGGACGCTTACCTTTAGGGTGCAGTTTTGCACCTAGACGTTAAACCATCATTACTTATAAAAATCTGGCAACAGTCCAAGCCGTGGTTCGAACCTAAGTGGTGCCCTTGACCTTGTTGCCCCAACCTAACTTGCGGCTAGGCGGCTGGGCGCCCTCTGCGCTCGCCATAGTTCGGTAACGTTGTCATGGCCATCTGCGGTCAACAACATTAAAAGTCAATTCGAAAATTAAAAAAATAACGCGAACATCCAGTTGCGTCAGCGCCGGCGCGCGCTGCAGTCGCCAGTCTCAGCGAATGGATGCCGCCACAATATTAATGGCATCGATTCTGTTGAAATAAGGAACGAACGTAAAATTAGGTTAAATCGTTCTGATTTAATTTTAGAACCGCACTAACCGTGTAGCTACACGTCATTTTATGCAATTTTATTAGGCGTTAGTTAAGAAGTGTGCCAACAGAATTGACACTAATATTAAACTAAAATACACGGTTCTGGTGGTCTTAAAATTGGCACTGAAGAGTCCTGCTACTCACCTTCTAGCCCCATCATCAGAGCCTAGAGTATCGATCTCGTCAAAACTAATCATATGAGCCCAAACTCGAGAGGGTTACTACATGTTACCTACCACTAAAATAGTTGCCCAAAACGATGCAAAATAGTTATGCATCCTTCGACTTCAACCTGATTTGACCTTTGACTGATTATACATATAGTAGTTGGACATCTGAATAAATCTATTAGGTATATATTTTTATTTAAATGTTTATTGTAAGTTTTTTTCTGTAATTTCTTAAGGTGTGCAATAAAGTATTTTGTATTGTATTGTATTGTATTTTTTTTTGGTTTGATTTAATAACATCATATTTCTTTCAATGTTATTAATTATATTTTAATAAATGTTGCTACGCCCTTACGGGCTAAATGTACGTATCTATAGCATCCCTAATCAATCAATTTATGCAATGAATAAATGAACGAATGAAAATAAAAGGCCAATAATCTATATATATATAAAATTCAAAGTCCTGACTGACTCACTGACTGACTGATATATCAACGCACAGCCTAAACCACTGGAACTAAAGACTTGAAATTTGGCACACATAAGTATGTATACCTTAAGTATCCTAGAGGTGCACTAAGAAGGGATTTTTCGAAATTCTCACGGGATAGGGAATAAAATGGGATTTATATTTTCGAATCAAAGTGGCTCTGCGTGAAAAAGGGGATTTTACGTTTTATGACATCCACGCGGACGAAGTCGCGGGCAAAAGCTAGTAGCTAATAATGTTATTGATTTATCTCACTATATTTTACAATACAGTATATATTTTGCCTGCCAAGCGTGGCGAGATCGGCAACAACCCTTTAATGAGAGGGAGGCCTGTGTCCAGCAGTGGAGGACGAGTTACTTGTATATAATTTACGGAAGCTACGTTGGGAAGAAGACACATTTAAAATTAACTTGCTGGTAATTTTTACTTCTTATGCACGAGGCATTAAATAAATACCTAGGTAAATAAAAATATTATGTTTGTTTTCTAAAAGTACAAGCATTTACATGTATAAAATAATGCTAATTACAAATATTAGTGTAATGTATTACATACCTACTTAGAAAAATGCCGTGGGGTGCCGGCAGTAGAATGTTACCCCTCCTCTCATACTTATGGATGCAGTAAGAGCCTGCTAAGGGATACCTCCGGAAGATGGCCCGCAGCGTCTTTCCGTGTACCAACATCCCGTACTGCGCTCGCCAACCCGCCTGCCAAGCGTGGTGAGCATGGCAACTACCCCTCGTGGAGATCCATGAGCGAGGCCTGTGTTCAGAAGTGGACGTTTTACGGCTGAAACGACGACTTAGAAAAATACTCTGACCAAAAAACCTGCGTGCTGTCAATGCATCGACTCCTCGATCTAACTGTTAACAGTTTGTGTTTAGTCACGAGATTTAAAGTCAAAGACATTTTTTTAAAGTGTAACAGATGCATGATCTTCTTCAACCCACAGCGTCAATCCTTGACGAGGAGTACGCGGAGCGCCAAATGAACAAGATGGAGAAACAGACCACGAAGCTGGAAACCACGCTGAAGGAGGAAGGGCCGAAGCACGAGATCAAACGGCAGCACGAGTGGTTCCAGACCAACAAGCAGAAGAGAGAGGAGAAGGATCGCCTGGCCCTCTCCGTGCATCAGGGGAAAGGTAGGGCCCGTCATCAGACAGTCGACATTACTTCTTAGGTAGGTATGCTTCCGTCTAACAGGGATAGCATCGCCTAGTCCACAGTTGGACATAACATTCTATACCTTAGCCAAATTCGATGTGAACAAAAGGGTAACTGCCTCTTCCGTGTGTAAAGACATGACTTTCTAGGAAGCTTCGTCGAAGAGTGGACGGATTATTAAAACATTAGCTTTCAAGAAGTTTTTGCATGAGCTCTATGTGTCATGGGGTGTGTAATTGATATGCACGAGGGATAACGGGTAAACTACGTACCTATTGTCTTATTTGAGTCTCATTTTTGTGTGTGTGTGTGTATCTCTTGTTGACGCCTTAAATAAATAAATAACTTTTTTTTGCAGACGCTCAGAAACAGAAACAGAAGGGCAAGAAGCGTAAGCACGATGACGAGGAAGATGATGATGATGGCGGCAAGAAGAAGAAGAAGATGACCAAGCACAAAGTCAAGGACACGCCCGAGGAGAGAGTGAGCCGGGAGATGGAGAAGGTATAATCTATCTATCTAATCAGCCGGTAACTCCCACTGCCGAGTAAAGGCCTCTTCTCTTATATGCCACTCCTGGCGGTCTTGCGCCAGCCGGATCCACTGTTCCCCGGTACTGTTCACAGGTATATCAATCATTCGAATCATTGCGAAAGTTGTGTGTTTATGAGTATGTATGAATGAATACATACTCACACACACAAAAAAAAGTACACTAAAACAAAATGTTTTTATGAATGATATGTGTCATACATCTGGTTTCCATAGTATGATCATTGCTTAGTTTCATCATTTGGTACTAGATAGTGTTGTGTGTAGTGTCCAGTATTATTTATTTAAAAGTATTAGCAAAAACGAGTCAACACATTATTTTTTACCACCAACCAATCAAACTCACAGATTACTTTTACTAATACGAATTTTCACCACCAGGTGGCTCTCCTCCAATCCCGCATGGCGAAACGCAACAAGAAACAACGCCGCATCAAAGCGGTCGAAGACGACACCGAACGCCCGCAGAAAGCAAACAAACCGGCGAAACCTAAGAGGAAGCCAAGCAACTTCACCAACGATCTCGTCGACACATCCAGAACTACAGCCAAGAGGCTGCGTTACGACGCTAACCAAGCTCAGAAGGCAAAGGGTGGTCTCGGTAAGGGCCCGAAGGGTAAAGGGAAAGGTAAACCGATGGGAAAACCTACTAAGGGCAAGACTTTTGGTAAAGCGCAAGCGCCTAAGAAAGGCAGGAAAAGTAAATAAATGATCTTGTTTTTCATGTGCGTTTTATTTGTATATCCTATAACAGAATAAATACAGAAATTCACTTTATTATGATATGTATGAAGGTAGTAAAATAAATGTATTATCTTTTTAGCACTGGAGAACTGTTTTGCCAAGGTAGAATTCGTTTTCCATTCTTGAGAATGAACCGGCATCCATTTCGTTATGTGTGGTATTTGGTCTAACTTATTATCTGTGGCAAAAGCTTGCTCATTCTAATCAGTGGTGCCAGCTTTGGCATTTTATGACTACTTCTAGCGAAAATGTAAGTGTGGCCAACTTTATTTTTTTATTTGGAGAGCACATTGCTTATTTATTTATTGCGGTGCACATAAAAGTACGACATCCCGAAAATAAATTGAAAAGTACCTATATTGTTCCTGGCGCTGGAAACGTTTTGTTATAAATAAATAAATAATGCTTGACAAATCACACAGCATCATCTAGCCCCAAGCTAAGCAGAGCTTGTGTTATGGGTACTAGATGAATGTATGATTTATATTCGCATAAATAAAACCAAAGGTGATTCTTGCGCTCTACAACTAAAAGTGACCTTAAAATGTAAGCTATAGAATAGTAAAATTTGATAGCCTAAGACACACAATATACGAACATAATATTTAACAACTAAGCTAAGACTTCAACGAGGGTCTGTGAAAATAAACTTTGTTCTTGATCAATGTGCCTTTTTTCGCAATAAAGCGATTGGTCTAAGAAAAGCATAAATAAAATATTGGAATATAAAAATACTAACTGATCATAATCATATCATGATCATAATTAATAAAACTCGTAAATAATGTTGTTATAAATAATAATATATTTACAAAATATGAAAACAGTACACTTTAGAGACATTTCTTGTATATGTATACGTAATATTGACTTTTAAAGACTTGTTATTTTTTTATTAACTTGTTATTTGTCATACATTATCGTAAAATTATCTTGTTAAGTGCCTATAATGTTGCAAAATTTGTATTCCTGTGTAAGTGGAGGAAAACATTGACATAAGTTAAATTAGTTATAAGTTTATATTTTATTGTGATTCTTTTGTTGGGTGTCCATAAATAAATAAATAAATAACTTAATCTTTATTTACACAGTAATAAAAATACAAATTATAACGACGACGACATGACATGGACAAACTTTGTCATTTCATGGCGAGATTTCACCGTCAACACTAAGGATTATATCAAAAAGTTGCGTAATTTTTTTACTGAGTTGGCGACACAATCTGCCTAAGGCGAATGAGCGAGCTGGGTGGTGTATCTCATCAATAAATCTATATTTTCATGAAAAACTCCGAAAAGTAAAAGGGAAAGTTTGTTTTCTCTCAAAGAAAATAAAAGGACATGTTCTGTGTATATTTATTGAACTAAAATGCATTTACTACAATGAACGATAGCGCAGCAGAAAGCACAGAAGCTCTGGATCCGAGAGTACAGGTAAATCGATAAGTTTCGAGGTCTTACCTTTTCTAAATAATACAAAGGTATATAGGTTCTGTAGGCTAAATATTGCCGAATCACCTTGTTAAATAAAATGTGGGTGAAAGTGCTAGTTCACACAGAATTCATAGTTTTTTAACAGTTAGTAAAACAATAGGTTTGTCCCATGGTTCACAGGTCAGCTGTTTTTCTATTGTTATGCAACTAACTGCTTAATCTAATACGTTATTAACGCTAGAAATAAAGCTTTAGTCATCATTTGAATTAGTCCTGAGATAAAACCTTAAAAAAGATTTTTCTAAATCGTTTGCATCAATTAAAATATATTTTATGAGATTGTTAAAAAGCTCGATGTCTAGTCTCATTTAAATTAACATTAAAGTTTGATTCACATAAAGAAACCAAAATTCTTCTACAATAGACTTTGATTGCCCTGATTTAAGAGTAGGTACTTATAAATATATATTAGTAGATACTTATAATTAATTATATTGCATTACCTTTCAATATTATTTTTTCACAGATAGAACTAGAGCGCCTGAACACAGCAACAGATGAAATCAACCGCCTTGAGGTTGAGTTGGATGAAGCCCGTCTTGCATTCCGTCGTCTATTAGCCGAGGGTCATCTGCGGATCCAACAGCTTACTAAGAAGTTAGGTGCTAGCGTGCACAAAGCCCGGCCTTATTATGAAGCTCGCTTCAGGTCTAATATTGTAAGTAAAGTTACCCTAATTGATGCACATGTGTGTTAATTACATGTTTTGAAATATAATTAAAGAATACATTTATCAACTTTATAGTTAGCATAAAGCCATAGCTTTTAAAGATGTTGCTGTATATTTGAGTATTTCCCTTATTTTATTTTATCACTGATCCCATCATCAGAACTGTGTGTAAAGAGAATAAGCAAACATTATAAAGTGTAACTAAAATTCAACCATAAGGTTAAATTTAGGGCATGAATAATGCCTAAATAATGATGGACTCCAGCGTCTATTAGACTAATAATAATTATTTAATTACTAAATAATTTTATTGATAACTTAAAAAAGATCCACAAGAGTTTTTTGCATTATACCCTATTTCCTTCTTTAAATTAGTTTGCACTTTAGATGGATTCCACAATTTTGCCTTTCTACTTCTGTATGTCTGTTATTTTTTATAAGATTGACCTCTATGTGTGTGTCGGTCTGTGGCACGCTGTTATTGTGGAGCTTGTTATTATTATTTAATTCTCTATTGCACACAAATTACAAGAATGAATGCACAATTGACGAGCGTAATGCTGACGGCATTTTTTACCAGCTAACCAAAGTAAGATTGGAATTGGAACAGTACAAGAAAGGCATACTAAAAATAACAAAGACATCTTAAACTAACATTAAATTTAATTCTACAACAATTTTAATATAAAAAAAAATTTGAGTTGCCTAAATAAAACTGAATAATATGATATCTAACTAGATAGATGCTAATATAACTATATAATAAATCGAACTATATACAATAACCGTAAAAACATACCAGTGCTAGTGTAAATATAAAACAAGTTTTTTTTAAAAGATTTAATAATATTTATATTCCAAAGGGAGGAAAGTGAGATAGATTTCGAAAACGTTGGAGCCAGTCTTTCTTAAACTACTCCGTTTGTAATCCAAGCCACTTGTTTTATAATAATAATAAATAAATAATGCTGGACAAATCACACAGCATCATCTAGCCCCAAGCTAAGCAGTGCTTGTGTTATGGGTACTTGATGACTGATATACTTAATACCTACATTATAACTACATAGATAGATATTTTTATTATAAATATAGAAAAAACACCCAGAACACCCTGAACAAATATCTGCAGATCGTACAGACATTTGTCCCGAGGCGGGAATCGAACCCGCAACTCCTTGCGTCGCAGGCGCACCTTCGCCCGCTGCGCCACAGTGCTCGTCTACTTGTTTGATTTACAAGTGGACAGATTTAAAGGAGGCAATATGATTATCCATAAAAAACCTTTTCCAGACGTCCCAAGAGCTACAAACCGCTACAATCACATATGACAAAGCTAACAGCGCGCACTCCGCCGCCCGAGAAATGGTGTACCTCGCGGAGCAAGGGCTCGCGCGACTGGCGGCCGGCTCGGACGGCGGGCTCACCCTCGACCCGGCATGGCAGGAGATGCTCAACCACGCCACACATAGAGTTAACCAGGTATGTTCCACCAGTGACGGTCAGCGGAGGAGGTATATTCCAACAGTGAAGGCCGACGGAGGAGGTATGTTCCACCAGTGACGGTCAGCGGAGGAGGTATATTCCAACAGTGAAGGCCACAGGAGGAGGTATGTTCCACCAGTGACGGTCAGCGGAGGAGGTATATTCCAACAGTGAAGGCCACAGGAGGAGGTATGTTCCACCAGTGACGGTCAGCGGAGGAGGTATATTCCAACAGTGAAGGCTACCGGAGGAGGTATGTTCCACCACTGACGGTCAGCGGAGGAGGTATATTCCAACAGTGAAGGCCACCGGAGGAGGTATGTTCCACCAGTGACGGTCAGCGGAAGAGGTATATTCCAACAGTGAAGGCCACAGGAGGAGGTATGTTCCACCAGTGACGGTCAGCGGAGGAGGTATATTCCAACAGTGAAGGCCACTGGAGGAGGTATGTTCCACCAGTGACGGTCAGCGGAGGAGGTATATTCCAACAGTGAAGGCCACTGGAGGAGGTATATTCCAACAGTGAAGGCCACCGGAGGAGGTATGTTCCACCAGTGACGGTCAGCGGAAGAGGTATATTCCAACAGTGAAGGCCACAGGAGGAGGTATGTTCCACCAGTGACGGTCAGCGGAGGAGGTATATTCCAACAGTGAAGGCCACAGGAGGTATGTTCCACCAGTAACGGTCAGCGGAGGAGGTATATTCCAACAGTGAAGGCCACTGGAGGAGGTATGTTCCAACAGTGAAGGTTGCCGGAGCAGAGCCTCTCGCAAGTGGCCGCTTACTGGGACGGCGCATAAACTCAACCAGGCAAGAGATGCTCAACCACCCCACACATACAGTCTGTTTTTACCTATAGAAATTAGACGCGTGTGCCTGGGACATGTTAAGATGAATTAGGCTTGCCTAGCACCTATCATCCTCGCTGCTTTGTCTGCATTATCTAGAGAGAAGAGGAGGATGTTATAGTCTAATATAATCTATAATTACGTGGGTGATCTTTGTATTACGCTTATCCCCATATTTAATAAATAAAACTACGCTCATGTAGCTAGGGATCCTAAACAAGGCTAAGCGGTGATTTACACCGGGACAGTTTTTGCATAACAAGCGCAAGTCCGGTCTCATATGGAGTGTGGTTGCCATGTTTGAGATGGCACAGCCAAGAACCAGCTGGCCACCTTAGGCACACACGATTGAACGCAGAGCTCTAACTCATCGGTAAGCAGTATCTTTTGGATACTAAGAAAGTTGTAGTAGTAGCTCTCGATATTTTTTAGTTTTTAGAACTCCACGACCTGATACCACCATCTCCATTCCATCCTCGGACAAGCAGACGCACTGCGCAGATCCTTATCTAGTGGACATTCCATCCACTTGTTTTAGGCGGTTTTTCCACCATCGCTGGCGGCTTCTGTTTTCCCCGTAAACTTCCACCAGGAGTCTTGGTCTCTTAAAATCAAAAGTTAATAGGTATACAGGGTGTTCGGCAGAACGTTGAACATAGGATTTCATCGAAACATCCTTGGTGTATGGCCTTTCGAACGGTATGTAATTTGTTTAATTAAAAAAAAACTTAGAGTTATTGACCATTTTTAGTTCAAAACGGGAATTTTGATACAATTAGATTTTTGTGAAATGTGAAATTTTTTGCAAAATTCATCATGTAATTTTGGTACAAATGAAATAGCGAGAGTGTATTGCTAGTTAATTGTGCTTTTACCAAGATTACAAAAAAAAATCTATGGGACCTAGGTCAAATCATTTGGGCTGGGTAGATAGCAGACGACTCCACCTATCTGCCATTTTCGTATGTTCAACGTTCTGCCGAACACCCTGTATAATAGATTTTCTGCCGAACATCCTGTATAATAGATTCTAGACCTTTGAGATCTTCATCGGCTACATCATCGCTTACCATCAGGTGAGATTTTGGTCAAGCAAAGGTCTATCTGTACGAAAAAAACTTAATGAGGCGTTTTCATTAAAAAGTAAAAATTTCAAAAATAGTTCCCTCGAACCTTATAGATGGCGTTAGTTGTCATTTGTCTTGTCTTCTTATTTTATGGCTTTTTGTGTTTAGTTTTACACAATTCCGCCAGTGTCAAGTTAATTTATAAATTCCTATGTTATTTTGCTGGCCATGTAGGCGGCCATTTTCTAATGTATTATTATTATTAGTTGTCATTTAATGGAAGGAAACACAATTTGACAATGACAGCATTTGTAATCAATCACATACTTGTTTTCTCCGCTTACCAGCTCCATCTGTTTGGTTTAGTAGAAAACACTTTTTTATTTTTTACTGAAAACGGCTCATTAAATAATTTAATACACGTTAAAACATACAAATACCTACCAATTTAACGACGTAAAGAAACACAGAACATGAAGGTGACAATCGGCGGTATTTACGTTGTCCACAGGCGGAGGCAGATCGAGCGTCCGCTACAGCCATCCAGCGGACGAAATCCGCCGCACACAGAGCGGCGACCGCTCTCGTGCAGCAACTCCAGAGCGGACTTAAGCGGCAGATCGCGAAGTCTAGGTGAGATGTCTCAGGATTATATTAAAGGTTCCGCTCCCGGCAAAAGACAACGCCAAAAACGGGGTTAACATTTTGCCCCACTCTGTATAGTTATTATACATTATTAAGTTCGTAGTTAGTACGTAGCTCGAAGAACAGATGGCCGATGGGGCCAAAAGGTCCTCGAATGGAGGCCACGCGGACCGGCAAGCGCAGCGTAGCACGTCCACCAACTAGATGGGCGGACGACCTGGTAAGGTCGGCGGTGGATGCAGGCCGCTTGCAGCCGCAATACCTGGAGGTCGATGCGGAAGGCCTATGTTCAGCAGTGGGTGTCCTACGGCTGAAATGATTAAGTGTATTTAAATAAATCTCTAAGCAAATCTTTTTAATTCGAATCAAAGTTATTAATAATTTCTGTACAAAATGCTTATTAAATCATTTAAGTTTTTTTAGTGGCTTGCGTATTACTTAATTTACATATGATACTTCAGAAGGCTTTCTTTTGTAATTTTTTCTTTCCAACAAGTAACTTACTATTTTAATTTTAAATATGGAATACTCTTCCTTACCCTGAACCTTACTCTGTCAAAATTAGGATGATAATTTTGACAGCTCACAGTCATGTAGTCTATGTATAATCGTTAAGGAACATATTCGATTATCGATTATTATTCTCAAATAACTAGGAAAGGATAGTAGCATGATAATTATTATTATAATAAAAAAAATGTGTATTATTATAGTAATAGTTTTTAAAAACAACTGCGTGATAATAACTGCAAGTAACATATTATTAATGAACTATGTGAATAAAATTAATGAACATTGTTTTTTTATTTAATTTTGTTATGCGTGGCACTACTCTAAAGGCGCGATACCCATCAATGAAGTACCACTTTATCTGTAGTACTGTTTACCAGAAAAAAAATCAAAACTTCGTGGGCGTGAGCTGTCAAAATTATCATCTTAAATTTGACAAAGCATAGAATAGCGCTACTGATACGTAACGTAGACCATTGCTTGACTATGTAGAAGCTATGTAGTTAGCAACTTGCACATTCTTATTATTTCCGCAGGGCGCGAGCCAGCTGACGCACCTAGCTCACGTTTGGTACTTATTTTACTTTACCTTTGCATGTTTCTCACGCATGGTTTGTCTCGTTTTGTGCATGTCTAATCTATTTTTGTGCATGTCCAATTTATTTTTGTGCATGTCCAATTTATTTGTGTCTGTTTTCCTTTTTGTCGGGTTTAATCTCTCCTGCATGGTTTAGTAAGTCTCCTGTTTTGCCTAATCTCTTATTTTAACAGAATTTAAAAAGGGGGTATCAATACAGATGTGTTTTTTAATCTTTGTTACCTCATAACTCCGTCATTTATGAACCAGTTGAGAACAAATATTTTTATAATCACACACACTTCTAGATTGGTTTCATCTTCAAAACCCAGTTCTAGCTGTGGGACCCATGAAAAATTGAAGGATCTCCTCAACTATTATAGTATTATAGTATTTCAAGAACCAGCATTATTTGCATTCAGCAAGTATGATTGGGTGAAATGAAAATTGATGTAGAGGTCCATACGGCCATCGAACTCTTATAGATAATAAATTGATCACTTATCTTTGTACCTAGATAGATAGATAGATAAAACGTTTATTTACGACTGCAGACACACATACAAGAAACAAAAGCTGAGAACAACATTACAATACCTCAAATAAACACAAAATATAACAAATTAAGACAATCTAATTAGCAATCAAAATGTTATGTGTGTGCTGCAGCACGTCAAAAGGTCATGGCTCGGCCTGAGATATGCTCAAGGAGCAAACTCTGATTTTCAGCCATAGCCTGTAGAGTGCAAGCAGAACGAGACGCAATCCGTGTGTTGTGTACCTACATTATTTAAGTGTTCCTAAGTGTTGTGTACCTACAATACAATACAATACAAAATACTTTATTGCACACCTTAAGAAATTACAGAAATAAAAACTTACAATAAACATTTGGTACAATGGGCGGTCTTATCGCTTAGAAGCGATTTCTTCCAGACAACCTTTGGATGGAAAGAAATATGGAAGCAAGACAGGCAGGGGTGTACTGTACATACAATAAATACATAAACCTACGAAAAAATATAAACCAATAAAATAAATATTTCTATGATATAAATATAATATATATATATATATATATATATATTATATTATATTTGTATGATATAAATATAATATATATATATATATACATATACCTATAATAAATTCTCTGAGAAATAGAAATTCTTTACGCGAGTTTTGAATACTGGCAAGGACAATGTTTTCCTTATTATTATTATTTAAGTGTTCCTAAGTGTTGTGTACCTAAATTATTTATCTACTTATCGTCATCAGGATTATTGAAATTAAATTATGAAAGTTTAGACTGGACATATATTGTGTATACAGGATATATTATAATGTGTGTACTAACCGGAGCCGTGTGGGCCGGGTGGTATAAATTTAAAAATACTTCTCTAGGCATTCTTAACGAAGAATAGCTATCTCATACCTAAATTATGTATGTTATTTTTATTTGTAGGTTCTTATATAATATTTTTTTAATTAAGCGTTTTTCTATTATTTTGCTTTCTCTTATTTCTACGTTAGCAATTTGTGTATACATAGTTAGGTATACCTTGCACCGGCAAGGGAGGAGAGCATTACTTGTCAATAAACCGAGTTGTTAGTGAAAATCTATAAGATCAGGAGGGGGCTGTTGCCATACTCGCCACGCTTGACAGATTTTTAAAGCCTCATTCAGGAGAGGAGAGGCAACATTCTACTGCCGGCACCCCACGGCCTTCCTTCTCAATAAACCGAGTTAAAAGTGAAAATCTAAGGAATGCAACGATACCTATCATCTTAGTTATAAAATTTATTAGTTTGCATGCCGCTAATAATGCGGAACATATACCATGCGTGTTGAGTTACCAACAGCTGATTAAAGCGACCTTGTGCTTCATTGTCTTAATATGTTCAAGGTGTATTTGCGAGAGATCGACGGCCTAGAATAGTGCCTAGTGTAACCGTGCATTATTTATCATCAATTTATTCAAAATATTTAGTGATAATAATTCGTATTTCAAAAAATAAAACTGGCTTCGAATGGTAAAATCCTTGACTTTTTGCTGGAAACACCCAAAGCCCCATAATGTACGACTAATATTTGAGTATTTCCCTCGATATATCATTAATCCTATAATCAGAACTGGGTACAAAGATAAGCAAACATTGGAACTGAAACAAAAAACAACCGAAAAGTTAAATTTAGGACAGAATTTATGCCTACAATGGACCCTAGTGTCTACAATTACAATTATTTAATTTCTCATGGATCCCATCCTCAGAATCGAATTAAGGAATATGGGACCACCTCTGAAACATGACCTACCTTATAAAAAAAATTGTTGTCAAAATCCATTCATTCATTTTACATTTTTTATTGATTTTAAGTTCTGAATAATTTGTGTAGATAGTAGGTAAGCGTTTTGATTTTATTTACTTTTGCTAGCTTTATTTAAATTAATTACTTATTGATTTTAAGTTCCGTGTAATTTGTGTAGATAGTTGGTAATCGTTTTATTTTATTTACTGTAAGCTTTATTTAAATTTGTTACTTATTGATTTTAAATTCTGTGTAATTTGTGTAGATAATAGGAAAGCGCTTTATTTTATTTACTGTAAGCTTTATTTAAATTTGTTACTTATTGATTTTAAGTTCTGTGTAATTTGTGTTGATAGTAAGCATTTTGGTTTTATTTACGCAAGCAACTATCTATCTAAATAAATGTCTAATTCATAATTGGTGGAGTAATCGCGTAACAAACATAATAAAAAAAAGATGCAGAATTGAGAACCTCCTTCTTTTTAAAATCAGTTAAAAATATAGGTAGGGTGTCTACGTTGTGCTACCGTGGTGCAGTTGGCTTAGTATCCGGCTGCGCTGCAGCTGAGATATCGCAGGTTTGATTCTCACCGCGGGACAAATATTTGTAAGTTTTCTGCAGATATTTGTCCCAGGTCTGGCTATTTTCTATGTAGTCAGAAAGATAAACAATTCATTGCGTAAATCATACAGAAAAAAGAACTAAAATTAACTTAAACCAATAGTAATACACAATGGGCGGTCTTATCTGTGTATGATGTGTGTATTTACAAAAATGTATTTAAATATTCTATCAACCATCTTGTACCCCTAATACTAGCTATGCTTACATTTGGGTTAGATGGTGCTTTGTTAAATGTCCAGAATTCTTTATTTTATTATAATATATCTTTTTATATATTCTTCCGGCGCCGTGGGGTGCCGGCAGTAGAATGATACCCCTCCTCTCATGCCCATGGATGCAGTAAGAGCCTGCTAAGGGATACCTCTGGAAGATGGGCAGCAGCGTCTATCTGTGTATCAACATCCCATAAGTGCGCTCACCAACCCGCCTGCCAAGCGTGGTGAGTATGGCAACTACCCCTCATGGAGATCCATGAGGGAGGCCTGTGTTCATCAGTGGACGTTTTATGGCTGAAATGATGATGATATCTTTTTATATGACTTGCATTCATTTAAATATGTACTTATAAAGACAAAAAATACTTCCGTAGCGCAATTAGTCTAGCTAGCAGACCGAACTGCTGGAGGGACATATATTTTTATGAACTGCAGTTATTTGACCAGGGTCTGGGTATATTTATATTTAGGTGTACTTAATATATATTTAAACACAACTTTGGGACTAGATGGTGCTGTGTTAAATTATGTCCAGCGCTATTTATGTATTTAGTTATATATAATTAACATTTAAGCATGCATAATAATATGATCACCTCACCAGGCCCTACTTCGAAGAGAAAGCCCGCATCAACGCCGCCCTGGAGACTCAGAAGGCTCGCATTCAAACCCTGGAGATCCAGGTCTCCGAGGCCAAGCAGCAGTATTCATCAGCTCTTCGCAACTTGGAGCGGATATCCGACGAAATCCACCGGCATCGCTCTAGAAGAACATCTGCTAGGAACGGTAAAATCCATAAGTCCAGGTCTTAGAAATAGTCATGGTTGAACCAGGTTCAAATCAATACTTAACAACTTCTGTCAATCTGTGGTGGATATCTACCGGCAACACAATAGAAGGACCTTAATTTAGGATGTCATGAAGATTTACCTGGATTAAACCCTGATAATCCAGGTCTCCGACTTCGCAACTTGGAGCGGATATCCGACGAGATCCACTGACATCGCTCCATGAGAACATCTGCTAGGAACGGTAAAATCTAAACATCCATGTCTTAGAAATAGCCATGTGAGGTCCAGGTCAAAGTAATACTTACCAGCCTCTGTCAATCTGTGGTGAATATTTACCGGCATCACATAAGAAAGTACCTTATCTAAGAATGTCGTGTAGACTCAGCTAGATAAAACCCTGGTGAACGGTAAATCTAAATTACAGGTCTCAGAAACAGTCTTTATAATTGGCCAGCTTCTATCAATCTAATAAGAATGTCAATGTAAGACATAACAGCAGAAGTAACTTCGTGCTGATGCACGACGCCTGTCAGTACTGGGCTCGCCATCCCGGCTGTCAAGCGTGATGAGTACCTATGTCTACAACCACCTCATGATCAGTACTTGTTGATCCAAGAGCGATGTCCAGCAGTGGACGTCCTACGGCGGAGATGATTACATTTCTACCGATTGAAAATGTTAACTTCCTTCCAGATCTGGAAATAACCTCCACGCTGACAGACAACGCCAGCGACGCGACAACACCTGCAAGCGAACAATTAGAAGAGCTCTGTTCTAACGACGCGCACGTGCGCGAGTGGCTAAGCCGTGTCGAGCCGCGCGTGCACCGGCTAGACGCCGACACCTGGACGGAGATAGACCTGGAGTACTCCAGTCCGGAGGAGGTAACTATGCGAAAACGCCTGCAAGCGACCAGTTAGAACAGCTCTGTTTCAACGACGCGAAAGTGCGCGAGTGGCTAAGCCGTGTCGAGCCGCGCGTGCACCGGCAATCCACTGGAGCTTCAGGGCTATCTAGGTCCAGATGCCGACATCTGGACTGAGATAGACCTGGAATACTCCAGTCCGGAGCAATCGGCTGCTCTCAACCACGAGAGCCGACCTCAGTGGCCTCTGCTAACTCATAGATGGGGCTTTGACGATTATAACAATAATTCTTAAGGTAGGGTGATGTCTGCTGGGTGCCTATAGCCCTTGAAATTCATCTGCCCTTGTATAGAAAGTAGGGGAGGTCAGCTTAGTATACCATCCGTTATTTTAGAAATTGTTAAATGCAAGACGCATTCTTGACGCTGTGTAACGAAGACGAAGTCTAACTTCAGGTACTACAGACTTGTGAGGTTGACTTGAATTGGCCTTCCTTCCATTATTATTTTTAACAGGTACCGTCCCACTGTTATTAATCATAACATTTTTATTTATTTCAGACAGATGTCCATATTGCACGTTCACAATAAAAACAATCAATAAATATTAGTTACAAATAAAAATTAATATAAACTACCATCAATCCTACTATTTCTTGCTATTATTTTTACTATTATTTGAAATAATACAATAAAAAAAGAACTCAAATCGATATAAATAATAAAAATTAAATTTAAACTTACAACTTATTTATAGCGCAACGCTGCGTGAAAATAATTTATCTTTTGGAAGAAAAGGGTTTTTTGGTATAAGTAAAAGTCACTGGTCTATGGTACGGACTTCACTATATTGTTACCTTTCTTATTGGTAAGTGGTAAAATGGTATGATCTCGCGACGGTGATGGTTGAACGCGAACTAACTCAAAGCGGGTGAATCGCGGCGAATACGTATGCCAATGCAAGCGCAGCAAAATGCGTATTTGCTGAGTGTTCGGTACCGAACACTGCGAGTTGCAGGACAGCACATGCGTTTTGGTCCAGTGACGGAGCATTGGTCCGTCACCGAGCCCGGGAGGCTGTTGGGGCCGGCGCGCCTTCCGCCTCAGAGGCACCGCTTGCGCACAAAGGCGCGATAGCGTCCACGCGCCTCCGCCGACACCTGACGCACGCCCATAGCGCGGCAGCCCGAACAACATCCGGAAAGCATTGTTGTACTGCACTCGCAGGGCGTTGACCGCTGCTTGAGTAACGTTGATCCACAGGCTGCATGTGTAAAATGCTATACAGTAAGCTCTCAATGTTATTTAGCAAACCTGCGAATCAACATGTTACTCCTAACCGCCATCCGCTCTCTTAGTTCATAGTTTATTTATTCATAACAAAAAGTTACATGTCTGGTTGTTTGCAATACATAGTTTTAACCTAATTAATGAGTAATATTTGAACACAAAGTTAGTAGGAAATTAAATAACGAAAAAAAAAAAAATAAACAATTACAATAACAAAGTCAAAAAGGTCTAAAAAATTGATTGTTAATAATTATTCAAACACAATTTTACGTCACAAATTCTTCAAAGCTATAAAAAGTTTGGTCGATCAGCCAGCGTTTTAGACGAAATTTAAATATATTGGTGCTGGCAGCTTCCGTAATGAGCTTTGGCAATCTATTGTACACCTGCGGGCCCATAAAATGAGTCAATTTAGACGATTTGGTAAGCGTCCGCGGTAGTGACACCAGTTTATGCTGGTTACGGGTACAGTATGCGAATTCTGCGTGAGTCGCGTAAGCGCCGAGGTTATTTCTCACATACATCCATGTCATCTTTGAGGGTATCAGGGTAAGGACCATATTTTTAGCGCTGTTGGACAAAGGAAATCACAACGGAAAGTGTCACAAGAGAAAAAATGTTGCACAATGGAATTTCTAAAGCTGAATACACATGACTGTGCAATTGTCCTAAAATAAATAGATAAAGTACCGATTAGTTATAAAGGCATTTATTAATATTAAAACTCACTCAATTATAATCATAATATTATAGGCTCAATACAAGTTTGTTTATTATTTCATAAGGAAGGTATTAAACCTTTCTTATGAATTAAATTATTTATTAATTATATCTTAGAACTTTTACGTTTAGAGTCTCGCCATTGCTTTCTCACGGAGTTTTTTCTTCTTCACTCATATCTGCTATTTTTCTTTTTTTCGCTTTCGTTCTTTCAGCATTCTTCTTTTTCTGTGTTTCAAATTTCTCAGGATTCCTAATTTTTAACTTTTCCCGGTATCTACGACATCGTTCAGCTGCAGATAAAGGCATCTGAAATATCAGATTATGAAAAGGCTATTTATGTGCAAATACCCACATACTGGTATCCTAAAAACCAAAGCAAATAAACTTTACACGAAAAGTAAGCCAATTAATAGATGATTTATACTGCGTCAGCAACTGGTATTCATGCTGTACAGGACGCTGCAGCGTCCTGTACAGCATGAATACCAGTGCCCGGGACATTATTGGATGGATTAGGATTGCCCAGCCCCTACACCATCTTCTAAGCTTAGTTCGCCATTAGTCAGATGATGAAATACAGGTCAATCTGTCTAACAAAGCAGCGGGATTTCCTTTACCGTTTCATCATCATCATCATTTCAGCCGTAAAACGTCCACTACTGAACTAAGGCCTCCCTCATGGATCTCCATGAGGGGTAGTTGCCATACTCACCACGCTTGCCAGGCGGGTTGGTGAGCGCAGTATGGGATGTTGATATACGGAAAGACGCTGCTGCCCATCTTCCGGAGGTGTCCCTTAGCAGGCTCTTACTGCATCCACGGGTAGGAGAGGAGGGGTAACATTCTACTGCCGGCACCCCACGGCTCACGTGCCGTTTAAGCACGTGTTAATTATGAACATAGGCACATTTTTTTAAGAAAGAAAAATCTATGGCTTTAGTTTTTTATTCGATCTCACTTATATAAATTAATTATCTTTTCTAGCACAGTTCTCAAGTATAACATTTAAAATTTATAAGAACCGCGGCTGCAAGGCCATTCTCAAGTAGGAAATAAGCTGTAAATACTGCATAATTTATGAACGCCTGAATAGATCTTCATAGTAATCTCACGATCACGTTAGCTTTCAAACAAAAAAACCGTATCAAAATTTGTCTAATTGTTTAGGAGCTATTAAAGAAATTAAAAAGCGGATGTGTCTGTATGAGAGACATACAGATACACATATGTATACACGTCAAACTCATTACCCCCTCTTTTTGTCGGTGGTTAAAAATATGAATGTATACACTTACCTTTATAATTTCGGTTGTAACACGTCGCACAATTTTGTGTCATTCATCGCACAACGGAACAAAATTTCTCTGTTTTCGAACCTAAAAAAAATCACAACTTCTTAAAATTACTGCTCAAGTCAAAACTACTATTAAATATCAATGAATAAATAATTGGTTAATATGCCTTTAAAGTCAAAATCAAGTTTTCTTGTATATTACTAGTAAATAAATGTGCATACATCTTACCAATGCTTAGTGACACACGACAAGCTCCACCACGCTCTTCCATTTGACACTAAAACAAAATGGCTAAAGCATCCTGAAGTAAGTAGATTATCGTCAGTCTATGTTGCCACACTAAATAATTTGATCCGATGTGGTAAAAAGTTAACAAGTCTTCTAAAATCGCGTCGCACAGCTGTAGTAGCACAATGGATTAAAAATAAAGACACTTCTAAATTTATTATTTTACTATTAATGTTGCTTGCGAAATGTAGTATTTTAGTATTTTTTTATATCAGACATTATTCAGCCACTGTGTATTAATGAAATCAACTTGCTAAATAGATCCAAAAAAAATCTATAGGATGATTTTGGAAGTCTGCGCGCCTTGGGACATCAACAAATTGTATGAAAAGTTATATTTGAGTTTTTTTAATTTTCAATTTACAAAATAATAAATAACTAATTTATATTAACTAAAATATAATACATAATAAAAAATGACGGACCTTCTCATTACATTAATTGGAACGAGAACATAACATTATTTATATTTTATTTTTAGACTCAAACATCGCGGACACTGTATTTCTTTCAAAAGCGCCAAATTTTTGGTCCTTACCCATCAGTGACCCAGCGCCCAAGGTACTGCTTTTTGTCTGTTTAAGAAGTGTACCTCCTATGGGCGGCACAATTGGGTAGCATTTAGATCCGACCTTAAAAACTAGCAGTTCGCTCTTATTAGAGTTGTACCTGAGGCACTGGGCCAGCGCATACTTCTCACATATGGCTACCAATTTTCTGAGAGCGCTGATCGATGGACTCAGTGACACCATGTCATCGGCATAACTTATATTGAAGGCTCTTTTCTTCTTTCACTCGTCAAGCTCGTCCCGCAATCTCATTCTTCTTTGCAGCATTGGGTAGGTCCCACTCTGTAGTGGTTACTGGGTCTTCCTTCCAAACTTATTATGAAGAAAACCCTCCATATTTCAGGTATCCTTCGAGAAATGTTCGCTCCGCCCGCGCTCCACCCCAGAAATGGGCTCGCCCACCAGCCCCATGGAGTCCAAGGTGTCCGCGGCGTCCCCCCGCCGCATCATCCGGCCCGCGGACCGCAGCGCCTGCATCCGCGCGGAGCTGGAGCAGGGCCGCCGGCAGAGCCTCGACGCCATCCTGCACGACACCGGCGAGAAGGTCAAGGAGATGTTTCAAGGTGGGTCCCTTAGACACGCCACCCGTCCCCCAGACGCATCCATATATCTCTCAGACGCATCACCCGTCCCCCAGATGCATCTTCCGTCCCCCGGACGCATCATAAATCTCTCAGACGCATCACCCGTCCCCCAGATGCATCTTCCGTCCCCCGGACGCATCATATATCTTTCAGACCCATCACCCGTCCCCCAGACACTTCATCCATCCCCCGGTCCCATCATCTGTCTCTCAGACTCATCTTCCGTCCACCGGACGCATCATCCGTCCCCCAGACGCATCATGCGTCTCCCAGATGCATCATCCTTCCCCCAGACACTCTATCCATCCCCTGGCGCATCATCTGTCTCTCAGGCATCATCCGGCCCCTAAGCGCATCATCCATTTCTCAGACGTATCATCGGTCCTCCAGACATAATGCATGACACTTAAAAAATCGCGACTTTGACTGTCAAGATAGCCCTGTATTTGTCCATTAACTGCGTCGATTAAAGCGCTCACCTGCATTGCAAGGTTCAAGTAAAATAAGTGTAACAATCATTTCTTAAATGGATTGGATAGGCTATTAGACAAACTATTACGAAGCAGTACGTACCCTTTGTAGCTTTGTTCCGCATACTAGGACATAAAGCCTGTATAATGGGGTCACAATGTCTTGCATCGGGCTCCCCTTACATATTTAGATATAATTATACAATATTTTTGTATTGTTTTTAGATTATATATTAATATTTAAAACTATGGTTCATTGTTAGCCAAGAAGTTTTATTTTATAATAGTGTTTATGTAGTGTGTATGTTGGTGTATGTGTATATGTGCGTGTGTTTGTGTGTAATAGTGCGTGGTGAGTGCTATATATATATATATATTTTAACGGTATAAATGGCCTGTGGCAATGTCGTATTTTATGGCTCGGACTGCTGGAATACTGATCCCATACCGATTTATTTATTTATTTCACATTAGTTAATATAACATTACAGGATAAAACATCCCAAGACACTATAACCTATACAAATCAAAATAATCACTACCTAACCTACATATAAATTAAAAAAATTAATACAAAAACAAAACACACATAAAACACACATCCATGCTCTTCTAAACATAAAAAATACAAGAATAGGTAGACGAAAAAAAAAACTTAGAATTAAACACATTTACGAGTATACAAAACATAAAATAAAATATATACATATGTACATACTTACAGTTTTATCCCAGTAGGTTTATAGTTTTATCTCGATGAGTGATCGTAACCAACATTATACCGTCATATTTTGAACATGGTCGCAGCCCTATTCGTGTTATATGTCGCAGCGATCAAGCTAAGTTTTACAAAATAGCTTGCCTGCTAACGCTAGCAGTGAGCACCAGCGCTTTAGTGAAAAGGGCGTATCTTATTTTTTTTTTCAGATTTAAAATATCCATATACACCGCAAAATGTACCTTGTTCCCCTAATTCCGCCAATAATGGTGTCGATTCTGTTTTTCACTTTCTAAAACTAATTATAATTAGGGATATGACGTTTCTAAATTTAGAGTTGTCAGCATAAAATTGGGTCTGTTTGTTTCGTTTTAATTCTATAACGGCACTAACCGAATAGCTATAATGTCAATTTAATCCCATTTACATACGTCAATTTAATTAGCTTTAGCTAGTTAATGCTAACACAGAATCGCCACCATTATGTAACTCAAATTTACAAAAAATGTGAGATACGTCGTTTTGACCAGAGAGGGTAGAGTGAACTATTGTCTTAATTTAGACCACTGTAGGTCTACCATGAGTTTTTAACAATATATACTTGCTAACGGCTGTCGTTAAAAAATGTACGAAATCTTGTACAGCGCCTCTAGCGGATAGTTTGGTACTAAAATACGCAGTAAACTATACTACAGCTACTGTAGATTCAGCTTCAATTACTTAGAATTTGGTTCCATTAGTTACAAATCCAACAGATGTCATAGTAACGTATGTAACGTACTGATGATGATGATGGCCTCCTTGACGTGTCCGTCAACGGCGAAACTGGCAAAACTTTAATTAGGTTTTTCGCTGATGTGAACGAATATGGCTAGCAAGCCCAAATTTAGTTTTGAAAACTCTGTCACAGGATGCCCAGTACAGTTGTCCTGCAGAATTATAGGTGTAAAGATATACAGTTTTGGGTAGAGCTTTTCGAGACTGGCGCTTGGCGTCAAGATGTTCAAGACGTGCCTCGTCAGAGTGCTCACGATTTGTGTACAGTGTTGCGCCAGTCAGAACGATGAAGTGCACGTTCTTCTCAGTTGTTATGCTGTATATCACAAGATGTTAAGTGGCGCTTAAGGACATCTATGTATCGCAAGAACTGGCTTCCTGACTTACGCTTTCCTTCAGTGAGCTCCGAGTAAAAAACTTATTTCGGAAGTCTGAAGTCAGCCATACGTACAACATGCCCGCACCATTTCAGTTGCCCCTTAATTAGGAGTGACTATACCACAGAGCCGAGTGCGACGAGGAATCTCTGTGCTAGAAACATGATCTTGCCAACGTACTCGTAGAATAGACCTGAGACATATCATGTGAAATGAGTCTAGACGCCTTATATCACCTCTATAAAGGCACCAGGTTTCCGTAGCATAAAGCAATATGGGTAGAATAATAGCTTTGTACACAGCCACCTTTGTTTGAAGTTGCAGGTCGTGGGAATCCCAAACTCTCTTATTAAGTTTTCCAAAAGATGCAGCCGCCCTTGCAATGCGAGAGGAGATCTCAGTAACAAGCCGGCTATCATCGCGAACATAAGACCCCAGGTAGCGGAAGGATGACACTTCTTCGAGAGGTTTCCCGGTAAGAGATACTGGCGTCGGGTCGGCTGTTTTACCCCGAGCTAGTTGTTTGAGCACTTGGGTTTTGGAAATACTGATTACTAAACCAAATTTGCGGAACGGTTCGTCTAAGTTATTAATGTAATTTTGGAGACTAGTGATGTTATCGGCTATCAAGCAAACATCGTCAGCGTAGAGTATGTCCATCACCGAATGTACTTGTACTTTCTGTATTGCCTTAAATCGGGATATGTCAAAGACACTTTTATCTGATCTGACCTTTAGCGCAATTTGGTCTGTGCAGGCTTTGTAAGTCTCTCATTACAGCAGTGAAGTACAAAGCAAACAGAGTGGGAGCCATGACGCAGCCCTGTTTGACACCGCTAGTAACAGGGAACTGTTCGGTGTGGTCATTCTCGTGTATGACTCGAGCCATCATACCGTCATGAAAGTCCCTTATGAGTCGGATATTTTTTTCTGGGCAGCTTGCACGCTCAAGGACAATCCATAGGGCATCGGACTCGGTCAAACGCCTTCTCGAGGTCAACAAAACATATATAGCGGACGTTGTTGCTCAAGGCTCTTTTCCTGTAATTGTTTTACTACGAAAATGGCATCGACCGTTCCCCTGGGACATGGCCTGAAACCACACTGAGACTCGGGTAAGATTTGCTCCGCTAAGGCGACTAGTCTGTGTTTGATTATAAGTGCCAAGACTTTTCCAGCTGTACTCAGGAGACTAATGCCTCTGTAAGAGCCACACTCAGATACACAGCCTTGTACAGTTTGCAGATGGACGCATTTTTCCAGTCTTGCGGTACAGTGCTAGCTTCCCAGATTCTCAATATTAATTCAAAAAGACGGCTTTTGATGCTAGAGCCGCTATATTTGTAAACTTCTGAAGATAAACCATCAGCACCGGGAGATTTATTGTTTTTAAGCCGATGACAGCATTACAAAACTCTTCAAAAGATGGCCGATTATGTAAATCCGGGGAAAGAGGCAATGACTCTAGAGAGCGTATGTTATTTAGGTCTGTAGTTTGAGCTCCAGCATTTAAAGCTTCACTAAAGTGCTCAGCCCAGCGTGCTAGAATATCGTCTCGTTCTGTGAGGGTATGGCTTTTGTCGGATGATAGAATGGATGAATTCTTACGACATTTGGGGCCAAATACAGTCTTAATACCCTCAAAGAACTGAGCACTTTGGTTAGACTCGGCTAGAAGTTGTAGCTCTTGCGCTTTAGTTTGCCACCATCGATTTTTTAGCTCTAGTATTTTTGATTTTAGCTCGCTTTGTAGAAGCCTGCGATGTTCATTGTTTGGACCATTTAGCGCTTTCCTTGCGTCATTAACAAGTTTAATAACCTCTTCTTCAGAATCATCGAACTGGTCCTGATTCTTCTTTTTGGGTTTTCCTAGCACTTGTTCTGCGACGTCATGTAGTGGCTGGGCAATGGAACACCAATGATGTTCAATGTGTGAGGTCAATAGCTTTGGAGCCAAACTGTTCATCCAGCTCCGACTGTAGTTCACTGTGGCATCTAAGTTTTCCAAATGCCAATTTAGATGAGACTTTGTGATTAGCTCTGCGTGGGGGTCGGTAGTGTAGTTTTAACGTTGATCTTATTAGTCGATGGTCTGTCCAACCTTGAGCGCCTCGCATGGATCTAGTTATCAGAACTTCATTCAAGTCTTTTTTTTGGACAATGACATAGTCTATTAGATGCCAATGCTTTTGGCATCAAAACAACATCCAACCTTAGGTGCATCCAGGATGTTTTATATTTATCTGGCATTCGAAAAAAGGTGTTCGTGATGCTTAGATTGAATTCAGCACATAGAGTCAGCAGCAAGAGACCGTTTGAGTTGCAGTTTCCTATACCGTGACGACCTAGAACGTCATTCCAAACATTGAATTCTGATCCTACCCGAGCATTAAAGTCCCCGAGCTGAACAATTTTATCTGTGTTTGGTATTTTTTGTAGGACAGTCCTAAGATCGTCATAGAATTTATTCTTGTCATCATCGGAATACGTCATTGTGGGTGCGTATACACTTATCGCAGGCATCTAACAGTGACAACTCATGGTAAATACACTGTTCTGTTATTAATAGCATGTTCCTCCAGGCCTGTCCCTGTTCGGCGAGCGGCGCGGGTCGTGCTCCGCCCCGCGCTCCCCGCGCCGCGCGCCCTCGCCCCGCGCGCGCCGCTCGCCCGCGCACACCGCCACCTCCTCCGACGAGCGCTACTCCGACACCGACAGCCTAGCGAGGTGAGTCACTTCCTCAGGCCTGTCCCTGTGCGGCGCGGGTCGTGCTCCGCCCCGCGCTCCCCGCGCCGCGCGCCCTCGCCCCGCGCGCGCCGCTCGCCCGCGCACACCGCCACCTCCTCCGACGAGCGCTACTCCGACACCGACAGCCTAGCGAGGTGAGTCACTTCCTCAGGCCTGTCCCTGTGCGGCGCGGGTCGTGCTCCGCCCCGCGCTCCCCGCGCCGCGCGCCCTCGCCCCGCGCGCGCCGCTCGCCCGCGCACACCGCCACCTCCTCCGACGAGCGCTACTCCGACACCGACAGCCTAGCGAGGTGAGTCACTTCCTCAGGCCTGTCCCTGTGCGGCGCGGGTCGTGCTCCGCCCCGCGCTCCCCGCGCCGCGCGCCCTCGCCCCGCGCGCGCCGCTCGCCCGCGCACACCGCCACCTCCTCCGACGAGCGCTACTCCGACACCGACAGCCTAGCGAGGTGAGTCACTTCCTCAGGCCTGTCCCTGTGCGGCGCGGGTCGTGCTCCGCCCCGCGCTCCCCGCGCCGCGCGCCCTCGCCCCGCGCGCCCTCGCCCCGCGCGCGCCGCTCGCCCGCGCACACCGCCACCTCCTCCGACGAGCGCTACTCCGACACCGACAGCCTAGCGAGGTGAGTCACTTCCTCAGGCCTGTCCCTGTGCGGCGCGGGTCGTGCTCCGCCCCGCGCTCCCCGCGCCGCGCGCCCTCGCCCCGCGCGCGCCGCTCGCCCGCGCACACCGCCACCTCCTCCGACGAGCGCTACTCCGACACCGACAGCCTAGCGAGGTGAGTCACTTCCTCAGGCCTGTCCCTGTGCGGCGCGGGTCGTGCTCCGCCCCGCGCTCCCCGCGCCGCGCGCCCTCGCCCCGCGCGCGCCGCTCGCCCGCGCACACCGCCACCTCCTCCGACGAGCGCTACTCCGACACCGACAGCCTAGCGAGGTGAGTCACTTCCTCAGGCCTGTCCCTGTGCGGCGCGGGTCGTGCTCCGCCCCGCGCTCCCCGCGCCGCGCGCCCTCGCCCCGCGCGCGCCGCTCGCCCGCGCACACCGCCACCTCCTCCGACGAGCGCTACTCCGACACCGACAGCCTAGCGAGGTGAGTCACTTCCTCAGGCCTGTCCCTGTGCGGCGCGGGTCGTGCTCCGCCCCGCGCTCCCCGCGCCGCGCGCCCTCGCCCCGCGCGCGCCGCTCGCCCGCGCACACCGCCACCTCCTCCGACGAGCGCTACTCCGACACCGACAGCCTAGCGAGGTGAGTCACTTCCTCAGGCCTGTCCCTGTGCGGCGCGGGTCGTGCTCCGCCCCGCGCTCCCCGCGCCGCGCGCCCTCGCCCCGCGCGCGCCGCTCGCCCGCGCACACCGCCACCTCCTCCGACGAGCGCTACTCCGACACCGACAGCCTAGCGAGGTGAGTCACTTCCTCAGGCCTGTCCCTGTGCGGCGCGGGTCGTGCTCCGCCCCGCGCTCCCCGCGCCGCGCGCCCTCGCCCCGCGCGCGCCGCTCGCCCGCGCACACCGCCACCTCCTCCGACGAGCGCTACTCCGACACCGACAGCCTAGCGAGGTGAGTCACTTCCTCAGGCCTGTCCCTGTGCGGCGCGGGTCGTGCTCCGCCCCGCGCTCCCCGCGCCGCGCGCCCTCGCCCCGCGCGCGCCGCTCGCCCGCGCACACCGCCACCTCCTCCGACGAGCGCTACTCCGACACCGACAGCCTAGCGAGGTGAGTCACTTCCTCAGGCCTGTCCCTGCGTCACATATGCCCCTTGATTATTTAAAAAGGAACAAAAACTATCATTAACTTTACTATTTTCAGTATGGAAATGCTCACGGACGACCAGATAGCCTCCCTAATGCTGGACGCGCAGCTAGAAGCCGTGTGCGAGCGACTAGCGGGCGTCGTGCGGCAACCCACCTCGCCCACGCAGCGGTATTGAACCTTATGCCCTAGAAATAAGGTCGGTTTTACCAGCAACAGACTTAGTACCTTGCAAGAATGTCGTTCGAAGTCCCCACCTCACCCATGCAGCAGTATTGAGCCTTAAGGGCCTAGGTATAAGGTCGGTTTTACCAGCAACAGACGGCTGTGGAAGATGTCGTTCGAAGTGCCCACCTCGCTGGCGCAGCTATATTGAACCTTATTCTTTAGAAATAAGGTCGGTTCTACCAGCAACAGACTTAAGTACCGTGGAAAGATGTCGTTCGAAGTGCCCACCTCACCGACGCAGCAATTTTGAACCTCATGCTTAAGAAATAAGGTCGCTTTTATCAGCAACAGACTTAAATACCGTGGAAGTTCGAAGTGCCCACCACGCCGACGCAGTAATATTGAGCCTTCAGGCACTAAGTTATAAGGTCGCTTTTACCAGAAATTGTGTTAAAAACACAAAATTAAGCGTTAAGTGCTATGGAATGAGCCACGCAGCGATACTGAGCCTTAATGGGCTAAAAAATAAGGTCGGTTTCTCTTTGATACAAATAAAAAATAACAGATACATTTGAAAAAAAGAACGCAATGATATAATGAGGTCGCCTTATAGCCCATGCTCACAAAGCGATCCCGAGCCTTAGTAACCTAGGAATAAGGGCGGTTTCTCTGACAGATACAGATTTTACTTTTTGGAATTAGGTCGCACTTTATCCTCACTCTCGTGAGATACAGAGCGATATTGAACTTTTAGCGTCTACAGAGTAAGGCCGACTTTTCTCAGCTAAATGAAATGCCTAAAGCCTAAGATAACGTCTATTATAGACGCAGGTGATTTACCGTTCGACAGCTTACCGCAGAGATGTTAGAGAAAGGTACATTGTCCGTTAAATAAATGGAACGAGTCACGCAACAATACTGATCCTTAGTTTGTTAATAGTTCTTAATTTTTTCAAGAAAAACCCGACTTTAATGATAGGTTCCCTCGATTTTGAGATGCGGGCTAGGTTTCTACGGGACCACCTCAAAAATGCACACTTCCAAAAAAAGGATTTTTAAAATCGGTATACAATTGACGGAGAAATCAAACTTACATAGAAAAAAAACACAGACGTACAATAGAACCTCCTCCTTTTTAAAGTCGGTTAAAAATAAGGCCGTCTTCTCTCAGAGGTGCTGATAAAATAACAAGCAAAGATAATTAATCTTGACCATAATGTAAAAAAAAAACATCAAAAAGGTAATTTAAGTTGATAATGTTTCGACCGCCTGTGTCAATAAAAGCCTGAAGTACAAGCAAACATTTTTAAGTGGAACTAAAAACCTAACCGCAGGTTTAATTAGGGCAAGTAGTCTTTACACATTCCAGCAGTCATTAATGTAATTATTTAATTTCAAAATGGATCCCATAAATAAAACAAAACCAATCTGAAGACTTTCAAACACAAAAAGATTTTTCCAAATCAGTTCATAAACGGGAAAGAAGTACTGACCCAAAGACTAAAAAAAATACAGGCAACTTTAAAAATACAGAAAACCTACCAATAACCAAGCATAGGATTTCAACCTCAGTCCTTAGCTATCATTGAGGGTGGTCACTGTCTAACAGATAAAAGCACCGATGAAAAAACAAGAAAAATTAAACCACAAAGTTAATGACATGAGATCGCATTAACGAGCCATTTTGGTTTTTCCTCTTAAAAAGAGCCAAATAGAACTGGTTCAACCAAGTTTGTAACGCTGCCTCAGGTTGGATAACGCAATTTTAATCTAACAAATTAAAAACAGTGTATTGTGGTTTCGATGGGATTTGTGGTCGATTAAAGTGAATGATTACTATGGCATCTTGAAAATCGTAGATCTCTTTAATGTTTTAAAAGCAATTTACAATTAATGAATAACAATGCATTGTAACTAAGAGTAATAATATTTATATTAAGCTAGAAAGTGATAGTATGAATTGCACTAGTCTAAAAACTTGCCTAGAAGTGAACTTTTCAATCACCAGATGCAGTTAATAATAAACTGTAAAATAAACACCTGAAAGATGGAGCTCACGCGCGGAGTTAGTGATTTAACAGAAGTCAATTGTGTATACTAACAGAAAAAGGACACTAACGCTATCTTTATTCTGACATATTTTTTTTAATACTACTGACGCTGCGTTTCGTTCGTAGACCGTTTGTGGACGAAAGGGGAGAACCCCTTTCGTCCACAAACGGTCTACAGTAAACAGTCTACGAAACGTCAGCAAGATGGAAATAAGTCTATGAACTTAATAAGCTAGTAAGCTAATAAGCTTTTTGTGTTTGAGGCCTTTTCACTAAAAAGTATAAACTTCAAAAATAGTTTCCTCAAAGCTATGGATGGCGTTAGATTTATTTTACTGGTAGGAAATACAATTTGACAATGACAGCAATAGTAATCTCAAACCAACTTTCAGCGCTTGCCAGCTCTATCTGTTATGTTTAGTAGAAAACACTTTGTTCTTTTTTACTGAGAACGACTCGTGTGTCAAGTTCGTAATCTTAAGAAAAGTCTAAATAAAGATAGAAGTAAGATAAAGAGGAACAGTTCTCTGATATATTTCTAGGTTGAGTCCATCAAAAATACATTTGTTAACCAGGTGACAGATACCTGGCGTTTGAACAGTTTACAGAAAAAATTGTGTGCAGCTCAAAAGTACATGTCCAGACCATTATGTATGTGAACTTGTTCATAAACTTTTATTATATGTACGTTAACATGACTCGTATACAAATAATAAAATACAGAAAAAAAAATATGTGTAACCTCTTAAAATGTGGTTTCTATAGAATTATAAAGTTTTTTTTTATTTATGTCAAATTGATAACTTTGATCATCATTATTTTTGGTTCTTACTATAGTAATTTAAATAAGAATCTCTATTAAAATATTATAGTGCTACAATCTATCAGCAAATAAAACCGTATGGGATTTTTTTTTATTAAAAATAAACTTATTGACTTATGTATTCCATGTTCCGTTTGTGTCGTCCGATATAAGATACTTTTACTGGGTAGCTAGGTTTGTTTATTCCTTTAATAAAAGTACAATCAAACATAAATTAAATGAATCAAAATTCCCTTGCAAACTAACAAATTACTAAGTTTTGCAATCTCAAAAATTACCGAGGTGCAGATTATACATACATATGTATGAGTCGTTTTAGCCTATAATATATTTTCATAGACTTTTAGGAAAAACTCACTAGATTTAAGATTTAATATATAATGTGCAGCGTGTGGATGTGGCGAATACTGTGATCGAGTAGTTTTGGTAGACATATCAGATAATAACCTATTGACTACAGTTATGCAAGTTTGGTGTATTTTGCTATCGCAAGAAGGTTCAAAATCTCTTGTATTTTTGAAGATTGTCGTAAAATTGGTACCACAAAATAGATTAAGTGCTCATTCAGAGTACCACACTACCAAAATTATGTTTCCATCTCTTTCTTGCTCGCTATGAATAAGCCGTGTGTGAGCGAGACCGGGAATTGCAATGGGACTCCGTGCGTCGTAAATAGGGGACACTAAAAGTAATATTTAAAACTTTAGAAAACAAATCCTCGTAAAAAATATGTTGATTTTCGGATCTCCCTTTTAAGTGCTACGGTGCCCCAGGCAGTCACACAGATACACACGTCAAACTTATAACACCCCTCTTTTCGCGTCGGAGTTTCAAGTCTACTTAAGCAGTCTGAATAAGTTGCTTTGGTGTATCTATTTTGTGTTACCAATAATAAGAATTGTTTGGAGCCGTTTTTAAGTTACAAATCGACAGTACTATTTAAAACATTATAAATAAGACCTAAATAAATAACATTATCACCAAATTAACTCTTAATAACTCCATACTCATTGCCATACGCTTGCCGAAAATGAAATGATCTAGGTAATTTAACTATAACTCCAGTCATTGCTTTATAAATGCGGAAAACAAAATGGCGACGCATTATATTTTTGAAGATGCAAGCGCCATCTATAATGCAATAGTTATACTATAATTAGTGGAATTACGAGTATTATTATAATTTATTATTTATTTTCCGGAATATTAATTGATATAGCCCTTAATAACGCATTTTATTATTTTACTTGCCCAAATTATTTATTATTATTTAATTTAAGAACTTTGTAACAACAGAATCTCCGATCATAGTGTTTGTGTTGAAAAATACTCTCTCTGCCATGTCATTTTTTACTTTATTTTATGGTAATATTTTTGTCGTAGTTTCGTTGTAAAACACCGTCTTCCAAGAACATTATGTTACGAATCCCGCCTTCAAATATCTATAATAGACTAGAAGTAACAGTACAGTTGTCTGCTATAAGATGTAAATTGTGCTTTGAAACGAAGCATTCAAGATTTTCGGCCAGTTCAGTGGCTCTGTAGCCGAAACGGTAAAGGCAGCCTGCGTTTAAGGTGTTCGTATGAACGTTGCGGATTCAAGCCCGTCAGAGTTGAACATTTTGATTGCAATTGTCATTGTCTCTCCACAGAGCGCTGACTGACCGATTGTTCGAGGTTGCCAAATAAGCAAACATAAAAGACATGTTTCTGTTATAAGGGGCCTAAACGCTTAAATACGGTATATAGCCTCATAAACCTTGTCAAATAACTATGTTGACATGCAGTCAGTTACTTTGTCAAAAAAAAGCCTTTGGGTTCCAATGCATAAACCTTTTAGATTTGACTTTTAAGGAAACATAGGTAGAGTCCGCGCCACCACTGAATAGTCCGATACACGGCGCTGCTATCATAGAACTAAGTAGAGAAAAAAGTCGGGCAATAGTAAGATATATAAGTATATAACTTGATAAATGTGTTTATGAGACAAAAGATTGTACTAGGGTTTAGTTCCTGCCTTTCCAGCAACACTTTATTGGTGGCGACCACTCTACAATAATCATGAATTGTGAGTACTGCATGTCTGTACATAATGTCAAGTTGGTATGTCTAAACATTGAATGAAGCTCTCTGTCTATAGCTGTCATAGCGGCTCAGTCTGTCAGGACATGATTCTAGCTAGTGTTTACATATTTTCGCAGACGACTGTACAACGCGATCGATGCCGCGGGCGGACGCTTGTTTATAATTTTGATAAGGATCATCACAAAAAACATAGTTGTGGATTTGTAAATGACTATTTATGTAATTAATAAGGAAACCAACTGTTGTTTGTTCAATTAATAATGTTAATGTGTTACTGTTAAGTAGTTAAATGTGAAAATTGTACAGTCAGCAACAGCATAATCTGTTTTATTGACTAAATTGTAGGTAGAAGTGCTATTTATTTGTTAAATATAATTTTATTTGTAATTAAAAATTCTAATGTCTCTACCTATTTTCAAAGGGTTGATGTTTAAACCATTGAGGACATTTTGCGATAACTACCAGTATATATTTTTTTTCAATGGTGTCATTTCTGCTTTACACTTCCTAAAACTAATTTTAATTACAGATATGACACAAATTGTCCCTGGTAAATTTGGTTATGAAATTTCCCTTATAATTTGATCGGCACTAACCGAAAAGTTATTGATCATTATAGTACGTTTTACGCCAATCAAATTAGCATATATATATTTTGTAATGCGCTTCGCTGACTGTACTAAGCTTGTGTAAATGTACGCACAATTACAATTCTGTATCGCAATCCGTCATAACATTCGGTCATTGGATCGACGTTGATGCAGACTAAAGCTTGGGTCAATGACCGTTAACCCGTGCATTTTGGTAGCGGGAAATAATTGCCATATAATTTGTAACCTTTGTAGTGTCTAACCACACTTATTATATTGCAATTCAGCCTAATTCGATGTAGAATGTTTGTAAACAAACTATCACACTTAAAATTGCATTGCTAATCCTAAGGGTTGGTTATTAGACTACGCCAATGGTCATTTGTGTTAAGGAAGTGTCACAAATCCCAAATAATTGAGAAATATGTATGAACACCAATAGAAATAAAGTTATTTTAGGTTAATTATAGATCGACAAACATTCTACATCGAATTTGGCTTATGTTAAGTATGTATAGTATAGGTAAATCGGTGCTGAAGCGACATGACCTTATCAAGAATTTCGACTAACTCTTGATCGGATTACGTAGTATTGCAATATATAAAAGCACTTCCGGCTTTAGGAAGGGTCAAGGATCGATTTGACCGACATGGGTTCGAATCGAGAAATCGAGAATTTTGATAAGGTTTTTGATTTCCTTGAAATAATTGACTTAAAAATTTGGTAGTGGTCTATACGACGACGTCTGTGGCTGTCGGTCTAATAGCCGGCTAAGACGCAGGTGGTTGCGGGTTTGAAGCTTGCGATAACCCGTAGTTTTTTCACCTAAGACAAGTAAAAAGAATAAAGTATTCTAGCATCTGGTTTCCATAGTACAAGCTTTGCTTAGCATCGAGCGCGATGTGTGTAGTTTCCAGCATTATTTATTATATGTATTTTTAGATGCAAAGACCGTTGTGTGATAAATTTCCCCTTATCAAAATGCACGATATAAGTAGTAACAAAAGTTCCCTAAAATTTCCTAGTGTTTAGGAAATCGTGAACGCCCACTGGCGACGTTAATCAAAACCAGTGTGGAATATTAAGTATATGATAGCTTTAATAATTATATTAGGTTTGCATTTTGTGATATTATTCCGTACAAACTAGAGTTCTGGTTATGCTGTCACCGTTTTATAACGGCCGGATATTAATTAAAGCTTGAATAGGACCTATGTCGGCGTGTGTACGCACACATTAAAAAATGCTTATTAACTTTACATTATAACAGTATTTGAGACCTCTCTTTGTGACGTACACGTTTGACTGGTATATATATCTCAAAATAAGTCTCGTGTGCAGCGTATGTTTTAGTTTTTTCTGTTTTAAGATGAATCCTGTATACTGTATTAAGAATCATAAGAAAGTGTATTCATATAAATGTAAGTAGGTACACATAAGGCTCATGGCCAAATGTACGTAAAATCAGTCGCGAAATTTACGCTCCATTTCATACAAGTCATGTTTATGCCACACGGCAACCCAATTTCAGTGTAAGGTAAATTCCGCTACTCACATCTCAAAATTACGCTTCTTTAGGTCAAAGGAGCGTAATTTTGAGACGCCTATACGCATTTATCATAATTATTATTTCAATAATAATTTTCCAACTTTGGTAATTTATGCACTTGGCTGCTATGATGAGTCTCCAGTATTCTTTATTTTTATTCATGTCAACACTTTCCTTTCATGAAGCACGTAAACTCGGCTGCTATATAACGGTGCCGCATTCACGCAGACCAGAACTTAACTAGGTTTACATATGTTTATTGACGACCCGGTTATATCTAGTGTTCGAACGAACCTAAACTATAATCTCCGGGTTGCTAAAACTATGAATGCCTAAGCTATAGCATAATGTTGTATGTACGTGTAAATGTTTTGAAATCGCCTTCAGAATAATTAAAATTAATGATAAGTAGTTAAGTCAACTGTGTTTTATTCATACCCTAGTAGGTACCTTGGTATGTACTAAACTTAAAAGAAGGTAGAAGAAAGTAAGCCCTGTTAAGTGTCCCTAGTCTGCTTTTAAATGTGTAATGGATGGAAGAAAAAAATATAGAAAAGATCTCGAATAGATCTTTTCTATATTTTATTCTTTGGAGAGCCAAATGTTATATTGTCTATTGTCAAACTCTAATAGATCTAGTAAGAGTTTCTCAGTAGATACTTCGATTTTTAAGTGTGGTGTCGACCCCATTTATTGTCACTGGTGAATAATGATGATAAACAAAGTAAGGCCTGTGTATCTATTATAGATGATTTATACAGCGTCAGCATTTGCTGACGTACAGGGCTACAGTGCCTGGGACATTGTTAAATGGATTAGGCTTGCCCAGCACCTATACCGTCCTCTCAGTTTAGACGTATTGACCTGTTCTTTCCACTGACTAATATAATATATACTGATAAACAATTATAGCTACAAAATCACTGAATGACAAATCGAAATCTTTTATCGGTTTATGATAATAATTTCGATATTTACTGTTTTTGTATTTAGATTTATAATAAAAGAACTAGGGACATTAGCCGTGGGGTGCCGGCAGTAGAGGTGCCCGCCCTCTTGCCCGCGGATGCGTAATAAGAATCTGGAGGAACGGCAGCAGCGTATTTTTCGTGTATCCACATCCCGTAGTATCCTACTGCGCTCGCCAACCCGCCTGGCAAGCGTGGTGCCATACTGGCAACAACCCCTCATGATCAGCACATGGAGATCCATGAGGGTGGTCAATGTCCAGCAGTGGACGTCCTGCGGCTGTGATCATAGTAAAAGAAATAAATTTATTAGTTTACAAATAAATGGAGTGATAATAAAAGAAGAAACATTCATTTTAATAATTATATTCTCAGTACAATGGATTACATTACAAAATAAAATACAAACTGGGGGACGGAAAACACATTTACAACAATAACAAAAAATAAAAATAAAACATCTTCAATATCATTATTATCAATTATTACAAAAATACTTTTTTGGTTACATTTTGGTGCTATATGTTCAACCTTATACATAGCCTGATTTTTACTAAATATTTACAAATGAACATCACTATTTCAATATTTAAACCAACTTACAAACAACGGCTGGTCAGTGGTCAGCTATTCATTCATTATTTTCTTACTACAACACCACACACCCATAGACGCAATTATTCATCATGGCTAAACAGTTTCAGAAGGACAGTATATATTAAACTTATACACAACTAAATAAAATGAGATTTAAGTTGATTTAGTTATGGACAAGTTGGCATTAAAGAAAACGATTATAAATATTTTCTCGAGTCAAGTCTACACCGGAGGTGTCTACATACGGAGGTATCTTATATTATTACTTGTCAACAAATAAAGTCCGGTTTTGTCATTTACACCAAATTCATGATACCCCAAAACATTTTAATACATACCTAATAAATAACGTTTACTCCAATATGTTTAACTATCTGTACAACTAGTTCAACTTTTCGTCTCGCTGGAACGGTGCTTATTAAGAACCTCTAAACAGTCTTCGAAACGTCAGCAAGATGATAATAAATAAGGTTGAAAGCTGTAACTTATTTATTAAATTATGTCAAGCCACGATAATCAATTCAGTGATTTATAAGTTCTACAATAATTACAACAATCTTTGAGCTTTAGTGTGTGGCGCCATCTACATTATTACTAACAACAATAAAATTCTTATTTAATTAAACCACGCTGGTTCCTTTGACTCTACTTTTAATGTCACAACTTGCATTTGACTAACCTGGCCATCAAGAAAATATCTCATAATTTTGAAAAAATCTAGCACGTGTAGCTTAAGTGCTTGCTAGTAATGCAATATGGACTCAATTTGGTTTATGAAGAGTATACTTTTAACAGTTTACCAAGTATTAAACAGTAATGTTACGGAGTGTTTCAGAAAATTAATAAAATCGAAAACAATTATAACTGAGGACCAGAGTAACCAGTGGCGTAACTATACCATCACAGGCACGTGACAAATTCAAGTTATTTCACTGAACATTTTTAACCGTCTTCAAAAAATCGGGAGGTTATCAAGAACGGCAAGAGTGGCCGTGGCATTTCGGCCCTGCCACCCTGTAATTACGTCACTGTGTGCAACAACTACACTACAAAGCAGTTCAAGAACCAGCGTGGCGACAAACAACATTATTGTACTAATATTTATTTTCTATCCTATCCTAAAACAATGTCATACGTTGTAAACTTTCGCAATCCGTAGACATAATTTTAAAACTGATCAACGGAACTTAATCGCGTAATTACCTTGGTAGCTCTAGTACATCAGTCTACCGTGACCACGAGGGCTGCAAGGTACTCGAAACGTCGGAAAATAATAAAATAAGGTAATTACGCCATATAGTCTCGTTTATCAGTTTCACAACGTCATACGCCGTTAAACGCCGTGGATAATTTTCTATTGTATCAATTTTAGGGAAGGGAGGCCTTGTCTAGCAGTGGAACTCTTCAGGCTCATTAAAATAATAACCTGATTACATAAATAAATAATGCTGGACAATTCATACAGCATCACCTAGCCCCAAGCTAAGCAGAGCTTGTGTTATGGGCACTAGATGACTGATATACTTAATACATTATACTACATAGATAGATATTTATTATATATAGAAAAACATCCAGAACACCCTGAACGTACGATCTGCAGATCGTACAGACGTTTGTGCCGAGGCGGGATTCGAACCCGCAACCTTTTGCGTAGCAGGCGGACCTTCGCCGTATTATGCGACATGAAAGTTGTGACCCAGAAAATGCCTGTCACTCGGATTGTCTACGATGGACATAAAATTTCTGGTAGGTTTGAACCTACCTTTTAAAATACCGGAAGTCTGTCTACATCTTTGAAAAGGTTGACAAACTTCCAGTATTCCCACAGTTGGGATGTGGTAGGTATCTCTTGACCGGCAAGAGTACCATTTATAACAATTAAATAGCAACGTTTCTATATTTCAGCCAAATTCGCTGTTGAATGTTTAGAAACAAACAACTAACCTAATAATAACTTTCCCTTCTGTTGGTTTTTAAATATGTTTCTCAAAGAATGGGAATTTCTGACCACTCACTTCAATATAAATTACTATTAACTCAGTCAAAAACAAACCCTTACGAAACAATTCAATTTTAAGTGTGACAGTTTGTTTACAAACATTCCACATCGAATTTGGCTGAAGTGTACAAGTTTTTTTTGTCAGTCCAACGCATGTGTCTTTCTGTACTTTAGTCATCTTTGTGGCTAGGATACATCACGAAGAATGTAATGGAATGCTAGATATGAAAGTTATTTAATTACAACCTAGCAATATTTCCAGATTATCCCCCTTAATCATAAACGCTGATTAGATTAAGTATAGATTTTTGTATGAAAATATGCCAAAAAAAATCTGATTTAAAGTTTCGAGTCAACTGTTGAATAATTTAATCAGCTTTTGTAAGTAAGGGGGTACATTTAAAAACTTACAGTAAACTACCAGAGGTTGTGTTAACGTAACAAGTGTTCCGATCTGGAGCTTACTTAATATGGTTTATCTACATATTACATACATATATAATGCATAAGTTAATATATAAATATATGTACAACTAAATAACTAAAGGAATGCAAGTATAATACTGACTAATACTAAACTATTTGAGCGTGAAATCCTAGAAGATGAGCTTTATATAAAATTAAGGTCAGAAGTACGAGTTATTTAGGGTTAACAAGTCATATATTTTACAAATCAAATCAAGCTATCTACGTTCCAATCACAATCACGATCTCATATAACTTAAAATAACTACAATAAAAGGTATCGCCCCTCCAAAAGTGAAAAGTATTTTAAATTTTTGTTGTTGTTATTTTTTGTAGTGTTTAATCACACTCAGGTTACATTTCAAGAGAGATTAAAAACCTTATCAAAATATTACGATTTCGGCGGGTTTTGAACATGCGTTGGTCAAATGCTGCTCCTAAAGCCGGAAGGGCTTTAACCGCTAAGCTACGTAACCCATGACGGGCCGAGTCGAAATTTTTGATAAGATCATATTATCTTGAACTTAATAACTTTTCAGGTTTATTTATATCCATTTAAATATTTCCATATAACTCATTATATTGGCTTGGTCTTGCCTTTGGAAATGGTTGCAAGCCTACTCTATCTAAAAATTAATTACCCTTACTGTTAAAAGTAGCTGACGCTGTATAAAGTGACCTAAACTGAGAGGAGGATGGATTTCGGTTGAAATTCGGGTCAAGAACCATCTTGGAAGAGCGAGACAAAATATCGTAGAAAATAAAACAGTCTGTAGAGATTTGGTGACCTACAATTTAATTAAAATCGTGACTGTTTTTTTGTAGTTTGATTTAAATTGACTTAGATAATACACACCCTGTAGTTTATCGCATAGACGTCTTAATATAGAATCCAATAAATACTTAGAATTACCGCGTTCTTAAACCAATCACAGAGGGCTTGAAAGCAATATGGCGCCAAGCGACCAATCAGAACTGGCCATAAAACTTCCGATGGGTGGCGCTTGTGATGTGAAGCGCCATGTGAAGTTTTTGGCAACGAAATAGTTTCAATTGAAATGCTGTAGCGTTTTATCCTACAATGTTGAAGGGACTTTGGTTCTTATATGTGATGGAAAAAGTATTTTAATTTTCAATAGTTCGCTTTCTTTCTCGCTCTAGTGAACGGTTATTAAAAGCGCTAGAGACAGATTGGTTCCAGCAGTAAGATCCAAATCTAAGGTCTGGCCTGGATGGGGTCTGTTACTAAACTGAGCGGTCCACCATCACCATAGGTAACATTTTACAAACCTTAATACTTACATATAAAATCTATATTTCTAACATAACAAGTCCAATATAATTTTTAAAATAAATACATTCAATAGCATCTTTTAACGATACAAAATTGGCACTAATTTAATACCTATATTACTATTTGCCGAGGCCCGTATTGCAACAATTGGCATGCATTAGTCATCTCAAATAAAAATAACTCTAAAATTAAAGGAATACGTCGCAGTTTCGCATGCAGACTTCATTTTCTAATACTTACAACTATGGAAAACGATTTTGGTACTTACATTTGTTGTTATTAAGTCTAAAGCCTCAATTCATTGTAGCCACTTGGCATATCAATACCATTAATATTAATCAAGGAAGTCAAGTCCTATAAGAGAAAATTCATATAATGGTATTCTAGTCGAGTCTCTTGGCGAAATCATTTTTAGGTGTCTAACTATAAAAGGTTAATTTGATAAGAAACCGGACCCTTCTTTATCAACGTCGTGCGCTTATTTTCGCTGATAATTTAGGTATAACTTTCAAAATACTACTTGTTTTATGAAACAATAAACGAAAATTTTAATTCTTCCAAATTTCTAAGTCATTTTCATCATTTATATTTTTTTCATTATGATTTTTAATTCTTAACATTAAAATGTATTCTGTCATCTTGTCAGTCGTTAACTTTTGCTGTCATAACAGTTCTCTCATTCTGCACACTACTTCTTGTAAAAGTAGGGTAGTCGAACATTCTCAGTACCTATTGTCCCATGAGAAAGCGTGGCCTACTGTCATTGTTTCTGAGGGTAGTTAAGTCCAGTTGTCAGTGGTGGGTTTCGCGTCGAAGTGCTGGAGAAGTTTTTTCATAGTAATGAGATTTGGACTCTACCTCGAAGGCAGCGTCGTATCGTTGTTAATTTTTGCTGTCATTACAAGTATCTATCGTTCTGCACACTATTTCTTCTAAAAGTAGTGTAGCCGAACATTCTCAGTACCTATTGCCTTGTGAGACAGTGTGGTATTATACCTCCTGCCATTGTGTCCGAGGGTAGTGTGACATGTCAGTGGGACAGCGTGGTGGGCTGCGGCGGGCGGGTGGCGGGCTGCGCGCGGCACTCGGCGCAGGCCAGCATGCGCGGCGAGTAGCGCTCCAGCTGGAAGGTGGCGGCCTGCATGTCCGAGGGTAGTGTGACATGTCAGTGGGACAGCGTGGTGGGCTGCGGCGGGCGGGTGGCGGGCTGCGCGCGGCACTCGGCGCAGGCCAGCATGCGCGGCGAGTAGCGCTCCAGCTGGAAGGTGGCGGCCTGCATGTCCGAGGGTAGTGTGACATGTCAGTGGGACAGCGTGGTGGGCTGCGGCGGGCGGGTGGCGGGCTGCGCGCGGCACTCGGCGCAGGCCAGCATGCGCGGCGAGTAGCGCTCCAGCTGGAAGGTGGCGGCCTGCATGTCCGAGGGTAGTGTGACATGTCAGTGGGACAGCGTGGTGGGCTGCGGCGGGCGGGTGGCGGGCTGCGCGCGGCACTCGGCGCAGGCCAGCATGCGCGGCGAGTAGCGCTCCAGCTGGAAGGTGGCGGCCTGCATGTCCGAGGGTAGTGTGACATGTCAGTGGGACAGCGTGGTGGGCTGCGGCGGGCGGGTGGCGGGCTGCGCGCGGCACTCGGCGCAGGCCAGCATGCGCGGCGAGTAGCGCTCCAGCTGGAAGGTGGCGGCCTGCATGTCCGAGGGTAGTGTGACATGTCAGTGGGACAGCGTGGTGGGCTGCGGCGGGCGGGTGGCGGGCTGCGCGCGGCACTCGGCGCAGGCCAGCATGCGCGGCGAGTAGCGCTCCAGCTGGAAGGTGGCGGCCTGCATGTCCGAGGGTAGTGTGACATGTCAGTGGGACAGCGTGGTGGGCTGCGGCGGGCGGGTGGCGGGCTGCGCGCGGCACTCGGCGCAGGCCAGCATGCGCGGCGAGTAGCGCTCCAGCTGGAAGGTGGCGGCCTGCATGTCCGAGGGTAGTGTGACATGTCAGTGGGACAGCGTGGTGGGCTGCGGCGGGCGGGTGGCGGGCTGCGCGCGGCACTCGGCGCAGGCCAGCATGCGCGGCGAGTAGCGCTCCAGCTGGAAGGTGGCGGCCTGCATGTCCGAGGGTAGTGTGACATGTCAGTGGGACAGCGTGGTGGGCTGCGGCGGGCGGGTGGCGGGCTGCGCGCGGCACTCGGCGCAGGCCAGCATGCGCGGCGAGTAGCGCTCCAGCTGGAAGGTGGCGGCCTGCATGTCCGAGGGTAGTGTGACATGTCAGTGGGACAGCGTGGTGGGCTGCGGCGGGCGGGTGGCGGGCTGCGCGCGGCACTCGGCGCAGGCCAGCATGCGCGGCGAGTAGCGCTCCAGCTGGAAGGTGGCGGCCTGCATGTCCGAGGGTAGTGTGACATGTCAGTGGGACAGCGTGGTGGGCTGCGGCGGGCGGGTGGCGGGCTGCGCGCGGCACTCGGCGCAGGCCAGCATGCGCGGCGAGTAGCGCTCCAGCTGGAAGGTGGCGGCCTGCATGTCCGAGGGTAGTGTGACATGTCAGTGGGACAGCGTGGTGGGCTGCGGCGGGCGGGTGGCGGGCTGCGCGCGGCACTCGGCGCAGGCCAGCATGCGCGGCGAGTAGCGCTCCAGCTGGAAGGTGGCGGCCTGCATGTCCGAGGGTAGTGTGACATGTCAGTGGGACAGCGTGGTGGGCTGCGGCGGGCGGGTGGCGGGCTGCGCGCGGCACTCGGCGCAGGCCAGCATGCGCGGCGAGTAGCGCTCCAGCTGGAAGGTGGCGGCCTGCATGTCCGAGGGTAGTGTGACATGTCAGTGGGACAGCGTGGTGGGCTGCGGCGGGCGGGTGGCGGGCTGCGCGCGGCACTCGGCGCAGGCCAGCATGCGCGGCGAGTAGCGCTCCAGCTGGAAGGTGGCGGCCTGCACGGCGAACTCCACGCGCGCGAGGCGCTGGCACTCCTGCAGTATGCTGTCCGAGTCGCCGAGCTCGTCTGGTGATGGATAAACATATATTTTTAGAGTAATAAAACTTTTTGTGAAGATATAACTTTCAAAACTATCACGGTTGTGCAATGTTTGCGGGATTTTTACACGTCATGATCACGGATAAACGGATTATCCGTGATCGTGACTTACACTCAAGAAGACTCAAATCGTGGTAAATATCTCGCAAATATTGCATTTTTGTGAAGAATTCATCCGGGGAAGTATTACCACCATACCTATTTCTGCCGTCAAGCATTAATCAAGTCTGCATTGCTGTGTTCCGGTTTGAAGGGCAAGGGGGCCGGGGAAATTACGCGCACATGAGACCTTACAACTGTCGCAGGGTGACGGGCGCAATGTAATGCAGCGTTGGTCACGTGCTTGAACGTGATCAGCGGTATTGCAGTTTTAATAGGTAGAGGTTGCCGCCTAACCTCAGGTAGGCCTTCGGCTTCTATTTCTAATTCTAGTGGAAGTCTGCACAGACGTCCCGCATTGGGGTGTATTGTGCATTGTCCCCTGTGATGCTAACCCGACCCTAGCCAACCTTCAAACCTTCAAACCGGAACACAGCAATGGAGACATTACTGCTTGACGGCAGAAATAGGTATGGTGTTAGTTCCTCCCCCGGATGAACTCTTCACAAAAACTACTACTACTTATATATACATATGCTTCTAAAATATTAGATCTGACACCTAAATTTAGTCAACAAGTTGAATTTGGTTCTGGCACTTAGACGGCCGCTGTCGCGGCACGTTTCGCTGTGCTTGCTCGGCTCGTGCGTTGTTGCATCCGGAACCTAGCCTAGTTTTATTGTGAGGGTTTTTATATTACAAGCTTTTATTTAGCTTGCACTGTATGTGTATGTAACTTGTTTGTTCGCGGAATCTTGCAACTCAATTTTGAAGCAGATATTTTCAACCGATTGAGCTGAAATTTTGAATACATGTTTACTTGGTCAGCTATGTGACGTCACTCTGAATCCAACATGGCGGTATACCCAAGACGGCGGACTACTTAATTTTAATGTACCCCTATATTATGAGTATCAGATGAGAAAGGTCTTGCTGAGAATAACTCAAAAAATGAAATGACGTCACTCTGAATCCAACATGGCGGAACACCCAAGATGGCGGACTACATATTTTTAATGTACCCCTATAATATGGGTATCAAATGAAAGGTCTTGCTGAGAATAATTTTAAATAATGAAATGATGTCATTCTGAATCCAACATGGCGGAACACCCAGGACTGGACTCGACTGGACTGGCCTCCGCGACAAACTTTTTTATTACATATATTGTGTAAAGAAGTTTTAAGTTGACATTAAACTTTAATGGACAATGTTTATTTTATTATTTTCAGTGGGTACGTTTAAATAAAAGCTTGTTTGTTAAAATGTTTTTTTTACTTTAAATTTATTTATTACTACAGCCAACAACAGCTACAATAAAGTTGTATAAAAAAGTGTGAAAACATAAAGCAAATAATAGTGTTACGAGCTGGGGGTTCGGGATTAAATAATGTAGTCCAATTAAGCTAAAATTAACACTTTAATCACAGACCACACCAATAAGAATCTCTCAGCAGTCACACAGGAACACTTCTTCACTGTACAACACTGATCACCACTAAAACACTTGTTCACTGGACACCGATCACTGTATTCACTTTGAAGTCACTCGGATATATCGCACTGTTCGCTTCCGTGGCCAAATAAAGACTGTCCGTTTGGTAAACACATCCGCGTATTTATATCGCACATAAAGTTCTCGAAGCTTCCAGATTCACAGAAAAAGGCCAGCAATAATGTTTTTACAACCCACGCCATTGTCCTCGAAACCGGTTTATCTAGACACTTCGCCTGTTTGTTTACAAAATAGAGGTGACCTTTGGACTCTTTCGGATATGTTTACGTAATCACCGGTCCTTTCTGGAACTTTCGCTAACTTACTAGTTTGCGTTTGCGCGCGGCGCAACAATAGGTGATCACGAATAGTTAGTTATAAGAGTATAATAAGAGAGAAAGCTGTATACAGTACGCTTATTAATTTTTTTTATCATCAGTCCACTGCTGGACATAGGGCTCTCCCATGGCACGCCACTGAGGTCGATCTTCAGCTTTCCTCTTTCAATCCCTGCCCGCTTCCTCACGTACATATATCATCCCCCACCTAGTTACAGGCTACTACACTACGTTTGCCGACACGCGGTCTCCACTCAAGAACCAGCCTGCCCCAACGGCCATCGGTTCTGCGGCATATGTGACCTGCCCACTGCCACTTCAGCTTGCTAATTCGCTATATAATAATAATAATAATTTCTTTATTCTCAGGCAACAATAGAAAAGTACACAGATCTTAAATAACTTATTCTACGGCCCATAGATATATACCTTAAATCTAACATATATATAGTATAAACTTATTGCTAACACACGTTTAGGACGGCGACGTATGACGCATGCTTGTCTCATAGCGACGATTCACGGTGTCTGCTTGCAGGCGTCCGATGAACCGTCGGAATTTAACTCCCTTTGGCCAGAAATCTTCACTCATAAAAGTTGATAGTTTGTCCGTTGGAACTCTCACCATAAAAGAACTAAAGTTCACGTTACGGTGGGAAGATAACTTTTCAACCCTTAGACAGTATCCGGTTTTCTTCGTGAGGTAATCCTCCACCTCCTTAATCTGCACGGCGTAGTGAACCCGTGAGACATATAGTTGGGTAGTAGGCACCTCCGCTAGGAATCCAGAACACGTTCCAGAGGCGGTACCACACCGGTTCCGGCTGGATTGTTTTCGGCGTTTCCGTACCACCTCAGTGAAGCCTTCCGGATTACACGGCTCCTTCCTTGGAGCTGATACAGTGGCAGTACTCGATGACTGCTTCTTTTTCCCCTTCATTTTTTTGGGCACCGCTTGCTCCGAACTGGCAGCGGGTGCGGAGCAGCTAACGGCACCGCGGGCGGCGACTGCAGCGTATGCACGAGCGGGGAAGGCGCACGCGCATGTATCGGGCCATCGCGCGGGGAGGCAGGCGGCGGGCGAGGGGAGCGCGGTGCGGCAGCGACGTCAGCTGCGGCCGGTGATGCGTCCAAAATCGCCGATTCAAACGACGATATGGACACATTATGCGCTCCGCGCTTTGTGTTGACGTTCGCAGAAACCGGAGGTGACACACATACCGATGCGGCAACACGTAGAGAAGCTACCTCGGTACGAAGTTCACTTATAGTGTTCTGCGACTCCTTGAACTGGTATTTTAGGTCATCCAAATTAACTTTTAACGACGTTATATCTTTGAGTAATCTGGTGACATCAACGTGGTCGAACGTCACAGGAGGTAGCTTATGGAGCTCCTTTGCGACGAAGTCAGGAACGTCGTCAGGATCTGTTCCTTTCAGCAGGCAAATTATGTCCTGCAGACTTTTTTCGCCTCCGTCCCTTCTCCGAGACGGCATCTGGTCGGTCTTCCCGAGCGATTCGAACAGGAGCGCCTTGCCTCTGCAAACCTCCTCTTCTTTGAAGTTTGATTTGCAGATCTGCAATATGCTGACCTCGTCCATGGTGTCGATGGCGTGCACTATAAACGCCAACAGCTCGTTGACTATGAGCGGTTTAGAGCCCATAGTGGTATCGGCGGCGACAACTAGTCGCGCGCAACGCGAATGACGTAATTCGAAGCTGCAGTGTGTGGCACGTGCATTACCGAACGCTTCGCACTGCTATGTCGGTAACCTTGCTTCTCTGACGAATAACTTCGTTTCGGATTCGATCCCTTAGAGAAACTCCGAGCATAGCTCTTTCCATGGCTCGCTGAGCGACTTTGAACTGGCGGACAAGCCGCACGGTCAGTGGCCACGTTTCAGCTCCATAAGTCTGAACAACCGGTCAAGTCATACAGGTAAGACGCACTGATTAAAAACTTTAATAAACTTTGAGGTATGGGCGATGTGATGACTCGTTGAAGTTTCCCAAATGCTGCCCAGCCCAGCTGTATCCGTCTCTTGGGCTCTCTTTCAAAGTTGTTTCTACCTAGTTGGAGCATTTGCCCTAAGTACACGTACTCTGAACCAACTTCGAGGGAGACTACATTTATGGCGATCGGTCGCGGCTCAACGTGTTCGTTGAACATAACTTTGGTTTTATTCAAGTTCATCCGTAGACCGATTCGATGAGACGAATTCCCAAGGCCGTCTAGCATCTGTTGCAACTCCTGCAACGTTTCCGCCATGATGACGATGTCATCCGCAAATCGACGGTGAGAGATGTGTGCGCCATTTATATTAATGCCGCCATATTCATATTACTTAAATAATAAATAATGCTGGACAATTCACACAGCATCACCTAGCCCCAAGCTAAGCAGAGCTTGTGTAATGGGAACTAGAGGACTGATATACTTAAGACATTATACTGTTACGAGCTAAGGGTTCGGGATTAAATAATGTAGTCCAATTTTACCAAAATTAACACTTTAACCACAGATCACACCAATAAGAATCTCGCAGCAGATTCACACAGAAACACTTCTTCACTGTACAACACTGATCACACTTTAACACTTGTACACAATCACTGTATTCACTTTGAAGTCACTCGGATATATCGCACTGTTCGCTTCCGTAGCCAAATAAAGACTGTCCGCTCGGTAAACACATCCGCGTATTTATATCGCACACAAAGTAGATTATCGAAGCTGAAGTTTCTAGATTCACACACAATAGAGACAGGACAACAAAAAAACAAGTAAACAACTTTTTATAACTTTGTTTACTACCCGCACTAGTGTTTTAAAACCGGGTTTATCTAGAAACTTCCCGTGTTCGTGTTGTAAACAAAGGAGAGTGACCTTGGACTCTTTCGGCCGCTCAAACACCGGTCCTTTCTGGATCTTTCGCGAACTTACTGGTTTACGTTTGCGCTCGGCGCAACAATACTATATAGTTAGATATTTTTATTTATAAAAACATCCAGAACACCCTGAACAGATATCTGCAGATCGTACATACATTTGTCCCGAGGCGGGAATCGACCCGCTACCTTCGCCCGCTGCGCCACAGAGGTCATTTTGTGACTCAATATAGGTGACAATATACTATTTTAGGGACAACTATAATAAATAGGGTATTGCTGATTGTAGACTAATCTAAGCTTAGGTGACAGACAAACAGAGAATATAGTTGCAAAAATAAATATTCATCATCATCATCATAGCCACAGGAATGCTGTCCACGCCCACTGCTGGACACAGGCGCGCGTCTCCATGCTCATGGGGATCGTTGCCATACTCGCCACGCCTGGCTTGGCTTGGCGAGCGCAGTACGAGGTGTTGGGATACACAGAATGACGCTGCTGCCCATCTTCCGTAGGTATACCCCGGCTGATTCTTACTGCATCTGAGGGCGAGGGAGGAGGGGCAACATTCTACTGCCGACAACCCACGGCACACAAAATGTTACACAAACATATCATACCGATAGCTAGATGCGCGGTGAGCACGACGTGATGCGTGGACAGCGCCCACACGTGCAAGGAGTGGACGTGCCGCACGCCGCCCACTGCGCACAGGGCAGACACGCACTCGCGGTATCTGCAACATCAGAAATATCGAAATGAACAACAAATATTTACTAACAAATATCGAAATGAACAACAAATATTTACTAACAAATATCGAAATGAACAACAAATATTTACTAACAAATATCGAAATGAACAACAAATATTTACTAACAAACCCGCTAACATATGTATATCTAACGAGCGCTTGAAAAAACACTCAAGAGTTCGACACGTGTTTCGCTTGTAGAGACAAGGCAGCTTCAGGAGAAATCGGCTCCCCGTTCGTCACCGAATATACTAGAACAACGAAGACGCACAGCAACGAAGTCATTTAAAAAGTCAGTACGGGAACGCTTTCTTAAGGATGAACGAGTCGTCCATCTTTCCATACAAACGTGGAAGGGTCACTAATCCACTGTTTGACGTTAACCATCCAACACTAGGGATTATATCAATTTATCTCGTCGTAATCTATGTTTGTATACACCCCAAACCGTAAAAAAAGTATTTATTTCTAAAATACAAGCTTCTAAACTTTCGTATTTCAACACTGATTTTAGCCCAACTTTGGACGAAACTAAATAATATACGGAGAAAGAAAACTCAAAAATAAACGCCGTTCCGACATAGAGCTGCTCCTTTCCCTTAACTATCAAGAGACGGAAAACCTTCTTATGGTTGATAAATGATATTTTACTTTTCTAACATTATATGTTATACAACCGCAACATTTGTGTATTTACACACACCATATATGTATACATACACACACAAACAAACGCACACAAACAGCACATTTATTTATCTATATAAAAGTTTATATATTATATTATATATATATACATACATATATATAAAGTTTAATAATACAAATGTAATTTCTTATTTTATTATATTTTATTCTGTATTTAATGTTAAGGAGGAGAGCGTTGGTATCTGCGACACAGTTTCCTACTTCTGCGGGTACCATCGTCTTAAATCACTTGTGTCATAAAATACATGTTTACAAATAAATAAATAAATGAAATGAAATTATTCAAAAGTTGAAATAAACGTTATTTTGAAAATATTGTTTTTCTGTAATAACCCTTGTGCTAAAAGTCTATTCACAAATTTTGGCGCGGTCGTTTTAGGAATGAATCATTGTGCATTTCATTCTAGCGCGCGGGTACACACACTATGTCAGGTGAGATAGCATACATTTAGGCCGCGCTCACTGATGACTTTGCCTCCGCGCCTAGTTGGACCTTAAGAAACTATCTATATCTCTTCTCAACTCACTTTTTGCTACCGTCAAGCTATAAAATATATTAAAAATATGCATTGTACATTTATATGTAATATATTATATATAAGTTCATTTAGCCAATTAAATAGATAATTTTTAAATAAATAGTCATTCAATAATTGAAATTCCTTAGGTACTTTATTACCTTATCTCATTAGAGTTTGTTTACCTGAAGTGTTTGTTTACTTGAAGTGTTTGTTTACCTGAAGCGTTTGTTTACCTGAAGTGTTTGTTTACCTGAAGCGTTTGTTTACCTGAAGTGTTTGTTTACCTGAAGCGTTTGTTTACCTGAAGCGTTTGTTTACCTGTAGTGTTTGTTTACCTGAAGTGTTTGTTTACCTGAAGCGTTTGTTTACCTGAAGCGTTTGTTTACCTGAAGTGTTTGGGCACGCCCTGCATCAGCATCGCGAGCGCGTCCTGCACGACGCGCGCGGACGTCAGCAGCACGAGGATGCTGAATACGAACGTGCAGAGAGGGTCCACTATCTTCAGGTGCGGCTGTGGACGGAGTTTGTTTACCTGAAGTGTTTGTTTACCTGAAGTGTTTGGGCACGCCCTGCATCAGCATCGCGAGCGCGTCCTGCACGACGCGCGCGGACGTCAGCAGCACGAGGATGCTGAACACGAACGTGCAGAGAGGGTCCACTATCTTCAGGTGCGGCTGTGGACGGAGTTTGTTTACCTGAAGTGTTTGTTTACCTGAAGTGTTTGGGCACGCCCTGCATCAGCATCGCGAGCGCGTCCTGCACGACGCGCGCGGACGTCAGTAGCACGAGGATGCTGAATACGAACGTGCAGAGAGGGTCCACTATCTTCAGGTGCGGCTGTGGACGGAGTTTGTTTACCTGAAGTGTTTGTTTACCTGAAGTGTTTGGGCACGCCCTGCATCAGCATCGCGAGCGCGTCCTGCACGACGCGCGCGGACGTCAGCAGCACGAGGATGCTGAATACGAACGTGCAGAGAGGGTCCACTATCTTCAGGTGCGGCTGTGGACGGAGTTTGTTTACCTGAAGTGTTTGTTTACCTGAAGTGTTTGGGCACGCCCTGCATCAGCATCGCGAGCGCGTCCTGCACGACGCGCGCGGACGTCAGCAGCACGAGGATGCTGAATACGAACGTGCAGAGAGGGTCCACTATCTTCAGGTGCGGCTGTGGACGGAGTTTGTTTACCTGAAGTGTTTGTTTACCTGAAGTGTTTGGGCACGCCCTGCATCAGCATCGCGAGCGCGTCCTGCACGACGCGCGCGGACGTCAGCAGCACGAGGATGCTGAATACGAACGTGCAGAGAGGGTCCACTATCTTCAGGTGCGGCTGTGGACGGAGTTTGTTTACCTGAAGTGTTTGTTTACCTGAAGTGTTTGGGCACGCCCTGCATCAGCATCGCGAGCGCGTCCTGCACGACGCGCGCGGACGTCAGCAGCACGAGGATGCTGAATACGAACGTGCAGAGAGGGTCCACTATCTTCAGGTGCGGCTGTGGACGGAGTTTGTTTACCTGAAGTGTTTGGGCACGCCCTGCATCAGCATCGCGAGCGCGTCCTGCACGACGCGCGCGGACGTCAGCAGCACGAGGATGCTGAATACGAACGTGCAGAGAGGGTCCACTATCTTCAGGTGCGGCTGTGGACGGAGTTTGTTTACCTGAAGTGTTTGTTTACCTGAAGTGTTTGGGCACGCCCTGCATCAGCATCGCGAGCGCGTCCTGCACGACGCGCGCGGACGTCAGCAGCACGAGGATGCTGAATACGAACGTGCAGAGAGGGTCCACTATCTTCAGGTGCGGCTGTGGACGGAAATGCAATTTTTATTATCATTTTTTTTTATATGTATATACGACTAAATGACGAGACAAGCCCAAGGCCGTCTGATGTTAAGCGGTAAACTCTACCTATTACAACTGCAATACCTTAATAGTTAATATTGCAATTAAAATAATCGAATCATTCATCTTAAGTTGTCTACTTAAATAAATAATTCGATTATTTTTGAGTTTCCCGATATTACGGCGCAGTTCCACACGCCATGATCACGGATACTATATTGCATTAGTGAGCACAACCATGATAGTTTCGAAAGTTACATAACTTAGCTTAGATAATGATAAAAATACATAAATGTTTATAAATCATACAACATATGGACAAAAATTAAAAATATACAAGAAAAGAAACAAATAAAATAATAAGTTAATTTGCCAACAAAAACCCTCTTCTATTAGAGAATGTTGCTGAAATTACCCAAATCGCTATTATGTTTACCTAGATTTGGGAGTTTTTAAACTTTCGCGATCACAACACATTATTAACATACATAATTGGATTGCACCAAGCATGGTCCCGGGAAGACAGTCTTCCAAGTAAATCCAAGCGAAACGTCGGAAATTAATAAAGGTAATTTACGCGATAAGTACCCGGTTGTATCATTTCAGCCGTAAAACGTCCACTACTGAACACAGGCCTCCCTTAAGGATCTCCATGAGGGGCAGTTGCCATACTCACCACGCTTGGCAGGCGGGTTGGCGAGCGCAGTATGGGATGTTGATACACGGATAGACGCTGCTGTCCATCTTCCGGAGGTAGCTATTAGCAGGCTCTTACTGCATCCACGGGCAAGAGAGGAGGGGCAACATTCTACTGCCAGCACCCCACGGCAACCGGTTGTATGTATGTTAATAAATTGAGCAGTTCCCTCGATTCCTCATGGGGGATCCGGACATGAGGACAACAGACTTTTGAAAAAATGGAACCTAACATTTACCTACCAATAACTAAGGAAAAAACGCGGAAATCTCCACATTGTGTTTGTAAAAAAGTACCTTTATTAAGTTATCGAGAAAAATAATTGCTTCAAAAACGATATCGAACTGAGTTCAGCTTCGTATGCATTAGTCGGCTACCGTTATAGAGTTTACAGTTCCGTTATTGTAAAGAGGCTAACTGTCTAGTAAAACGTGTCTGTCAGGACCACGGAGCAGATATAGAGAGGAGTCGGCCTAAGCAACTGTGCACAGTGATTTTCAACTAGGTCCTGACGTCATCAAAGTAGGCGTGGCCTAAGTCAGTGTACTGTTGGCGTTCGTACTGTGCATATCCATTGTACTACGTTGTAACATTAACGCAGAATGTAGCAAGCAGTTTTGCTATTGACCGGTAGATGGAAAAGAAAAAAGTGGGCGGGATCTAACCGTGGATCTCACACCCACATAGCACCCCCTCACCCCGCAAATTGTCAGGCGTTGTTTCATAGGGAAATCTCATTACAACATCTGCTCTCTATATCTGCTCTGTGGTTAGGACACGTTTTATCTTTTTATAACGTTATCTGAAAAAGACCATAAAGATTGTGACAAAAGAGAAGACAAGAAGAGAATTGATAGAGAATAATATTATACAGTAAATAGGTACATGCTTATTATACAAAGAAAACACGCAATTATCAACAGTATACAGATAATTTCGTCCGACCGTTGGTACGTTTTGCCGTAGGGTGCCGGCAGTAGAATGTTGCCCCTCCTCTCGTGCCCGTGGATGCAGTAAAAGCCTGCTAAGGGATACCTCCGAAAGATACTTATATATTTATTAAGTACTTAAGTTTAAATACTTATGACGACACCGTGCCTTTTTCATTCTCGTCGATTTTATCCATCCTAAGGTTGCCTGGGAGAGATCGCTTATAGTGATAAGGCCGCCCATTGTACTTCTACTTTTAGTTTTGTAAGTTTCTTTCTATGTTATATTATTTTTGTATTAGTATTAAGTTAAGTACAATAAAGAGTTATCTATCTATCTATCTGATTGAGAGTCTTGTATTATTGAAGATGCGACTATAAATCAACGTATAGTCGAACTTACATAAAACTTGATGAGAACAGATGCGAGCAGCACGCCGCAGCTCTGTATCAGGTCGCCGATCACGTGGATTAGAGCCGCCCTCAGGTTGATATTCCTGAAAATAACAACAATAAATATCGTTGGACATTTCACACAGCGCCATCTAGCCCAGGGATTCCTAAGAGTTGTAAGGTCTCATGTGCCCGTAATTTCGCCATCTAGCCCAGGGATTCCCAAGAGTTGTAAGGTCTCATGTGCCCGTAATTTCGCCATCTAGCCCAGGGATTCCCAAGAGTTGTAAGGTCTCATGTGCCCGTAATTTCGCCATCTAGCCCAGGGATTCCCAAGAGTTGTAAGGTCTCATGTGCCCGTAATTTCGCCATCTAGCCCAGGGATTCCCAAGAGTTGTAAGGTCTCATGTGCCCGTAATTTCGCCATCTAGCCCAGGGATTCCCAAGAGTTGTAAGGTCTCATGTGCCCGTAATTTCGCCATCTAACCCAGGGATTCCCAAGAGTTGTAAGGTCTCGTGTGCCCGTAATTTCGCCATCTAGCCCAGGGATTCCCAAGAGTTGTAAGGTCTCGTGTGCCCGTAATTTCGCCATCTAGCCCAGGGATTCCCAAGAGTTGTAAGGTCTCATGTGCCCGTAATTTCGCCATCTAGCCCAGGGATTCCCAAGAGTTGTAAGGTCTCATGTGCCCGTAATTTCGCCATATAGCCCAGGGATTCTCAAGAGTTGTAAGGTCTCATGTGCCCGTAATTTCGCTTTCTAGCAAAAGAGTTGTAAGGTCTCATGTGCTTCTAATTTCCCCGGCCGGTTACCTTTCTTTTTTCTTCTACTTTATCTCTATTTAGAAATATAAATAAAGAAGAAATAAAACCGAACAAGTGCGAGCTGGACTCGCCCACCGAGGGTTCCGTAGGTATGTAGAAACATAATAAATATTAATAAAAGTTTTTAAAATGCACAAAAAGATTCGGTCACCCATCCAATTTATGACCGCGCGTAGGGTTGCTTAACCTAGATGATTTGTTTCGCACCTTTTTTAAGGAAGATTTTTTATGATTCCATTGCAAATGTTTAAGTTTTTGGATTTTTCTCTGTACCTACAGTATAAGACGATATACCTTGCCAAATTTCATAGTTCTAGGTCTTTCGGGAAGTACTTTATGAGTTTTGATTCCTGTGAAAATTTCTAAACATGCGTTTTTTGCGGCATAAACGGCCGTATCTTTTTTTCAGGTTAACTTAGAATATTGAGTTTTTCTCAGCTTAAAGAGGCTGTGGATTTCAGTATATGGTTTTAATTTCAACTCGATACCTCTACACGTTCTTGAGATACAGGGTCTTGACAAACCGACAAACGGACATACGGACGGACGGACAACAAAGTGATCTTATAAAGGCCCTGTCAAACAGAGAGCGCGATTAGCGCGCGTCAAGGCGCTAAAGCGTCATGGCCTTAACGTCGTACACTTTGTGTGTGACAGCTTCGACGCTTTTCAGTCATTTTCACTAATAATTTACGAAGAACACACCCGGCGCTAACTAATATTCTGTAATAAAATACAACGCGACGTCATGACGCGGCGCTAGAGCGTCGCGTACCTACTGGTAGCGCGCTACCGCTGTTTGACAGGTTTATAGCCTGTTTAGTACAACACAACGCGACGCTAGGCCAGGACGCTTTAGCGCCTTGACGCGCGCTAATTGCGCTCTCTGTTTGACAGGGCCTTAAGGGTTACGTTTTTTCCTTTTGAGGTAGGGAACCCTAGAAAAGGAAGGAATAAGGTACCTGGTACTAGGCGGAGTATTAGCCTCATTGCTGGATAAATCCTTCATGGTGTAGTCTCCGTTGACCAGCGCCCCGTTCTGTTTCCTCTCGCGCCGGAACAGCCTGAAGCGGGGCTCGTCGTCGTGGGCGTGGGCGTGGGCGTGGTGGGAGCACGCGGCGCCGCCGTGCGAGTGGTGGTGCGCTGGGGAGAGTGATAAATTGACTATTATGAATTTAAGAATTACGTACAAAAAACTGCCGTGGGGCAGTTAGTTTAAAGCAGTGCAAAAAACAGCGTTACCTCGGCGTTGTTATTCTACATGTCCATGCAAAATTGCTGCTTTCTAGGACTAATAGTATGTTCGCGAAGCCGGTGACAGACGGACGGACGGACAGACAGACAGACAGACAGACAAAGCGAAACTATAAGGTTTTAAAGATAAAGACAAAAATATGTCTATTTTGTCACTTATTACGAACAGTTAACAAAATTATAAAATTATTCTTAGAACTAAGTCAAAGTGACAAAAAAGGTGACCAGCAGATACAACCCATTCAGCTTGTACTGTGGCAAATTAAACCACAGCGCTGGTCTTCCATGGTCACCTTGTTTGTGATAGATGGCATATCCACTGAGCACACGCAATAAAACATAACATTATAAAAAAGGTATCAAAAAATAATTATATCAAGTGCAGAGACGATATCATTCATAGATAAACACATTTAACAGTAAAAGACGTGATATTTAGGGCACAAAAGAAATGCGTTAGGGCTATCAGTAAACTAAAACAGACTGACACCTGCACACCTTATTTTGTAAGTCTTAAAATATTGACTTTGCCTTGTATTTATATATATGACGTGGTTCAATTTGTGAGAAGCAACTTACAACTTTATAACAACTTGAAAAGTAAGCGCCTAAACTGTAAAATTCAATGTCCGTGTCCATGGCACCAAGAATTTACAATCACTTACCAAAATCTGTATTATTATTATTAGAAACCACCTAATATATATTTAAGTTTAAAGTTAAGCAGCTACTCTTAGAAAAAGCTTATTATTCTGTTAATGACTATTTAAATGATAAAATTGAATCTAATTGACATTTTTATATTACTTTATTAACTTATTCTTCTGTGCTGTTAATTAATTCATTGAAATTTAAATATTAAGATGCATGTAATTGACATATTTTGTGATACCTACTTTATTGACTTATTTGTTTGTGTGTGCTGTTAATGAATTTATTTGCTTAGATAATACTTTATTACTTTAATTTTAAACAATTTATTGAATATTGCATGCTGTAAAGTTGATTATGGAAGGACTTTTTATATTATTGACTATTATTGATATTATGTAACCCATTTTCGCAATAAATGAATTTGAAAGGGATATAGGATTTTAGGGTTTTTTAGTGAAACAAGAAACCCCAAAAAGAAGTATTACTCACCCACGTCAGAAGCGCACCCGTGCAGCACTATCGCCAGTATGACGTTGAAGGCGACCCCGCACCCGGACACTATCATCATCATGTCGGGTTCTATCTTGTACTCGCCGGTATGCAGTCTCACCGCGGCGACGTATACGAACACCCCTGTCAGTATCCAGATCAGGAGGACTGACACCATCGCTCCGAGGACCTCTGGAATTGAATACAGATTTTACTTCAAGTATACCATGCCAGCAGTGAGGGTCGCTCTCAGTAGACCCAGTCAACAGATCCAGTTTTTAGAACAGCAATAAATTATGGTTTTACCTGCTTGTAGGTAGTAGCGGTGGTAGCGGGCGAGAGGATGGTGCATATGCATCTCAGCATTAGCGGAATTAAAACTAGATATTTTCATTGCATTTTATTGTCATGGAGTTCCGCAAAGTAACGCCTGATTCTATTAATTATATTAAGTCAGCAGGTATAGCTGAGCAGGCAAACCTGTATATAAGTCAGCAGGTATAGCTGAGCAGGCAAACCTGTATATAAGGAGTGGCCAATGCGTTGTGGCTTCACTCTCTCCTCCGTCGACCGAGACACGTTCTCGGCTCATGACATCTCGCCCGTTGACGAGCTCACCGCCGCTAACCCGGAGGTGACGTCAACCCGTCCCACATTAGCTGCTAGGCACACTTTCAATAACCGGTCCCGCCGGCGGGGCCGAAGAATACACTCTTCCGTCTTAAGGTGCAGTTTTGCATCTGGACGTTAACCATCAGTACATTCAAAAATCTGGCAACAGTCCAAGCCGTGGTTCGAACCTAAGTGGTGCCCTTGAGCTTGTTGCCCCAACCTATCTTTTGCGGCTGGGCGCCTTCTGCGCTCGCCATAGTCCAGTAACGTTGTCATGGCCATCTGCGGTCAACAACATATATTGTCAATTCGAAAAAAAAATGTGGCTTCACTTTCGTTCCAGCCGCCGACCAGTCAACACCTCGGCGTCTCACCTGAAGATGCCTCGCGGAGAGGTGAAACACGTGTCGTCGTGTGGGTTTGGGTATGCATGTTGCACTAACAACCTAGTTCTCCCTGCATGTGCATAATTAGCGGGCGGGAGGGTGGTGCATATGCATCTCAGCATTAGCGGAATTAAAACTAGATATTTTCATTGCATTTTACTCTCAGTAGTTCCATGCGATTCAACACCTCGGCGTCTCACCTGAAGATGCCTCGCGGAGAGGTGAAACACGTGTCGTCGTGTGGGTTTGGGTATGCATGTTGCACTAACAACCTAGTTCTCCCTGCATGTGCATAATTAGCGGGCGGGAGGGTGGTGCATATGCATCTCAGCATTAGCGGAATTAAAACTAGATATTTTCATTGCATTTTACTCTCAGTAGTTCCATGCGATTCAACACCTCGGCGTCTCACCTGAAGATGCCTCGCGGAGAGGTGAAACACGTGTCGTCGTGTGGGTTTGGGTATGCATGTTGCACTAACAACCTAGTTCTCCCTGCATGTGCATAATTAGCGGGCGGGAGGGTGGTGCATATGCATCTCAGCATTAGCGGAATTAAAACTAGATATTTTCATTGCATTTTACTCTCAGTAGTTCCATGCGATTCAACACCTCGGCGTCTCACCTGAAGATGCCTCGCGGAGAGGTGAAACACGTGTCGTCGTGTGGGTTTGGGTATGCATGTTGCACTAACAACCTAGTTCTCCCTGCATGTGCATAATTAGCGGGCGGGAGGGTGGTGCATATGCATCTCAGCATTAGCGGAATTAAAACTAGATATTTTCATTGCATTTTACTCTCAGTAGTTCCATGCGATAAATGCGATTATAACTTGATTCAAGTTCCATGCCGTGAGGCCCCGGCATTAGAATGTTGCCTCTCTTGCCCGTGGATGCAGAAAGAATCTTCTAAGATCTGCTCTGACCCGTAAGATGGGCAGCAGCGTCTTTTCGTGTATCAACATCACATACTGCGCTCGCCAACCCGCCTGCTACGTGGCGAGTATGGCAACAATCCCCTCATGATCTTGGAGATGTATGGGGAAGGCCTATGTCTAGCAGTGGACATGAACAGCAGTCCCACGGCTGTAATGAATACCACATCATATTTAAATACACCCTGTATTCGAATATGGGTACAGACTCGAAAGGGGGTGAGTGACCACCCCAAGGAACAACCTGTCTAAAGACTTTCCAGGATTCGGAGTTTCAACTACTAATAATAACGAGGAAAGATTTGAATAGGCTTCGAAACTACTAAACCGATTTGAAAAATTCTTTCACTATTAGAATGCTACATTATCCCTGAGTAACAAAGGCTATATTTTATTCCCGTATTCCCAATGGAACGGGAACAACGCGGGTGAAACCGTGGAGTGCGGCTAGTAGAAAATAATTTAATACAAATCATCGTTTCCTGTTTATTCACACTAACATATTTTTTGTTCTTATAAATTTATGTTTGTCATAGCACCGAAACAGACTGAATCACAGGAGCGGGAATGCAGCATGATGCGACTTGACATCAACCCGAGCTTGTCCTGTACCTAAAGACCTGATCGTAAGCAAGAGACTCACCGCCACGCCGTGGGGTGCCGGCAGTAGAATGTTACCCCTCCTCACCTACCCGTGGATGCAGTAAGAGCCTGCTAAGGAACACCTCCGGAAGATGGGCAGCAGCGTCTATCCGTGTATCAACATCCCATACTGCGCTCACCAACCCGCCTGCCAAGCGTGGTGAGAATGGCAACTACCCCTCATGGAGATCCATGAGGGAGGCCTGTGTTCATCAGTGGACGTTGGCTGAAATGATGATGACGATGAAGAGACTCACCAGCCCGCTTGTACCCATACGACATGTGGAGGTCCGGCCGCCGCTTCGCGCAGTGAAAGGCCAGCAGCGCCAGTGCGAACCCGCCGCAGTCGCTCAGCATGTGCGCCGCGTCGCACATTATGGACAGGCTGCCGGCCAGGTAGCCGCCGACCAGCTCGCATACCTACAGAAATCAAGAAGAAGAATCAAGAATCAAAAAATACTTTATTCAGTGCGGCCGCATAGACCTTATTGACGCGTCACAAATTACAAAATAAAACAACACAAATAGAATAAAGCACATAATTGAATCTGTTCACTTCAGATGACACGCGACAAATAATCATCATCATCATTTCAGCCGTAGGACGCCCGCTGCTGGACATAGGCCTCCCTCATGGATTTCCAGGTATTGCGGTTGGAAGCGGCCTGCATCCACCGTCGACCTGCGGTCTTCACCAAGTCATCTGCCCATCTTGTAGGTGGACGTCTTACACTGCGATTACCGGTCCGTGGCCTCCACTCGAGAACCTTTCGGCTCCATAAATAATATTACCCTTGTAATATGACTGAAAACCAGCGCTTCCTAGCATTCCTTATGTGTGGGAGCATAATGCTGAGTCAGGCCCCTTTGGACTCGCACAACTTTGTGAACTGGTTTGTTCATTAGGTACCTACTTGAAATAGTATTCATGCTGCTTTCACCCGCTGAGTGAGCTGCTTACCATCTATTTGTCACTATGTCGCAGAATATTTAACTGGGTAGGTACTCCTAGATTAAAATTAGAAATAAGTCAGTGTTTTTACTATAGTTATTTTTAAGTTTACTGTGTGTGTCCAATAAATGTATTTCTTCTACCCTTCAAGTTTTCAAATATATGGTCTAGGAACACTATTTGTTCTGTTGTAATAAATAAATAATGCTGGACAAATCACACGGCATCATCTAGCCCCAAGCTAAGCATATCTTGTGTTATGGGTACTAGATGACTGATATACTTAATACATTATACTACATAGATGCATATTTTTATTATATATAGAAAAACACCCAGAACACCCTGAACAAATATCTGCAGATCGTACAGACATTTGTCCCGAGGCAGGAATCGAACCCGCAACCCCTTGCGTCGCAGGCGGACCTTCGCCCGCTGCGCCACAGAGCTCGTCGAATAAGCGGCTTGATTCATGCGGCTTAATGGTCACAGTACCATCATCATCATCTCAGCCGTAAGACTGCTGATAGCATCCACTGCTGGACATAGCATGGGCAGCAGCGGGTCTTTCCGTGTATCAACATTCCACACTGCGTTTGCCAGCCCGCCTGCCAAGCATGGGAGTATAGTAACACCGTCATGATCTTGATCCATGAGGACACAATACTGTATATTCATTTAAAAAACGTATGTAAGCTTATTATTATTATATATTTTGGTGTTTTCAAATTGATATGATTGCAGTCAGTTGTCGTTGGAACTGCACGCCGAATGCAGTCGCGCTGCACGGTTGGATTGCAGTTAGTTGTATTGCAGTCGCACTAACTGCATTTAAACTTCTATGCAGTCAGAGTGCGGTTGAAATTCAGTCCGTCTCTCTAGAGCTTTAGAGGCGTATCTCGCGTGCGGCGCTGACTGACGTTTTTAGACGCCGAGCAACGGAGGCTGAAAATTTAAATGACAGAATAACGTACCATAAAGATGCCACATAGCACCAAGGCGACGACCAACTGCGGTATCGCGCTCGGCGGCTGCGCCTGCTTCCAATGGCAGTGTTCGTCCGTGTCCGCTAACGGCGTCACCGGCACGTCCGTGTACGCATCCTGGGGACAACGGAACAAACGCATTAATTACACTTACTACTTCTTCTAAAGCAGGGATTCCCAAACTAGGGGGCGCGCCCTCCTAGGGGGCGTAAGACAATTTTGCGGGGGGCGCGATCCAAAACCCCCCACCAGGCTAGCGCACCAGCTCGCACTCCGCTCAGCCCGCGCAATCGTCCGTCTTGTCCCTGGTTACAAATACACACTCCCGCACTCGTGCATTGATAACTTTACGCTACAAATTCCTTGCTTTGGGATGTTCTTAGAGGTTTTATCATTGGGTCCGTCAAAGATGTACAGTAGTGGGCTTGAACTTTTTGTCTGCGGAGGGGGGCGTGTTTCATTTTTGTATTCTGCGGAGGGGGGCGTGCTACATTTTTGTATTCTGCGGAGGGGGGTGTGCTCCATTTTTGTATTCTGCGGAGGGGGGCGTCTTACAAAATAGTTTGGGAACCCCTGTTCTAAAGGATTAGCACGTTGGAGTGCTCGCAGAACAGATGGCCGACGGGGCCGAAAAGTTCTCGAGTAGAGGCCACGGACTGGCAAGCGCAGCGTAGGACAGCCACCAACAAGATGGGCTGACGACCTGGAGAAGACCGCAGGTCGACGGTGGATGCAGAGCTCGTACTCGAGACAACGATTACGGTATTATCGTCAGAATGGCAATCTCTCCGTAATGGCCATATGAGTTAGTTTAGCTTGATTACGATTTCGATGCATCGCGATTTGCATTCAAGAGGCCCAAGGTCCCAGGTCGCTTCCAACCGCAATAACTGGAAATCCATGAGGAAAGCTTACGTATAACAGTGGACGTCCTACGGCTGAAATGATGATGATGACTACTTCTATAAGCCGTGGCGGCATTATAATGTTTCACCTTATCTCTGGACGCAGTAAGAATTTGCTAAGGGATACCTCCGGAAGATGGGCAGCAGATTATTTCCGTGTATCAACACCCCGGTACTGCGCTCGCCAACCCGCCTGCCTAGCGTGAGTATGGCAACAACAGCATCATATAAGGGCAGTTCCACGATTGCGGCCTGTGTCCAGCAGTGGACGTCGTACGGCTAAGATGACGATGACAAGTTCGGAATAATAGTTGACTTAACTATCTATATACATATATATAATATTAGTGTAATTGGTGTAAACCGTGCTAATTGAATAAATTGAATAAATGAATAATTCAAAGTCCTGACTGACTCACTGACTGACTGATATATCAACGCACAACCTAAACCACTGGACCTAAAGACTTGAAATTTGACACACATATACCTTGTGTATCCTAGAGGTGCACTAAGAAGGGATTTTTCGAAATTCTTACGGGATAGGGAATAAATGGGATTTATATTTTTGAATCAATGTGGCTCTCCGTGAAAAAGGGGATTTTACGTTTTATGACTTCCACGCGGACGAAGTCGCGGGCTAGAAGCTAGAAGGGCTAAAAGCTAGTTGGTAGGTACATACCACAGCTCGTGGTAATAGTTGACATTCTGTGGGGCCTAGATTGGAACCAGTTTGCATTGTGACCTAGCAATAAGGCATTTAAAAGGTCGACTGCTATTCTAAACCTTTATTAAGGCGGATATATGAAGATTGGAATTCTCTAAATGTTTTTTTTTCCGTGATTTTTAAAACCACTAAATGACGAGACAAGCCGAAGGCCCACCTGATGTAATTAAGTAGCAACCTCTACCTATAACAACTGCAATACCGCGGTGATATCGTTCCCTAAGCACGTGACCAACTCGCACGTCATTCTGAGACATAGACTTCTATATAAGATAGGAAAGTATTTACAAATAATAATGTATCTATTTAAGTTTTCTATCAGGGGGTTGCCACCGTGGGGTGCCGGCAGTAGAATGATACCCCTCCTCTCATGCCCATGGATGCAGTAAGAGCCTGCTAAGGGATACCTCCAGAAGATAGGCATCAGTGTTTATCCGTGTATCAACATCCCATACTGCGCTCACCAACCCGCCTGCCAAGCGTGGTGAGAATGGCAACTACCCCTCATGGAGATCCGTGAGGGAGGCCTGTGTTCATCAGTGGACGTGTTATTCATTTATTTACAGTTATTGTCCAATTTATGACCGCTCGTTACTTAACTTAACCTCGATGATTGATTTAGCACTTTTTTTAAGGACAAAATTTCTTATGATTCCATTGCAAATAAATGTATCATCATCATCATTTCAGCTGTAAAACGTCTACTACTGAACTAAGGCCTCCCTCATGGATCTCCATGAGGGGTAGTTGCCATACTCACCACGCTTGGCAGGCGGGTTGGCGAGCGCAGTACGGGATGTTGATACACGGAAAGACGCTGCTGCCCATCTTCCGGAGGTATCCCTTAGCAGGCTCTTACTGCATCCACGGGCATGAGAGGAGGGGTAACATTCTACTGCCGGCACCCCACGGCTCCAGAATAAATGTATAGTTTTAGGATTTTTCTGTATCTACAGTATAAGACGATATACCTTGCCAAATGTTATAGTTCTAGGTCTACAGTAAGTACCCTATGAATTTTGATTCCTTTGAGGATGTTGAAACATGCGTTTTTTTCCTATTTGGGAAACTAACTATATGGTTTTAATTTCAACTCGAAACCTCTACAATGTTCTTGAGATAAAGGGTCTTGACAGATCGACAGCCGGACAGACAGACAGTCGGAGAGACGCACTGACGGACACACGGACAACATAGTATAAGGAGTTCCGTTTTTTTCCTTTTAAGGTACGGAACTCTAAAAATGTCAGTAGATGTCAAAAATGTACAGTGAGTCAGTAAAATACGAACGGTACCGCTTACTTTTCAACTTCAGGCGAAGATTAAAATCGTTAGATGTGCCCTGGACGCCAGAAACTGCGGCATTGTCTTTATATGTGTGTTAACAATAAAGCCGACGCACGCACAATGGTTTGCCAATAAACCATTTATTGTGCAATCGCATTGCACGAACTTTCGTGCAAAAAATGACGTACGTCCGGCTAGCGAGCACTGTGTTTAGAGGTACACTGATTCCAAATGAGCGAGCTATCTCATTTTGTGTGGAAACAAAACGGCGCGGTCTCATCACGGTAAGGGCGTATCTAACTATTTAAATCATTAGATTTCAGGTCCTTTTAATTTAGTACGTTTCATTTGTTTATTTTTTCTTTGATGAGTTTGTGAAATTTATTAGTGGAAACTTAATTGGATTAAGAATTATATGTTAAGTTTTATCTATAAGTTACATTGTATTATAAATAAATAAAAATATAATATTACTGTTGCTTTAATTGTGCAACATCATTTTATTCTATATTAATTAACACAAAATATATTAATATTAACAATAACTTAAAACTAAAGATATATACATATATATATATATATTAATCCATCCCAAGGTTGTCTGGTAGAGATCGCTCTTTAGCGATAAGACCGCCAATTGTCACTTTGTGTTTAGTGTTTATCTTTCTGTTGTTATTTTTATATTTAAGGTGTGCAATAAAGCATTTTCTATCTATCTATCTCTATATATATAAATACTAGCCGCACCGCGCAGTTTCACCCGCGTAGTTCCCGTTCCCGTGGGAGTTTCGAAAAATCCCTCCTTAGTGCACCTCTAGGATACTCAAGGTATATGTTTGCCAAATTTCAAGTCTCTTGGTCCAGTGGTTTAGGCTGAGCGTTGTCTGTCAGTCACTCAGTCAGTAACGGAAGAGTTTTATATCAAATCAAATATATTTATTTAGGAACAAAAATAAAATATACATAGTGCATTAACCGCATAGTGCAATAATAGAAACGAAGATGACTGCAGTAGTTTATAAAAAACTGTGTCGCGGTCATCAGCGCCCCTCTCCGAAACAGAAGTTGGGGTGTTCCAGATACAATTAAAGAGAAAAAGAAAAAAATCAACTTACAAAATAGGCTTACAACTAACTTTAACTATACCTATTTGAACGTTTTATAATATGATAAGAGTTTTATATATATTGATGATAACAACACAAACGAACAACAACATATTATATGTATATCCAGCAGTGTTTAGTACGGGGTTTAGCGTTAGAGCCTTAAAGTTAATGGGTAATTTGTAAAGGCCTTTGAAACATGAACAGTTATATATAAAACTCTGTTATCCCGAACCAGGGACGCGCGCGACGTTCCGGACAAAGTTATTTCATCTGATGCGGGCCTTATCTAGGCCTCCCATAATCTGTGCCGTCCGCCACGACCATATTATTATCGATCGTCAGTAGGTCTACCATGAGTTTTCACAATCTATACTCGCTAACGGAAACTTGTACAGCGCCTCTAGCGGATAGTTTAGTACTAAATACGCAGTAAACTATACTACAGCGACTGTAGTTTGGGCTTCATTTGCTTAGAATTTGGTACCATGAGTTACATATCTGACAGATGTCATAGTAACGTACTATTACTACTGTAGTAACGGCCAGTTGGCGACAATAAAAATAGGTAAAATCAGAAGGTGCCAACTCGCGGAATCCAGCGAGTTTCAAATCCGCGAGATGACGAATGACCCTAACGGCCGGCAGGCGATCTAATAGTGACAATGCTTGGTAGACACACAGAATTGATTTTTTTACGTAATGGCCAAAAGCCGGTTGCCGTTATTAAGATCGACCAAAAATCGGCAAAAAATGACGTTTGTTGTATGGGAGCCCTCTTAAATATTTATTTTATTCTGTTTTTAGTATTTGTTGTTATGGCGGCAACAAAAATACATCATCTGTAAACTGTCTAGCTATCACGGTTTAGGAGATACAAGCCTGGAGATAGACAGAAAGACGGACACCTTTTTATTTACCCTCTGAGTCCGGAACCCTAAAAATAAAAAATAATTCTTTATATAGGCAGAAACTAAAAACGAACGAAAAATATTATTATTGTAAAAAAAGCGTGGGGTTCTCGATATACGAAAAATGTGGCACGAAGTTCTTTTTGCCTCAATGACTATTATCAAGGACAAATTGCTAGGTTTATTGCAAAGTATTGCGTGGAACTTCACAGCGAATTCACTTAGATAAAGTGGTTTTATTTATGTATTTAGTTTGCTTGGACGATAACATGTTCATTCTGATTTTATCTACCTTCAGAATGGTCAACAAAATTGATCAGTTATATATATTTGTTTCTATGTATATCTACTTTACGTCATCATCTCAGTCATGGATGTTCACTGCTGGACATAGGCCTCCCTCATGGACTTGGAGATCCAAGTACTGATCATGAGTGGTTGTTGCCATACTCACCACGCTTGGCAGGCGGGTTGGCGAGCGCAGCATACGGGATGTTGAGACACGGAAAGACGCTGCTGCCCATCTTACGGAGGTATCCTTAGCAGACTCTTACTGGATCCACGGGCAAGAGATGAGAGGCAACATTCTACTGCTTTCACCCTACGGCATATTTTATGTATTTGAATATTATTTATAAAAAATATGCTATCTTATTTCTAACCCTCGACATAAAGTTAGACCGCTATGTGTGATTCTGTGTTTGTGTGTCTGTCCGTGGCACCGTAGAAACGAGTAGACCGATATATGTAAGTGCAGTTCTATTTTTTTAAAAGCAGGTTTTCTAGCAGTAGTTCCTCAATATTTTTTATCAAAATCGGTTGGTTAGGACGTTTTCGATATGAGGGGGTCAATCAGGGATCAACAAAAGAATGTTTTCAATTATACTCAAGTGTGGTATCAAATGAAAGGGCACGTTGTGTAGATTGCAAAACTGAGGGTACAAATTACTTAAGGTAAATTAAGGTTTTAATTCATTAAACATGTCTATTATTAGAATATAAAATATTTATTTACGATTCATACTCGTAGGTTAGTATATATTATAGGTACTATTTTAGTTTATTATAATATTGATTAGCCTTATTACTTTTTTATTAAATTCACACCACCGTACAACTCTGCTCTAGATTAACTGGAATAAAATGTTAAATAGCATTAAGTTCGCTTTTGTGCACGTTTTTTGCGCAAAAAAACAATGTTATTATTTTATCTTAATCAATCACATTGCCACAGATCATACAATGGAATTGTAACTTTTAATTATATCTCAAAATACAGAAGTTCCCTTTATGTTGTATGACCTAGGTGAGATTAGTATTAAAAATTAAACAAATAACCCTTACACGACTTTCAAAGAACAATAATCTTATAGCGGCTAGACAGAATTCCTTCGATCAATTTAAAAAGTAAACCTTTCCTTTAGCGACGGGGATTAAAAAATGTCCCATATGACACACGTAAGCACGATATTTTCTTAATATTTGACGCATATACAATTGGAGGAGTGGCCTCAACTAGCCAACGACAGGAAGAAATGGAAAGAGGGAAGGAAGGCCCATTGCCCTGTAATGGGGCTATAAATGCTTGTAATATAAATAAATAATAATCTTTAATAAATCATAATCTTTTTTAAGAAAAAAAACATTGTTGAATCTTATGCGTAGAGGCTGCTCCACAGTTTGTAACTTTTGCGGTCCCTTCGTTCCACGATGTATCGTGTTCAAATTATGTACTGTGATCTAAAGAAATTATTTAAAAAATGTTATACGTTGCTGCGCGCGAGGTAATGGATTCCTAATCCATATGCCCACACCTTCATAAAGTTATATTAACCAACCACGGTTTCAGCTTAACCTGCCGCAGCGTGCGCACTTAACAATCAAGGTACAATCAAACCTATTGTACGCCTGCGCCTTGCACTGGCAGACGAGGCGGTCACACGGACCTGCCTGAAAATCAGCGCCGCCACCGCGTAGCTTGCTACGTGATTTCGATAATACTTAGGCAGAGTCCATTTTTTGATCTCACGCAGCATTGGTTGTACCTATGTTTAAAATTTTGTTTAACAGTGTAAGCCTAATTTGATTCTTTTATGTTTTCTTCATAATTTGTATATGTTGTGTGTGTCCAAAATAAATGATTTTCTTCTTCTTTCTTTTTCTTCAAGGTAAAATTATGTACTGTGTTTAGTAAGTGTAAAGGAATTATTTTAATTTTTTATACGTTGTTGCGCGCGAGGTAGTGTGTTCCAAATCCATCTGCCTACACTACTCCGTCATAAAGTTATAGTTACCAACCACCGCTTCAACCTGCCGCAGCGTGCACACTTAACAACCAAGGTAAAACCTCCACCCCAAGAACCTGAAAACTGTGCCAAAATAAAAATGTACATATTTATTGACGCGAGATGAACGATTTCGCGCGTCAGCGGGCGCGCCGCGACGGGACTCATTTGTATAATGATGCCGGGGATCCGGGGGGCATTTGCATTATTATCTCCGTCGTCATCGGCGCACTACTTTGCAAGTTTCGTGTGTATGCGTGTATTAGTTTAGAGCAGCGGTACTCAAAGGGTGAACCCCTAGGGGTTCGCTATTCGACGGGACATTTGACATTTTATCTTGCTGCGAGCCCTCGACAAGATAAAATCGCATTTTTAATCGACTTGGCAAAAAAGTATTAAATGTCTAGTAAGTATATATCGGGGGAAATATTCAAATGTATTAATTATTAATAATTATTATTTAGCGTACTATAACAGTTTGGGTATTACAATCCGAAATTATAAACCAAAATGCAGCAACATTTTAGATTATATCGCTTGAGATCAAATATCTTTAAATGTTTAACTGTTTCGAATGAATTTATCACGACGAAAGCCTTACCGATAGCTGAAATTTTTCTCCATCTTTCTCAGCTCTCCAAACGAAAAAAAATATTATATTGAAGACTAGCTTGTGCCCGCCGCTTCGCATACGTTGTACCCGGATAAAAAGTAGCCTATGTGTTAATCCTAGTCAACATCTATACGTTTGCAAAATTTCAGCTCGATACCGTACGCTAGTTTTTGCGTGAAGAGGTAACAAACCTCCATACAAACAAACTTTCGGCTTTATAATATTAGTGAGATGAGATCGTCTCCAAAACAACTGGACCGATTTTAAAAATTATTTCACCATGAGAATGCCACATTATCCCTGAGTAACATAGGCTATATTTTATCCCCGTATTCCCACGGGAACGGGAACTACGTGGGTGAAACTGCGGAGTGCGGCTAGTATATAATATTGAAAGTCAGGAAATTAACAGTGCAATCGTTTGTTTAAAAACAATAGCTTGCGGATTAACATTTCGCAATCACGATCATTGAACAAGGAAACTCACCTAAGTTCTAATTTTAGCCCACTTTAAGAAAAGGAGGAGGCTCTTAAGTCGTCTGTACTTTTTAACCCCTAAAAAGAGGGATGTTAAGTTTGACCACTATGTATGTGTCTGTCTGTGGCACCGGAGCTCTTAAACGAGTGGACCAATTTGCACGCAGTTTTTTTTTATTTAAAAGCCGGTTTTCCGGCGGTGGTTACGTTTGATTAAAATCGGTTAAGACGTTTACAAGATACGGGGGGTGAAAGTGGGGATGATCAATGGAATGTCTTCAAATATACCCAAGTGGGGTATCAAATGAACGTGCATGATGTGAAGATTACAAAACGGAAGGTACACATTAAAAAAAATAGGTAACCACCGAGACTACGTAAGTGTCGAGGGGTTACTTAAAATTTTCAATTTTATAATCTTGCGGTGGGGTGCCGGCAGTAGAATGTCACCCCTCCTCTCCTGGCCGTGGATGCAGTAAGAATCTGCTAAGGGATATCTCCGGAAGATGGGCAGCAGCGTCTTTCCGTGTAAGAACATCCCGAACTGCGCTCACCAACCCGCCTGCCAAGCGTGGTGAATATGGCAACAACCTCTCATGCACTTGGATCTCTAAGTCAATGAGGAGGCCTATGTACAGCAGTGGATATCTTACGGCTGTAATGATGATGATGAATCTTGCGGGGTTTAAAAATGTGTACCAACCAAGATGCCATCTTTCAATAATGATCGTTGAAAAAAGAACGTAAATCAACATTTCTTTGTTCTCATTTTTCATTCTCTTACGTAACATTTGGCTGCGATATCGAAGCAACACACATGCGTTTCTCTTTATATTGGCAGGCTGTCAACAACGCAAATAAAACATATCTTTAATTATGATCATCTCAATTAAAATAACATACACCAACTTCTAACAACAGGTTTACGGTTAACTACGATACCCTTGGTGAGCGGCATTGACCTTGGATTATTTGAAACCCATTACGATATTTACGCCGTGGGGTGCCGGCAGTAGAATGTTACCCCTCCTCTCATACCCATGGATGCAGTAAGAGCCTGCTAAGGGATACCTCCGGAAGATGGGTGCAGCGTCTTTCCGTGTACCAACATCCCGTACTGCGGTCGCCAACCCGCCTGCCAAGCGTGGTGAGTATGGCAATTATCCCTTATGGAGATTCATGAGCGAGGCATGTGTTCAGTAGTGGACGTTTTACGGCTGAAACGAACATTACGATATTTTGCAACGTCAAGATGTGATGGTTGTGGCATGATGATGAGTTGTTAGAGGAAGCTTAGAATGAGTCTGTTTTGTACATCATCATTATCTCAGTGGTAGGACCGCTGTCCACGGCCACGGCTGGCCATATCCCTCATGAATCACCAAGATCATAAGGGGGTAGTTGCCGAACTCGCTACGCTTGGAAGGCTAGTTGGCGAGCGATGTTGATGCACGGAAAAACGCTGCTGTCAATCATCCGGAGGTATCCCTCGGCAGATTCTTACTTTATCCACGGGCAAGAGAGGAGAGGCAACATCGCAGGGCACGGCATTTATATTTCGTCTAAAAGCAACTAAGTCACGACAAAAGAACACAGAATGCCTCGACGACTGATTTCGCTAACTTTATGTATATTTACATGCTTGTGCACGCAGCTTTGCATGCGTTGTACCCAGATAAAAAGTAGCGTGCGTTAATCGTGGTCACCATCTATAAGTGTGCAAAATTTCAGCTCAATCCGTAGCCTAGTTATTGCGTGAAGGGGTAACAAACAGCCATACATCTACACAAACAAACTTTCGGCTTTATAATATTAGTGAGACTAGGGTTTCGCACGGCTTGTGTATTAACATTTAAATAGAGAATTTAAGTTTTCTTTTTAATTAGGGAAACAATAAAATAAAAAGCATCACGGGAGATAAATTGGATGTGAAAAGGGGGGAGTCGTTCATTCTATGTAAACGATTAGAAAATGATTACCCAACATCTTTTTGTAGTTAACACATGAGGGAGACATTGTGTCGTATTTGGAAATAAGATGTCTTAACTCTACACTTACATCCATTCTCTTCATTTCGGCAGACTCAACAGCGCACACAACAATATATTTAAATATAGAATTATTCGTCCAGTCGTAATATTAATACATTAAACAGTTAACACGACAAAAGTATACAGAATGCCTCGTCATTGACAGTATTTGCTTTTTAGCATACAATTTTTGAGGGTAGTCTGAAATTATGGGATGCGTAGACAAGCGTTCGACTGATTTCGCCAACTGCCCCGTAAATGCTGTTTTAGAGAAAATTACTAAAAAGTATTCCAGGTTACATACATATTGGATTATTTTTTATTCTGCGACCACGACCAGGTGCAAACCGGTCGAACCGTCGTCGTCGGGATAAAATACAGATTTACGCGATAAATAATAATATAATAATAAATCATTTATTTCATATATCATCAGGCAACATTATTCAAGTTAAAATACTTAAAACTACAGCACAAATAAACTAAATACCCGAATATTCAATATAGTAATAATGTGTCGTGATCGCGCAAGTTTAAAAAGTATTCCGTGTACTAACACGGAGTACCGTGGGGTGCCGGCAGTAGAATGTTGCCCCTCCTATCTAGCCCGTGGATGCAGTAAAAATCTCTGCCATACGCTACTTGCGGAAGATGGGCAGTGGCGTCTTTCCGTGTATCAATAGAGTGTTAATTCATTCATTCAACATCCCGTACTGCGCTCGCCAACCCGCCTGCCAAGCGTGATGTGATGAGTATGGCAACAATCCCCTCATATTCTTGGATAACCATGAGGGAGGCCTGTGTCCAGCAGTAGACGTGGACTGAAATGATCAATGATAACTAACTTAGTTATGAAAGATACATTGTTTTGTATTTGTAAATAAGATAATTTACTCCCATTAAGCGCTGATTAAGTTATTAAGCGAATTGATTGGCATATTTTCATTTATTTCATTTTAAAAATCCAACAATTAAGTGTTGATTACATTTAAGTAAAAGGACTAATCACTATACTTTACTTACATCGTTTATCTTCATTTTGGGAAGCTTCCAACAGCGCAAACAACAATATATTTATTTTTCGTGGAACAGTAACAATGTCGCATCAAAAAGATACAGAATGCCTCGTCAGGGACGCTTTTTACTTTTAACAATGATGGTGGGGTAGTCGGAAATTATGGGATGTGTAGACAAAAGTTCGACTAAATCCGCTAACAGCCGTAATTGATAGGTTTATGGGTTTTTAGGAAAATAAGAATAATGGTTTACTCATAATGATGAATGAGCAAAACTTTGTGTCGTATTTGAAAATATAAAATCTTATCAAGATTTTTAGCAAAATTACATGTTACTTTTTAACCGACGAAAAAAACAGAGGTTTCTCACGTCGACCGTTTATATTTTTTATTTTTCTTTTAGTGGGTGTCATTGATTGACTATGCCAGTCTGGTGAAAATACAATAGTTGGATAATAAAGCAAAAACAATGTACCTCAAATAGCGTTAAAATAACTTAGACAACAAGTTACATAAAGTCTAGTTACATAGAACTTGCTAAACTTTCGCGATTTGTTAACATATTATTAAATCTAATTAATAAATAATAAATAAATAAATAATGCTGGACAATTCACACAGCATCATCTAGCCCCAAGCTAAGCAGAGCTTGTGTTATGGGTACCTACTAGATGACTGACATACTTAATACATTATACTACATAGATAGATATTTTTTATTATGTATAGAAAAACACCCAGAACACCCTGAACAAATATCTGCAGATCATACAGACATTTGTTCCGAGGCGGGAATGGAACCCGCAACCTCTTGCGTCGCAGGCGGACCTTCGCCCGCTGCGCCACAGAGGTCGTCAAGTAATTAAATAGCTAGAGCGCTATGTAATTAGACGAACCAACTTTGTAGCATAATAATTAACAATCCCCTATTAACTCTCAGCGCTTTACCTATACGCTAACTTTCCTCGCGCTAGCACTCTCAGCATCGTTGACGTTTATAACCAGCCTCATAGCGGAACATTATTTACCATCGCCCAAGCGATTTACTCTCACATTGATCTACCTCGCGCGTGTCCATTATAACGTTGTAACCAGCTGTTTAATGTCGTCCGCGTTTTACCGGCGGAAAATTTATGCCACTACACTACACTCATGAAACTTTATAGGCACAGAGTCACCTACGTAGCTGGCGGTTTTGCTTGCGGAGCGAGAAATTAGTATTGATGTAGGCATAATATTCATAGTTTATGGGCGTTTCTCTGTAAGCTCGTACGGGTCCCATACAAATGCTGTCCTGGCAATTTTTTTTAACAATTGCCAAAAAACTTAGTTTTATATCGAAGAAAATTAACTATTATTTCTGTTAGATAAGGGGGCCCACTGAAATTAAACGTATTTTTCGAAATATTAGCAATTTTCTAAAAAATCATGACAGGGGAATGTTTGAGGCTTCAGGGGACTGTTGTACTTAGAAAAAAGTAATTTTAAATTAATCAATCATTTATTATTTCTTTGGCATATTTTCGCATCAATAATTAACAAGTTTCTTTAAAAAACATCAACAAAAAACATAACTTTTTAAACATTCATATCAAAATTAACCTTATGTGCTAGAAGCATTTTGTACTCACTGAGATCAACATTGTCTTATTATTATAATATTTATCTGTAAATGCTTTATGCAGTATTCATTAAAACACTTACTTTTATTAATTAAATTATTAGAAAAGTCTTAAATATAGGATTCAACTGAGATCTCCAATTAAATGTTAAAGATGTTTTTTGAATCAAGTAAGGCACATAATAAAGTTTAACTTACATTAAAAAAAATGCGCTTGAAAACTACTAGACTTAAATTTAAGTAGAAAACTTATAAAATAATCTCTTTCCCTTTAATCGATCAGAATACAATCACGTCAGAATTATCCAACGATAAATGACATGATCAAAAGAGATGTCTGAAAGGTCCTTATAATCTTAAATTTTAAAAGTCTGCACTGGGGTCACAAATCTTGAGCAAAGTAACACGTAAATCGGTTTTATCGTTATCAATCTCATTAATTACGGCAGCATTACGATACTCTATATTTTTAGCTGTAAATTTCACAAGAACGTTATCTTTTATTATATATTGTTAAATTGTTGTAGCATGAATTCCGAATGCCACTCGTTTCTTCTATATCATCATCCAATCTTTGAAGGGATTGTGTGGTGTCAATTCACGTTCAGCAGATTTAAGATCTTCCGGTTTGGGCTCTGTAAATACTTCTACTGTCCATCTAGGTTATGGAGCAAGGTTGATACTGATAATCTTATAGAGCTCACAAGAGACTTCATTGTAAGCGTTATACTTTTAGTTGGAAGACCGAGGAAGGAGTAAACACCTGCGACATAATGCACATTTAAAGTGCCTTAAAACCCTTCTGATCGGACGCTTCCTCTATTTTCAACCTTAACGACCATTGCCTGGATGTCTTTACCGTTGATTGCGATAAATGTTGATGCCAAGATGCCTCTTGGATGACATTAACAAACTGATCAATATTGTTGATGACGCCTTCAGAATTAACAACAAAATCAGCTGTTGTTTTGCACGTTGCTCCGATACCAACCGGTGCACTTTTGCAATGGCCACTTTCGGTGTAGTTCCATAAAATATCGTACGTTAAGAGAAAAAAAGCGTTACGATGTAATGACGTCGCCAAACAACGAACAATATCTGGTATATACAATGTTCTTTACACTTCTTTAATGCAGCTGTGCTCACAAGCTGACATATTCTTTTCTAACTTCCGCAGATTTTTCTTTATTCTGTTGGTTGTGATTTCTTCTCTCTTTTGAGGGTAATTTGATACTTTGATGATTACATTAAGTTAACAAAACAAACCAGCGGATTAATTTACAAACAATACGTCAAAAAAATAACTAATACGCAAAATACACAGTCTCCTGTAATATAAAAAAGTCTCCTGTTGCATTTTCAGGCTGAGGACTGTTGCCTGGGGACTGTGAATTTCGGTTAAATTTCACAATATTTACAAAATTGATGTAAAATAGTTTCAAAAGAACCTACCGATAAATTTAGACATAAACAATAAACCAATAAATTATATTATAGAGATATTTAAAGTAATTAACATAAATATTATTACTTACCAGAGGACTGTATGAGGTAGCGGTCCAAACACGTTTTCACCTCACAAATGACGCTCTGACACTTAACAAAATGGCGTCTCGCCGCCGCATTCGGCATAGTTGCCATCTTCACAACAATTGCATTTCGATTCACTCAAAAAAACGTTTTTAAACATTACAGATTTTTTTTAATATGGCTTAACATTTTTGGCAGGGGACTGTATAGAAATTTTGGGGACAAAGTTTACAGGACTTTACTAAATATATATAATAGGTAATGAGACCTTGTTTTACAAAAATAATATAATTTAATTATTTTAGTTTATGATATTAACTGCCAAATGTATTTAGTTTCAATAACTTCTTCGTAAATCTCATTTCTAGGTCGGAAAACAGTGATGGGGACAGCCAGGGGATTGTGTTTTTAGGCCTTCTATCACGTCTAGAAAAAAACTTTGAACAGTTATGTTTCTAAAAACAATGGGCCCCTAAAGTTTCGGGCTTAAAGTGTGATTAGAAGTGACTTTTAAAAAATAAACTAAATTAACTTATGAAAAAATCGTTCGGGACAGCCGATTACGAGCTTACAGAGAATCGCCCTTATATTACTTTTTTGATACTAAAATTGATTTACTATAATATTGAATAAAAACAACTTTATTGAATTGAAATAAAGCAATGTAGTGTTTGCCGTGGGGTGCCGGCAGTAGAATGTTACCCTTCCTCTCCTACCCGTGGATGCAGTAAGAGCCTGCTAAGGGACACCTCCGGAAGATGGGCAGCAACGTCTTTCCGTATATCAACATCCCATACTGCGCTCGCCAACCCGCCTGCCAAGCGTGGTGAGTATGGCAACTACCACTCGTGGGGATCCATGAGGATCCATGATCGTGGGGAGGCCTTAGTTCAGTAGTGGACGTTTTACGGCTGAAATGATGATGAATGTAGTGTTACATGTTAGATGTGAAGGCCGATGCCAGTCAACGCTTATTTGCATTGCCTTACCAAACGTCTGTTTTTTTTTATTAGTACGTTTGTGGTGTTGAATAAAGAGCTGTCTATCAATCTACCTATCTGGCACTTGCATCGTTATAAACTTGTCTATGCTCGTGTTGGCCTACGCTCGGCCCAAGTGTATTTACGGCATTAACCTCATAACCGAAGCGCTTTGCTCGTACGCTAACGTTCCTCGCGCTAGCATGACGAGGAAACGTTATGTCCTTTATAACTTTGTAGCCGGCTGTGCACACTTGTTTGTCGTCAGCGTTTTACCCGCGGAGAATTTATGCCACTCCACGGTTCCACCCCCTCATGAAATTTGATAGGCGCAGTGACATCAATGTAGCTGGCGTTCTTCTTCTTCTTTCTTTTGTGGCTTCTGTGTTTGGTTTTACACAATTCTGCCAGTGTCAAGTATCATCTTTAGAAAGTCGAATAATAGAGTTTACAGTTATCAAAATATGAAGAATAAATTTAGAAATTAAAACTTTTGAATTGACCAATGGATTAGTAGGGTTAATTTTATCTGTAACAACACAAGTTAATAAGAGTTATCTATTTAAATATATATACACAAATTAATATATAAAGCAGACATAAATTATAAATTTACAATATTTACAACTTTATGTTATTTACATATATATATTTACATAATAAATAATTTATGGGAGGGGAAAAGGTAAGTGATAAAAGACATTTAAGAGAAGTAGGACGGGGGATATCTGGAGGCAGGACATCATACAGTGAGAAATCAATTTTTTGGCAATTAAAAAATATGTGGTCCACGGTTCCTTCTTCCAAACCACATTCACACATGGAATGGTCCCTGATCCTAAGTTTGGCCAGAAAAACAGGTGAACAGCAGTGACCAAGTCAGGAGACAGTTTGACAGTTGATTGTGACAGTTGATGGGGCAATGATATTGCTAATGTTATACATTAGTTTCGTATGTATCTTATATCATAATAACGTATGTTTATAGATTTCAATATTCTATGTTGTGTTTGTATATGTGATGTTGTATAAATAGTATACATAGATTATTTTGTTTCAGTTTTTAAAAATTAATCAACGTGGGGTGCCGGCAGTAGAATGTTACCCCTCCTCTCATACCCATGGATGCAGTAAGACCCTGCTAAGGGATATCTCCGGAAGATGGGCAGCAGTGTCTTTCCGTGTACCAACATCCCGTACTGCGCTCGCGAACCCGCCTGCCAAGCGTGGTTTCGTTCGTCAACTCACACCAGTCGGACAAGATTCTTGGTGTGAGTTGACGAACGAATCCAAGCGTGGTGAGTATGGCAATTACCCCTCATGGAGATCCATGAGCGAGGCCTGTGTTCAGTAGTGGACGTTTTACGGCTGAAACGAACGAATCAACTTGTAACCAAATGTCGAGACATGCCGAAGGCCCACCTGATGGTAAGCGGTAATCTCTACCTATAACAACTGAAATACCGCGGTGTGATCACACCGCGGTAACATTTTTTGGCATTTTTTCAGGCAGGCGGGTTGACGAGCGCAGTATACAGTATGTTGATACACGGGAAGACGCTGCTGCCCATCTTCCGCAGGTATCCTTATAGCGATTTGCGTATTTTCAGCAACTCATGTTTGTGTTATTTTTTTGTCATCGTACGACTATTAATAAAACTCAGTTCTTTGGTTGCAATATTAAAAAAGATGCCATCAAATTGCAGAACTGTGTAGTTTCTGAATTCCGTCTTAGCCCGCAGACACTTTGTGGCACTGTAGTAAAAGCAGTCATGAATAATTATTGAGGAAGAGTCGTGGCTCGTTAACGCTTCGTTCAATATTAGCGATAGATACCTACCTGTACGCTTCGACGAGATACTTATGAAAGTAAAGTGGCCTTTTTCACCTAACAACGTCAGCAATAGATGCTTTAAGACGGCCCATTGGCGACATTATAAAAGCCGTGTTCACCATGTGCAAGCCTTATTCTTCTAATATCCCAGGCACTGCAGCGTCCTGTACAGCATGATTACCAGTTGCTGACGCTGTATAAATCATCTTAATAGATGCAAAGACCTTACTTGGCGACATTGGCGTCAACGATATCAACTTTTTCCAACAGTTAATAAACATTCGGAATTTGTTTGATAATTTTTGTTGTAAAGTTTTGTATGAAATAAATCTAAAAATTATAAAAATATATTTTACGTTATTAAATTTTCATGTTTTTAACAGACTTCAAAAAGGAGGAGGTAAACGAAACCGATGGCGTATGCCTCTAAATTTTATGTTACTTTACTTAAAAGACTATAAAACATCCTTTTCCAGATGGTGGTTGGATTTTACTTAGCTACCAATTATAGGCCTATAGGGAACTATCTTCGACGTTTTTCTGGGTTCCTTGGTACCACAAGGAAACCTTATAATTTCGCTTTGTCGGTCGGTCCGTTTGTCTGTGACTTTACGAAGAGATAATTATTGGCCCTAGAAAGCTGTAACTTTGCATTTGAAAATAATGACGCCGAGATAACGGTACAAAAAATGCTGTACAAAACCGTATTTAAGTACCTACACGTTTGCGGAGATGAACTTTTCTTAGATAGAAATTTTAATAATATTTTTTTTTCTTTGATTCTAGGTACCTAACTACTTAACTTACGGTATTGAAAAAATAAATAAATAAATAATGCTGGACAAATTACACAGCATCATCTAGCCCCAAGGTAAGCAGAGCTTGTGTTATGGGTACTAGATGACTGATATACTTAATACATTATACTACATAGATAGATATTTTTATTATACATAGAAAAACACCCAGATAAATATTGCATCCTAGTTTAAATTTTCTAGGAAATAACGGTCAAGGCAGCTTTTTTAGTTTTTGAGAGATTGTCGCTCAAATAAGTGATACGATACACCAAACATAGGAACCGGAATACTTTGAACTGAAAACTCAATAAATAACCCATAGTCAATATGTTTTGGGAAACGTAAACAACATACACCAACTTCTAACAACAGGTCTACGGGTAACTACGGAACCCTACGTAGTGCGTAGCCCGACACGCACCTGGCCTAATTAATTTTCTTCCATAGGTAAACGGGGGCCGTCTCCACGAGCGAGGGAATCGCGGCGATGTTATCGTCGTGCAACGTATTTCTGTAGCGCGGACTCGTCGCGATTCTCTCGCTCGTGGAGACGGCCTCTAAGAGAGTGTATAGAAATACGTGGCACGACGATAACATCGCCGCGATTCCCTCGCTCGTGGAGACGGCCCCTAAGAGAGTGTATAGAAATACGTGGCACGACGATAACATCGCCGCGATTCCCTCGCTCGTGGAGACGGCCCCTAAGAGAGTGTATAGAAATACGTGGCACGACGATAACATCGCCGCGATTCCCTCGCTCGTGGAGACGGACCCTAAGAGAGTGTATAGAAATACGTGGCACGACGATAACATCGCCGCGATTCCCTCGCTCGTGGAGACGGCCCCTAAGAGAGTGTATAGAAATACGTGGCACGACGATAACATCGCCGCGATTCCCTCGCTCGTGGAGACGGCCCCTATGAGAGTGTATAGAAATACGTGGCACGACGATAACATCGCCGCGATTCCCTCGCTCGTGGAGACGGCCCCTAAGAGAGTGTATAGAAATACGTGGCACGACGATAACATCGCCGCGATTCCCTCGCTCGTGGAGACGGCCCCTAAGAGAGTGTATAGAAATACGTGGCACGACGATAACATCGCCGCGATTCCCTCGCTCGTGGAGACGGCCCCTAAGAGAGTGTATAGAAATACGTGGCACGACGATAACATCGCCGCGATTCCCTCGCTCGTGGAGACGGCCTCTTAGGAAAGTTACGCAATAAATTTTGCTGTCGTCTATAAACGTTTCGTGATCGCAAAAGTTTAGGAAAGAGCCTGCATACAATTTTGAAGTCGTTAATTTTAATTTTCCGTATGTTGCCGGCAGTAAAATGATGCCCCTCCTCTCTTGCCCGTGGAGAACGTCCACTACTGGATTTAGGCCTCCCTCATGGATCTAAAGATTATGATGTGTTGTTACGATGCACCCCGCTTGGCAGGCGGGTTGGCGAGCGCAGTACGCAAAGTTGTTACACGGAACGACGCTGCTGCCCATCTTCCGGAGGTATCCCTTAGCAGGTTCTTACTGCATCCGCGGGCGTGAGAGGGGTAACATTCCACTGCCGGCACCCCACGGCTTTCACAAGAAACACGTTTACAAATCGAGAATTTGCCGGTCATTATAGGTTCTGCGCTTTCTGTTCTAACAGTCACGTTGTTTTGACCTCTGTGAGCTGTTAATAACTCTGCTAATAAAATCTAATGAAGCATGCAAATGTATTAGATCCCAGACCCATTTTGAAGGTGATTTTTGAAGGATAAATATACTAGGGCCATCAAACGATTATCCTAAAAATAAGTATACGTCATTCAGTGTTGTAAAACCTCTTACGCGGAAGAGTCCTGCATAAAAAAAATGCAAAAATATGAGGAATTCACTGGCACAATATTTTATAGATTAGGTTGCAATAAAAATGAATTTTACGGAAGCACCACATAATAATATCGCACCTCCAGTCGTAGACTGACTCAATCCAAAATTCATGTTTTTTTTTGGAAATGAAGAAAATGTGTTTCGGTCCTTGACAGTTTTTGATAAATCACACTATAACTTAATGAAACAGAGAGCTATTACAGTTTATTTATGATTTACTCTGTTTTTGATTTACTAGGCGATAGAGCGCACTTTTTTGAGTTGTTCTGTATACTTAATTCACCCAAATTTTGAATTGAGTCAGTCTGCGACTGGAGGTGCGATATGTTGTAAATCATACATCATTGAATTCGTATTGAAATTTTCTACACGTTATGTATTCAACAAAACATAAAATAACTAACCTGATTTAACTTATGGACACCCGTCGGTACACTAAGCGCGCGGAGCGTTAAACCTTATGTATGTATATTATGTACGTACATACACCCGTCGGTACACTAAAGCCTGTATTACATTACACGGTATTCAGGTACCCTTACCCTAACTAAGAGTGGTGTATTAAGAGTTGAGCGTAAGGGACCCTAACTAGCGCGACCGCGGCAAGCCTTGCTCCCTAATCGCCCTAACTACCGGGCCTTGAATACCGTGTAGTGTAATACAGCTTTAAGCGCGCGGAGCGTTCAAACCTTATGGACACCCCTCGGTACATATGGCGCGTCGGGGGTACGGCGCGTCGCTCACTGATAGATAAGTCAGTCGACGCGAGGTCGAGTCGAGGCGAGATGTCTTTGCTGTGGTGTGTGTGTGTATTTTTCTTTAAAATTATTGAGTCTATTTTTTTATGTGCTCAGAAGTTTTTAATATTTATATTATGTGCTCTCTCTCTTCCAACCGTAGCACGTCCACTGCTGGACAAAGGCCTCCCTCATTGATGACTAAGTACTGATCATGAGATACTGTTGTTGCCAAACTCACAATGCATGGCAGGTTTGCGAGCTGGGTTTGCAAGTGCAGATGTTGATACACGGTAAGACGCTGCTACCCATCTTCCGGAGGTATCCCTTGGCAGGCTGATACTGCATCCACGGGCAAGAGAGGAGGAGCAGCATTCTACTGCCAATCATCATTTCAGCCATAAAACGTCCACTGATGAACACAGGCCTCCCTCATGGATCATGAGGGGTAGTTGCCATTCTCACCACGCTTGGCAGGCGGGTTGGTGAGCGCAGTATGGGATGTTGATACACGGATAGACGCTGCTACCCATCTTCCGGAGGTATCCCTTGGCAGATTGATACTGCATCGACGGGCAAGAGAGGAGGAGCAGCATTCTACTGCCAATACCCCACAGCAATCTAATAGCAGAAGTTTTTATGTGCTATTTGTAGTGAATTAACAAATTACTATGTACCGCAATGTTGATAACATGCCCAAATAACAGGATGTAAATATCCCCACACTTAATTCATAGTCATAGGTCTTTAATAATGATAACTAACTAAATAAATGGGCAGTTTAATTGTTTGCACATGTCATTACTTAAGAAGGTATGAGTACAGTTTGGAATTCCTCTTTTATCAGGCTATTAGTATAATTTGTTTACCTATTTGTAGAAACTAGAAATTATTGTAGTAAGTACTTAATACTTTAAACTTTTGTAATCTATAGGTATAATTTTAAACTGTTTAGCCCTCATGTCACAAGTAGACTGACCACAACCATTCTACCCGAAACATTGGGAAATAATATAACATGGCAATTATGTGAGTCCCATTAAACAGTTTAAAAATTATTGTAGCGTCGCTTATTCAGTAAAACTTTAGGCTTATAAATACATTTAATATTTAATTTAATTATAATTGAAAACATGAGCGATTTTTGTCAGTTAGTCTTGAAATTCCAGTCAATAAATTAGTAATGTTATAAACTTTATTTTTCATGTTTTTACATAGCAAAAATTACTAAAATTGCTTTATATTATATTCTTCATCATGACAGCCGTAGGACTGCTGTTCAAGTCCACTGCTAGACATAGGCCTTTTTCATACATCTCTAAGAACATAAGGCGATTGTTGCCATACTCGCCACACTTGGCAGGCAGGTATGGGATGTTGATGCACAGAAAGATGCTGCTGCCCATCTTCCGGAGTAGAGCAGACCCTTAGCAGATTCTTACAGCATCCATGGGCAAGGGAGGAAAGGTAACATTCTAATGCCGGCACTTCATGGTAATTTGATGATGCCGATGGAAATTGCCCTTGGCATTTTTAAAGATTACTTTTACAAAAGCTATTGTTACTTTCATTAAATTGTTTACCCCAAGTCAATGATAATGTTACGGACAATTAACACAATGTCAGAGATGGCAGAGTATCTTTATTTTCTACAGCACACAAAGACACTTGTTTATACATAGTAGTAATATAGGTGTATACAATAAATAAGTATATATTTAAGTACTATTTCAACCATCTGGTACACATAATATATCAGAAGCTCTGCATATTTTCTGTATGGTGCTGTATGATTGTCCAGCATTATTTATTACAAAAGGCTATAAACAGAAATGTAAATGTTTAACTGTAATCTAATAACTGAAGTTAGGTATTTAGGTCTTATCATATTAAATTTGGATTATCTTACACCAATACATTTTTTTTTTGTATGAGGTATTATCAATGAATAACCAGTTCCTTAACTTTTCTAAAGGACAATAATTAAAAAGCTTATAAAAACAAAGAGTTTTCACTGACCTCTGAGAGTAAGGGAGCCCGGTCTAAATGCTCTGACGAGGCAAACGCGGACTCGAAATAAGCCCCGCGACTCCTGGACTCGTACCTGGAAGCCCCATCGTCCCACATCCGCGCTTCCAGCTCGTCAGACATCCCGGCGCCGACGATACGCAAAAAATACGCAAAATAACACAAGCAATTCACATCATCCAATATCCCGCACTGTTCGTACAGACTGACTTACAATACTGAGCTGTGCAATCATTCATTTTTATTATTCTTTATCACAGATTTTCGTTTTTTTTACGACGGAACATGATAAATTGCGATAATACCTAAATCCGCAGAGGAAAACACTTGCGTAGCGTTTTCCCGACCGAGCGAAAAGCAATGAAGTTCTGAAACCTCGTATGATGAGCTGAGCAGCGTTGCCAACTCAACAACAGTAAATGTCGCTCTCACGCTGGTGAAAAGTCGCTAGATATCGCTAAATGAGTAAAATTGAAAAAGTCGCTAGAACTCGTTAGATTTTTTATCAATTAATTACTTTCTTGGGTTAAAAAGGCAAATCTACCAACATTCGGTAGATTCACCTGTTTAATCTTCATTCACCACCACCAATTAATGAAGGGCAAAATAAAAATCCATACTAAGTACCTAGATCTTTAATTTTAATCTCTCTTTATTCGTTAATATTAATTATTACTTAAACAATTCAACATACACAGTGATATAATATACATTAACTATAATTAGTATCTTATTCTAAATGAATACGTTTGGATATATATTTAAATAATTATCTATATTATATGTATTTATCATCACTGTTAGTATTTATTATTATTATCACTATATACCTTACACCATACCTTTACATAGATTGTTTATATATAAGATTTTTTTTTTTTTACTTAATTAATTATATGAGCCGTGATGTAGAGCGAGACTCTCTAGCACAGGTATTATATACTTAAAAGAGAGTCTCACACCCTGGATATTGTTTAGATTAAGTAAGATAAAATAAACATATTTGTTGTATTTGTATTGTATTTGTATTAATCTTCGTCGGTATCGACTTCTGAATCATTGATGATTTGGAAGGGTATTGAATCGCTCAAACTTACGAGGCTTGAAGTAGATGGTTGTGGCTCATTTTTAAATGAGTACGCTTTATTTGTTCCAATCTGCCTTAAAACATCTGATGGTAGCACGTAACTGACACATGTCTTATTCATACATTTTAGTACACATCTGATCATCAAAATCGAATTTAAGGTTGCTAGCCCCATTCGATTACGTAGCTTTGATTTAACTAAATTCATCGCGCTGAAAATTCTTTCGATTTCTGCATTTGAATGCGGCAAAGATAAAACTGTAAATGCAAGACTGCATAGTTCGTGGAATGGATTGTGGTTTCCGGCATCTTTGTATGTGTGAACTTCAACCCAAAAATCGATTGTATTTTGAATGTTATTCCATTTGACAAAGTTAATATTATTCCATTGTTGAGAAATTTTTTCTATTGCTGGAGCACTCGTGATTCCTAATTCTCTAGCCAAGTCTATGACATCACTGTCATTAGTTTTTGTCCTCAAAATTTCACTCACAGACAATAGATTCATTTTTGTTAAAATTTCGATATTTGGCGGAAGCCTGTTCTGCAATTCCGAGATAAGTTTGAGTGTGAAATTGATGCATCTTTTTTTAACAATTTTGATATTGTCATCACTCAAATTTAAGGTCCCGACACACTGTTCAAACGCATAGCCCAGAGTAGTAAATGGATTTATATGGCTTTCCAGAATTTCCGTTGTCAGGACGTTTACATTGGCTGGTTGGTAGACTACTCTCTTGCTGATAGATTGGAGAAGTAGTGTAAGACTATCCAGCATCTTAGTAGGATCAGTGTTCTCACCCTCAAATATTTTCAAGGTATTTTGTACTTCTCCTAGTACGCTCTGGATGTAGGTTAAATAGAGCAAGTTACTTTTATCCTCAAACATGGCATGTAGAATCTCCGCTGTGTAGCAATTTTCTCTACTTTTGCAAATGGAAAAATGCAGTTGCAGTTCATTCCACTGTTGCAAAATACGACAGACAGCTGGATATATGGACAGCCATCGAGTTGCACATACTTTTAGTATTTTTAAAGGCTCCTTTCCGCAATTTATTGTTTCATATATGTGTTTGTATTCTCCTTGGCGTTTTGGAGATAGGCAGAACCAATTATACGTTTCTCTTACCAAATATTCAACATTACGAGGAAGCGTAGATTCAGAAGCATGGCTCACTGCTAGCTGGAGTGAATGACATACACAACGCACTAGTATTAGATTTGTTAATCCATAATCAACTTGCAATATCTTGTGTAAGCCATTATTGACTCCTGTCATCACAGAAGCGTTGTCTGTTCCTATTCCAATCAAATTTCCTATGTCTAAATTATGATCCTTTAATGTTACTGCGATCGCATCAGCTAGATTTTTGGCATCAGCTTTTTCAATAGGTGTTAGTGACAAAAATGTTGACACTATTCTTTTTTGTGACTCACTAAAATATCGTATGGCCATCCCCAAATATTTTGACACGCTTACATCAGTAGATTCGTCCAAAAGAAGACTGAATTTTTGGTCACCGATATCAAGTTTGAGAATATTCTTAAAATGTGGGCCCAGTACTTCACTTAATATGTTCGAACATTTTGTTCGGTGTAAATGTAGGTCATTACTGGATTTGGAGTCATCGAATATTTTTTTACACAGTTCGCCAAGATGATCTACTGTCGAAACTGAGCAATGCTCAGCAATAAAAAGGGCAAGTGATGCTTCTGCTTTACTGGAATTTTTCACGCTATCAACTATTTTTTGCACTGGCAAGGACTGCTGAGTGCATTTTATGTTCATTTTTTTCTTGTGTTTTTTGGTTTCAGCGTGTTTTTTTATGTCACTTATTTTGGCATAGAACTCGGTTTGGCAGTAACGACACATACCTTTAATATCATTCCCTTGTACAGGAGCCAGCCATCCTTTATATTCAGGAGAATCTTCCCATTCCTTTTTATACTTTTGGCTATAAACTTTCTTCTTTACCGGTAATTCCATTAACGGTAACTCACTAAACACTAATAAAACGCATAAGGTTATTATTTTGAGACAAATGTTCGATTACGTTATTATTTCGCTAGCAAAGCAACAGACCATATCAGATTTCTTTAAGGAGTGAATGACGGATGAATGAATAATAACAAAACCAAACATGAGAAAGGGATTCCCCTACTAGCACGATGATTGACGGTATGTACTATACCTATGCCTTTTAGTCATTCTTGAGTTGGCAACAAATTAAGCTAAATAAACAAAACCGGATCTTATTTCAATGGAATAGTGTACATATTAGTATGTACAGAAGAAAACGATGGATATTCGTTTATTAAGTCAGTAATTATTTGAAAAATACCACTATAAAAAAGTCGCTAAGAAAGTCGTTAAATTATTTTTGTCGCTAAAAGCCATCAAAATGTCGCTTTTCATGCGAAAATGTCGCTGAATCTAGTGACAAAGTCGCTAAATTGGCAACGCTAGAGCTGAGTGAAAGCAATGGAAATGACAGGTTGATAGGTTAAATTCACTATCAATATTTTTTTATAAAGCTAAATTTAAGAATATTCTTAGCTAGGTACTACAACAAACAAAATATGTTGCTATGAATGTTCTAATAAGAGTGTGAAAAGATAACAGCTTGCATTATAGCTTTAACTTGTTTTTTTATTTATCATACTTAAGGCACTCGGCAGGTACCGAACGCTCTCTTGTTAAACTAAATGTCAAATGGCACAAGTTCTTCTTCTGTTTTAATGGTTGATGGTTGCCACTTGCTGCAACTCTGCCAGTGGACTCAAATTCAATGATGACAGTTAGTTACGATGACAGAAAGTGCCAAAAATGTGGCTTAGATATTCTTCCATTCTACTTTCAAACGAGATGATATTCGAACTTTTGATATTATTTTATCACTCGATTTTCCCACACACACACCACCTAAACTTACTGCATCCTAAGCAGAATAAATAAAAATCCTAAGTATACTAAACATCCCAACTAATATTATAAATCCATATGTGTGTTTGTTTATATTATATATAACGCATTCACGCTTAACCGATTTAATAAATTACATATTTCACCGATGGAAAGCTACATTGTCATCAAAGAGTATATTATTATTATTTTATTTTTATTATAGAACAACAAAGTCAACATCAACCTGCCTACCGAGTATGCTCCTCATGATCAGTAGTTGGATCTCCAAGTCCAGCAGTGGATGGATGGCCCTAGCTAGAGCGAATAAGACTTGAAGAGTTGCTTGCCTTTGCTAATACATACATTTGCCGTGGAGTGCCGGCAGTAGAATGTTACCCCTCCTCTCCTACCCGTGGATGCAGTAAGAACCTGCTAAGGGACACCTCTGGAAGATGGGCAGCAGCCATCGCTCACCAACCCGCCTGCCAAGCTTGGTGAGTATGGCAACTACCCTGGAGGCCTGTGTTCAGTAGTGGACGTTTTTACGGCTGAAATGATGATGATGATGATGACTAATACATACAACTCAATAATTAAAATTGGTTCTTGGTTGCACAGTAAATAAAAATTCTACATATAAAGTTTAGATCGACTGTTTATTGAAATATAACAATTTCCATAAAATTAGGAGTAATTAAATTAGGTGTGAATCACAAATTTTTCATAAGACAAAACAAATAACAAAAAGATTTTGAAATAACATTGTGAAGATTACACACACACTTGGCGATAGTAAAAATACAAAACATTAGAGAACATTTTAAAAAATATGTTTTAACCTATCATAGACTCAAAGCCATCTAAATAGTAAGGGTTCTTCTCTAGAAGATGCGAGATAAGATTATTGTAGAGAAAGACATAGTTTTTGTTTATAGACAATCACTTACAACTCACTTACAAACAATCATAAGAGTGCAATTTTTAGGTAAAGGCTAAATCACACTCATAAATCAACAGATTTTATATCTAAGATTATAAATCAATTCCCATAGCATTGTCACATTACAAACGAACAATAATGATTATTCTATTGTTACTACATACACATTCACAATGTTATTTCAAAAGATATTTACATACCCTCAAATAATAACATTTCTACTACCTTGTTTAGCTTCGTTTTATTGTTCGCCGGTTCAATAATTTGTAAGTTGTATACCACGCCATAGAGGTCGGGGTCGTCCGATGGCGCGTTAGGTGGACGACATTCGAAAAGTCGCGGAAATTCTAGGCTTAGCACAGCACAGGAGGACCTGCTTATGTGGCGTACACAAAAGGCCTAAACCCAGCAGTGGGTACCTATAGTCTCTGGATAATGATGATATACCACGCTTGATGGTTAGAAAAACCACTGGTTTTCCACCAGAATCAAAATTTTTTAGATCACATTAGGTTCGATTTGCCAACATCTGTTTATTCAATAAGATTTTAAATAAACATTATGGAGGTTGCTAGCTAAGCTAGTTCAGCTAAACAAGGTTTAATAAACATTAGGATTTAGAGGGGCGTCTCTCATACATCCGTCACTCATCTGCTTCCAAAAACAGGCCCAACAGGCAATGTTTTTGGGAAACGAAATGCAAACCCGCTTTTTTCTGTACAATAAGGGACAATAAGGGCATGTTCACATGTACAAAAACCACCATAACTTTAGCACGTAGTGTCGGCGACAATTTTATAGATACACTAGCCGCACCCCGCAGTTTCACCCGCGTAGTTCCCGTTCCCGAGGGAATTTCGAAAAATCCCTTAGTGCACCTCTAGGATACTCAAGGTATGTACTCAACACCAAATTTCAAGTCTCTAGGTGCAGTGGTTTAGGCTGTGCGTTGCCTGTCAGTCACTCAGTCAGTCAGTAACGGAAGAGTTTTATATACATATATTGATTAATTGATATTTGCTGCAATGTGGTATGATTGTGGTACCTGTGGAACATCCCTACTAGAGTTCAAAGGAGGGATACGGACAATGATAATGATCATATCCAAAAATCCGCTATTACGTCGTTCGCGATTTAGAAATGTATAAACAGAAAGTTTCATAAACTTTCGCTAACACACTGTCTAAAGGGTGCTTGTATATGAAGCTTGCTGTGATTTAAAGCCATTCAGTAACTGTAGTAAATTAACAAAATCCTTCACCTCACAACACCAGAATACCACATCCAATTATTAAAGAGAATACCTTATTCATAACCCCGTCTGATCATTAAATGGCTAAATATCTTGATTTCATCGGTATGCAGGAAATAAAGACAAACTTTCTAGCCTGAGAACACTTCAGAAAGGACTTTGAATAAGGTGTTAAAAAATCTATCAGTAGATAATAAAATGATTAAAACATGACCAAGTCTCTATAGTAAATGTTTGTAGAGTCTCTATAATAAACTATTTAATGTAGTTCGATAAAGCTTACAAAATAGAACTTGCAACAAGTTGTATTTAAGGACACAAGACATATTTTTGGAATCAAACTTTTAAGGTAACTCAGCGGAATCAGATTATATATCAACTCAAGTTGGGTGATCTCTAGAGTCCTTCTCGGGTTAGTGCCACGAGGGACAATGGACAATACAACTCATTAAACTTTCGCGATCTGTTAATATGGTTATCCATTTTTTTTCGAACACGTTTTAGTCTCTCGCGACCAAGAACGCTGAAACGTGTTTGAAACGTCGGGAAAAGAATAAAAAGGTATGCGATAAAATCCTGTAATTTTCAAACTAAATGAAATGCACAGTAAACCCCATTGCGGCAAGTCAGTGCAGATCTGGTAACCCCCACCTGAGTTATACCCATGAGAGTGTCACAAGACAGAAGTATTACGTGTTTTATTTTTAGAAAAATATCTAAAAATATTTCTGAGTTACCTTAAATTAACAGAAAAGGTTCAACCAACATTCCCATCCAATAGTTTATTATATTGGAATGCTTAAATTAGGGTTCCTAAGCCACTTAACCAAATAATGAACCAACAGAACTAATGTGTTTTTGTGTGTTGTTGAATGTGTGTGGCGAGTGAGTATGTTGGATCATATAATTTAGGAAATTACAGGCACACGCTGTTTTATTCGGACAAAACGCACCACGGAAACAATAATTGGAAAAAAGGCAGGAAAATTAGGGGCCACCTCAGCAACCTACACACTACAGAGTTTACAGCTGACACTGTATACTAGATATCTAGGATTCTAGATAGTAAACGCCTAAGCAGTGTAAGTTAATCAAAATGTGTGTGTGTGTGTGTGATGAATGTTTTTGTAGTGCATTGAGTGTATGTCTGTGTGCTGTGAGGCGGACGAGAGGTAAGTCAGAAGATTGAGACTGAGTCAGATGATTGACTTACTGTGCAGTGTGTATGTGTTGTCGTGCCATTCAGTGAGTTTGTGTTTTATGCTTCAGTGCGAGAAAGTGTGAGGCGGGCGAGTAAGTCAGACGACGGAGACGTGGCGTGCGTGCCTAACTTTAAATGGTCCATTAAGCACGTGTGTAGAGTTTGTTAGTGAATAAGTGTATGCTCGGCGAGCGAGTGAGTCAAACGATGGAGACGAGGCGTGCGTTGACCCAACGGAGGCAGCGCACCCCTTTAAAAACTTTGTGGTTCAATTAGTGTGTGTGGTTCGGTGAGGCTGTGTTATGTTTCAGTGGTTCGGCGAGCGTGGTCGGCGGGCGAGTGGGTCAGACGATGGAGATGTGGCTTGCACCCTTTTGAAAACTGTAGTGGTTGAATGTGGGTGTGCTATGTTTCAGTGGTTCGGCGAGCGTGGTCGGCGGGCGAGTGGGTCAGACGATGGAGATGTGGCTTGCACCCTTTTGAAAACTGTAGTGGTTGAATGTGGGTGTGCTATGTTTCAGTGGTTCGGCGAGCGTGGTCGGCGGGCGAGTGGGTCAGACGATGGAGATGTGGCTTGCACCCTTTTGAAAACTGTAGTGGTTGAATGTGGGTGTGCTATGTTTCAGTGGTTCGGCGAGCGTGGTCGGCGGGCGAGTGGGTCAGACGATGGAGATGTGGCTTGCACCCTTTTGAAAACTGTAGTGGTTGAATGTGGGTGTGCTATGTTTCAGTGGTTCGGCGAGCGTGGTCGGCGGGCGAGTGGGTCAGACGATGGAGATGTGGCTTGCACCCTTTTGAAAACTGTAGTGGTTGAATGTGGGTGTGCTATGTTTCAGTGGTTCGGCGAGCGTGGTCGGCGGGCGAGTGGGTCAGACGATGGAGATGTGGCTTGCACCCTTTTGAAAACTGTAGTGGTTGAATGTGGGTGTGCTATGTTTCAGTGGTTCGGCGAGCGTGGTCGGCGGGCGAGTGGGTCAGACGATGGAGATGTGGCTTGCACCCTTTTGAAAACTGTAGTGGTTGAATGTGGGTGTGCTATGTTTCAGTGGTTCGGCGAGCGTGGTCGGCGGGCGAGTGGGTCAGACGATGGAGACGTGGCGCGCGTTGATCATAACTGCGGCGGAGGCGGCGGCAGGGCGCGCGCGGCCGCCAGCCCGCCCGCGTCCAGGCGGGGCCAGTCGCAGAACTCTGTGCCGTGCCTGGGACGGAAACATACATATAGAGATAAACCATTCTAAAAATGCACGCCCCTCCACCGCGGTTACACGGACATACAAAATAGGTGTTCTATACACAATTCAGATAAATTAGTATTTGTGATTGGTTCTTCACACTTGTTTAGTCACCGGCTAGACACAAACGGTATCACTAGGAAAAAAAGCTGGATCTGTCGATCAACTAGTGCATTAGTGTTCCGACGTGTCGCCGAAACAAGAAGCGCGCTCCCGCCTTACAATGCATACAGCTCTAAGCAGCATCTGAACCTTGCCAGGTGCTAAAAAATGCTGAATTTTGTGGGCGTGGTAAATAAATGTTCAATCTATCTATCTGTTATTAGTGCATTCTCATTTTTTTCTTGCACGTCCAGGTTTACTGGTAGGAAATGCTATAAAAAATGAGGCCCTCCTCCTCTGAACATTTGTGTTAGTCACAGACAAGAGTCTGTGCTGTTGACACACACATAAACCAATGTATAGAGTAGGGCTTCATTTCTTACAGCATTTTCCACCCACTTAGTAAACCAACTTAAATAGCTAATAGAAAAGATTACACTTAGGAACGTTCGTATCATATTAAGTGACAGGGAAGCGAGCAGATTAATTCATGTGCCTTATTTCCTGTTAATATAAGTTTTGTGATGACAGGTGCCTGAAATAGGTTCAAAAAGACCGACAGGCACCTGTCATCGAATCAAACAATAATGCCCTCTACCGACCTGAATATAAAGGTGAGAGTGACGCCGACGGCCGCGCCCCAGAACATCAGGTACAGCAGGACCTCGTTGGTGTATCTCTGCGGCAGCGTCGCGCTGGCGCAGAACATCGACATCGCTATTAGCAACACCGACGGGAACTGCAAAAAACAGTAAGTAAGACCTTTCCCATCTATTATTCTTTTTTGTTTTATAATATTTGGAACTTTTATAACAACACAGTGGGTCCCCAACGCTGGAAGGAGGCAACGCGGCAGACCCAGACTGAGATGGCGCGACGAACTTGACTTGTTTTTACAAGGTTGGTCCTCCATAGCACAGGATCGGGATAAATGGAAGGGGGATAGGGAGGCCTTTGCCCTGCAGTGGGACGAAAATGGCTAGTAATAATAATAATATTTGGAAAACAAACAGTGTGTCTACCATGAGTTGTCACTGTTAGATCGCCTGCCGTGACTACAGTAGTAATAGTACGTTACTATGACATCTGTCAGATTTGTAACTCATGGTACCAAATTCTAAGCAAATGAAATCCAAACTACAGTCGCTGTAGCATAGTTTACTGCGTATTCTAGTACCAAACTATCCGCTAGAGGCGCTGTACAAGTTTTCATACATTTGTTTAACTACAGTCGCTAGCGAGTATAGATTGTGAAAACTCCTGGTAGACCTACAGTTCTTATGACTAGGATGAAGTATAGGAATATAATTAAATACTATTAACATGTTTCACTTACAAGAGAAACACAGGTTTATTAATAACGTATGCACACAGTATACTGTTTCTCTGGAATATTTGCCTTAAAGCTGTTTTATGACTCGAGTAAGCGACTTGTAAAACGGATGAAAACTATTATATATGTATATTATATTTATTTAATTTACTTTAACTAGAACGATACATGTACCATTTACACTAATTAAAGACATCCTTACAGACTTTACAAATTAAACGAGTCAACATAAATTATTAATTAAAAAAATTTATAATAATCAATAATTAATTATCATAAATAAAATTATTATGATAATTATAGATACCTATAATCTCAAAAGAGAAAAACTATAAACTCACTGTAATGTACTTCCAATCTCTGTCGCGTTGGAGCGGGCAAGGCGCTGTGTTGCCCTCTCCCTCTGACACTATGTACCTGCCTAGGAGCAAGTCGATGCAGTCCTGAAACACAATATAAAATTCATCATCAAAGGTATTCATCATCATCATCATCATTTCAGCCGTAAAACGTCCAATACTGAACACAGGCCTCCCTTATGTAGACGCTATAACCATGAGAGACGCTGCTGCCCATCTTCCGGAGTTATCCCTTAGCAGGCTCTTACTGCATCCACGGGCATGAGAGGCGTGGTAACATTCTACTGCCGGAACCCCACGGCCTTTCAAGGCATTAATAACATTTAATATAATCATTAAGAAAAATGCTTTTCATGGCCTAAAATGGTTTATAGTTTTCAAAGAAATGAATAACCTTATCAAAAATTTTACGGCTCCGATGGGATTCGAACCCACTTACGTCAAATCGATACTTGACGCTTCCTTAAGCTAGAAGTGCTTTTCTTTGAAAATGTTCTACCTAAGTGTGGTTAAACACTATAATAATAACAAACTATGGTTTACAGTTATTCCGTTGGTGTCAATCTTAAAATATTTCAGACTAATTTGACCCAATTTTACGTTTTTTTATACTACTCAATGACGCAACAAGCACCACCTGATGTGAAGCGGTAACCTCTATCTATCTATGAGACGAGCTCTGTGGCGCAGCGGGCGAAGGTCTGCCTGCGCTGCAAGGGGTTGCGGGTTCGATTCCCGCCTCGGGAAAAATGTCTGTACGATCTGCAGATATTTGTTCAGGGTGTTCTGGGTGTTTTTCTATATATAATAAAAATATCTATCTATGTAGTATAATGTATTAAGTATATCAGTCATCTAGTGCCCATAATACAAGCTCTGCTTAGCTTGGGGCTAGATGGTGCTGTGTAATTTGTCCAGAATTTATTTATTTATTTATTACAACTGCAATACCGCGGTGATCACGTTCACTAAGCACGTGACCAACGCTAGCACGTGACCAACGCTACATTCCATTGCGCCCGTCACCCTGAGACAGATTTGTAAGGTATCATGCTGCTAATAAATAAATAAACAAATAAAAATGCTGGGCAATTCACACAGCATCATGAAGCCCAAAGCTAAGCAGAGCTTGTGTTATGGGTACTAGACGACTGATGTACTAGTAAATAGATAGATATATTTTTATTATATATAGAAAAATATGCAGAAAACCCTGAACAAATATATCTGCAGATCGTACAGCCTTTTGTCCCGAGGCGGGGATCAAAACCGCAACCTTTCTTGTCTCTCCAACCGCCTGTCGCAGGCGGACCTTCGCCCGCTGCGCCGCAGAGGTCGTTAAATAATTTTAACATAGATTTGACGTTTCTAAATTTAGAACTTTCACTAAATTAAGAAACATCAAATCTATAATAACAAATAACTTTACAAAGCGCAGCAATATAATCGATACCAATGCATACATATAATCTCTCACCTGTCTGTATCCGTCACTAAAGTTGTTCTTATAATATCTGGTCAGTGAGTTGATGCCGTCTCGGATAAGGCCCCACGTGGTCATTTTGCCTGTGCGCGTAAACTCCGTCTTCAACGCGCCAGTTCCCGAGTACTGTGTGGATATCATGTCCGCGTGGTCGGCCCATACCTGGGGAAAAAACATTATTTAGTTAATATAAGATCACAAGTTGTGTGTGACCTCCAAAAAATCATCATTACCGGCCAAGTAGAGGGGAAGAGAACAAGAGGTAGGGGCCCAATGCGCTGGTCAGACCAGATTCGCACTGCACTTGACATCAATTTGTCAGAAGCGGTAGAAAAATACGCAGACCCGGGACAAATACCTCCTGCAGAAGGTATTTGTCCCGGGTCTGTGTATTTTTCTACCAGAACAAACGTTTGCTCGCTGCGGGAATCGAACCCTTCAGCGTCTGCTGCTAGTGATCGTTCGCAAGTCAGCCCTTCACCTAGCTGATGGGCTCGGGGCAGCACCTCGGGGGACAATGCACCCCAATGCGGGACGTCAGTGCAGATCTGGTAACCTCCCCCCCCCTAGGCATACGCTTGCCGAGTTGCAGTATCCACTCAAGACCTCATTTACCCTATGAGTTATGGCGTTTCTAATCGACTTTTAGTTTCAAGAACTAGGTTGTTACTACATCTGCATCTCCTTTGGAAATGTTCATGGAATGCTGCCAGCGGTCTCGAGACCTTCTCTGGTATTTCAAGGAGTTGCGCTGGTAAGGGATGGTGGTAGTATCTCGGGGGACAACGCATAATACACTCCAATACGGGACGTCAGTGCAGACCCCCCCACACGCCCCCACCAGAATTAGAAATAGGTTGTAACTTACCTTATTGAACAGTTTCTCCAACCGCGGCTGCGGGGAACAATATACAATCGTATTGTGCATTGTTCCCCGAGATTCTACCTCGATCCTAACCAGCCCAACTCATGCGGGACGTCAGTGCAGATCTGGCATCCCCCACCATAATTAGAAGGTTGTAACTTACATTGTTGAACAGTTTCTCCAGCAGCGGCTGCGGGCTGTCGTCCGCCACAACCGCCAGCAGTTTCAGCACCGCAGTCAGCTGCAGCCTGGCCAGCAGGCTCTGCACCACGTTCGTGCGGTCGAGGCAGTCGATGCAGTTCGTTCTGAAGACTCCGCTCTGCCGGAGAAGCACGGTGCCGCCGCGAGAGAGGAAGTAACCGAATTCCGTCTGTGGATTAAGGGTATTTAAAAGTTTGCGAAGGTGAAGCGACGCTCGCTAGCTAGCGGCGGTATGACCCTTCTTGGGTTGCTGATATTCGAGTAAACTTGCCCAGACCCGCGGTAAATGAATGACTGATTGAATGAATGAACGATTGACCGAATAATGCTCGCCCGATTCGCTCGCTAGCAAGCGGCAGTATGGCCTGCACTTAATAGATGCGAGAAAACTTGTCAAGACCCGAGGGAATTAATGAATAACTGACTGAATGAATGAACAATTGACCGAATGAATGATTTATGTGTAAAGCTTGCCCGGCTCGTGGCCTGTAATTGTACCTATGTTTTGTTATTACAAACTATGGAAATAAAGCGAATGAATTTCTTTAATTAAATGGGTTCATCCTGTCGCTGAGATGGGAGTAAACTTGCCTAGACCCGAAGGAATTAATGAATGACTGATTGAATGAACAATTGTTTGAACGAATGATTTACCTGTTCATGAGTGATTCTGTCGATCAGAACCTGCAGACGGTGGTACCGCAGCCCGCGGCACTCCGTGTGGAAGTCGAAGGGTTCGTAACGCACGTTGGGCAAGGCGGCCGCCGCTACGCACGCTCGGAAGCCTCTTTCCAAAGCCTCTTCGGGGCCTTTCTGGTCAATCTATTGGAGAGAGAAGTTTTAAGGTAATTTCTATACAGAAATAAATAGCAGATCTGTCACCAATCTGAATTATAGGAACAAATATATTGTTAGGTTCGTACAACGTATTCTGCAATTTATTTCATTAATTTTGTATATCATTTCGACGCGAGAAGCACTCAATTGAATTACTGTAACGACTTGAAGTTGGTAGCACTTGTTAGCAAGTGCAACCAACTTTGATCGGGTTCGGGCTCGTTAGGCGGCGCGCGGAGCGCAGAGAACTTTGACAAACAGGTTGTAGTTCTAAAACCACGTGGTTGAGTCTCATTGTAGCCGTATAAGATAAGAACTGAAATGTACCGGAATAAACTGATGAGAGAACGAGCGGAAATTACAATACATAGGGTATCGCAGATCTGTGACAAATCTAAACCTTGGTGACAGAAAATATAGTTACAATAAACAAACGTTATTACCTATCTTGCATGAATCTTAATCCATAATTATTATATTCTATTTTGCACGCCCTTACGAGGCAGAATGTATTGGAAATTGTTGTTATTATATAAGATCTATTGTACCTACACACACATTCAGCAAATAAATGATTATCTTATCTTACATACAGGAACACAAGAGCTGAATAGATAGTAATGTCCTCACCAAGTTGACCAGCACCTGGCTGCCGTATCGCTGCTGCTGGTCTCTCAGGTGGTTGGTGTAGGCGGCCACGTGGTCCTCCGGCGCCAGCGCGATGGCCGGCTTGTACTTGATGTTGGGGTACTGGCTCCAGTACAGCGGGATCGAGCCCCGCGTCTGCACGAACGAGGACTTCTCTCCGCCGCGCTCTATTATCTGCTCCGTTTCCACGAAGTTCGCTACGTGGCCCTGGGGAGATACATTACTCCAAATTCAGTCATTTTATTTCCACAGTTTGTAAAAACAAAACATACTCGAAGACACGTCTAATATAAATTTAGAGGTATTGTTATGTTAACAGGAAATATGGCACATTTTAATTAGATATGGTAGATATAACCGGCCGCATGCCGCGATGCATGGTACGATAGACCATAAAGCTAACCGATTATATCATTTGGGTTAATATGCGTTTCCCAAGGTGGGATGGACTGGCTGAAATCCAATAATTCTAGGTTTCTCAAAGATGCGTATAGTAATTATAACGACGTTGCACAGGCTAAAATCACTAGGTAATTAGGAAGGCTTACTAACCTGGCAAGTCCAGCAATCTCTGAGGGTCCAGGGCTGCGCGGGAATCCTTTCACTTCACTACACAGAGAGGCGAATTCCTTTGGCTGGCAACTATTTTGTGGTAATGCGACCTTTCCCAAATATATTATGGGACTCGGTAATAAGTGTCCCACGATTCCAAAGAACGAATCGCGACGGGGACACATGCGGGAAATATAATTGAGTGCGTGCGACCGTCCTGCGAGGCGTCTTGATTGCAACTGTCTTGTCAGTCAAGGTGACCGACATTAGAAAAAATGCAGAGTGCATACGCAGCAAAATATCCGTCGTGTGGATTATAGTGTACGCACACACGGACACGTAGGAACATCGCGTAATAGCCCAATATGGGATTACACAAAATTCCCAGAAAAGTAAACCAACCCTTAGTTTACCTATAGATAATTAACTATGCAATGTCGTTTATCTAACGTTTAAATTAAGTTACGCTCGCAATGCTGTCGGCGTAACCATATTCCCCGGCTTGAAAGGTCCTAATCTTTCAAAACAAAAAAGAGGAAACAACAATTAACAATTGCATATTATCATCATGAAAACTCTACCTTATGAAAGAAACTAAATTTATGAAGGAATTTTATAAACTAGTTAATAAATTTAATTAAACCTAACTTCTGCATTATAAAAATTAGATACCAAAACTTATTGTGTTGGCAAAGGGCACAACTTAACTGTTGGCCGTTGAAAAAAACCCACTCTGAGTCTTGATCGTTGCGACTCTAACTACCCCGTTCTTATCCGGATAGACTTCAGTCACTAAGCCTATCGGCCAATGTAGAGGCATAACGTTGTCCTGCATAGAAACAACAACCATACCAGTCCGTAAAGGATTAGCAGGTGTGTTCCATTTTTGCTTGGATTGAAGGGTGTGCAAGTATTCATTGCGCCACCGCTTCCAAAAGGAATGAACAAGTTGATCATTTAATTCCTGTCGCGAAATAAGATGTAAGCGCGTTTCAGTTACCTCGCGAGCAGGGAAAAAGACGAGTGGTTTCGTGTTAAGAAAATGTGCAGGAGTTAATGCGGCGGGTTCTGACGGATCGGAGCTAAGCGCGTAGAGCGGTCGCGAGTTATCATCCGCCAGTTCCTTCTCCCAATATGTGCTATATTCATGCGATAAGAATTGGTAGAGTTCACGAAGATACGATTTTGCATCGGATTCAAAATGAATTCGTTGAACAGTTCGCCACACAACTGATTCAGCAAAGTTCAAATCGAGCGCGGTTATTGGGCCTATAGGAAGCCACTTTAGAAATTTGTAAACAAAGCAAATTGTTTTCAAGTATTTTTTCCAGGAGGAAAACCTATTGGAGAGGTTATACAGAATGTCTTCGGCAGGAGAATTCACCTTTGACATTGCCGGCGATAAAGCAGGTAGAGCCACTGGCTTCATTTCGGGAAGCTCTTGCGTCTCACCTGGAACGAATGGTTTTATAGGCCATTTGTGGCGGGGTAGTTTGAGCCAGGGCGGTCCAGTCAACCACAGTGGATGATGGATAAGCTGGGCTGGCGTCAAACCGCGGGAAAGACAATCACTAGGATTATCTGATCCTTTTACATGGAAGAAGTGTTTTGCCGAGAGATTTTCGTGAATCTTGGCTATGCGATTGGCCACAAACGTGTGCCAGCGATGTGGCGAAGAGTGGATCCAACTCAAAGTTACAGTTGAGTCTGAAAATGCTACGACAGCCTCAATGGCATATCGGGAGGAATAAAGATCAAAAACTCGCTTTATCAAAGTTGATAAAAGCAATGCGGCGCATAGCTCCAGACGAGCCAGCGAAATAACTTTAAGAGGAGCGACCTTGGACTTTGCACATACTAGCGAGATGGTTATGTCTCCATCTGGTTTAACTACGTGGGCGTAGACAGCACCACCGTAGGCTTTCTCGCTAGCGTCTGCAAACCCAACTAATGAAACTTTACAGTTTTCAATTACGCCAATGTGGCGTGTGAATTTAAGCTGCGAAATATGCGGCAGTTCATCTTGAAACTGCTGCCACAGACGAACTATGCGGTTTGGTGGGACATCATCCCATCCAATTTTTACAAGCCAAAGATCTTTGATCAATAGCTTGGCGTACAAGATCATGGGCGCGACTAAACCCAGAACATCGAAGAGGCGAGCGATAGACGACAGAATATTTCTCTTCGTGCAAGGGCGATTGTCAGAATTGACTTGGAATGCGAAATAGTCTTCGTCGGGAAACCAACGAAGCCCAAGAACCTTTAGAGTCGGATCCTTACTTAGATCGACACTGTGCGCGAGCCGCAGTGACTCGGGAATAGCCTGAAGAACCTCAGGGCTATTACTTGACCATTTAGTCAACTCAAAATCACCAAGTGAAAACAACTTAATCAGTTGGTGAGCGGAATCTATTGCTAGCGCAATGCTAGGAATAGAACTAGCGATATCATCGATATAAATATCTCTATTTAGAATCTCGCTTGCGAGAGGACAATTTTGACCCTCATCCTTACACAATTGTTGAATGGTGCGGATGGCGACAAAGGGCGAGCATTTGAACCCAAAGGGAAGAACGGAAAATTGCAGAATTTGCAATTCCTCGTCTTCGTGAAAGCGATATAGTATACGCTGAAGAGGACGATTTTCAGGACGTACTGAAATTCTGAGGTACATAGCTTTAACATCAGCCGTTATAGCTACAGCGTAGAATCTTAAATTCAAAAGAATATTAAAAAGGTCCGATTGAAGAACTGGACCTGCGTAGAGAATATCATTTAGTGATGTACCATTGGCTGTCTTCGCGCTCGCATCAAGAACCACGCGTAACTTGGTGGTTGCCTTGTCTTCGCGAATTACAGCATGGTGCGGGATGTAGTAAGATACCTCGCCAGGAATAATTCCTTGCACAAGGGAAACGTAATTATTTTTTAGATAATCTCTTATGACGTCATCATAGAGTAATTTGACGTTAGGATGCGATTTAAGTTTTCGTTCGAGGCTAATAAATCTACGACGTGCAATTTCGAAAGAATTACCTAACGCCGATGCGTCTGTCTTCAATGGCAAAGCAACGACATACTTGCCAGATTGGGTGCGAGTAGTGGTGGAACAATAAAACTGTTCACAGTATTTATCATCCACGCTAGTGATAGAAGAGGGTTGAACTTCCTCTATCTCCCAAAACTTGCGCAAGTCGCAGCTTTCCAAAGGGGAAGTAGCGAAAAACGACAGGGTGGCTTTCGGGCGTTCCAAGACAGGTGCGTCTCCCATTAATATATAGCCAAGCACTGTCTCTAATGCGTCTGGACATCCCGCGGTAGAAGATACATGACCTGGTTGCAATAACTTAGCAAAAAGTTTTACTCCTAACAGAATGTCAATATTCCCCGGCGTAGCCCAAGTATCGTCGGCAAGTAGCCTCGAATCAATGTGATTGAAGTTAGCGACATCTATCGGGCATAACGGGAGCTGACCCGTTATCTCGTCGAGAACCAGAGCGTCGATGTTGTACTTGGGTTGCACACGGAAACGCGAACTAAATTTGAGTTCAACTGAACCTCGTACTGGTTGAGAGGTACCACCAATACCTTTGACGGTAACCACCGAATCCTCGCGGATAGGTAACCCGAGCTTACGACAGCATCGAGTAGTTATATAGTTCTTCTGGGAACCTGGGTCCAGAAGACAGCGAATAACAGCATCCTTGCCCTTCCTACCTACCACTAATACCTTCGCAGTAGCTAGCACTTCAGTAGTGCGATACGACCTTTGAACCGTGGCTGAGTGCGTGCAAAAAGAAACCCGTTCCTGCGATGGCTCAGGTTCTTCGGCACTAGTAGCCGGTGCGGTGCTGACACTAGCAGCTGGTTTCTGTGGCCTTTGTTCGAAATGCAACAAGGAATGATGTTTACCCTGGCACTTCTTACAAGTGGCAGAAGACTGACATTTAGACGCTGTATGCTGCGCACTAAGGCAGTTGACACACATATTGTGTTCCTTAATGAATTTAAATCTGTCATTCGCGTTTAATTTTAAAAAGGCACTGCACTTATATAAGTGGATATGCGATGAATGACAGAGCGAACATTTAGGCGATGTAGATACATGCGCCCTAGAAGACGTAGCAGACGCCGCACTGGCGCCACTGCGGCCGGCGGTCGACTTTTCAGCATTCGACGGCGCGGTGCGATATAATATTTTTATTTGTTCGCGTACAAACTTTACGAAGTAATTATAATCTACCTCTTGAGGATCTTTCAAATTGCGAAGCGACATTTCGTAATGTTTTGCGATGTCGGAGTCTAATAACTTAAGACCCGCGTACGTGAAAATAAAATCATCCATGTTATCTATTTTCAATTGCTTGAGTCCTGCCACAATTGCAGTGAATTTATCAAATACCTGTTCAACATTAGCAGGCGAAGTACCAACTGATTTTATAGAAAACAGCTGATTGAGATAACTAACCGCTAATGCGCGCGTGTCATGATATTTTGCGATAAGCGCGTCCCAGATTACGCGATAGTTCTCTGCAGCGGGCACAATACCGGCTGCTAGACTTTGAGCCTTGCCCTTGAGATGACTTAGTAAATAGTGAATACGATCCGAGTCCGATAAATCGGGATTTAAATGTATTACACGTTTGAATGTTTCATAGAAAAACGGAAAAGTTTGAATGTCGCCCTCAAAGGTAGGCAGTTCGATTCTCGGTATTTTGATATGACATGACCCTGAACTTGAACCGAGTCTACTACTCGTCGAATTAGTACTACTCATAGCATAATCCTTAGTAGGGGGAGCTGGGGTCAATGAACTCAATACATTTTTAATTTCGCACGAAAGATCGTCAAAGGCCGACAACGTGTTGTAATTAACCTCATAGTCGGGATTAATTTTCATTGACAAAATATTTATATTATCAATTGTAGTTATAATTTCGTTTCTAATTTGATCGACTGTTCTGGCTTTCGCAATGAAAGTATTTCTCGACCTTTCGTCATTGAGATTTGAAATTAAATCATATATTTTTTGAACGCGACCAAAATATGAAGCACATTTGCCTTCGTAAAGTTTAAGTTTGTTATTTAAGTCTTCCATGTTAAACTAAAATTTTGTGTTTAAAAATAAAAAAAATAAAAACTTTAATATAAAATTGGTACGGAACCACTTATCCGTCCAAGCGAAATTCCAGCCTAAGCTAATGGATGCAAAACAAAGTATTAAATATTTATATTTTTTAAAAAACAAAAAATAGGTAGGTACGGAACCAATTTTCCAATCATGCGAAACCCTAGCGTGTGTTCAATACGACACGACAATGGCGAAATCGAAAAATAAAAAAAGCTTGTAAAAACAAACGGTACTTATATGATTTATATATGGTATATAGAACGGAACTCTATTTCAAGCAATAAAGCGGACGTACAATACGACGCGACACACGGGTAAAACAAAAAATAAATAGGTGTGGAACTATTTTCCCGACCATGCGGAACCCTAGCGAACGTGCAATACGACGCGTAAGGATAAAACAAATAAATACCTATCCTACCAGCAGCGTTAGTAAGTATAGATAGGCACTAACTGACCAAGCTGGCACGATATAGGAACAGTATAGATAGCACGAGCGTAATTGCTGTGCATGCGAAATAATAGGTACTTATGAACGTAAGAGTGAGAAATAATTTATCTTGTCTTAAGAACAAACAACCTAGTAAATAAGTTACTTCAGAACCTACTAAAATTCTTCAATAAATGCGGTGTGGACTGTAATATTTTTGCGATGTAAATAAATAAACTCAATGTTTAGTTATTAGGTTAAAAATAAACCAACAAGATGTTATAGTGGCGATCCTTACTTGGATTCGCTAACAAAGTTAACCAGACCAATCTTTGTGCCACGAAACTTTCCACGAAACCACCGTCAATTAAATAAAATAATGAAAAATTAGCGTAATTAACGCAATTTAACGTAAAATCTATTTCACAACATGAAACACTAAAGTAGTAAATAACTTATACACACCTATTTGTGAATCAGTTAGGAAAAATGCGAATTTAAATAATTTTATAACGGGACTTCGTGTACAAGTGCGGACACACAATGGACCTTACATGTAACGCAATAAGGACGAGTTTCCTATGATGATTATATGCAATTACACGTGGTAATAAACCCAAAATTTTAGATTTCTATCCGGTTCGTGAGGACCAAATATATGGTAGATATAACCGGCCGCATGCCGCGATGCATGGTACGATAGACCATAAAGCTAACCGATTATATCATTTGGGTTAATAAGCGTTTCCCAAGGTGGGATGGACTGGCTGAAATCCAATAATTCTAGGTTTCTCAAAGATGCGTATAGTAATTATAACGACGTTGCACAGGCTAAAATCACTAGGTAATTAGGAAGGCTTACTAACCTGGCAAGTCCAGCAATCTCTGAGGGTCCAGGGCTGCGCGGGAATCCTTTCACTTCACTACACAGAGAGGCGAATTCCTTTGGCTGGCAACTATTTTGTGGTAATGCGACCTTTCCCAAATATATTATGGGACTCGGTAATAAGTGTCCCACGATTCCAAAGAACGAATCGCGACGGGGACACATGCGGGAAATATAACTGAGTGCGTGCGACCGTCCTGCGAGGCGTCTTGATTGCAACTGTCTTGTCAGTCAAGGTGACCGACATTAGAAAAAATGCAGAGTGCATACGCAGCAAAATATCCGTCGTGTGGATTATAGTGTACGCACACACGGACACGTAGGAACATCGCGTAATAGCCCAATATGGGATTACACAAAATTCCCAGAAAAGTAAACCAACCCTTAGTTTACCTATAGATAATTAACTATGCAATGTCGTTTATCTAACGTTTAAATTAAGTTACGCTCGCAATGCTGTCGGCGTAACCAAGATACTTAAAATTAATTTACCAACATCAGCAATTCCCTTAAAGCCTCAAGAACCGGGGTCATGGAACCCTATATGTATAGTGTATGTATGAACATACTAATCATGGTGCTAAACACATTAGAACATCAGCATTTTTGAATCGGCATCATAGAGTTCCTGGTATGACTAAGTACATAATATATACATAATTCAAACTTAAAGCGATCCTAGGCACGTCTAATTCCTTTACATATATTGTATATACATTATAACGCATGATAGTCACCTGTGCGTCCAGTCCTTACAGGAAGAGGGTGTCTGCGCGCTCGATCACACGATCTAAACTCAGGTCACCGCGTCAGCCGGTGCCCGTTCACTGTCACGTGGTTTATGTAACATTGTATCTACAACATAACGCAGGATAGTCACCTGTGCGTCCACTCCCCTCAGGAAGAGGCGGGTGCCGGCGCGCTCGACGCTGCGGCGCGACACGAGCGACCACGTCAGCCGGTGCCCGTTCACTGTCACGTGGTTTATGTAACATTGTATCTACAACATAACGCAGGATAGTCACCTGTGCGTCCACTCCCCTCAGGAAGAGGCGGGTGCCGGCGCGCTCGACGCTGCGGCGCGACACGAGCGACCACGTCAGCCGGTGCCCGTTCACTGTCACGTGGTTTATGTAACATTGTATCTACAACATAACGCAGGATAGTCACCTGTGCGTCCACTCCCCTCAGGAAGAGGCGGGTGCCGGCGCGCTCGACGCTGCGGCGCGACACGAGCGACCACGTCAGCCGGTGCCCGTTCACTGTCACGTGGTTTATGTAACATTGTATCTACAACATAACGCAGGATAGTCACCTGTGCGTCCACTCCCCTCAGGAAGAGGCGGGTGCCGGCGCGCTCGACGCTGCGGCGCGACACGAGCGACCACGTCAGCCGGTGCCCGTTCACTGTCACGTGGTTTATGTAACATTGTATCTACAACATAACGCAGGATAGTCACCTGTGCGTCCACTCCCCTCAGGAAGAGGCGGGTGCCGGCGCGCTCGACGCTGCGGCGCGACACGAGCGACCACGTCAGCCGGTGCCCGTTCACTGTCACGTGGTTTATGTAACATTGTATCTACAACATAACGCAGGATAGTCACCTGTGCGTCCACTCCCCTCAGGAAGAGGCGGGTGCCGGCGCGCTCGACGCTGCGGCGCGACACGAGCGACCACGTCAGCCGGTGCCCGTTCACTGTCACGTGGTTTATGTAACATTGTATCTACAACATAACGCAGGATAGTCACCTGTGCGTCCACTCCCCTCAGGAAGAGGCGGGTGCCGGCGCGCTCGACGCTGCGGCGCGACACGAGCGACCACGTCAGCCGGTGCCCGTTCACTGTCACGTGGTTTATGTAACATTGTATCTACAACATAACGCAGGATAGTCACCTGTGCGTCCACTCCCCTCAGGAAGAGGCGGGTGCCGGCGCGCTCGACGCTGCGGCGCGACACGAGCGACCACGTCAGCCGGTGCCCGTTCACTGTCACGTGGTTTATGTAACATTGTATCTACAACATAACGCAGGATAGTCACCTGTGCGTCCACTCCCCTCAGGAAGAGGCGGGTGCCGGCGCGCTCGACGCTGCGGCGCGACACGAGCGACCACGTCAGCCGGTGCCCGTTCACTGTCACGTGGTTTATGGACACGACTGTATATTGGTCAAGGAATTATGGATGTTACAAAAAAAAGTAAGGCATTTACATCTATAGATGATTCAGCGTCAGCAACTGGTAATCATGCTGTACGGGACGCTGCAGTGCCTGAGACATTGTAAGATGGATTAAGCTTGCCCAGCACCTATACCATTCTCTCAGCTTAGTCAGCTATTAGTCAGAGGAAAGAACAGGTCAATAGGTCTGAAGCTAACTAAGCCGAGGGTTTCCTCACGATGTTTCCTTCACCGTTAAAGCACGCGTGCTTGTGTTAAGTGTGCACATAAATTTTTCAAGAAAGGAAAATTCATTGGTGCACGGCCGGTATCGAACCCACGACCTTCGGATTGAAAGCCAGGGAAATATACCACTCGGCCAACACGGCTAATAATAATCTGTTACAATGAGTCCTGCCGTGGGGTGCCGGCAGTAGAATGTTACCCCTCCTCTCTCCGTCGCACCCTGCACCTTGCCACATTGCTTTTTGGAGTCGTAAAAAGACAACAACCAGCTTATTTGTACGAAAAGCTATTTTTTTCTAATCCTAGAGCCCGTTTTGCCCAACTGTTAATCAGTCCACGCCATAAAACGACCGCATTTCATGGCAGCTTTCGATATGCTGCCACGAAATGTTGGAACAATATCGCGCTACCTATTAGAAATTCTAACAGTTTGACCTCTTTTAAAACCTCACTTAAAAAACATCTGTTAAAATCTCAGAAACTGAATTCATAAACGGTCGTTTTAGGGCTTACTGTAAATTAAGTTTTAAAATTAAGATTGTCAATTTTTTTATTTTTGAATTCTATAACCTTAAACATTTATAATAGGTTGATAATATTATTATTAAGGGCCGCCTGGCCTGTGACCCCCCGCGTCACACGCTCCGCAACACGACGGCGTAATCACATGTGCCCTAGTTATAAGTTATATAATAAATAAATAATGCTGGACAATTCACACAGCATCACCTAGCCCCAAGCTAAGCAGAGCTTGTGTCATGGGTACTAGATGACTGATATACATAATAAATTATACTACATAGATAGATATTTTTATTGTATATAGAAAAACATCCAGAACACCCTGAACAAATGTCTGCATATCGTACAGGCATTTGTTCCGAGGCAGGATTCGAACCCGCAACCTCTTGCGTAGCAGGCGGACCTTCGCCCGCTGCGCCACAGAGATAAGATGTATGTTGGTCTGTTAGATATTTATTATAATGGGCCTTAGATTTAGTATTTTACATCTTGTTACTTATCTATACTTGCCTGAAATAAAGATAATATTATTATTTATCATCTTGTTAAAAGGATACATCCATGCATGATAGGCAGGGCGAATCTGGAGAACTGCTGATGAGAGTAGTCTCTGAGGAGATGCCCGTTCCATAGGAAGCGAGCGTCCGCGCGGTTCGCTAGCGACATCTGAAACAACCAAGGTGAGGCATTAGATGCAGTAAGAGCCTGCTACGGGATACCTCCGGGAAATGGGCAGCAGCGTCTTTCCGTGTATCAACATCCCGTACTGCGCTCGGCAACCCGCCTCGCCAAGCGTGAGTATGGCAACTACCCCTCGTGTAGATCCATGAGGGAGGCTTGTGTTCAGTAGTGAACGTTTAACGGCTGAAATAATGATGATGAAAGCATTAGAGGGATTAGACTAGTCCAGCATCATGGCAGGTTAAAAAGGTGTGGACCGATGTCTTTGGGGCTGTCCATTAATCACGTGACGTTTCCTAGCAACTATTTTCAGCACTCCCGCAAGAACGCCGTAGGTACGTCAGCGAGCGCAGTACGGGATATTGATACACGCTGCTGCCCATCTTCCGAAGGCATCCGAAGGTTTGCAAGATTGGCAGACTCTTACGGAATCAACGGCATTTACTTGTATAAAAGAATACTATTTAGCTGTGAATAGCCAGTTTTACCTTCTGGAAGTCATCTGGTGCGACCGAGTGCAGTCGCTGCAGTGTGTGCGTTAAATCGTACCCATATGAGAAGTATATGCCAGGAGTCTCCAACGCCGAGCGAACCATACGCTCGTACGTATTATTGTCTTCTATCTGAGAATAAATAAAATGCATTCTTATTAAATATCTATACTACCATTAATGAGGATTCTGTGCTCTGAGTATAGGTTGAATAGGAGAGGAGACGATTTGCAACCTTGACGAACACCGGGAATGTTCACGTACTTGTTAAATTGTAGACAGTAAATGAATAATTTATGGGAAACTATGTGCGTTTCTATAATAAGCTTCCATCTGAGGCGACCGAACTTTTAAGCTTTTTATAAAACAAAATCTCATAGAAAAAGCTTATTACTCCATAGATGTTTATTTGAATGATATTGACCCTTGGCCGAGTGTTGCTCGGTTCAACCGCGATAAGAAATGATGTCATCTTTTCTATTTTTTTTTAGTATTAGGGTTTTATAGTATGTATTTTTTTGTGTGTTTTCGTGGCAAATAAATGATGTGTCTATGTCTATGTCATCTTGCAATATCCAAATCATCCAATATCCTTGCGGACATTAAACTAAGTACATAATATAAGACAATATTGTAACAATGAATAGAAGTGAAAGAGTGAGTTTCTTGTATCCCTCTATCCCTTGTTACTACTATCCCTAACTTGGAAAAACAAACCGGAGCGAACGAATTCAATTAAGTATGTGCTTTATTTTATTTTATTTTTTTCGAAATGATTATATATGTTGTTGACTGCAGATGGCCATGACAACGTTACCGGACTATGGCGAGCGCTGAGGGCGCCCAGCCGCAAAAGTTATGTTGGGACAACAAGCTCAGGGCACCAATTAGGTTCGAACCACGGCTTGGACTGTTTTGACTGATTTTTTGTGTAATGAGGGTTAGCGTCCAGGTGCAAAACTGCACCTTAAGACGGAAGAGTGTATTCTTCGGCCTCGCCGGCGAGACCGGTTATTAAATGTCTGCCTAGCAGCTAGAGTAGGACGGGTTGACGTCACCTCCGGGTTAGCGGCGGTGAGCTCGTCAACGGGCAAGCCGAGAACGTGTCTCGGTCGACGGCGGAAAGACTTGCTTTATTTAATTTAAATGTGTTTTGTTTTTATTTTGTAAGCAGTAGCGTTTTGCACTATTTAATAAACACTTATTGACTTTGACTTTAAGTAGAACGTTGCCTTTCCGATCTTGCCCGTGGATGCGGTAAGAATCTACTGAGGGATTCCTCAGAAAGATGGGCAGCAACGTCATTCCGTGTGTCAATATTTGTGCTCGCCAACCCGCCTGCCAAGCGTGGCGAGTATGGCAACAACCCCTCATGATTTCTTCGTGATGATCAGTACGTTCTCCATGAGGGAGGCTTTTGTCCAGCAGTGGACGGTCCTGTGGCTGAGATGATCATCATTTCAGCCGTAGGACGCCGACTGCTGGACATAGGCCTCCCTCATGTATCATCCATGACCATGAGGGGGTTGTTGCCATACTCACCTAGCTCGGCAGGCGCGTTTGCAAGCGCAGTACGGTGTGTTGATACGAGTTGGTAAAACGCTGCCGTAAGAATCTGCAAAGGGATACCTCCGGAGGTATCCCTGTGCAGATTCTTACTGCGTCCGCGGGCAAGAAAGCAGGAACATCCAAAACACTATTTTTATCCCATACCAAATTTTAGTTTTTTTAATTAGACGTGTTTTAAATTTTAGAGTTTCCACTTGCTTCTGAGGATTTCAAAGAAATATATATCTGGAGGTCATCCGCATATTGATCAGTTTAAAGATATTTATCTCTCAATAACAACATACCACTTAGGTACATAAGAAAACTTACGGCTAGTATTAATTAATATAAAGTTTTTACGTCTTCACATTGTTAAAAAAAATAATATTAACCCTTCCTCGGATATATAATATCTACGCAGCTTGCAAACACGCCGAACGTTCTAGCACTTTTTTTGTCTATGCTATAGAACTGAGCACCTTCGAAAGTTATGGTCTTCTTACCTTATTCAGTTCTAATGGAAGGTACCTATAACAAGATGGTCATATTTATGTAGTTGTCTACTGTATTTGCCTTTAATTAATTGTTAATCTTTATTTGTGTTCAAAAAGCTATTATTAGAATTTATTAGAATCCCAAAAAATACTATCTGACAGGCTGCCATTCTAGGCCCGATTTATCTTGTAAATAATAGAGGTATAAATTGTGTTTTACTAATATCAAACCTAAATGTTAAACTGATGCTCGATTTGCTGTAGTTGTCTGATATACATCTTTTAATTTTGTACTTATTGAAATATTATTTTTAAATTAAGAATTGTGCAGTCTACTCTAGTAGCATAAAGATTGTAGTTTATTTCTACTTTTATAAATTCCTGGAGTAGCCCAATCAATGAACCCGGTTCTATCTCTAGCTTTGCATGTTTTTAGTTTGAATATGTGATCGTGTTCCTGATTTATAATATTAGAAAGTTTAGAATATAGATCATTAGGATTATCCAAGCACGTTATGTTCGTTAATTTAAGTTCAATGGTTTCTTCAAACCTTACTGACCCATTACATAAGGCCGCATCAAGATAATTATCTAATCTAAATGTTAAACTGATGCTCGATTTGTTGTAGTTATATGTTATATTAGAGGTATATTTCTTAATTTTGTACTTATTTAAATATTATTTTTAAATTTAGAATTGTGTAGTCAATCATTATCATCTTATGTCGCATATAGCAGCCGCTAGCGCCTGCTAAATATAGTAACCACGGAAGACCAGCGCTGTAGCAGGATGTATTCTGCCTCAGCTTATGCTGAGCGGTGGCCGTTTTCGTGTCATTAATTTTAACATTTTGCTTCTTATCCACCCTTACAATGTATATTTAACAATTAATAAATATAATACGGCTTACACCACGCACCTAACTTATTATCATCTTGCTGACGTTTCATAGACCATTTAGAGGCCCTTCTTCATGAGGCCGACTCCAAGGGCCGCGAGACGAGAACTGTTCATCAGTTTATATCATAATAGGTTAGGTACGTGGTGTAAGCCGTATTATATTTATTAAATGATGTCAAGCCACGATAATTTCAATACATTTAACATGTTAACGAAATAGACTTCTCCTTATGAAACTCGTCATTTTAAAACACGTGTAATTAAAAACTGGAGATGTAGCTTATAACACTTATATTAGAATAAAGAACTTTTAAAATTAACCAAATGGAGGTAAACCTTACCTGTCTATTTGTAAGATGTGTGGTGGACCTAGCGTACGGAATGATTTCTGCCCCCGCCAGTTGAAAGATATCATGTCCATTGAGTTTACCAACCTGAAACAGAGATATATCAACATCACCATGATTGAATTCACATGAAGCTGCCAACCAAAACTATACTAATATTATAAAGCTGTAGTTTGTTTGGTTCATCATCACAGCCGTGGGCCCACTGTCCACGTCCACTGCTGGACACAGCCCTCCTTCATGCATCTCCAAGATCATGAGGGGAGTGTTGCCATACTCGCCACGCTTGGCAGGCTGGTTGGCGAGCGCAGTATGGGATGTGGATACATGGAAAGACGCTGCGGCCAATCTTCCGAAGCTATCCCTTAGCCATGGATGCAGAATCTTACTGCATCCATGGGCAAGACAGGAAAGGCAACATTCTACTGCCGGAACTACTGGCTCAAATCAAATAAATATTTTAGTGTTGATAAGCTTTGGGCAACAACATATGTACATATAACTCCACGACACATACGTAGTATACAAGCAGAGCAATAAAAAGCGTACGTAGTCGCGGGGTACAATTCTTTTTATTTTTGTTTTCTAACATATATTGTCCCACAGCTGGGCAAAGGTCTCCCCCAAATTCCTATCCTACACATACATATCCTATCCCAATTTCCTACCATCTCAATCTTTCACATTGTTATGTATGGATCCTGCTCATACTTGTCTGCTTTATTCTGAGAATAAGGTTGACTAAGTGAGGGTAGTTGTACACTTTTTGTGATTGCCAGTCTGTAACTTGCTACCTAGCACCATACACGTAGTTACTGAATTACTGTGTTTTATTGGACATAACAGTGGCGACTTGGATTAAAAGTGAAATATGGCGACCAAATTAGTGATATTTGGAGAATTCAACGGAAAATCGGACAACTGGGACACTTACATCGTGAGACTAAAATATTGCTTTGAAGCGAATGGTATCGACGACGACGCCGTGAAGAGGGCAAATTTTTGTACAGTTTGTGGTGTTCAGACATTCGAAACACTTCTTGCTTTGATAACGCCACGAAAATCGAGTGATGTATCTTTCGAGGAAATAGTGGAGATATTAACTAAACATTACAGTCCGAAGACCAACGAAATATCAATGTCATATAAATTTTACAAACGCGATCAAGGGGAAGACGAAACATCATCAGTGGCTGCACCATGCCAGAGATGACGTACTTAGCGGCTAGACACAGTGCAGGCAGAGAAGGCAGGTTTACGGCTCAACAACAATAAATATTTGGGTTTATACATTTTTTACGAAAGGTTCGTACCTACCTCACAAGGATACAATTCTCGAGCCTCTACATAGAGTGCTCGACAAGTATCGGACATCGGAACCACAACTATGTGACGTACTGCTCATAGCCAAGGCTCCCGAGGACTTGACAATTGGTAATGATCAATTAGCAGCAGCTACAAAGCGCGTTGTAGTACTAAATCGGGTAAGTCATCACTATGCGGTTGGCCAGCTAGAGAATCAGACGAGGAACTGCGTCCATACTGGTTGCATCGCGCTAAGCTGTCTGTGCATGATGACTGCATCCTCCTAAGCTGTCGCGTAGTGGTGCCTCCATCGCTGCGTGAAGCTGTTTTGCGTGCTTTACATAAAGCACATAGTGTGGCATTGTCCAAACAAAGTCACTGGCCAGAAGATGGTAAAATAGTCAGTAGACATACAGTTATTTAGGAAACAAACATTATACACAGCACCTCAGTCACAACACACAAACACTCCAGCTAACATCCAAGAACAGGAAGGTAAAGTAGATACAGAGGTTGTAGGGGAAAACATTGAACAAGAGCAGACCATGGATAATGTATCTACTAGTAATGAAAACAAACTAATAATAGAGATACCACATCCACAGAAATGGGCAGAAATGCCAGGAATACCACTAAGCCATTCTTAGATGGAAGAGTAAAAAATAAGCAAGTTATGCATAGCAGGTCTTTCCTATACTCGGAACTGTAATTTTAGGTTATAAGTTTATGTTTTGACTGTACAAAGAATATATTATTTCTTTTAAGTTTATATTGTTGTACTTTTTATATTTTGTTTAATTTAAGGTATTTTTAGAATTGTTATTAGTTTGCTTCCGTTTTTATTTATTATACTCATTGAATTTCTGTTTACATACTTGGGGGAAAGGTATGTTATGTATGGATCCTGCTCATACTTGTCTGCTTTATTCTGAGAATAAGGTTGACTAAGTGAGGGTAGTTGTACACTTTTTGTGATTGCCAGTCTGTAACTTGCTACCTAGCACAATACACGTAGTTACTGAATTACTGTGTTTTATTGGACATAACACACATCTAGTCATCATTTCAGCCGTTAAACGTCCACTACTAAACACAGGCCTCCCTCATGGATCTCCATGAGGGGTAGTTGCCATACTCACCACGCTTGGCAGGCGGATTGGCGAGCGCAGTACGGGATGTTGATACATGGAAAGACGCTGCTGCCCATCTTCCGGAGGGATCCCTTAGCAGGCTTTTACTGCATCCACGGGCATGAGGAGGGGTAACATTCTGCAGCCGGCACCCCACAGCAAACATTCTATTCACATCTAGTAAATAATAATAATGCTGGTCATTTCACACAGCATCATCTAGCCCCAAATTAAGCAGAGCTTGTTTTACGGGTAGGTACCAAATTATTGATTGAATATTTAAATAAAAATAATTTTATATCTGTTTTGTTCTTCTTTTCTAAATTCACTATTCTATGCAGCTTTTCGCTCTATTGACACTGATTAGTGGACTGTGTTCTGCAGCTGAATGCATTTAAGGATCCTTGCAAAACTTATCCTAAATGTTACTCACCAATATCCTAAATTTAGCCACTACCAGGTACAGCCCAGAGATAAGTTGCACAGAGCCGAGGAAACCGCATATTGGCCTGTACGCATTTGCTGGTATGGGAATTTTCACGGAGCCATGCGCTGAAAATAATGTGTACTAATTAACATTTTTTTTTTAAGCTCAAATAAAGGAGGTGGGGAGTAAGTATGCTTATCATTCAATTCCCTGATGAAACATGTCAGAATTGTTTTATAAAAAGCTTAAACCTATGAATCAATATGTTTTTAATAGAAATGCAGTGTTTAATTATGAAAAATCATTATTCTTATTATTATCATGGCACATACAAATAAATTAAATAATACTTAATTAACCATATTTTACTCTTTCCTCTCCCTCAAGGCTGATAACTTACTGATGTAGCATTAAATGTCGAAGCTAATTATTAATTAGCTACCATATTTTACTCTTTCCTCTCCCTCAAGGCTGATAACTTACTGATGTAGCATTAAATGTCGAAGCTAATTATTATGTCGAAGCTAATTATTAATTAGCTTCGACATTTAATGCTACATCAGTAAGTTATCAGCCTTGAGGGAGAGGAAAGAGTAAAATATGGTTAATTAAGTATTATTTAATTTATTTGTATGTGCCATGATAATAATAAGAATAATGATTTTTCATAATTAAACACTGCATTTCTATTAAAAACATATTGATTCATAGGTTTAAGCTTTTTATAAAACAAAATCTCATAGAAAAAGCTTATTACCCTAATGATGCTTAGATGCTTATTTGAATGATACCCATTGACATATCATTCAAATAAGCACCTACCTTACCTTGGCAGAGTGTTGCTCGATACAACCACAATAAGAAATGATGTGATCTTGCATATCCAAATCATTCAATATCCTTGCGGTGCGGACATTAAATTAAGCATAATATTGTAACAATAAGTAGAAGTGAAAGTGTGAGGTACCTTGTTCGCTTCTTTTCCTCATATTGAAAAAAGTTTTGCAAAGCAAACAAATTCATTATGTGATTTATGCAATTTAAATGTGTTTTGTTTTTATTTTGTGAGCTGACTATTCTAAGTAGCGTTTTGCTCTATTGAACAAACACTGACTTTGACTACAACTACCTTGAAATGTGCAGTCTTGAATAGCCAAGGAAGTTCATAACAACCCCGATGTTAAAAATAAATGTTATTATGTGATAAATATTCGATAATTCAATATAGTAATAATGTGTTGTGATTACAAAAGTTTAAAATAAGAAGACCCATGCTAAAAAAATGTTATAGTAGATTGCAAACACTGTTGTGTCCCCCTCATATAGACATGAATATAACTCAATTGAACAGAGGGGTATCTACCTTTCACAGATGCTTCACCAGTTAACCGATGAATAACCAGGAGCTCAGTAGGGTTGATTGTTGGTTCCAAATAGAATTTATCAGAAGTAGTGTACCTGAAATATTTTTTTTAACTATAACATTTTTGATGACTCATTCAATTTATATTAATTTACGAGGGAGTGGGTCATCCTGAAGAAGGCCAATTATAAGCATCAAAACAGTTTGTAGCTCGAAACAAGTGTGAACATTCCCACTAATTAATATATTTTTTTTTATTTAACCTATGTTGTCCCACTGCTGGGCAAAAAGTTTTCCAACCATCCCGATCCTTTGCAGACTCCCACCATCCTCTGTCAAGGGTAACAAGTTCATCCCGCCAACGCTTCCTCGGTTGACCCCAACACCGCGCTCCCTCATCAGGGAGCCAAAGTGTTACACTCTGAGCCCATTTCTCTGCTGGCATTCGGCTCACGTGGCCCGCCCAATCCCAATTAATATTAATGTTTTTATATTAATTTTTTTTCTAAGCAACTTTATGCCTCTGGCTAAATATTAATTTAATTAAAAATTTTAAAGATGACCAACAGAATGAACACATGACAACTTCACTTATATTATGTATGATAGAGATAAATAGTGAATTTCAGAATCTGCCTAATACTTTATCTAAGTGACGTAATTTAGTAAATTAGCGTGATTTTAGCAAGGTTTAGTAAAAATTGCTCATGATAGTTTGAGTTGACTTTGGGGTAAAATGTTTCTCTTATTGATAAAACACAGTCATATTCATATAAAGTATATTAAACTTGTCAAACATGTCTTGATATACATAAAATATGTATAACTGAGCATGTAAATTAGGTAATAATAAGGTAACCAAATCAAATTAACATGATAAGAGCACCAGAGTAAATATTGGCATTTTTGTAGTAACTGCCGGATGAAAAACTTACAGCTTTATGTCATCGTGTATTAACAACAGATCTGCCATTATAAACACGCAATGATGAAGAAACTTTGTAATAAATTAATTAACTGAGAATCTAAAATGAAACACCTGCCTGACACAGGCAGTTGACGGACAACACAGCACAGAACACAGATGATACTGTTTTTTTATGATTGTACTGTACTCTTTGACTGTACTACTGTACACGTTGACGTTTGTTGGATAGAAAGAGAAGAGAATAACATGCGTTCCGGCCTTAAATTGTTATTCGTAAGTTTCGGCCCATAACCAAGGCTTCGTCGGCTAATCGACACTGCCGCCTGTTTCTTCTTCTTCTTATTTTTTGGCTTTATGACTCTAAAACATACATCAAAGTCAATATGATATTGACAGACATGTCATTGTCAATAATATTGCCATCTTCATAGGATAAACGCTATATTTAGCGTCGTGAGTTAGCGGAATATTTTTATTGAAGTAGACTGTAAGAAAAAAAAAATATAAAGATAAAGAAACGTTTATTTTGTCACATTTTTACAATCAAATAAAAAAATCATCAATTCGGTTGTAAAACTAGTGACAAAAATGGTCACTACTCAGCATGTGCTGTGGCAGAACGAGTCGTACCACAGCGCTGGTCTTCCGTAGTAACCATGATGTGCGGTTGGTGCTACCGCAATGCACAGTAATTGTATATTTATTAGGTACACATTAAAATCGAATGAAAAAGAAATACAAAATAAATAAATATAACAGTTTCACAAAAAGGAATATAAAATTACATGGATAATGTAAGACACAAAATAATTAAACAAGAACAATTTACATGCAATTTAATATACAAAAAATAAAAAAATAATAAAAAAATAAATATAATTAAATAGTATTAATTAATTAGATAATATTAATCTTTCAATAGCACAGGACAGGACGAAGATGGGCGTGGACGTCATTCACAGATCTGCGTTGTTTATTTAGCGCTATATAAATTTGAACACTTTTTAGGCGACATCTCATGACAGTCTGCTGTGAATACGAGTCTGATCGACACGTACTTGTCGTTTACCTTACTCAGTTAAATAGATAGCAAACATTTGGATCATGCAGTGCCTAGCGTGCGGTTCAAGTTTTAATGACGGAGTGCAGTGCAGCATTTGTCGTAAACACCTTGTCTATGGCTGTGCTCAAATATCAGAAGCTGGATGGAGAAAGCTGGGCGTGGGCAGAAGAAACGCGTCTCCCTTGCAAGTTTCTTCACCTATATCAGTTGCACCGGAACCAGCTTCGCTTTATGAGATCATAAAGGAAATTCGCGAAGTTTAGCGTCAGCTCATTGGTCTGCCAATACTGATAGAAGACGTGAAGACCATCAAAACCGAATTGACTGAACTTAGATCAACCTGTGACTTCATGGGTACCCGACTGGACAACTTTACCTCGAAAATCGCCGATGTTGAGGCTAGGGTCTCCAAAGTCGAAAGCGTGCAGCCGACTTTGGTCAATTCTGAACTGTTTGAACCGCTGAGCTCATATGCCATGAGGCACAAAAGTAAGTCTTTTATAAAATGTCACTTAAGTTTTTTTTTTGTATTTTTATTTTTTATTAAATAATCTAAATTACATTATTATTGCTAATCCTTCGGATATTTTTTTTTATATTGGGAGACCATAATTTAGGTACTACCTAGGTAACTGGCTACCTAGCCATGGCTCTTATCTGATGCCGTCCAATTACATCACCACTTTTGAAACACTACTTATTGATGAGCTAAATACTCTCAATCTGCGACAATATACTTAAATAAACTACTCGAAATATTACACCATGGAGATTAATGATAGGCATGTAACTTTGTCACTTGATCGCCTAAAACCAGCCTATCTATTAGTCTCTGATATTGTGTCGGTCCCACGCCAAGATACAATAACAACACCCGAGCCCGAAATTGTCTCGCCACCGCATATGACGACTTCGCCGAATATAACGACACCACCGGTCGTAACGCGGCGCGTCACCGGCAGTGAGGTTCGCCATATAACCAGGCCTCCGTCACTCGTTCAAGGGCACGCGATAAATGCCTACCGCTTTGCGTGCCGTCCGGCCTCCGGGATACATACGCCAGTAGTAGGCACAGTAGTAGGCTGCCACACGCCCGCTTGAGCGCACGCACGTTAAATGTTAAAACGTTCCTTTAGATACCGAGACCGCATAACTATTGTGCAGTGGATGGATGCCAAAGTAAAAAAACGAATGATATGTACATATGATGAATGATGAAAAATTGTAATTTTTTTCTTTGCCGAGAGACGAACAAAGGTAAAGTAAAAGATATTTTAAATCTTACGTTTTTAGAATTATTTTTTCCCTTTCCTATAAAAATGGACGTAGGAAGGTGCTATGTAAATATTCGTAAATAAAGAAGTTCAGCTATTAGATACATATGTAGATAGATAAGTATTTTAGTATTTTGATTATAGTATTTTGTACACACAATATAGGTCATCGCTTTCCAGATCAGCGTTTCTTCAAATCGATTATGGCTTTGAAAACAACACAGTCCTAAAATCAAGTATTAGGTATCCACCGGCGAACAAAGATTCAAATCTTTGTTGGCGAAGCATCTGAACACCTAGGTAAAAGAGCAATAATAGTATAGGTGTGTAAAGTGTGGTGTGTACTTAGTTCGTTATGACAAAGATTATAACTACTACCATAGTATACCTATTACTACTGCGTATGGAGAGTAGGTAGGTACTTACCTCCCTGTACAAAGGTCACTGCTTTTCTTAACCGACTCAAAAAAAGAGGAGGTTCTCAGGCCATCTGATTTTTTTATTTGTTTGAGAACTCTGTCGTTTATGAACTGATTATTACTACATTGGATGAACGGGTATTTATCGCGTGATTACCTTTATTATTATCCTGACGTTTCGACCACCGAAAGGTATCCATCATTTTAAAAAACTAAATCATAATTGAGCAACCAATAAAAATAGCTGTTTTTTTTCACCACATTCGTTTTATTATAAAAATCTCTTCGTAGAAGCAACCCTAGCCACTCACTCATTCGATGCCGCGTCACAGATTGCTTGCAAGTAGGTGAGGCGGGTTAGCAAAGCAATCTCAACGATTTTGTAGGCTATTATAGCGTAGGTATTTTCGCTTTTGTATTGGAGTGATGTATCTGTTAGTTTCTGTAATCTGTAATATAACTCCATCGACCGGCCACCCGCCGGGTCACTGTCTTATTCCACACTACTTATCGTAACATCACAGTTAGCAGCCCTGCAGACTACAGTTACTTACAACATCGGATGGCGTATCTGCAAACGCCGCGTCAAAACCGCGTTATTGGACAAAATCAACGAAACAATAACGCAACGCACCCACAACATTCCATTGGCAGCTCCACAGCAAATCCCAAGTGCATACAATATAGTGTAGTGCACCATACATAACAAATAAAAAACAAACAATTGCATCACAGTGAAAAATTATGTTACGTAGGTACCTAGTTTTAATCATTTTAGTTAAGTCATTCATGTATTCTTTTTGGGTTTTAATAAAGATAATTTTTTTGGAACATTTCATAGTTCGATTTAGAAGGGGAGGTCTATGGCGCATATGTATAAATAAGCTTAGTATTTAAGTATCTACCTCAACGTTAACAACTTGAGCTTGTGTTGTGTCTTGAATTAATTATTAAATCCAGTCGTACACTTTTCGTCGTACAGAATACACGCGTTTTACTTGGCACCCTTCTGATATAGGTAACCGCACAGATAATATAATAGACTAGTAACCGCTACCATACATACACCTGCAGGGCTAGCATGGGCTGGGGATAAAACTTTTGTCCACCGGTTATTTCCACTGACAAGGGATAAAATTATTTTATCCACCTGCCAAAGCACGGCAACAGGGGGAAAGAGAATTATATCACTTTTTGACATTAGACGTGGACAAGCGTTTCCCCTGGTTTGTTGACCGTGAATAGTTTATCCACCCTTGTCGCCATGCTCGGAGTGGACAAAATTGACAGAGGGGAATAGTATTTTGTCCTCTCCCCGTGGATAAAATATCTCCGGCCATGCTAGCCCTGCTGAGTGGTTTATCAAACCCACACCATTGCCAAAATATGAATGTATAGGTAATTAATTACAAAACTAATTAGACGGATATAATACTAATCTTTATAAAATTATATACATAAGTTACCCTAGGCAATTCATGCACAACATTTGCCTTTTACACTACCTAAATCAAATTTGTTTTACGTCTAGCAGGCGACTCAATTTTTTTTATTATTTATCGAGTAATAGCCGATATATATATTTACTAATGAATACTCTAAGAATAATGACATAACGTTACGTCATTTTCCTAAGTGAATACTTGTCTTCGGACGCTTTTGAGGAATTATTTATTTCTGGCTATTTATTAATAAAAAATTGTATATTCTTTTGACGTTAGATAAGTAGTCAGAGGAATGTACTCAGCCTTGATATATAAAAAAACAACTTAGCACTTTCTGGATCACAGAGCTAGCAACACTAATCTAACGCAACAACAAACATCATACGGTACCTAGTACGTGAGCAGTGTTGCCGATTTAGCATTTTATATGCTAAATTTGGCATATTTTCTTTCTGTATAGCACATTATTTTGTCGTTTAGCATATAGCATATTTTTTTAGCATTTTTTAATAAATTAAATTAAGAAAACACGAAACGAACATCTATTTAGTTTAATAAAATATAAACATGAAACGAACAATCTCTTTTGTTCTGTGACTTCTAGGGTATTCCCCAATAAAACTGTTTTGCTTTGTCAGATGGATACCATAGACAAACATCATTACTTCCCTCCCTCTTCTCTGTAGGAATGAGGGAGAAAGAGCATCTTCAATCATTCTATAATTACTTATTTCAAAAAATTCTAAGTAGAAGCAGTGAAGCAGTGCGATCTTGCAGCTTGTTGTTATTTTTCAATATGCCTCCTAAGTACAGTCAACATTACCGGTCAGACTGGGAGTAAATGCCAGAGTTCAAAGAGTGGTTGCAGCCCGTTGAATGTCAATGGGGTAATAAATATAGTACATGTTAAATGGGCATGCACATCTTCCACCATACAGTTCTGGAGCGAAGTCATCGAATATCAAGATGCAGCTGGCAATAACCCCATTACTGATTTATCTCAGTTTGTAATATCTTTGCTGTCGTTACCTCATTCAAAGGCGGAGATTGAACGTGTTTTCAGTCAAATGAACTTGGTAAAGACCAAGCTTCGGAATCGTTTGGCGGTGAAAACCTTAAATGCCATTTTATATGTCAGATTTGGCCTTAAACGGGCAGGAAAGTGCTGTTATTCATATACAATTCCAGATGACGTACTGCGCTGTATAGGTACAAAAGAGACTTATGATTTAGACTCTCAGTCTTCCACATCTACTGCTACTGTTGATGAAGATCAAGATATAGTTTTTTTATTTCAAAACTTGGAGTAATGCTACGTAGGTACATTTGTATATTTTATAATAATTTTTATTAAAATTTTAAATTTATTTGGCATTTTATTTTAGCATATTATTCAAAAAGTAGCATGTTTTTGGCATTTTTTTATCCTCACTTTAGCATATTTCGTAGTAGTATAGTTGGCAACACTGTACGTGAGCAAGAAGCAAGCAGTAGTAAATCCAGATCCACAGAGCGCTTTCCTGACTAGGTACAACTTTTGTAAAAGAAAAATGGTAAATATAAACTTCCTGGTATTATCGTGAATAAGTAACAGTTACATACATTCAACAAATACTTTATTTTCTAGGCGACTGAAGTTGAGGATACTATCAAGAGGATTCAGGCCCATAAAGGTGTAATGGGTGTCGTCATAGTGAATCACGAAGGTTTGGTCGATTTCTACTTGTAACTATTTAACTTTTTCCCACAGTACATGTTGAGTACATGTACCCATATCTACATCTACCCCATAACTAAATCTTGGAGGGAGCAAGTCTACCAACTTTGATAATTTTCTTTTTGAAGGTAAATACAAACAGCTTCTGTTTACTAATTTATTTTTTCAGGTATTCCTATCAAGAGTTCTTTGGACAATGCAACATCTGTTTTGTATTCTGGATTGATTGGACAACTCACAGAAAAGGCCAGGAATGTAGTCCGTGAAATGGTTAGTTTATTTATACTCTGCATGCTACAAAATTTGGCACTCCACTTATCAACTAGGTTGCCACTGAGGCAACCTAGTTGATAAGTGGTGTTAGGATTTAGTACTGCAGTGTTTGCCCCTTTCTCTTGCTTATGGATGCATGCAGTCAATCTTTGTGTATGAACATTTTCCACTACTTCCAACCCACCTGCCAAGTGGAGTAACGATGCAGTAAGAATCTGTCTAGGAATGCCTCTAGAAGGGCAGCATGGTATTTTCATGTATCAACGTTTTGCACTGCTTCCTACCCATGATCAGTACCTACTTGGAGATACATGCAGAAGGCCTTTGTCCAGCTACAGACAAAACCATGATGATTCCTGTTCGTTTAGTTTTTAAATAAGGTCATTATGTAGTAGTAGTTTTCTTGACAAGACTATATAATAATGAATGACCTAATTTGTAAAGGTCTGTTGTCTCCCCGCATACCTAATTATTACAACACTTCTAAATAACATATTGTATCGCCACAGGTATTGTGGGTCAGCAGTGTTAAAGTATCAACACAATATTTTTGATGGAAACCCTTTTACATTTCGTTTCAGGATTCCACCAATGAGATAACATTCCTAAGAGTCAGAAGTAGAAGACATGAGATTCTCATAGCACCAGACCGAGAATTCATACTCATTGTAATTCAGAACACATCTGACTAAGAACCCTATCGGTCCAGTAAGCTTACTACAGGACTTCAATGGATGAACCAATTTGTTATGTTGCACATTTAAAATTTAACCCAAAATACTGAAACAGTCCTTCGTCATCCAGAATTAAAAAATTTAGCAGGGAAAATGCCAAATCTTTTTTGGATATTATTCTCTACTGTTATTATTACTACTTTTCAACCAATTTCTTGTTGAAATTTTCTTGATCAGATTTAAGGTTGCCTGGTTATGGTTGAGATGAAATTTGGCATACTCCTTCAAAATGGTCATTGTTATAAGATGATGTATTTTTGTTAAACCTCTCACGAAGCGTAGGTACCAAATGAGTGCTCCAAAAACCTAGTCTTAAATTTATTTTATGGACTGTTTCAGTACACAAGCTAGGGTTAGATGCTTGTTTAAGTTCAAAATAGGCAATAACTTTAACTTACCTAACTAGTGCATTGTAGTGTTATTGACAAAAGTAATGTGCCTACAGGGTGTAACTTTCAAATAATTTGATAATTTAAATATTTTATTTATATTTAGTATCTAAGTGTCATGTTTTCTAAATTCTTTTATTTTGTAGTCACTAATAAAAACAATATTTATCAAGTGTTTATTTTTACTACAAACAAAATAGGGAGATAATTGAAACAAGGTAATGTAAAAAAAGTAAATTGTATTATTTGCAAAGCATGGTAAAAAAATACATTGATATAAATCGTTAGATACGACCTCACCGTACTGAGACCGCGCCCGCGCCGTTGTTTCCAAACAATTAAGTGAGCTCACTCATGGAAGAAAGAGAAAGTGAAACGCGTGGCGTGTTGCGCATTTCGTCGGCAGTATATTGTAAACAATGCCAGTTTTTGGTGAGAGGGCTCATCTAACGTTTTTATATCAATGAATAAATATCAATCAACAACCAAAGCCCAAACTTTATTATTCTCTAAATTTATCAGTCTACGACCAAAATGAGTCCCGTGGGCCGTAAAGCTATTTGCGCACCGATTGCCACCGACCGCCAATACACGATGGCTCAGCTTAGGCTAACACGAGCTTGATACAAGGGTGAATACCATCCACACGTTCGGAAAACAAACGCCAATGTGATTGTCCTTTATGATCGCCCGCGCTCGTCTAGCTAAAAATATATCAGTAACCACCAAAGCCAAACTTTCATCATCATTTCAGCCATAAAACATCCACTGATGACAGGCCCCCTCCCTCCCTCATGGATCTTCATGAGTGGTAGTTGCCATACTCACCGCGCTTGGCAGGCGGGTTGGTGAGCGCAGTACAGGATGTTGATACACAGAAAGACGCTACTGCCCATCTTCCGAAGGTATCCTTTAGCAGGATCTTACTGCATCTATGGGCATGAGAGGAGGGGTAACATTCTACTGCCGGCACCCCAATTCAAACTTTATTATTCTCTCAGTGACCTCATATTAGGAAGAACCCAATAGGTAAAAGAAGTATGCATGGATGAAAAGATAACCATCCAAAACCTACATCATAGTTTTGTCTAATATTAAGTAATACAGAAATATGAAGAAAGAAATTTAACTGTGTGCAGACAGAACCAATTTGAATGTAGATTTTGGACAACAGTAAACTTACCAACGTCTTCTTATCGTGTTGGAGATCATTGATTGTCCTTCCTATTATTGTTCATTTTGGTTTTTATCTTCATTTTAACCAGTACCCGCTCGATTTTTCATGCTTTTAAGTATGAAATGCTTTCATGGACCAATTTTTCATTTTTGCAGACATTACAGGCGAAATTAAATTTAGAGAAATATTTACTGCAAAACTACTATCAAAATAAAAAAGTTTGCGCTGATCAATTAATTTCGCAAATATGTATTTATTACTAAAACCATTTATAATTTATTAGAGTAGTTGTAAGTAGTGGTTGTAGTAGGTGCGGCAGCGATAGTATGGACATCTAGTAATTATTATAAATCTTGTACCTACCTGTACTTACTCATTGTTTTTTAAATTCATGGTTTTTAGTAGTCCAAGTTACACTTTCAAGTAACTATCATTCGTACATTAATTAGCGGGAATGTTCTGTTCACATTACTATGTTGGTAGCGGGACGACCCTTATCAAGTACCTTCTGCAGTTTGTCAAGGTTGAAAAGGGCTCACCTTGTTTGCGCCAATTAAGGTCTTGTGTCTTATATTGTATGGGTATGTTTATCAGGAAAGTTCTTTGGATGCTCTGATATTTAAGTCATAGTCTATTTCATACTGGTTCACCTGTGTGTTTTCTAATTATTTTGTTATACAAAAATGGGTATAAGTATTCTATCAATCATCTGGTTTCCATAAAACAAACTGTGCTTAGTTTGGGACTGCATGGAGCTAATATTTATTAATCAGTATGTAATAGCGTCCTTTAGATTTTGCGCTAATTTTAACTATTTTAAACCTACTTCTTTTATGAGATTGCAATGGACAGGTGATAGGGGGCGAGTTCTCTTACAAGAGGCCATGACTTTCATGGGGCCATGTGCCATTATCTGGGAAGTACTTCGTAGGTTTAAAATTATGGTTTATTTCACAACTGTTTTAACTTCCACAATAGCATCAAGCCATGATTCTCTGCACCAATGAAATAAGTATGTAGACTATTTACGGTTTTATTAAATATTCCTCCATTCACGTACTTTGTAGTCCGCTTCGCGGTACATCAGATCCTATTAAAAATCGACCTTCGTGTTAACAACAGGCGATGGACAGAGATATTGCTTCCTTTAAAATTTTAAAATACAGATACAGGGTAGTTCAGTTTTTCTTGTCGTTTAAACAAAAAGTCCAATTTTATATTTTACATGTTATTTATTACCAGTCACACAAAAATTTAATACATACTTTTACTTTTCAACATGTTTTAACGTGCTACACCTAAAGCCATTTTAATATTACAGAATGTATTTGAATCGGTTTGTGTTTTGCTTTTTATATAAACTTTATTAGAAATAAATTCTACTACCTAAACATCTAGCTATGTGAATTAACTTTTATATGTAAGACATGTTTAAAGTTCTATGTGTCTAATTTTCGTAAATAAATCTTATCCCTAAACATCGTTTAGAAATTAATAATAAAAGTTTTGTTCTTAATCGAACGTTATAATAAAATTTAATGCGCGAGGGCATTTTACATGCTGTTTAATTGGTGGTATTGCTAGCAGCCTTTTACAATTAAAAGTTTGTTGCTTTTTTAAACGCTTTAACAATGTTAGTTAGTTTTTCAACCGTCAGCTTATTGGTCCAGAGGAAAATTAATATTAAATTAGTTTTTCAACTAAATAATTAGCTTTAAAATATTTTTGCAGATATCCGGTTTTTGGTCTACATATTGTAGAGTTTTGCATGTTTTGATATTTTAGACCACCAGATTTGCACTTACTTGCATTAGTTGCGCTGCGGCTTGCCCTGAGACCTGAAAGTTGTTTGCAATTTTGGTTATTTAAGGTTGAAAATGTTCTCAAAAATCTCTCAAAAGAATAATATTTCACTTACACTTAAATACTGAAAAGTTAAACTTAGTATTAAATAAATAAATAAATATCACAGTTGCTATCAGGTATCTATGTTTTGTAATTAAAAACTTTGGAAATAAATGAATGAATTTCTTATACCTTGACCATTATCAGGTTAGTTTTTGTTAATTATTAAAAACATAAATACTGTACATACTTACTTCTGCGGGCGGTTACCGTAGGGCTGCGCCCTCGGGAACGCGTTGTGTCCGCCGGCGCCGTGGTGGCGCTGCGGCCCTCCGGCTTGCGGGCGACGAGTGCCCACCTGAAACACAAGGATACATTTACATTTTAGGTATCTCTTAGGCTAGTCGCGCACTAGACAGCCAGTCGTCAGCTAGCTGCGTGAAGCCTGAGCCAGTATAATAGGCGAATGTATTTCGCTGCCGCGAGTCTCCGCGCACTTGTCTAGGCCGCCAGACGTATTTGTGTTGCGTGCGAAAGTTTTTTCCGATACAAAATTGCAATATATCGGACAGACATCAGTTATAAGATCGCGGCGTCATAGAGCCTTAATAAGTTAATATATTTAATGGCTTTAATGGTTAACCATTAAAGCGTTCTTATCAAGAAATGTAATCTTCAAGGATCGCGGTGTTTAGGGGCGGGTGATTTTGACGACCTCGAAGCACTAAAATAGGTGTTGACAAGTGACCACGACATTCAGTGTAGTTTATTTTAGGGATCAAATGTTAAAAAGATTACAATCCATTATAATCCCTAAAATAAAATTCGTTATTGTTCCCGGGCACCGGCGTCCGCGCGGTACCTGATGGAGCGAAATGTCGTTCGGTCACCGGCGTCCGGTGTATCCTTCGAAGGTACGACGCTGCTCCCGCACGAAAAACACATTCAGATAAGAGTTGAAATATAAGATCATTTACTGATAAATATCGTGGGGTACCGGCAGTGGAGTATTACCCCTCCTCTCATGCCCGTGGATGCAGTAAGAGCCTGCTAAGGGATATTTCCGGAAGATACGCAGCAGCAGCGTCTTTCCATGCATCAACATCACGTACTGCGCTCGCCAACCCACTGCCAAGCGTGGTGAGTATGGCACCCTTCATGGCGATCCATGCCATGTTCAGTAGTGGACTAGTAACTGCACTGTACCTCGCGTGAAGATGCCTGCTTGTAATCGTTCCTTGGCTCGTCCTTGTAGTAAGGTTCATCCTCGTAGAAGCGCTCCGGGGCGCGGTCGTAGTAGAACTCGTCTTGTCCGCGGGGCGGCACGCGCATCTGTAAGTTAACTATTTGTAAGTCAATCATCTTCATTTGCAGTACTCCTCCCGGTCTCGTGCTAGCCTCATCCAAGTACGATATTATTGTCTGACCATCTTTGCAGTCAGACGGCCGACCGAGAATATTTTATATTTGTGAAGGACGGTGTCCAGTGGCCCTGGTGTTCCATAGGTAGGGATCGTCATAGCTGTAGTTGGTCTCCATAGCGGAGCAGGCGCGATCCAGGATGCTGATGAGCTTCGTCTTGCGTGGAACACGTGACAGACATGGCCATCCATGTCAAGTTCCCAAAGCTCTTCCAGTGCCATCACTGGAAGAGCTTTGGGAACTAGAAGTCTAATAAATAAATAAATAAATAATGCTGGACAAATCACACAGCATCATCTAGCCCCAAGGTAAGCAGAGCTTGTGTTATGGGTACTAGATGACTGATATACTTAATACATTATACTACATAGATAGATATTTTTATTATATATAGAAAAACACCCAGAACAAATATCTGCAGATCGTACAGACATTTGTCCCGAGGCGGGAATCGAACCCGCAACCCCTTGCGTCGCAGGCGGACCTTCGCCCGCTGCGCCACAGAGCTCGTAATAGAACCCTTAAACTGACCGGTGGCTTCCACAGAGTACTTCATAGCTGTAGTGGTCTCCATGACGGAGCGAGCGCGGTTCAGGATGCTGATGACCTTCGTCTTGGGAGACGTGAAATGGACGGCAATGAAAGACCTTTGCAAACTAGAAGACCAATAGAACCTTCATACTGACCGGTGGCTCCGGTGCTCCGTAGGGATCGTCATAGCTGTAGTTGGTCTCCATGGCGGAGCGGGCGCGGTCCAGGATGCTGATGACCTTCGTCTTGGGAGACGTGAAATGGACGGCAATGGAAGAGCTTTGCAAACTAGAAGACCAATAGAACCCTCATACTGACCGGTGGCTCCGGAGCCCCGTAGGGATCGTCATAGCTGTAGTTGGTCTCCATGGCGGAGCGGGCGCGGTCCAGGATGCTGATGACCTTCGTCTTGGGAGACGTGAAATGGAAGAGTTTTGCAAACTAGAAGACCAATAGAACCCTCATACTGACCGGTGGCTCCGGTGCTCCGTAGGGATCGTCATAGCTGTAGTTGGTCTCCATGGCGGAGCGGGCGCGGTCCAGGATGCTGATGACCTTGGTCTTGGGCGGAAGACGCGGCATGGGCGGCGCGGCCATGCGGGCGGGCGCGCGCGGCGGGGGACGCCCGTGCGGGCCTCCACGGCCGGGCATGGGCATCATCTCTGTGGAAATAGGAGTTTTAGTGAGGAGTTTTGGAAGCAGTTTTCAGTAGTGTTAAAGATTCACCAGTGTTATGTATGGATCCTGCTCATGCTTTATTCTGAGAATAAGGTTGACTAAGTGAGGGTAGTTGTATACTTTCTGCGATTGTCAGTCATCAAGCACATATCCAATAGAGGGGAAATAAGGTCTTAAGAACTCCGAAACACATTAGTGCTTTGCACTAATGCAATGACAACTGTCTCTCGCCTTGACAGTACAGCGCCAACAGCCAACCTGTGTACTTTTCCATACAATTATGAAATATTTTTGGCGGAATTGTTGTTTAGACTAAATAAATTACATTTCAACTCTATTGGGTATGGTCCTCGATGTTGCCAGTTCATAGATTGCTACCTAGCTCAATACATGTGTTTACCCAATGACTTTGTTATTGGACATAACTACCAGCAATGATTCTTGGACAGTTTATGTGGTGCTTAGGTGTTCTCTAACCACGAGATATAGGTTTTTAAGTAAATTGGATTTTGTAGTATGAATGTTCAGTTATTTTCTAGTGGTTTTATTAAGTTAGATGCGGTTTTCAGAAGTTTTAAAGATTCACCAGCAATTATTTTTTTTGGTCAGTTGATATGGTGCTTTCTTTCCAAGGCATATTTGTTTGCAGGTTTTTACAAAAATAATAATTTTGTAGTATTTTATTAAGAACGCATAACCATCCAGTCAGAAACTAAGCAGAATATTGTGGATACGGGACTTTTAATATATATTACTTATTCCTTTGTGTGAACTTTGTCTTTTTTCTCATACCATAACGAGGCTGACTGTACCTACACTGCCGGCCAAAAGTTTGAGACCACTTGTAAAAATCTTTGTAACCACCAAAATATTTCAAAAGTACACATGATAAAGAGCTAATTTGAACACCTGCGTATTCTATTGTTATCAAAGAATTTCTAAGAGTCATTTTTATTGTATATTTTTAAGTTATCATCCTTTAAAGGTCTATTGTTTCAAAACATAAATGAGTACCGCGCGCTTACCAGGTGATAGAGTCATTGTTATATTTTTTATGGCCTGCTCATTTCTAATTATTTTGGTTTTGTTTTGCGGTAACCGTACTTCCGGATTATTTTAGCTTCCTTAAACATATTTTTTACCTGAGTTTTGATGGAGTAAATTTTTCATTATCTTAACTAGTCTGAGCTCGTCGTTGTTACAGTGAAGACATCTTAAAATGGGAAAAGTGCGCGAAATTAGCACTGAAACTCGTTCTGCCATAGTTGTTTTACACGGCGAAGGCAAATCTGAACGTGCGATTGCCTCTCAACTTAAGTTGTCGAAGACTTGTGTTCATAACGCAATAACCCGATACAAGGAGACTGGCAGTAATCAAGATCGTTCGCGATCGGGGAGACCGAGAGCTACCACTTCTAGCGAGGATAATTTCATCGTCGTTACCAGCAAGCGGAATAGACGCCTAACCGCACCAGAAATCCGCGCAGAAGTGAACAAATCCCGATCAGAACCTGTGTCATTGACTACAGTAAAAAGACGATTGAGAGATGCTAAGTTATTTGGTCGCGTCGCCGTTCGAAAACCACTACTAAGGCCACAAAACAAAAAGAAACGGATGCAGTGGGCCCTTACCCATCGAGACTGGACTGAAGAAGACTTTAAAGAAGTTCTTTGGATAGATGAATCCAAGTTTGAAATATTTGGTTCAAAACGACGAATTTTTGTTCGACGTATCGCCGAGGAAAAGATGATGCCAGATTGTGTGGTGCCAACAGTTAAGCATGGTGGTGGTTCCATTATGGTCTGGGGATGCTTCTCGGGCCATGGAACCGGAGATTTGGTACGAGTCGAAGGAATCATGAAAAAGGAGCATTATAAACGAATACTACAGCAAAATGCCGTTCCGTCTGGTTTAAGATTAATTGTAAATGGATTTTTTTTCCAACAAGATAATGATCCTAAACATAGTTCAAAATTATGCAGGGGTTATTTAGAACATAAAGAAACAGAAAGGGTGTTAAAAAACATGGTGTGGCCCCCTCAGAGTCCGGATCTCAACCCCATTGAGCTATTGTGGGAAGAGCTTGACAGAAATGTGCGCAGTAGTTGTCCCTCCTCACAAGAAGACATGTGGAAGGCTTTACAAGAAAGCTGGAACAATATCTCACAAGATACAATTGATAAATTGATTGCTCGTATGCCGAGACTAGTGAAAAAAGTTATAAAATGCAAGGGAGGCTTTTTTGACGAAAAATCCGTTTAATGATTTTATTAAATATGAACGTCATTTTTAACGTAAATGTTTGATATTTCTTGATTTTTTTTTCTTCTTCTTGATGAATGTGTATTAGTAAATAAGCATTTTAATTAATATCTAAACCTCTTGATTTATATTTTGAGTTTTATTTCATTTTGCTACTTAGATGTAGGTGGTCTCAAACTTTTGGCCGGCAGTGTATGTTCAACAAGAGCACCCATCAGTTTATCTTGACCTCAGCTTGTACCTTTATTTATCATTGGTTGAAATAAATCAAGAAATCTATTAACCTCAGATACCCAGGAAGATGGACCAGTAGTATCTTCCCGTGTATCAACATCCCGTACTGCACCTGCCAACAGGATGTGGACAGTATCTCCTACGGCTGACGATGTATTACCTCTATCCATCGGGGGCTGACCCCACATCATGCCACCGGGTCCCTCCGGGGGGTCTGGAATCAGGTACTTCTTGACCTCAGCTAGAGCGTACGCGATCCTAGCGTGCGCCTCGGCCGGAGGGGCTATGGATGTAATCTCAACATGCAGCTCATCAGTCAGATGAGAGTACTTAGGGTCCAGTGAGTTGCGGAGCTCCTCTTCCTTTTGTCTGGAATTTTGAAGTAACAATAGTATATGCAACACCTAAAACAAGCATTACCTAAATCATACCATAGATGCAAAAGATAATGTGAAACACTTCCCAAATTATAGGTGTACCTATGTTTGGTATCAAAAAGGAAATTCTTAATGAATAGAAAATAGGTTTAAGGTTTGCGTTTGCGCACGGCGCAACACTGCCCGTGTTGCGCCGTGCGCAAACGCAAACTAGTAAGTTAGCGGAAGATCCAGGAAGGACCGGGGTGCGAGCGGCCGAAAGAGTCCAAAAAGGTCACTCCCTATTGTTTTCCGACACAAACCGGTTTGTCTAGCTCTTACTACTCCATTTACGAAGTTATGTTCACAAATCAAGAGCAATTTTTTCGTTCATCCTAATATTATCCCAAGGATTTGGATCTAAATTCTGCCTATTTGGAGCCTAAATCCTTTCACTTGTCAGGAGTGACGATGCACCAAACTCTTTGGAATGTGATAGATGGTCCCACCAACAATGCCTTCACAAGACATCTTCATCATCATTACCCACAGCCCAACTTTTACGGTTATAACTTTTACCTGTCTCTCATGGACCCTCTGCCCAAAACTGCCATTTTGCACATAGTCTCCTCCTGTAGTTGCTTCATTGTGTTACCCTTGGGGCCAAGGAGTTTGCCAACAAAGTTGAACTGTAAAAAATAATTGTATATAATGATGGAGGAGCCAGTGGAGCAAATGCTACAGGAGCTCATAGAGTCATGCCCTTCTTAAACAACATCTGCATATCTTATACAAATGAAAAATTCAATCAAAATTTTGTCTCTGACAGGACTCCAACCTGTAACATTCAGACAAACACCTTTAATGCAGGCTGCCTTTACCGTTTCGGCTACAGAGACACGAAAATCTAGACTGCCTTTATCAATACCTTAGTGTGGGTTTGCACTTTAATAACAAATAAACTGCATCTTTTGCTCATGGAAAGCTGCCAGTGGTCGTGGGTCCTTCTCCAATATTTCATGGAGTTTGGTTGGCTAGGTTTGGGGCAGAATCATGGGGGTACAATGCACAATACAGGATGTAGGTGCAGATCTGGTATCTGAATCTAATGGAGTAGTGTATGCAATACCATTGCATACATACACTGTCTCATCTGTCCTATGTATTTGATGGGTTCTTGGTCCTAGTATTGTTGGTCAGCAAACTGTCACTGTTATCATGAGTAACTGTCATGAAAGGGTGGGAATGGTGAATGCTTCATGTGTATAAGATCAGTGAGTTTTTCATAGCACCTATTATGTGTTACAACTTTTGACACTGATGGTTGATGGATACTATAATAACTTTTTGTGTTTGTTAATAAATAGAAAATATGCAGACCTGAGACAAATATCTGCAGAGAGCAAACATTTGTACTCCAGTGGGGAACCGAACCTACAACCTATTGCATGCTATAATATTAACTTTTACTCTAGACCTCGCATAGTTTTCTGGAAAAAATATTTATTGTTATGTATGGATCCTGGCCTTGTCTGCTTTATTCTGAGAATAAGATTGTCTAAGTGAGGGTAGTAGTATAATTTTTGTGATTTCCAGTCCATGGATTACTACCTAGCTCAATATACATGTATTTACATTTCAAAATGCAGCATTGATGCAAGTAAGAATCTGCATCCCATACTGTGCTCACTAACCTGCCTGTCAAGTGTGGTGAGATTGGCAACAACCCCTCATGATCAGTACAAAGATCCATGAGCTATAGGTCCTGTAGCTGAGATGAAGATGATGATGAAAAGGCTAAATGTATTATACCTTGGGGTGCTCCTTCAGTGGCACAAGAACCTTGACGGACACCTTAGCAGGCTTCTCCTTGTATACATCAAGGTATTTCTGGTCCCTGCCAGGAGCCCTCCCAGATGCCTGAACTTTGACAACCTCTATAAAGAATAATAAAAACAATTATAATGCTGGATAATTCACACAGCATCATCTAGCCCCAAGCTAAGCAGAGCTTGTGCTATAGAAACCAGCAGGCTGATTGATTACATATCTCGCAACAGGTTTGCATCTTGTGATCACCGTTGTCAAAACATTCAATTCCTTGCTGTTATCTTAGAAAAATAACCTTTGACAGTGATGATCGCGAGATTTACGCCTGTTGCGGGATACATTGCCTGCAGATGATTGATAAAATACGTTTTATTGTAAATACATAGAAAAATACACAGACCAGGGACAAAAATCTGCAGAAAAACTACAAACATTTTTCAATCTGAAGCGACCAAATAAATTAAGACTTTATTCAATTATTGTGATGTTATTTTATAAATTGACAGAAGCTCTTGCAGTACCACTGAAGTTATTTAGTGGTACTGCAAGGACCTGTCCTTTCTTGTTTTTTGAGATGGAAGCAGGGCATGGTCTTGCCCAGCAGTGAGAAACATCAGACTAGCAGCAAATAATCAAAATACAATTGTGTCTTTGGACTATAAACATACAAGTAAAAGACCAATGGAGGGAAATCATGAAATCATTTTGTTTTGGCATGGAATGTGTGGTGAATGATGGTGTTGCATGGAAAATACTTTCATCCCACGAGGTCAATGAACTTTTGAATCATGGTGATTCCGCATCCACTCGTGTTTATTGTACCTTTACCGTTAGCTCTGAACATTGTGAATAAGCAATGACTAAGTATTGACTATCGTACGTACGTAATTAGTCATACACTCTAGCCCAAGGAGATAGTTATTTTATTATACAATGAATTTTGTTCAAACATAACATTAACAAGCGCATTACCTTGGTCGATAAGTTTCGTCGATATCGGGAATTTTCCATTGCTCAGTCTGATTTTCTCTGCCAGCACTTCCCTCATGTATTCACCGGCTTTTTCGTTCAATTTGACGCCATCCTCGCCATCTTGTTGCGAATCGTTGGCCGCGTCCTGCTGCGCATTTCGCTTGAAATCGCTGCTATTGTAGCCGTTATCGTACTTTTCTGACTTAATCATTATGATTAACTCTTAGACACTACGACTGATCTTTAAAAAAATTAAATATGTTTTTCCGTAAAATTAAAAAATACACGCGTCACCTAGACCGACGTTCCAAGCGGCCTTTGACCGAATGATTGATTGAATGAAGGAAGAGTGAGTGAGTCACGAGAGAAATAAAATGAATAGAACGAATAAATTGCCATCTTTTAGCCACTTCCGGTCCGGTCAGTGTCTCCAACAACACCGTAATTACGGTAGACCTACCGTAATTCCTGTCAATCTACCACCTACCGTACCTATGTCATTACGGTGCCTTATTCTACCGTAATTCATAATCTTATTGCATGGCAACATAAAATATACAAATTTTGAAAAGTTTTAAGAGTATTTCACTGGCAGCACTGTCAAATTGAAAGCAGTGTTGCCGCTTTGTCCTAGAGCACGCTAGATCTGGCCTTTAAAACGAATCGATTTCTCTACATTTCACTATTTAGCCCTAAGTAATGTACGTTGTACGAAAACTTCTCTTAGCATACTTATTGATTTGACTAAAGGATATTGCTAGTCTTGTGGGACTTTATTAAAATTAATATATTAGTTGTTACTGAATTTCATATCAAGGATTAAAATTTAACATCGAACAAAACTATTTTCTTTTTTAGTCCTTTCTAGCCCTACTTATTATGACTGAATTCGTGTAACTTAACGACTTAAAAACAAAAAAAAAGAAATAAATTGTCAACTAGGTCTATTGCTGGAAACCTATTGACACAGCAGGTTATTAAGAAGAATGGTAAAAACTGCGTGGATTTCCATCCTACTCCTGAGAAGATTAAGAAAATGAATATTTCGATGTTTATAAACAATTAATGCATACCTATTTGACGCGACACTTAGGTACCTACCTAAGCTTAAATCACATTTCACTGGAATGTAGTTCAAAATACCGAGTTGTATTTCAAGAATTTGTATAGTAAAATATTACCTACCGTATTTTTATTTTATAGTCTGTCGTAGTTTTCTAAAAACTACCGTATTTTTAGACAAGCAACACCGTATTATAAGAATAAGAATAGTTTTATTGTATTATTTATTGTGTAGTTGTATAAACTAGGTTGTTCTTGAGCTTGGAAAGTAATTTTGCTACAGAACAATATACCCTAACGAGAATTTTGCGCACTAAAGAATATGCTCATCATTGCATACCTTTTTACCGTAGGTACTTCCTCGTAGACGCAACTTAAAAACAACCTTTCACCCTTACACACACACAGAGCTTTATAGACATCTTCAGAATCAAAATCAGAATCATAAATATTTTTATTGCGGAAAATAAAATAGAAAATATTAATTGAAAATTGTTGTACCTACCTACATCAAGATCTTTAGTTTGTACTGTTTTTAACAATTTGTCAAACACTAAATGCTAATCAGTCAGAAATAATTTTACTTTACATACTCGCTGTCTCTGGAGTTTATTTCTAAGCGTAGGACTCTCGAAAAGTTTTAAATCTAATCTAATGAGCCGTTTTCAGTAAAAAACAAAAAAGTGTTTCCTACTAAACTTAACAGATGGAGCTGGCAAGCGGAGAAAGCAAGTTTCTCAGAACAAGGAAACTTATTCATTTTCATTTCATTCCTTTATCTGAGGCAAGTTTGTGATTAATCACAAATTGCTGTCATTGTCAAATTGTGTTTCCTACCAGTAAAATAAAACTAACGCCATCTATATGGTTCGAGGGAACTATTTTTGAAGTTTTTACTTTTTCATGAAAACACCTCATTGAAAGCTAATGTGTATTTTGATTGTAGTTACTTAAGTGCCTTTACTGTACATGGTGTTATTAACGTGTGGAATATTGATGTTGTATGTAGTTGTAGGTTTCTCAGTGTAGTGGGTCGGTTGGACTTTACATTAAAGTAGTGAAAATTATTCTTGACAAAAAGACAAATTTCAAAAATAAATACTTAAGTACATGTTAAATATTTTTCTTTAATTAAAATCATCAAAGCGAGTCTGTCTTGATAGACAAAACCGTAGTATGACTGGTTAGCGATATTTTTTGATAAGATAGAGCTAAGGACTGAAAGATGCGTATTATAGTAATTTTAATATAAAACAATGCGTTTTTGCGACATAAACAGTCGTATCTTTTTTCAGGTTATCTTAGAATATTGATTTTTTTCACAGCTTAAAGAGGCTGTAGATTTAAGCATATGGCTTTAATTTCAACACAATACCTCCGCACGTTCTCGAGATAAAGGGTCTTGACAGATCGACAGACAGACAGACGGAAAACAAAGTGATCCTTTAAGGGTTCCGTTTTTTTCCCTTTGGGGTACGGAACCCTAAAAACGAGGTAAAAAAAAAATATCTCCAGGTAAGACCTAACCGTCAAACGACCAAGGCTAAACATGACGGCGAGGCATGCCAAAGATGGCTGGCGCGATGACTCAGATCTTCCATGGGAGCTGGTGGAAGATTGCACTGGAGGACAGGGACCAGTGGAGAGAATCGGCTCCCCCGTTTCTCTCCACTGGCCTTTACCCAGCATTGATAATTGTTACCCACCACTCTATGGCTTATCAATAAGTATGTACCTTCTTAAAAAAATCATAAATCATATCAACTCAATACAATCCTTTTTTAATACCTAATAATAAAAAAAAATACACACGTGTCCAATTTTTTTTATAGTGTTAGTATAATTAATTCAAAATTCAAAATTCAAAAAATACTTTATTCAGTGCGGCCGCATGGACCTTATTGACGCATTGGACGCATATTGACGCAATGGAATCAGGTGTTACTTTGCGGAAATCCATGACAATAAAATGCAATGAAAATATCTAGTTTAAATTCCGCTAATGCTGAGATGCATGAGCACCACCCTCCCGCCCGCTAATTATGCACATGCAGGGAGAACTAGGTTGCGTTCCAGTCGCCGACCAGTTAACACCTCGGCGTCTCACCTGAAGATGCCTCGCGGAGAGGCGAAACACGTGTCGTCGTGTGGGTTTGGGTATGCATGTTGCACTAACAACCTAGTTCTCCCTGCATGTGCATAATTAGCGGGCGGGAGGGCGGTGCTCATGCATCTCAGCATTAGCGGAATTAAAACTAGATAATTTTCATTGCATTTTATTAAATTAGGTATTAGTAATAATATACGTTTATTTCAGGCAACATTATTAGTAAAGTACAAGATAGAAAATTCTTAAAACTACCTACGGCCATTCCTTGAGAAGATGAGAAGGTCGTTAGCATACACATACAGAAAATAAATCTTTATTCAGAGAAGTACCTACAATATTTTGCCTAAAAACAATCCGGCTTTCGTAAGGGACGTTGTAGGTACCTACGCAACTGCGCTGATGGACGTCGTGGATCATATAAATAAGCGGATCAAAGATGCTGGCGGAAGAACAATACCTACTCCCCTGATCTTGCCTAGGTACTGACAACTAAATTTTAATCCATTACATTGCATTGCATGGCTGTTTAAATTAACAATCCATATTCATCCTTAGTTTCATGGTAGATTTCAAAATTGAAATAAAAAGTAAAGTTATTTCGTAATTCCTATTTATTCCTCTCAAATCTCCTAACCTTAGATCTAGCATGCTGCACAACAATGATACTGAATTCAGGATTGGGAGCCAGAATCATTTCAATCTTCTGCGTTTTCATACGAACTACTAAAACCTCATCGAATGGATCCTGCGGAGAAAAATTGACAATGATTTTTTTGTAAGTAAGTAGATCTTTATTTATTGTATCTAAACTAGTAACTTTTGTGATTGTGGGTTTGCGGTCGCAGACGACCCAAACGTGCCATCGAGGACTTTAGACGATTGCGGCCCTGATATTGCTCCTAGGTCCTGGAAAAATTATGAACTAACTGATTTTTTTATTATATCTTCTTTTGTGAGAGGTTAGGTACAGTGTTTTACAGCGCTTCAGTCGGTATTCAAAGATTTAAATCTTTGTCGGTATTAGGATTTGGATCTATGAAAGTGATCCCTGCCTATGTGTTACAACGTCCATAAATGAAAATTTTGTTAAAATCTTCTATCAATGAAGCTAGTGACATCAATAGGACCCCTATTGTAATAAAAAAAAGTTTATTCAGACTTAACATACAATAAAAAAATACACAAAAATAATCACAGAAAATAAAATTAAAATACAATTAATAAAACTAAAATAAAATCAAAATTAAAATGAGCATTAGACTTATTCCAAATTTTATGCAGCCGTTCAACAAGATCTCAACACAAATAATTTAAATTGTTAGGACCCTGTTGAAGGACATCGAATTAACATAATTTGGTAATTATAAACGCCACAGAATGTTGCACTTGTGGCAGTGCAGGTACATTGGAAAAGTTGCGCCATAACAGCGTAGTCCTCACCAGTTCTTTGACGTAGTTCTGTGCTAACCTGCCGTAGGGATGCAGTCTTGAACCGTAGCGTGTTGCACCCGGTAGAGTGATATTTGTTAGCACGGGGTTACCTATGCAACATTCAATTTATAAACTGGCTATTTACTACTGTACTGGGGAAATCTTGTTTGTTATGTGCAATTAAAGTTCTTACCGTCTTCGTTTGTCATAATTACGCCCTCCACAGAATCGTCATCCATTATCCTATCCACTATGGGATTTATATTATTTATTCGCGAAGTCTAGAAAATAACAAAACACTTAATGGCGCATCGACTCACTCAGGTACTCATCGGGCATGGTTGCATCGTTGCTTGATGAGTACCTACCTGAGTAGGATCGGACGCGAACCGGCACCGCAATGCCACCATTGTGGGTGGGGCCAAGATTACACCCAGCACACGCTCGAGGATTAAAAGATAAAGTTGCTGTGAAGAAAAAATGCTGTGCCCTTATGCATGGTATCTGTTTAGCAGATTTCCACATCGTTAACAAAAAAAAGGGTCGGGGCAGTATCTCGGGGGACAATGCACAATACACCCCAATGCGGGACGTCAGTGCAGATCTGGTAACCCCGACCAAAATAAGAATAATTTTTAATTTTTTATAAATTTTACAATATATGTTGTTGACCATGACAACGTTACCGGACTATGGCGAGCGCAGAAGGCGCCCAGCCGCAAAAGTAAGGTTGGGGCAACAAGCTCAAGGGCACCACTTAGGTTCGAACCACGGCTTGGACTGTTGCCAGATTTTTGAATCTACTGATGGTTAACGTCCAGGTGCAAAACTGCACCTTAAGACGGAAGAATGTATTCTTCGGCCCCGCCGGCGAGACCGGTTATTGAATATGTGCCTATCAGCTAATGTGGGACGGGTTGACGTCACCTCCGGGTTAGCGGCGGTGAGCTCGTCAACGGGCAATCCGAGAACGTGTCTCGGTCGACGGAGGAAAGGTTAATAAGAATAAGAATGGCGCGCATGACAATTAAACATGAATATTTGGACGTACAGTGTTTACCAACAACTCGTCATGGCTGTTCTTCAGTAAATTACTTATAATCTTCATTGTTCCTCCAATTTAAACTCTGTGAAGCACAAACAAATTAAAAACCAATGGAAAAAGTTATATTAACAATGATTAACCCTGTGTCCAAAAGCAAGATACGTAGGTAAATACATTTCACATATTTTTTACGTTAACACAAAACAAATTAAGATAACGAATGCATTTATTTACTAAAAAATAAGTTCAAAAATCAACTTAGGTGTTACACAGATATTAAATCAAGAAATAATTATTTAAGTCATCATTCCAGCCGTAAAAAGTCCACTATTGAACAGGCCTCCCTCATGGACCTCCATGAGGGGTAGTTGCCATACTCACCACGCTTGGCAGGCAGGTTGGCGAGTGCAGTACGGGATGTTGATACGAAAGACGCTGCTGCACATCTTCCGGAGGTATCCCTTAGCAGGCTTTTACTGCATCCACGGGCATGAGAGGAGGGGAACATTCTACTGCCGGCACCCCATGGCATTAATTAAGTATCGGGACAAATAAGTAGGTAAAAACGAAGTTTCTCTTTGTACTACGGTGTGGGTGGATGCATCATTTGATTTGCGTTTCCTTTGAAACTAAATAATAAAATAAACATTTATTTACTTATACAAATTTCATGAGATTTAACACACCGTTTAACAAACTCCTTAGTAATATTTTAGCACTAAGTAAAGCATCTATTGTACATAATTTATACAGCGACAGCAACGGATTTTTTTTCAGCCTTGTAAGGGATACCTCCGGAAGATGGGCAGCAGCGTCTTTCCGTGTATCAACATCCCGAACTGCGCTCTTCAACCCGCCTGCCAAGCGTGGGGAGTATGGCAACTACCTACCCCTCATGGAGAATGAGGGAGGCCTGTGTTCAGTAGTGGACTTTTAAGGCTGAAATGATGAAATAAAGACAAAGATTATACGTTTATTTTGTCACACATACCTGGTGTATGATTGTGGTGTATGTGTAACTAGGTAGTTATAATGATGATTAGAACTATAATGTAACTATAATAATGATGATTATACTCGATTCAGCGTGGCAATACAGGTCATTCACCTACCTTCACTACGCTATCATAAAATGCAATGAAAGTGTCGCTAATTCTGTCGCTTACCATACAAACCTAAGCGACAGAATTAGCGACATTTTCATTGCATTTTATGATAGCGTAGTGAAGGTAGGTGAATGACCTGTATTGCCACGCTAAATGGCATCGATTATAGAACTATACCTATAATAATTCTTTTTCCCTTGCTTCCAGTTGGTGTGGTTCACCTTTTGTACCACTACAGCTGCGATACCTGGACTCGTGGCCACCAAGATCTCCACCTTTCTGGTCTCAATTCGATACGCGACCAACTCGTTCGTGATATCCTTAAAAAAAACGGTCATTATATAACTAACCTACTTGCAGAGGAACGTAGATTTTGAGTTAGATTTTTTAATAATAATAATAATAAAAGTATTTATTTTCATAAGGGTTTGACAATCAGGTATCACTAATACTATACTGGTGTAATCACTAATCCGTATTCAGTAATAAAAAATCTTTATCAATTTATTTATTTATTATTAGCTATTATTATACACATTATATTTATATCAATACAGGATGTGCACCATATGTACCCTAAGACGTTATAAACATAAAAAAGGTAGTTAAGTACACAATATCCTACAAAAGCCTATCTACTTAAAAAAATTACAAGTGTCAAGAAAACACTCACGAGTAAATATAGATTTTCAAGAATTCAAGAAATAAGTGTAACTACAGCAGTTTGTTCTAAATTATCTCATCACCAAACTGTCTCAAAATAGGGTACCTACACTTAGGTTTCACATCTATATAAGCGAAACAAGAAATATTGAAGAGCTTCGATAACCATCAGTGATCTTCTTCATCAGTTCCACTTTATCAAATCATACTTTCTGAATGGAAATCCTTGACCTTTAGCTAAATATGCCGAAATCGCTATATGCTTAGCGGCGGATATCGAACCCGCAACCTCCTGAGCTGCGTCTCAGCGGGCTACGAAACCAACTGCACGATGTCGTCAAAATTATATATAATAAATAAATAATGCTGGACAAATCACACAGCATCACCTAGCCCCAAGCTAAGCAGAGCTTGTGTTATGGGTACTAGATGACTGATATACTTCATACATTATACTACATAGATAGATATTTTTATTATATATAGAAAAACACCCAGAACACCCTGAACAAATATCTGCAGATCGTACAGACATTTGTCCTGAGGCGGGAATCGAACCCGCAACCCCTTGCGTCGCAGGCGGACCTTCGCCCGCTGCGCCACAGAGCTCGTCTAATTATAAACATTATCTTATTCTAAGAAAGGGCATACCTGGGTCGACCGGTCGGCCGTCCAAAGTATCGCTGGAGAGATAGGATGGAAGCTGATCTGCGCGAGCCCGGGGCCGAAAACTGGCACGAGACAGCGATGGATAGAAGAAAGTGGCGAGTTCTCGTATCGGAGGCCAAGACTCACTTTGGGTCCCTGAGCCAATGGAGCAAGTAAATAATCTAATTCTTACTATTTCTGTCAAGGCTCGGTGCATGGCGTCGTTTAACAAAGGTATCCGTTTAGTCAAGTGCTGAGACATTGCCACTGGCACAGTATACATTTTCATCATAGCTGGAACATGAAGCAATTATTTTTTGAAGCAAGATTTTTTTGAAATTACAAGTATACCTTTTACTTTTTTGTCATTGTGTTCTTTTTAGGGATATCAAGACTTCATTATTATTAATAGGTAGGTATTGTCTATCTATATCATTGATAGATATTATCCTTAGAATAATAGCACTATAGAAAGATAATCTTCGTACTAGCACAGATAATATAATACACTGTACTAGCCAGTATACTATAGTAGTCTTTGTACTAAACTATATAGGTATTTGTTCTAAACTGTATATCAATTTCTTGTTCTTTTTTCTCTTCTTTTTCTCTTAACGCACATAATAGAGTAAGCTATATGTACGTACACTTCAATGTCGTCTGTATCAGATCAATGCCTTTTTACATGTGTTTTTTTATAATTAATAAATACTTTCGATGTCAGTGTACTTTTAATAAATAAATATAGATATTTTATGCTCCTAGAACATAGGTAGGTATTTAAATACATTGTTGTGCCCTCCCTGGGCTCAACAATGTATGGGCCTCGCGCACCGAGAGTTCAGGCGACCGACCGGGTAGAACGAGGCGAGTACCGAAGGGGCAGTCGCCATACTCACCACGCTTGGCAGGCAGGTTGGTGAGCGCAGTAGGGGATGGTGATACACGGAAAGACGCTGCTGCCCATCCTCCGGAGGTACCCCTTAGCGGGCTCTTACTGCATCCACGGGCAAGAGGAGGGGCAACATTCTACTGCCGGTGGCACTGGAGAGAGTAAAATAGTGCAAATTGATGGAGGATTATGTCCAGCAGTGGACTGTTGTATGACGATGATGATGATGTACCTACCGTTCTGCAGGAACAGGACTCCGACTACCTTATGTATAACATCAATCCGTTCTATTCTTTTAATAGTTTCTTCACAAAAAATCTGCAATAAATAATTTTTACAAGCTTTATATTTTATAATTGGTACTCAATTTCATATTTTTGTTATCTTTTCGTATCAATTTGTCCCGTGGCGGGAAACAAATCCGCTACCTCCTGCGTATCAGTCGGCTACTAAACCAACCGAGCCACAGAGGCAGTCAATTAATAAATAAATAATGCTAGACACTAAACAGGCCCGTGGGGCAGTAGAATGTTCCTCTCCTGCTCGCGGATGCAGTAAGAGCCTGCTAAGGGATACCTCCGGAAGATGGGCAGCAGTGTCTTTCCGTGTATCAACATCCCGAAATGCGCTCGCCAACCCGCCTGCCAAGCGTGGTGAGTATGGCAACTACCCCTCATCCATACATGACGGAGGCCTGTGTTCAGTGGAGGACGTTTTACGGCTGCAATGATGATGATGAAACAGCCCCACCTAGTCCCAGACTATGCTTAAACTTATCAGTAACTTACCTCTGGTAAATCAAATGCCTTAGAGTATTTTTGTTCCATAATAATAATAGATATACAAATAAGGTAAATCTTTCAAAAAAATTATATTATAATAAAGTTTTAAAAACTTGTGTACATAATGACAGACACAATCTATGTGGCTGCATGAGTGGTTTTAGGCTAAGAGAATATAATAACATACGTTAACTTGTATGTACATCGTTCAAAGTCAAAGTCAATAAGTGTTTATTCAACAGAGCAAAACGCTACATAGAATAATAGTCAATATACAAAAGAAGAACAACACACATTTAAATTGAAAAAAACATAATAATTTAATTCGTTCGCTTCAGATAACTTTTTTTTTCCAAGAAAGGGAAAGAAGCTAACAAGAAACATCACTCTTTCACTTCCATTCATTGTTAAAATTTCTGTCTTAGTATTGCTTATGTAATGTTCACAAGGATATTGGATACTTTGTATATGGAATGCAGTTTGCAAGATGTAATTATTTCTTATCATGGTTGAACCGAGCAACACTCGGCCAAGGGTCAATATCATTCAAATAATCATCTATGGAGTAATAAGCTTTTTCTATGACATTTTGTTTAATAAAAGAATCGATACCTACCTAGTTCAGTCGCTTCAGATGGAAGCTTATTTATTATAGAAGCGCACACAGTTTCCCATTAATGATTTATTTACTTTTTGGAGTTTAAATTTAGGGATGTGCAATTTATTTTTAATTTCTCATACTTGGAAAGTAATGTTGTTTTGATCTGATTATTGGGTGGAAAATGCTGCTTCCCTCCATAGAGAGGGAAAAACTCATACAAATTACTTCCCACCTAAGGGCCGGAATGAACTTTAAAAATAGAACTGCTGTCAGCTATGAAGAGTAAACTAATTAAAAAAAATGCTGCGGCCATGTGACTTCTTAAACGGCCAGTGTGAACTTTGAGCGGAATAAGCCGCAAAAATTACGCGGTGAGTTCCATATTTAAAATTTAAAAAGTCGACATAAATTGGCGGGATAGTAATCTGTTATATCTGTGACGGAATTCAAAAAAATAGGTACCTAATAATATTTTATGCTAAGATTTGAATATTAAAAATGAGTTCAAGCGATTCTGAAATGTTGAAACGCTTTCTTTTCTTGTGTACGAAGGCTCCAACCCATGTATGAAATGAATGATGTACGAATCTACCCCACGTGTGCTTTCGTGCTTTCGTACGATTTCAATATTTTGGGAAAACCGCCATTGCTCGTTTAGATCGCATTATATCATTACGGATTTACCTTACTATTATTTATAGCCAGATATTTTTGTTATCTAAAAACATTTATTTTTATTTTATTACAATTTATTATTATTTATTATTTTTACCAGGTTATTATAACTATAAAAAGTGTACGAATGATCCTCACCTTCCCCTAAGTTTTCATAAATATATTGCGTTAAAACAGTTAAAATGTTAATTTTATTAAATCGTTCCCTAAGTCTTAAACTGCAAATTGATGAACTCAGGGTCAATACACCCAGGGTCGAGAAGTTGGTTTCTCGCCATAACGTGAACTTACGTTCCTTTATCGTGTGGGTTCCAACACACTGTCTCTCGACCTATATGAGTCAAGAGTACATAATCACTTCAATAAATAAATAATGAATAAATAAATAATGCTGGACAATTCACACAGCATCACCTAGCCCCAAGCTAAGCAGAGCTCGTGTTATGGGTACTAGATGACTGATATACTTAATACAATATACTACATAGATAGATATTTTTATTATTAGAAAACATCCAGAACACCCGGAACAAATATCTGCAGATCGTACAGACATTTGTCCAACCTTATGCGTCGCAGGACTCGCAGGCGGATCTTCGCCCGCTGCGCCACAGAGCTCGTCAGAATTTATGTGTATACCCGAAAATACTGTAAATACATTAGTTTTGTAGGATATTAGAGGTATTTTACATTTGGTAACGAAAATTTAATACATTTTGTCTTTTTGGCATTAAGCACTAGGTCGTTTGCAGTAAATCAATCGTGCTCTTGTGACAGTGAATTATTTACGCCGTCGTAATTAACTTTATTCCTCATAACTTATAAAATTAACAAAGTATCGTCGGCAAATAAAAAGATAACACATAGTATGTTTTTAGCAAAGAACGGAAGATCATTTATATAAATCAAAAACAAAAAAGGTCCTATAACAGATCCTTGTGTCAGGCCTAATTCAATTCTTGATCCCTCTGATCTCTAGCCGCATACCTTGTGTACTTAACACATCTCCCTTTTTGGAAAAGGAGAGGTGATGTTAATATTAATAAGGTTGTGGGTTCGATACCGGCCGTGCACCAATGGATTTTTCTTTCTTGAAAAATGGGCACAATTAAATGCTTTAACGGTAAAAGAAACATACTTCGTGAGGAAACCCGCGGCTTAGTTAGCTTCAGACGTATTGACCTGTTCTTCCCTCTGACTAATAGTTGACTAAGCTGAGAGGATGGTATAGGTGCCTGGGCAAGCCTACTCTATGGTATCTAACAATGTTCCAGACATTGCAGCGTACAGCATGCTTACCAGTTGCTGACGCTGTATAAATCATCTAATCATTCCAGCATATTTAGCTCAAGATCATTTGCATCTATAGAATTAATGAATGAATATATAATGCATTTGTGAGACAATACAAAATTAAACCTATATCTAAACAATAAGGATATTGTTGTGTCACAAATAGGTGTCCAACTCACAACGCTGATCTTCCGTTGGAACCTCTTTGTGAGTCGCAGAATCCCTTTACACATAAATACAAATGCACAATAAGAACTAGGTTAAGTACACAATATAAAAAAAATAATAGAAGTAGTTTAAGTTGGTAGTGCAGTAGAACTACAAAAAAAGAAAAATACAAATAAGTACCAAAAATGCTCGATGATAATAAATACATTTCTGAATAATTCATTTGATCATTTGAGCAAAGGAAGATAAATAGTGTTGCAACAATAAGAAGTAAGATACAAGAGTTAATTATTACAACTAAAAAGGAAGTACATTAACATGGAGATCAACTAATGTCATAAAATAAAAAAAAAGTATGATTTGGTGAAGTGGAACTGCTGGTCAACTAAAGTCTTCGATATTACAAAATTTAAGGGTGACGGACATCGAAACATGGCTAAGATAATATATCCATATCCACTCATCATCATCATTTTCACTAGCACAGCATCAGGGTCATTGGTATTAAATTTAATGGAAATAAATAATGTAATAGTGTGTACCAGAGTCCCAAGGCGTTCATCATCATCATCATTATCATATCAGCCGTTGGACGTCCACTGCTAAACAAAGGCCTCCCTCATTGATCTCCAAGTACCTACTACGGTTGGAAGCGGCCTGCATCCAACGCCGACCTGCGGTTCTTACCAAGTCATCTGCCCATCTTGTAGGCGGACGTCCTACGCTTCGCTTGCCGGTCCGTGGCCCCCATTCGAGAACATTGCTGCACTATCGGCCATCCGTTCTGCGCGCTAGGTATATGGCCTGCCCATTGCCACTTCAACGTGCTGATCCGTCCGGCTATGTCGGTGACCCGAGTTCTTCTATGCATCTCCTCATTTCTGATTCGATCCCGGAGAGAAATACCGAGCAGAGCCACGCAGGTCATATAGGTAAACAGGATCGCCGGTAGGTTAATAAATTTAATAATAATCGCACCGTGAAATCTCCATCTATATCTAAGTGTAATCAAGTCTCTTGGCGATATCGGTAGATAACGTGTAGAGACGTCGCAATCTCATAGAAATGCCATATAAGGCGACGCATTCTTAAACAGTTATTTGAATGTTATTGTTTGAATTACGAAGTTTCAATTCCTTTTAATTATTTTTCGAGACCTATACCCAGCTGTGGGGCAAATCGAACTGCGGATAATGGTTATGATGAATTGTTTAAATTACAATAGAAAAACGCGGACTGACGGGGCCGCCTGCATATAAACTAACGTGAAAAGTAGGCTTAAAAGAAAAGTCGTAAGGGTCAAAACAGTAATTCTCGATTAAAATAATAAATAGTGATATGATAATTATGTAACATCTAGATACAATTCTAAAATGGTTCACAACACTTAATTATTATTATTATAACTAGCCGTTTTCGTCCCATTGCAGGGCAAAGGCCTCCCTATTCCCCTTCCATTTTTCCCGATCCTGTGCTATGGGGGACCAACCATTTAAAAACGAGTCAAGTTCGTCTCGCCATCTCAATTCAGGTCTGCCGCGGTGCCGTCTTCCAGCGTTGTGGGCCCATTCGGTTCTTAATAAAGCCCACAGGTCTCTCGGGATACGGCAGACATGCCCAGCCCAGTCCCACTTTAGCCTGGCAGCCTTCTGAGTGACGTTTATTATTTGCGTTTTGGAGCGCAGTATCGTGTTATGTATGCGATCGGTAATTTTAACGCCGAGAATACTGCGCTCCATGGCTCGTTGGCAAACCTGAGTGATTAATCATATGAAGAGAAAAAAAATCAAAAAAGGTCTGTAATGTGAAAATCTACGTTTTTTATGTATTAATAAGGGATAACCCATTGTGTAAACCAACTACCAATTTAAGGTAAAAAACATGAAAAATTCATAAACATGAAATTTTAATTCGAATGTTTGGTAATACAACAAGCTACGACAAGCTTTTTTATCACATAAATTGTGTAAAGATGTTTTAAGTTGACATTAAACTTTAATGGAAAATGTTTATTTTATTAATTTTAGTAGGTACGTTTAAATAAAAGCTTGTTTGTTAAAAAGTTTTTTACTTTTAATTTTTTTTTTTTACTTTTTAGTTATCACTGGACAGTTGGTTTCTTGTCTGTTCATCTCATGCCCGCCATGTTGGATTTAGAGTGATGTCATTTAATTTTTCGAGTAACTCTCATCAAGGCCTTCCATTTGATACCCATATTATAGGAGTACATTAAGAATAAATAGTCCGCCATCTTGGATGTTCCGCCATGTTGGATTCAGAATATTGTCATTTCATTTCCGAATTATTCTCAGCAAGCCCTTTCATTTGATACCCATATGTAGGAACTAGTCCGCCATCTTGGGTGTTCCGCCATGTTGGATTCAGAGTGACGTCGTTTAATTTTTTTTTAGTTATTCTCAGCAAGCCCTTTCATTTGATACCCATATTATAGGAGTTCAAAAATTTTGTATACATGTTTTCTTTGAATGACAATGCATGTTCAGCTATGTGGCTTTAATGTAGGTACATTAAAAATAAGTAGTCCGCCATCTTGGGTATTCCGCCATGTTGGACTCAGAGTGTCGTCACATAGCTGAACATGCATTGTCATTCAAAGAAAACATGTATACAAAATTTTTGATAATTGGTTTTTATTATACATATATATTTATAATTGGTTTGAAGCAGATATCTATCTGCTTCAAAATTTAGTTGCAAGATTCCACCATCAAACATAGTTACATACATACACAGGGCAAGCTAAATAAAAGCTTGTAAAAATAGAAATTGTCCCAGGGATGGGTATTTTTAAAGACACATAATAAGTACCTACTCGTTACTTACAAAAACATATTTATTTTATTTATTTATACAAAATCCACAGTCCTTCTACATTATCCTAAATTACATAAAAAATAAGTATAGGATATATTTAATATTGACACTATTTGAAACTTTTTTGTACCTACATTCAAGCGAATAAATGACCTTGTATTTGTAAAATAAATTATCTACATAGTTTCCAGCCATGTCTGCAAGTACTAGATTGCTAGCTCTATGTCCAAGGAGTTCGACACGCCAATACTACGAGATAACGGATAGCTCAGTTCCTAATACTATTTGAGTAAGACATGTGTGTTCAACTTGTGTATAAAAATATAATAATGTAAATACGAAAATCGTCGAAAATTTGAGTGTATGTGCATAAAGGTGACAATGCCAAAATTAAGAGGTAGGAAGAAATAAAAAAAAAGTATGTGCTCTATTCAATATAATGTGTGTGTAATGTGTATGGGTACTCTTTTGTAAATTCATTATTCCAAGAAGTTATTTACTCGAATGAATAAACACTTACTGACTTTGACTTTAACAAAAAATTATATTAGGTATATGATTTATTGATTGTATGTAAGTACTTCCTCTAATCTATAGCAAAGATGTTAATTACCGGTGTATGACTATTTTAAGGCGATGCCTTGATAAACAATTATTCGAATGTAATGGTTCATAATTACAATGCTAAATCACGGACTACCCCTTAGTCGCCTGCATACAAACTGACGCAAAAGTTATCTTGAAGTGAGATGGCGTAAGCGCCAAAACAGCTAACTACGCTGAGCGGTGGCCTTTTTATTTTTACCTATTATTTTTATTTTATGTTTGTACTCAATTTATTATGTAACAAAACTTTTTGTGGGGACAAAATAAACTTATGTTTATCTTTTTTTTATTGGAAACAAGCATTGGTACGGGGGTACCAGAAAAGGGGGCAAAGGCCTCAAAAGGTCACCAAAGGTCAAAAATGGCATTGTTGGGTTTTTGGCCATTTAAAGACTTTTTTTTGTGACCTTTTGAGATCACAATAACTCTGGTTCCTGTGACCCTAGGGTCACCAAAATCAATCAGTGCCCTTCTCTCATTAATACGGTGCTAACAAAAAAGGTTTCATGTAAATCGGTCAACGCGTTCGGTTGTAATCGTCCCATACACAGACAGACAGACAGACAGTGCTATGCATATTAGGGGGCGAAAATAGTAAAAAAACCTGTAATGATGTTATATTCTCAATAAATAAATAAATAAAATAAAATAATGGTAAATCCAACCACCACTTTATAATAGGAGATTTTTAGGTAGGTAAGGAACATTTTGAAACATAAAGCGCTTTCGATCACCCTAATCACGTTCATGTTATTATAGAGCAGTTTTTGTGATTTTTAGGGTTCCGGACCAAAATGGTAAAAAGGAACCCTTATAGAATCACTCTGTCTGTCTGTCTGTCTGTCTGTCACAGATGGATATCTCGAGAACTACTGATGCTATCGACTTGCAATTTAAAATGGTAAAAGACAACAGTTTTTTACTTATATAGCATATATAAAAATTTTAAAAAATATTCTTATTTTGATTGCAGGGGGGCGGATAGGGGATCTCAAAAATTTTAAGTGAAGTTACTAGGCCGTGTGGGGTAACATATGAAAGGTATTCATTTGTACATTAATAAACAGTTTTTAGTTTTCCTTTAAACCGTATCGTTTTTGAGTTATTTACAAAAATGTTGAAAAAACGACTGTTTCCCCCTTCTTATCTCCGAAGTTTGCAGAGATAAGCCCGTGATACTTTTATATCTAATAGAAGTGTATGTAAACTTTATAGGAAAATTATAGCGAACTCTCTAATTTTCATAGTTTTTTAGACAAGGGGGGTGGAAGGGGGGTTTTCAAAAATTTTGTGAAGTTAATAGGTGATGTGGGGTATCATATGAAAGGTATTCATTTGCACACTAATAAACAGTTTTTAGTTTTTCTTTAAGCCGTATTGTTTTTGAATTATTTACAAAAATGTCGAAAAACCGACCGTTCCCCCCCCCTTATCTCCGAAGTTTGCAGAGATAAACCCGTGATAATTTTATAGCTCATAGAAGTGTATGTAAACTTAATAGGAAAATTGTAGCATACTCTCTAATATGCATAATTTTTTAGACAAGGGGGGTTGAAGGGGGTTTTCAAAAATTTTGTAAAGCAAATAGGTTATGTGGGGTATCATATGAAAGGTATTCATTTGCACATTAATAAACAGTTTTTAGTTTTCCTTTAAGCCGTATTGTTTTTGAGTTATTTACAAAAATGTTGAAAAAACGACCGTTCCCCCCCCCTTATCTCCGAAGTTTGCAGAGATAAACTCGTGATAATTTTTTAGCTAATAGAAATGTATGTAAACTTCATAGGAAAATTATAGCGAACTCTCTAATTTGCATAGTTTTTTAGACAAAAGTGGAAGGGGTGTTTTCAAAATTTTTGGAAAGTTACTAGGTTATGTGGGGTATCATATGAAAGGTATTCTTTAGCACATTAATAAACAATTTTTAGTTTTCCTTTAAGTTGTAAAGTTTTTGAGTTATTTACAAAAATGTTGAAAAAAATAGCGTTCCCCCCCCTTATCTCCGAAGTTTGCGGAGATAAACCTTTGAAACTTTTATTACTATTAGAAGTGTATGTAAAGATTAGAGGAAATTTATTAGAATCTCTCTACATAGCATACTTTTTTAGAAATCATCGAAAGTGTAAAAAGTCTACATAAGTTCCGCTATTAGACAAGAGATGGCGCTGTCAAGGTTCTCCAACCAATATAAAACCGCCTTTGTCATAAATTATATTGTATGATGGCACGGAACCCTCGGTGCGCGAGTCCGACTCGCTCTTGCCCGGTTTTATTTTATATGCCATTTAAGGCGACGCGACGCATTGATAAACAATTATTTGAATGTTATCGTTTTAATTACAATGTGTGCAAAGTTTCAGCTCAATCCGTGAGGTAGTTTTGCGTGAAGAGGTAACAAACCTCCATACAAACAAACTTTCGGCTTTATAATATTAGTGGGTATTATGATAAACAAAGAAAAAAATATCTAGTTTTAATTCCGCTAATGCTGAGATGCATATGCACCGCCCTCCCGCCCGCTAATTATGCACATGCAGGGGGAACCAGGCTGTTAGTGCAACATGCATACCCAAACCCACACGACGACACGTGTTTCGCCTCTCCGCGAGGCATCTTCAGGTTAAACGCCGAGATGTTGACTGGTCGGCGGCTGGAACGAAAAATTCGTGGTGTTAGAGGCGAAACACGTGTCGTCGTGTGGGTTTGGGTATGCATGTTGCACTAACAGCCTGGTTCCCCCTGCATGTGCATAATTAGCGGGCGGGAGGGCGGTGCATATGCATCTCAGCATTAGCGGAATTAAAACTAGATATTTTTTTCTTTGTTTATCATAATAATATGGATTTCCGCAAAGTAACGCCTGATTCTATTAATAATATTAGTGGGATATAACACTATATACAGCGTCAACATGTGGTAACCTTGCTGTACGGGACGCTGCAGTGCCTGGGACATTGTTGGATAGATTAGCTTTGCCCAGCACCTATACCCTCGTAGATAATATATGTAATATAGATTAGTCGGCTATTAGTCAGAGGATCATGTAGTTGACATTATAATAACTTATCTATACGAGTATCAACTAATGTTGTACTTATTATATATGTGTGTTAGTCTATAAGGTAGGTGTATATTTTTATGGGACAAATTTTGAAGTATTATATGAAGTACATCTTGTATCTAACTATTTTTGAAGCCTGAAATAAAGTTTACTAAACCTATTACATATCTTTTCAAAGATATTGAGATTTTCGAATACCTAGACAAACCCCCTGGCCAAAAAAGGGAGGGATATTAGATATAAAAGTTAAACATGTATCTGTCGGAGCACCCAAACGGATGTCCCCCTATTTTTCGTATTAAAGCTGATTTCATTGTCTTTGCTATGCCCCATGAAAACCTGTTTAGCCATTTCATTTGATGATAATCAAGGTCATGGTGATTCATTGTCCCCCGAACATTTTATTTTAAATTTGCATTTAATTTTAGCAGTGGTATAGCACAGGTTAATTAAAAAGAACTTGCATAACCGGGTATGTCGTGAAACAAACAAAGCCACGGGAAGACGCCAGTGTCGCATACAAAACAAATAATATGTCTGTCTATTATCTAATGTGGTGGAGAGCGATTTCTCACTTGGGCATTTTTTTTAAAAAACGTCCATGTAGATTTTTAGGTGTCCCAGAAGTTGATTAATAATTTTCTTTGAAACCAGTCTATTTCTAGATATTAACAAAGTTTTTTTTAGGTTTATAGATTTATTTACGTTAAAAAAACTGTTTATTTTGACTATTTTTAAACAACAAATTGTAAAATAAGACTAAACTAGCTTTCGACACCCCTTAAAAATATTTGTCCTACATAGTTAAATTTTATAGTAAATTTTTACCTGTCTTGAAAGAAGGCCAAAACTGAATTATTTATATTTAAATACCTCAAGGCCATCTTATTTAAACGTAATAAGCGGGACCTTTAATACAAAATAATAACTTTTTATCACTTAAATTGTGTGAAAAAAGTTACAAAACCGAAACCTAAACAACTTTCTGACTCTAAAAAAAGTAAAAATCTTTTGGAAATGCAATTTGTTTGTTATTTTGCCGCTATGTTATACATCTCTGAGGAATAGCGAATCATTTGAAATAATTTAGATAATCTTAAAAAAATATATTTTTTTTGATTCCAATTCGTAACCGGACTAATTTTTACGAAAATGCCCACTTTGGACATGATAAAGTATTACTTGCTAGCCATACCAATAATATATGTACCTACTACAGAGTGAGTACATACTATAGTGAGACAGTAATTAAAAAAAACTTGCTTATCCGGGAGTCATACAAACAAGTAAAGCCGCAAGCAGGCGCTAGCGCCAGTGACGCATAAAAAACAAACAATATCATAACAATATGTCTTGTCTAATAACTTATGTGTCAGAGAGCGATGTCTTACCTTGGAGATGATAAATATTAGGTACTTGCAAGCCATACTAAATATAATTACATATATAGCTTGAGTCACAGATTACAAAAACTGAGTTATCTAACAAAGTACTTTGGTCACCACAAACGAGCAACGGTTATGGCAATCAGACAGCCACTTTTGGCAAAATTACCAACAAATTTCCTTTCATTTAATTATCGATGTATGTTATTTAACTTTTGTAAATTTAACGTTAAGGCACTTGCCTCAACTTTAAATTAAATATAACTTGTCAAATAAGATAAACAAAAATTGATTTGCTATTCATATACTTTGTTGTTTTTAATCCGTTATCCAATTCGTTTCCGATCGAGCTCAAACAAAGGACACTTCAAAAGGAAATTACCAATAACATTGTTTTTTAATCTTATTTATAAGACAGAACTAGTAGAAAACCAAACAATGACTAACGATTCTTACATGCTTGTCTTAGAATCCAAGACACGGGACTCATCCGCAAGTAAAGCCGCGTGCCTTGTAGTAGAACTTTTTAAGAATACTTCATCCGGGGAAGTACTACCACCATGCCTATGTCTGCATTGCTGTGTTCCGGTCTGAAGGGTCTGGTGAAATTACGGGCACATAAGACTTTACAACTCTATGCCTCAGGGTGATGGGCGCAATGCACTGCAGCGTTGGTCACGTGCTTAGTAAACGTGATCACCGCGGTATTGCAATTGTAATAGGTAGAGGTTACCGCTTAACATCAGATGGGCTTTCGGCTTGTCTCATCATTTAGTCGTGTAAAAAAGTGTCTCGTTTGCGACTCCTCTGACCTTCGTGTAGTAGGTACCTATATTTGCCTCCTCAGTTAGGATGACTACAAGAAAACTGTGTTTCACTGCATAGTTTTCATATAGTAGGAAAAATAGATGTTTTTCCTAAACACGCACAACAGACAATAGACTGCCCTTATTCAGTTTATCCCAAGTTTTTGAGTGTTATTTTTGTAAAGCAGTGAAATTTGTGTTCTTTTTACCTGTTACAAATGCATTTTTTATACTTAAGTTTAATTTTTTAAAATATTTTTAATTTATACAATGTGATTTGTGCCGTCCTCAGATGTGATAAAGTTTTTTTTTATAAAAATATATAGCATGATTTTTATAAAGGTAGCTGATAAAAACTATTACATTGATTAAATATGTGTTCAAAAGGAGTTTTCTCGTCCTGGTGTAAAGGCAAGTAGGTAATATTTAATAAGCCGGATTTAGTAAATACATAAAACAGAAACATACTCGTCTTTTTTATCAGATGGGGCTCATGGACAGTTCCATTCTGCTCCATCTATTATTAGAATAAACACACGCGGACGCGCGACACGCGGCGCGTATTGTCGTATCAAATATATTCTATAAAATAGTAAATTCAATAATCAAGCCGTTACAATAGCATAATTTTACCAAACAAGTATATTTCTATAATTGACATTGTTTATCAATGATTATAAGACCTTGTACCTACTTTTTACAAACATGTTAACTACAATTAGGTAAAAGTGCTCTAACAAAAGTGTAAATTGTGAGTATGCTCTAACAACCAATGTATCTTCCGTAACATTTCTGTAAGTGAAAAGTTTTCAAGGTACTTATAAATTTAAAAACACTACTCAGTGCGTGACATTGTCCTTGAACTATTGAACTGTGAAAGAACCAAACTTACATATGTAGGTACCTATCTAATTCGTGCGTTTTCGTATCCTGACATTTATTAAAAAGGCGTTGGTGAATTTTGACTGCATAGCTCTGTTAGTGGTGTTAGTGATATTAAAACTAACCTGCCTGCTGAGCGAGAGTGGAGTGTTCGAATCTTAGCAAACTAAAACCATCTTTTGGTTTTATGAACATTTATGGTGCATGTTTTTTTATGACTACTAAATTTGGGACTTTTATGTTAATTTTTAAGCTTTTTCTTAAGTGTATATAGTTGGGTCGCCTAAGATCGGATGAGACATAAGATCGGATGCATGGAATAACTGACAAACTAGGCAATTTTTTCTCTTGCTGGCAACACTACTAGATCCGCCATTTTATTCTGCCCCTCCTCACACTGATGTCGTATATCGGATGTCGTATCTGTCAAATCTTTTTAGGATTTTTCTGGCCGGATCATTGATACTTAATGTATGGACGTAAGTCCGGATGTTTTCCTAATGTGTACTTTATTATTAAACGTATAGAAGTGAAGATACTACACGTTATCTTCAGCCGAAATGTTATTTTCTCACTATGGTGAGCTGAAAAAAGTCTGTTTTTAAGCTCTTAATTTGCTTAGATAGATAGCATCTACGCTAACCAAAAAAAATAGAGGTTAAACAATTTTTTTTGTCATCAATTTACAGTAGACCGCAACAGAAAAACGACATCGAATTATGAGAAAATGTAGTACTTACGTCTAAAATCTTCGGCTAATGCGTCCGATCTTAGGCGACCCAACCTTAACTACTTTGCAAAAAAGGACCTTTTTGCAAAGCATTGTGACATTTGGTGTTTATGTTTATGTTAACGCTTTATGCTTTCTGGAGTACGCGAATACTTTTACTAACCACATCATTACCATCAACCCTGTCCGCCCATAAAGGTTTTCTTCGCTGATTTATCTTTAAGAGATACACAAATTGCCAAATATGTCTCTCGCACGAACTCCAGTGCAGCTCAAAGACTGTGACAAATATGGACAAACAATTCCAATAGGCAACAGCTTACATGCATGCTATGTCATCTGACATATTATGTCCTGGAGTGCGCAAATATATCCACGACAAGATTTTTCGGCACACTCATAGGTGATCGTAGAACGACCTGGAAGTGTTCATCATGTCTTGAAAATGAGTAGGTACAAAAGTGACAACGCAAACACACCTTACACACCCATTGGAGTGCATTACATTTGTGATGAAAACACAACTATCACTGTAAGGCGCAAGACTGTGAGAAAAATATCACTCGAAAACTCTCAGAGCGACCTCTAATTTATTTATTTTGGGCCACCAAAAAGAGGTGCACATAAATGAAACTTAATATAAAACAGTATGTACTTAGGGCTAGTGCTCCCCCAATTATAGGCGCCCACAACATGCTTACAATAAATTGAACGCATAACTCAACTAGTAAGTTGACAAGGTACCTATGTGTAGGTACTGAGGGTATCTAAGATAAACAATATTCGAAATAAGTACACAAAAAGTAATTTTATGTAGTTACCTACATAATAATAATAATTAGATTTTTTTTGTGTGATGATTTCTGTGTTTTAGGCTGTGCGTTGTCTGTCACTCACTCAGTCAGTAACGGAAGAGTTTTATAATATATTGATTAAGTAGTAGTGTGTATGTACCACTTGTAATGACTCACGGCTCTGAACACCAATAGTACAAGTGTGCAGCTGAAGCATCCTCACTCATGAACCACTAATTACTCCATAGCTAATGCTTCAAACCAATTTTGCTGCCTTTATAATTAAATCAAATCCATCTTTCAGATGTGGAGAAAGGAGCAGGAGAGGATGCAGAGAACCAGCTCCCTCTACTCGCAGGGAATGGCAGAACGGATGGAAGGATCCGCCCAGAGCGACCGGCCGCCCTAGGGCTCACCATTAGCACTGAGTAAGTAAGACTGTAGGTACATAATATATATGATTTATACAGCATCGGAGTGCCTGGAACTTCGTTCATCACAAGCTGAGAGGCAGCTTCGTCACTGTTGAGATCAGCTACGAACGTGGACTAAAGGGTTAAAGCACGTGTTATGAAGAAAGAAAAAATCCGTTGATGCACTGCCGCCGGGATCGAACCTGATTTCTTTGGTTTTTCGTAAACTTTCGCGATCACAATTCATTATAATTATAATAACATAAACACGGGAATTTATCGCGTAATACCTTTGATTATTCCCGACGTTTCGACTGTTAGCGTTGTGTGCCGCAATGTAAACGCGGCCTTACTGAGTTCTGAAGACAAAGTGAGGGTAGTTGCAAAACTACCATCGCTTCTTGATGGACACTCCAATTAAATATCCAGTCAACCCGGGACCACGACTGATTTCTTTGGATTGAGAGTTGAGTGTACATACCAATTGCAAAATAGGTGAGAAATCATATTACGGAGTGGGGAGTGTCACAAATGTGATCAGATCACGTGTGTGATAAGGGGGATGCATAATTTCAGCTCAATTGGCAAGCTGTCGAAGTATCTCGCGACAGGTTTGCAACAGGCGTAAATCTCGCAATCATCGCTGTCAAACGTCAATTTCTTTCTGTTACCTTGCACCTAATACAAAATTGACCTTTGACAGCGATGCGAGATTTATGCAATCCTGACGCTATACGTAATCAGCCTACCGATGTGATGTGTGAAATTAAACCTGTAATATTTAAGGCTCGAGCAGACCGGATGCGTATGCGTAGACGTAAGCGTAGACGTGCACGTACCACTGAGTTGTAATGTATGGAACTGTATGAGACAGGACACACCGCTTGCGTAACGTAGATTCATAATTCATAATTCATTTATTCAGACACAGGTGGACTTACAGCCTAAGCCAAAACATCCAAGAGCTATATGTGCTAGATGTGCGCGTCATATGTCAGTTCCATACATTACAACTCAGTGATACGTGCACGTCTACGCATACGCATCCGGTCTGCTCGAGCCTTTGACCCGAACAAATATTTATGAGTTTAATAAAAGCTGTAACACAGAATATTTATCGATAAATATTCTGTGGCTGTAATGCCGTGGGGTTTATTGTTTATTGTTCAAAAATAAATGTAATATAACAGATACTTAATCTAAATCATTACATCTATCATATCTAAAGACATTCAAATTCAGGTTAGAGCACAGATTACAGAAACTGGTTAGAGTTGCATATTGCACGACAAAGGAACACATACATACTCTTAAACCTACCCTTGTTCCTTTTGCAGGCATCCACAATACCGGCCTCCGTCCCCGCCACCGCAAGACAAGACGCCATCAACAGTGTCATCGACAGTGACCACCCCTCAGGAGAACGTCTGCCGACAGTGGCGGCGCAGTGACAGACGTCTGCGGAGACTGAACACGGAGCTCTTGGAGGCGATCGTTGCTCAGAACGCCGAGGAGGTGGAAAGGTAATATTTAGTCCGCCGTTGCCGCCATCTTGCGCAATTTCACACATTTCTCGGTACCTATTTATTCGCAAGACTGTAGAGTGCATATAGATTTACGTAGGTATGTAAAATGTATTTTTTAAACTTTCGCGATCACAACACATTATTAACATATATATATGTATATAACCGGGTTATTTATCGCGTAAATTACCTTTATTATTTCCCGACGTTTCGCTTGGATTGCACCAAGCATGGACCCGGGAAGACTCTTCTGGAGTCTTCCCTTCCCGGTTATATTATGTATGTTAATAAGGTATGTAAAATGATCTAGTTTTATGTTCTAGCGACTTGATTAAAGTAGTCGACAGACACGGAATTTTGACAGTCGACCTTATTAAGGTCGCGCGTTTTGTGGTCGTGGCTTTACTGATTTGAAAAATAGGTACATATAATAAACAAGGAATTTTAGGCTGCCCCAGACTAGTGTCTAGATGGGGATGGTCGACTGTCCGTTCATTCAGATGGATGGTCTCATCTCTCTGAAATAATATGGGCACAGCAAGTGTCCTTCCCCGTCTCTGCCAGACGCGACGCCATCATCAGTGTCATCAACGGTGTTGACCCAGGAGAACGTCTGACAGCAGTGACAGACGTTTGCGGAGACTGAATACAAAGCTCTTGGAGGCGTTCGTGGCTCAAGATGCTGAGGGGATGGAGAGGTGATTTAATACTCAATGCACTTACTATGGCGCGATGGCGCGGCGACTTCCAAAGTCCGCACCGCAGGCTGAATACCTACTTGTCTCTCGACAGGTTTGCAACAGGCGTATATCTCGCAATCATCGCTGTGAAACGTCAATTCGTGAATTAACTTTGTGACGAATAATAAATAAATAATAAATAATGCTGGACAAATCACACAGCATCATCTAGCCCCAAGCTTAGCAGAGCTTGTGTTATGGGTACTAGATGACTGATATATTTCATACTTTATACTACATAGATAGATATTTTTTATTATATATAGAAAAACACCCAGAACACCCTGAACAAATATCTGCAGATCGTACAGACATTTGTCCCAAGGCGGGAATCGAACCCGCAACCCCTTGCGTCGCAGGCGGACCTTCGCCCGCTGCGCGACAGAGCTCTTCACTGTACAACAACACCTGTTACTTATATCAAAATTGACGTTTGATGACGATGATCACGAGATATACCTACGCCTGTTGCAAACCTGTCGCGAGATACGTAATCAGGTATCATTATTACGTGATTTGTTTAAAGGAGGGGTGGTTTGCTATGTTATTATAATTATTAACTATTACTACTTTATTAACTCGCGTGTCATCTGAAGTGAACAGATTCAATTATGTGCTTTATTCTATTTATTTGTGTTGTTTTATTTTGTAATTTGTGACGCGTCAATAAGGTCCATGCGGCCGCACTGAATAAAGTATTTTTTGATTCTTGATTCTTGATTGAAATAAAAGAGATTACAAATTGATTGTTTCCACTTTATTATTTCGCAACCAGTTTGCTTGTTGCCGAAATATATAAATTTTTACTCTCCTCCTCCTAATACGAAATAAACGAATACTTTGTCAATATTACCCACATAAATGTAAATAACCATTAAAATAGTGTGCGCAAAAAACCTCTCTTGTAAGTATAACTTGTGTCAACTCATTACAACATACCTACGAGTATAAACGTTCATGGCTGTTAACATTTTTGTAATATTTACCTTACTACTAGTAGAGGCAATATTCGCAGTCAGAGACTTAGGAAGAGGGTAGACCGTTGAATGACTACACACAACTTACTCGCAAATGACTTCAGTTTATCAGTTACCATGGTGTAGGTATAACTGCAACGAAATATCAGTAAGCTTAAAGAGACTCAAATCGTCTTAAATATCACGTTACTGTGTATTAGGTACAATTGCATTAATGATTTATTATTAACTCATCGACTATTTCAGGCTTCTCAATAAAGGCGCAAATCCCAACGCGACCTGTCGCCTGGACCTGGTCTCCGCGTGCCATACAGCAGCAATCACCGGCGGAGACACCCTCGCTCTGCTCATCAAGTTTGGCGCCGAGAAGCTCAGGATAGACAGGCTTGGAAGAACTCCTCTTCACTTGGCCGCTTACGCTGGACATGCTAAGGAGGTGGCTATACTCTTGGACTTCCCTGAAGGTGAGCCCAGTATCCTAGTAGTTGATGAGCCCATCAACTCGTGGCTCTGTAACACAAAAGCCGACAGACATTAGACCTGGTCTCCACGTGACAGGCAGCAGCCGTCAACGGCGTAGACGCCTTCGCTCTGCTCATTAAGTTCGACGCCGCGCCGTAAAGCTTAGGATAGACATACTTGGAAGAACTCCTAGATATTAGTTACTTACGCTGGACATGCTGAGAAGGTCGTTTACTCCCACCCGTTCTGTTGACAGAACCACTGGGATCTTTTTCCCCATTAGTTCAGTGACTTAAAAGACTATGCTTTACACCTGACTTATCTATACTATTCCCACCTGTTCTGTCGCTATTGAACTTCTCTGAAGGTGAGCCCATGATATTAGTAGTTAATGGCCTGCGTGGCTCCGTGTGTGAAAAGCCCACTGACATCAGACAGACAACCTCACTCTTTCTGATCAAGTTTGGCGCCGCGAAGCTTACATACTTCAGTCACATAGCTACTTACGCTGGACATGCTAGGAGGTGGCTATACTCAGACTTTTGTGAAAGTGAGCCCAGTGACCTCCGTAGCTCAGTAGCCAAAAATCCGACTGAGACGCTGGAGGTTGGTTCGATTTCCGATACGGCAACCCAACGACGGCAGGTTGCCGTCAGATTCATCTCAGCCGTAGGACCGTTTTCCTCGTCCACTACTGAACAAAGGCCTCCCTCATGGATATCCTAGATCCGAGCGAGCCGAGTCGAGCACAGTACGGGATGTTGATACACGGAAAGACGCTACTGCCCATCTTCCGGATTCACTATCACTTGGCACATTCTGATTGCATCCATGGGCAAGAGAGGAGAGACAAAATTCTACTGCACTCCACGGCATCAGACTACTTGGTCATAATACCGTTGTACATAGGACATACGAAGTCAGTACCTACTTAGAATTCTTTGAAACAAAGTCTACTTAGTTGTTTTCTCAATTCATTTATTAGGATACAATAACTTCAAGATCTTCGCATGACAACAATCAGATGGAATTCATGGTCTGGAGCCACGACTGCCTCCGTCTTCTTGGACACCATCCGGAGGACCACCAGCTCGTCAACCACGTCCTGAGGATGGAAACAACATCATCACTGTGTCAGTCTACAGGGGCCTTACGTTTTGTCGCATAAACAAGTGAATTAACGAAATAATGTTCATGCTTCTGCAACTGCCACTTGCACTGCCCGAAGCTGCTTCTACGTCAGGCATTGCGAATGAGAATGCCGAGACCGCCGTAGAGAGCTGGCAGCAGAATCTTGTCCCTCGTCTCTTGCCCGTGGATGCAGTAAGAGTCTGCAAAGGGATACCTCCGCAAGATGGGCAGCAGCGTCTTTTCCGTGTTTCAACATCACGTACTGCGCTCGTCAACCAAGCCTAGTGTGTATGGCAACGTATGACGAAACGGTATGATGTTGAACCTTTAGCGGAAACGCGAATGTAAACACTTTATTACCCTACATGTTCTTCTTCTGAAGATGGGTGAAGCTTCGCGAGTAACTAACTATGCTTGTGTGAATGTAAACGGACAAAATACCCATTTTATTAATCATCACTCGAAAACTTCTTACGCTTGACATAACCTGAATTGAAAGCAGTTTTAGCTTTTGGTATTAAAAATAGGAGGATACCAAGGAGTCTTCTTACTATTCCTACCGATTGTGTAGACTACTGCTCGGCGTTCCTTCTCTACCACTTTCACGGTCAAAACGTCTAAGGCCTCTAGCAAGGCCCTTTGTGCAATGCTCATTTAGTTTGTCCTGCCAACTGTAGGCTGACCATGGCCTTGCGATTTGTGGGACCCACTGAAATCTGAAGCACTTACAATTTCTTTGAGGGCATTCTTCGCGGCTGCGGATAGAGCTCTCATGTGGTTGGAGTATGTCGCCGCCGTCAAACTGTCCAGCGTCGTGGTCTCGGGAAACCCTGCCAAATTATGATTACTATTAAGCCAATGACGAACGTAGGGACCATAGGGTAGACTTAGCTTAGGCGTGAGCATGGGGGCCGGTAAGGGGAGCTGATGGTTTACTAAACTGACTTCGCCGAGCCTTGGGAGTACTGGCAGTAGAATGTGGCCCTTCTTCTCATGCTCGTCAATGCAGTCAGAATCTGCCAAGAGATACCTGTGGCAGACGGGCCGTGGCGTCTTTCCGTGTAACAACATCCAGTACTGTGCTTGCCAACCCGCGTGCCAAGCGTGTTGAGTATGGTTTCAAACCCTCATGATCAGTATTTGGAGATCCATGAGGGAGGCATTAAAACAAGGTCAAGTCATGTATGTAACAAGGAAACGTTAGTAGGTGAAATACCAGTGAATCATGTGATGTGACCAAACCTTCGCAGTTGACAATAATGGTTCCCACGACGTTGCCGTTCTCATTAATTCTTTTCATGGTGTTCTGAGCACCTATCCCCTGAAATAAACTATAGAATTAAATAGGAGACAAAAGGTAATAATGGACTGGATCACCATCATTCTCGTACGTAGCCCGAGTCTACCTACTATAAGTATATGGTGCCTTATGTTTGTGCCATATTTCACGGTCCTGTGCCAATATAATCCGTATGGAATGGATATTAAGGGATTCATCATCATCATTACAGCCGTAAGATATCCACTTCTGGACATAGGCCTCCCTCATTGACTTAGAGATCCAAGTGCATGAGGGGTTGTTGCCATACTCACCACGCTTGGCAGCCGGGTTGGTGAGCGCAGTTCGGGATGTTCTGACACGGAAAGACGCTGCTGCCCATCTTCCGGAGATATCCCTTAGCAGATTCTTACTGCATCCACGGGCAGAAGAGGAGGGGTGATTCTACTGCCGGCACCCCACGGCATTGAGGGATTATTCCCTTTAAAAAGAGTCTACACATCACTTTGAAAGAGGAGGTTAACGTGATCCGATCGTGGTGTGTATTTTGTGTTGCCTCTAGTAGACTCTAAAGGGAATAATCCCTTAGTATCTTGTAATAGCATGTTATGATAGCCGGCAAAGCCGTGGGGTGCCGGCAGAAGAATGTTATCTCTGTCCTCTCATGCTCGTGGATGCAATAAGAGCCTGCTAAGAGATACCTCCGGAATATGGGCATCAGCGTCTTTCCGTGTATCAACATCTCATACTGCGCTCGCCAACCCGCCTGCCAAGCGTGGTGAGTATGGCAACAACCCCTCATGGAGGTCTAGTAGTGGATGTTTTACGGCTGACATGATGATGATGATCTTGTAATAGCAGCCCGGCATGTCTTTCCCGGCTTTTAGGGTTGATGATTTGATGTTACAACTTCAGCAATCGATGCTCTACACTACAAGATACTGCAGTGCCTGTGAACATTGTTAAATGGATTAGGTTTGCTGCTAAGGCTTTATCTAAAGTAGGGTTACACGGATTGCGTCTCGTTCTGCTTGCACTCTACAGGCTATGGCTGAAAATCAGCGTTTGCTCCTTGAGCATATCTCACGCTGAGCCATGACCTTTTAACGTGCTGCAGCACACATAACATTTTGATTGCTAATTATATTTTCTTAATTTGTTATATTTTGTGTTTATGTGATGTATTGTAATTTTGTACTCAGCTTTTGTTTCTTGTATGTGTGTCTGCAGTCGTAAATAAACGTTTTATCTATCTATCTATCTAAAATAGGTAGCACAAACCTTTTGGACAAAGAGGCTTGAGGTGTGCGTCGCATTTACGATAGAAGCAGTCTAGAACTTCATTAAACTAAATATTTCCTAAGTACCTACTTACCATATAGTTTTGAGCGATTTCCATATTTTTAAATAATGAAAAGATGAAAATATGTATGCAATAAATAAATCTGAAATGCGAAAAGTATACAGCGTATTCACAAACAGTAATCAGAAACTGACAGAAGTGTCTTAAATGTCAGTCATTTTGGAGCGTTTATTTTTTCGTTCTATAAAACTTACCCACCCTCTGAATTTTCAAATGTATATTATCCTTCTTTGTTCCTTCTTTGCTTACGGTCAAGGTAAGCTTGACCGTAAATCCTTGATTTTGATTATAAAACTTACTTAAACACCATAGACATAGAATTTTACTAACTTTATGCTTAACACATACTTCAATAATTAACTAAACACCGCCTAACATTTTAGAAAACAGTCATTACCACCGGGTCTGTGGTTATTGCAAGATTAAAACAGCTGAGTAGGTTAAAAATAGTTTTTTTTTTTTTTTTTTTTTTTATTCTCGATTTATTTACAGGACTTTTACCTTTGTTGGTATGTCAGTCCCATCATACCCTAAATATAACTAATAACTAACATATAAGTAATAACTAACAAGCTAACAATAATTTTAACAATAACAAACGGTAATATACAGGTAAGGAAAAAGAGTCACTAATGCACGAAGATTTTAAATAAAGAAATGGCCGCCGCAGAAGTAGGCTCCGCTAAAATATTTATATAGGTACCTATGTCGTACCTATTTAGCTTCAACTCGGTCATTAGTGCCTCTCTTTGGTCTTTGTATTTGATACATTCCATTAAGAGGTGATGTACATCATCTAATACGTTACAAATCTCACAATTAGGTGAATCTACTTTTTTCATTAGGAATCCAAATTTCCTGTTGGGATAATGACCGGAACGTATTCTGTGTGCAGTTATTAATAAAGACCTATTTAATCTACAACTAATAAACCATGGTAGACGAGGAGGCTGGCATTGTATAGTCTTATACCATATTCCCTTTTCCTTACTCCTCTCATCAAAATATTCCTTAAATGAATCATAACATAAGTTTTTGCATGATATGATTTTATCTGTAAAATTTGGTTTTAAACTGTAAGAGATCCCTTCTGTACTACCTAATTTGGCTAATTTATCTGCCTCTTCATTACCTCTTAAACCTATATGCGATAGAACCCATTGCAATTTCAGACTTATCCCTACAAGTGCAAGATTATGAATCCTATTCAAAATACCATAAGCTACCGAAATGCCTCTAATACCAGAGGCGCATCGAGCTATATGCTGCAATGCACTCATACTATCTGTAAATATAACTACCCCCCTATTACTATTAATTTCATTTATAGAATTTAAAGCTTCTGAGATTGCAATGAGTTCCAGTGTCATAATCGAAACAAAGGAATCAACTCTAAATATACTACTTCTCGAATAGGTCATGTCATAATAGGCAGCCCCCTGCCCGGTTTCGCCTTTCGACCCGTCCGTGTACAATGCTTGTCTACCATAGTATTTCTCATTTAACTCCTTTATAATATTAAATTTCAAACATGTTATTTCTTGATTCTTCTTCGATCCTTGAACGCAATTTAAATGACAATTAATGACCCCCTCAATATGTATATATGTAACCCAAACATCTAATGAAAACATGTCTAATGGATTCGAAGTATAGATATTAAAATATTTACATTTGTTATATACTGTTATTAATAATGGTTCCTTTTTAGATTGCCAGTAACTATTATTTCTGAATGAGTAAAGTTCTTCAAGCAACTGTATAGTAATGTTATTTTCCAAAGAAAAACTCTTAACACAAAATTTATAAGCTAAATATAACCTTCTAATATGCAAAGGTTGTAGGTATGTTTCACACTCCATAACATGTATCGGTGTACTCTTAATAAAACCACCGATTATTCTTAATGCCTGATTCTGCACCTTTTCCAATTTATACAAATGTATCTTTGCACTAGTGTCATATAAATAAGAACCAAAGTCAATTCTACTCCTTATCAGTGAAATATATAGCGTGCGTAGGTACTTTGGATGTATTCCCCAACCAGACCCAGCTAAAACTTTTAGAATGTTTAAAAATTTTGATGTTTTTTCTGTAGTTTCTTTTATATGTCTGTTCCACAATAAGGACCTATCTAGCCACATACCTAGGTATCTAACATTTTCTACTTGATCTAATAATATCCCATTGACCCTCAAATTAATTTTATTTTTTCTTCTCCCCCTACTAAACAAACAAACCTTTGATTTAACACTGGACAGTTCAAGGCCTAAATCTTTTAATTTTTTAACCATTATATTCAAGGAAGTTTGTATTGCAATTTCACAGTTATTTATTGTATTATGGCTCAGATAAAAAACAAAGTCGTCAGCATATTGTGATACCTTAATCGTTCGCTCTAACAGGTTAAATATGTTATACATAGTTAAATTAAATAACAAAGGGGACATCGGATCGCCTTGGGCTAAGCCCTTTGTTGCCCATCTCGAATAATTACTCTTATCGTTAGTTCTAATCATGAGATACCTTTCACGTAAAAATTCCCAAATATATCTACACGTATTTAAACCTATGCCAAGTTCGTCGAGCGTACCTACAACCTTTTCAATAAGAACGTTATTATAGGCATTTTCTATGTCTAGAAAGCAAGCTACTGTAGGTATATTATCAGTTAAACCCACCTGTATGTAGGTGATAAGTCTAGCTAAGCAATCAAGACACGATTGACCTCTTCTAAAACCAGATGTATTATGTGAAAGTATGCAATTCTTCTCAGTGTACCATTCGAGCCGTCTTACTATCATATTATGAAGTATCTTACACAAACAAGATATAAGGGATATTGGTCTAAGCTTTTGTTCGAAATTTGCATCAACAGCAACTTTGGGTATCGGAATAACAAGTATTGTGCGCCACTGCGTAGGTATATAGCCTGATGAAAAAATATCGTTATACATTTTAAGCAACACTTGTTTACCAACAGTAGGCAAATGATAGACCATTGAGTACGTAATACCATCGTTGCCAGGGGCCGTATCTTTTCTTTTTAAACAATGTATTAATTCCTGAGTGTTAAATGGTAAATCTAATAAGTTATTTCTTGAGTTAAAACTCGGTTGTTGATTTTGAACTGAATCGGGAGTTAAAGAATCTAGTAGTTGTTTTAATTTGAGATCTGATGTCGAAAATTTCGATTGACGATAACCTTTGAACCAACGCATTTTACGCCACATATCTGATATTGTTGTACGCTCATTAATACTATCGCAGAATTTTTTCCAATTTTGAGATTTAGCTTTTTTAATCATTAATCCAGCTTCAGTAACTTTTTCTTCAAGTTTTCGATAATTATCCGGAGTTGGGTTTCTTCTGAAGGTACTCAATGCTAATCTACGTTCGCCCACTATTTTTGATAATAAATGAGACCAATATTCCTTAGGCTTAAATTTTGATGACGGCTTATTACACAACTTTATCAATGGTATATTTTTATCTGCAGACGCTGTGATTTTATTGATAAAGCCATTGTATCTTTCTTGTAAATTATTATTTAAGAAACTATTACTCGAAATTGGAGCATTATCATCATCATTAAATAGATCTAAAAGGTCTGAACTATATTTTTCCCAATCTGCTTTTTTAAAGTTACGTTTTTCAATAAAATCTAATTTATCTTGATATTAAATGGTCACTCCCCAAATTTTCATTAAAAATACCCCAACTAAACTTAACCGCCACATCAACTGAAACAAAAGTTATATCAGGGGATGATTTTTGTACATTTCCACTAACCAACTTAACTCTGGTAGGTTCTCCACTATTAAGCGATACTAAATTATTATCTAAAGACGAGTCCAAAAGCTGTGTACCTCGTTGATCTATTTTGTATGACCAATTAGTATGGTGCCCGTTAAAGTCACCCGCAAAAATACATTTCTCAGAAACAATAGAAAAAAGAGTATCCCAATCACTTGGACGTGTGATAACAGATGACGGACAATATACCGATATAATATTTTCTAAGCTACTGCAATTTAATATTTTAATATGTTCAACTTCTATACCTAAGTTTGGTAAATTAATAGGACATGCGTATGACGAAAGTGACTTATGGACTATGATCGCAACTCCTCCGTATGAATCACTTCTGTCCTTTCTATAGATATTATACCCACTTAAATGTATAACTGTGTTTTTATCAAACCAGGTTTCACTAAGAATAGCTACGTGAATTTTTTCTTGATGTAACAGGGCCTCAAAACTGGCTAATTTGGGTCTCAAACTTTGACAATTCCATTGAAATATATTGATGCCAAATACCTTGTTGATGCCCTCTGCTATGAACATTCAAAAGAATGCCGAAACATTCTTTTGAACAATTCACCTTCTGCAAAAAAACTCAAAACAAACGAACTCAATTCTTCAAACAAAATCTTCGCTACACTTATCAATTTTACTTCAAGTAGATCATCCGAAAAGGCTATGTCCTTTATATTTTCAAAAATTCTTCTCCATTCAATTTTTCTTCTCTTAGTGTCTTCGTGCTCCTTATTATTTTCACATAATTTTTCTTCGATAATTTTTGTGTTACATCTTACATCTGTATTATTTTCTTCCAAATATCTATCAATTTCCATATCATCATTTTGTCTTATTTTTCTCACCCTTTTCTTTTTTATTACTTTTTGGGGTTTTTCCTGACAGATCATACTATCCTTATCTTCAGCGTCACTTTCCGTTATATTGTTTTCAGTTATTTTGGTTGTTACTTCAAAAGGCTGCTCAACAGTCCAATTATTATTAGATGTCGGGCAGAGGGGTGGAAAATCGCGTTCATAAGACTTCTCTTTTTCTTCTTTCTTCTTGTAATAAAGTTCTAATGCCCTTTTATAGGTGACATTTTCTTCACTCATAATAATGCGAACTTTTTTTTCTTTGATAAAAAATGGGCATGATTTATCAAGTGCCATGTGAGGGCCCTTGCAATTTACACACGAATAGCTTTCAACATCGCAATTCTCATGCAATTTCCCACATTTCGGACAAACACATTTATTTGTCGGACAAAATTTTTTCATGTGGCCAAACTTCCAGCATCCTGAGCACTGTGTTACTGGAAAAACATAGCGCTCCACAGTAAACCTGCATCCATAAGCACTTACAAACGCTGGACAAGTAGGATTTTTAAAGCATATCCGTACCGTCTCACTATCAATCCATTTGCGATCAATATCCACGCGTCGCAATCTTTTTACGGATATAATAAGCACTGAGCTACTTAGCGATCGAATTATCTCTTCTTCAGAAATATCTAAGTCTACACCTTTGATAAGTCCATATGAAAGATTGCCTTGATCCGTAAACTGGGCTCGTATTTCTAGCTCGATCAGTTTCGGGCAGCTAATTAGCATTTCAGCTTGATTTTTCTCCTCAAATTGAAGAAAAACTTTGTACGGACTTTTGTACTTTATACTAACGATACTGCTGACATTTAAATTCCTTAATAATCGTGCTAAAGCCATTTGTTTCGGCATTATTTTCAGTGATGTCAAACAAATTTCGTATTTGTAAGCATTTTTATCAACTTGGCTGTCAACACTTTGAACTAAAGTTACATTCAAAGTTTTCTTAGGCAAATTATCCGCTGACTCGCTCCTTACAATTTTTTTCTGCTTTCTTCTGTTTATAGTAATAAATCCCTCTTCACTATCCTCTTCACTGTTTTCTCTTGGCCTCTTTTCTGACAACCTCTCACAAGTTTTTTCCATTGTTTTTTCCTGTAATCGTTCCTCAAATTCTTCTACTACTTCTACTACATCCATATCACTTTTATCTGCTAACACCTCACCACAGTTAATGTCATCCATAATTACCGATAACAAGCGGGCCGTGACCGGCCGCTTTCTCGGTATTAAACAATAACAATACCACTGTTTCTTTAGTGTAATAAATGCGGGCGCTCGGCCGATGCACAACACGACACTGGTTAAAAATAGTGTAAGCTGTAAACTGTAAGATTGCGTTTGTTATACAACTGAGTCCTGAGAGGTGTCCAAATCTTATTATTTATCATGGATCTCATCATCGAACTGGGCGTAAAAATAAGCAATACTGTAAAGTGAAACCTAACCTAACCTAACCGATTGGCTAATTGCTAAATTGGGCATGGAACAATACCATGTCGAAGAGGTTCAATTGTTAACCGCTGTCACAACAGCGCCCTCTTGCAGCGCCCAACGGAACTGCGAGATAAAGTCGACTTTCTGAATTCTGATCAAAATACACTGAGTGGCGTTCGCTCCGCTGTGGTGCATTCAGTGGTGGGCAATATGGCTTCTACAGTTTTAAACAGTAATCAAAAGAATAAATAACCATTTATACTACTTGTGTTGTTTTATTTTGTAATTTGTGACGAGTCAATAAGGTCCATGCGGCCGCACTGAATAAATTATTGTTTGATTCTTGATTCTTGACTAGACAAAAACCCAAGTTAAGGTGTCCTCTTCCACAGATGTCCAAGGCAGGATCGACAATAACAGTATGTCATCAGAAACGGAGGAAGACATCAGAAAGCTATGCCCCAAGATCAGGGAACTTACAATGGTGCGATGTGATCTAGGCGAGGTGGATATTACCCTACCCAGTACCTGGAAAGACAACATAGACCATGCTTGTTTAGATATCAAAGGAAGTGTAAGTAATATGTCATCTTCAAAAGGAGAAGAGTTTTTTATTGTTGAATAAATAAAAACATCAGTTTAGCAAATGAGAACATCAAATGATGATACCGTTTTGTTTAATTAGGATATTAAACAAAACAATCACGGACTGTTTGACAACGCAAACTGTTAACCTGGGATCGAAAAGCAATAGTTTTTCTCTATGTAGATAAACATTATTATAGGTGCGCATCATTATATGATTCTATGTATTTTATTTCTTCATTATGGTACTCGCTATATTCTCCGTTATTTGCAACAAATAATTAATAAGCTTTTAATTGATTAGTATAACTTTTTGTTGAGTAGTAGAACTATTTGGGATGAATTCATACGGGGAAGTACTACCAACATACGTATTTCTGCCGTCAAGCAGTAATACGGTTCTGTAATCTGTGGTAACTGCATTGTTGTGTTCTGGTTTGAAAAGTCGGGCCGGTGGAATTGCGGGCACATTATACCTTACGTATACACATTAGAACTTCATGTCTCAGGGTGACGGGCGCAATGCAATGCAGCGTTGGTCACGTGCTTCGTGAACGTGATCACCATGGTATTGCAGTTGTTATAGGTAGAGGTTACCGCTTAGCATCAGGCGGGCCTTCAGCTTGTCTCGTTATTTAGTGGTACCTATAGAAAACACAATAATCATTTCAGCCGTAAAACGTCCACTACTGAACGCTAGGCCTTACTCATGGATCTCCATGAGGGGTAGTTGCCATACTCACCACGCTTGGCAGGCAGTGTTGTGCAGGTTGGTGAGCGCAGTACAGTATGTTGATATACGGAAAGACGCTGCTGCCTATCTTCCGGAGGTGTCCCTTTACAGGCTCTTACTGCATCCACGGGTAGGAGAGGAGGAGTAACATTCTACTGCCGGCACCCCACGGCATCTTTAATTTCAAACTAGTTATGTTTGGTGCTGTGGTAATAATCCAGCATTATTTATGAAATTTCAGCTGCCCCTCTTCCAAGCGGGCTGGACGCCCCTCCACGTGGCCAGTTCGTGCGCGCGCAAGCACTGCACGCGGCTCCTGCTGGCAGCCGGCTCCGACCCCAACCTCGTGGACGTCGAGGGACGCACGCCCCTAGACGTGGCCGGCTACGCGCATTACTACGACAAGGAGGTTATTGTGAAACAGTCAGTATCATAGTCTTTCTTAAACGTTCGCGATCACAAATAAGTATTTTACAAAAAGTAAACCGACGAATACTAACTAAAGTCTTTTTAGTTAACATTTGTGTATGGATGGATGTACTCGAAATTAGGTAATAATTTTTTGTAGCGTTATCTCGGTGTTGTTATATTATATGTCCATGAAAAATAAACGGCTTCCTAGGACTTATAGTCTTTTCCGCACAGCCGGTGACGGACGGACAGACAGACAGACGTACAAAGCGAAACTTTTTTTTAAAAGTTTTATTAAAATAACCGCGAAAGTATCGAGTATCGACTGGTGAGGTCTACAAGGAATGCTGCGCGTTATCTGTGAGAAAACTGTTCATTCTCAAGATCTTCCTCTAATCACACTCGTCAGAGTCTTTTTAAATAGATACCGCTGAAAAAGCAAACTTCATAGGATACTGCCCCCCTAAGTCTCCACATATTTCGCTCAATGTTTTGGCGATTTTATCCGATGTTTCATTTCTAATAAGGTTGTCAGACACTGTGGCAAAGAAGAATTTCGTTCATTGACTACCCGTCCGGCCAAATCTACTGTGCAAAAGTGGTTGCAAACGTTGTCATATGATGACACCGAGAAATTGTTAATAAAATCAAAATAATATAACTTCCATCACATTAATATAATATTACAGTCATTCATTACTCCTGATTTTAAATAGTTTTTTTACTATATTTTATTACATTAGTTTATTTATATATGTATAAAAGTCGGTTGAGGCTCTTTTTTGATAACCATATTCAGGTTCCCACGATACAGGCATAGCCTAGTGTGGGAATCATTAGAAATCTATTTTAGTGTAACCCTCTCTACTTACATAGATGTCTGTAATAATTTAATTATCTTGTAAAATGTTAGTTATTTAAGTTGTTAGTAAATAAATTTAAATTTTCATATTAATTATTTCAACTATGAGGGTTTTGTTTTACTATAAAACCCTAAAAACACGGGAATTATCGCATAATACACTTGATAATTTCGGACGTTTCGAATGGACCTGGTTGGCAGGACCAGATGACGTCAGCTACGCGTCTAATTGTGTCTTATTTTGTGAATTATAATACAGTTGTTCATTAACTTTCCAGTTTCGTTGACGTCATACAAATGCTAATAAGCGCCGGCGGTTATTTCAACACGATGCACCGAGGTGGTATCGACAGAATGGACACTCCAATCCACACGGCCGTTGAGCTGGAGAGCATGGCTGTGATCAGGGAACTGTTGGACGCAGGCGCGGGTGTCACGTGCCTCAACAAGGCGGGGCTGACGCCCCTGCATGTCTGCGTGAAGAAGGAACTGGAGGAGGAACTGCAAGTAAGACCTTTAATAGTCCATTGATCACCACGATAAGACATCGATAGAATGGAGACTCCTATTCACACGGCTGTTGAACTGGAGATCATGGCGGCGATTAGGGAACTGTTAGACACAGGCGAGGGTGTTACGTGTCTGACATCCGTGGCGCCATGGCCATTGAGACTGAGCACCCCTAGTATTTTAAGCTCATTTTTAAAGTTCTTTGAAGGAAACGATCAGAGTAAATGTCATCCCACTAAAAAAAACATGTGCAGGGACCAGTCGGCGTCACCGTAGAGATAATTGTGATTTGAATAGGCGTCAAGCTATTTATTTAGCCCCCCGACTCAAAAATAGCGGTGTACAGTTTATAAGTTTGCCGTGTTTCTCTATCACCAAACCAATGAATCAATTTGTTATTTTTTTAACTTGTTTCATTGGCGTATGAAAGTCAGTCCAGCAGTTTCAAGGCTACTGAACGAAATATCTTATCCCACATTTATCTTTTATTGTTACATTGGTATACGTGCAATTCTTCAAGCTATTTCATTCTCGAGGAAAACGACGATTCTCATCAAAACGTTTCTATTCCGGTAGGGTTCGAAACCACGTTGGTAATGTAAAACCTAAAGCAGGAAGTGCTTTAACCGAATAAGCTACGAAACCTTTGACGGGCTGAGTCGAAATTCTTGATAAGATTGCATCGGTTGAGCACCAATTATCCACCATATATTCCTTTTTGTGAAAATGTTATATATATTTATTTTGTATTTCTTTTTCATTCCATTTTAATGTGTACCTAAAAATAAATATATAATTACTGTGCATTGCGGTAGCACCAACCGCACATCATGGTTACTACGGAAGACCAGCACTGTGGTACGACTCGTTCTGCCACAGCACATGCTGAGTAGTGACCATTTTGTCACTAGTTTTAAAACCGAATTGATGTTTTTTTTTAATTAATTGTAAAATTGTGTCAAAATAGACATACCCTTATCTTCATTATCATCCCCAGGTATTAGCAAATTACGAGTACACTGATGCGGACCCTTTCTCAGCGATAGTCGACGTGAAGGACCGAGAGGGGCATACAGTGCTGCAAGCGGCGGTAGAGGCCGCCTGGGTACCCGGAGTCTGCGTCGCTTTGGAAGCTGGGGCTGAAGTAACGCTGAAGGTTAGTAGAAATATTTGAATCAATACTTGTATTTATCTGATATTTTACAGCAAAGCTAACAGGAGAGTATGTTTTCAGGCCAACGATGGAGAGACTCCTATTCATTCAGCAGCTGCTCTTGGCAACATCGATGTTCTAAGCGAAATACTTAGTGTTGCCAAACAGAAAGATGCTATAGACTACCAAAACTCAGAAGGAGAAACAGCTCTTTTCAAAGCTATCGTAAATGGACACCTTAAATGTGTTAAAAAGATTATTAAAGAAGGAGCTTCACTTAAAATCACTCTACCTGGTGATGTGAATGTCTTCCACGTGGCAGCTGATTATGGACATTTCAAGATATTAAAAGAACTTATAGAACATGATGAAGCTGTAACATCAGCTATGATTAATTCCCTAACAGCAGGCGATAGAAGAGGTTTCGCTCCAATACACTTTGCTGTATCAGGAAACAAACTAGATTGTGTTGAACTTCTTCTATCAAAGAACGCTGATATTCGCTGTAGAACAACTTGTAGCCCTCACAAAGCATCAACACCTTTGCATATAGCCGCTGTTAAAAATCACACAGATATAGCCAAGCTTATACTCACATATGATAAGACAACCGTGCATGAAGTCAATAGTATGGGGTGGTACCCTCTCCACACAGCCAGTCATCATGGTAGCAGAGACGTTATAATGATCCTTCTCAAAGAAGGAGCTGATTTGTCAGGACATACAGATGGACCGAAGAAATACAAACGAACAGCTATTGATATGATCGTTAACAATTTATCCAAGCCTACGGAGTTTATGGAGGATTTGTTTGATACCTGTATTTCTAGCAATGGCCAGGACCTACAAGATCCAGCCTGTATAGTGACAGTAGACTACGGGATTCTGTTGCCTAACGTAAAAGAATTTGAGCAGATGAAGGTCATAGAGGCACTGTTGAAGACTGGTAACAGATATGGACAAAGAAGGCTACTGGTACACCCATTAGTGGAATGCTTTTTATACTTGAAATGGAAGGCGCTTCTTCCATTTTTCTATACAATAATCACTATATACGGGTTGTTCCTGTTTTCGTTGACGATTTTTATTACATCCGTGTTTTTCTACAAAGACACGAAAGACTCGCCGCCGGAGTGGTTAGATCCTAACATCTGGTGCTATGTGGTGTATGGGACGATAGTATTGGTTCTTTTACAGGTGCGTTTGATATTGTTTTTGTTTTTTGTACTTATCTGTCCTTTATTACTTTTTGTAATTAAATTGTCTCTTGTTTGTTTCGTCAGCATTTGACGCAATCGTCTAATAATAATTTTCTATTATTGTTGAAATCATATTTATTTCAAGCAACCCAAGCTTTCTTTCTTTCACTACATAGTTTGAAATATCAAATAATTGTTATTTGTGTAACGAATCTTGTGTATCTAATTATTATCTCCTTTCAGGAACTTTTGTACATGAACATAAAAAGCAGTAGATACTTTCTTCAGCTAGAAACGTGGGTTAAGTTCAGTTCTCTGGCCTTCGCAATGATCCTCCCTTATACAGTTGTGGTGGTCTCCTTACCTGATGCTGAATGGCCGAGGCATGTTGCCACTATAACTCTTCTACTCTCCTGGTTGGAGATGATGTTTCTACTGTCGAGGTTCCCTAATTGGGGGTACTATGTGCTGATGTTTGGAAAGGTGGCGTCTAATGTTGTGAAGGTATGTTAATTTGTACTAACTAATTAATTATTAACAGCAGTGGAGATTAGGTTTCGTTTAACTTTACCTGTCCTTCTGTTATATATAACGTAGAATTAGTCTAGGCAGTCATACTATAGTTGTCACCTATACATGCAGTCTCTAGCCAAGTTCAAGCAAAACGAACGGGCAGCAACGCAGCAGATCAACTCTTTTTTAACTTATTTAAAAAGTGATAGCTCCAAATATTGAACCAGCAACTTTTCAGTTTCGAATAGCCAATTAAACAATTAGCTTAAATTGATCCTAACTTATCTATTAAATAAGTTGCAGGATTATCTACAGAACTTGGCGTCATTTGGCGACTTGGTGTCATTCTTTTGTGGGCGAAGTCAACAACGACATTCTAAATATTGAACTTGGCTCCCATTTTCACATTTAAGTTTTTGATAGGATATTATAAGAGAAGAAACAATTTTTCTTGGTGAAAACCGACGAAAAAAATGTGTTCAAAGTATAATAATCTATATTCTACTACAAATTCTTTTCAATTCTAGACTAGATAATGTGAAGTTTCAAGTTTGTATTTATATTTCAACTTTGTTCTAGATCCTAATGACCTTCGCCTTCCTGGTCATCGGCTTCTCCCTCAGCTTCATGATCCAGTTTCGCTCTCAGATGCCATTTGACGGGCCCTGGGCTGCCTTCGTCAAGACCATCGTCATGATGACGTCAGAGTTCGACTACGGCGCCCTTTTCGACGAGGAACATTCCGAACAACTGGCTACTTCGTTAATTATTGTAAGGATCATCTTCTTAGTGTTTTTAATCCTTGCTGCTATAGTTCTTATGAATCTACTAGTTGGTGTTGCCGTCAATGACATTAATGATCTTGAAGTCTTAGGGAATATCAGAAGGTTGGCTAAGCAAGTCGAGTTTTTGGGAACGTTGGACACACTGGTCTACAATAAACTGTTTAGCAAATTTCTCCCCAGAAATGTTGGGGAAAAACTGAAAAATAAAAGGAAAGTTATGTGTGTTATGGTGCTTTGTCCTGGGAAACCTAGTTGGAAATTTGCGAAACTGCTCCCTTCTAGACTTAGAGATTCAATTTTCAACAAGGCTCAGTCACAAAAGAAACAGCAAGAAGACGAATTGGGAATGAAGACATTTAAAAAGATGATGGCTGAGATTCATGAGACTATTGTACAGGGGAATAAAATTGTCCAAGTCCAATCAGAGCTGAGTATCCCAAGATCCGTTAAGAATAAAGACGATGAAATAGTAGAGCATTTGGATGATATAGATGATGCTGTTTCGGAACTTAAGGGACAGACTAGGACTTATGTTGAAGAGTCCAGGAGCGCTGTGGAGGCTCTGAATGTGAAGATGGACCAAATGTCCTTAGACGTAGAGGCTATCAAGATGTTTTTGACTAGATTAGAGAGTAAACTTAGTAGTTAAGCTGAATCGTTTATACTCGTTATGTAGCAATAAGTCTATTTTAAAATAATTATGCCGTAAGTATACAACTTTTTATATTCTCGTAATATATTTTTGCATCAACTTTACTACATAACATAAGTTTTGAAGTTACTAACAAGATTAAACACATTTTTCAAAACATCGGAGTTTTATTGGAACCTGGTATCGGACTACTATGAGCTCGGTCAGGAATGAGGTCATAAAAATTGGGGCATATGTTTTTCAATCATTTCGATTTCATTACAATCATATAAATTATTATATAACACTTTAACAAAGTAATTAAATATTTAGCGCAGTAATTAATACCTCACCTCCCGTGCTAGTTAGAAAACTGTGTAACAGCAAGGTAAGACCTCTCAAAGCACGGAACTGCGGAATTTATGACACATCATTTGTATTAATTAGTGAACTCAGCATCTCTACCAATTCTATTATTCATTTATTATTGTTATAAGGCCCTACTTTTACCAGCTTCAGCTAGACCTACCTACCATCACGCTACACCAAGAAGGAAGCGCGTATAGTTTCAGATGTATATTCGACTTAATACCCTCCACCCAGAGTTATCCCTTGGCGTCATATAATATTCCCCAAACAATGATGTAGATATTATACCAAAAAGTTTCTCAAAGGGCCCATAAATAACTAACCTCAAAAGAGTTGTGAGGCCCGACAAAGGGACTAGAGTAAAAATAACACATATCTCGTCCGGCTAACACTGTGTATCAGTAGAATCAATGTAACCTCACATTGATTCTAAATGAGTGAGCTAATTCATTTCGTGTGGAAACAAAACGGTGCGGTCACATTACGGTGAGGGCGCATCTAACGATTTAAATCTTTGGCCGAGACAGCTAGTGTTGTTATAAAACCCAACCGCTCTCAAGATTCTTAACCAACATTTGGGGCTTCCCACAGCTATGAAGTTGTGGAACTATTCCTATTCAATATTAACTCGAGAATCTCAATTAGTGTTAGTTCAAAACTGACATTATGATAATGAACTCCTATGAACAGACTTTGAATATGAACGAGGGTCTTGGGCGAATAGGTAGGTACCTAGTACTGTTCACAAAGTTGTAGGGGAAGTTTAAAGGCGGTTCGTTCTTGAGATAGTTAGATTATTTTTGGACGGACGACCTCTGTGGCGCAGCGGTTGCGGGTTGCCGCGGATTGCCCGCCTCGGGACAAATGCCTGTACGATCTGCAGATATTTTTTTCAGGGTGTTCTGGATGTTTTTTCTGTATAAAATAAAAAAAATATCTATCTATGTAGTATAATGTGACGACCTCTGTGGCGCAGCGGGCGAAGGTCCGCCTGCTACGCAAGAGGTTGCGGGTTCGAATCCCGCCTCGGAACAAATGTCTGTATGACCTGCAGATATTTGTTCAGGGTGTTCTGGATGTTTTCTATATATAATAAAAAATATCTATCTATGTAGTATATTGTATTAAGTATATCAGTCATCTAGTACCCATAACACAAGCTCTGCTTAGCTTGGGGCTAGGTGATGCTGTGTGAATTGTCCAGCATTATTTATATTTATTTATTTTATTTTAATGTATTATGTATATATAAGTCATCTAGTCACCCATAACAGAAGCTCAGCTCAGCTTGGGGCAAGATGATGCTGTGTGCAATGTCAAGCATTTTTTTTTGTTGTCTCGTTTCTAGTCGATATAGCGCTTGCCTTCAAGAGTCTTTCGAGAGATTAGGTTCTTCCATATTGGCCTTTCTGCCAGCGATTCTCAACGAGAAGGTTTATTTTTTCCATTTTTGTCTCCTCAACTATAGTTCGTATGACCACAGATAATTTAATACACTATTATAAATTTCAATTTTAACAAACTTTAATATTTTGATCTAAAATACCTCAAATCCTTAAATAGTTATTGAAGTTCGAGGTCTTTTCGAATTTACAACGCTATTTTATTAAAACTTCAATACTGTATTATGGCACGGGAGGTAAAGGCTTGATAATTACGGTATATATCTTATATACTGTAAAATTAATTATTATCTATATCTCATTTAAAGCGAACTATTGTTGTGTTCTTATGAGAAATAAAAGTTCTTAAACCTCATATATGATAATCCTCCTATGAGACTTCTTCTCTGAATACTCAGTCGCCATGGCCGAAATCGGCTAGGAATCATCATCATCATCATCAACATCATCATATCTTATATGTTGTTAAGGTTTTAATAAATAAATGATTGATTGATTGATGAAAAACAAATATATCAGAATTTTACCAGTACTTGTGCCACAAAAGCTCCCGGCATTCCAAATTTCAGAGTCCTTCAGATACTTTTTGAATTTCAGTGAGGTTTTCCAGTTTTGCCATTTTCATAAAAAAAATATACACTTTTTACCATAACTTTTGAATGCCCAGAGGTAGAACCTTGATTTTAAAAAGGCATCATCTGCCCGCCGATCTTGATGTTTTGTATAAATTTCGAGTTGATACCTTCAGACGTTTCGGCACCAGTGCTGTGTGGTGCCGGCAGTTGAATGTTGCCCCTGCTATCATGCCCGTGGATGGAGTAAGAATCTGCCAAGGGACATCTTCGGAAGATGGGCAGCAGCGTTTTTCCAGGTATCAACATCCTGTTCTGCGCTCGCCAACCCGCCGGCCAAGCGTGGTGAGTATATCAGCAAACCCCCCATGATCTTGGATATCCATTAGGGAGGCCTATTGTCAGCATTGGACGTGGACAGTAGTCCTGCGGCTGTGATGATGATGATGATGAGTAGTGTGCTAAATGTCCAGTACAATTTATTTCTCTAATATTCAGGAAAAGGCTTATTCTTATCAAGGAATACCTACATACAAAATGTATAAAGCAGCGTGCAACATATAGTTACTAAAGGTTATTTAGGGCTATGTATGCCGTGGGGTGCCTGCAGTAGAAGGTTGCCTCTCCTCTCTTGTCCGCAGATGCAGTACGAATCTGCCAAGGTTTACCTCCGGAAGATGGGCAGCAGCGTCTTAGAGTGTATCAACATTCCGTACTGTGCTCGCCAACCCGCCTGCCAAGCGTTGCGAGTATGCACCAACCTCCTCGTAATCTTGGAGGTCCATGAGGGAGGCCTGTCTACGGCTGAGATGATAATAATAAAGGGCTTTGTTAAAGGCATGGTCAAATAAAAAACAGGATCGCATATATTATTTTATTTTCCTTACTCGTAATAATATTACAGCTAATTTTATAATAAATAAAAACTCATAATAAAATAAGTATTTGTCGTTGCGCGCACAGACCTATCGTCTCGTTTGTGATTAAAAAAAATACGCTACATTTCAAATATCGACAGGGTTTTCCTATATCAACAAGGTAGTGAATGAACGAGTTTAAAAAAAATATAAATTTTAAATTGTGGCATTTGGCAATAGTATTAAGAATATTTGAAACGCAAACACGACGGGTCTGTCGTGATCAGTTCAGAGGAAATTCATTAGCCACCTTCCGGCTCCATCTTCAGGCCCTGGTTATCATCTAGTACCATAGTACTTGCCAAAACAAATCCAACGAGCCCAAAGACGACGCCGACGGGTCAATCTTGTTTAGTTATATATACATATAGTATTATATAGTAATCTTAGTTTCTATGACCGTTTATAGAAATATCTAGTTTAACAATATTTCTATTTTGAAATAAGCTATAGGATTAGATACTGTTCTGAGCCCGAGTTCGGAAATAAAATAGATTAAAAATAATTAACACAAATAATATATTGGGTGTAAAACTAAATGGAAAACTAGGTTGATAAAAAGACAAGAAACCGCTGTAAAAACTCTGATTATGAACAGTTATTTGTTAATGTAAAATGTTACCAGTACAAGAGAAAGTTCTTTTGTTAATTGCAGTTGAGCAGTGGTTTAGTGATGAGTTTAAGACTGTTGTAAAAAGTACAAAGACTGGTAGACGTAATGATAAAATCAAATTTCAAGTACCCATTTGTAAAAACTATTATGGATCTAGAAATAGATCATACTTAGTACCTAAGTTCTATAATAAGATTCCATCAATCCTTATAAAAAATTCTGTAAGTAAACACTCATTCAAAAAAAGACTGAGGGAGTTTCTTCTAAGCAACATTGGTATAGTTATATGATTAGATAGGTTATTATGTAGGTATTGCGAAAAAGCGCAGTTTATAATGCTGAGTATAAAGGGAGATTCAGCTGCCAACAAACTGCTATGCAGTTTGGCAGTAGTTCTGTACCATAGAATAAGTATAAAGGTTGAATAAATGCTTTTTAATTTTTTCATTTTTTTTCAGATAATATTTTTATGTAGGTCCACTTATCAAGATGCATATAACTTTTTCCGTTCATGGTAAAATATAATTATAATAACTACATAAATATTGATAATAATAATATGTATTATCAATATTTATATAGTAATTGTAAATAAATGTTATATTTCTCTAGTATAAAGGATAGGGATAGCGTCTACTTACCTACTTAATATCACAAAACACAGACGAGGTCTAAAGCAATAATTATATGAAGTTTTAATGTCAATTACAATTTAATTTACTTATATTTTAATAGTTTCTTAGTATTTATTATACTTAAATATTATTGATACTTAGCAGTTACCATGAATTTATAAATAAATCGTGTAGGTACTCCTTTTGAATTCATAATAATATTCAATTCCATTTTGTAATTGTATAATTTTTAAATAAATAAAAATCCATGAACCTAAACATAACAATGTAGGTATATTACTCTATTTTAATATAGTATAGAATTATACAACGTGCCAAAATATTGTATTAGTGTGCCTACAATTATAGGAATATTTTTTTTATGTTTAATATTTTTTTTTCATTATAATAAAATGGTCGACAATATATTTTTTTTAATTATCGGTTATTTATAACATTGAATAATAACTTTACTTTTCGAAGTGATTCATACGTTATTTCATCTGTAAACCTTTGACTTAAAACTAGTACCTACTTATATTGATAAAAATATTATTTATATACAAACAATTTCATCTAAAAGGCGTATGATATAAATACACTGTGGTCCATTATTTTAAAATGGCATAAGTTATAGTGCTTTTAGTTATTAAAAAAAAGGACAGCTTACAGAAACACAAATTTTAATCAGAAAATTTATGAAAACCATTAGACCGTCATATATTATAAAATTATATACTTCATGATTATTTTTATATTGTGCATATATTGGGCTTTTGCGATCTAATTATAACCCAATTCTGACTAGGTAGAATAAAGTCTACATTAAAATTTTACTAAGTTTATGATAATTTATCAAAATGATTTATTGTGATTATGATTATGCTAGATTTATATTTAGTCCAACGCCGGCCACGAAATCATCTCTTATCATTGGTAGAAGAGCTGTGTGCCTGGAACAAGAATATTATAATATAGGCTGGGAAATCAAAATAATCAATCACCCTATTTTTTTAAGATGGAATATTCACTTACTTGTTATGGAGGTGGAGGTACTAACTGTTTCAACCCTTATCGAGGGCCTTCTTGAACATGGAAACAACATGATGGGTGAACATAGTTTAACAGTTGGTGCCTCCACCAACATAACAAAACAAGTACTTAAACATTTCCGCTAATTAATAGGCAAACAAAAAGTTTGGAAACTTTTTTGGGTATATCTTTCGAGCTTTTAACTTACTCTAAAAAAATAAAAGAAATGCTGTATTTTTTAAATAGTTTCTTTGTCACAAAATTAAAAAAAAAACAATATATAAAAAAGTGGTACAAAAAAATGCAGATAAAAAAAAACTTACATACGGTGTGTGCTTGCCCGGGACAGCCCTAACTCTAGCTAGTAGGGTTGCTACGTCAGGGTGGACCAAATTTGACTTTCTTCCCTCTCGAAAAAGAAAAAAAATACTTAAGTAAAGCAACAAAAGAAAGTAGAGGAACCAAAGAAAGTATGCAGAAAAAATCCTATGATGGTATCGAAAATATAAAAAAAAGCCTCGGTTTTTTTGACATTTATAGTAAATATTTGTAAAATATTAATCTGATATTGACTATCATCAGCATAAATTTAAGTCTGATTGAGTAATAAAAACTGTATAAAATTATCCGAATAAATGAAATTCAAGTGTTGTTTTGTAATGTCAAAATAACAGCTTTTTACTAAGTGCATTAAAGGTATACAAAGATAACTGATTTTTTTAATATAAAATATATTTGTATGTCTGTCTGTTTGTTCCGGCTAATCTATCGGCTAATTAAATAATATACTAACATTTTAGAAGAGGTCTTGACAGATGGAGAGAAACGGTGGAGGCTTTTGCCCAGCAGTGGGACAGTATGGGCCAATAAAAAATAAATAGGGTTTGAGTATTCTTTGTCATTCCTATTAATACTCTGCTTTTCATTAACTGACAACACATTCGTTTTATTTGGCAGTATAATTAAGTGGGACAATATAGGCTGATAAAAAACGGGTTTGCGAGGAAAAAAACCATAAAAACGCGGAAGGCGGCATTTGCAAAATAAAAAACGAAAACTTACTCATGCGGTGCAGGCCAGGCCGGCGCGTGCTTGTGCGTGGCAGCCCTAGCCCTAGCCAGCAGGGTCATCACCGCGCGCTTAGTCGGCGACATAGCGGCCCGCGCGCCGCCCAACAGCGGCCGCTTGCGCGTCGCACCCGCCGCACCTGCGCAACAACCCATGGATACCCATATCTTTTTATGTTGTATCTGGAAGACGAGCAGACGGGCCTCCTTAGGGGAATAACCCTAATTGACTCTGTATTTGACAACCCTATTAGAATCTATTGTTCATTATTTGACATCCCAATAACAAGTTTTTTCGGCAATCCTATTAAAGCTCCTCTTTTCATATTTACTATATTTTTTGATGTTATAATACGGAAGACGACACGCGCTTCCTGATTATAACTGGTCACCGGTAACAAACTATTTACTTTCAATTTAATAACCATATTAAAACCCATTGTTGTTAAAACCTATTTGTTTTGTTTGATAACATTATTCAAACCCTTAAAACATTGTTTAACAATCTCTTTCAAACGCGTTGTTTTTATTAGAAATCATTTCGAACCCCATTGGCTCTTGTGGGAGTCATCGCCAAAAACCCAGTCTTGGGTTTCGACAAGTTGAAGCCTATTTACTTTATATGACAAACCTTTTTAAAGCCCATTTAATTAACCCTTTTCAATATAGTTTTATTCGACATCCATATCAAATCCATTATTTTGTTTGACTAGTTGAGTTAATTGTTTTTGAATCCATTAACACCGATCAATGTATGTATATTTGCAACGTCATATAAGTAACGTCGTATAAGTAACGTCACAATTAATTGTGTATTTTAATCACGAACGATAATAAAAATATTACACATATTCTTTTGACAACCCTAGTTGTAAGAGTGAGGGCTGCCACCTAAGAGATAAATCTAAAATAGCCAAAGACATGCTTCTTATGAAATAGTTAAAACACTATTAACTCAATAACTGATGTTTAAAGAAATATATAAAACGTTACTATTGTTATATGTATATTTTTTGGTTATCAGTTCTGACTTATCAGACAGCATATTGACGGCGAAACATAACGAAGATAAATAATTAAAAACTAAAATAAAGCTTAGTTTAAGTAGGTGTGATGGCCATAAAACTTCAAGGAAAAGTGAGAAATACATAGGTATGTTATTTAAACATATGTAATTATTCAGATTTCGCCAAACATAATAAAAAAACTTTTTAAGGGGGTTCCCATTACAAAAAAACGTGATGTTTTTGCTGTTTTTTGGTCGATATTTATAACGGCAACAGGTAGACGCTTGATATATTCATAGTCCGCTTGATTGGTTTCGCGCCGCGCCGATTACGCACCGCATTTGGTTCGCGTTTTGGCGCGAAATACGGCGTGCGCTCAGCGTCGGCGCTAAGTGGATACTGGCTCGGATTTTACAATAGAATTTATTTATGTTCTGTGTATCCTCTCCGCGAGGCATCATCATTTTCGTTCCAGCGGCCGACCAGTCAACACCTCAGCGTCTCACCTGATGATGCCTCGCGGAGAGGCGAAACACGTGTCGTCGTATAGGTTTGGGTATGCATGCTGCACTGACAAACTAGTTCTCCCTGCATGTGAATTATTAGCGGGCGGGAGGGCGGTGCTCCTGCATCTCAGCTAAGCGGAATTAAAACTAAATATTTTCATTGCATTTCATTGTCATGGATTTCCGCAAAGTAACGCCTGATTCCATTAATTATACAATTAGCTAAACTTTCTAGATTATACCAGTATTTTAGTTTTTACAGTTCTCTGTTTGTTTATGTTTGTTGTAAGGTTTTGTGTAACGTAAATACAAAAAAAAAACAAAAATATTTATTTGGAACAAAAACTTTGGTACAACATAATGAGAAAAACGTGACTGCTGCAAAGGTTTCAAAAAGAACTGAGTAGCAGAGTCAGCGCCCACCTCCGAAGTATTGGGTGTTCCTACTTAAGAGCTCTATTAATGCAATGAAAAAAGTATAAATGAAAAATATAAATTAAAAACAAATTATAAAACAGTTGTGTTGCCGGATCAATAAAAGGTATAAAAAATAATAAGTGGACAGGGACGGCTACAAAGGTTAAGTGACGTACCGACCTTGTGTGGCTAGCGCGTGGACCGCCGCCGGTTTGACTCCACGCAGAGCGGGGTGCGCGTGTAGCACCCCGCCCAGCACTGGGCTGCTGAGGCCGAGGATGTCACCTCCACCTGAACATAAGAATACATTAACAACCTTTGAAGAGTGTTCAATACCAGCTAACATCCAGTACAATTTTGTCAAAGGGGGGGGGGGGGGGGGTATTATTGTCGTACCTTCTCTCATAAGATTGGGTTGGGTACTCGAGTCATCTCAGAGCACATGAAAGGATAGAAAACCAAAACCCTCTAGAGACCTTTTCTTTGAATGCACAGTCGCCTTAGCCGAAATCGGATAAAGCATCATCATCATTGTCATCATCAATACGTGCTGTAGCTGTGAATTCTGTCATATTAACCTGTTCTTTTATCCTCGATTATAGCTGACTAACCGAGAGTAACCCAAGGGCTCACTAGCATATCATCATCATCATCATCATTTCAGCCATAAAACGTCCACTGATGAACACAGGCCTCCCTCATGGATCTCCATGAGGGGTAGTTGCCATACTCACCACACTTGGCAGCAGTAGCGGCGTTAGGGTAGGGCGCGGTTGGGCGACCGCCCAGGGCGCCGGATATAAAGGGGCGCCGCAGGCGCCCCTTTATTTCGACGGAGGAAAGAACTCGTGGGTTTCCTCCGTCGACCGAGACACGTTCTCGGCTTGCCCGTTGACGAGCTCACCGCCGCTAACCCGGAGGTGACGTCAACCTGTCCCACATTAGCTGCTAGGCACATTTTCAATAACCAGTCCCGCCGGCGGGGCCGAAGAATATATTCTTCCGTCTTAAGGTGCAGTTTTGCACCTGGACGCTAACCATCAGTAGATTCAAAAATCTGGCAACAGTCCAAGCCGTGGTTCGAACCTAAGTGGTGCCCTTGAGCTTGTTGCCCAAACCTAACTTTTGCGGCTGGGCGCCTTCTGCGCTCGCCATAGTCCGGTAACGTTGTGAAATGATATATTATCATTTCGATAACATTTTTTACTTATTAAATAATTCCCCTCTCGCCCCTTTATTTCCTCTCGCTCATTGAGCGAGGCCTACTTACACGTAAATTCCCTAAATTTAGCGAAACAATCGTTATGTTGGCAGCACTAAGAATGGAACGCAGTGTTCAAATCGGAGCACTGCATGCATTTAATTTTACCAGGAATCCCCGACCATCGAGAAAAACATTATCTATCTCTTTTTTACGTTTAAATTAGAGAGAGTTGATGTTATTTTTGACGAAGCGGAACACACTCAGCTCATTCTCATTCACTACATCAGTGCACGCACTTAAAACAGTTATTCCAATTATTTTAATTAGAAAAGTAAAATTTTATTAGTTTTTTTTTTAAATAAATGGTTATTTCTTTTAATAAATGGTACCTAATTTCATTATATCTTTTTCCTTTTTTCATATGGGTTTGAATTGCAGTTAGGGGGCGCCGTATAAATCTCGCCCAGGGCGCTGGTAGTGCTAAAACCGGCACTGCTTGGCAGGCGGGTTGGTGAGCGCAGTATGGGATGTTGACACACGGATAGACGCTCCTGCTTATCTTCCGGAGGTATCCCTTAGCAAGCTCTTACTGCATCCATGGGCATGAGAGGAGAGGTATCATTCTACTGACGGCACCCCACGGCGGCATATGCCTGCGCAAAATGCTCCAATACTTTGGTCACATCGCCCGACAAGGATAAAGATCAAAAGGACGAAGCCCTATTCGATGGTCCGATCAGGTAGCTAAAGAGCTTGATAACGAAATCTCCGAAGCACTAATGCTTCGATGCCTGGTCTAAACCAGGTCAAAAACCGCAACAGATGGAGGAAGATTTCGAAAAAAATGGACCGAGGACATCACGATGCTCAGCAGTGGGCTAACGACTAGAGGAGGAGGATAGCCGACTAGGCTGAGAGCCGACTAAGAGGAGAAGAAGAGAGAGGAAAGTGATCACGCGACTTACGCGTGAGCCGCGCGTGCGCCGAGCAGGTGTATTTAAGTTCGCACAACACTACTGCGCCTCTTTTGCCCGCGGATGTAGTAAGAATCAGCTAAAGGATACCTCCGGAAGATGGGCACCAGGGTCTTCCCGTGTCTTTAACATCCTATAGTACTGCGCTCGCCAACCTGCTAAGCGTTGCGAGTTTGGCAACAACCTCTCATGTTCCATGAGGATCTTCATCATTCTTGGGGAACCATGTGGGAGGCATATGTCCCAGAAGTGGACGTCCTTCGGCTGTGATGATGATGATGATAATGAAGTAGAAGTTATGTAAGGTTGGAACGACGGGAGTTTTATTACAATAGGGGGTATGGGGCGGGTGCCGGCAGTAGAATGTTGCCCCTCCTCTCATGCCCGTGGATGCAGTAAGAGCCTGCTAAGGGATGCCTCTGGAAGATGGGCAGCAGCGTCTTTCCGTGTATCAACATCCCGTACTGCGCTCGCCAACCCGCCTGCCAAGCGTGGTGAGTATGGCAACTACCTGCCTGGCCTGGCCTGTTCAGTAGTGGACTTTTTATGGCTGGAATGATGATGACGAAAAACTCGCCAAAACGCACTGGCCAGCGTGGCGTTTTAAGGCCAAACCCCGCTTATGATTATTGCCAAAAAGTCAGTCCCCAGCGGTCCCGCCATTCCTGACTCTGGCAGCGGACACGGTTCCGGCGGGGCAGAGGGTGCTAAAAATCTCCTATAGCACCGCGGTAGCGATCATCAACATTATCTAAGCCGTAGGACGCCCACGGGCATGAGAGGACGAGTAACATTAATCTGCCGGCACCCCACGGTAACTCTACTTAACAATTTCTAACTTAGCGCACTCTTCTGCGACCGAGTAATGCATCAAAGTTTTCTTCGGCAGCCATATATCAAACTTTTAATGCACTTATAAAAATGTGGAAAATATACGATACGGTGGCTGACGCGCTTTCAGGGATCTAAGCTAGAACCTTCTGCGTCTCAGCCGATTATATAATCTAATCAAAAATAATTTATCTGCAAACATGGTTCAAAAATATATTGAGTGTTTATACAGGCTCCAGACATGTTATACCCTAGGACACGCAAATTCTTAACTTAAAAGCTACTTTTTTATATGATTGTTACTAGTTATAATCATATTTTTTATTTAACCTATGTTGTCACACTGCTGAGCAAAGGTCTCCCCTAAAGTCTTCCAACTATTTCGATCCTTTGCAGACTCCCACCATCGTAATTATCACTACGTTTTATTTAATTGTAAACTGTTTTTTAGGGTTCCGGATCAAAATGGTAAAACGGAACCATAATATCACTTTGTCTGTCAGTCTGTCATAAATGGATATCTCGAGAACTACTGACGATATCGACTAGAAATTTGAAATGGTTAAAGATAACACTTTTTTACTAATATACCATATATGAAAATGTTAAAAAATATTCTTATTATGATTGCAGGGATCGGAAATCTCAAAAAAATTAAGTGAAGTTACTAGGTGGTATGGGTGTGTATAAAAAGCGAGAGGTATCACATTTTTTTTATTGACAACTAGCTTTTACCCGCGACTTCGTCCGCATAAGTTTTTTGTTTTCTCCCGGCTATAAGTCCCCCTGCAACAATGTCCCACTATCGTGTTCCAGTCCTCAACTTCACATCAAAATTTGTTCAAAAGCAACCTAAGCTACATAATGGATAGCTCCGAATGTTTCCTTAGTAAATATAAAAAGTAAATAATGTAAATCGGTTTAAAATACTACTAACTACCTACCTGCCAACCCCCGATGTTAGACAGTGTGACATCCGTAACATCGTCTGCGTAGGAAGTACTAACTTAATGTAAGTAGTATAATAATGTAGGAAGCTAAAAATAAGAGGCCTTATTACTGTAGTACATTTTTGTAAACTATGTTCTTTGTTTTTCCCTCTCTGGCCAACACATGGAGATTCTGTGGACTTGAAACACGTGAGCAAGCCACGTATAATTGTCCGTGAGAAAAACAACTCTTTTCTAAATTAATGCCGGCTACTTTTAATGTTTGCCCCTGAGCTTTATTTATCGTCATAGCGAATGCGATTTTCAGCGGAAACTGTAATCTCTTAAACTGGAATGGCAAATCTGTCGGAATTATGGGTATACGGGGGATTAAAACGTTCTCTCCTTTTGCCATTCCAGTCATAATGATTGCTTTTACAATATTGCGACCAAGGTGTGTCACTTGCAACCGTGTGCCATTACACAGTCTTGGTGCATCTAAATTCCGCATTAAAAGGACGGGAACGCCTACTTTCAGCCTCAGTTTGTGTGAAGGTACTCCCGACAGTTCTAAAGAATTAAGAAATTCTACAGGGTATGATGTTACTTGTTCAGTATCCATTACAGTGTCTACAGAGAGAAACTCAACAATATCACCTTCCACGCGTGACATAATTTGCTCGTTTATCTGTCCCACCATTTCATTCGTCGGCGCTAAAATTGCTCTTTCACATAACCAGTCTCTATTCCTCATATTAGTTAGCAGTTCGCTATAGACGAAGTTATTTAGATCATCTGGATTATGCACAACATTGCAGAATTCACGATCCAATGTAATCATGCCATTACCATCCTTTGCCATACGATCTTCTCCAATTTTAAGAAGAGCAGCAGCATATTGTCCAGATTGTACATCATTGTGTAGTTGCACTCTCATATTTGTAGACAGACTAAACGTTTTTACGTGCACCCATAACGTTGACGCTTTTAAACACGCATTTATTTCATCTGCAGGGGTGCCTTTAGTGATAACCGGCAAAGTCTGTCTAAAATCGCCCGCTAAAAGTACCACCATCCCCCCCATGATATTTGGATTACTATTGATGTCTTTCAAAGTCCGATCTAGAGCTTCAATTGCTCTTTTATGGGACATAGTACACTCATGCCAAACTAATAATTTACATTGCTGCAACATACGTCCACGCTCGCTGTTTTTACTTATATTACAGACTGGCATTTCTTCATGGGCTAAGTTTAATGGCAGTTTAAGCACCGAATGTGCCGTTCGACCACCATTGAGCAGAGTGGCGGCTATTCCGGAAGAGGCAACTGCTACAGCAATTCCTTTATCTTTTCGGATTTGCGCTAAAAGCAAGTTTAAAAGAAAGGTTTTTCCCGTGCCTCCGGGAGCATCCAAAAATAACAAACCACCTTCGCCATCTTCGATTTTTTTGAAAACATTGTCAAATACTAACCTTTGTTCTGGGATCAAACGTGGAACAGACTCTGTCAATTGTTGTTGTAAAGAAGCAGTATCGTAATCTAGTTCCCGTATTAAATCGCTACTGATTTCCTCGGTTCTCTGTGGTCTGATCATTCCATAATCTGATAAATCCTTTCTAGAAATTGTTTTAACCTGGTCTTCAATTTTTGTCAGACCCTCATTGTAAATTAAATCACTGTACGTGACATTGGGATTTTGCTCTTGTAATCTGTGCAATATATCGTCGGTCATATCATTTTTGTATTTATCCCACAATTGTTGAGGATTTGAAAGACCACATGTCGCTACTAATACAGCAAATAGCTCTCTCATCTTGCCTGCTGATCTACATTGAGCAGCTTCTTCCAGTGTCACATCCCAATGGTTGTCATTCTCCAGTAATCCTCTTGCCTCACATGCCTCTCGAAATGTAGGATAATCTTGTGTGTTGTATTTTTTTAGATCATTGAAAGAGGTAGGTCCGCGCACATGGTGTAAAAGCATGCGTAGACAAAAACATTCCATGTTACTAACATGAACTGTATAAACTCGTCCTAAAGCATCTCCAGATTTGACGCCAGGCCAATCGTGAACTGAAGTACCTTGAATGCGGCGTTTCCAAGTTTTCCTACTTGCATCCCAAGTATAATACCTCGGCACCTCGACATAAAGAAGAGTTTTTGTAAACTCATCTCTGATACAAAGATCAAAAAAAGCAGTGAGTGTGGTTTTTGGCGGAGTAGTTATTCGTTCGTGGAAATTGTGTTCATTAAAATAAACGCGTTCACCATTTTCTAAATGCACGCTGAGATGTGTCACGGTGGGATGCCTTTCGTGCAACGGAAATGCTAACAGACGCCACACGGCTTCGTTGCTGCTGACATACCGACCAGACTGATAAGTTTGTACCTCATCTACGGGATTAGCAAGATCAGTATTTCTAAAATTGAAAATAGCTTGATCACTACCCTTGTTTATATATTTGCAAATATATTTGATGGCGCGTACTGAACTGCATGCCTCAACATTTATGTGGGCGTTAAACATTTTTGATAAAATTGGTGAATAGGGGACTACCCAACTATTATCAACCGTAACGTAGCTACCATTTCGGAGCTTCACGGTTGCTGTTCGACCTCCGTCTGCTGGCGCTCTTCTACGATACTGCGGGTATCCGTGGTCGTTGTGAACGGTCTCTTTCACTAACTTGCGAGGAAATTTTTTTGTGCATTTTCCGTCTTTCATGCAGTGGCACTGTGGATTTTCGGGTCCGCATGGACCGTGAATCATATTTTTTACAATAATGTCATGGAGAGTCTTGTCAATGTTAGGATCCGGTATTTCAGCGCTGATTATGTTATCTATTTGATCGGGTCGTAACTTATCTTTTAACCACAATAATATATGGACATGTGGCAGTCCACGTTTCTGCCATTCGACAGAGTACATAAAGCAGCGCGCTTCTCTGAACACTCGGCCTTTATTAATCACATCCATTAGTTTTTTAACTTTTAGTCTAAAAACTCTTGCGACTACATCATGTCTATCTATTGCGCTTTGCCCCGGCATCAACTGATTGACTATTTCGGGCCAGGCTGGGTTGCAAGTAAAGGTGACGAATAAGTCAGGGCGACCATGTGTACGCACATAAACAAACGCGTCCTGAGTATATTCGTGTAAGTACCGCGGGCTATTTACAATGAAGATTTTTTAATGAAGATGGTAAAATGACCATACGACCTAAGTTATTTGGATTTAAATTAGCGTCATTTGCCACAGCGTCTTGAAGATGGATGTAATTCTCTGCTCTTAGTTTAGTTTGATTTAATGATATGTACCGTAACCTCTCGCTTTCAACTTTAACGTACATGTCAACGTAAAACTGATTGGCCAGTTGCTTGCATCTTTGTACAATGTTAAAGTTGTTTTCTCGTATTATCATGTTGTAGGCATAAAAATCCATGCATGAAACCTTTTTGTTATGCAAGGGAAGACCTGTTACAGGATTAATTTGAGGAACTTGAAAGTGGTACCCCTCTTGTCCCTTACTAAATATGATCGGATATTGCAACGCATCATAAAATTTATGAGTATCAGGCACCCTGGTTAATGTGTCATCTCGGGCCTGTAAAACTATATCACGGAAAGCAAACTGTTCGCCTGTAACCAAGGCTGCGACTTCATTTATTAACGGTGCATTATACCGCCTTTCATGTTCCCCACTTGGTGTGCGATCGGGGTGCATCACCAACCTATAATCCTCTCCCGGCATTCTTTCTAGTGCTGTTTTGAAAGTATTGATAAGGCGATTATGTTCATGCAACATTCTCTGGATTTTTAAAACAGTATCCCTTTCGATTCCTTGTATATTTTGACACCTGCGATCAGCTTCGTTTTTTTCATCGCCCATGAAATAAAGTTGCAAAAACTTTGGTTGTTCATTATTTGCGGGAAGTAAGGAACCAATCCTGTGATACACCTGTCCTTGGATGGTAAAAGTAGGTGAAAATCCAGGCATTACTACCTCCTTATCTACACCAAATGACGTCATCTGAAAGCAAGAATTATACTTTCTAATCCTGCTTAAAAACCGGCGCGATTCGTTACTGTCGTATAAAAGTAAAGATTTAAGAGGTTCCTCTGGCTCGCCAAGTAATGGAATTTTAACCTTTCCACCAGAACAGCACATACCTGGAGTTTCTTCTTTCCATTTCAGTGCTTCACAATATCTGCATTTTTTATCCATTCTCCCAATGATAACCAATCGGTGATTAACATAGTCGATCAAAGGGTCATACTCAAAAGCGGCACCATTAAATGCCTCCCACGTACTCATTGAAAACGTACGTCTTCTTTCTGCCTGCCGTTCAGCATTTAAAAGACGTCGTCTTTGTGAATCTTCGTCAGTCTCTGCCGCAATCAATTGCGCGTGACGTTCGGCATCTAAAACTCGACGTGTCTGAGTCTGTTCCACTGTCTCAGCAGCTCTTTGAGATGCGTGGCGTTCAGCATCCAGGGTCTGACGGGCCTGAGTCTGCGTAAACGTCTCAGAGGCCCTTTGAAATGCGTGGCGCTCAGCATCTAAGGTTTGTCGGGCTTGAGTCTGCGTATAGGTCTCAGAGGCCCTTTGAGATGCGTGGCGTTCAGCATCCAGGGCCTGACGGGTCTCAGTCTGCGTAAACGTCTCAGAGGCTCTTTGAGATGCGTGGCGTTCAGCATCTAGGGCCTGACGGGCTTGAGTCTGTGTAAACGTCTCAGAGGCCCTTTGAGATGCGTGGCGCTCAGCATCTAAGGTCCTACGGGCTTGAGTCTGCGTATAGGTCTCAGAAGCTCTTTGAGTCGCATGACGCTGAGAATCTAACATCTGACGCGTCTGAGTCTGCTCTTCAGATTCTTGGCTTCTAGCAACTTTTGCAGTTCGAGCTCTGCTAGAACTACGGCTTAGATTGGATTTACGTTTGCGTGGCATATCTAAAACAATAAAACAATAATTAAAGATTTTTAAAATCGGTAGTTTTAAAAACTACAACGTAAGACATTTTTTTATAAAAACTTCGATAAAGCAAACCTTTTTACTTAAAACCTAAATATCTAAATCAATCAATAACGTATTGAACCTAAACAACTATGCACCTGACAAACCTTTTATACCTAAAACGTAAATTAACTAAATAAATTCAAAAATATTGAATTTATGTACCACACCACAATACACAATTTTCTTCACTACTGGTACTACCTACTTATCTATCAAAACTAACATAAAAGTACTATAATATAATGACAAAATCTATTACTAAACTAATTTACTACGAACTATAAACATCCTGATGTGAGCTAAAAAACACTTAACCTACACATGAATAAAATTGAGAATTAACAAATGAAAGCGACTGCAAAAATAAAGAATAATACGTATCTGAGTAAACCTAGAGATATGAATGATTGGTTAAGAAAATACCTACATCTAACAGCTACCTTAACTACCTAATAATAAAAATGTAACTAAGTACTTAATAAAAATACGAAAATGACGTCAACTTGGACTCAAAAATAATAACCTACCAAATATTTATTTAGATATCTAAAACAAAGGACTAAATTAAAGCTTACAGACCCTACGCGTAGACCGTAGTACCTATTTCAACTCGGAATTTAAAAAGAACGTTTTTAGCTAACCAAAAATACGCAACACGTGCGACGACGACGTCTGCCCTCGTGCGTCTGCCCGCTTGGGTAGGCACAGTTGGGCACGGCCCTCCCCTCGCGCCGCACCGCCTCTTCGCTCGGCGCAGCGTCTTGTATTCACTACGACGACGTATGATTTGAAGGTTTGCGTTATATTGAATTATTTTCCCTCGTTGAATAGTAAACAAACTAAGTGTAGGTGTTATAATTTCGGTGATGAACTGATTACCTATCCGTTTCTTTGTCTAAAATGAGTATTAACTTATCACTATGATTGATTAGAATACAAAACGTCAAAGTCACTGCAGATTCAGCGCAGTGAGGTTCGAACCGAGTTTATAGAATGAGCTGAGCATAAAGTTCGTATAAATGTCTATCTTACCTCCTCAAGTTTAAAGCGTAGCTAGTTATGTAGTACTATATTAATTCTGTGGTGTAGGTAATTAGATTTTATCTGTATGTAATTTAACAGTTAGTTGAATAAAAAATCGTATACAAATCAGATCAATAGCTATGGCGTAATGTGATTCTAGACAGAGTTTTAATGTTGTAGATAGGTAGCTGTGTATAGGTTCCTGTGGGAATGAGATATTTTCCCGAAGTAAAAAGTAGTCTGAATTTTGGTACCTTCCTACCCTATAAGTTAAGTAGTGTGATGGTATGTCGCTAAGTTTCGATCCAAGTAAAACTGTTAAATAAAGACAGATGCATCAAAATTTTATAATAAATTCCCTAAATTATGGCGCCTACCGACCCTCTAAGTTAGAAAAGTGATCAAATACTAACTTTAAGTCTCAGTAACACTCATTTAAAAAAAAAACATCAAAATCATTTCAGTAGACGCTAGATTTCCGCGGGAATGAGGTATTTTCCCGCCGTAAGAAGTAGCCTGTGTCCGTGCCTAGGATCCTATCTTTATATTAACCAAGTCTTATAAAAATCCGTTCAGCCGTTTAGGCATGATAGAGCAAAACTCCCACCAAAAACCATAAAAAAATCACTAACTCAATTCAGTTTTCTGCCTACTTCCTACCCCCTAAGTACTATGACGTGATCATCGTTTTTAGGTAACCATCTATTACCTTACTAAATTTCATCAAGATCTGTTCAGCCTTTTATACGTGAAAGAGCAAAAGTCCCAACAAAAATGACTAAAAATCACTAACTCAATTTAGTTATCTGCCTACTGCCTACCCCCTAAGAACGATGGCGTGATTATTTATAGCCTATGACCATTTCTAGGTTATCATCTATCACCATACCAAATTTCATCAAAATCCGTTCAGCCGTTTAGGCGTGAAAGAGGAACAGACAGACAGACAGACAGACAGACAGAGTTACTTTCGCATTTATAATATTAGTATGGATAGTCAAACGTTTGGCAACCAACTTGGGGACAAGTAAAGATGTGGTATTAGATGACCACGCTTGTCTAAGAAGAATCTATATAGATTCTTCTAGACAAGCGTGGTTCATACTCTGCCTTGAAGACTCCAGGTTATACTGATCTGGGAAAACAGACGCCGGCAGTGAGTTCTACTCTTTACCAGCGCCGATTATAATTAAATGAGTGTCGCTTGGTACGACAAAATGGGATATCTACTAGATATAGGTGATGCCATTAGAATGTTACTCTTCCTCTCATGCCCATGGATACAGTAAGAGCCTGCTAAGCGATACCTCCAGAAGATGGGCTGCAGCGTCTTTCAACATCCATGTATCAACATCCCGTACTGCGCTCGCCAACCCACCTGCTAATCGTGGTGAGTATGGCAACTATCCCTCATGGAGATCCACGAGCGAGGCTTGTGTTCAGTAGTGGACGTTTTACGGCTGAAATGATGATTGACCGTTTGTTGACAAACATTCTACGTCTAAAGTGGTTGGAGTATGAACAAGATCTTACAGGCAGGATACTGACCAATCAGCGAGTTTTGTGTGAGCAGGTGGTGCGTCGGCTGCTGGAGCATTCCTCCGCTGACCAGCACGCCGTGGCCGCCGTGACCAGCCAGCTGGAACAGATAATATAATAACATTGTAAAAGAAGTAGCTGTAGAGTAGTTTAGAGTAGCTGTAGAGAGCTTAGAGTAGTTGTAGAGTAGTTTAGAGTAGTTGTAGAGTAGTAGTACCATATCAGCCGTAGGACTGCTATCCACGTCCACTGCTGGATTTAGGCCTCCCACTGCCAAGTCCCTATTCCCCACGTTGCTAATTCTTCCCGTATATGATGAAATTGTAAACGGAAAGAACAAAATGGGGTCAAATGTTCAGGGGCGGTAGTCTGAGGGTGGTAACTCTTATTCGCCCTTGTTTATTATATCGGTGTGGAAGAAGATTAAAAAGAAGATAAGCTGTGCCTGATGATGGGTCATGTGTTCAGGGGCGGGAGTCTGAGGGTGGTAACTCTTATCCGCCCTTGTTTATTATATCGGTGTGGAAGAAGATTAAAAAGAAGATAAGCTGTACCTGATGATGGGTCATGTGTTCAGGGGCGGTAGTCTGAGGGTAACTCTTATTCGCCCTTGTTTATTATATCGGTGTGGAAGAAGATTAAAAAGAAGATAAGCTGTGCCTGATGATGGGTCATGTGTTCAGGGGCGGGAGTCTGAGGGTAACTGTTATTCGCCCTTGTTTATTATATCGGTGTGGAAGAAGATTAAAAAGAAGATAAGCTGTACCTGATGATGGGTCATGTGTTCTGGGGCGGGAGTCTGAGGGTAACTCTTATTCGCCCTTGTTTATTATATCGGTGTGGAAGAAGATTAAAAAGAAGATAAGCTGTACCTGATGATGGGTCATGTGTTCTGGGGCGGGAGTCTGAGGGTAACTCTTGTTCGCCCTTGTTTATTATATCGGTGTGGAAGAAGATTAAAAAGAAGATAAGCTGTACCTGATGATGGGTCATGTGTTCAGGGGCGGGAGTCTGAGGGTAACTGTTATTCGCCCTTGTTTATTATATCGGTGTGGAAGAAGATTAAAAAGAAGATAAGCTGTACCTGATAATGGGTCATGTGTTCAGGGGCGGGAGTCTGAGGGTAACTCTTATTCGCCCTTGTTTATTATATCGGTGTGGAAGAAGATTAAAAAGAAGATAAGCTGTGCCTGATGATGGGTCATGTGTTCAGGGGCGGGAGTCTGAGGGTAACTGTTATTCGCCCTTGTTTATTATATCGGTGTGGAAGAAGATTAAAAAGAAGATAAGCTGTACCTGATGATGGGTCATGTGTTCTGGGGCGGGAGTCTGAGGGTAACTCTTATTCGCCCTTGTTTATTATATCGGTGTGGAAGAAGATTAAAAAGAAGATAAGCTGTACCTGATGATGGGTCATGTGTTCAGGGGCGGTAGTCTGAGGGTAACTCTTATTCGCCCTTGTTTATTATATCGGTGTGGAAGAAGATTAAAAAGAAGATAAGCTGTACCTGATGATGGGTCATGTGTTCAGGGGCGGGAGTCTGAGGGTAACTGTTATTCGCCCTTGTTTATTAAATCGGTGTGGAAGAAGATTAAAAAGAAGATAAGCTGTACCTGATGATGGGTCATGTGCTCAGGGGCGGGAGTCTGGGCGGGCGGAGAGAAGTCCCTGTTCCCGCCGTTTATGATGCCGGGCAGGGCGGCTGGCGCTGGATTCTGCTGGACCAACTGGAATGTTGAAGATATATTTCATCAGATGATAGTTCGCAGTCCTTGGGGCTTGGGGTTTCTTGTTCGCTTCTTTCCCTCACTTAGAAAAAGTTATCACACAAACGAATCCAATTATGTGATTTATTTAATTTAAATGTGTCTTGTTCTACTTTTGTAAATTGACTATTCCTTGTAGCTTTTTGCTCTATTGAATAAACACTTATTGATTTTGACTTGTTCCAAGGCTGTACAGGTTGAAGATATTGTGAGCCATCAGCCTGACATCCATGGGGCATGAACTATAATAAGTATAATAAAAAATGTTTTTATTTACAAAAGGCAGTTAACAGTTTACAGTTTTTGGGCGCTAAAGTATGATTATTAGTTGAGTACTCGCTCTAACTTCGTTGCCATATTCGACGAATGGTCGCTAATTACAACCATACTTTTGAGAGCACAGATATATTCGCATGTTCTTTGTACAAATTTAAAAGGTCAATTATAGCAGTCCTGCTATCAAATGATTATAATTTACTTTAACAGTCATACATCTCTTCTACTTCGTTCATTCTTTTATCTTTTTAATTGCTCTATTTTCTTTGTAGACTTTTTGTGTATTTATTTTGTTATCATTTAATCATCTAGCATTTAGTAACTTTTGTAACTAGTACTATGTGGACAATGTTGTGGGCATACCTATATACATATAGTATTACCGACCCTGTAATTTGACATTCCTTTTTCTAAAATTTATACTATGGTTGTTTATTATTCCATAAATAAATAAATAAACTAAGTTAAACTTGTTTTCAGATTCGAGGGAACTGTTCTTATCAGTGATGTTTCTTGAATTTAATATCTTAGTAATGTTGGACATTTCACACAGCACCATCTCGCTCTAAAGTATGCATATGGTTGATAGAAATCTCATTTTTTTTTGTAATTACGTACCCACGAGCAAAATAGACACACGGGACTAATATCTGCAAAAACTTATAAACATTTGTCATCCAACCCGCAACCTCCCGCGTCTCATCCGGCTACTAAGCCAACCTCAGAAGCCAACTACGAACTACGTCAGGGTTGACGTCTTAACAAATAAAACAAAAAATTAATGATGTCACTCTACCCGCCTCAATGAGTTCATTAAAAAGTAAAAACTTCAAAATAGTTCCCTCGAAACTTTTAGATGGCGTTCTTTTGCACTCTCACTTTTCTTTTGCTGGTAGGAAACACAATTTGACAATGACAGCATTTGTGATTAATCACAACATGCTTTCTCCGCTTGCCAGCTCCATCTGTTAGGTTCAGTAGAAAACACTTTTTTCTTTTGTACTGAAAACGGGTCATTGATGTTGCCATTTCTTCATAACAGCCTCGTTGACCTGGGGTGCCGGCAGTAGAATATTAACCCTCCTCTCATGCCCGTGGATGCAGTAAGAGCCTGCTAAAGGATACCTTGAAAGATGGGCAGCAGCAGACGCTAGGAAAGACTTCCGTGTATCAACATCCCGTACATTGGAGATGTACCCGCCAAGCGTGGTGAGTATGTCAACTACCCCTCACGGAGATCCATGAGGGAGGCCTGTGTTCAGTAGTGAACGTTTTACGGCTGAAATGATGAGACACTTTCATACCTCATTCCAGTAAGGTATCGGCACCAATTTAGTGTCCATTCAGCTCTACGTTCCAATCCACCGCATGATACGGGCCGCTGAATGAACGACAATTAAGACCTTTTGATCATCGGACGTCTGCAAGCGGACACCGTGAACCGTCGCTATGAGACATGGATGCGTCATACGACGCCATAACGTGTGCTAGTTTTTCGTTGACGAGCTCTGTGGCGCAGCGGGCGAAGGTCCGCCTGCGATGCAAGGGGTTGCGGGTTCGATTCCCGCCTCTAGACAAATGTCTGTACGATCTGCAGATATTTGTTCAGGGTGTTCTGGGTGTTTTTCTATTTATAATAAAAATATCTATCTATGTAGTATAATGTATTAAGTATATCAGTCATCTAGTACCCATAACACAAGCTCTGCTTAGCTTGGGGCTAGATGATGCTGTGTGATTTGTCCAGCATTATTATTTATTTATTTATCATTATTATTCTATAATATTATAAAGAGGAAAGATTTGTATGTTGTATTTTGTCTGTTTGTAAGAATAAACTCAAAAACTGATGGACCGATTTTTTAGATTCTTTCACTATTAGAGATTGCTACATTATCCCCGAGTAATATAGGCTATATTTTATTCCCGTATTCCCGCGGAAACGGTAACTACGCGGATGAAACTGCGTAGTATAATATACTAGCCGCTCTTCGCATATTCACCCGATATAATATAGGTAGCCTATGTTACTTAGGGATAATGTAGCATTCTAATGGTGAAATTTTGAAAATCGGTCCAGTGGTTTAAGCTTATTCGTTACAAACATACAAAATAGAAATCTTTCCTCCTTATAACATTAGTATGGAAATTTATATGTAAGTTAGTGTTTAGTTATGGGCCCTAGAATTGTATTTAAGATCTTTGTACTTTTCTATTCATCATTTCAGCCATAAAACGTCCACTGATGAACACAGGCCTCCCTCATGGATCTCCATGAGGGGTAGTTGCCATACTCACCATGCTTGGCAGGCGGGTTGGCGAGCGCAGTACGGGATGTTGATACACGGAAAGACGCTGCTGCCCATCTTCCGGAGGTATCCCTTAGCAGGTTCTTACTGCATCCATGGGCATGAGAAGAGGGGTAACATTCTACAGCCGGCACCCCACGGCCAGTTTAATGTGTATTCGCCTGTATTCTATACTTACCTCTACGTTACAATCAACCGCATGATACAAACGCTGAATGGACGACAATTAAAACCTTTTGACCGCATCGGAACTAATATAATCTATAGAAGTTGAGTTACTGTGACCTGCTTTGAGAAAATTATAGGATTGCATTTTTATATTAGTTGTCTTGTTTTTGTAAGGGTATTGTCGAACGCACTGAATCGTTTCAACAGAAGTGGTTATGAATTGATATCGTTTGATATAATCATCACCATGCTCTGTATGTGGTACAAGATGGGAACCTTTCGTATTTTGACAACCATAAACTGCTAGGCCTTTCCTAATTAGCGCCCCTTTTCTCTGTCATTAGCTTGTCGCTGGTCGCTCGCAACATCATCATGCTTTGTATGTGGTACAAAATGGGAACCCTTATGGGAACTCGTATTTGACAACCATAAACTGCTAGGCCCTTCCTAATTTTCGCCATTTTGTCTGTCACACATATCGTTACACACCCTACACCACATGTCGACACTCCTCCTGGTGGACATGGTGAAGACACCATTACCTACATAGCTCATTTTAGTAAGTTATCGGCATCAATTTGGCGTCTATTCACCCGTATTCAATACCTCTACGTTCCAATCCACCGCATGATACCGAATGTTGAATGAACGACAATTAAAACCTTTTGACCGCATCGGAGCGTAATATAACTTATAGAAGTTGAGAAACTGTGACCTTCTTTGAGAAAAAAATAGCTGTGGATTGCATTATTATTTTATTTATCTGGTTTTTGTGAGGATATTGTGGAAAGTACTGAGTCGTCTCAACAGAAGTAGTTATGAATTGATATCTCCGTAAAAATCATCATCATGATATATATGTATGTGGTAGGTACAAGATAGGAACCCTTTGTATTTGTCCACAATAAACAGCGTGGCCTTTCTTAATTAGCGCCATTTTTGTCTGTGTTTTTTTAGGAATATTGTATCACGCACTGAATATTTCCAAAAGAAGTAGTAAAGAATTTACTCAGTAATGACAGAGTGAAATGGCGATAATTGAGGAAGGCCTAGCAGTTTATTGTGGACAAATACGAAGGGGAATCCAGTGAAAGCAAAGTGTACTCGGCGTGAAAAATTAACTCAGTTTGTGGATACAGTCAGTGTCGTTTGGTCACATCGGTTCCTACTGGGACATTGTGAAGCAGCTTCACAATGTCCCAGTAGGAACGGGCCCTAATAATTTTTATGAAGATGAAGTGAGGGTAGTTCAACAAACGCCTTCGCTTTGCTGCGGTACCTCCATCACGTCAGTCTTCCCGGGACCATACTTGGTGCAATCCAAGCGAAACGTCGGGAAATAATAAAGGTAATTTACGCGATACATACCCATATATGTTAAATGTTATATCAATATTATGTTAATAAATACGAAGGGTTTACAGAGCATGCTAATAGCATACTGCATACAATCTAATGAGCTTGTATACAGTATCCAGCATCTACCAGTGCGCTGGCAAATTGCTACAAATCACATGGGTGTCGACATCAGTAAGATATCCGCGCCAATTTAGTGCCCATTCAACCCGTATTCTATATCTCTACGTTCCAACTCGCGTGATACAGGCGCTGAATGGACGACCATTAAGACCTTTTGACCGCAATCGGAACGTAACAAACCATATAAAAATGTGTTGTGTAAGAAAACATACATACCTATTTCACTTTCAAAATTAACGTGAGATATAATACTCATTTTATGAAAACGGGAATTACTCACGTAGTAGAAATGAAAAATGCAATCAAAATTTTGTCTCCGACGGGACTCGAACCCGTAACGTTCAGACGAACAGCTTTAATGCAGGCTGCCTTTACCAATTCGGCTACAGAGCAAACTAACCGAACGGGTCGAAAATCTTGTCAAGGTAGTCAAGAATTTATCGGATTTATAGCTACTCACGTAGTCAAGCATTGTAAAATGTCGGGACCACGCGCGCACGCCGGTATTCAATACCATGAAGATGATTTTCTAGAAAAATTTAAACGTGTCGGAATAATCATCCACGTTACAATACAAACGTGAGTAATTCCCGTTTTTACAAAATCATCAATTCAGCAACGTCCACTGATGAACACAGGCCTCTCTCATGGATCTCCATGAGGGGTAGTTACCATTCTCACCACGCTTGGCAGGCGGGTTGGTAAGCGCAGTATGGGATGTTGATACACGGATAGACGCTGCTTCCCATCTTCCGGAGGTATCCCTTAGCAGGCTCTTACTGCATCCATGGGCAAGGATCTACTACTCTATCATTCTACTGCCGGCACCGCACGGCGGTACTAACAAATTTTTACAAAATAAAAAATAAATAAACATACATTCTTTGAGATAAGGAATGGTTATGGATTTATTTCTTTATTCGCATGTTTATCGAGTCGTCTAGTCACCGGCAATATAATATTGCCCTCCTCTCATGCAGTAAGAGTCTGCTAAGGAATACCACCAGAAAATGGGAAGCATAGTCTTAACAGCCTATACCACCCTATACTGCGTTCGCCAACCTGCGCATAGAACATCTGAGGGGGTGAGGGGGTTGTTGTCGTTTTGAGGGGGTTGTTGTCGTACTTGCCAAGCGTGGCGTGTATGGCGTCAGATGATCCATGAGTCATGACATTGTCCAGACGGGAGGCCTATTTCCAGACGTTCTACTACTGAAATGATTATACACATTGCTTGTTGTGGAATGTACCAATCGTTCCTACAAAAGTGGTTTAACAAAAATCTGTAGTCATTTGTCTCTAGTCTGGGTGATTTCTGAGTTATAATAAGATAGATAGATAGATAGATAGATAGATAGATAAATTATTTATTCACTGACAGCACACAATTACAAAAGAGGTTTATACAATAGCAACTACATGAAGATAAAACTAAACAAATAAGTAAATGGTTGAGACACTTAATAAGGAATAACAACCAAACAATATAAAAAAATAAACAATTACAATTAAAATTTAAGAAAGAATATGAAAACAATCAAAAACTGCGTGTTGTGTGCTATAACAGCGAAAAGGTCTCGACTCAGCATGATGTCAACTGAGCTAAGCCGTCAGTGGACGCTGATATTCTGCCGAAACCGTTCGGATCAACCCCTTGACCTTGTGTTAACAAATTAACATTAAATCTACAAAAAAGAGTACTGGTAGGTATGTGTTAAAAGTTAAGATAGTGTGGTTTGAATGTACCAATGTATATATTGAATTGAATTAAAAAAAATAATAATAATAATATGCACGAATAATATTAATAATAATAATAAATCATGTGGAATAATAATAATAATATCGGTTTAAAGGTGACCTAATACTAACAGCAAAAGGGTGCATTCACACCAGGCAACCCAGATTTCTGCCTATCCAATACGACTTTTGTAAAATGTTTTTTGAATGAATATTTAGATTTTATAAGTCGAAGTGGTGGTGGCAGATTATTCCAACACTTAGTTGCCTGGTAGCGAAAGCTACCCCTGAAAGCTACTGTTTTAAATTTGCTATAATGCAATAAATTTCTAGCAGGTCTTGAGCTATATTTGCTCTCCGATCTATCTAGCTTTTCAAATAGATATTCTGGCTTTCTGGATGTCATTACGCTATGTACTAAGACTGCCATATGCTGTTCCCTTCGCGAGGCCATGTTTAAGATGGACGACTTATTTAAATAAGGTGTGATGTGAGTCCTGGACGGAATATTAAAGCAATATCTACAGCACGCGTTTTGGATCCGCTGCACCAGACGAGCTGTCCTCGCAAGCAACCGGGGACCGTAAACTAAATCACCGTAATTTAATTTTGATAAGATAAGAGCATCACAAAGTTTAATGCGTATCTCTTTGCTAAGAAAGCTTCTAATTTTGTACAGGAGAATAAGTATGTAATAACAAAAAAAGTTGGGCCTACGAGTAGATGGTACTGTGAATAAAAACAATGTCTATGTCTAAAATGTCTAGCATATAATCATCATCATTGTCAGCTTGTAGTGTCCCACTGCTGGGCATAAGCCTCCTTCCCTAACCGCCAATCAGCTCTACTCTGGGCGTTTTGCATCCAGGTCTTGCCCTGTCTAGCATATACAACTAAAAAATGTTTTTTTTTGTAACTAGCATTTACAGCCTTAATATAAAACACCCTGGCCCGAGACAAAAATCTGCAGTTATAGCAAACATTGCGTCCTCCGGCGTGGTCGAACCCGCAACCTGTGTCTCAGCTGGCTTAGCCAACTGCGCCACCATTAAAATAATCTAGCAAAGTTTATTTCGTAACGTATTTCATTCTCAAGCAGCTTCACAATAGGAATAGTAAGTACCAGAACACCCAAAATACTCTCGAATTACCTTCCAAAGGTCCACGTTGATTGCCGTACAATTAATTATCTCTTGATTAATTACCAAGTAATCTTGTCTGAATTACAGCCCCTTTTCACTGAAGGATTCTTAAAACGCGGTCGGCGGTTAATGACGGCCGTAAATAAGTTATTTATAATTAGTGTTACTAGACAATAGAGTACAATTATTAAAAAAAAAACAAAAAATATGATAAATATGAAATAATAATAATCTGTGACTTTGCAAATAAATATAAAAAATATAAAAGCATTAACAGTATTACAGCTATATTCTCCTCACAGTTTTGTAAATCTTAAAAAAATATGTATCTTTTAAAGATTTTTATGTATTTTACATTTAGCACAATATTCAAAATCTTTTCTGCCGTGCTAGTTAAAAAACTGTGTTTCTTAAAGGTAAGTCTCTCAAACCACGCGAACCTACATAAAAAAAAATACCTTTTTTGTCCCCCGGCGGGAATCGAACCCGATCAATCAAACCAACTGAGTTAAGGTCGTCTTATCGTCTAAACCAAATACTTGTGTACTGATTATTCATCATCATTATCATTTCAACATTATAAAGGGGTAGTTGCCATACTCGCCACGTTTGGCAAGCGGCTTGGCTATCGCAGTACGGGATGTTGATACACGGAAAACGCTGCCGCCCAGTTCTGCGCCAAGTTCTTACTGCAGTGTTGCCTGTGAGGCAAGAGAGGAGCGGCAGCACTCTACTGCCAGCACCTCACAGCTAGATTATTACGTCCGTCAAACTCCAGTGAAAGTTAATTGGTAACCGCCTTATGAGAATGGCAGTTTCTTGCTTCGCTGATTACCCTGCGACTGTCGTACTGGGGCGGTGAAGCATTCGCTTGATTGACAGGTTGATAACGATTCGGCACCCTTCGTCCATTTCCCCGTTCGTCCACTCGGTGCCCGATCGTCCATTTCCCAGTTTGTCATTTTCCCCGTTCGTCCATTTCCCCATTCATCTATTTTCCTGTTAGTCCATTTTCTCATTCGTCTATTTCCCCGTTCGTACGTTTCCGCATTCGTCCATGTGACGAGTAATATTTTTCTAAATGACACTGATAAGAGTCAATGTATGAGTGAAAACGCTTTCATAATTATCATCTCAGCCGTAGGGACCGCCTGTCCAAGTCCACTGCAGGATTTCATCATCATTTCAGCCATAAAACGTCCACTACTGAACATAGGCCCTCATGGATCTCCATGAGGAGAGTTGGCTCGCTTGGCAGGCGGGCTGGCGAGCGCTGTACGGGATGTTGATACACGGAAAGACACTGCTGCCCATCATCCGGATACCTCCAGCAGGTATCCCTTAGCAGATTAGGTACTGCCTTCAGGGGCAAGAAGGAAGAGGCAAAATTATACTGCCGGCACCCCAGTTTATTATAAAGCATTAAATAATCAGCTAACCCATAATAGCCGTGGTGTACTTGGAGATACATATATGACGGAGGTCTACGTCCAGCAGTGGACAGCTTACGGTTGAGATGATGAATAATAGCTTAATCCTTAAATTTATTAATGGTAAAAGTAGCTTACCGTGGAGTGCCGGCAGTAGAATGTTGCCTGTCTTTTCATGCCCGTGGAAGCGGTAAGAGCATGTTAAGGGATACCTCCGGAAGATGGGCAGCAGCATCTTTCCGTGTAACGGCATCCCGTACTACGCTCGCCAACCCGCCTGCCCAGTGTAGTGAGTATGGCAATTATCCCTCATGGGGGAGCCTCCATGTGGGAGGCATGTGTTTAGTAGTGGACGTTTTACGGCTGAAATTAATGATTATGAGCTAGATACCCTATGTTTGTGGTCATCTCTCAAGGGCAGGGCCTCCTCGCTGCCGCTCCTGGAGTCGTGCGGCGACATGCGGCGCTGCTCGCAGCCAGACGACAGGATCTGCATCTCCAGCATCTGCTCCTGTCTGATGTCGTCGTTGTAGTCCTGCGGAAAACGTACACAGTTGAGTTTGATAACAATAAAATCAGCGGTACTATAACAACTATCGCGATTTTCCACTATCGCGAGAGGAATTTTCATGTACTTTTTGTAAGTTAGTTTTATATATTTTACAATGAGTGTACCTCAGAGATCAACTCTGAGCCTTTTCTGTTTTTAATTTATAATAATGATCTTCCTCACCTTGTCAAAAATAATCATGAGATTGTATTGTTTGCTGCTGACACTTTTGTTCAAAATGAAACGACGTATTATGATGTGAATAATGCAATCTCAAAAGTTGTTAATTGGTTTGTTTTATTTTGTAATTTGTGGTCCATGCGACCGCACTGAATAAAGTATTTTTTTGATTCTTGATTCTCGATTCAAAAAAGAAGGGTTCAAGATTCTATCCATTGCATTGCTGAACATTATTGTTTTACAATTACACATATACGCGTTGGCACGAGCTTAATGTGCGTGATCACCGGGGTATAGCAGTTTTAGAAGAGGTTACCGCTTAACCGGGCCGGGAGCTTCTCTCGTTATTAAGTCGTACAAAAAAATTAGAATAAATATGTGGTTCCCAGCTTGCTTTTCTAACTTTTCATTTAGGGCATACTGCAGTAACCGTGACATTTGGTTAAGTCGCGGGACATAAAGTCCAATTGCGGCTACATTGTCCTTTACAAAGTGCCCCGGAGACCGTGTTAGCTAAATTGACTCCAGACAACTTACTTTGTATGTCTTCAGAACTGCTGGCGCTTAAACGTGTTAACGTCTTTTAAGCTAAGTGAGGCCTTTACATCGTGGGGTGCCGGCAGTAGAATGTTGCCTCTCCTCTCCTGCCCCTGGAGTAAGAACCTGCCAAGGGATACATCTGGAAGACGGGCAGCATCGTCTTTCCGTGTAACATCATCCCGTAACCGATTATTGTAATTATTCTAAAAATACTTTGAAAGATTGTAACCTATGTATTTCGATTTATATAATGTAAGGCCTTTGCATCTATTATAGATGATTTATACAGCGTCAGCAACTGGTAATCATGCTGTACGGGACGCTGCAGTGCCTGGGACATAGTTAGATGGATTAGGCTTGCCCAGCGCCTATACCATCCTCTCAGCTTAGTCAACTAATAGTCAAAGGAAAGAACAGGTCAATACGTCTGAAGCTAACTAAAGCGCGGGTTTCCTCACGATGTTTCCTTCACCGTTAAAGCACGTGTTAAGTGTGCACATACATTTTTCAAGAAGAAAAATCCATTGGTGCACTGCCGGTATCGAACGTACGACCTTCGGATTGAAAGTCCGGGGTACATACCACTCGGCCAACACGGCTTTTGTAGCGTCTAGTTCTATTGAAATCGCTTTAATGTAACTCATTTATCACTGTTCGCGTATAAGTTTACCATCATTTTAACATTTTTAACCCTCGTTTGACTTGCAGGCGGCTATAAAAAACTTTCTTCATTAAACGCCGAAATTCAACCTTATGCATCTCGCAGATACGGCCACGTTATTGATGTGAAACATCTTTTGCGGTTTTAAAACCGATCAGATGAGAGGTGACGCGTGACGCTTGGAGATGTGCGAGTTAGTACTAGGGCGAATGCCCTCCGCCCAACCTGCCCATCGTGAAGACTGTGGCGACTGGGATGACGTGGTAACAGGGTCTACTGTGGCGACAGTAGCGGCAGTGGTGACTATGGAAACTGGGGCTACTGTAGCGACTGTGGTGACTATAGCGACTATGGCTACTGTGGTGAAAACATTTTACATCTGCCAGGCGTCCCGTGACAGCTCAATATTTTTTTTTATTCATCATCAATTCAGCCATGAAACGTCCACTACTGAACGCAGGCCTCCCTCATGGATCTCCATAATGGGCAGTTGCCATACTCACCCCGCTTGGCAGGCGGGTTGGCGAGCGCAGTACGGGATGTTGATACACGGAATGACGCTGCTGCCCATCTTCCGGAGGTAGCTCTTAGCAGGCTCTTACTGCATCCACGGGCAAGATAGGATTTTTTTTATTACTTAGTTGAAACTTCTTGGTTAATTTTGTCCATAAACTTTATTATAATTGATGTTTTGTACATTTTTAACCCTCGCTTGACTTGCAGCGGGCAATAAAAACTTTCCCCATTAAACGCCGAAATGCAACGTTCTGCATCTCCCAGATACGGCCACGTTATTGCAATGCGGGGCGGCTAGACGGCTCGCGCACCGGCCTGGACATTTAGACATCTAAATATATACTACTTAAGGTGTATCTTTGCCTGTATCTTTACATACATATATTTTAAGTAAGTATTTAATTATTTGTTTAAACTTTATCATCAACAACGTCGAATGATCATCAAAGACGTCCACTGCTAGACATAGGTCTCCCTCATGGATCTGCTAGTACTGATCATAAGAGGTTTTTACCAAACTTTTAACGCTTGGCAGGTGGGTTGGCGAGCGCAGTACGGGCTGATACACGGATTGACGCTGCTACCCATCTTCCGGAGGTATCTCTTGGCAGACTCTTACTACATCCACAGGCAAGAAAGAAGGGGCAACATTCTACTACTCATTGATTTATTTCCATAATTTACAATTACAAAACATAGACACGTCAATACAATAAAAAAAAATTAATCATATGTTAACAATAAAAATACTTAATATGTGCACATGAATGAATCTGTTCGCTACGGCTCGACATTATTGTCTGTTATAAACACGCAGCACTAATCTAAGTCAGATATTGAGAAACATCACTTTACTAAATGCAAACAACCTACGCTACATCACACACATACGTTAACGCTTGGTTTAATTAATTTTCGAGCAGATCAACTAATGTAATTACTACTCGGCACTTAGCGCTTGTGTTAAAATTTAATCAGACTTATTATTAAAAACAAAATACAATTAATTGTGTTCATCTCCGCCGTAGGACTGCTGTACACGTCCACTGCTGGACATAGATCTCCAAAATCATGAGGAGTTATTGTCATACTCGCTTGGCTTGGGTAGCCGAGCGCTGTACGGGATGTCTTTAGGTACACTGAAAGACGCTGCTGCCCATTTTTCGGAGATATCCTTTGGCAGATTCTTACTGCACCCACGGGCAAGAGAGGAGAGGCAATATGTTACTGCCGGCACCCTACATTTAATGAAGATTGGTTTATATATGTCTCTTATATGAACTATGTACGTGTTCTTCGTTACCTGCACAATGTCTGAAATAAATTTTATTTTACTTTCATTTATTTTTGTAGCCTCTGGAACCTTAATAACTAACTCAAAAGTGTCTTATACAATTTAAAAATTATTGATTCAAATCAAACATAAAATAAAACAAACATCAAGATACAACATGACAATCATTAAAAGACATGAAATTGAGGGTAATCATTACTAATCTGGATGTTTTTGATTCCCGTTTGCCATGCTTACGGCTAGCTGTATTTTTAATGGTTAGAAATTGTAAATTGGGATGGTTTGCGAAAGGAACTTTTTGCAAAAGGGACACTGCGAAAGGTACCTTTTGCGAAATGGTTAAGAGATATGATGATTTCGTTCAAGAAAGAAGCGGCGTTTGGCGAGCCCAGTACGGAGTGTTAAGATTATTACTGCATCTACGGGCGAGAGAAGAGAGGCAACATTCGACATTCGGCAGTAGCCACAGCATCCTCCAGATGATTGTCTCTCGTTTGGACTGTTTCATCCAAAATATATAGATGAAAATAATGATGGGGTCAGTAGAGTCCTTATAAATTATTATTTTAATCAATAACTTTAATTTATTTAATTTTGTCTAATTTTATTATGAATTTTGTTCTTTATTATTTAATGAATTGAATGTGATTTAAATTTCATGTATGTTTCTATGATTGTGTGTTTTTGTGTCTTATTTAAAATGTGTGATATGAATTTGCAATTCGAAATAAATGAGTTGATAATTAGGTACCTAACCAGTGCAAAAGCCGTCTGTACTCGTCACGAGTTCCGGGGAAGCATTTACATAAAATTTACTTTGAAGTAATATTTCAAGATGTTATTGTAGAACGTCTGAATTCGTTTTGATGTGAGAGGGATGTTTTAAACATGTTTCTGTAGACTCGTTTGTTTTGTGACATCGTGCGACAGAATTATATATACTCCTAGCTGCGGGTTTTAACCGGACTTTATGCCGAGGGGTGCCGGCAGTACGGCAGTAAAATGTTACCTCTCCTCTGTTTCCCGTGCATGCAGTAAGAATCTGTGAAAGGATAGCTCCGAAAGATGGGCAGCAGCATCCGTGTCGCGCGCTCGCCAACCCGCCTGCGAAGCGTGGTGAGTATGGTGACAACCACTTATGATCAGCATTTGGAGATCCATGAGGGAGGCCTTTGTCCATCAGTGGATGTCTTACGGCTGGTATGATGAATGAAGCTATCGGAGTATATTTTTAAGTGACTTCCAAAATAGGAGGAGGTCGTCTGTATTTTTAACCTATGTTAACTCAGAACTACGTCGTTTATGAACGGATTAGATAGAAAGATACACTTTCAATAAGGTCCCATCAAGGTAGTAAAATCAAAAAATTGTAAGATAACTGGAGTGTATTGTTATATGCTCCAAACTGAAACTTGCGGTTGGGATTTTTGTTTCACTTAAGGCTAGGTTATTCCAGCGGCGGGTTTCTGAAGAAGTGGGCGCGGGCGCGGCCTAGATAAAATAAATAAATAAAAATTAAAAAATTTTTTTTTATTAAATTAGTTAAATTCTATAAAAAATCTTTACAAAACTGTTTTTTTATTATAATCAGGTGAAGTGAAAAAGAAAGTATTTTGAGCCATTAAATATCTAAAAACGTTTAGTAAACTATAACATATCTTTTTTCCTATCAAAACAAACAACAAAGGATATTTGATCGTTTAAAAATGAATCGAAAATTGGCTCATTTGAAATATCGTGGCCAAATAATGTTTGCTTGGTTTGAAACCCAGTTCTGATGATGGGATCCAGAAGCAATCGAGGTATGATACTCAAATATAGTAAGCTTATATAAAGTGGTTAGGGTATTTTCAAACAATAATGACGCTGAGATAACGCTAAAAAAGCTGGAAAAATAATCAATTTGGGGCATTTGTGGTAATTCCTATCCTATACACGGTAAGGTTGACATGACTTTTTTCCTGATTTCTCCATTTTGTTAGGTGTCGTTGAATAGGTATTTAGGGGAACAAACACCATTTTTTCATTTAGGGATGCGAAATATTTAAAACATAAACATTTTTTTGAATGCACTAAAAATAAACTAACTAACTAACTATACATTCACTAACTATTTTTTTCCTCTAAAATCTAAACTGCTAGCTTTACAATTCTAAAAAAACCTTGAATGTGTGAAATGAAATTTTTAGGAAAAGTATAACGGTCAAGCTAGCTTTTTTAGCTGTTTCTAATAATTTAAGTATCTTATGAATTGTGTTTGTATGCCCTAGTGGCAGAATCTAGAGAACGAAATGTATTGCCACCTACCACCTAACTATTTGTACCTGATTCACAAACAATAAATGAATTATGAATTAGTTTCGGAGAAATTGTCCCTCAAATACGAGTAAGTGATCCATCCGGGTTTGCCGTGGCGTGCCGGCAGAAGAATGTTGCCCCTCCTCTCATGCCCGTGGATGCAGTAAGAGCCTGCTAAGGGATACCTCCGGAAGATGGGCAGCAGCATCTTTCCGTAAAACAACATCGCGTACTGCGCTCACCAACCCGCCTGCCAAGCGTGGTGAGTATGGCAACTACGCCTCATGGAGATCCATGAGGGGAGGCCTGTGTTCAGTAGTGGACGTTTTACGGCTGAAATGATGATGATGTTCCATCCGGGTTACCAAACGTACATACATACATAGGTGAAAACTCGGCTTAGTTCGACTCAAATACGATAACATTTTTTTTCTGACTACCTACTTCTAACTCATCATTTTTAATACTCGTAACAAAACGAAATTGTTCTAGGAAACTCTATGCCAACAATTTTTGTGTTGTAAGGTACCTAATCATTTATTTTAAGTATGTAGCTGAGTGTATAAAGTATCTTATTGATTAAGTTAGTTCTGCACGAATTACGCTGTAATAATTTAAGCTCATCTTGTATTTCTCTTTTAAGTGAATGTATATTCTTCTGAGAAATAAGTTTCTAAAACCGTAAATCTCAATGAATGATCTTTGAGACGTATGAGGGAAGCCTTTGTCTAGCAATGGACTTGGGCAGCAGACCCACAGCTGTGATGATGAATCCATACTATACTATATATACTATATATATAATATTATAAATGCGAAAGTAACTCTGTCTGTCTGTCTGTCTGTCTGTCTGTTCCTCTTTCACGCCTAAACGGCTGAACGGATTTTGATGAAATTTGGTATGGTGATAGATGATAACCTAGAAATGGTCATAGGCTATAAATAATCACGCCATCGTTCTTAGGGGGTAGGTAGTAGGCAGATAACTAAATTGAGTTAGTGATTTTTAGTCGTTTTTGTTGGGACTTTTGCTCTTTCACGTATAAAAGGCTGAACAGATCTTGATGAAATTTAGTAAGGTAATAGATGGTTACCTAAAAACGGATATAAGATCAAAATGATCACGTCATAGTACTTAGGGGGTAGGAAGTAGGCAGAAAACTGAATTGAGTTAGTGATTTTTTTATGGTTTTTGGTGGGAGTTTTGCTCTATCATGCCTAAACGGCTGAACGGATTTTGATGAAATTTAGTCAGGTGATAGATAGTAACCTAGAAAAGGATATGGGCTATTAATATTCATGCTATCGTACTTAAGGCGTAGGCAGTAGGCAGAAAACTAATTAAGTTAGTGATTTTTAATAGTTTGGTTTAAAAGTTTACCTCATTCACGCCTTAACGTCTGAACGGATTTTTATAAGACTTGGTTAATATAAAGATAGGATCCTAGGCACGGACACAGGCTACTTCTTACGGCGGGAAAATACCTCATTCCCGCGGAAATCTAGCGTGATCGTGTCAAGAAGCGAATGACGCCATAGCTACTGAAATGATTTTGATGTTTTTTTTTTTAAAATGAGTGTTACTAAGACTTAAAGTTAGTATTTGATCACTTTTCTAACTTAGAGGGTCGGTAGGCGCCATAATTTAGGGAATTTATTATAAAATTTTGATGCATCTGTCTTTATTTAACAGTATTACTTGGATCGAAACTTAGCGACATACCATCACACTACTTAACTTATAGGGTAGGAAGGTACCAAAATTCAGACTACTTTTTACTTCGGGAAAATATCTCATTCCCACAGGAACCTATACAGAGCTACCTATCTACAACATTAAAACTCTGTCTAGAATCACATTACGCCATAGCTATTGATCTGATTTGTATACGATTTTTTATTCAACTGACTGTTAAATTACATACAGATAAAATCTAATTACCTACACCACAGAATTAATATAGTACTACATAACTAGCTACGCTTTAAACTTGAGGAGGTAATTAGATAGACATTTATACGAACTTTATGCTCAGTAATCAATCATAGTGATAAGTTAATACTCATTTTAGACAAAGAAACGGATAGGTAATCAGTTCATCACCGAAATTATAACACCTACACTTAGTTTGTTTACTATTCAACGAGGGAAAATAATTCAATATAACGCAAACCTTCAAATCATACGTCGTCGTAGCACAGAATAGTAATGTATACAGTAGTTTGACTCGGCCGTATTTTTGAAATAAATACCTACAGCCGCGCGGTACGTAAACATGCGATAGGGCTGCCCGCCTCCAGCATTTTAATTAAATTTGCCTACTTTGTGTTTCCATTTAGTTTTGTGATTGTAAATATACTTTTTTTATATAAACAAATATAATACTTTGTGAATTGAATAGATAAATTGAAAATATAGTGTACGCAGAAGTACTATAAAATAACATAGTTATGAATTATTAGAATAACCTACAATCTAAATGATATAAGATTATAAGACCCAGTACTTTTACCTAATGTTTTAAAGTTCCACTCTTGCTGATGAAAGCGTGATGTAGGTACCTACCTACCTAAAATTACGCTTAACGTAGGTATTATTTAAAAATATTATATTTTCACCTTCTACGTAAACGAAGTCGTGGGTAAGAGTTAGCGTTAGCCCAAAGAAACTATTCCACGCGGACGAAGTCGCGGGCAGAAGCTAGTGATGATATAAGTGTCTGGAGTGCCTCGAGGCTTAGCTACCTGACCGCAATTTGAAATTTAAACCCCCAATCTGGATTTTTGTTTCACTTAATACTGTTACGAGCTACTCAAATGTAAGGCCTTTGCATCTATTATAGATGATTTATACAGCGTCAGCAACTGGTAATCATGCTGTACGGGACGCTGCAGTGCCTGGGACATTGTTAGATGGATTAGGCTTGCCCAGCACCTATACCATCCTCTCAGCTTAGTCAGCTATTATTCAGAGGAAAGAACAGGTCAATACGTCTGAAGCTAACTAAGCCGCGGGTTTCCTCACGATGTTTCCTTCACCGTTAAAGCACGTGTTAAGTGTGCACATACATTTTTCAAGAAAGAAAAATCCATTGGTGCACTGCCGGTATCGAACCCACGACCTTCGGATTGAAAGTCGGGGGTTCATACCACTCGGCCAACACGGCTTTTTACTCAAATGTAATGTTGTTATAATAAACTTTATGCTCCGTTACGAATGCATACACATATAAAATGCTCGCGAGTGTATGCATTATATACTGTATATACCGAAGTGTGTACAATTACGTGCAAACTACAGAGCGCTAGAATATGTGAGCTTTTATGCTTTTACGTTTTGTAATTTCCGCGCATGAAATATAGGTTTATGCTAAGCCGTTATTATAAAATGTTACTCGTTTTGTTAAATACGTTGTTTACTACTCATGCGCCGTGGGATGCCGGCAGTAGAATGTTACCCCTCCTCTCATACCCATGGATGCAGTAAGAGCCTGCTAAGGGATACCTTCGGAAGACGGGCAGCAGCGTCTTTCCGTATAACAACATCCCATACTGCGCTCACCAACCCGCCTGCCAAGCGTGGTGAGTATGGCAACTACCGGTCATGGAGATCCATGAGGGAGGCCTGTGTTCATCAGTGGACGTTTTTATGGCTGAAATCATGATACAAAAGACAAATCTTTCCTTCTTCTAATATTACAAGCCGCACTTCGCGGTTTCATTCGCGTAGTTCCCGAGGGAATACCGGAATAAAATATAGCCTATGTTACTCAGGGATATTTATGATAAAGGGATAATGTAGCATTCTAATGGTGAAAGAATTTTGAAAATCGGTCCAGTAATTTTTGTGTTTATTCGTTAGAAAAATACTATTTACAACATACATATCTTTCCTCCATTAAAAAAAAATAAAACCGGTCAAGAGCGATCGGACTCGCGCACCGAGGGTTCCGTGCCATCATGCAATATAATTTATGACAAAGGCGGTTTATATTTATCGGAGAACCTTGACAGCGCCATCTCTTGTCTGATAGCGTAAAATTATGTAGATTTTTTACACTGTTATAGTTTTCCTGTAATCTTTATATACAATGCTATGAGCCATAAAAGTTTCAGAGGCTTATCTCTGCAAACTTCGGAGTTATGTTTGGGGTTTGTAAATAACTCGGAAATGGTACGGCTTAAAGGGAAAAATAAAAATTGTTTATTATTATGTAAATGAATACCCTTCATATGATACCCCACAAAAGCTAGTAACTCCACAAAACAAATTAAAACCCCCTTTCCGCCCCCCTTGTCTTAAAACTATGCAAATTAGAGAGTTCGCTATAATTTTCCTGTAATCTTTACATACACTTTTATTAGCTATATAAAATTCAGAGGCTTATCTCTACAAACTTTGGAGATAAGAGGGGGGAACGGTATATTTTTGAAAATTTATGTAAATAACTCGGAAATGATAAACTATGCAAAATAGGGGGCTTCGCCCCCTTAAATTGTTTATAAATGTACAAAAGAATACCTTATATAACCACCAAAGACACCCCACATGACCTAGTAACTTCACGTAAAATTTCTGAGACCCCCTTACCGCCCCCTTCCAATCATAATATGAATACTTTTTAACACTTTTATATATTCCATATTAGTGAAAAAGCGTTATCTTATACCATTCCAATTTCAAGTCCATAGCATCAGTGGTTTTCAAGATATCCGTCTATGACAGGCAGACAGACAAAGTGATACCATAAGGGTTCCTTTTTACCATTATGGTCCGGAACCCTAAAAAGATTATAAAAAAAATAAATAAATACCAAATAAATAAAATAAATAAACTTTATTTCAGGTAACAAAGGGCTCATATACCAAGTGCCCGGATCCCTTTATCCGGGCCTAATTATTTATTCTTTATAATATTAGTAGTAAGGCCTTTGCATCTATTATAGATGATTTATACAGCGTCAGCAACTGGTAATCATGCTGTACGGGACGCTGCAGTGCCTGGGACATTGTTACATGGATTAGGCTTGCCCAGCACCTATACCATCCTCTCAGCTTAGTCAGCTATTAGTCAGAGGAAAGAACAGGTCAATACGTCTGAAGCTAATTAAGCCGCGGGTTTCCTCACGATGTTTCCTTCACCGTTAAAGCACGTGTTAATGATATCTATATCTTATCTATATTAGTAGTAGAGATGTGATATAGATAAGATTTACTCGAGAAATAAGGCGCCAACCGAATCATGATTTCACGGCCGCTCCGCAGAAAATTACTCAAGATGAAGTATCTGATTCATACATTGTCTGAGAATCAATCCCTTAGGAGGCGTTATGGATCGTAAAACACACGCCGCAGCTGAGGCCGGTATTAAGGTAATACTTTACTGTATGCAGGTATGTCATTAAAATTTAATTTTCTTAGAAAATTATCATTTTAGCCATATTACCCACTGCTGGGTACCTTAGAATGGTAATTTTTGCGATTCTAAAGTTTTAAGAGCATTTATTTCTTATAAAGAACATGGTTCACTTAAATGAGTTAGGTAGGTACATAAAACTTTAAACTAACTAAACTAACTTATGTCTAGCTTAGTAGTAAAAGTATCTAAAGTATCGGTATCGATAAGTGGTTTCTCACGTTCAAGAGTGTACTTATAGTAATAGACGACGCCGTGGAGTGACGGCAGTAGAATGTTACCCCTCCTCTCGTACCCGTGTATGCAGTAAGAGCCTGCTGATACCTCCAGAAGATGGGTAGCGTCTTTCCGTGTATCGACATCCCGTACTGCACTCGCCAACACGCCAGCCAAGCGTGGTGGGTATGGCAACTACCCCTCATGGAGATTCATGAGGGAGGCCTTAATTTCAGTAGTGGACGTTTTACGGCTGAAATTATGATGATGAATGGATGACACCAGTTGTTCTTCTTAGAACATAATAAACAGATACCTTAGTATCTGCTACACTTTACAGTACATAGTTAAGGCGTCGAGTTGTTAAACGAGTGGTTATCTATCAGTGGTTCTTATATGTTTTATTAAAATTGGTTAAGGCGTTTTTAAGATAGATAAAAGAGAGAGGGGTAAGAGATGTATAATATAATGTTTGGTATCAAAATGAAAGGAAATGGTGTTTAGAATACAAAACTGTCTCATAGAAAGCGGTTGAGTCATTTACAAGATATGAGGGATGAAATTGGGGATAAACAATCGAATGTTTTCAAATATACCTAAGTTTATATTAAATTAAAGGAAATGAATAATATAACCTACCTAGCACATAATATGTTAGGTAGGTTTTAAATGTTGTTTAAGTAACTGTACTCAGCTTTTTTCTTCTTTTGTTTTCTAAATGTATCAAAAATGTTTATAATGGTTTTCTGCCTGTGCTGATTTTTGTAAATCAAATAAATGTATATTCATTAATTCAATGATTAGTAAAAAGGTTTTCTAACCCTTACCTTGCGTCGGGGTACACTTATTTTTTTTTAAATATTTATTTTATAGTTAAAATACACAGTTAAAGTGTTGTGTTCTAGAGAATAAATCCAATATGAAACAAATCTACCAACCGCGGTATCGCAGTTGTAGTAGGTAGATATCATCAGGTAGGCCTTGGGCACGTCTCGTTATTTTAGTGGTATAATAAACAAATATTTTGCGTAAAGAACCAAAACGGTTGGAATACTGTATCCATACGTAATCCAATACGTACATCCATAAAGAAATATTACATGTGCCATTTTTGTTATTTGTGAATACCAACACGCTCCATCAGTTTTTACTACTACCTAAAACACTAAAATAACACAATGTGAGAGTGAAAATCGCGCTTCTTCGATTCATTTATAGGCCATAAAATCTTGCTTTGATGTTTTTAATCTAAAATATGGACCGCATTTTCATAAAACCTGTCAACATCTCAGGTGTCTATAAAACAGGACATGTCGTAACGATATTATCACTTTTACAACGGAGTTTACGAGTCGAACGAATGCGAGGGCAATTTGTACGGTTCTACAACAAACTCCCCAGTGTAGAAACCTATACATTGGCTAAATCTATTTTAATACAATTATCGCTTTGGCGAGAAGGGAACTTTAACGTTGTGTTGTTAAGCTGTGCGTTAGTAGATGTGCTAGAAAGCTGTTTAAACAAAAGTAGTATGGTCCTCAGGAGCATGGATCTTCAAAATCATGAAGAAGTTGTCGCTATACTCGTTACGCCTGGCAGGTGGGTTGGCGAGCGCAATATAGGGTTTGAAGGATGAACGAGTCGCTCATCTTTCCATACAAACGTGGAAGGGTAACTACTCCACTGTCTGACGTTAACCATCCAACACTAAGGATTTATATAATTTTATCTTGTCATAATCTATGTTTGTATACACCCCAAACCGTAAAAAAAGTTTTTATTTCAAAAATACAAGCTTCTAATCTTTCGTATTTCAACACTGATTTTAGCCCAACTTTGGACGGAACTAAATAATATAAGGAGAAAGAAAACTCAAAAGTTAACGCCGTTTCGACATAGTTTAATTATTCAAAAGTTGAAATAAATGTTATTTTGAAAATATTACGGTCAAGTTTTTCTATATCCCTTGAGCTAAAAGTCTATTCAAATATTTTTGCGCGGTCGTTTTAGGAATGAATCATTCTGCATTTCATTCTAGCGCGCGGGTAAACACACTATGTCAGGTGAGATAGCATACATTTAGGCCGCTCCCACTGACGACTTTGCCTCCGCGACTAGCTGAACCTTAAGGACGCGGAAAGACGTTGCTGCCCATCTACCGGAGGTGTCCCTTAGCAGCTTGTTACTGCATCCACGGATAAGAGAGGAAGGACAAAATGCTCCCTTACTTAGCATAATGCAGTAAATTACATATCATCATCATCATCTCAGCCACAGGACTACTGTCCACGCCCACAGCTTGACAAAGGCTTTTCTCATGTATGGTGCCATACTCGTCACGCTTGGCAGGCGGGTTAAAGGATGCGCAGTAAAGGATGTTGACACGCGGAAAGACACTGCTGCCGATCTTCCGGAGGTATTCTCTCAGTGGATTCTTACTGCATCTACGGGCAAGAGGAGTGGCAACATTCTACTGCCCCCACGGCATTGCCTGAATATCTATCTTTGCTATTTCAAGTTTTTTAGATTTATGTTCACCGCCGTAGGTATTATTTTAACTTATTTTTAAAGTTTAGATCAGTGTTAAGTCTACAATCAGTGTGTATTAGTGATGACATATGGTAACGAGACGTAGTCATTCACGATTGGCCTCATGAATAAACTCAGCGAGCTGTGGGAAAGGCTATGCTCGGGGTTTCTTTACGGGATCGAATCAGAAATAAAGAGATACGTAGAAGAACTCGGGACGCCGACGTAGCCAAGCGGATTAGCACGTTGGAGTAAGAATGGGCAGGCCATGTAGCTCGCAGAACAGATTTTTCATTTATTTAATTGATTTCCCACAACATTGGAAGCGAATTACATAATCTTCTTCTTCTTCAACCCATCTCTACCCAATGCTGAGTATAGGACTCTTCCATTGTTCTCCAGATTGTGCGATCTCAGTTTCAGTTCATCTCGCTGGCTGTCTCCCTTCATTTCTGCGCCCAGTTCGTGGTCTCAGCTCTAGCACTCTCCTGCTCCATCTTTCATCGGACCTACGGCATATGTGGCCCGCCCACTTCCACTTCCTTCTGGTTATAGTTATTGCTATGTCAGTAAGACGGGTTCTTCTACGGATCTCGGTGTTCCGAACGCGTAGAGAAATGCCCAATATAGCTCTTTCCATAGCCCTTTGGGTCACTTCCATACGGTGGGTCTGTTGCCTAGTGAGCGACCAAGTTTCGGCTCCATATACCATCACTGGAAGGACACATTGTTCAAACATGCGGCGTGTGAGGAATTACATATACCAGAGGTCTCCAAACTTTGAAGACTTGGAGCCATAATATTTTTTTCGGTATATTGCAAGGGCCATAACAATTTTAATTTTTCTGCCCACCTAAGCAAACATGGACTTTTATTACATTTCAATGAGCCGTTTTCAGTAACAAAACAAAAAGAGTTTTCTACTAAACCTAACAGATGGAGCTGGCAAGCGGAGTAAGCTAGTTTGTGATTAATCCTGTCATTGTAAAATTGTGCCTACCTGTAAAATAAAATTAACGCCATCTATAAGGTACGAGGTAACTATTTTTGAAGTTTTTACTTTTTAATGAAAACGCCACATTACTATTGATTGTGTATTGTGACACGTAACGGGCCGGATTGATGGCAGTGGCGGGCCGGGTTTGGCCCACGGGCCGTAGTTTGGAGACCTCTGACATATACTAATAGTTAACTTACCGGTACTAAGAACCGCCTCAGCTCGGCGAGTGCGTACGCGATTCGCGCATGCGCCTCGGCGGGCGTCGCGAACGCACTGATCTCGACGTGAAGTTCGTCCGAGAGGTGTGCGAACTTCGGATCGCCTGATACGCGGAGCTCTTCTTCCTGTTGAAATAAAAACAAATATTATTTTAACGATTTCAAATAAATTATAGCTAATTGTACCTCTATATATAATGCCGTGGGCTACCGGCAGTAGAATGTTACCCCTCCTCTCATGCCCGTGGAAGCAGTAAGAGCCTGATAAGGGATACCTCCGGAAAATGGGCAGCAGCGTCTTGCCGTGTATCAACATCCCGTACTGCGCTCGCCAACCCGCCTGCCAAGCGTGGTGAGTATGGCAACTGCCCCTCATGAAGATCCATGAGGGAGGCCTGTGTTCAGTAGTGGACGTCTACGGCTGAAATGATGATGATGATGATATATATAATTTATTCAAATATAATTTTGTTTCTCCTCTATGCCCTTTGAAAATGAGCAACAGCGTCTTTCCGTGTATCATTATCAACATACAGCGCAATGCGGGCGCTTGCCAACCCACCTGCCAAGCTTGGTGATTATGGCAACAGCCCCTTCATTATCAGTACTTGGAAATTCATGAGGAAGGCCAATGAGGAAGGTCAAGACGTCCTTCGCAAAGTATAGAGGTCAATATAGAGGTACAAGCTCTTTTCAGTTTGTGACTATAGAAGGCGCGGCTAAAATGCGTCCATGTTAAGCATTTTAGCAATGCCTTCTAGTCAGCGTTTATTTGCGCAGCAGTATTTTGTTTTCTTTTCTATCTCACCATATTTCTATTGAGTGCTAGATGGCTACTCTTAGAAATACATGATTTAGATAAAGATAAGATAAAAACAAGTTTATTTTGTTACCAAGCATAAAATACAAAAAAACAATTTGAAGGTACATGAAATCAAACCAAAAAAACAATTAGTAGATACTTAAAAATATGGTAACAAAAATGGCCACCACTCAGCAAATGCTGTGTATTTAGGAGCGTTCTATTTTTTTTAAATTTCTTTTAGCAACTAGATAAGAGTCTTTATAGGTATCATTACGCATTGTTTTCAGAGCAGGAATACTAGAAATAAAATAATAACTATAAAAATTTACTTATTTCAATTACGTTAACTATTTACGGCACATTATTATTGTAACTTTAGTTATAGTTTCTCTTTGAGTGAGTTTGTGTAAAATTCTTTTGAGAAATAAATGTATTAAACCGTGAATACGTTATCTTCTTGGGCAACAAGTTACAACTCAGTAGCCATGGCCATTAGAGCTGTTTTATTATTAGGTACCCCTCAGCATGCTAGCCCACCATATTTCTCGCATGTACTCCAAGCTTACTGCTAATCCCGGCAAAGCACGATCCCTTTGTAAGTATAATTCTAGATTAATTCCTTTGTGCATAATAACACGAGATTAGTTTCAGTTTTGCGAAGTAACTTTAATTTTCGTTTTAAACATTCTAGAAGAGAATTATAATTTGCAACGAGTTGAAAGACAGGCAAGTACCTCTATCGCCCATCACACAAGCTTTGCTAACTTTGCTTATTAATGTCAAGCGTATTATTATTGGGCCTTAAAATTAACATGGACAAGGCGAAGGTGTCCATGAATCCAAGAATGTCCATGTTAAGCCTGCCCCAGTTATGGTTGAGAACTCGGCTCTCGAAGTTTTCGACGCGTATGTATACCTAGGACAAACTGTCCAATTAGGTAGGTCCAACTTCGAGATCTTTCTCGAATCAATCAATCACGGTCAGTCGACGAATCCAACTCGGATGGACAGCGTTCGGGTAACTACGTAACGTCTTCTCGTCCAAAATTCCTCAGTGCCTTACGAAAGTCTACAATCAGTGTGTGTTAGGTACCAGTGATGACATATGGAACCGAGACGCGGTCATTCACGATTGGCCTCATGAATAAACTCGGGCGCGGCGGGGGCGCAGCAGATAAGTGTGCATGTTATATTTAAATTCTATCAAAACAACAGTTTTTCAAAAAGACCTTATGCTAAATTAATATTAGTGAGATTTAAATTTTCAGATCATCGGACCAGCGTGTGCGTCGTCAACAACCACAAATAGGTTTTTTGGATTAAAAAGTAAAAAACAAACAAAATCCGATAATGACGTCAGACGACCATCTTATACAATTATAAATAAAAATATAAAAAAAAACGAATATCCGAACGTTTTCCTTCTAAAACTACTTGTTTTCAGGAGTACCTTTTCGGGAGTACACCCGTGTATAATACATCCTGTATAACTGCATTCGCTACTCATCAACTGACATGGAAAAGTCGTTTTCTAGCACATGTATCTCAGAAAATGCAAATGCGATACTTGTATTTCGCCCGCAGTGAGATTTGCACGTAACAATGTTTTATTGAATTTCACATGGTTAACATGGCGTATAGTCTGAAAGCACTTTAATGTAGTCAGTAGATCTAATGGCATCATCGTAAACATCGGTCGCATATTAGGCCATAAGCTTTTACAAGCTTTTTTATCATATAAATTGTGTAGACGTTTTAAGGTGACATTAAACTTTAATGGAAAATGTTTATTTTATTATTTTTAGTACGTTTAAATAAAACCTTGTTTGTTAAAAAGTTTTTTTTCACTTTTCAATTATTTTTATCTGTGTTACCTCATAACTCTGTCCGAAAACTCACTTATGAATGTTTTATTAAATTTCACACGGTTAACGTTGCGTGTAGTCTGGAACTTTAATGTAGTCAGTAGATATGATGTCATCATCATCAACTTAGTAGTCAGAATACTAATTTATTGATAATAAACATTTTCACAATTGGTTTTTTACGTACCAATACCACAAATGACTAAATTAATAACGCACACATGTCAATAATAATCTAAAAAAGCATGTCAACAAGAAGGTCCTATGGAATATTGGTAAATTTACAATAATAAACAAATGTCAAATAATAAATAGAAAATAAAGAAAGTAGTATGTCAAGTTCGGTAATAAGAAATGTCAATCTATTATAAGTAAATATCAAACAATTATCTGAAAAAAAAATATGTCAAAATATTCAACAATAATACTTAAAAAACATATGTCTAAAAAGCACGATTTGTCAACTTAAATCGTATTATTACAACATCGGTTGGATATTAGACCATAAGTATTTTAACCGGCTTCAAAAAAAGGTTATTCGTCTGTATTTTTATTTTTTAGTTTTAAAATTACAGGATTTTATCGCGAACCTTTTTTATTATTTTCCCGACGTTTCGAACACATTTCAGCGTTCTTGGTCGCGGGAGGACTCCCGAAATGTGTGAAACGCTGTAATTTTAAAACTAAAAAATATGTTAACTAATCGCGAAAGCTTAACAAGTTGTATTTCTTATGTTCTTTGTTATCACATAAATCTGTCCGAAAACTCACATAAGATTATTTTATCGAATTTCACATGGTTAGCGTTGCGTTTAGTCTGAAAGCACTTTAATGTAGTCAGTATATATAATCTCATCTTCATCGGTTGGATATTAGGCCAAGCGCTTTGGAATCGGCTTCAAAAAGTCAGCCAAGTTCGAGTAAGACTCGCGCATGAAGGGTGCCGGACCAATCATCATCATCATTTCAGCCGTTAAACGTCCACTACTGAACACAGGCCTCCCTCATGGATCTCCATGAGGGGTAGTTGCCATACTCACTACGCTTGGCTGGCGGGTTGGCGAGCGCAGTACGGGATGTTGATACACGGAAAGCTGCTATCCATATTCCAGAGGTATCCCTTAGCAGCTCTTACTGCATCCACGGGCATGAGAGGAGGGGTAACATTCTACTACCGCCACCCCACGGCGGGTTCTTATAATAATTATAAATTACCTTTTGCCGGTCCTTCATTGACCCCCTGCCGAGGACCGCCATCTTGCACATGGTGTCTTCCTGCAATCTCTTCAGTGAGTTGCCCTTGGGGCCCAGGAGTTTGCCCACGAAGTTGAACTGAAACAATTAAAGATTATACATAACATATTGAGAACATTCAATCTTTGCAACACCATCATTTTTCATTTTTCCAACACGCGTGGTAACCACATGAAATTTGAAGATCAATGATGGAGGCCTATGTCCAGCAGTGGACGTCCTGAGATAAGAGATAAGATTCAAAACATTCATTAATATTAATATACTCCAATCGCCTGTGAAAAATCAATTCTAAGTTAACCTGAAATAAAAGATACGACCGTTTATACCGCAAAAAATGCATGTTTCGACATTCTCAAACGAATCAAAATTTATAGGAGAATAATGTACAAAATTGTGTACAAAATGTATGTAGAAGTGGGTAATTTTTCACAATAATGGCCTTGAGAAGGGGGGCCAAGCGTCCAGGGCCAGGGCCCTAAGATCAGGTGGGCGGTTAGATCTATTTGTAGGAAATGCGTCGTGACGTTTCTCCTTGACTTTAGTTACTAATTTTTTTCTATGGTTTGTTAATGATTAACTTGACATCGTTCTTTTTGTCATTTTTTAGGGTTCCGGACCAAAATGGCAAAAAAGAACCCTTATGATGTAACTTTGTTTGCCTGTTTGTCTGTCACAAATGGATATCTTGAGAACTACTGATGATATCGACCTGAAATTTGAAATAGTATAAGATAACGCTTATTCACTAATATGGAATATATCGAAATGTTGAAGTATTCTTATTATGATTGAAGGGGGCCGGAAAGGGGGTCTCAAAAATTTTAGCGATGTTACTAGGTCATGTGTTTTTAATTCAAACAGTTTTTAGTTTGTTTTCGACTTATTTACAAAACGTATAAAAAATAGCGTCCCCTTATCTCCGAAGTTTGCAGAGAACCCCTGAAACTATTATTGCTAATAGAAGTGGGTGTAAAGATTACAGGAAAATCATAACGAACTCTCTAATAGGCATAGTTTTTTAGCAATCATCGAAAGTGTAAAAAATCTACATAATTTCCGCTATCAGACAAGAGATGTTCTCCAACAAATATAAAACGCCTCTATCATTAAATTATATTGTGTGATGTCACGGAACCCTCGGTGCGTGAGTGCCCGATTTTATTTTTTACATAACTACTATTATTATTTGGAAAAATAAATGCCAATTTTTCGGGCAACGCAGACATTAGGGGTATGAATGTTCCGCCATGAAGGTCCCTGAGCTTTTAGTTGACTGAATCCCTAAAATATAACAATATATTAATATAAATACATTTTAGTTTCGTTTTAATCCGGCAATACAAAATTAAAAGTATACGTAAGATGGCAAATATATAAATAGTAAAACAAATAAAATTAAGTAAAAATATATAAATTCTTTACCAATAGATACATATATGTACATATTAGAATATGAATATACATATAAGATTTAGTGAGTCCTAATTTATGACATAGTTGCTAGAAGATCTTCAGTTTCTGTGAGGTTCTTCATAAGAACTTCTGTGAAAGAAGAACAGGAAGTAGAGTCTATGTATGAGGACATCAGCAGAGCTGCTTAACAACATACGAACAACACTCACTTCACTATTGTTATGGGGGACTTTAATGCAAAGCTAGAAGAGCATGAAAAGCGATGATGAGTTGAGAGTGGGGTAATTTGGAAATGGGCAAACGAACCCCAGGGGACAGAGGCTGACCGATTTTCTGGAAAAAGGAGGACTCTTTATACACACATTAGCACATTAGCCTATGTTACTCAAATTTTATTTACTTTAAATTTTTAAATCTAATGGTGAAATAATTTTAAAAATCGGTCCAGTAATTTTGGAGTTTATTCGATACAAAATACAAATCCTTCCTCTTTATAATTTTTTTTTATTTTTTTTATTGTTTGATTCACAACTTGAAATATACACTAAAGCTCACACTAAATAATAATGTATGTAATAACATTGTCTGTGTAATTTTTAACTACAGTGAATACAACATGCATAATATTGAGAGATGACGGATTATTAGTACCTACAGAAGTATAGATTAACGAGAACTGTATAATAAACTTTGCAGGCCTCTTCGCTACAAGGGATGGAATGCTCCGCAAACATTGACCATCGAATCAATGGGGCCTTTACCGACACAGCAAAGCAAATACAGTGAGTAAACTGGGGTACGTTTAATTGCCATACTATTTGTGTTTACTGTGGATTCGAGTGGTCGGGAGTTTTGTTCTGAGAATACCTGGTAATAACACTATTAGGATTATTTAGTTCATCATACAATCTACATGACATAAGATTATAAGACCCAGTACTATCACCTAACGTTTTAAAGTTCCACTCTTACTGATAAAAGCTTGAAGTAGGTAGGTACCTAAAATAACGCTTATAGTAGGTATTATTTAAAAATATTCTCACCTTCTACGTAAACGAAGACGCGGGTTAGAGTTAGCGTTAGCCCAAAGTAACTATTCCACGCGGATGAAGTCGCGGGCAGAAGCTAGTTAAATATAAAGTTTAATGCGTTGATAAAACAATGCAAAAAAGTACGCGATGGCAGCAAGTGGCCTGCATCCACCGCCGCCGGTGACAGTGGACGATGGTAAGCTGATGATGGTTCAAAAGGACACGCGTAAGCAGAACAACAGTGTTCGCACGGTACTCTGATGATGATATTAGGCATTTCCATCTTTCGTCCTACCTATTTGTGTAGGGTACTGTTACGGGGTGGGTCAGGAGATAGTTTTTAAAAAAAGATTTATTTACGGCTAGAAATAGAATTTATTGGAAAATGGCAAAAACAGTGAAACAGTGTGACTTCGACAAAGACCAATCCCGAACTGACTAACAGATCGCGTTACTTCCCACAGGTGTGCAACTCGTGCATCGCAAGTATCTGGAATGCTTGCGATGCACTTTCATTATTTTGCATTTGGTGGGAAATAGCATCGTAACATCCCCCCCCCTTAAGATTTATCATCACAGAGGAGGTGATGAGAAATAGAAGACAGCAATGGTATAATAGGTACAGCTGGATTGAGTCTTCGTTTTTGGTCTAAAACAGATATAGTATAACAACGACTTAGTACAATGAATTAGAACATTAGAACAACTTATGATCTAACACATTTTCTTTTAACTAAACTAATTATTCTTAACTATCTTATACGGTATTGATTTTATCTATAAAAGAACTAGAAATTACAAGATTTTTCTTCGACCTGGGAAGTTCAATGTCGCTATCTGAATCGCGAACATATACAGATGTCTTTTGACGAGAGTCGACATTCTTAGTATTACATTGGTTGTATATACTAATACAACAACCTGAAGGGTTGCTCTTACACAACCGTTTACGATTTTTAAACAATAAGAACATTAAAACAAATAACATAAAAACATAGCCACCAGATAAATACTGTATTCCGTATTTATGAAAGTGCGAAGGGCTTTCAATCTCATTGAGTTCTTTTTCAAATGAGTCCAAATAAACACTAGCATGAATCAGAGAATCTAAATTATTAACATTACTTAGTTGAGATAAACGTAAACTAGATAGAGTCTTATTTTTAACAACCTTTTCACAACAATCATCTTGAACAAGGTTAAAATTAGAAATATTAGTAGAAATGTTCGTCATCACAATCTGCGTAGGAGTAAATTGTAAAGTTTTGTAAAACGCCTTACATTGTCTTGGTAAAGATAGGAAACCCGTGCCAAACAGTACTTCGTTATAGCTCACTGGATCATTATCACATGTAATATGGCATTGTCCGGGTTCCGATTGCACATACACCCAACGATTTCCACTGATCTTCTGAATAACGTCCACATCACCTTTGAACAGTTTTACGTCGCACGATTTTGGTAGTTTCGTAACTACCTCGGTTAGCAGAGTAGTTTCACAAACAGAGTTTGCTATGACCGAGAGAATGCTTACACCACTGATTTCACATACGTAACACTTATCTTCTATAAGTTTGCAGTTATGGATAGAGTCTAATAGCGAATAGAACATGCGATCAGCTGTTATTGTCACATACGATTTATTAGGTACGATTAATGCATATGTATCAGGTTTCGTAATATCATAAGGAACAGGGAGCGGCAAGACGTGGAACAGGTGATACGTCTGCGATAACACAAGCGGGATTCTTACTACAATAATAATCTTATCTTTATAATAATAACAAAACAACTTCGAAATATCGATCAACTTATGAACACTGTGAAGTGATAAAGCTATAGGAAACTCACTATGCTTAGGCATGTTATTTTTATGTTGATCAAGCTCAGTATATAACTGTTGAGGACTTAGTACACTCGGATGCAAAACACTTAACTTGCTAAATAGAATTGCATTATTAATGTCTTCTATATCGAATGACAATGAGACGATAATAGTATTTAATGAACTTAGTATTAAACTTAACTGAGACTTAATTTCTAACTTATCATTACTATTTGCCAGTTGGTCAAATGCTTTATTTATTATTTCTAAATTCTGGTTAAGACGCCTTTCATTTTCATTCAATTTTAAAATAGAAGTATTAAAAGTAGATATAGTAGACTTTATGACATGAATATTATCTCTCATAAGATGGGCTAACCTTTTTTCGTCCGACTGTACTTGTTCGATTGCTTCAGAGTATTTAATAGCATCATCATTATCTAAAGTACCAAAAATTGTTTTAAGTAAAGATCCACCAGCGTCGATAAGTCCACGTTTTGTCCTTTTATGTTGATTTTCTTCTAATAAATAGGATATAGCAGAGAACTTTTTAATATTATTAGCGTGTTGATTTTGTAAAGACAGTATGGAGTTTGAACAATCAGATTGTATTTTAGACGAAATTGAACTTTGACACAGCGACATAAGTTTTATTATGAGATCTTCTACATAAGTAATATGAGGTTGGACCTTATGAACATCGACATAGGTTATTACATCCCAATAGTCATTATTAAACTTAACATCTAGAAGCTGGTCAAAATAAAGTCCAGGACTTTGAACTATGGTCGTCGTGAAGGATTGGCTCGAAGCGACCGGGATTATGATTTTCCTGAAACGATAGAGAATTACGATGAGGAGCGATTGGCGGCCGGCTTGATTTCGTCGTAATGATGACGTACGTGACGTCGGTTGATTAACACCGTTACTGTGTGATTACCTTGCATCTTAATTATCTTATAAGGACCTTTCCATACAGGGGACAGGGCTTTGTTTTGTTTGTGGTGGTACCGAACATACACCATATCTCCAACATTATAAGTTATAGGTTTAGTATGGCGATCATAATAGTTTTTAGACCGTTCTTTAGAGGCCTGGATGTTCTGTGAAGCTTTTTGCCTACTATAATAGAGACGATGATTAAGGGCTCTTATGTAGTCGGTATAAGTACCACTTTCTAGGACATCGATCGATTTAGGAATGTAAGGTTTAAAACCGAATAAGAGTTCGAAAGGAGTAAAACCTGTGGTTGAATGGACATTAGTGTTGTACGACAGCATGGCTGTGTTTATATATAGATCCCATGTATTTTGGTTCTCTGATATAAATGACCTAAGGTATTCTTTAAGCGTCGTTCTTTCTAAGGCACCGCACGTTTGGGGATGGTAGGGAGATGCGAATATGTGTTTGATGCCAAAAAGTTTTGCTAGTTGTTTGAACATATCTGAACAGAAGTTTGTACCTTGGTCGGTGACTATCATACGAGGAATGCCTACATGAGAAATGAAATGAACGAGTCGTTGTGCAGTTTCTTGAGCTGAACAAGACTGCATGGGATAGGCTTGAGAATACTTCGTGAGATCATCTTGTAGAGTTAGAATAAATTTGTCTTGATTGACTCTCGTTTCAGGAAGAGGCCCCACTATGTCAAGATAAACTTTTTCCATAGGTCGAGTAGCAGTAGAAGTGATTATCATCGGGGCTTTATTCGTCCCCCTTAGAGGCTTATTGATTTGGCAGGACTTGCAACTTTTTACGTAGCTTTCTATATCAGAGCGCATGTTTTTCCACCAGTACTGTGTTTTTATTCTTTCTAACATTCTAGCGATACCAGGATGACCAGCTGAAGGTGAGTCATGATTGTCTTTCAGTATCTGTTTCACTTCGTCTGGTGTTGGAAAATAGATGTTATTATGATATATATGCACTTTTATGTTTGAGTCATGAAATAGAAAGGTAATTATGTTATAGATCTTAGTAAAGTTTAATTTGTTAAACGGATTAGAAAAGTCGGAAATTGCAACCTCTTTCTCCTCAGGGTACCAGAATTTTACCATGTCTCTATAATCGCGAAGCATAGAAAAAATGTCTTTGTATGATATTTCATCGTAATGATGCACTGTGATAAACAAGTGTGAAAATATATGCTTATCGTTAGATGTATTTATCACAGTGCCAAGTTCACGCTCTTTATCTCGAATGCATGGTTTATCCGTTGACGATTCTACAATTTCTGAGCAATACGGAGTGGCGTCATCTAGATCGATTGATGAGGGATAAGCTATCAACTTACACTTTGCCTTTAATAATGAGTCATTGTGTTCTTCAATAACAGCGTTATAGGAACGAGGGGAACTACGGCTAAGCTGTAGATACCTTTCGTATGTTTCAGAGCAAGAGGGTGATTGGGGGTTTATCATCTGTGGTGAAGAGTTCTGTGGAGATCTTTGAGGATGCGGTGGTGATGGCGGCAGTGATGGAAAGCTGAGCGGCGAAGACGGAAGACCCAGTGGAGTAAACGGAGGGTTTATCGGCGGAGATGGTATATTCATTGGTGAAAATGGAAAATCTGGCGGTGAAGACGGATTCTGTGTTGCATCGTGAGATTGCAAAGGATTTTGAAGATCATCGTCGATTGCTAAAATTGGATTTCGAGAGAGAGAATCAGCGTTACTGTTCATTTTACCTACTTTATGTTTAATTTCATAATCGAATTCTTCCAGCTTAAGGCGCCAACGAACTAACTTAGAACCCGGATCCTTACAGTTAAATAACCATTGAAGAGGCTTATGATCCGAAAGAATAAGGAATTTATGTCCAAAAAGATAGGGACGAAATACTTTGGTACCAAATATAATAGCTAAACACTCTTTTTCGGTGGTAGAATAGTTACCTTCGGCTTTATTTAGAGTTCGAGAAGCGAACGAGATAGGTAAGTCTTTCCCAACTTCCCCTTGAGATAGAATGGCTGATATAGCATAATTCGAAGCGTCAGTGGTAAGCAAAAATGGCTTACTGAAATCAGGGAATTGTAGTATAGGAGCTGTGGTTATCTTTTCTTTTAAGAGATCGAACGATTTTTGTTGTTCCGGGGTCCATACAAACGTTACATCCTTTTTAAGAAGGCTAGTTAAGGGTTTAGAAATATGTGAAAAATTCTCAATAAATCGACGATAATAGCCGACTAACCCAAGGAAGGATTTGATGTCTTTAGGGGTTCTTGGAGTTGGGAATTTTGATACACACGATATCTTAGATGGATCGGGTTTGACCCCTGCGCCTGAGATTATGTGGCCTAGATATTGTACTTCTTTTCTTAGGAACTCACTCTTATCGGGCTGTAATTTGAGATTATGCTCGCGCAACCTTTTAAAGACAAGTTCAAGGCTCTCTAGATGTTGATTTAATTGAGAGCTGTGTATTATGATGTCATCCATGTAAGTATAACAGTGAAGGCCTTGCAAACCTGTAAGTACTATGTTCATCAACCTCTGGAATGTGGAAGGTGCATTGCGTAGACCAAATGGCATTCTGCAAAATTCCCAGTGCCCAGAAGGTACTGAAAAAGCAGTCTTCTCACTATCTTTAACACACACCTGATGGAAACTGGAAGCGAGGTCTAACGTAGTAAAATATTTACTATGACCTAATTGATCTAGAATTTCGTTTATATTTGGAATAGGATAAGCGTCACCAATCGTTATCTCATTTAACTTTCGATAATCTATTACGATTCTCCACTTAACTTTACCTGAAGCGTCTGGTTTCTTGGGAACGACCCATATTGGTGCGGACCAAGGAGAAATTGAAGGACGTATAATTTTTTGATTTAGCATATCTTGAATTTGTCGGTTTACTTCGTCTTTATGGCATTCAGGGAAACGGTAACTTTTTACGTTAATGGGAGTGTCCGTTTTAGTACGGATTTCATGACGGATCGAGTTAGTACACGTCAACCGATCACCATCGAGGAAAAATATGTCAGAATATCTAGAACACAAGTTTTGTAACAGTGTTTTTTCTTCCTGATTCATATGGGAGCATCTTATTGCTTTTTTGAGTGTGGAATCACGATCTGACTCTATGGTGCTCATAACACATGGGATTTCAGAAGGATCGGAAGAAAGATTTTCATTATCCAACCCCGGATCGGGTTTGGTTTCGAGGATTTGTAAAGCTGGCTCAATGGTTAATGCTAGGTTATTTATTTGGACCTCCTTCTCAGAGGTATTGAGAACAGAGGTTAAAACTCTGTTATTGGAATTGACGCGTACGAGGCATTTCGCAAAATAAATATCAGGATACTGTGGCAGGGTATTGCTAAGAACTAATCCTTCTTTTATTTCAGGATTTGTTACAAAACATTCAATAAACATTTCACTCCGAGCAGGGACAGTGTATGAAGGCCTGGTCATAATCATGTCAAAAAATCTATTTGGATCGTCTGATATTTCTAATTTTGATTTAGAATAAAGTACATTGACTTTGTACGCTTTCATAAAGCTAGTGCCGATTATACCATCATAGGGAAGATTAATATCTTTTCCTACGACGTGGAAATAGAATGGTAAGGTATCATTTTCTTTGATATTAATTGATAATATAAATTTTCCTTTTGTTTTGGCATAGGAATCGACGTCGTTAATTCCCTTGAATTTAATAATATGGTTTTCTAGTTCTGGCTTAGGCGAGAGGCTCGATTCCTTTATCAAGCAGATAGAACTACCAGAATCTATCAAAAGACGAAGCGGAGTTTTTGAATGTGATGTAGAAACCTTTATATAAGGTAAAGATACTTTTTCATCGCAAATATCATATATTATTGTTTCTTCATAAGGACTTGTATTTTTATTGTTTTTCACAGTGTTTTTTATATTTTCAGATGCAGTGATATGAGGATGGACAGCAGAGTTATAAGACGCGTTGGTTTTACCGGCAACCCGGGAAACTGCGGAGCTGCGTATACGAGGTTTAGAACATGACTTAGAGGACTTGGAACTCGACTTGGAATACGACTCAGAGGGCTTACAACTAGACTTAGAACACGACTCAGAGGACTTGGAACTCGACTTGGAATACGACTCAGAGGGCTTACAACTAGACTTAGAACACGACTCAGAGGACTTGGAAATCGACTTGGAATACGACTCAGGGGACTTGGAATACGACTCAGAGGGCTTACAACTAGACTTAAAACACGACTCAGAGGACTTATGACTATTAGGATTGGAAAAAGATTTATTTTTTGTGCCTATGACGTCCCTATCGGATACACGTTGGCACGAAGTCGTGATCCGATTTTTTAGTTTAAATCTTCCTGATCCTCGCCGTTAGTTAATGGCCGGGGTACAGGGGAACGAGGCGGTGACTCGACCTGCGGTTCAGTAAAATGTACTCCCTTACGGGAATTGTTTATGCGTCTTTTTATACACTGGCTTATGTCATGTCCTATATTTTTGCAGTACCTGCAGACGACAGGTTGGCCAGATTGTTGTGGCCGATCCTCTGCCGTTTGATGTTGTGATGTGGACTGCGTTGGTGTTCGGCTGGTTGCCCTAGCATACGAGTAACACTGACCTTCTGAATGCCCTTGTTTTCCACAACGTCTGCAAGGTGGACGGTTTATTTTAGTTTCCGGCTTCGCAATAAAGTTATTAATTTTCTCTTCGCTTAAGGCGATATTGATTGCGGCATTTAGGGTTTTAATTTCCCTTGACCGGACCAATGAGCCCAGTCGCGGGTGGAGCCCTATGATAAATGTGTGTAGAGCTAGATCCTCTGTCATCGCAACTCTACCTGGTAGGTCCCTTTTTAGGGTATCTGATGAGTGGATTTCAGATAAAAGAGCTGCGACACAGCTCTCTATTTTGAGTGCAAACTGTGAGACGGTCTCGTTTGCTTGCTGCCTACATGACTGCAGATCTAATAAAAGGTGGTTGTAATGTTTCCTTTCACCAAAATTCTGTTTTAAAAATTCTTTAAGCTCCTCAAAAGTGTCATAAACTCTGTTTGAACATGCAGTTTGCGCCTTGCCTTCTAGTTTAGAAATTATAAATTTCAATAAAAGGTCTTTTTGATTTCGGGACGCAAGGCCTAACGCGTTTTGGCAGTTTGTTAGAAAAGCGGTCAAAGTGTTTCTCCCTTATATGTTTTTATAAAATCACACAATACTTTAATTGGAAATTGTTCTGATGGACCAGGGTCGGTGGACTTATCTGACTTTATAGACATATTGAATACTTATAATATCTACAGTTACAGTCTCTAATAATACATAAAGTTAAAATAACTAGCTTAAAATATAGTAAGGAAACACGAAATTGAATTACGAAACAGAGGAAACAGTGACAATAACAGGTAATATAATGTTCTACTCACAGTAAAACTGCAACTCGAACGAGGATCATGGTGAATCCAGAAACAGTGCACATACACTTTTCACTTTCTTCAACGAAGGATGTTGCAAATCGTAGTATACACCGGGTGACGCACGGTATGTGCGACGGGAGAGGCGCACGGGAGTGCAGCGGAGGCGTCCTTATCAGGAAATGCAGGGTCGGCGGTGGCCTTATCAGGCTCTCAGGAATGGCGGCGGAGCTCGGAATCGGTGATAAGTATCGGGCGATACTTCTCTCAGCAAAGCCAGCAGCTAGGCGGGCCGGATCAGAGACACAGTAGTTCCGTCCAGGAACACAAAAACTCAGGATAACGTCACTATTTGACCTTTCACAGACTTGTTTGACCCGTATGGGATATTCAGCTTGACGTTTATAGCCAAAAATCCCACTTCTGACACCACTGTTACGGGGTGGGTCAGGAGATAGTTTTTAAAAAAAGATTTATTTACGGCTAGAAATAGAATTTATTGGAAAATGGCAAAAACAGTGAAACAGTGTGACTTCGACAAAGACCAATCCCGAACTGACTAACAGATCGCGTTACTTCCCACAGGTGTGCAACTCGTGCATCGCGAGTATCTGGAATGCTTGCGATGCACTTTCATTATTTTGCATTTGGTGGGAAATAGCATCGTAACAGTACCTAAGTGAATCTGCTGTGGGGAGCCGGCAATTATTAAGATAGTTACCCCTCCTCCCATGCCCGTGGATTTAGTAGATAGATAGATATAAAATGCTTTATTGCACACCTTTAATATGAAAATAACAACAGAAAAATAAACACTAAACACAAAGTGACAATTGGCGGTCTTAACGCTAAAGAGCGATCTCTACCAGACAACCTTGGGATGGATTGGATTGGACTAGTAAGAAGCCTGCTAAGGGAAACCTCCAGAAGATGGGCAACAGTGTCTTTCTGTGTATCAACATCCCGTACTGCGCTTGCCAAGCGTGGTCAGTATGGCATAACCTCTCACGATCAGAACTCGGCCATGAGGGAGGCCTTTATTCAGCAGTGGACGTCCTACGGCTGAGATGATGATGATGATGATGATGATGACCCATGTAAATCAGAAGCTATATAACCCTATAAATGCAGTGTAATATTTTTTGCAGTCTAATTCTGGCTGGTGCCAAAATAGGAATCCAAGGGAATTTATAGCTAAGCAAATACAGTGCGCAAACTGGGGTAGGTTTAATTGCTATGCTGTTTGCAGGCCTGTTTATGTTTACTGTGGATTTGAGCGGTCGGGAGTACTGCTCTTTGAGTACCTGTGTGTCTACCATGAGTTGTCACCGTTAGATCGCCCGCCGTTAGTAGTAATAGCACATATTATTTATTTTATTTTTGAAATCTTAGGAAAACTTACAGCTAACTTAAAGAAAAAATACACAAATAATATTATGAACATAAATTATATATTACTGAACCTTACACAAATTACTCCAATAAACAGCGAAAATACCTACGCTTTTTAGCCTTCAAAATCTTTTTGTCTTCTTATTTTATGGCTTTTTGTGTTTGGTTTTACACAATTCTGCCAGTGTCAAGTTAATTTATAAATTATTATGTTATTTGGCTGGCCATGTAGGCGGCCATTTTCTAATGTTTTATTCTTGTCCAAAATCATTTAATAATACCGGCAGTTCGCAGCGAGAAAAAGTGAACAATAAGTACGCACGTAGAGAGTTGAGATTGCTTTGCCAACCCGCCATACCTACGTGCAAGTAATCTGTGACGCGGCACCGGCAGTTCGCAGCGAGAAAGAGTGAACAATAAGTACGCACTTAGAGAGTTGAGATTGCTTTGCCAACCCGCCATACCTACGTGCAAGTAATCTGTGACGCGGCATGGAAAAAATGCGCTAGAGTTGCTCCCATGATGGTTTTGGTAATAAAACGAATGTGGTTAAAAAAACAGTTATTTTTAATGGGTAAGTAATCAAATATGATTGAGTTTTATAAAATGATAGATACATTTTTAATAAGAACCCCTTCCTTTTTTGAAGTCGGTTAAAAAAGCTACCTTTGCATAGGGAGGTAAGGACCTAACCACCTACGCAGTAGTAATAGGTATTCTCTTGTAGTAGTTCTATACTTTGACATACCGAACTACATAGGTAACCGCACTATACATACAGACCGCTATTAATGCTCACCTATTCAAATACTTCGCCGGTAAAAATTTTAATCTGTGTTCGCCGGTAGGTACCTATTACTTTTTGGCTTGATTTTAGGACTGCTGCTTTAAAAGCCTTATTCGCAAAGAAGGAACGTCGAAGTCGTCCATATTTAAAACTACAGCTAGTTTTATATATGTATTTACTTATACTGCGTTTGCGTCATATAAGAGACAGAGTGAGCAATTTACGCAACGAAAAGTAGCCTATGTCCATATCCAAGGTCTAGTCCATTTCTATACTAAAATTCATAAAACTCGGTTCAGCCGTTTTGACGTGAAAACGGAACATACACACATCCACACTTTCATAATTATATTATTAGCAGGGATTGGCCGTGGGGTGCAGGCAGTGGAATGTTACCCCTCCTCTCATGCCCGTGGATGCTATAAGAACTTCTAAAGATGGGAATCAACATCCCGAACTGCGCTCGCCAACCCGCCTGCCAAGCGTGGTATGGCAACTAACCCACATAGAGAGCCATGCTTGTGTTCAGTAGTGGACGTTTTACGGCTGAAATGATGATGGTGATGATAAGTGATTGAAGAGATTTAAGTTAAAACTAGAACAATTAAGTCATACAGGTTGGTGCAAAAAGCCTTGAAGCGAAACCGTTGTAGGAATCAAGGGGAATTCACAGCTAAGCAATTAGGGTAACTAGCGTACGTGATTGTCAGGCCGTTTGCTTACCGTGTTTGTGCTTACTGTGGCTTTGATGGAGTGGCCGGATTTGTTTGTATAATTTGAATAGTCATCACAAAAATAACACTCACTCTTTTATTACGAGTAAGGCCTTTGCATCTATAATAGATGAGTTATACAGCGTCAGCAACTGGTAATCATACTGTACGGGACGCTGCAGTGCCTGGTACATTGTTAGATGGATTAGGCTTGCCTAGCACCTATACCACCCTCTCAGCTTAGTCAATTATTAGTCAGAGGAACGAACATACGAGTAGGTATATAATATTATAAGTTACGACGACTTCCGAAGCTCAGTTGCTCTGATAGCTGGATGAGGCTAGCTAGGCTAGCTCTGAAAAAATCTCGCGATCTGCAAACTTTTGTTTTAAAGTTTCAGCTCCTTTAGGCGGTTCACACACTGCAACGCATCACGCTGCATGTTGCGTGAATGCGTCTTCTAACGTTGCTTGTAAGTATATCCGTTTGTACAGAAAACACGCACAGTACAACACACCAAAAATGCATCTACACGCGCGTAGGAGTGGAGACACATGAACCCACGCGCGTAGGTGCGGGGCGAGACGCAAGGTATGGCACGCCGAGTCCCGCAGTCTAGCGAACAGCTTTGAGTAACATGAGTCAGAGCCGCCGTGAATCCACAAAACGCAACTGCGCGCGTGAGTGCGTGAAAAACCCGCACGATGATGCAGTTCTGCACTCCCGCAAGTACGCGGGTAGGTTCGTCGACACGCAACATGCAGCGTGGTGCATGGTAGTGTGATAACCGCCTTAGAATTGTATTATAGGTGCCTACGACCCCATCTCTCATGTGCGCAGACGAAGTTGCACGGGTCAGCTAGTTATCTTATAATATTGTAGGATAGCCATAACATCAAGATAAAAACGTGGTGTTCTTACTTCTAAAACACCAAAAACTGGCTACCAAATAAGTTAAGCTAAAATGAATCCTAATTTCAGGTTATGTGGTAGATTTTACTCTGAAGGTTTCGTGGAAATCATATGACTAAAACAGAAGCACGGTCGATTGGTCTTATCGAAACAAAGGTTGTAAAAATAAATGGGGGGTGTCAAAGGGTTTCCCTGGGGGTAAGTAGCGCTTTGAAAGAAATAATAAAGAAAGAAAATGCTGGAATAACCTACCACCTCCAATAAAAATTGCAACAGATCATTCTCTTAAAAGAAATTAAAAAAAATACATTATTAATGAGTAGTAGAGATTCGCCGGTTCTAGATAAACCGGTTTTGTTTCCTAAAAAAAAAGCTCGTTCGCCGGTTCTAGATGAAGCGGTTCTGCAGTCGTCCAGTGGCAGGATCGCCGCCTAAAAAAAAAAAAAAAAAAAAAAAAAAAAAAAAAAAAGTTTGGTATCAAATTGGGGGTTTTGGCATACGCCCGATCGATTGCACTTGTCCATTTTAACGTATCTTAACTCATTCCAAAGTTACAGAAAACGATTAATAACACTGATTATCACCTTCAAAACTAATTACTAATAGCACTTCGCCACTTTCATTGTGACTAATTAGTTTACTCGCTTAAACATTACCTTAATTACCTCGGTGATTAGGATGTTGCTCATAAACAGTAAACATTTTTGATTTTATTCCATATTTTTATTTACCTTAAAACATGTATTAAATAACTTAGACAGAAATATATCGTTTTTCAGCTTACTGCTACCAAATAATTTTACAAAATCCATCATACTATTCCCGTTATACTTGTAATATAAATATGTTAGACAATACTCTCCACAAACTGAAGTCAAATCATGCTGTAGCCTGTACCTATTGAAATCGCACTGTCTTGTGGTTCGATTCAAGAAACTTCTATGATTCCCCGTAGGTGGTCGTCCATAAGAATCAAAATACTGGCCAACTCCATTTCTCTCTATGTGAATGGCTATCCAATGAGAGCCTGGTTCACTATCGGGGTCCAAATTACTTATTATGCATGTTGGAGTGTTAATTTGTAAAGGTAACCTGTTTGCTGCATAAACATGTTTTTGTAACGTAGGATGTATGAAATGCAAATATTTTTGAATTTCAATTGTGTTCATCATACAGTTGTGACACATTCAATTTTCAAACCAAGAATGTAAATCTTGGTAGGCTGAACTTCTTTATAAAGTATGGAAGGAAATAAAAGGATTGGAATATGTTTTGATGTTTTTTATTTCGTATTTATAACTAGGTTTATACAATGTGAACTTAACTACTATAATCTACGGTTACATTACGGTTCATATCTATTTCAATAACATTATCAAATTCTGCATAAACAATACAGTTCATTGTCTGAGTAAGTGCAGATTCAAATCGAACTTCCAACCTAACACTACCATGTTTTATAAGGTTCCAATGGGCATTTGAATTGGAACTGAGATCTGCTGTTAGATCAAAGGCTAACAAACAGTATCCTTTCGCATATTGTTCCCTAGATATCCCATTACCTTCATTGAGAAAATGTATTCCTGTCCCCGAAAAAAGTGTGTGATAGGCTGCAGTAAAAATATTACTCTCAAACGATGTTTGCAAAGCTTTTGAAGGTATTTGATGACCATCAATGTATAAACAAAATGTATTCAAATCAAAGTTTTCAAAATTAAATGGGTTTTTAGTCAAACTCCCATTAAATGCTGCATTGATTACAAATCCAATAATGTGTAAATCTTGGTAGGCTGAACTTCTTTATAAAGTATGGAAGGAAATAAAAGGATTGGAATATGTTTTGATGTTTTTTATTTCGTATTTATAACTAGGTTTATACAATATGGTCTTGATAGTGGTGAAAGACTGGTTATAAAGATATGCAAGGAATGTGTACTCAAGCAATCACATTTGAACTTTGCTTTGTAATCACATTAGGAGTAATTAGGTACTAATGATCTTGATATCGTTGAAATACTTGGTATATAAGTCACGCATTTCAATGTTCATATTATTGCTAGTGCATTGTGAATCATCAGATTATATTTAGTGAATTGTGTTGTGTGTTAAAAGTGATCTACAGAAAACAATGGAGGTAAGTTATTCTCTATGTATTTAAACTGTATGTTAAAAAAATAAATCATAGTTATGGTTTCAAAAGCTTTAATTTTTATAACTTTGATTTTGCAGAACTCATTCAATCTGACTGAAGAAAACACATTCAAACAGTACTATTACACTTGTTCAGATGATGATGATGATGCTACACAGGAGTTGAAAATTGCAAAAGATTGGCCATTACAGAATTTGATAAAAAGAAAATCATCAGAAAGCTTGGACACACTCTTTGATATCACAAAATCAAAGAAGAAAAAGTTATCATCAACAGTTTCTCATGCCCACCGGGATGGCGGGAATGTGTTTATATCTACCAATGAGGACGATGGTCCCAACTCTAATTTTATGATTAAAATTAAGGTTTACGACATGCAAAAGATTAGGAAAGTGGCTTCAAATGAACAATGGAAGCATGCAAATTATAGACTTAAATATTTTACTACTGAAACCAATCAAAATTATGAAAGTGTAAAAAAATTAATGTTTAATGTCACTAAAGAAATCGCTGCAGCTCCAACATGTAAAAAATATCATTTTAAAAATTAATAGGTAGATAATAATTTAAATCTTTTTCATTTTTATGATATAATTTTATTTAAAACTTACTTTATGTTATATTTGCTTCCAAGTAATCAACAAATTTTTAGTTGTAGATAAGGTACTCATTACTTATTTACTTGAAACAATGATCCCTCATAAAGTAATCACTTGGGGTACTTATTAAAGTTTACATGTTTGTCATATAAATAGTACACACAGACATATTGGTAGCATCAGTTGAATTTAAAATCTATAACTGTGAAGTATCTCTGCTTATTATATCTTGAAGAAAATGGCGAATGTGAACTGTGTTAGTGTCTTTTTCAATACTGATTCTAAAATTGAAGAAGGGTTATGTGAAAAACTAGATACTTGTATGGCGTTTGAAGATGAATACGATGAGGAACTATACAATATTTGCGCCGTTGTTGAGGAAAATATAATGTAAGTAATATCCATAACTATACCAGCGCTTTTATAATTTTTTTGATTTAAAACCAGGATTGTGTCTTATAACGTTTTTTCATTGTTGTAGACAACAAGATGGAGGAGCTCTAAAGAGAGTGCATAACACTGAAAATGATGACATCATTGTAAAACGAGCACGATATGAAGTTGGATCATCTACTAATGCAGCAGGATCTAGCAGTGTAAACGGTGAATCAACAACTGAATCTATCAACGACAATGGAGGTGATGCTGTTATGGTGACATGTAGCACATGTCATGTTTTAGTTAAAAAAAGGTATTTAGCAAATCATTTGAAAAGTAATCTCCATAAAAATAAACTTAAAAAAGTTCACAACTCTTTAAAAAATGTATCTGTCATTAAATCAGCTTTTGGTCAAAGAATAATTTCTTATAAGATTCATAGTAAAAATGAAATAACTACAAAAAACGTTGTAACACCAGAATTATTTTTGAATTCCATAAAAGAAGAGATTTTGTTATTAATTGAAGAATCGATTCAACAGCATACTATATTTAAAGTTAACTTTGTTTTGCACGCAGATTTCATTCAACAAACTAAAGAAGATTCATTTCAAACATTTGATTTTCAAACGTATAATTACATAGTTTTTCGGGGGGATGATCTGGATATATTGTTTTCATCTTTGTGTGACACTATGGCATGTAAAATCAGTTCTTTTGAAAAAAAAGACAGTGGTTGGAGTCTTAAAGAAATAAGAGCAATTGATATGAATGTAAATAAATTTAATCCGTTACGTGGTACTTCATACATTGAGTTGCCAAAGGACATTAGAATAAAAAAAGCTGTAGTTAACGTTAAAAATGCTGATAACTTATGTTTTAAGTGGGCATTGCTTTCTGCTTTGTACCCGGTAAACGTAAATGTGAATCAAGTATCATCGTACACTAAGAATTCTAATAAATTAAATTTTGACGGAGTACCTTTTCCTGTAAAGTTATCTGATATACCAAAAGTTGAAAAACTAAACAGTATTAGCATCAACGTGTTTGGTTTAGAGTTTAAAAAAGAAAATAAGTGTAATAATGTAGTCGGACCATTATTTTTAACAAAATCTCGCAAAGACGTTCACGTTAATTTATTACTCATTTCAAACGGGTCAAACAATCATTATTGTTACATTAAAAACATGTCGCGCCTTGTAAGTAAATAAATTTCTAATCATGACCACGCAGTTCATATTTGTGATGGATGTTTACTACACTTTCCTACAAAACAAGGGTTAATTGATCATCAACAGCATGACTGTGCTCACATTGCAACAGAATTACCAAATAGTTGCAAAACGTCAAAGGATTGGTATGGTCGACCAACATCTAATGATAAATTGAAGTTTGATAAATACAATAAGAAGTTAAAAATACCGTTTGTTATATATGGTGATTTTGAAGCTTTTCTAAAACCGATTAAATCATGTTGTAACAATCCATCAAAACCGTATACAAGCAATACTCACGAACACGAGCCATATAGCTTTGGTTACTATATCAAATGTTCATATGATGATACCTTATCAAAATATGAGACTTATAGTGGAAAAAATTGCGCGCAAGAATTTATGAATCGTTTACATGAAGATTTAAAAAAAATATGTAGGAAAATCAGTTTTCAAGTTTCTCCTAAGCCACTGACGGTTAAAGAGGAGAATGATATTTTAAATGCGACAGTATGTCATATTTGTGAAAGTCATTTAGATGGTGAGAATACTATCGATTATGATTGGCAAACTGGTCGCTTTAGAGGAATTGCACATCAAGTATGCGCAACAAAGTTTCGGTCACCACGTCATATTCCAGTTTTCTTTCATAACCTAAGCAATTATGACGCTCATTTCATTGTTCACGCCTTAAATTTTGTTGAAGGTAAAATTGATGTTATCCCTCAAACCAAAGAAAAATATATTTCATTTTCAAAAACTATCAATGTAAATAATCAAAAAATTAGCTTGAGATTTGTAGATTCTTTAAAATTTTTACCATGTAGTCTCGATCAACTAGCAAAAAACTTATGCAATGAGCAATTTAAGACTTTAAAACAGAACTTTCCGAACAATGAAGATTTTAAACGTCTTCGAAAGAAAGGTATATACCCATATGAATTTATGTCATCTGAAGACAGCTTGAGAAAAACAACACTCCCTACCCAAGATCAGTTTTATAGCTCACTATCCGATTCTCATGTATCAGATGATGATTACAATCATGCCAAAGATATTTGGCAGCACTTTTGCTGTTGCACTATGCTAGATTATTCTAATCTATATCTCAAAACTGATGTTTTATTGTTAACAGATGTTTTTGAGAGCTTTAGAACTTTATGTTTAAAAACATATGGTTTGGATCCAGCTCATTACTATACAGCACCTGGGCTAAGTTGGGATGCTATGTTAAAGTACACTAAAATAGAGTTAGAGCTATTAACTGATTATGAAATGGTTGCTTTTATTAAGGCTGGTATACGGGGAGGTGTATCTCAGTGCAGTAATCGCCATGCAAAAGCTAATAATGAGTTCATGGAAGATTATGATAAAGGTAAGTTGAAATCATACTTAACCTATTTTGATGCGAATAATCTTTACGGTTGGGCTATGTCTCAATATCTCCCAGTTGGTGGTTTTGAATGGGTAAATGTTGACACAAACTTCGATGTATCTGAAAATGCAGAATACGGTTTCATTTTAGAAGTAGATTTAGAGTACCCTGACGAGCTTCATGATTTGCATTCAGATTTGCCTTTGTGCCCTGAAAACATTAAAATTGGAAATTCCAAAGATACAAAATTAGTTCCAAACCTGAATAATAAAACAAAATATAAAATCCACTATAGAAATTTGAAACAGTGCATTGAAATGGGTATGAAATTAACAAAAGTTCATAGGATTTTGAAATTCAAACAACATCCTTGGTTAAAACGTTACATAGATTTAAACACAATTTTACGAACATCTGCTAAATCTGATTTTGAAAAAGATTTTTACAAATTAATGAATAATTCTGTATTTGGAAAGACGATGGAAAATATTGAAAAGAGGGTAAACGTTAAACTGTTAACACACTGGGAAAATAGAGGTAAAGTTCTTGGTGCGCAGGATCTAGTAGCGAAACCTGAATTTCATAGTTTAGCCATATTTGGAGAGAATTTAGTTGCAATTCAGTTAAGAAAAATTAAATTGCTTCACAACAAACCCATTTACTTAGGTTTTTGCATCTTGGATATTTCAAAGACTTTGATGTATGACTTTCACTATAACTTTATGCTTAAGAAGTTTAACAATAGCATTAAATTACTTTACACTGATACTGACAGTTTAATATATCATGTATTCACAAATAATTTGTATGAAGATCTTAAACCAGATCTCTCTTCAAAGTTTGACACATCTGATTACCCAGATGACAACATATTTGGCTATCCAAAAATAAACAAAAAGAAGTTAGGTTTTTTTAAAGATGAAAACAATGGTAAAATATTTCGGGAATTTGTTGGATTAAGATCTAAAATGTATGCGTTAGATGTTGAAAGTAAATTGATTTCAAAAGCAAAAGGTGTGAAAAAATGTGTTACAAAAAATATGAAAATAGAGAATTATAAAACATGTCTATTTGATAAAAATATTCAATATGGTACCATGTCTCTGTTCAAATCACTTAAACATAAGATATTTACTCAGCAAGTAAACAAAATATGTTTATCTTATAATGATAGCAAGAGATTTATTTTACCAAATAATGTTGGCACATTAGCTTGGGGCCATTATAAATTACGATAAGATATCTTATGTATTTTAGACATTAAGTTTAAACTAATAATTTAAGGAATAAATTTGAATATAGTATAATTTGTAATATTGTTTAGTAAGTATTAATAAGTAAGAAGATATTACTGTAAATAGTACCTATAATCTTTGTGATGTTATCATGTAAACTTAAGAACTAGATTAGTTATTTTTGTATACCGCTTATTAATGAAATATAAATTTGTAAAATCGTTTAGTAAGTATTAGTAACTAATAAGATATTACTGTAAAAAGTACCTACCTATATTTTTTGTGATGTTGTCATGTAAACTTAAGAACTAGATTAGTTAGTTTTGTATACCTTATTAATGAAATATAAATAAGGAATACCAGATCTCAGTATGTTTGATGGAAAGGATGCTCAACTAGTAATCATTGATGATCTCATGAGAGAATCCGATGGACGCATTGTTGATATATTTACAAAAGGTAGTCATCATAGAAACTTAAGTGTCTTTTATATAACACAAAACTTATTTCATCAAGGTAAAGGTCAGAGGGATATATCTTTGAACTCTGGTTATATCATCTATTTTAAAAATCCTCGTGATAAAACTCAAATTAGATATTTAGCACGACAAGTATCACCAGAAAATACAAAGTTTATGGAAGATTCATACAAGGATGCAACTAAGGACGCTCACGGATATTTGATGATAGATTTAAAACAAGACACAAGTGATATTTGTCGTTTTAAAACTAAAATATTTCCTTCAGATAGATATTGCACTGTTTATGTTCCAACGAAACTTTATAAATATGCGAAGAATCATCAAATTTCTGTCATTCATAAATAATGTATCAAAGCCTAAAGACGCATAAAGATTTACTTAGTGCTTTGCATACACTTAAACCAAAATATCAGAAAGCGCTTCTAAAATCATGTAATGAAAAAGAAATTAATTGCATTTGTGAATGCATTCATAACATTTTACAGGGTAAAGTACCTCTTGAAGAAAAGGTAAAGAAAAAGTTAAAGAAATATATAAAGGTTTACTTCGAAAACTAGTGCGAAAAAGTACTAATCAAGTTCGCAAACGTTTGATAGTTCAAACCGGAGGATCTTTTTTACCTCTTATATTGGGGCCAATTTTGAGTGGATTAGTTGGCTCTATTGTTTAAAAATATGGAACACGCTAAAAAAATGTTATTAATTGATCCAAGTGTTATTGAAAAAATGAACCAACATGATTCTGTTGATAACCCTATATCAAGGTTAGACACTGAAATGAAAAACATTTTAAAAAGTGATATGGAAGATAGACAAAAATGGATATCATATTTACAAATTTTGCAAAGATACTTACATTTTTCGGAAGAAAGACGCCAACCTCTGGAAATTCCCATAGTTTCAAATATTCCACGAGTAGAAAGAGGGGGTCTAGTATCAGATGATGGTATGATGGATAGTAAAAACAAAAATTTTGATGTCAAAGAAGTAGTTGCCGATCAGACATCAAACGAAGAAGAGGAACAGGGGGAAAGTTCTGGCTTAAGTAGAAAATCGATTTACTCTCCTAAACATATACTCAGCTTGATACCTAAAACATATTTAAGGAAGGGTGAGAGATTATTGTATTTGCTATCTTCAAATAAAAACAAAATTCATTGGGGTGATGACGGTACAATCACTGTAGACAATGAAACAATTCCTGGAAGTAATATTGTTGACTTAGTAAATGATTCTTTGAGACCACTCAAAAGAAATGATCCAATAGGATGGGAAAAATTCATGCAAGCATTGAAAGATATTAAAATACCACTTTATATACATTGGAAATCCAAAAAGACTCCATTATATGAATCAGCTTCAGGTAAACGAATTTAAAGAATTCACCCCACACAAGGAAGAGGAGAAGGAAGTGTTTTCAACACCAGTTGCTAGAAGAGTCAAACAGAAGATAGATTGGGAAAAATGGAGTCCTTATTAGAAATAAACAATATCTACTATAACCCGTCACACCCTGCTGGGTATGCTAGTATTGATAAACTAGCTAGAGCTATGAAAGGTAAAATGAATAGAGAAGATGTTAAAAGATGGTTACAATCACAAGAAACCTATACACTACATAAAACGGTTCACAGAAACTTTCCACGAAACAAGTATGTCTTATCTAATCTTAATGAACTTTGGCAGGCTGACTTAAGTGATATGAGAACTTATTCAAAATATAATAATGGTTATAATTACATTCTTTGTGTTATTGATGTGTTTACCAAATATGCATATGCTCGACCTATGAAAAGTAAAAATTCAGAAACTATTAAAGCATGTTTTGAAAGCATTTTTAATGAGAGTAAAACAACACCAACTCATATACAATCAGACAAAGGAACTGAGTTTGTATCAAAAGATGTTCAAAGATTCTTCAAATCAAAAAATGTTAATTACTATACAACAAATAACCCCGATATCAAAGCTAGCATTGTTGAAAGATTTCAAAGAACACTCAAGATGAGAATGTGGCGTTATTTCACTCATAAAAATACGTTTAAATACATTGATATTTTACAAGACTTATTATATGCATATAACCATAGCTATCATTCAAGTATTAAGATGTGTCCATGTGATGTAAATACAAATAATATAATGACTGTATGGAATAACTTATATGATAGAAAAAAAGTTCAAAGTTTTACAAGTACGGCTTTACCAAAACTTCGCATTGGAGACTATGTAAGAATAACGAAGTATAAGCATATATTTCAGAAAGGTTATGAATCCAACTGGAGCGATGAAATATTTATGATAACTTCAATAACAGAACGATCTCCATTTGTTGTGTACACCTTAGAAGATTTAAAACAAGAAGCTATAGTTGGAACGTTTTATGAAAAGGAATTACAAAAAGTAATATATGACCCCACCACGCAGTATAAAATAGATAAAATAATTAGTTCACGCTATTCTGGTAGCAGAAAGCAGGTGTTAGTGAAGTGGAAAGGTTATCCAGATAAATTTAACAGTTGGATTTACGTTTCTGAGTTGAAAACAATATGATGACAAAAAGTTTTTATTTAACATTACTTAGTAATAGTTCCATGGAATATTTTCCAGATAATATGACCACACGATTTTCAACAAAATTACCAAAATCTATAAAACTTGAGGGAGAATGGTCAGTTGGAGTTGTTGAATTTCAATATCCTTGTACGATGTATACTGTACAAGACCATGAAAATGTAATTTATATATCAAAAGTAAAGTCGATGCCAAACGAAGAAAAACCTTCATTGGTGTATTATAAAACACATATTCCAGCAACAAATTATGATAATATTAATCATATATTAACAGCGATAAATAATATAAAGGAGAAAATTAAATTTCGATATGATGAAATATCAAAGTTTGTGTCTGCCTCTGTTATGGATGAATCTATTAAATCGTTGACACTATCACAGAAGTTAGGTTTACAACTAGGCTTTGAACCGAACAGAAATCTTGTGGGTAATGGTTTAGGTAAATGTCCTGCAAATTTACATTTAGGGTTACCATATCAATTATTTGTTTACTGTGATATTATTGAATCTCAGATAGTAGGAGATGTTATGACACCTTTATTGAGAATTATACCGTTGGATCCTGCAAAGTATATTTATGGAGCAAATAAAATGCATGTTTTCTCACCTCCTCACTACTTACCTGTTATGCGTAGAGAGTTTGATACCATTGATGTAGATATAAGATCGAGCACAGGTCAAAAAATCCCATTCCAGTTTGGGACAGTATGTGTTAAGCTACATTTCAGAAAAATATAATGTATCCTCGCGATAATATAACTTGTCCCTATGAACATTATTACTCACATCAAGCTGGTTCTGGGATTGGGGTGATTTATAAAGGAGCACCCTACCAGCGTGGTCATGGCATCGGTAGTTTTTTAGGTGGGCTATTTAGATCTGTTCTACCATTACTTTCTAGTGGAGCTAGAGTTATAGGCAAAGAGGCTTTAAACGCTGGTGTTGGTCTACTATCAGATATGGTAAGCGCTCGTCCCATGGAGGATTCAATAAGATCTCGACTTAAAGAAGCAAGTTCAAACCTGAAAAGAAAAGCAGATAATAAAATAGATAGATTAAATATGTCTGGCTCCGGATATAAAAGAAAAAGGAAACAGTTATCTTCACGCAGTCTACTACCAGATGTCAAAGTGAAAGCTACTAAAAAATCAAGAGCTGACAATTTGAAAGATATATTTACATAAAATTAAATAAAAATGTCGTTTTTACATAGTCATTCTTGTGAGTGTATAAAATCAGAGTTGGATTTATTCGCTTTACCATCTACGCAAACCAGCATAGAAAGTGGATTATGGATACACTACAAACCCATTTCATCTCTTGCTGACGATGGTCCCATAGAGTTTCAAGTATCGGGGACAGGGGATGACTATATGGATTTATCCCACACATTGTTACACATAAAAGCCAAAATATCCAATCAAGACTCAACAAATATATCAGCATCAACCACTGTAGCCCCTGTTAATAATTGGCTTCATTCGCTCTTCAGTCAACTAGATGTTTATTTAAATCAAAAGCTTGTATCACCTCCAAACAATACATATGCCTATCGTGCTTACATAGAAACTTTGTTAAACTATGCCCCTGCAGCAAAAGATTCTCACTTGACTTGTGCACTTTGGTATCAAGATACAGCTGGAAAAATGAACTCAACCGATGAAAAAAATGAGGGGTTTATTCAAAGACAACAGCTAACATGTGATAGTAAAGAAATAGAAATGATTGGTCATCTTCATGGTGATATATTTAACCAAGAAAAGTTTTTAATTAACGGTGTTGAAATGATGGTTAAATTAGTTCGCTCTAGAGATACATTTAATCTTATGGCTTCTTCAGCAGATTTAAAATTTAAGGTATGCATTACAGATGCGACTCTCATTGTTCGTAGAGCACGAATCAATCCAACTGTATTACTAGCTCATCAAAAAGTGTTAGCCTCAACAACTGCTAAATATCCTATTACTCGAGCAGAAGTCAAAGTGTTAACCATTCCTTCAGGTATTCAGGGCAAAACTCTCGATAATATTTTTCTAGGGCAAGTCCCTAAAAGATGTATTATTGGATTTGTAAACAATGCAGCATTTAATGGGAGTTTGACTAAAAACCCATTTAATTTTGAAAACTTTGATTTGAATACATTTTGTTTATACATTGATGGTCATCAAATACCTTCAAAAGCTTTGCAAACATCGTTTGAGAGTAATATTTTTACTGCAGCCTATCACATACTTTTTTCGGGGACAGGAATACATTTTCTCAATGAAGGTAATGGGATATCTAGGGAACAATATGCGAAAGGATACTGTTTGTTAGCCTTTGATCTAACAGCAGATCTCAGTTCCAATTCAAATGCCCATTGGAACCTTATAAAACATGGTAGTGTTAGGTTGGAAGTTCGATTTGAATCTGCACTTACTCAGACAATGAACTGTATTGTTTATGCAGAATTTGATAATGTTATTGAAATAGATATGAACCGTAATGTAACCGTAGATTATAGTAGTTAAGTTCACATTGTATAAACCTAGTTATAAATACGAAATAAAAAACATCAAAACATATTCCAATCCTTTTATTTCCTTCCATACTTTATAAAGAAGTTCAGCCTACCAAGATTTACATTCTTGGTTTGAAAATTGAATGTGTCACAACTGTATGATGAACACAATTGAAATTCAAAAATATTTGCATTTCATACATCCTACGTTACAAAAACATGTTTATGCAGCAAACAGGTTACCTTTACAAATTAACACTCCAACATGCATAATAAGTAATTTGGACCCCGATAGTGAACCAGGCTCTCATTGGATAGCCATTCACATAGAGAGAAATGGAGTTGGCCAGTATTTTGATTCTTATGGACGACCACCTACGGGGAATCATAGAAGTTTCTTGAATCGAACCACAAGACAGTGGGATTTCAATAGGTACAGGCTACAGCATGATTTGACTTCAGTTTGTGGAGAGTATTGTCTAACATATTTATATTACAAGTATAACGGGAATAGTATGATGGATTTTGTAAAATTATTTGGTAGCAGTAAGCTGAAAAACGATATATTTCTGTCTAAGTTATTTAATACATGTTTTAAGGTAAATAAAAATATGGAATAAAATCAAAAATGTTTACTGTTTATGAGCAACATCCTAATCACCGAGGTAATTAAGGTAATGTTTAAGCGAGTAAACTAATTAGTCACAATGAAAGTGGCGAAGTGCTATTAGTAATTAGTTTTGAAGGTGATAATCAGTGTTATTAATCGTTTTCTGTAACTTTGGAATGAGTTAAGATACGTTAAAATGGACAAGTGCAATCGATCGGGCGTATGCCAAAACCCCCAATTTGATACCAAACTTTTTTTTTTTTTTTTTTTAGGCGGCGATCCTGCCACTGGACGACTGCAGAACCGCTTCATCTAGAACCGGCGAACGAGCTTTTTTTTTAGGAAACAAAACCGGTTTATCTAGAACCGGCGAATCTCTACTACTTTAATGTCACAATATAAATCTATCAAATCAGGCAAATAGGCGGCTGAATGTTTGTATGTATGTATGTCCGTAATTTTTGTCCGAGGATAACTCTTGAATTTTGACGAAATTTAAAACATAGACAAAATAAATTGTCTAATAAATAGTGCATTAATCAATAATACTTTAAATTTTCAACGAAACAACTGACTTCAATGATAAAATTTAAAATTTGGCTGAAAATGCCCGAACTAACATTAACAATCATATAATTACGTGACCACGGGGCATTCGGAACGTCGGGAAATGATAAAATAAGGTAATTACGCGATAAAGTCCCGTTAATCAGTTCAAAATTACGTAGACGTAATTTTAAACTGATCGCAATCTGTACCTAGAGGTTCAATTGATCGCGAAAGTTTACAAAATGAGATCCTATTCTTCCATTCATTGTCCATTGTCACTCTACAAGAGTGGCGCAACTCACTCAGGGTAGAATCGTATTGGTTTCAGATTGAATTAGAAAGGTTTGGGACAAAACGATTGTGTTTGGGTATGTCCCAGTAACCTTTTTGAAGCTCCTAAAGTGACTACCTGTATATAAGGTCAAGATGAAAGAAAAAAATATTACTTTATTTTTCAACCAAATTCAACATTTGTATAAAATGTAAACAAACTGCCAGTACTTCTGCTTTAAATAGTCCAAGCAAATATTGTGGTTATAAAATAGTCCAAGCAAATACGCTAGATCAATATTTCATTTCCAACGAATGTTTTGTTTACTAATAAAATGGTTTATGATGAATTGTGTAATTAAATAACAAGAACTTTCATCAGGCTGCAAAAAAGATTCAAGACTCAAGGCTTCTATTTTTTTTCAAATCTTTAATCAATCTTTTTGGGTGCGTATACATTTAAATTTAATGTATGCCTGTAAATGCGTTAAGGCGAAAGGAGTGGAGGAAGGAAAGGGAGGCCTTTGCCCAGCAGTGGGAGAGTAACGGCTAAAAAAAATAATAATAAATAATACATTTAAATATGTCCCATTAATTTCAAAACTGAATTCTGACTATGGGGTCCATGAGTAATTGAAGGATCTCTTTGAATATTATAGGGCTTCGTCTGTTAGTATAGATCATTTGTAAAGCGTCCGCAACTCATACCATCCTCCCATGACTTCAATAAATTGAAATTGAAATGTGACATCCACAATTATAATACTCGAAATAAAAATAGTCTTTGTTGTCTTCCGACTCATAGACTGGCCAAACTAGGAAACAGTTTTCTATTTAGGGGTTAAACTATTTAATAAGTTGCCGTATTGTGTCCACAATTTAGTTATCGCTGAATTCAGCAGTAAGATTAGACATTTTTTATTATACAAATGTAGGCTAGGTACTTGGGCGCCACTTGTAGGCTAGGTACTTTTTGTCTCTCTCAGGGTTTGGGCTTGTAGTAAAAGAGTTCGTTGCACGATAAAAGGTAAATATAATCATTAAACACGGGATAAAATATACAACAATTACAATCTAAAACAGGGTAAAACACAATAGATCGCGGCGCGCTGATGCGGCCGGTGCGCGGATTTCGGCGTAATGACGGATCCGCGGGAAGCGTCCGCGCACGCCACCTAGCCGAGGTTGGCAGAGGTGAGAGGGTAAGAGAACTACCTATCGCACGCGTAAGTTGCGTTCTAACACACGAGTAAGAGGCGCGTTTCGCGCTACAACAATCATATCTTGACGAAGCATTAGCTGATGATTTTAATTACATTTGAAATGTTTAATTTATATTTATAGTTACGTTATAGTGCATCATGATGTGTATGTATATTTTTTTTTTCTATTTCTATTGATGTTTTTACGTGTAATTGACCTTTCCAAGTGTACTGTGTATGTCATAATCATCATTTCAGCCATAAAACGTCCACTACTGAACGCAGGCCTCCCTCATGGATCTCCATAAGGGGCAGTTGCCATACTCACCACGCTTGGCAGGCGGGTTGGCGAGCGCAGTACGGGATGTTGATACACGGAATGACGCTGCTGCCCATCTTCCGGAGGTAGCTCTTAGCAGGCTCTTACTGCATCCACGGGCAAGATAGGAGTCTGTTAGGACTGTGTATGTAATTTAATGGAATAAATATATCTGAATCTGAATCCTAGCTTAGTCGACTACTAGTCAGGGGAAAGAACGGGCGTAAGTCAAAGGTCAATACGTCTGAAGCTGACAAAGCTGCAGGTGCCTCACGATGTTTTCCTTCGCCGTTAAGTACGTGTTAAATATCACATTTATACATTTTTCAAGAAAGAAATATCCATTCACGGCCATTTCCGATAAAATATCTAGGTGTGGTTATTGACGAAAATCTCTCTTCCAAGAAGCATATCATCAATGCTTTAACGTGTTAGAAAGTTTGTTTATGTGATGAAACAACTGCAGAACGCAGTGGCTTCATCACATAAACAAACTGAAATAAGCAGCTGAACCTAGCACACTCAAATTAAGCGGATTTGCTTTATGTCAATCGTTGTTAATGGACTAAATAATTTGCTGGGGCTCTGACAATAAAATTGCTCTGATTCTGGTTGAAATACTCGTACGTAAATGACGTGTATGCAAAATGCTATTACTATTGCTATATTTCAACACCATCATCATCGAGATCAATTTAGTTGGCTTTTTAGATACTCATTTTTAGAGTTTAGGTATTATAAGAGATAGGTTTATAGAAAATAATGTCTGCACTAGTCCCGTTACCAAGAGAAAACAACGGAATATGTCTATGTAGACAAATCACTGAACGTCTCTACCCTTAAATCTTTATTTTAAAAATCCAGGAGAAATAAATGTGAACCGATATTTCACCTGGTTACCTGGCATTTACACAGCGCACTGATCTGGAAAACGAAAATTACGAAGCCACCTACCCTCAGAGTGGTGCCACTTACAAAACACACACATCTACTTGTACTGATTTACCTTTTTAGGGTTCCAGACCAAAATGGTAAAAAGGTACCCTTATCGTATCACTTTGTCTGTCTGTCTGTCACAAGTGAATATCTCGAGAACTCGTAATGTTATCGACTGGAAATTTGAAATGGGTAAAGATAACAAACACTTTTTTACTAATATGGCATATATGAAAATATAAAAAAAAAAATATGATTCATGGGGGGCGGATATCTCAATTTTTTTAAGTGAAGTTTCTAGGTGGTGACGGGTATAATTTGGAAAGTGAATACCTTCCATATTATACCCCACATCAATAAACAGTTTTTAGTTTTCCTTTAAGCCGTATCGTTTCCGAGTTATTTACAAAAATGTTGAAAAAACGACCGTTCCCCCTTATCTCCAGTTTGCAGAGATAGGTTAACCCGTGAAACTTTTGTAGCTAATAGAAGTGTATGTAAAGTTTCTAGGAAAATTGTAGCGAACTCTCTAATTTAAATAATTTTTTAGACAAGAGGGGTAGAAGGGGGGATTTTAAATTTTTTTTTGAAGTAACTAGGTCATGTGGAATATCATGTAAAAGATATTTATTTGCAAATTAATAAACAGTTATTAGTTTTCCTTTAAGCCGTATCGTTTTTGAGTTATTTACAAAAATGTTGAAAAACGAACGTTTCCCCCTCCGAATATCTCCGAAGCTTGCAGACATAAACCCGTGAAACTTTTAAATCTAATAGAAGTACATGTTAAGTTTGTAGGAAAATTATAGCGAACTCTATAATTGCATAGTTTTTTAGATAACGGGGGTGGAAGGGAGGTTTTAATTTTTTTTGTGATGTTACTAGATCATGTGGGATTATATGAAAGGTATTCATTTCCACATTAATAAACAGTTTTTAGTTTTCCTTTAAACTATATCGTTTTTGAGTCATTTACAAACATTTTGAAAAAACGACCGTTCCCCCCTTATGTCCTAAGTTTGCAGAGATAAATAAACCTGTGAAACTTTTACAGCTTATAAAAGTCTATGTGAAGTTAATAGGAAAATTATAGGGAATTTCTAATTTGCTTAGTTTTTATAAACAATAATCACTGGGTGGAATAGGGTTTTCAATTTTTTTCTGAAGTAACTAGCTCATGTGAGGTATCTCAAGAAAGGTATTCATTTGCACATTAATAAACAGTTTTTAGTTTTGCTTTAAGCCCTATTGTTTTGACTTATTTACAAAAACCTAGATGCAGCTGCCTGTAATTGGGAGAACACTAGCTCATGATTTTTATTGTTTTTACTTTTGTAATTTTTCTTTGTGTATCTTCTGTTGGTGGCTCAAATAAATAATTAAATAATAAATAAAAACGTTGAAAAAAACGGCGTTCCCCACCTTATCTCAGAAGTTTGTAAAGATAAACCCCTGAAACTTTTATTGCTAATAAAAGTATTTGTAAAAATTACAGAAAAATTATAACGTGCCTTCTGATTTGCCATAGTGTTTTAGAAATCATCGACAGTGTAAAAAATCTACATAAGTTCCGCTATCAGACAGATGGCGCTGTCAAGTTCCTCCGACAAATATAAACCGCCTTTATCATTATATTATAATTGTATGATGGAACGGAGTTCTCGGTATGCGAGTTCGACTCGCTCGGTTTTATTTTTGTACAGTTTTCAACTTACGAGTATGTTTTGTAGCTTATATATTTATTTAAGTTATCTTAAAAAAGTGGTTTCCTTGTTTTCTTTCTTTGTTTGTTTTATAAACACGTGTACACACCAAGGTTCCTTCCAGAAAACCAGCGTTGATTCTTATTTTTAATGATCTATATTATGCTGAGGTCTTTTTGGTCCAGATTATATGAGTATTTTTTCAAAAGTTTTTCATTGTATTTGACGACCTCTGTGGCGCAGCGGGCGAAGGTCCGCCTGCGACGCAAGAGGTTGCGGGTTCGATTCCCGCCTCGGAACAAATGTCTGTATGATCTGCAGATACTTGTTCAGGGTGTTCTGGGTGTTTTTCTATATATAATAAAAAAAATATCTATCTATGTAGTTTATTGTATTAAGTATGTCAGTCATCTAGTACCCATAACACAAGCTCTGCTTAGCTTGGGGCTAGATGATGCTGTGTGAATTGTCCAGCATTATTTATTTATTTTATTTTATTTATTGTATCTATGCGTTTTGTACAGTGCATTATTAATTATTATTCACACGCTTGGCAAGCGGGTTGGCGAGCGCTGTATGGAATGTTGATTTAAGGGAAAATGCTGTTGCCTATCCTCCGGAGGTATCCCTTGGCATATTCTTACTGCATACCCGTGGAGACAAACATTCTACTAAGGCACACGCCGCCTGCGGCATCCTACAACCTATTACGGTGTAAGTTCTGTTAATCAGCAGCGGCGCTAACTTCACAACACGGATCGCCGCAACTCCTCCACCGAAAGAATTAACGGAATCAGATAAGAGACGTGTTTAATTAAAGTTTGTAACAACTGCCGATTCAATTAACTCTTAAACCTGCGGGAAGCACAGGACTTTGTTAAGAGGAAGTTAAAAACTGATTACATGATGAAAAAAGTTATCGGGCGAGGCAAGCAATCGATGTAGAAGCAAACGAAGTGAAGCTATATTAACCTTGACAAATTGCCAAACTTTCAGGCGAATGACGCATTGAATGAAACCTAATTTTAAAAATACCATTGATTTTATGTCTATAATAAAATCGTTACCTCATTTTGCTTTATTTTTATTTTGTGACGCACTTTTACCATTTCCTTTCTTTTTTTTCTTTTACTTTTTCTTTTCCTTTATCAAGATACACCATAACTATAGAAGCAAATCAATTACCCCATAAAAAGAAGCCATTAAAATGTTTGTACACAATAAAATACTCCTTTCCGTTAAGAATGGAGCCGATCAGCGTAGCACCTGCTACGCTGTAGTAAGCTCTACGATTTTTCGTAGCAGACCTACGAGATTGAACTATTTTGCAACGAGACTTGAAAATATTACAATAAGAGAACGGTTGCGGAATCAAACGTATCGTATAAAGTCTACTTTAATATTATTATTACTTTAATCTCTGTTGTTGTGGGGTGCCGGCAGTAAAATGTTACCCCTCCTCACATGCCCGTGGATGCAAGAGGCTGCTAAGGGATACCTCCGGGAAAGGGTCAGCGCAGCTTTCCGTGTATCAACATCCCGTACTGTGCTCGGCAACCCGCCTGCCAAGCGTGGTGAGTATGGCCACTACCCCTCGTGGAGATCCATGAGGGAGGCCTGTGTTCAGTAGTGGACGTTTTACGGCTGAAGTGATGAATCTCTGTTGCCTCAGAACTTATTTTTTTTATGATTTGGATTTTTTTGGTTTGTACACACTTCCATTCCATTTTTAAACTCCTGATAAAAAAGAGAGGTGTTATAAGTTGAACGCTATGTGTGTGTGTCTGTACATCTGTGTGCCTGTCTGCAGCACTGAGCTCTTAAACGAGTGGAGCGATTTAAATGCAGTTTTTATATTTACAAATAGGTTTTCAAAATCGGATATTACATTTACAAGATGGATGGTGAATGTGGGGATAATTGATCGAATGTTTCCTAATATACCCAAGTTTAATATCGAATAAAAGGAAATAGTGTGTAGAATGCAAAACTAAAAGTTATTTAGAGAAGACTTAAAAGAGATGGGGAGTGAAAATGGGGACGAACAATCGAATGTTTTCAAATATACCCAGGTGTGGTATTAAAGAAGATGGCATGATGTACATATATAGGTTGCAAAACTGAGGCTATACATTTTAAAATAAAACCGGGCAAGAGCGAGTCGGACTCGCGCACCGAGGGTTCCGTGCCATCATACAATATAATATATGACAAAGGCTGTTTTATATTTGTTGGAGAACCTTGACAGCGCCATCTCTTGTCTGATAGCGGAACTTATGTAGATTTTTACACTTTCGATGACTTCTTAAAAAGTATGTTATGTAGAGAGATTGTAATAAATTTTCTCTAATCTTTACATACACTTCTAATAGCAATAAAAGTTTCAGAGGTTTATCTTCGCAAACTTCGGAGATAAGGGGGGGAACGCTATTTTTTTCAACATTTTTGTAAATAACTCAAAAACGATACGACTTAAAGGAAAACTAAAAACTGTTTATTAACGTGCAAATGAATACCTTTCATATGATACCCCACATCATCTATTAACTTCACAAAAATTTTTAAACCCCTTTTCCACCCCCCTTGTCTAAAAAACTATGCAAATTAGGGAGTTCGCTATAATTTTCCTATAAAGTTTATATACACTTCTATTAGCCATAAAAGTATCACGGTTTTATCTCTGCAAACATCGGAGATAAGGGGAGGGGAACGGTCGTTTTTGAGTTATTTACAAAAATGTTGAATTTTGTAAATAACTCAAAAACGATACGACTTAAAGGAAAACTAAAAACTGTTTATTAATGTGCAAATGAATACCATTTCATATGATTCCCCACACGGCCTAGTTACTTCACTTAAAAGATCCCCTATCCGCCCCCCTGCAATCATAATAAGAATATTTATTAACATTTTCATATATGCTATATTAGTGTGAAAAAAGTGTTGTCTTTTACCATTTCGAATTTCAAGTCGATAGCATCAGTAGTTCTCGAGATATCCAGTTGTGACAGACAGACAGACAGACAGAGTGATTCTATAAGGGTTCCTTTTTACCATTTTGGTCCGGAACCCTAAAAAGGGGGGTTACTTCAATTTTTTTTTATTAGTTTTTTGTTTCAAGGACTTACTTATTTACCAATACTTTTTTGTTTATTAGTAGTTTAATGTAAATATAGATAGATAGATAGATAGATAGATAAACTCTTTATTGTGTAAATCATACAGAAAAAATAAAAACAAAAATAACTAAAATTAACTTAAACTACAAAAACAACAGAAATACACAATGGGCGGTCTTATCGCTTAGAGCGATTTCTTCCAGACAACCTTTGGATGGAGAGGATTTGAATGGAAGAATGGGGTATAGTGTTACTATCCTAATATTTAAATCCTAACATATATATGTACTATATACAAATATATATTTAAATATAATAATTACACAAATACTAAATACAAATGTTTATCTATAAAAGCTTACATAACTAACCTACATCAATACATATTAATATTTAAATATAACTAATACGATACCAATAACATACATGAATGGAATAGAAAAAAAAATAAAAAAAAAAAATATCAAAGCATACATACTGCAGTCAGGCGGAAGATTGCTCCAGATAAAAACGCTTAACTTGCTCTTTGAAAGAGTTCAATGATGGAGCACGACGAATCGACAGCGGCAATGAATTCCACAACCGAACAGCTTGCACGGTAAAAGATTTCGTATAGAAAGAGCTGCTGTGTTCGGGAGTGCTCAACGCAAGATTCTCTGATGACCGAAGTGGACGAGCATGAGAACAATGGAGGTACTGAAAGCGATCCTTCAGATACAAAGGAACAGAAGGATTAAACAATATGTTATAAAGTAAACAGAGAATGTGTGTATTGCGACGTAAGCGAATCGGAAGCCACTTGAGCTTGACGCGGAAATGGGAAACATGGTCGTACTTACGCAGACCGAAAATAAATCTGATGGAAAAATTTTGCAAACGCTCAAGCTTGTTAAATTGGTCTACTGTGAGGTCCAAGTAACAGTTATCGGCATAATCGAGAATGGGAAGTAAAAGAGATTGAGCTAGCGCGGTTTTTGTGGCAGTCGGTAAAAAATTACGGAGCCTTCTAAGAGACGCCGCAGATGCAAACATTTTGCGACTAACTGATTGCAGCTGAGGACCCCAAGACAAATTTTCATCAAAGATAACACCCAAATTTTTGACAGTTTTGCTATATGGTACAATAATTCCATTAAAATACACTGAAGGGATAGTATTCATGTCTATTTTGGATGTCATGCGGGAGCTACCTATCACTATTACCTGAGTTTTGCTGGGATTCACTTTCAAACCAAACATGTTGCTCCATACGACTATCTCACGAAGGTCTTTGTTAATAGCCTCTATGGCGGTAGAAATACTGTGTTGCGGGGCTTGAGAGTATATTTGGAGATCATCTGCATATAGCATATAGGAAGAAGACAGATTATGGGAGATGGAATTAATAAAGATTGCAAATAGGAGAGGAGAAAGGACACCACCTTGAGGAACACCGGCAGTCATGCTGCACCATGATGAAAATTTATCATCAAGTCGCACGCGCTGTCGACGTCCAAAAAGGTAACTATGGAACCAGCGAATTGCCGGAGAGGAGACATTAAGAGAGGAAAGAAGACCCAGGAGAATGTCGAAGTCGACGTTATTAAAAGCGTTACTAAAGTCAAGTAAAGTCAGCACTGTTACTTTTCTATTCTCCATACCGAGGCGAATATCTTCGGTAATTTTGACTAGAGCAGTAGATGTACTGTGACCTGGCCGAAACCCCGACTGGTAAGGATTAAGGAGATTGTTGTTAGTAAGGAAAGAATTTAATTGACGGTGAATAAGACGTTCAAGGACTTTGGATAGAAAAGGGAGAATAGAAATAGGACGATACTCAGAAAAGGATTTGGGGTTAGGTTTTTTAGGAAGTGGAATGACTTGTGCGTCCTTCCACACTGAGGGAAAGTCACCTTTTAGTACGGAGAAGTTTAAAATGTGGGTTAGTATAGGAAGAAGTGAATCAAGGACAGGAATTACCATATTTCGGCTTATGCCGTCACCTCCCACAGCGTTTGAAGTTATTGAAATAATAGCTTTCTTAATGTCACTCTCAGCAAATTCGGCAAAAGCAAAAGACGGATAGTCTGGAGTTGGCATAGCAGAAAGGAGGTTAAGTGTGCGGTTCTTATCAGAAACATCGCTACAGGGCATAGAGTTAAAGTGACGATTCAATGCATCAATATTTAGGTTGCTGGGTAGAGGGTCCTGACGAGGTTTGCCAACTCCCAGTGACTTAAGAAAACGCCAGACCTTAGCAGAATCCTCGTTTTCAACGGAAGTATGGATATGGCGGCGTTGGGCGTCTCTACACAGTGTGTTGCAGTGGTTACGTGCTCGAAAGTACTTAGCCCGGTTTGCTTCAGTTGGACGACATTTAAATTTTGTTTTTGCGACAGTTTTTCTATGCATAAGTGCTCTAATATCATTTGTCAGCCACGGAGCAGGAAGATGTTTAATTTTAATGAGTCGCAGTGGCGCATGAATATCATATAACTGCGTAATAGTCGCATTAAATAAACAAACTTTGCTCTCCATGCAATCAGCCTCTATGACAGGAGTCCAGTCTATCAACTTAGCGTCTTGTTGAAGATTTAACAGATTTATGCCACTAAAGTTACGCTGTAAAATAATTTTGGGTTTGACTTTAGGTGGTCGAATTTTATATGAGAAATAAAGCAAATCATGATATGAGAACTGATCAGCTGTAAACTGGCCATGTTTAGCAACGTGAGTTGTAGAGGAAACAATAATTAAATCTAATAAAGAAGGAGTTGAGTTAGGGAAGTGATGAGTAGCGTTAAGAGGAAGTAAATGCAAGTTGCTGGACCTAATAATTGATTGAATCATAGACGAACGGGAATCATTTTTGAGAATACATGTATTAAAATCACCCATGATAATAGAATGGCTATAAGATGGAGTTAGATCTTCGAGAATCTTTTCAAATGAAGAGAAATAATTGATACGCATTGAGTGTATATAGAAAACCCCAAGAAGAACTTTGGTGTTACAGAGAAGAATTTCTAAGAGAAGATGTTCACCAGAATTAGCTGGTAAAGGCTGTGCTGACATACTTACAACGGTAAAAGGTATATGAGTACGGAGATAGATGGCCACACCGCCAGCACCAGCACCGGTGAGATCGTTACGAATGAGAGTAAATCCAGGTAAGGTGTACATTATTGATGGAAGAGTTGGTTTAAGCCAACTTTCTGAGACGAGTATTGCATGGATATTCTTACTATCAAATGAGTCTAACATGTGAGGGAAATGAGCCGGTATATACATGTTTATGAAAACCCTATGCCTATTTAATTTCATTTTACTAACGTTTATTTGTCTCTGACTGTACTATATCCTCAAACAAAAAGTGTCCGAGTTAAGGAACGAAAATAATGTCGTTTTCTCGATACCTTGCCATTTGGCCGAGAATTTTTCGGCCGAGTTAGGGAACGACTCGAAATTATGGCTCCTTTAGCTACAAGTCAAGCATTCATAACGTATAATTTTGTGAGGTGGAGCTGATGAAGAAGAATCTCAAGGGTGGCGATATCAAATGATAGTATTTTACCCTTTATGTGGGAGCATAATGCTGAGTCAGGACCTATTGGGCTCGCACAACCGTATGAACCAATACCTGGGTTGTTCACTAGTATCATTTTTCTTTGGATTGTTGAGTGAGCTGCTTGCTATTTTGTCACGTTTTTTTAAAGTATTTAACGCAGTAATTTTAAAGCAGTAGAATGTTATCCTCTCATGCCTGTGGATGCAAAAAGAGCCTGCTAAGGGATACCTCCGGAAGAAGCAGCGTCTTTCCGTGTATCGACATCCCGTATTGCGCTCGCCAACCCGCCTGCCAAGCGTGCCTCTCATGGAGATCCATTAGGGAAGCCTGTTCAGTAGAGGACTTTTTATGGCTGGAATGATGAACTGTTTCCTTACTACATGAACTATTTTACTCTCTTTAACTCTTTTAATAATTCTGTTTATATTTTGTGCGTGTCTAAGACATAGTATTATTCTCTCTTCTTTTTCCTTAATCTATGTACTTATTATTATAACTCCCTGCTTATCATCATCATCATAATTTTACATGATCTTGGTCAGGTGTAGTCCAGTTTTAAACAGTCCTTTCTTACGTACACTGCCGGTCGTCGGACCATTTGGCAAAGATTGGTTTCCAACTTGTTTCCTGAAGTCCTGTTTTACAGTTACAAAGCGGTTTAAGGCGTTGGTGTGAAATGTTAGAATTTATCACTGGGAGAACGGTTGCTGCTGCCAGTTACTGGTGAAGTTGTTAAGGTGAATCGATCAATAATTCATGAAGAAAGCAAGGTGGTAGTGCTGTTTCATCATCATTCCAGCCGTAAAAATTCCACTACTGAACAGGTCTCCCTCATGGATCTCCATGAGGGGTAGTTGCTATACTCACCACGCTTGGCAGGCGGGTTGGCGAGCGCAGTACGGGATGTTGATAAACGGAAAAACGCTGCTGCCCATCTTCCGGAAGTATCCCTTAGCAGGCTCTTACTGCATCCACGGGCATGAGAGGAGGGGTAACATTCTACTGCCGGCACCCCACGGCGCTGTTTGCTCACGCTTTATTACAACATTATACATTCTCTAATTTTGTAATTTAACGTACGTCTTCTGTGTGTCTACGTTGAGTTGTCACTGTTAGATCGCCTGCCGTTAGTAGTAATAGCACAGATTACAGAAACTAACAGATACATCACTCCAATACAAAAGCGAAAATACCTACGCTATAATAGCCTACAAAATTGTATTAATAATACCAGCAGTTCACAGCGAGAAAGAGTGTACCATAAGTATGCAAACAATAGAGTTGAGATTGCTTTGCTCACCCTCCCCACCTACTTGCAAGTAATCTGTGACGCGGCATCGAATGAGTGGCTAGGGTTGCTTCTACGATGATTTTGATAATAAAACGAATGTGGTGAAAAAAACACACTGACGCTGAGGTGTTGACTGGTAGGCGGCTGGAACGAAAACGAAATTTTCGTTCCATGGTATGCATGCTGCACTGACAAACTAGTTCTCCCTGCATGTGCATAATTAGCGGGCGGGAGGGCGGTGCTCACGCATCTCAGCATAAGCGGAATTAAAACTACATATTTTCATTGCATTTTATTAACAGTAGTAGTTGGAAACAAATTTTCCTCACGGTGTAGCATCCAGGGGGGTCGCGGAAAATTTGCACGGCGGGGTTTTTTGATGTAAAGCCGACAAAGGCGTAAAGATAAATTGGCCGCAACGCAAAAGGAAGCGGATTTCGATATAAGGTTTCAGTGCAGTTGAAGCTATGCAATGGATTTTAGAATGAAGGGGTATTCATGATTTTATTACACGTAGAAGATTTATACACAAAAAGACAGACAATTTATAAATTGACAGTACAATACAATTGAAATCCTTAAAAAACAATATAAAAATCCTGCACACCATATTTTTTATTCTTAGAAATGAGGATCGACGCTGGTTTTCAGGTAGGGTCTTTGGTAAGGTGTCAACACATGTATTGTATTAAATAAAAATTAACACAGTTAAAAAAAAAACAGATACAAACCTTTAAGCGACAAAACATGATTTAAATACATCATCATTTCAGCCGTAAAAAGTCCACTACTGAACAGGCCTCATGGAGATCCATGAGGGGTACCTAGATGCCATACTCACCACGCTTGACAGGCGGGTTGGCGAGCGCAGTACGGGATGTTGATACACGGAAAGACGCTGCTGCCCATCTTCCGGAGGTATCCTTTAGCAGGCTCTTACTGCATCCACGGGCATGAGAGGAGGGGCAACATTCTACTGCCGGCACCCCACGGCTTGTCCTTGTCTAATTAAAATTGCCCATATAGCACAGGATCAACAGGTTAAACTAAAATAGAACTTTTTTTTATTATAGACCACTCTCACTGTATAACTTTTAAAACTATTATGGTTGTGAACATTTTATGCAATATATACGGGATATTTACGATAATTTGAGACTTATCTTGAGCCTGTTGTGAAGGCCCCCGTAGTGATACCGTTAGTGTTATGTGCCAAGATCAAGTTCCGTTCGAAAGTGAAACCGGTAGTAGGTAAACGCATATTAGTATATACTCAGCGACTTCGAAAGCGAGTAGATCGTTTCGCCTGCCAATGACAACCCACTCATATTAGACTCCAGTTTATCCGTCATTAATTTAGGGAAAATCAAAATGACTCTAACTTCGTTAACTATCCCGTAAAGTATTGCGTATAAAACTCACTGTCCCTAATAGCGTCGCTTGTTGTGTGATACAAGCTCTACCTTCCCTTCGTCGGCTGGTTCCACGTAATTTTTCACCGCGCGATGAGTAGTGAGGGAAACGTGATAGCAACCGAGCCGACAGGCATTTTGTACCTTCATGAAGTTGTCCATTTGCATCCGAGAAAGCATATTTTTAACCCTGACACAAAATGAAAAATGTTTGATGTTTTGAGTTAACTCACTTTAATACTAGGTGTGCAACCTAATATCATTCCATAATATGGAATGAGGTCGCCTCTTGTGTTGATTAATCAAACAGACGGCGAGATAAACTGGACGTTTTTGTGTTGACTGGTCGAATAACGCTTTAGACCGGAAATGTGGAAATAGGCAGGCCACATATTTTTTAACGCCGACACAAAATTGTGTTTTCTAAGTTTGACTGTTGTGTGTCTCTGTCTGTTTGTGGCACCGTAGCCCTTAAATAAGTGGACCGGATTGAATGCAGTTTTAAATTTTAGAGTTTTATAGCGGTGGTGGTTAAAAAAAACTGAGACTGTTTTATTAAAATCCGTTTAGGCGTTTACAAGAAATGGGGGATCAAAAGTGCGAATGAAGAATCTATTGTTTTCCATTTATACCCAAGTATGGTCAAATTAATGAGCACTACAAAAAAAATAAGGTAGCCTCCGAGGCTAGGTAAAGTATCGGAGGTTGAAAATAGTAGTTTTCTGTTTTTTAATCTTTGTTACCTCAGAACTCCAGAACACTATTTAAGAATCTGCTCCATCAACATTATTTATCACTATAATTATTTTAATATGTAAGTACTTAGTTTATGCGGATTTTTTTTTAAATTTTCATTTTATGTTTATGTACATATGTTTGTTTTGTATCTTCTATGTATAGTTTCTTATTAGTATGTAAGTTTCTTAGCTATTTTTACTATATTAATTTTACACCACTATCTATATCGTTCTCTATTTCCTGTCCATCCCAAGGTTGCCTGGAAGAGATCGCTCATAGCGATAAGGCCGCCCTTTGTACTCATACATTGTATTATTTAATTCCTTTATTTTAATGTTCTATTTTTTATGTGGTGTGCAATAAAGAGTTTTCTATTCTATTCTATTCTATTCTAACTCCCTCATTTAAGAACCAAAATGGAAAATTATTTTTGAGTTCGAATAGATAACACTTTTCTTTGTGGCGCTGCGGGCGAAGGTCCGCCTGCGAAGCAAGATGGGTTCGATTCCCGCGAGATAAAATTAAATGTCCGTACAATCTGCACATATTTGTTCAGGGTATTCTGGATATTTTCCTACACGTATAAATAATAAAAAATATGTATCTATGTACTATAATGTGTTAAGTATATCAGTCATCTAGTACCCATAACAAAAGTTCTGCTTGAAGCTAGATGATGCTGTGTGAATTGTCCGACTTAATTTATTTACTTTCAATTAGGTCCCATTTTTAGACATCTTCAACAATTTTGATCATAGCTTAGCCAACAAACAAACAAACTTTAATGAATTTAACTTTTAAACCTTCATAAAACACACATCCATCGACGAAAACTGCATCATAACCCGTTCCGTGGTTTAGGAGGAGTAGACGGCCAAACAGACAGACAGAAAGACAGACAGACGCAGAAAGCGACTTTTCAATTTATACCATGTAGAGATGTGTATGTATTAGTGGAATTACGCAACATGATCCCGCGCCCGCAGCGACGCAATGAGACACCGTGTCTGCGTCTCTCGTCGCCGAATTCCAAACGAGTACCTAGCAATTAAGGTATTTTATATGTATGTAAGTCTGATGTTATATTTATATAGGCCGTAGTTTTATGTATTCTAACATCTTGTACCTAACTATTATAGTAAACTGAAATAAAGTTTATACTATTTTCTTTATTTCTTCTTTTCTTAATTTGTAATTAGTTTTATAAGTTTGGAACATTGTAACGTATCGACACCCACCATAGATCCTGCCGGAATACCAGCGTTGGTCCATTATAATTATATGCATCAACATTATGGTGAGGCAGGATCTTTTGGTCCATTCTATTTATATCTGTAAGAGGGTGAAGTTGTGAATGATGATTCGATATTGTATAGCGTCAATGGACTACGCGACATGAGTGATGCTATGCCAGTTATCGTCCAAACGACGAGGTACGCCAGCTAAACCGCTTGCGAGGCACCGACTGCACGACTGGTTTTGTAATATGTGAACGATTATCGCTTTATTCGTCGAATGTGATCGTTCCGTATTAGGTCGCCTGTTATGGTGCGCAGCTATACATAATATGTTCAAACATATTATGTTTGAATGAATTCTGACCAAACCGCGACCTTTTGATGGACTATTTATTTATTTGAAATAAAATGAAATGAAATAAAAATGCGTTTATTGATACACCACCCCTTAAAAATAATTAATAAGCTCATTTAGTGCACATAGTAATACGTATTCGCGTAACATAAATTACGTATGAAAGTGTGGTGTGGCAAAACGTTCTGCCTCAGCAATAGTTGCACCTAAGATAAAAGATGTAACGCTGGTATTCTGACAGAACCTTTTGAGTACCGCAAGAGAACTTAACAGTAATGCTAATGCAGGCATCATTTGAGAAATATATTTACGTAGCCCAAGAAGACCAGCAGCCGGAGCTATCGTTTCGGTCCGGAATGGACCGCAACCATAGACTATTTATTGGTCGGAAACTAGCAGCTACTGGCAAGCCGAAAATAGTTGTGTACAAACAACAATGTACAGAGGAGGACTTAATGCATCATCAAATTGTGGAAAGAGGGAAGGCAGACCTCTGCCCAGCAGTGGGATCCAACGGGCTAATTAGATTAGAGATAGATGAATAGATTAACATTGCGTTTTTCGAGTGTTGAGAAAAATATCACTTCTATCGATATTAAACATAGTATTCTTCGAGTGTTAAAGAAAATATCAAATCAGAGCTATATTAGCATTTCGCATGACTGCCTTTGCGTTATGACGTTTCACGTATATCATGATTATCACTTTATTTGGCGCTTGTGATCATCCTACGTTTTTGGGTCACTGAACAAACGTTGTAGATATGGAGGGTGTTACGATAGAGTGTGGATACTTAGAAGTAACGGTTCTTTTAGAGGTTAAATAACTTCAGTTAACGTTCCTTCTTTGCAGCTTCTTTGCAGCAATGCGTAGCACATGTAATATTTACATTTAAATTAGTGTTAAAATCCAAAAACTTATGCCAGGTTTTAACGCGTAGATTTAATTGAAATGGAAAAATAATTAGGCGTACCAGGTTAAGGAGTCCAAAACCGATATTAATCAAATCCTGCTTTATCTTCTTTGCTCTTCTTTCGATGTTAAAGATCCCTGACCCCGACAGATGACCTGCTTTGGATTTGGCTTTTTACATACAGATTGTTCCGAAGTGTATTTATTTGATACATCTCTAAAATTTTAAAAGTTGAAACTGGATACGTCGGTATCCTGATTTCGGATTTCGCTGAAAACGTGAAAATGTCGCGATTGGAGCTTCTCACTGGATAACTGTCAAAGTGTACTTAACAACCTAAATATCTATAGTCAGTACTCTACAACCTAAATACCTATAGTCAGTACTCTACAACCTAAATACCTATAGTCGGTATCTTGATCGCTGCAACGCCGACATCAAAATCCCGCCCATCATGTTTTGAATTTTGTAACGGTTTATAATGAATTGTCGCAATTAGAGGTACAGGCAGCTACATCTAGGTTACAAATTAAGTTGTCATAGCAAAAGTTAACATATTATTAATTATAATTTTTAAACATAGGTAACAATTATATTTTAGAGTCTATTATAGAGCTACTATACCACCTTTCTGTAGAATGGTGGTATAGTAGCTTTATAACAAGATACTCTTCAGCCTAATGATAAATTAACCATGTTTTTGCTGCTTGTGTGCTAGTTGGGGAATTACCTTAGGATGATCGCGCACCGGCACGACTACCCTGACGCACACCTTGACTGGCTTGTCTCTTGTTATGTCCAACATTCTCCTTTCCCCTCGCCACTCGCCTGCGAACAAAGAGAGAAACCATTATATAAACAACTAGCATTTGCCCGCGACTTCGTCCGCGTGGAATTCATAAAACGTAAAATCCCCTTTTTCACGCACAGCCACTTTGATTCAAAAACATAAATCCCATTTATTCCGTATCCCGTGGGAATTTCGAAAAATCTCTTCTTAGATACTCAAGGTGTATGTGTGCCAAATTTCAAGTCAGTCAGTCAGTCAGTGAGTCAGTCAGGACTTTGAATTTTATTTATATAGATATGAGGCACACTATTTGTCCTGTTGTCAATAGCTGGTTGATTAATTCATGATTTCAGTCATAAAACGTCCACTGATGAACACAGGCCTCCCTAATGGATCTCCATGAGGGGTAGTTGCCATACTCACCACGCTTGGCAGGCGGGTTGGTAAGCGCAGTACGGGATGTTGATATACGGAAAGACGCTGCTGCCCGCCTTCCGGAGGTGTCCCTTAGCAGGCTCTTAAAGCATCCATGGGTAGGAGATGAGGGGTAACATTCTAGTGCCGGCACCCCACGGCAGAAATGCTTATAACTCTCAAAATTAAGTTTATGGTCTATGCTTATAACATCCAATTTTTTTGTCAGGTGTTAAATAAGGTCGCATTAACCGAAATCGGTTGTCGATAAGCTTGTAAAAGTTGTTACGTGGCACACTGCAATGGATTGCCCATCCGCACCCCCCTTAAACCCAATTTCCTGAAGCAATTTAGCGGAAATTAGATAATAGCGTTGCAGTGTGCGGTCAGCTCTGTCTGGGCTCCTAATGCAAATAGATTACACTGACAGGCGAGCGGAGAACAAACGATCCTCGCTAGTATATCTAACTAAATAGTTATCCGTTTTCAGTAAAAATTAAATCCTTTCCTACGTCGACCGATATACGTTCTCGGCTTGCCCGTTGACGAGCTCACCGCCGCTAACCCGGAGGTGACAAGTACCCGTCCCACACTAGCTGCTAGGCACACGTTTAATAACCGGTCTCGGCGGCGAGGCCGAAGAATACACTCTTCCGTCCTAAGGTGCCGCTTTGCGTAAAAGAGTAACAAACATCCGTACACACTTAAAAACTCTTGCATTTATAATATTAGTAAGACTATTCATCATTACAGCCATAAGAAATAAAACGTCCACTATTGAACACAAGCCTCTTTCCACTCTTGGAAGGCGGGTTGGCAAGCGCAGTACGGGATGTTGATAATACACGGAAAGACGCTGCTGCCCATCTTCCGGAGGTATCCCTAAACAGGCTCTTACTGCATACACGGGCATGAGAGGAGGGCTAACATTCTAGTGCCGGCACCCCACGGCAGTAAGATTATTTTGTCCTTGATTATCTGATAAGATTGAGCTGAAATTTCGCACACGTATAGGGTGCAACGCATGCAAAGCGGCGGGCATAAGCTAGTATATATATATATATATATATAATAATCTCCTTTTCCTTTCACAAGCCTGTTTGGAAGCTTCAACGCACACATTTAACAGCCTTCATTCAAGACTAATTGGATAATTACGCAGGAGAGTCAGCATAATGCGTGAATTGAGATAAGGCGGGTTAAATTAATTTAAATAAATTTGAAAATTTAATAAGCTTTATTAATGGCACAGCTGAAGGTGCTTTCAAATTCTACATAACAATAAATATGTATGTATGATGATAATGATGATGATGTTTCCTAGCCGATTTCGGCCATGGCGACTGAGTATTCAGATAAGAAGTCTCATAGGAGACTACCCTTTCATGTGCTCTAAGGTGGCTTGTGTACCCAATCTTATAAGGGAAGGTACGAGAGCACTTTGGGCACGTTAATACCCCGTTGATAAAATTGTACCGGATGTCAGCTGGAATTAACATTAAAAAGACAGAGGTTGTGGCAGTAAATGCTACTAACATACCGCATACTAGTATCTACATCAGTGGAAATGAGTTAAAGTTAAAGTGTGTATGTACATACATATGTATGTATGTATAAGGTAATGATATATTAGGAGTAAGTGATGAAATGTAGTGATGTGAAAATCTGTCAGTGGTATTTACACAGAGGTACACAAAAGATACCGAAATGATGTGGTGCGAAAAGTTTTGGTAGTACCACGTTTTGCCGCTAGGGGCGCATAGAGCCGCCACTCCCAAGTCAGTAAGCTAAGCGTCGTTGCAAAAGAAGGTTTCGGTCGGTTAGTGTGATTTTTAGTGACCGTTTCTGTTCTCGTCGTTTTTGCAATGCATTAAATGAATGAGCAGCGTCGTTTAGTTACTTGAAAAAGCTGGCAGATAAACTATTAAAATGTAAAAACGGTATATAAGCATGATGCTATTAAGAAAACTCAAGTGTTTGAGTAGTTTTCGCGTTTCAAAAATGGTGAAATGTCAATTGATGGTAAACCTCGCTATGGCTGTGATCAGTACTAGGAGATCAATGAGGTTGGCCCATATCCAGCGGCTTGAAGCTGAGATGATGATGATGGCTGTTCTTTTATGGCCCAATTTTTCGACGTGAGAGGAGCCGTCCATTCAGAGTTGTCAATTAACTTTTCATGCGGCCGCACTGAATAAAGTATTTTTTGAGTTTGACTTTGAGTTGTCTACCTTACTTTTTAGTCCTAGTGCAAGGAACATAGTCTTACATTGATACGTTCTATATTTCAATATATATTTATGCTCTACGGGATGCTCCAGTTTCGTTAGATGGCTCAGTTTTGTTCAGTTCAGTTGTCAGTTTTGTTAGATGGCTTGCCCAGCACCTATACCAACATTTAAATATATTCACAGAAAATAACATATTGTCATTACATTGAAATCAGCTAAAACCGCAGGATATCTCTTCTATCACACAACTTCCTACAAAATGATGCATAAAACAAGCTTATTAACATTTCAAACAAAAACATTCATACAGACGACTTCCTTAAAAAGTTAATACATTTTTCGGACTGTACCTACCGATGTCTATCAATTTCAACACCTACGTAAAAAAATCAAGGCACCCAATGCCCCGTTAAATATTCATGAACGGGTTCAAATTTGACACGGGATTTGGGTTGAAAAATAACAGATACGGGTTCATAGAGCGCGGGTTGGCGGGAAATATGACAGCTGTCAAACGGGAATTAAATATGGCGGACGCGTCAAGTTACGGATGGCGGGGAATTGTTCGTTCACGGTTCTGGTTTGTGGCAGCCGAGGTTTGGTTTGCTTTGTATTATTTTAGAAAAAGAATAAAACATTCTAGTTAGCGAAAACCTACAGCTTGCTGTATCTTGTGTATTTTTTTGATACTCGTAGCGTTGTCGGCGTTGTCGGCGAATCCTTCGTTGTTGGAAAGGTCTGTAGTTAGAAAAATTAAAGATCTATTGTCGTGTCGGTGCAACATTCTGTAGCTGAAAAGGCCTGTCGTCGAAATTTAAAGTTGTTAAAAGACTCTGATAGAGAAACGGACATACTTATATGGAAAGATCCTGCCGGCGAACAGTCCAATGACGAATCGTTCATAGGAGAATGGTTGCGGAATCATAAAATAAGCGTGTCGTAAGATACAATGATTTGATTTGAGTGTTCATAGGCCGCGGGTTGGCGGGAGATATGACAGCTGTCAAACAGGAATCAAATATGGCGAACGCTTCAAGTTACGGATGACGGGATTGTTCGTTCAGGTTCGTTAGGGCTCTGGTTTCTGGCAGCCGTGGCAGGTTGGTTTGCGTTGGTATGCTTTGTACTATACTAGATATACTTCCTTTATTGTATTAAATTTAGGTACTTACAGTGGTTAGTGTTGCTAGAAGCTCATTATATAATTTCCCAGTAACATCTACTATGAGGTAGGTATGTACATGCAATCGGTTTTTTGGTTTGGATCAAATGAACATGTAGTTTAGTACAGTGGTTAATGTTCTTTATGATGAAGCTCATAATATTATTTCCCAATAACATTTACAATGAGCTAGGTACATGCAATTGGTTTTTTGATTTGGATCAAATGAACATGTAGTTTAGTAGGTACAGTGGTTAGTGTTGCTAGAAGCTCATTGTATTATTTCCCAGTAACATCTACTATGAGGTAGGTACATGCAATCGGTTTTTTGGTTTGGATCAAACGAACATTGTAGTTTATCAGGGAGTTCGTATTTTGTTTTATTTACTTAAGTATTTTCCTTCACATTTTTCCAAGCTTTTATTTAGTTTCACCGGTGCCGATGTGTGTCTGTCTGTAATCGAATCTTGCAAGATAAATTTGATCCACTTTCCGGTTACCGATTGAGCTGCAATTTTGCATGCACGTGTAAATCGGAAGACAATGCAGTATTATCATGACATCTTATCATTATTATGACATGATCTGATGATGGAACCGGAAGATGGCCGTAGGAACTCTGTAGTATAACGATACAACCCCATCGTGTTTGGACTCGTTTGATCCGTCTTGACGAGTACTTTGTTGCCAGGTAGTAACCAGGGTCTGGTGATGGAGCTGGAAGGTGCCATAGGAACTCAGTAAATAAGCGATTTTTTACTTTTTAGTTCTTTTTATTAACAAGTAATACAAGTTTTTTTATAAATTCAACTTGTTAATAGTTGCTATGTAATAAAAGTTAATATAAGTATAAATATTTGACTAAACCAAACAAAATGTTGTTGAGCGACACATAAATGTAGGTTGATATTTATTAAAAAGAGTTAAACAACATTTTGACGTAATTAAACTCCTTTTGAGCAGTTGGGAGCCGGGAGTAGAATGTTGCCTCTCCTCTCTTGCCCGCAGATAAGAATCTGCCAGGGGACACCTCTTAAATATGGGCAGCAGCGTCTTTCCGTGTATCAACATTCCGTACTGAGCTCGCCAGCCCGCCTGCCAAGCGTGGCGAGTATGACAACGGCCCCCTCCTGATCATTGAGGGAGGACTATGTCCTGCAGTAAACGTGGACAGCAGTCTTACGGCTAAGATGATGATGCTGAAACCCTTTTGAGTTTTTCCATGGTATTTAAAATGCTAAAACCGCACAAGCATACACTCTTGATGTTAGGTGCTCGAGCTGCTCACCTCATCTAATTGGCACTTCACTGCCTAGCCGGCTCGACAGAATGTTGTACGTTAGTGTATAATATGCCTAGAACCCGCCAGTGGAAAGTTAGCTGGAATATTTTGTTTGGGTAAATGTGTATAGGAGAATTTTATTGGGCGCAGTGCTTGTATTTATAATATAATATAATAATGCTGGGCAAATCACACAGCATCATTTAGCCCCAAGCTAAGCAGAGCTTGTGTTATGGGTGCTAGATGACTGATATACTTAATACATTATACTACATAGATAGATATTTTTATTATATATAGAAAAACACCCAGAACACCCTAAACAAATATCTGCAGATCGTACATACATTTGTCCCGAGGCGGGAATCGAACCCGCAACCCCTTGCGTCGCAGGCGGACCTTCGCCCGCTTCGCCACAGAGCTCGTCATATTTTTGGTCGCTCTAGTCTCGTCGCTCGTAGCTCGTCTATTTTAACTATTAAATGGCGTAGATGTAAATTGTTATCTGTTAAATTTAATAATACATATTTTCAGTTATTATACGCAAAACCGATAATAGAACTGAAAGAGTTACTTATGGTATTTCTAGCACGTGATAACTTCTCAGTTTCTTCAGATTCCGGAGAAAAGAACTTTGTTTATTTTATTTTTAGCCGAACATAAAGCAGAGATAGCTAATGAAATGTCTAGCATTTCTACTTAGAAACTGGTTAAGCTCTGAATAGCAGTTCTACATCGACATTTCTATACAAGTGGACATTATTCTACTTTGTTATTTTACAAGCTTTTATTTAGGTTGCCCTGTATGTGTGTAACTATGTTTGTTCGCGGAATCTCGCAACTCAATTTTGCTGATACAGTAAGTGTAGTGTGATGTCCCAGTGTAAACCAGCGTTTCATCGCAAATTTCTAAGTATGAAGACCAAGTGAGGGTTTTTTTTAAACTTTCGCGATCACAACACATTATTAAAATATGGGATTATCGGGTATTTATCGCGTAATTACCTTTATTTTATTCCCGACGTTTCGACCGGATTGCACCACATGTCTCCCCGCGACCACGACCAGGTGCAATCCGGTCGAAACGTCGGGAATAAAATAAAGGTAATTACGCGATAAATACCCGATAATCCCATATTTTAATCAAGTGAGGGTTGTCTGAAAAGATGCCTTCGCTTTGCTGCGGTTAACTTCAGCACGCCAGTCTTCCCGCGACTACGACCAGGTGCAATCCGGTTGAAACGTCGAGATAAAATAAAGGATCAAGTAGCTAATGTAGCGTCGGGTTCGCGACGTTTAGGGTTCCGTAATTATCCGTAAACCCTATGTTAGAAGTTGGAGTGTGTTTTTTTACCAAAACATATTTACAGGCATTCATTGATTTTTCATGACATGTAAATGACATGACAGTACATTCATGATTTTACGTGTATGGGAGGTACCCGAAATTAATAAATTTTTCAACATTTGTAGCGTTATCTGGGTGTTATTATTTTATATGTCCATGCTTTATAGGCAGACAGACGGACAGACATACAGACAAATCGTGCGAGTCACATGCGAGCAAATCGAAAATAGAGCGCCAATTGAGCTTATACTCCACTTACGATATAGCATTTTTGTCAACAAACTGTCCATACTTAACATAGACTTACATTAAATACATACTTAACATAAAAATTACTTTATTTCTGTTGGTTTTAATATCTATATATTTAAAATGCAATGAAAATATTTTGTTTTAATTCCGCTTATGCTGAGATGCATGAGCACCGCCCTCCCGTCCGCTAATTATGCACATACAGGGAGAACATGGTTCTTAGTGCAACATGCATACCCACATCCTATATGACGACACGTGATTCGCCTCTCCGTGAGGCATCATCAGGTGAGACACCGAGGTGTTGAATGATCGGCGGCTGGAGCGAAGCTTTCGCTCGGAATTAAAACTAAATATTTTCATTGCATTTTCGTGTCATGGATTTCCGCAAAGTAACGCCTGATTCCATTAATTATCTATATATTTCTCAATTATTGGAGATTTGTGACCACTCCCTTCGATATAAATTACTATTAGCTCGGTCAAAAACTAACCCTTAGGAAGTGTTTCAATTTTAACATTTGATTAACAACTTCAAAAATCAACGCCTATGATAAGCAATTAGGGTCAATATTAGTTTGGGCGTAAGTCCCGGTACACCCTGTACATTAATCTAATTCATAATTCAGACGTTGGACGTCTGTGCTGTCAAAGTTTCTGACCGCAGAGACCAGTGACCTAATGTGCACTCTAAGCTCAGTTGTTAGAGTTGCAACCCCTTTGGCATCACAGTTAGTGTTTAAATTGAAAGGTTGGTGGTGCTAGTTGCAGCGGTTTGGCGTGATTTGACAGTTGATTTTAGATTTGACGGATTTTTGGTTGCAGGTTTGTTGGAAATATAACTGTTTATTGAAATCTGGAGCATTGCTGTCAAAAATATACGTTGAGGTAGAAGACGAAGAAGAAATACATTTATTTGACACAAAACTTAAATAACAACTATAATAAAAAATTGGACTTATTTCTAATTTTAATCTAAGAGTCTACGTACCTACCCAGTTAAATATTCTGCAACATAGTGGTAAAAAGACGGTAAGTAGCTCACTCAGCGGGTCAAAGCAGAATAATACTATTAGGTCGTTACATATGAAATTGGCGTTTTGTATAAGTGGAACACAAAGTCGATTTTTTTTAATATTTAATTAATCAAAGTATGTACCATTACTACCTATGCACTTTTGCCATCTCACAGGTAGTTCATTGATCCCTTTACTCAAAAAATCATTCGGACGGGAATCAATACAATCTTTGAAGGCGGTTTGGACTGGCCCATCGGAGTTTTTCCCTTGCAAGAAGTTATCCAAATTTCGAAAAAAATGGTAATCTGTTGGAGCAAGGTTCGGAGAGTACGGTGGATGTCTCAGACATTCCATTTGAAGCTCTTCGAATTATGTAGCCGTCTGCTGAGCAGTGTGTGGTCTAGCGTTGTCCTGAAGCAGCAGTGGCCTAAAGCAATTGACCAGCCTCGGTTGTTTAGGAGCTAGCTTTTCCATCATGGTTTGCAGTTGCTGACGATAGACATCTGCCGTAATCGTCTGGCCAGATTTAAGAAAGCTGTAATGGACGACACCGGCACTGGTCCACCAAACGCTCACAAGTTTTTGAGTCAGTTTTCGCTTGGGGCATGATTTGGCTGGTTCGCCAGGGTTCAGCCATTGCGATGAGCGCTTCCGATTATCATATAAGATCCATTTTTCATCACAGGTAATGATTCGATTTAAAATCCCTTTATTATTTTGCCGGTTGAGTAATGTAACGCAGCAGTCGACGCGCGTTTGACGATTTACTTCACTCAATTCGTGAGGTACCCATCTTTCAAGCGTTTTCACCTTCCCAAATTGCTTCAAGTGGATTCAAATAGTTTTATCACTAACACCGCAGCCTGCAGCTAACTCGGACGTGGTTTGCGATGGAACCGCTTCCACAATAGCCTTCAATTCTTGATTATCTACTTTGGTCTCCGGCCGTCCACGGCTTGTTCTGCAGGTCGAAATTTCCATGACGAAAACGTTGGAACCAAAAACACACTGTGTTTTCTTTTGCGACACCGCCGCCATACACATCATTAATCCTTCGAGCGGTTTCTGCAGCACTGGTGCCACGGTGGAACTCGTACTCGTAAATAACGCGATATTTCAAGTTTTCCATTTTGTAAACTGAGTGACGCAAAGAAAAAATACAAAAGGGGAAAAACTAACAAATTATGGTTTTCGAAACACAAATGCATAAGTAAATAGCTGTATAAATTTGAATTTGGAATTCCTAACCAAAGAGGAGTTATTTGAGATCAATGTGGGCAGTACGACAAAACGCCAATTTCATATGTAAAGACCTAATATTTTAAATAATGAACAACCCCGGTACCAGTTCATAAAGTTGTGTGAGTCCAATGGGGCCTGACTCAGCATTATGCTCCCACACATAAGGAATGCTAGGAAGCGCTGGTTTTCAGTCAGACCCTATTTATTCTATCTTGTATATATAGAATCTATCTCTGTATAACGTCCACATCTATCTACATCTAACAGCTACACTAATAATAAAGAGGACAGATTTGATTGTTCATTTGTTTGTATGCATTGAATAGGCTTCGAAACTACTGGACCGCTTTAAAAAAATATTTCACCATTAGAATGCTACATTATCCTTGAGTAACATAAGCTATATTTTATTCCCGTATTCCCACAGGCACAGGAACTACGTTGGTGAAACCGCAAAGTGCGGCTATTGTATAATTAAGTTATTTTATAAAACTCTATGATTTCGTTTCATAATAATTAATTTAGAGTCAGATTTCATAATACCACAATTCGCAATGATTTTGTAATGAAAATATTAGATAAGAATATACAGCCATTCATAATTTCATTTAGAGATTTTAGTTTTAACAAGCATGATCCTCACGCGATTTTAAATTTGAGTGTACTACTTAGTTTCTAAGCTTCATTTAATTCATTTCGGCCGTAATACGTCCACTACTGAACACATGCCTCCCTCATAGATCTCCATGAGGGGTAGTTGCCATACTCACCACGCTTGGCAGGCGGGTTGGCGAGCGCAGTACGGGATGTTGATACACGTAAAGACGCTGCTGCTCATCTTCCGGAGGTATCCCTTATCAGGCTCTTACTGCATCCACGGGCATGAGAGGAGGTTTCTAAGCTAATATGAAAATAATTTTACATACGTTTCAAAACATGAGAGAAACCTGATAAATACATTGGTTTGTAATTTCTGTGTATAATAATAGTTCGAAACGTAAAATAATTTTGAAATTCATAAGTCGATGTCACCATAACCACAACTTTATACAAGACAAACAAAGGAGGCTACATTACCCAGTTGTTTGAGTTGACAACTAACTGTGGGTCAAATGAAATTAGTTAACTATGCTCCACCACGATGACCAGCTTTAGCTGAGCTTCGTAGTTACTAGATCTTATTGCTCGCAATGATTTATAAGGATAATGGCTTATGACCTATTTTGCAAGCAGTTGCACATGAGTGCGAGGGAACATTTTAGCCTAAGCAATATTTCCTTGACTGAAAACCAGCGCTTCCTAGCATTCCTTATGTGTGGGACCATAATGCTGAGTCAGGCCCCTTTGGACTCAGACAACTTTGTGAAATGGTTTGTTCATTATGTACTTGAAATAGTATTCATACTGCTTTGACCCGCTGAGTGAGCTGCTTACCATCTATTTGTCACTATGTCGCAGAATATTTAACTGGGTAGGTACTCCTAGATTAAAATTAGAAATAAGTCAGTTTCTTTTACTATAGTTATTTTTAAGTTTGTGTCTAATAAATGTATTTCTTCTTCTTCTTTCTTTCTTCCTTTAGGTCATTCAGCACTTCAGGCCGTCAATTGGACTGAAACGGCAGCGGAGAGCGAAGCCTGGCGGTCCTTAAGATGAGAGAGACCAAGATCCACTTCGGCAGGCAGATTACGTATCTCACGACAGGTTTGTAACAGGCGTATATCTGGCGATCATCGCTCTCAAACGTATTTTTTTGCTTTTACACAAAAGCTATTGTAAGCTACAAAACTGACCATAGACAGCTATGATAGCGAGAAATACGCCTGTTGCAGCGCTGATCGCGAGATATACGCCTGTTGCAAACCTGTTGCGAGATACGTGATCAGCCTGCGGGTCGTTGCGCCGCAACAGTAAGTAATATTTCCTTTCATAAACTTCCCTATAAAATCATGATAAATATCCTGTTAATATTGTATTATTAGTCTCTTTGTCTTTTCATCTTTTACTCTTACTTTGACGACCTCTGTGGCACAGCGGGCGAAGGTGCGCCTGCGACGCAAGAGGTTGCGGGACAAAATTAAATGTCTTTATTATTATTAGTTATTATTAGTCATTTATTTCAGATCAAATACAAATCCATATCATTAAAATTATCAAAACACAAAGCACAAACATTTAAAAGAATTGACCACAATAAAATTAATAACAAAGGAACACATGATGAAAAGAGATGAAATAATTATACTTATTTATAAAGATTAAATTTAAATTGAATTTTATAGTCATTATGTCCAAAGCAATACATGAAGAATTAAACATTAACAAACACATAAAGAAAATTAAAACATTAAATTACAAAGTCAATCACCTAACTATGAAATAATAATAAAAAAAAAATAACATTATATTATTAATTGAATCCATTTGCTTTGAATAGGGCAGTCCGTTCTTGCAACAATCATCTGCAAGATGCTGTTGCTGCTGGCTCTCGCACGCTGGAGTAGGGATGCGGCTCTCTTTCGGATAATCGCATGAAAGCCGTCCGTGCGCGCCTCCGCAAACATGCCAGACGCGCTGCAGTAGCGAGGCAGCCGCAACAGCATCCTGAAGATGTTGTTGTATTGGATACGTAAAGTATTGGCAGCCTGGAGAGTATGATTTATCCACAAGCTACTAGAGTAGAAGGATTGACAATATGCCTTAAAAAGGGTGATTTTTACTTCATTCGAGCAGCGTGCAAATCTTCTAGCGATCATATTTCCCCGGACCGCCAGCGCCCTACGCTCCCTGTCTATGTCAGCGTCATCTTTAAGCTCCTCTGTTACAACATGTCCCAAGTATTTAAAACTGCTTACTACCTGTAGAGCCGCACCATTTAGCACAATAGGCGGAATATGAACTGGTTTATTTTTGCCACTTTTGAAAATAAGCACCTCGCTCTTTTTTGAGTTATAACTCAGTCCATGATCCGCCGCGTACTCCTCACAAATAGAAACAAGCTTACGAACAGCACCCACTGACGGTCCCAGCAGCACCATGTCATCTGCGTAACTTATATTATTGACGCAAATTCCGTCCACAAAACAACCTACATGAGTACTGCTGAGCTCGCCAATGAGGTCATTGACATACAAATTGAACAGCAAAGGAGAGGCTATTCCGCCCTGTCTTACGCCTGACTCCATGCTATACGCATCCGATAACGCCCCCGCCCACCGTACCTGGTTCCTCTGGCAACGATACCAGTGTTTAAACATAGATATAACTTCAGCCGGTACATTCGATGCCTCCAGTTTCTCCCAGAGCCTATTATACACAACAGTGTCAAAAGCTTTGGAGATATCCAGAAAGCATGCGTATACCGGCGTCTTTCTATCGGTATAGTACCTGACAGCTTGCTTAAGACATAGGATCGCACTCTCCGTTGAGAGCCCAGCCCGGAAGCCAAACTGGGCGTCGTGCAGTTGAACGTGTTGCATAAGTATGTCATTAAGCAAGCTGTCAAGAACCTTAGCCAAAATTGTTGCCAGGGAGATAGGGCGGTAGTTGTTCTTGTCTGATGCGTCTCCAGTTTTGCACTTTATAATAGGAACTACTATTGTTTTAGTTAGTGCATCAGGCAAGTAGCCATGGCACAGGCAAAGGTTGAAAAACATGGAGAGCACATTCGGCAAATGAACACCGGCATTCTTCAAATGGTCGATACTGAGACTGTCATAACCAGGAGACTTGCCTCTTGTCATATTACGAATTACTTTACGTACATCTGTGGCTTTAAAGTGAACAATTCGGTCCTGACGTATGACAGTTTCCGCATCAATAAATCCAGTAGAGTCTGACTTAGGACTAATTCGAAAGTGATCTCTGAATAGGTTTGCGATCATTTTGCTATCACTTACATCGTTGACACTCACAGGGAGGCCAGGCTTTACATTCATATTGGACGTCTGTTTCCAAAAATTTTTAAAATCTCCAGTAGAATGTTGTGAGGCAAGAATATCCATTTTTATTTGATCTTGTCTGTCTTTATGATCAGCAGATATTTTTATTCAAAGTTTTCTGGATGTTTTTCTATATATATAAAAAAACCTATCTATTAAGTATAATGTGTCATAGTCGCTGCGTGACTAAAAGTCCTTTAAATTTATTAGAATAAAAAAAGTATGTGTTTAATAAATATAATACGGCTTACACCACGTACCTAACTTATTATCATCTTGCTGACTTTTCGAAGACCATTTAGAGGCCCTTCTTCAAGCCCTTCTGCAAGATGATAATAAGTTAGGTACGTGGTGTAAGCCGTATTATATTTATTAAATGATGTCTAGCCACGGTAATTTCAATTCAGTGAAGTGTAATGCCCATAAGTTCTGCTTAGCTTGGGGCTGTGTGAATTGTCCAGCATTATTTATTTATTTATTATTTACTAGCATCCGCCCGCATGCTTTTTACCCAGATAAAAAGTAGCCTATGTGTTGATCCTGGTCAACATCTGTACGTGTGCAAAGTTTCAGCTCATCCGTAGGGTAGTTTTTGCGTGAAAAGGTAACAAACATTCATACACCTATACAAACAAACTTTCGGCTTTATTATATTAGTAGGATTTAACCTTAATCTGGTTTACGTGAACACCATCAGTATTTTGAATTCGCAAGTAATCGGCTAGGGTGGCACGTTGGCAGCACTGTCGGCATTAGTCGTATCGAGGCGATTTCCGGTTTCCGGCGAGGTCGTTAGTCGGACCGGAGCCTCCGTTATCTCCGACACCTCCGACTAACATCCTGTTTCAACGAGGTTTCATGTTTTTAACTTGATAACTATATTTTCCAGACCATAATTTCTAGAACATATTTTTCAACCGATGAGAATTATGCTTTTTTCCATCACCTGCGACGATCCTCTGCGAAGGGGATTAATGGACTATTTGTCCAGATATCCCGTTCCGGTTCTCAAAGGGCACGCACAGGGGATTTCTAGACAAAAGTTCCAGAAATCCTCTTAACCATATACTCACACATTCTTTTGTATTTTGTATTTATTTTGTTGTGCATAACGATGAAAATAGCCGAGATCTTGTATCCATTAAAATATCACAAAAAGTCCGTTTTAGGTAATTTGATTCACTGATTTGATTAAATCTGACGTCCCATTAAGTTGAACTTATTTTTGCATTATTATAGTAAATGTAAAATATACGATAAATACAAAATAATAATGTCAGTAAATATCAAAAATCCTATGTTAAATGTATTTATTTGGTCATTAATTAATTAAATCTTTAAGCAATTCCGGATCATGTATCGATTTAACCAACGGGGGATCGAGTCCCACCAAAATCGTAAAATTTTGATAATGTTTTTAATTTTCATGAAATATTTCACCCGAGTGCGGTTAAGCATTAAAAATTACTTACTGTAATAATATATACTATATTAATTATTATATCTTTTAGCACTTCCAGCCTTAGGAAAGGTCCAGTATTAATTTGACCAACGTGCGTACGAACCACACAACCAAATTTATCATGTTTGAATACGTTTTGCATTTCGTTGGAACACCGAAGTTGTCAGTTTTAACAAAAAATACATCATGAAGTATAACGTAAAAATATCCATTTCTTTGAAACCATCAAATATGCAGACAGAACAAGGTTGGAACACACGAATTCAATATTGACGACATTATGCTTTTTCGTCATGAGCTGAGCGATAAGCAGAACGGCTATTAGAAGCGTGCTCACTGCTACTGTAGAAATTTAAATCTAGTCTAGTAATCTAGATCACTAATGACGTCATCTAGTGGAAACCCGTAGCTTAGTCAGCTCCTTTTTCTGTGCTCTGAATATAGCCGCTAATGCTGAGAAGATAAGTGTTAGGCAAGCTTAATGTATCTAACTGCAGTGTCTATATTCCAGAGACTGCAGTGCTCCATCATTTCAGCCGAAAACGTCCACTAATGAAAACAGTCCTCCCTAATGGATCTCCATGAGGAGCAGTTATTATACTCAGCACGCTTGGCAGGCGGGTTGGCGAGCGCAGTACAGAATGTTGATACACTGAAAGACGCTGCTGCCCATATTCCGAAGGTGCTTGGGACATAAAAAAATACAAAAAGAAGGTAGCTTAAGAGGACTATTATATTAACCCAAAATGGAGCCTCCTTTTTTAAATCGAGAATGGGGCCGTTGCGGAATATTTTATTGTCTAAGGGGGTGGTAGGCCAAATAAGTTTGAGAATTGAGAATCTACCTAACTTTAGAGCATGGGCAGTGTATCAAATGAATTTAATAGTATTTTACCGTAGCGTAGGAAAAGCAGCTTCAGACGTATTGTATACCTGTTATTTCCACTGCCCAACAGTTGACTAAGCTGAGAGGATGGTATAGGTGCTGGGCAAGACTAATCCATCTTACAAGATCCCAGACACTGCAGCGTCCCGTACAGCATGATTACCAGTTGCTGACACTGTATAAATCATATATAATAGATCCAAAGGCCTAATAGGAAAAGCAGGATGATCGCTCCATTACACGCTTCGCTTTTACACCAGTCGCACCCTCACTGCCGCCAACCCCGTGTGAAATTACAGTCGAGAAAAGCAAAAAATACTTTTTCAACAATCGTGGTTCCGGGTTGACTCTACTAGATGTAATAGTATTTCACCGTAGCGTCGGAAAAGCATAATGATCGCTCCGTTACACGCTCCGCTTTTAGCCTAGTCGCACCATCACTTTCTCCAACCCCCGTGTGAAATTACAGTCGTGAAACGTAAAAAATACCTTCTTTCAACAATCGTGGTTCCGGGTTGACTCTACTAGATGTAATAGTATTTCACCGTAGCGTCGGAAAAGCAGAATGATCGCTCCGTTACACGCTCCGCATTTACCCCAGTCGCACCCTCACTGCCGCCAACCCCCGTGTGAAATTACAGTCGTGAATTGCAAAAATACTTTGATGCCCCGTATTCCTGAATCCGTGGTTTATTCATCGTGCGCCCTGAATCCTGGCGAATGTGTCTAAGGTTTTTTTGGGATATGCGTGCATTTATGTAGGTACGTTTTTTCCGTATATTTTTTCGATGAGTATTTCGAGGGCTCCGGGCCGGAATAGAACCCTTATGGTATGACTTTTTCTGTCTGCCTGTATGTTCATCCGATCGTCTCAGGTCAGGATATCTTGTTAAATACTATCAACTTTAAATGGTATGTGATAACGCTTAATCAATAACATGTCAAATAGAAAAATATTTAAATATATTCCTATTAGCTTTTGCCCGCGACTTCATCCGCGTGGAAGTCATAAAACGTAAAATCCCCTTTTTCACGCAGAGCCACTTTAATTCGAAAATATAAATCCCATTTATTACTTATCCCGTGGAAATTTCCAAAAAAATCCCTTCTTAGTGCACCTCTAGGATACGCAAGGTATATGTGTGCCAAATTTCAAGTCTTTATATCAGTCAGTCAGTCAGTCGGTCAGTGAGTCAGTCAAGACTTTGAATTTTATATATGTATATAGAAAAAGATTATGATTGCGATGGCTGAAAGAAAGTCTAAAATTTTTCATGTGTAGTTATTATGTCATGTATCAGGTATCATATGCAAGGGCTTCATTTGCGCATTAATAAACAGCATAGCCGTGGTGCCGACAGTAGAATGTTACCCCTCATCTCATGCCCATGGATGCATTAAGAGCCTGCTAAGGGATACCTCTGGAAGATGGACAGTAGCGTCTTTCCGTGTATCAACATCACGTACTGCGCTCGCCAACCCGCCTGCCAAGCGTATGAGTATGGCAACAACCCCTCACGGATACTTGGAGATCCATGAGGAGGACCTATGTCCAGCAGTGGACGTGTCACAGCTTAGATACTGAAACTGTTTTTAGTTTTTCTTGTTGCCCTAGTTTATGATCTAATTGAAAAATTGGCAAAAAATTTAGTTAAGGGGAAAAAGGTTTATTTTATTTCATTTTTTAATATTTTTGGGAATAGGGTGAATTACCCAACTATGTGACGATATAGGCTAACATCTAATAATCAGCTAATACCTAAATACAAAGCGAGCAAAACAGCGGACAGAAGTTACTTCAAATACGTATTACTGTTTCTACAGTGTTTTATAGCGAAAAGCTCTTCGTAATACCTAATCTAGATGATCGGGAGGAATTGGATTCGGTAGCGCGCAACTGTTTTGATGAAATAACCCCTGAATTCCTCTTAGCATGATTGGTTGCATACGTGTGGAGCAGACGAAATGTTAAATTACGGGCAGATAGGGCCTTACAACTCTATGTTCCAGTGTGACGGGCGATGCAATGCAGCGTTGGTTACGTGCTTAGTGAACGTGATATTACGCATGATGGGTAGAACCCACCATCGTCGCCAGATCATGTGTCGGTGGTCAATGAAACGCCCGTCTTACTCGATAGCTAGACTTTACTTGGGTGCCGGCAGTAGAACGTTACCCCTCCTCTCATGGCCGTGGATGCAGTAAGAGCCTAAGGGATACCTCCGGAAGATGGGCAGCAACGTTTTTTCGTGCGTCAACATAGGAGGGTTGGAATGTTACCTCTCCTCTCTTGCCCATGGATACAGTAAGAGGATATCTCCGGAAGATGGACAGCAGCGTTTTCCCGTGCATCAACATCCCGTTCTGCACTCGCCAACCCGCATGCCAATCGTGGCGAGTTTATTTCGTATAGCAACAACCCTTTTATGCTCTCGGAGATCCATGAGGGAGGCCTATGTTTAAAGTGGACGTGAACAGTCCTACGCCTGAGATGATTTTTATGTTTGGTGTAAAGAATTTTATTTTATTGATTAATAATTGTTTATTAGATCCACATTTAATGCTCCAAAGTAAAGTCTAGAAACTCCGCAAACTCAATGTTGTGCCGCAAATTACAATCTACTAAAACCACTAACAAACATCTGAAGGCACAATATAGTGCCTGTGTAGGCGTTATACGGGCTGTATTATAATTTGTGTACCCACCCGAAAGGGGATGGTGCTGACCTCACCAAGGAACCACATTAGTTTTACGACTTTCCAGGATCCGGTGATTTTCATTCAAGAACCACGAAAGTTTTATCTTCCACAGACTCTTTTTAGGATTCCGTACGCAAAAGGTAAAAACGGAACCCTATTACTAAGACTCCGCTGTCCGTCTGTCTGCCTGTCTGTCACCATGCAGGCTGTATCCCATGAACCTGAATAGCTAGACAGTTGAAATTTTCACAAATGACGTATTTCTGTTGCCGCTATAATAACAATTATACTAAAAACAGACTAAAATAAATATTTATTAAGGATATAACAAATAAACGTGATTTTAATGTCGTTTTTTGCTGGATATTAATACTTTCGCGATCACAGCATATGGTTAACATACGTATAACCCTATATTTGTCGCGTTAATATAGATAAACGATTTTATGACGAACTCTGTGGCGCAGCGGGCGAAGGTCCGTCTGCGACGCAAAATAATGCGGGCTTGATTTCCGCCTCGAGACAAATGTCTGTACGATCTGCAGATATTTGTTCAGGGTGTTCTGGTTGTTTTTGTATATATAATAAAAATACCTATCTATGTAGTATATCGTATTAAGAATATCAGTCAACTAGTTTCCACAACACAAGCTCTGCTTAGCTTAGAGCTAGATGATGCTGAGTGAATTGTCCAGCATTATTATTATTATATCATATTGCACCAGGCAACACGTCGGGAAATAATAAAAGTAATTTACGCGATAAATGCCCGGTAACATGTATGTTAAACAGACTGATTATCATCATCTTATCAGCCCGTTGATACCTACTGCTGGGTATAGACTGATTTACGATAACGAAAACTTATACGCCAGCTGATTCTTCACGGGGATATAAGACCTCCCCGTGGAGATTTTCCGTTGAGGTATACATAAATACCTTAGAGTACAACGTGATTTTTTTTTAATTTAATTTAATTTATTTGGGACAACAAACAATTACACACTCATGAATCTAAAACAATCTTAGCCGAAAAACTATGTCAACCCCATTGTCCACGGGTTGAATATAAACAATAACACTGGGGCAATATAATAAAAGGTAAGTTAAGTAGTTAACAAAAAACAAATACATTGCGTGCATTTATACAAATGAATAAAATTTAATGTTAAAAAAGAAACTGATTTTAAACTCAAGTTCATCTTAACGCTGCATCAACTAGTAAATTAGAAAGAAAGAAAGAAACCGTTTATTTGCACCAAAGTCATAATAACAATATTATACACATAAAATTATAATCATCTTAAGTTTACATTTTACATACACAAATCGATAATAAATAAATAAATAAAATAATAAATAATGTTGGACAGATAACACAGCATCATCTAGCCCCAAGCTAAGCAGAGCTTGTGTTATGGGTACTAGATGACTGATATACTTAATACATTATACTACATAGATAGATATTTTTATTATATGTAGAAAAACACCCAGAACACCCTGAACAAATATCTGCAGATCGTACAGACATTTGTCCCGAGGCGGGAATCGAACCCGCAACCCCTTGCGTCGCAGGCGGACCTTTGCAGGCTGCGCCACAGAGCTCGTTAAATAATAATAATTATAATACGAATTAATAATTAAAGTATTGAAAAAAAAACGAATTTCCGATATTTTCTCAGACAAACTACTTGTTAGGTACGCGATAAAATCCTGTAATTTTAAAACTAAAATATATGTTAACAAATCGCGGTAGTTTAACAAGTTATACTTGTTAAAGTTTTTATGTCCCCCTTTTCGGTTCGTCATGGGCTTCGATGAGAGCGATCCTAAAAAAAATATTACCGACTCATTCTTATGATTAGCCCTGATATGGCTCACTAAACCAAACTTGGTTGTTTCGATAGGCTGTGTGTCTACCATGAGTTGTCATTATTAGATCGCCTGCCGTTTCTACAGTAGTAATAGACGTTACTATGACATCTGTCAGATCTGTCAACTCATGGTACCAAATTCTATGCAAAAGTAATAACTTTAAGTCCTTGTCGAATTCAGTCTGAAAATGGCCACACACTTATAATATTTGACTGACCATGTTGGTCAGTCAAATATTATAAGACTTTATAAATTAACTTGACACTGGCGGATTTGTGTAAAACTAAACACAAAAAGTCATAAAATAAAAAGACAAGACTAAGTCCTTGTCGCACAGATCAATCCTCTTTGACAAGTTAACCTTTCAAAATCAGACCATCCCTATCAAATTTCAAGGCCAGTGAACTGAACGGTACACTTTGTCCCTTCAACTTTCAACTCTATCAGCTCTATCAGACCCCAAAGTTGTTCAAAAAGGACAAGATAACGCCCTCATCTGCACTCGGATTGAGAGTTGTGCTTGAGAAATGGAAGGGCGTGTGTGTCTTGTTTTATTATATTAAATTTTTATATTATTACTAGTTTATGTGCACAATTAACACGTGCTACAGTGAAGGAAAACATCGTGAGGAAAGCCGCTTACGCCTGTAGCTTAGTCAGCTACAGGCGTATTGACCTGTTCATTCCTCTGATTAATAGCTGACTTTGCTGAGAGGATGGTATAGGTGCTGGGCAAGCCTAATCCATCTAACAATGTCCCGGGCACTGCCAGCGTCCCGTACAGCATGATTACCAGTTGCTGATGCTGTATAAATCATCTATAGTTAGATGTAACAAAGCCTACTACTAGCCGCACTCCGCGGTTCCACCCGCATAGTTCCCGTTTCCGTGGTAATACGGGATAAGATATAGTTCTTCGGTGTATAGTTCTATGTTCTTCAGAATTAATATAAGATTCTAATGGTGAAAGATTTTTTCATTTCTCATACTCGGAAAGTAGTGTTGTTTTGATCTGATTATTGGGTGGAAAATGCTGCTTCCCTCCATAGAGAGGGAAAAACTCATACAAATTACTTCCCACCTAAGGGCCGGAATGAACTTTAAAAATAGAACTGCTGTCAGCTATGAAGAGTTTTATGTAAAACGCGGTGAGTTCCTTATTTAAAATTTAAAAAGTCGACATAATTGGCGGGATAGTAATCTGTTATGTATCTGTGACGGAATTCAAAAAAATAGGTCCTAATTTGACAATTAATTTTAAATAGGTAAGTACTACTAATATTATTATATATGTATTATCAATAAATATTTTAGATAAACAACTAATTTTATTTTCCTCATATTCGAAATGAAAATTAAAGTGTTTAACACGGGTAAAAGAATCAATTCCTACCCGGACTAAAGCCGTCTAAATACCTCGGGAATTGATTCTTTCGACCCTCGGTTAACAATCTACTATTTCAAATCTGTTCAGTATTTTCGGAGCCTATTCAATACATACAAACAAACAATTAATCAAATCGTTCCTCTTTCTTATACAATTTCGCATCCTCTTGCGTCGCAGGCGGACCTTCGCCCGCTATACCACAGAGGTACTCAAAAGTATGCAGTTTCAATGAAATCCGATGTCATGTAGCGGGTTAAAACAATGTTATGAGACTCTGTTTCAATAACATGCACGTTACGTAAAACCGTCATCATTCATCATTCATTTCAGCCGAAAAAGGTCCACTACTGACACAGGCCCCCCTCATGGATCACCATGAGGGGTAATTGCCATACTCGCCACGCTTGGCAGGCGGGTTGGCGAACGCAGTACCATCAATCAATCAATCAATCAATCAATTTATTTCATTTCAAGCCTAAATTACAAAATCAATATATGGAAAAATAATCAAGTAAAAGTACATCATCTACATTTATGGCTTGCGTTTATAAACTGGTCTACAGCACCTACACTAAGTGGTAAGACTTGTGTCGTAGGTGCTGCCTTCCTTCTAAGATTACAATATTGATAGTATCAAAGCCAGATTAGGATTTTATATAACCACGAATATAATTATTAAAGGTAACAGTATATTAATATCATTTAAACTTACATAATAGTGATTGTAGTTAATTAGTAGGTATAATGTGCAATAATTTAATTTAATAACAATCATAACCAATAATTCAATTTATTACCATTAATTAATGTCATAGTTTAATTATAAATATATCCAGTAAGTTAATTTCGATTATGTGTGATAGTTAAATTTATTAACAATTGCGAGTAAATCAAATAATTCAGTTTAATAACAATAAACTCATTTGATTAGCTAGTTGAATCAATCATATATATTATAATATTCCCTTCGAATTGTTTATCATTGATAATTTAATTTTTAATAATTTAATTTTTAATAGTACGGAATGTTGATACACAGAAAGACACTGCTGCTCATCTTCCGGAGGTATCCCTTAGCAGGCTCTTACTGCATGATAGGAGGGGGTAAAATTCTAATGCCGGCACCCCACGGCAATAAAAGCGTCATCATCATCATTTTAGCCGTAAAACGTCTACTACTGAACTAAGGCCTCCCTCATGGATTTCCATGAGGGGTAGTTGCCATACTCACCGCGCTTGGCAGGCGGGTTGGTGAGCGCAGTACCGGATGTTGATATACGGAAAGTCACTGCTGCCCATCTACCGAAGGTGTCTCTTAGCAGACTCTTACTGCATCCACGGGTAGGAGAGGAGGGGTAACATTTTACTGCCGGCACCCCACGGCTAACGACTGCTGGAGTATATTTATTAGAGAATAAAGCGTGTTATGGCAATAATCACCAAACCATTCAAAATTAGCGCCTCGTTGGATGCCGGCAGTAGAATGTTACCCCTCCTGTCTTGCTCGTGAATGCAGTAAGAGCCTGCCAAGGGATACCTACGGAAGATGGGCAACAGCGTCTTTCCCTGTATCAATATGTGAGTATGGCTACAAAGCTCTCATGGAGACTTATGAGCGAGGCATTTGTCCAGCAGTGGACATACTACGGCTGAGATGATGATGATAATGGCAGTTAATGCCAGCAATGTATTAAGGCTTACGATTTATATATGAACCAGCACCGTTCGCAGTAGACAGCTCTTATTCCGCTTGCTTCGAAGTATTACAATTAAATGAATTCACTAAAATCCAGCAAAGTTAGCACTCTGAGTTCTAAAACTCCGAATGAAACGGTTCACAGTCCATCAGGTGAACAGATAGAGAATGGCGCGAACTGTCCTCACGTGTCCGAACTAGCGCGATCTAGTTACAAGTAGACTGAGAGACAACAGTAAGCGACCAGGTATTATAAGTAGGTAAACAAGTACAAACAAAACACAAAAGGTGTTGCCTGTGCTGCCCTTTGTGTACTAAACTCTCAAAAAATGCAAGATTTTTCGAGACTCGGTTTCTATTTAAAGAAACACCTACATTAAGTAAGTAAGTGTGGAACACTAAGTTTGCGAGCCCGACACGCACTTGGCCAAAATCAGCATCAGCATCAGCATCCGCTGATGTCAAGATCAAAAATCAGCATCAACATCAGCCTCCGCTGATGTGTCAAAAAACCGCAGCAGCAACAACCCTAGTTGATACACGGAAAAACGCTGCTGCCCATCTTCCGGAGGTATTCCTCGGCAGATTCTTACTGCACCCTGTACAAGAGAGGAGGAGCAACATTCCACCGTCGGCACTTTCCCCTAACGACGACGAGATTATTTACCTCGCAGCTTTTTAGTATTTCTATATGATTGTTATAATTAACTGTAACTAATGTTATAATAATGAGGATACCTATTTTTTCGCTTTCCGTAACTAATCTACCGCAACCTCCTACACTGTAACTAGTTCAATCTAGTTAACGACGCTTGTAACCGGATCCAGGGCCGGAATGGACCGCTGTTGTCCAAAAGTTAAGGCGGGCAAGTATTTTCCACTCAAACTGTGGGCCACAGTGAAACTTGGGCTACATTGGTTTGATTTTAGCCTGGCTGCAATCTAATGGATGAGATATTTTTAGCACCGTTGACTGCTGGAGTATTTTTATTAGAGAGCCTGAATGTATTACATGGTACATCAGATAGTTTAAGCTGTTATGACATAATCATCATTATCTGAGCCTTATGACTTCCACTCATGGATCTCCAAGTAATCATGAGGGGGTTGTTGCCACACTCACCAAGCTAGGCAGGCGTTAGCGAGCGCATTACGGGATGTTTATACACGGAAAAACACTGCTTCCCATCTTCCGGAGGTATCTCTTGGCAGGCAACATTCTACTGCCGGCATCCCTCGCTATGACATATATGTAGAGCAGAATATGTAGAAAATAATACAATTTAGACCGTGGCAAAAAGCAAAAATCGACATTAATATGACATTTAAAAATAATCAATTAGAATCTGTAAATAACTTGACATTACTAGGTTTAGATTTAGATACTTACATTAATTGGAAATCTCACATAAATAAAATCAAAATACATACGCCTTACTAGAACCAAAAAAACTCCTCGCAAATTGCCCTGTCATCTTGTTATGAGTATGCACAAGCCAATATGGCATTATTTTATTCGGCAATAGTAGGTACTATTGCCGAATAAAATAATGCCGATATCGAAGACTTGATCATAATGAAAAAACCGATGCACACATCGAAAGTACGGAAACTTGTAGGCTCCACTTCATAAAATTAAATATACTAACAACTGCATGCATTTACATCTTAGAGGTGTGTTGCGGGTTCGATTCCCGCCTCAGGACAAATGTTAGTACCATCTGCAGATATTTGTTCAGGGTGTTCTGGATGTTTTTCTATATATAACAAAACATATCTATCTATGTAGTATAATGTATTAAGTATATCACTCATCTCGTACCCATAACACAAGCTCTGCTTAGCTTGGGGCTAGATGATGCTGTCTGAATTGTCCACCATTATTTACTTATTTATTTATGTTTAGTCAGGAAATTTTTAATGATGCCTGATCATAGGCCCGAAATCTTACCTTTCTTTTTATTGCGAAATCATAAATGCAACTGCCGCCTCCGCAGAATAGTCCATTCCATATTCGTGGTCAAAACACATCACCTCAATTTTTCCCAAATTTTCTATCAAATATTTTCGAAGTTACAAAAAGTTATGACTTAATTTCCTTATTAAGAAAAATATTATATAAAAATCTGCAATATAAATAAACATAACATAATAGAAGCCTTATTTGGTGTAATATATCTTACTATACTCATATAAGATGCAACTTAGGTACGGCAATGTACATTATGTTTTTTTTTCGGTACAGTTTTAAATACTATAATTTCGTAAGTAGACATTGCAGAACAGTTCTTTACAGAAGGAAAACTTATTCACCTACCACATTATCAGTAACGTTTTTACTGTACCAGAATAAGCGTGTAATAACTAACACTTTCAAATTAAACGTGAGATATTGAATTTGTAAATACTGAATATGGATGTAGGTATAAGTAAGCAGAGGTAGACCTGTACATTATGTTTTTTTTTCGGTACAGTTTTAAATACTATAATTTCGTAAGTAGACATTGCAGAACAGTTCTTTACAGAAGGAAAACTTATTCACCTACCACATTATCAGTAACGTTTTTACTGCACCAGAATAAGCGTGTAATAACTAACACTTTCAAATTAAACATGAGATATTGAATTTGTAAATACTGAATATGGATGTAGGTATAAGTAAGCAGAGGTAGACCTGTGGTAATGGGTTGGTTACCATTACCATCCAGAATGTCCTGTGTATACATATACTAACCTCACAGAACAGAAGGTATGTATGAAGAATTCTTGATGCAATGATTTTGACAGCGGAAGGATGATTGTTTTGATTAAGGCGGATGAAATGAAGAGTATTATTTACGAGACTGAATAAATTTAATAATAGAAAGATAGATACTAAATATTACAAGCAGTAGCACAGTAAATTACGGGAGCTGAATACAAGCAAAGTTAAGGAACGCTTGCGCAAGCTAGGTTGAATGTCGGCGGAATGTCAGGCCAGCGGGGTGAGGCGCGGGGCGCGCATGCGCCGCTGCACCGACCGATGGCGCCGAACGAAATCTGCATTACCGACCGACACGTAGCCAAGGCCCAAGTTAACAAGCGGGAGAATTTAAATATTTTGATACAAAAATGAATGAATGAGTAATGCAGACTTCGGATCGGTATTGAGTGGCGAGTACGCCACAGACCAAAGAAAATATGAATGGATCGCGTGAAAGATCATATGAGCGGTAAAGAAGTGAATATCCAGTTGACGTCTGATAGATAAGAATGAAAGAAGATCTGTATAGCCGACCCCACGTAATGTGCGATAAGGGCAGGGAAATGATGGTGATGATTAAGTTTGTATACACATATGGGGATTCATCATCATAATTTCAGCCATAAAACGTCCACTGATGAACACAGGCCTCCCTCATGGATCTCCATGAGGGGTAGTTGCCATACTCACCACGCTTGGCAAGCGGGTTGGTGAGCGCAGTGTGGGATGTTGATACACGGATAGACGATGCTGCCCATCTTCCGGAGGTATCTCTTAGCAGGCTCTTACTGCATCCATGGGCATGAGAGGAGGGGTATCATTCTACTGCCGGCACCCCACGGCTGATATATGGGGATTACTCACGTAATTTTAAAAAGTCAACGGTGTATTCCGAAAGTTGCGAAAGTAATGATAATTTTCATGAAATATCGAAACGTGTCCATTTAAACTTCGACGTTATAATAACTACGTGAGTAATTTCTTATTCACAAATTGTGTAATAACACCTTAAGGGCACAACTTTACCGCGACAAAAGCAAAGGACATTCGAGTTATATTACATTGCAAAACTAATAAAAAACAATAATCAACGACAATAAACTCAAAATAACATTACAATTCTTAACTGTAAAATATTTTTTCAATCGTTTGCTAGCTCGAGCTTAATAATAAGACATTATAATATGCGTAAAATATTTTTAATTTGGTAGGTCATTTTCAAAATAAGACCTACTTATATGTTTTAAGAAGTGGTCATTTAAGAAGTGGTAATTTTAAGAAGTGGTCATTTAAGAAGTAGTCATTTTAAGGAGTGGTCATTTTAAGAAGTGGTCATTTTAAGAAGTGGTCATTTATAATTGTGGTCATTAACCGCCGAAAGGATGTTGGTATCCTGATTTGTGCAATTTATAGTATTGTCAATTCATTATTGTACGTCATAAACATGATGAAATTGTTGAAACTATTATATCTTTAAGATCTTCATGTACCTACACAATTTCACAATAAAACTATTCTTATTTTATTCTTATTCTCGTTTGGCTGGAACTGCATTCGTTTCTCTTAGGGCTCAAGTTACTTTGTTATTATGTCCTGTTTAACAATTGTAATATAAATATTAATGAATTTTATATTTGAGCTTTTTGGCCGCAAGCTTTAAGCCCATTTGACATGGGGTCCGTATGTAGGTTTATACATATGGACCCTATACGGAAGATGGGATGACATTTTTTAATTGTAAAATATTTAAAGGTTCGTTTAGAAATTTTAAATTGTGATAAAACTTAAACTCAAAGATGTTTATATTTTAGTTGATGGGTAGTTGAAGATTTGTGGTAGAGTAGTAGTAAAGTAGTTGTAGACTAATTGTAAAATAGTTGTAGAGTAGTTGTAGAGCAGTAGTAGAAGTATTAATTAGTAGTATTGCCGTTTTTAGTCAAAAACGGTGTTTTATGAATACTTTATAGTTATGGGTAATCAGCTCAAAATTTTAAAAGCTTTAAATTACATTAAATATTAAAGCTTTAAATGATATTAAATATTCAAGCTTCCATTAGTATTCGATGGATCCATTTAGGTTTCTAATTTTTAGGGTTCCGTACACAAAGGGTAATAACGGGAGCCTATTATTAAGACACCGATGTCCGTCTGTCTGTCCGCTTGTATCTCTGTCACCGGGCTGTTTCATGAACCGTGGTAGCAAGACGGTTGAAATTTTCACAGATTATGTATTTTTGTTGCTGCTATAACACAAAATACTAAGAGAAGAATAAAATAAATATTGGAGGGGGGAGGGGGGGGGGGGGGCTCACAACAAACGTGATTTTGGCAGTTTTTTGCTTGATATTAATAACGGCAACAGATAGATGCTTGAAATATTCACAGACTATTTAGTTATACTTAATATTTGTTTTGAACAAGTTAATTTGCCAAATAATGTTACGGAATCCTTCTTGCGTGAGTCCGCTTTGCACTTGGCCGATTTTTCCTGTAAACTTCACTTTTTGCATTTGCACGTTTATTCAGCGGGGCGGCGATAGTTCAATAACCGTGGCTGGGAAGAAAAATAACATCCCTTAAGGACATAAATCATTTATGAAAAAAAATACGCTATAATAAGTTTCCCTCTGAGATAACCGAGCTATCGATTCATGGGTTTAAACTTTTTATACAACAAAATGGCATAACCTCATGGATCCCATAATAAGAATAGAGGTTTTAATTGGACGTTTTCATTAAAAAGTAAAAACTTCAAAAACAGTTCCCTCGAACCTTGTAGATAGCGTTAGTTTTCTTTTACTGGTAGGAACGACGATTTAAATCGTTATCGCCCTTACCGTAATGAGACCCCACCATTTTTTTCCATACGAAATGAGTGAGCACACTCATTTGGAAACAGTGCACCTGTGTTATTGAAGTGAAAACTTCTTATAGGGGGGTAAACCGCTTCGTTACGTAACGCGTTACGGCCCCAGTCTGTCTGGCTTCCCTTCTCCCTCTCACGCATACGGCAGTGGTAGGCAGGCTCCTCCTCTCACTCTAACCCGCGGCGCTAACCGTATTACGGACAGACGCTTTCTGTCAATATTAAATAGTTCAACTTAGATTATTTTATCACTTCTGTCGTGCGTCCCGAGACTCACACGCTTTTTTTTTCACGAAAGTTCGTGCAACATGATTGCATAATAAAATTGGTAACAATACAATTTTGGTTTATTGGCAAAACCAGTGTCAGTGCGCCGGCTTTATTAACATCACATTTTAAAGACGATGCCACATTTTTTAGTGTGAGGGCATATCCAGTAATATATGTATATTAGTCTATGGGCATATCTAACGATAACAAATTTTTGGGTAGGAAGCACAAATTGACAGTGACAGCAATTGTGATTAATCCCAAACTTGCTTTCTCCGCTTGCCAGCTCCATCTGTTAGGTTTAGCAGAAAACATTATTTTATTTTTTACTGAGGACGGCTCATTGATGGAACTAATCAGGAAATATATTTCACTTTCAAAATTAACGTGAGATATACTATTCATTTTGTAAAACGGGAATTACTCACGTAAGTACTCAATACTACGTGAGTAATTCCCGTTTTTACAAAATGAACAGGAAATATACCTCTATATTTCGAACTCAAGGAATTCTAATCTGAGCTAGATTAGAAAAAATATACTGGTATATTTTCTGAAGTCGGGATAAATGCGTAAAATAGCGTGTTATAAATGAATACCTAGTGCTGTAAATTCTGTTGGAACACTTAGCTAGTTAAAATTGCGTAAATTAGATTAAAATGACATATAACTATTCTGACTGGTCGACTAGCCTTGGACCGGGAAGTATGGAGAGAGGGACGGGAGGCCTTTGCCCAGCAGTGGGATCTTACAGACTGATTAGATTAGATTACATTAGATAATAACTATTCGGATAGAGCCTTTCTAAAATTAAAATGAAACAAAATTACCTAATTTTACGTAGACAGCTCTACGACGTTTATAAGTTAAACGGACATCTCTAATAATAATTAGCTTAAGAAAGTATAACAAAAAATGGCTACTGGTTTTGCTCATCATCATCTCTGCGGTAGGACTGTGCTGTCCACCTCCACTGCTGGACATATGTCTCCCTCATGGATCTCAAAAATCATGAGCTGAATATGCAGTGGGCCACACTCAGCAGGCGGGTTGGCGAGCGCTGTACGGGATGTTGATACAAAGACGCTGCTGCTAATTTTCCGGAGGTATCCCTCTTACTGCATACACGGGCAAGAGAGGAGAGGCATTCCAATGCCGGCACCCCACGGCACTAGTTTTATAGTAGAAAAACTAAAAGCAAAGGAACAAAACAGAGTAAAATACACAAAGGATTTCCTTTGAGTGTTTCCAACAAGCCGGAGTGTTCACTCGCTCGTCTGTTCCACCCGTTCTATTTTCAAATCGTTCCTTTTCCAACATTCGTTCTATTTTCAAATCGTTCCTTTTCCAACATTCGATCTATTTTATATGTTTATCTGTTCGTTGTTTGGTCTATTTTTAACCCTCGACCAAAGAGCGCTGTAAAATCATCACCATCAGTCTTTTTTAAACTTTCGCGATCACGACACATTATTAACACATATTTAACCGGGTATTTACGGGATTTATACCGGGAAACGTCGGGCAATAATAAAGGTAAATAACGGGATAAATACCTGGTTAAATATAAATAATAAATAAATAATGCTGGACAAATCACACAGCATCATCTACCCCAAGCTAAGCAGAGCTTGTGTTATGGGTACTAGATGACTGATATACTTAATACATTATACTAGGTATTTTTATTATATATAGAAAAACACCCAGAACACCCTGAACAAATATCTGCAGATCGTACAGACATTTGTCCCGAGGCGGGAATCGAACCCGCAACCCCTTGCGTCGCAGGCGGACCTTCGCCCGCTGCGCCAAAGAGCTCGTCATATGTGTATCGTTAATATGTGTTAATAATAATCATCATCATATCAGCCCGTTGACACCCACTGCTGTGTATAGGCCTCCTCTTCAGCACGCCAACGTATACGGTCCTGTGCTAGTCTCATCCACTGTCGTCCGGCAACGCTGGCTAGATCGTCCGCCCATCTGGCAGGTGGTCTGCCTCGAGGCCGTCACGCTTCCATCGGAAACCACTCTGTTACCGCCTTGGTCCATCGGCTGTCGTCTCGCCTGGCAACATGCCCTGCCCATATCCATTTCAAGCGATCCACAGGGTGATTACGTATCTCGCGATAGGTTATGCAACAGGCAATTGACGGCAATATTGCTGTCAAATGTCAATTCCTTGCTGTTCTCTTATACAAAATTGTCATTTGACAACAATAATGCTGTCAATTGCCTGTTGCAAAACCTGTCGCGAGAAACGTAATCACCCTGCCGGCATACCTAAATAAACAGTAAGATAAATAAATTAAATTTACTGGATGCTGACGGAGCCATAAAATGTCCACTGAGCACATGGATCTCCATGAGGGGTAGTTGCCGTACTCACCACGCTTGGCAGGCGTGTTGGCGAGCGCAGTACGGGATGTTGATACACAGAGAGACGCTGCTGCCCATCTTCCGCAAGTATCCCTTAGCAGGCTCTTACTGCATCCATGGGCATGAGGGGAGGGGTAGCATTCTACTGCCGGCACTCCACACGCTCATTACGCTTGGCAGGCGGGTTAGCGAGTGCAGTATGGGGTGTTGATACATATATCTCCAGAAGATGAGCAGCAGCGTTATTCCTTAATACACATAAAACCGGATGTAGTAAGAAACTGCAAAGGGATACCTCTGCAGATTCTTACTACGTCCATGGGCTAGAGAAGAGAGGCAACATTCTTCCGCCGGCGCCCCACTACACAAAAAGGTAACTCATCAAATCAATGTTATTAGAATTATTATTACATATCTTGTCAGATTCTACTACATCCGCAGGCAAGAGAGGAGGGGTAACATTCTACTGCCGGCACCCCGCTGTGTATATACACCCGACTGTGTGAAAAGTCCAGCATTATTTATTTATAGGATTGCTAGGCTCTATGGGGCTGTTCGTTTTGAGTTCTGTTCACTCGACTGTATGCAACCGCTGAGAGGCATCCCTGAAGCAGAATAGCGCGTGGTCTAAGCCGTGAGCGAATAGAGTTTAATTCCGACTCACTTTAAACTTATAGATGGATAGATAGATAGATAACACTAAATTGATCATCACATGTAGCAAAAAAAATATACCGAGGTATAATAACAAACAGAAATACAATTAAACAATTTTGGGCAATTCAACGGGTGGCCTTATCGCTGTAAGCAATAAGGCTAATGTTGCTTCTCCACAATTGCCCGTGGATGCAGTAAGAATCTGGTAAGGGATACCTCCGGGAGATGGGCAGCAGCGTCTTTCCGTGTATCAACATCCCGTACTGCACTCGCCAACCCGCCTGCTAAGCGTGGCGAATATGGCAACAAGCCCTCTCATGATCTTGGAGATTAATGAGAGGCCTATGTCCAGCTGTGGACGTAAACAACAATCCTACGGCTGAAATGATGATGACATTCTTTTGACCCCACGGCAATGTTCTGCTTATGTATGGTTAAAAAACACTATACAAATTAAAAACACATTTTCGTATTCTTCTTTCTCTCTTCTCTCTTCTGTCTTGGGTCGCATAACACACTTGTAGATACATTACGTTTTCGCTTCGCCGCGTTAAGATGTCTTTGAAGTATTCCGTTTATGAGGGAACTGTTTGTTTGTATGTACGTATGTATGTTTAATTACGCATTATTCGTCTTCAAACTTTGATAATAAAACAGTTGATGTGACGGGAAACGTTGGTGTATTGGTGAATTAAAGCTGCAAAGGTTCATTTTACGATTCCGTACGTTTATTTGTAATTAAATTCCACAATAAATAGATAAGGCCAGCGTATTGTTCCACTACGGATACCCTTAAAATTGGTTCAAACTTTGCAATTACGACAGGTGACGTAGGTAATGGGAAAATTCGACGTATTGGTGAATTCAATCTATAACAAACTCTCAACCGTGGGACTGCCACATCTACCTACATAGGACATAGGCCTCCCTCATGGACCTCCAAGATCATATCAGGAGGTTGATGCCACACTACGCTTGGCAGGTAGGTTGGCGATCGCAGTCCGGGATGTTCATACTCGGAAAGACGCTGATGCTTATCTTCCAGGGGTATCTTTGGCAGATTCTTACATCTACGGGCAAGAGAGAAGGTGCAACATTTGGCTCATGACCACGGCATTCACAAATTAATGGTCACCGCCTCCACGCAAAATAGGTAAGTACATTAACAGTCATAAGAAAATTCGTTTTGTAAAGTACCAGGAGACCATATTTATATAGGAGGTTCTAAATTTTAAAAGAAAACACAACAATGAAAACCCCACGGCACGAATACTTATTATATTAGTGAAACCCCGATCATTTGAAATTCGAACGCTCTACAAATTGACGACTAGTAAGAACCTATTTGGAATGCTTCCAACGGCATTATTTTGATTTACCCACCAGAGAACGGAGCAACGAAAGATAGAGGTGGCATGTGAGTGACTTTTCGTAAATGAATGAGTGAACGATTACGTTATGTAGACTTGGAACTTGGTGGTGTGTGAGCGACGTTTTAAAAAGTTTTTTATAATAGTGTAAACTTATAAAAGTTTAAGAGTAAGACCATTATGATTGACACATCGTAAAGTTGAAACCCCGAAAATAGCCATGTATGTAATGAAGGTAAGGAACCTATTCGCAAAAGTAAAAAAATCTGTAAGTGTTTATTATCCATGCGATTGAAAAAAGTTACTATAAGTTTGTCAAATTAAAGACATCAGTCCAATTAAAACCTGGAACACATTTGTTAATACGATTATAGGTATGCAAAGAACACGAATCATTAGCATGTGATTTTTGAAGTTATTACTGGACAAGCCGAAGAAAACTTGGCTGCAACTAGTTGGGAGAAAAGAACATTGTATTCCCATTCCCAATGAGTAACAGCCAAGCTTTCTTCGCAGCAACATTCTAATGCCGGCATCCCACAGCACGGAATTAAAGTTATTAGCTGCAAAAATAGTTTGCAGCATTTACCTCGCATCCTCGTGAAGAACACTAACATTACCGCATCAATTTATTCGCATTTCACGTTTTCGCGATAACATGTGTGACATTTTCATTTTATTAGTTTCATCTGGTAAAGTGGACGTTTATTTTAAAGTAAGTTCTGTTGAACAGTGTGTCTACCATGAGTTGATACTGTTAGATCGCCTGCCATTACTGCAGTCGTAATAGTACGTTACTATGACATCTGTCAGATTTCTAACTCATGGTACCAAATTCTAAGCAAATTAAGCCCAAACTACAGTCGCTGTAGTTTAGTTTAGTACTGCGTATTTTAGTATCAAACTATCCGCTAGAGGCGGAGTAACCTACTATTACTACTGTGTAACGGCAGGCGATCTAACAGTGACAACTCATGTTCGACACACTGAGCAAATTAAGTCCAAACTACAGTCGCTGTAGTTTAGTTTAGTACTGCGTATTTTAGTACCAAACTATCCGCTAGAGGCGCTGTACAGTTTTCATACATACTTTTAACTACAGTCGCTAGCGAGTATAGTTTGTGAAAACTCATGGTAGATCTACTGCTAATAAAGGTGCCTGAGATTTGAAAAGAAAGAAATAAGAAAAGAATACGCATTACCTCCGGCTACATTTTAATTCATCATCATCATTTCAACCGTTAAACGTTCACTACTGAACACAGGCCTCCCTCATGGATCAAGGGGTAGTTGCCATACTCACCACGCTTAGCAGGCGGGTTGACGAGCGCAGTACAGGATACTGATACACGGAAACACTGCTGCCCATCATCCAGAGGTATCCCTTAGCAGGCTCTTACTGCATCCACGGGCAGGAGACAAGGGATAACATTCTACTGCCGGCATCCCACCGCGAATCCGCAAAGTGTATGCGCATTTCACTGTCTCGCGATAACATTGTGTTTGACATGCTTGAGATACGCATTTCCTCCGGTTCAAATCATGTTTGTTGTATGGGAGCCCCCGTTAAATATTTATTTTATTCTTTTTTCTGTTATAGCGGCAACATATGTAAATACATGGGTTATTCGCAAAGTACTCCATTCTATTGTTTAAAAAAGATAAGAATCTCATAGATTAGTTCTCGATCTACTCCAAAGAATTTTTAAAATAAATTTGTAAATAAAAAATACTGAATTTTTGTGGCATCCTACTCCACGAGGTACCTGGGCTTGTTCTCAAACTGCTCCATCGAGAACATCGAATTATTAATTATTCAAAATAAATTTCGTTCTACTGCATTAGATGTTGAAGAAGTACAGTCAGTCACAGTATTTCTATAACAAAATTTTGCCAACAAGAGTTTCCTGTATATAACGTTCACGCATCATCTGTGAAAATTTCACTGTCTAGCTATCACGGTTCATGGGATACAGCCTGGAGACAGACAGACAGACGGACAGCGGAGTCTTAGTAATTGGGTCCCGTTTTTACCCTTTGGGTACGGAACGCTAAAAGTACCCCAAATTATGTATATTTTTTGTGTTGTTATTATTATATCTTTTATAGTTGTACTACGGAACCCTAAAAACATCATGGCCGAGACAAACATCTGCAGATAAATAAAATCAAATAAAGCTAAAGCTTGCCGTGGGGTGCCGGCAGTAGAATGTCACCCCTCCTCTCCTGCCCGTGGATGCAGTAAGAATCGGCTAAGGGATATCTCTGGCAGCAGCGTCTTTCCGTGTAAGAACATCCCGAATTGCGCTCACCAACCCGCCTGCGAAGCGTGGTGAGTATGGCAACAACCCCTCATGCACTTGGATCTCTAAGTCAATGGGGAGGCCTATGTCCAGCAGTGGTTGTCTTACGGCTGTAATGATGATGAAAGCTAAAGCTTACATTTTAACCCCGGGGACAAAGTGTGGTTGGCGGGAATCGAACCCGTAACACGTGCCACTAAGCTCGCCGTAAGTTACCTCGTCAAAACTTGCACTACGTTCCTTCCCATATAAAACTGACCATTACTTTTACACAAGAGTTCATTCCTAACGACGCCGTTTCATTCAACGCTATTTGTAAGAACGTTCCCGTTAACTCCGTGTTTTACGTTCATTCTAGAATGTAAATGCGGATATAAAAGATTGTAAATGACTGGATAGATGAAAGCGTTGAAAGGTTTCAGTAACTACTAATGAGATTATTAATATAATTAAATAATAATAATAATAATGTGCTTTGTTTTATTCAAATAATTGTATTTAAATTGTATTTAAAAATAATTGTATTTCGATTTAATTAATTAATGTTACCTGACCATTTCATATTGACATTTTATTGACATGTTTATTTTGTATTATTGATTTTAGTTTGTAGGGAAATTTTTGCTTGACTATTGTAAGTTATTTTTTTTTGTTGATATTGATTGATTGGTGTAAGTAGATTTTAATAGATTTATTTTTGGTCACATAATACAGAGTGATTACAATCATAAAGGAATTAGATAATGCCTGCAGTAGTTTTTTTATAAAACTGTGTTGCAGAGATTATCGCCCTCCTCGGAAAAACGTGGTGTAAGCCGTTCTAATAAAATGTATTAAATAAAATAAATAAATGAATAAATAAATTATTTACATCATCATCAGCCGTATGATGTCTACGCTAGACAAAGGCCTCCCTCACAGATCACCAAGTAGATCATAAGTGGTAGTTACACACCACGCTTGGAAGGCGGGTTGGCGAGCGCAGTACGGGATGTTGATATACGGAAAGACGCTGCTGCCCATCTTCCGGAGGTGTCCCTTGGCAGATTCTTACTGCATCCACGGGCAAGAGAGGAGAGGCTACGTTCTACTGCCGGCATCCCATTACTATTATAATACACCCTAAGTTGAACTCATAATTTCTCAACAGCTATTTCATAATGTTTGTTCAAAATCGGTTCATCATTTCAGCCGTAAAACGTCCACTACTGAACTAAGGCCTCCCTCATGGATCTCCATGAGGTAGTTGCCATACTCACCACGCTTGGCAGGCGGGTTGGTGAGCGCAGTACGGGATGTTGATATACGGAAAGACGCTGCTGCCCATCTTCCGGAGGTGTCCCTTAGCAGGCTCTTACTGCATCGACGGGTAGGAGAGGAGAGGTAACATTCTACTGCCGGCACCCCACGGCTATTTCATAATGTTTGTTCCAAATCGGTTAGCTACGAGTAAAGCTAGATTGTCTTTAGAGTAAATCTTTCAAGTTCAAGCACCTCTTTGTTCGCTGGCTCTTGTCTTGACCGTTATAATAAATATATAAAATAATAAATAAAAATGTATTTCGGTATCTTGTAGGTCCGCTGTAGGGTGCTGGCAGTAGAATGATACCCCTCCGCTCATGCCCATGGATGCAGTAAGAGCCTGCTAAGGGATACCTCCGGAAGATGGGCAGCAGCGTCTATCCGTGTATCAACATCTCATACTGCGCTCACCAACCCGCCTGCCAAGCGTGGTGTGTATGGCAACTACTTGGAGATCCATGAGGGAGGCCTGTGTTCATCAGTGGACGTTTTATGGCTGAAATGATGATCTTGTATGTAGGTCTTGTAGGTTACAATAACAGGTGAAAAGCACTAATTTTAAGCAAAATTTACTTGCCTTAGAGACAACAACAACAAGAATTAGAAAAGTAGGTTTTTAGGTTTTGTTTTAATAATGAATTAACTAGGAAGTTAACGTGATCAATGTTAACATTGTGCAGTTGGCAATAAAAATATAAAACTATAAATGGGTCAGGAGTTTGTCCACTAAAACACGATAAAATGATTCAGCAATGCAAAGCTAGACTGTAAATGTTTAAAGCAAACCTCATTCAGGCACCTCCTTGTTTGCTGGCTCTTAAATCTTGACCTGGAGTAAGTAATGCCATCTAGGTACAGTCAGCATATTATAACTGTAAACATTATTCGACGAGCTCTGTGGCGCAGCGGGCGAAGGTCCGCCTGCGCTGCAAGGGGTTGCGGGTTCGATTCCCGCCTCGGGACAAATGTCTGTACGATCTGCAGATATTTGTTCAGGGTGTTCTGGGTGTTTTTCTATATATAATAAAAATATCTATCTATGTAGTATAATGTATTATGTATATCAGTCATCTAGTACCCATAACACAAGCTCTGCTTAGCTTGGGGCTAGAAGGTGCTGTGTGATTTGTCCAGAATTATTTATTATTATTATAGGTACCAGTGCAGATGGCAAACAAAATACTAAAGCTATGTAATAATATAGCTTTACTGGCAATGAAATAGGGTGTTCCAATTGCAAAGAACATAATAAATGAACAAATCTCACTTAGTAGGGTCAATATATGTACGCATAACAACAAAAATGTTTTTGCAAAAATATTTTTTAATTTGGTTTTTTGCTCGTTTGTAAAGTAGGCTTTTAGGTTTTGGCTTTTACAGCCTTTCTACCCCAAGGTAGCGATAAGATATACATATATATAAGCCATATACAAGGTATATCATAATATCTGTACTACGCCGGAGGCGAGGGCGGTCAGACCCCATTGGTGATTAGTTTTGGGGGGGGAGATTATTAAAAAATCCTATTTTCAGTTTCCCATACAAAAAGTTTAAATTTCCTAGTGCCTAAAAAACGTGACAGCCCTGTCCGGGCAATCTATAACCTGGCGGGAGATTACTCGACGATTTATTTAGTAAATGCGTAAGTAATAATAAGTTGTGTGTATAGGTACCTCAACCTAGGTTTTTAATTAGGAAAGTTTCAAGTACCTCATATTTTCTCGCTTGTCAGATGTCTAGACGGCTTCTTATTTCGATTTCGTAGGTCATTCTTAGAAGGTACACAATCAATTTCAATTTCAATTTCATTTTCAATAGCCTTTATTCACAAACTTAAATCTAGCGTTACATATATATATTAAATTCAAACATCGGTAATAAGCTTGTGTTGCTTGCCAGCATAGGCCTCCCCCAGACTCTTCCACAGCTCGCGATCCCGAGCTTTCCTCCTCCACAGTGCGCCTGCTGACTCTTTAAAATCGTCTTCCCATCTTCGGAATGGTCTTCCTCTCACTCTCTTCCCTTCTCTAGGATACCATTCCGTGACATCCTTGGCCCATTTATTTTTCTTTGTTCTTAAAAGGTGACCAGCCCATTTCCACTTCAGCTTTTTAATTGTGTAAGTTATGTCTGCTATTTTCGTTTTCCTTCTTATGACTTCTAGGTTTATCTTGTCTTTTCGCCTTATGTTTAACATGCTTCTTTCTACGCTGTGTTGACATGTTTCGAGCTTACTTATGTTTTCTTTGGTAAGGGGCCATGTTTGGCAGCCATAGGTCATTATAGGGAGAATACAAGAATTGTATATTCGACTTTTAAGTTTCAGTGGTATTGTGGGATTTTTCGTAATTTCCTTTAGAGACCAGTATCTTTTCCATGTTGAGTTAATTCTGTTTTGAACTTCTTTGGAGGTGAGGTGTGTAGGGGAGATGATTTGTCCTAAATAAGTATATTCCTCAACGTACTCTATAATATTGTTGTTAATCATGATGGGTTGTTTAGTGGAGTTAGTCATCAGTTTTGTTTTTTGCACGTTCATTTTTAGTCCCACTTTACCACTTTCCAACACTAGTGTTTCCAACATTTCTCGCAGGTGATTCGGGTTGTCGGCCAATATTATAAGGTCATCTGCAAATCTTAGATGGTTGAACAATGCTCCATTTATTTTAATACCATATTCTGACCAGTCCAAGTTCCTGAACACATGTTCTAGAGTTGCGGAAAAAAGTTTAGGTGACAATGGATCTCCTTGTCTCACACCTTTCCTGATGTCGAATTTATCACCAATTCTTTCAGTTTTAATTCTTGCTGTCATGTTAGTATAGATGTTACTTATTAGGCGAATATATTTTGCATTTACTCCTTGGTCCGATAGTGCTTCCCAAATCTTGTTGTGCTTCAAAGAGTCAAATGCTTTGTTGTAGTCCACGAAAGCTATATAATAGGGCAGAACATACTCCTGGTATTTTTCTATAATTTGTTTAATTGTGTGTATGTGGTCCATTGTTGAAAAATCCTTGCGGAATCCTGCTTGTTCCATTGGTTGACTGTCATCCAACACACCCGTTATTCTATCCAGTATAATCTTCGAAAAAATTTTGTATAGGTTAGACATTAGACTTATTGGCCGATAGTTGCCGACATCGTCCCTTTTTCCTTTTTTGTGGAGTAAAATAATTGTTGAGGATGCCCATTGTGTAGGTATTTTTTCTGTGTTCAGAATTTCGTTGAATAAGGTGAGTAGGGTGTTCTGAGTGGCACAGAGTGAGCCTTTCAGAAGTTCATTCGATATTCCATCTTCGCCTGGGGCTTTCCTGCCTTTTTGAGATTGTATAGCCTTATATATTTCGTTTTGCATAATTTGCGGTATTTCTTCCTCCATGTTGCATCCTATTTTAGGTAATGATGGTGTGGTACTGTCTTTGTACAAGTCGCGGTAGTAGTCTGTTGCCACTTCTAGAATTTCGTGTCTTTTTGTCTTGGTCTTCTTTTTGTTTTGGTCTTTTACTTTTGGAATCCAATCGGTGGTTTCCTGCAGTTCTTTCCATGCCTTTTTGACTCCTCCCGTGGTTTCTATGTGGAATGCTAATTCATCTGTTCTTAATTTTTGTCTATGTTTCCTGATACATACATTGATTTGTTTGCTTATGTTTGAAATTTCTTTTCTGTTGATTGGCTTCTTCTGTCTCAAAGTTTGTCGTTTCATTATCAGCTCTTTTGCAGCTTCTCCAATTCTGTCTTTTGATGTCTTAGCTAGTGATGCTCTTTGTTCTGTCTCTCTTAGTTCATTCTCCAAAGCATTGTATTTTTCTTGTAGACTGTCCGTTTCCTTTATTTTGTGTTGCAGTGCTTTTTTCAAGGGATCTAAAATAATGTCTGGTAAGGGAAGGTGAAGTGGTTTTCTACTGTGACTTATATTTTTCCTAGACTGTTTCATTTCCAGACCATGGATTTTTCCTCGAACCATTCGGTGATCCGTATCAAATTTTAGTTGATTTATGATGTTGACATCCATGAATATCTTAGGTTTGTTTGTGATTAAGAAGTCTATTTCGTTTCTGACTTTGCCATTCGGAGAAGTCCAAGTCCATTTTCTTGTAGGTTTTTTGTTGTAAAAGCTGTTCATGATGCAAAAGTTATGTTCTTGGACAAAGTTTAGTAATCTTTGCCCATTGTCGTTGCGTTTTCCATATGAAAAAGGTCCCAAGAATTTGCTTTCATTACTCATTTGTTTGCCTATTTGGGCGTTCAAATCCCCAATTACAATAACAGTCTTGTGGGCATCCTCTATTGTTTGTTCTAGCTTATTGTAAAATGTGTCTTTTAATTCCTGTTTGGCAAGTTCTGTTGGCGCATATACTTGAACTATTGATACTGGGTCTTTATAGGTCGGTAGACTGATGTTGAGTACTGCTATTCTGTCCGAAACTCCAACGAATTCTTGTATGTTGTTTTTAAGGTGCTTTTTTACTAAGAAGCCAACACCATAGAGTCCTGGTATTTCGTTTTTGTTGTAGTAGAATATAAAGTCTTCATATTCCTCTATTTTCTCTTCCGACCTTCTTATTTCACTCAGGCCCAAGATATCCCATTTGATATCGGTGAGTGCGTGTTCAAGTTCGTATAGTCTCTCTTGAGTTCTCAGCGTTTTAGTATTTAGTGTTGCAATGTACATGTGATGTCGATTATTTTTGTCTGCTATGCTTTGCTCTTTGAGCGAGTCTGGGGGGTTTTGGTCTTTGACCCCACGGTGACCAACCGGATTGGGGAAATTTGGCTTTTTTGTGGACGTTTTATATATTGTTGCTGTTTTTCTTCGACTACCGATGTCTGCTGTATCCTATGCCTTGTTAGAAGTTTTTTCGGAGAGAGAATGAGATCTATGTCTCATATATGCAAAAGGATCGGTTCTGATTAGCTTCGCAGGAGCCATTATAGTCTTCTGCCCTCCCTGTTGTGAAGTTATTCTAGGGGATGTTGAATGGTCTCTCTTCCTTTTCTCATTCTCTTTCTTCTGTTTTACAATGACTTGATTATTTTTTATATAGGCTTCGTTCCCTTTTTCTCTTTCCTCCCTGAGTTGGCTTTGCAATTCTTTGCGTTTAAGTAAAGTTTCTTTAGAAAAATCTTCTGTTATGTGTGTGTTTGCGGACATCTTGGTTTTTTTCTTCAAAATTTCAATTTTTTTATTGTATGTTGTAAGAGAAATTAGTATTGGTCTAGTTTTACCTGTACTTGGTTTTCCGATTCTATACATTTTGTTGATATCATAATTTTCTACATTGACATCAATTTTTTCCAAGATTTTTGTGGCGATGCCAAAGAGCCCTGCATAGTTACCTTCCACTTCTTCTATTCCGTGGATTATGATATTATTTTTTCTATTGGTATCTTCTAATTTATTTATTTTTGTGTTTAGTATTTCAATTTCTAATTTGAGCATTTTGTTTTCTTCCAATAGTGGTTTAATTTTTTCGTCTATGCTCTGCATGATATTTGCCGTTACTGTATCTGTAATCACGGTTGTTTGTTTTTCCATTTCTTGTTTCATCATGTTGAATAGCGTCGACATTTCTTCTGACATTTTTGTAGCCATGTTTCGTAGAAATAAAGACGCGAATAATGATATTTATTTATTTATTGCGTAAAACGGATCGTAACTCTTCTTCGTTATGTTGGCGGCAGCGCGTCAATCTAATAGCGCTAACTTCACGTTTGTTTACAGTAGATTTGATGCGTGGAATGGAACGTAATTTTTATCTCTGTTATGTTGGTCTTACTGGAAACAAGTGCCGTCCGCGCTTACTTCGTGTATGTTTACACTCTTGATTGATGATGATTCGGTTTTTAGTAACCTCAAAATAATATTCACTGTGTTGAAATATCTTCGGAAAGCTGTGTCTGGTGTAAACTTGTTCTTGTATGTTCTTCACCGTCGTAAAAATGTGAAGTTGCGATTATCCCAGGTATTGATGGCTGCGATTTTTCCACTTTTTAGTTAAATAATCGAGAGCGCTTTGACAGGTACGTGTCGTAAGTTTGAACACCGGAAGCCGAAAAAAAGGTACACAATCATAGACAAGTAATTCACTCACTTCTAGCACTAGGTAGGTACATTTACACAAGGTACACATAATCACGAGATTGCACGGGACTGGTGATGGACGGCACGTGCGCGCGCGACGCTACCCGCGCGACGACTGTCGTTTGTCGTTGCTTTTCAAAGCGAGGCGACTTGCCGAAAGGCCACCTTTCGGCACGGCGCGGCGCGTTTGAGACAAAGAATTAAGATTTCTGGACAGACCGGACAGATTAACAACATTGAATAACGGAAAGACTGGTAAAGTTTTTAGATAAGTTTGCTGTAGTGGTCGCAGCGCTGTCTAGAAGTGGACATCAGGGGCTTTGAAGTCAGTCAGTAGGTTAATAAATCAACACACAAGAAATAACAAACAGTTGGAAAGAGGCATGACTGCAGTATCAAAGAAACAACCTAAAGTTTATTTCGCATGTTTAACTTCACCTAACTACAACCTTCAAATTGAAATGTGTGCGATAATTTATTATTCACATCATCATTTCAGCCATAAAATGTCCACTGATGAACACAGGCCTCCCTCATGGATCTCCATGAGGGGTAGTTGCCGTACTCACCACACTTGGCAGGCGGGTTGGTGAGCGCAGTATGGGATGTTGATACACGGATAGACGCTGCTGTCCATCTTCCGGAGGTTACTCTTACTGCATCCATGGGCATGAGAGGAGGGGTATCATTCTACTGCCGGCACCCCACGGCATGGTTCATTCACATAATTTACGACAACTTGCCCAACAACTTGCACATCATCTGTGACGATACTGAGGTCATCGTCCCGACAGCTAAAATTAGGGTTGTTATTGCGTAAAAAATCAGCTGTTCAAGTTGAAAGTTTCTTCAGAGTTTTTTCAGAGATACCAATCGAAATTCGAAAAGTCGTTGAACAAACGTTGTTCCTCGGGGGGTCTAAATCCCTCCCTTTTCGGATAGTACACATATTATGTTACAGTCTGTATAATTTGTAGCCGACTGTACCAAGCTGAATGCCCGGTTGTCCTGCGAATCGTGAATAAATAATTTTCCATCCTCTACGTTTTCGGCCATTACACTAAAGGGTTAGTGTCATGGCCGAAAACGTCAAAAATCGTCCAATGTCGCGCCGCTTTGCGTGGTGGCCTTCCTTCACTAAATAAGCCGTTTTCAGTAAAAAAGAATAAAGTGGTTGTGGAGCTGGCAAGCGCAAAGCAAATTGTGATTAATCAAAGTCAAGTGAAAGACAATAAGTGTTTATTCAGTAGAGCAAAACGCTACATAGAATAGTCAATTTACAAAAGAAGAACAAGACACATTTAAATTGAATAAAGCACATAATTGAATTCGTTTGCCAAGTGAGGGAAAGAAGCGAACAAGAGACCTCACTCGTTCACTTCTATCCACGATCAGATTGCTGTCAATGTCAAATTGTGTTTCCTACCAAATGTCTCTTCTCACTTTTCCCCTCCCATAAATTATTTATTATGAAAATATATATATGTCAATAGCATAAGGTTGTAAATATTGTAAATTTATAATTAATGTCTGTTTTGTGTATTAATTTGTGTATATATACATATTTAAATAGATAACTCTTATTAACTTGTGTTGTTTCAGATAAAATTAACCCCACTAAACCATTGGTCAATTCAAAAGTTCTAATTTCTAAATTTTTTCTTCATTTTGTTATCTGTAACCTCTAATTTGACTTTCTAAAGAACTTGACACTGGCAGAATTGTGTAAAACCAAACACAAAAGCTACAAAGAAAGACGAATAAGGAAAATAACCATAGCGCCATCTATAAGGTTCTAAGGAACTATTTTTAAAGTTTTTACTTTTTAATGAAAACTCATCAGTAGGAAAGGTAGAACTTATCCTAGAAATAAGATAATATTCTTGGTTATAATATCTACAATTCGTTGCCGACTGTGCCAAGCTGAATGCCTGGTTGACCTACTAGCATCCGACCACATCAAGGGCTTGCACGGAGCTAACGGGTTGACCGCAACCGTAAGTTTCCATTACGGTTGCCAGAAACCGAGACCGAAACAGACAGGTTTGTAAGAGCTTTGTTTGTTGTGTTCTGTGCCATAGATTAATATTAAAGAGTATAGATGTACAAGTTATCTAATCAAGAAAGTTTACACGGTTTATTGTTAAATTAAACCTTAATTTCCGTGGGGTGCCGGCAGTAGAAATAACCCCTCCTCTCATGCCCTTGGATGCAGTAATAGCCTGCTAAGGGATAGAATAGAATATACATTTATTTGATTCACAAAAAACAGCACAGACCGAAAACCGCATACATGTTTTGGAACATTCAGAAATCAAACGACAAAGAAAAAAAAAGGTAGGTAAAATTACAGGAAAAAATACAATAAAAAATTAACAGCTAAACAACATTTAAAACCTAGCTACGATTATGTGCTACCAGTTACCATTGTCTGCTCTGCTGCGAACCAAAAAGGAACAGTCTCAGCTTTGATGTTGTTGTTATTGATGTTGCGTAGGGCGGAGCAATGCTAGTTTTCAGACTACCAGGGATACCTCCGAAAGATAGGCAGCAGCGTCTTTCTGTGTATCAACATCACAAACTGCGCTCGCCAACCCGCCTGCCGAGCGTGGTTATATTTATTTATCACCCTGAGGTTACCAACTGCAATCATCATTTCAGCCATAAGTATGACAACTCGGAAATAGCGCATAAAACGTCCACTAGTGAACACAGGCCTCCCTCATGCATCTCCCACATCCAGTAGGTGAGTATGGCAAGTAAGGTCTGGTAGAGATCGCTCTTTAGCGATAAGACCGCCGATTGTCACATGATCAGTGTTTCTTTAGTTGTTTTATTTGTACTTGTATGTTTTAAGGTGCGCAATAAAGCATTTTCTATCTTTCTATGGCAACTACCATACGAGAGGTAGTTGGCATACTCACCACGCTTCGCAGATGGATTGGCATGCACCAGTACTGGATGTCGATACACGGAAACACGCTGCAACCCACCTTTCGGAGGTATCCCTTAGCAAGCTCTTAATTCAGGCATGGGAGGAGGGGTAACATTCTACTGCCGGGACCCCACGATACCCACTGCAATGGTGATGTCTTATTTTCAGAAAACTATGAATGTCACCTTTACGAGTATACTTTAAGGGTTACGAGTAACTATATCTTTAATTACCATGTCATGATATTTTTCCAGTATTATTTTCCGTTTTATCGTAGAAAATGACTCGTAAAAACAGTAGGTCAATTATAAGATTTTATTAATATAAATATTGCGATGTCTCGAATTGTTTAATAATCTTGGAAGAAAGCCAGGATATTTTTTAGTTGGTTCGTGTTGAAGTATATTGAAACACCAATTTTTAGGGTTCCTTATTGGAGTTGTGGAACAATAAATGTGTCTTTTTTGAACTTTTGCGATCACTACACATCAATTATCATCATTTTCAGCCGTAAAACATCCACTGCTGGACATAAGCCCCTTCATGGATCTTCAATGATCATGAGCGGGTCGTTACCATACTCACCACGCTTCGCAGGTGGGTTGGCGAGCGCAGAGGTATTGATGCCCGGGTAGATGCTGCTGCCCATCTTCCAGAGGTATCCCTTAGCAGATTCTTACTGCATACACGGGCACGAAAGGAGAGGTAACATTATATGCCGGCACCCCACGGCATTATTGGATTATCGGGTATTTATCGCGTTATTACCTTTATTATTATCCTGACGTTTCGATCAGATTGCAACTGGCCGTGGTAGCGGGAGGACTGTTACGCGATAAATACCCGTTAATCCAATATAGTAATATATTATAATTATAATGTACCAAATGAATACTTTTTGTAAAAAGGTAGTTTTTCTTAAGCTTGTAGGATTTGTTTTTAGATGGTCTAGTTTAGTGGCCGGTTTTCTTTGCTCTTCAAACTCATACATCTGCTCTTGCACGTGGTGTCCATTCAGTTCGTTCAGTTTGAGACACATACAGAGGACTATCACTTCTTTCTGGAATAGCTTTTGCTAGAGTACATTGTTAGACCGGCTGATGAAACTATCCTAAATTAAACCGGGCAAGAGCGAGTACTCGCACACCGAGGGTTCCGTGCCATCATACAATTTAATATATGTTATAGGCGGTTTATATTTGTTGGAGAACCTTGACAGCGCCATCTCTTGTCTGATAGCAGAACTTATGTAGATTTTTTACACTTTCGATGATTGCGAATCTTTTCAACCGTTTCATTAAACCAGGGGTGTACCCGGAATCGCTGAAAATCAGCAGTGTCACCACTCTATAAAGGAAGGCGCACGATATTGACACGTACCGGCCGGTATCTATAATTCCGGCCGTGGCAAAGGTGCTTGAAAATGGGCTTTGTTCGCGCCTTGTGGACTACCCAGCGTCAGGTCGTGCACTATCTGACCGCCACTCTGTAGGCATACGCCTCTGTAGGCGTATGCCTACAGAGTGGCGGTCAGATAGTGGTTGATCGTCCTGCTCTGTAGCAGGACGATCAACCACGTCGCTGACGCGTGAGGTTATCCGTCACGTACTGGGGGCCCGCGAGAGTAAGCAATCAATCAATCAATTTATTTCATTTCAAGCCTAAATTACAAAATCGATATATGGAAAATAATCAAGTAGAAGTACATCATCTACATTTATGGCTTGCGTTTATAAACTGGTCTACAGCACCTACACTAAGTGGTAAGACTTGTGTCGTAGGTGCTGCCTTCCTTCTAAGATTACAATATTGATAGTATCAAAGCCAGATTAGGATTTTATATAACCACGAATATAATTTATTAAAGGTAACAGTATATTAATATCATCTAAACTTACATACATAATAGTGATTGTAAGTAGTTAATTAGTATAATGTGCAATAATTTAATTTAGCAGCAAGTCGCCGTACTGTGCTGTGACCTGTCAAAAGCCTTCGATATGGCGGACCACGAGATCATCATGATCAAGCTTCGACATATAATAATTAGAATGAATTTTATGACATTTAATTTAATTCAATCTGTTTTACATGACATGTATACTAGGTAGGGTCTTGGTAGGGTCTTGAAAATTGCGTTGGATATGTAATACTATGTTTTACTTTATAAATAAATGATAGTATCAATCAATCATGATACTATTGTAATTATATAATACTATTATTATATTCTATTTCTGGTTACTACAGGTATCTGACTTACGTAAAATTTTATTTTTAATTGTGTACCGAAATGTTTGACGTGTATACCAATAAAATGAATCTGAATCTGAATATTTTTTAACAATTTCAGATATGATATATTAGTAAAAAAGTGTTTTCTTTAACCATTTCAAATTTCAAGTCGATAGCATCAGTAGTTCTCGAGATATCCATTTGTGACAGACAGACATACAGACAATGTGATACCATAAGGGTTTCTTTTAATGGTAACTTTAGCTAAATATTCCAAAATTGTTATTGTTTGCTACATTATTTAAGGAGTTCCTCGATTCCTCATGGATTCCATCATCTGAAAGTGTTTAGATAAAAGTGGGATCTAATTGAAAGTCTATTCAAACTCAAATGTTTATTATTTAGTCGTTTAAAAAAAAAGTTACTGCGGATCTGGAACGCTACTGTAATGTCAAACGGTTGTGCCAGAAGTGAGACACTCAGAATTGTGACCGCTAGTCACAGAAGCCAAAAAATAAGAAGAAGAAGAAGATAGAGTGAGGTTTCTTGTTCGCTTCTTTCGCTTACTTGCAAAAATCTGAAGCGAACGAATTCAATTATGTGCTATATTTAAATGTTTCTTGTTTTTATTTTGTACCTCTATATTGACTATTCCATGTAGCTTTTTGCTCTATTGAATAAACACTTATTGACTTTGACTTAGGTAGTAAGAGCCTGCTAAGGGATATCTCCGGAAGAAGTAGCGTCTATTGTGGTATCAACATCCTGAACTGCGCTCGCAAACCCGCCTGCTAAGCGTGGCGAGTACGGCAACTACCAATCCATCCATGAGGGAGGCCTGTGTTCAGTGGTGGACGTTTTACGGCTGATGTGATGATGATATTGACTTTAACTTTGACTTCGGGACCCAGGATAAGTTTACGTAAGCGCTTACACTTGCCACTGAAATATTCCGGCAAAACATTATTTTTTGCAGTCCAGACGAAGTTTTTGTAGTTTGGACGGCAGACTTTATTTTTTGTGCTCCTAGCCTACTTTTGTACTTTTATTAGTTTACTTGGTGTTTGTTTTGCACTAGTGGCTTCTAATATTTTTGGAAAATAATCCGTAACAAGGTTTATATATATCCATTCTTATGTAGACGCTGGATGCGGCATGCTGAAGACAGGGTGAAATGGCGCAGATTTGGGGAGGCCTATGTCCAGCAGTGGACTAATATATACTAATGATGATGATGATGTGACCCTTTACGGCGTCAAACAGATTGACTAGGGATTAGATCGGTTCCTTGTCAGTAACGACTTACCGTGTAGCTTCGGACTCCCCCGTAATAAAAAAAAGTAAGGCCTTTGCATCTATTACAGATGATTTATACAACGTCAGCAACTGGTAATCATGCTGTACGGGACGCTGCAGTGCCTGGGATATTGTTAGATGGATTAGGCTTGCCCAGCACCTATACCATCCTCTCAGCTTAGTCAGCTATTATTTATTCAGAGGAAAGAACAGGTCAATACGTCTGAAGCTAACTAAGCCGCGGATTTCCTCACGATGTTTCCTTCACCGTTAAAGCTCGTTTTAAGTGTGCACATACATTTTTCAAGACAGAAAAATCCATTGGTGCACTGCCGGTATCGAACCCACGACCTTTGGATTGAAACCTTACAAGTTTAATTAATTTTAAAATAACGCTAAAAAAATTTTTACTTCAGCGACAAAAAGAGCAGGAAAATCTTCAACAAGATATTAGCATTCTATAACAGATGCATATTAACATGGAGCATATCTAGTATAGGAAATTTTTGTGCTTTGGATAAATTACAATAGTCTCTCTTTTTATTTATGTTTTTGTTTTGGCGCATAAAATATAATGTTAAGTTTATGAATCAGTTTTTTGCACAACTATATTTATATTTATTTTACACTGTCCGTTCTAATTTGTATAGTTTTAAAACCGGTCCCAAAGGCCTCAACGGAAGACCAGCGCAGGTTATCTTGTAACCTGTATAATGCTGAGTTGGGACCATTTTGCAGCCTTTATTTATTTTATATAATAGTAAAATTAAGTTGTAAGCTTGATAATTAACTTTTAGTATTATTGTTTCTTGTATATTTTGCCTTTTAAAATGTGTACGTTTTCTTGGTTGCAAATAAAAACATTTGATTTGATTTGATTTGAAAGTCGGGGGTACATCCTACTCGGCCAACACGGCTACAAATAAAGTTACTACAAATAAAGCCCGTAATAAAGTTAACCATTAAAGGCTTTGTAAGAAATATAAATATAATCTTCAAGGATTGCGGAGGGTGCGGGAGATTTTTACGACCTCAAAGTACATAGATGCGTGTTGACTATTGAAAATGATATTAAGTAGGTCTACCATCAGTTTTCACAATAGTCGCTAGCGAGTATAGACTCGCTTGTGTACAGTCCTACGGCTTTGATACAGCATCAGCTACTGACATTATTGGAAAAAGGACGCTTCAGTGTCTGAGACATTGTTAGATGGATTAGGCTTGCCTAGCTAGCACCTATACCATCCTCTTAGCTTTGCCGGCTGTTAGTCTAATCTACTGTTGGCACACTGCTGGATGCTGCATCTATAATCGATTAAAGCCCTCACTTTCTTCTAATAGCTTTCGTAGAATTAATTTCATTTCAAAGAAAAATTTTAACTCTTTTTTGCAGATGTTTCTGTGCTTTAACACAGAAACATCCAGTTCCCAAATGTTCCTGCTGTATATGAAGCGAGTTTCAAAAGGCCAGTTGGAGTGGACTAACTAGGTTTGAAAAACAGCTCGGTGATTTCCGATTTAATACCGTATTTCCTCTTTGCAGAGTGCAAAATGCGTTAATTTCCGCCCGACACGAAATGCATCGATTACCTAATGGTCTACCTGGTGTGTGGCTTGAAGCATGAGGGGAGCGATGAGCTTAGCGTCTTGTGATGACTATCCTTATAATTTTAGGCATAACACTAGTATAGCCGCTCGTTTGGTTTTGGTCAGTTTACTTACCAAGATTTTTTAGCCGTTGTTTGGTTTTGGTTAGTAAACTGACCAGTGATTTAGCGTTCCACTAAAACAATTGTTATTTTTAAACTATAGTGTTTATCGACTTTTTGTTTGTTTTGGAGCCTTCTGAATGAAGTTGACAATGACAATAAGAAATAAAATTTACGTCACCCAAGAAAAAATAATTTAATTCGATTAAATTAAAATTAAAAAAAAGATTATACATAAAAAATGCACTTTATAATTACGATTAGAATAATATTTTGTTCTTTTATAATACGTATAAATATGGTCTTTTTAGGGTTTCGGTCCAAAATGCTCAAAAAGAACCCTTATAGAATCACTTTGTCTGTCTGTCTGTCTGTCACAAGTGGATATCTCGAGAACTAATGATGCTAATGACTTGAAATTTGAAATGGTTAAAGATACCACTTTTTTACTAATATAGCATTATATGAAATTGTTACAAAATATTCTAATAATGATTGCAAGCGGAGGATAGGGGGTCTCAATTTTTTTAAGTGAAGTTACTAGGTCGTGTGGCGTATCATATGAAAGGTATTCATTTGCACATTAATAAACATTTTTTAGTTTTGCTTTAAGCTGTATAGTTAGTGACTTATTTACAATTACTCGCTCTGGCCCGATTTATTTATGCTAGGCATAGTATTTTAGGTGGATAAAACCTTAACAATAGCTGGGATTTATTTGTTATTCATGAGTTATAACCTCCAATGTTTGTTACTATTGACGAATTTCTTTATAGGCCAACTTATCTTAAATTACTTACTTAGGTACTGACTAGATGGTAGGTAGGTATGTACATATATAACTGACAAACTTGTCAACAGCGCCAAATACTAGTATAATTTATCGGTAAACGCTAACAATTGTCTTACCAAATATGGCTCGAGATATGAATGCCCTGAAATTCTATTATTCAGAAATTATTCATGAAAAGAAATAATGTTATCATATCAGACAGGCACGGATTCGAAGAAAAATACAGGCTTATCATACAAAAAATACACAAAAATTTGAGTCAATTGCGTCTTTTTGTACAACTTAATGACGAGACAAGCCGATGGCCTACTTGATGTAAAGCAGTAACCTCTACCTATAACAACTACAATACCGCGGTGATCACGGTCACGAAGCATATCCGTCACACTGAGACGGAGTTGTAAGATCTCATGTGCCCGTATTTTCAATTTGTATAGAGGTAATACTGGTTAACGCGCCAAAACTTTCTTGTTGCTCAACCCGCTACGCTTATCGCTGCGCTCATACTCCGCCCAGAGCCTTGCCTGTACTGCACACTAAATTGACACCGTCTTCAGCAATATTGTTGGTGCATTGCGGAAGGCCCACGGCGAGATTGCATTTCAGTCGTTATAGTTTATTGTACGGTACGAGGCGGTCTAATTTGTCGGCGTGTGTCGGTGCATGTCGGCCATTGTCGGTGTTGGTGAGATCTTTCTTTGCCGCCATTTGCAGCTGCGCTCGTATTTAGTTCTGTTTTAGGGTCCCGGACAAAAATTTTGAAAGGGAACCCTTATGTGAACCTAATTACTGATAAACAAGAATTGGTACGGGGAACCAGAAAAGGAGGCGAAGGCCTCAAAAGGCCACCAAAGGTCAAAAATGTCATTTTTGGGTTTTTGGACGTTTTCGGCCATTTGAAGACTTTTATTTTTTTATTTATTTTGAGGAAGACCAACAGCTATACATTTATCAAATAGATATGAATAATATGAGACATAAAGCCAATTAAAGGTCCTCAGGGATAGCAGACCTTTTGAGGTCACAATAACTCCGATCCCTGTGACCGTCACCAAAATCAATCAGTACCCTTCTCTCATTAAGAAGGTGCTAACAAAAAAGGTTTCATGTAAATCGGTCAACGCGTTCGGTTGTAATCGTCTCATACACAGACAGACAGACAGACAGCGTTATGCATATTAGGGCGCTTCGCCCCCTAAAAATACATCCTAGGTAATAAATAACACTTTATTGTCTTAGAACTTGTTAAACTTTCGCGATTTGTTAACATATTATTAGTTTCTAAAAAATACAGTATTTTATCGCGTACCTTTTGTATTATTTTTCCGATGTTCGATCGGATTGCACCTGGTCGTGGTCGCGGGAGGACTGAAGTTTCTGGGAGCTACTAATTGATGGTACGATCCACGACTACCCTTCTTCCCGTCCAGTCTTCAAAATCATAAACGTCCCGGTTCATTCAACGTCGGGAAAATAATAAAAAAGGTACGCGATAAAATCTTGTATTTTAAAAACTACTGTTACTTCTGTACTCATGTACTCTGTTAGCCTGTATTATCCCATTTTTAGGCAAAGGCCTCCCCCCATTCCCTCCACTCTTTACGATTTTGCGCCACTCTTTGCCATTCTAAAACTAATAATGCTTTATTGTCTGTGGCCACTTTTTCTTTGAACGGGCTGTGACGTCCTGTAATTAAATAAATAAATAATGCTGGACAATCCACACTGCATCATCTGGCCCCAAGCTAAGAAGGTTTTATTTATCTTGGATTTCAACTTCTAATTAGGGGAGCACCTGACTAATAACATTTTTTAGGCATTATTATTATGTACATTATGTGTAACCCTGTGTTGGATGTCCTATCATTAATAAATAAATAAATAAAATGTGTGCCTTTGTCTGTATTTCCGTCTGTCACCGAGGGTATCTTGGGGCCTAGTGATGCTATCGACTTGAAATTTTAAATAGTATCAGATAACAGTAGTTAATGCTTATTCACTAATATTGCATCTTTGATTATTAATCTGTTATCAAAGTATTGCATTTATGAAGTGTTGAAGAATATTATGATTGCAAAGGGGGCGGAAGGGGGGTCTCAAAAATGTTAAGTGGAGTTACTAGATCATATGGGATATCACATGAAAAAGCTTCATTTGTATATTAACAAACACGTTTCATCTTGGAGATCCGTAAGGGAGGCCTATGTCCAGCAGTGGACATGGATAGCAGTCCTACGTTTAAGATGACGGAACCCTCGGTGCGTGAGTCCGCTCGCTCTTGGCCGCCCTCGGTTTTATTTATCTTGGAAGTTTCAACTGCTATTTCTACGAGCGCTAGGTTTTGCTATAGGTGACAGACGAACGATTCCTATTTCTTTGTTTTATGATTTCACAGACATTAAATTCTCTATTTATATATAAATTATGAACTTTGGCTGCTTTTCAATCTCAAAGCAGGACGTTCAAAAAAGTTAAACGGAATGTCATTGAATCAAAAGTGGAGTTTTGCAAATGTAGCCTCGTGCACGCGAAGAAACAATAAGCCTTTTCAGTATAAGAGAAGAATACATTTCCGATTGAACCCAAATATTTAAATCGTTAAATGTTCTCTGACACCTAAAACTGTGGCATTATCTTTATAATTTTACTTTTACATAGCTCAAAAAGAGTTCTGATATGACACTATGCTTGGCTTGTCTGTTTTTGGACTGGCTTTAAAATTAATTGTATTTCATTTGATTCTTTCAACCCCCATTATATCATAATATTTATATAGAAATTTTACTTACTTCTGTTATTAATATATATATAACCGGGTATTTATCGCGTAAATTACCTTTATTATTTCCCGACGTTTCGCTTGGATTGCACCAAGCATGGTCCCGGGTAGACTTCTGTTGTTAGTGCCTTCTCATTTTTTCTTGCACGCCCAGGTTGACTGGTAGAAAATGCTATTAGCATTAAGTCCTCCTCTGTACATTGTTTTTGTGCACAAAGTATTAAATAAATTAAAATATATCATGAATGGCTCGACCGATTTCTATATAAATTTCAGTTTTGCATCTACACGTCATTTCTTTAATTTGATACCAAACTCGGGTGTATTTGGAAACATTCGATTATTGATCCCCTCTTTCACCCCCCATATCTTGTAAACTTCTTAACAAATTTTGATAAAACATGTTTAAGAACCAGCGCCGGAAAACCAGCTTTCAAATAAAAACTGCATGCAAATCGGTCCACACGTTTAGGAGCTACGGTGCCACACACAGACACACACACACACACACACATAGCGGTCAAACTTATAACACCTCTTTTTTGTCGGGGGTTAAAAAACCAACAGAAATAAATAATAAATAAATAATGCTGGACAGATCACATAGCATCATCTAGCCCCAAGCTAAGCAGAGCTTGTGTTATGGGTACTAGATGCCTGATATACTTAATACATTTTACTACATAGATAGATATTTTTATTATATATAGAAAAACATCCAGAACACCCTGAACAAATATTTGCAGATCGTACAGACATTTGTCCCGAGGTGGGAATCGAACCCGCAATCCCTTGCGTCGCAGGCGGACCTTCGCCCGCTGCGCCACAGAGCTCGTCGAGAAAGAAGGTTATTTATTATAGGTTAGGTTATTGTCATTTTTTTACACACAAATTCTACAGCGAATCTGGCTGAAGATTCTGAGCCAAACACCAGCTCTCAATATCCAAACACATACAGGCGCCGCAATATGTAATTTACAACTTTACGTACAACGTTATCTGTGTCCAGATTGGCTGAGCGACTGACCTCAAACTGAAATGGAACCTTGGCTGCGTTATCAATAAAAACAACAAAAAATCACTAATAACTTCGAACATCTGCCGTGGGGTGCCGGCAGTAGAATGTTACCCCTCCTCTCATGCCCGTGGATGCAGTTAGAGCCTGTAATATGGGCAGCAGCGTCTTTCCGTGTATCAACATCTCGAACTGCGCTCGCCAACCCACCTGCCAAGCGTGGTGAGTATGGCAACTACCCCTCATGGAGATCCATGAGGGAGGCCTGTGTTCAGTCGTGGACGTGTTGAAATGATAATAATGATGAACCTCTAACATTTACCTTTACTTTCATTACTTGCTTCCTAAATTTACTTCCTTTTTATTACTTTCAGTTTTGCATTCTACAGAACATGCCCTTTCATTTGACACCAAACTTGGGTATATTTGGAAACATTCTATAATTCATCCCCTCTTTCAACCCCATGTCTTGTAGACCCTAGAAATTTTTATGAACGCCGCTAGAAAACCTACTTTTAAATAAATAAAATTGCATTCAAATCGGTCCACTCGTTCAGCTATGGTGCCACAAACAGACACACACACACATAGCTGTCAAACTAATAACGCTAAGTTCGCCGGGTCAGCTAGTTAGATATATGTACATATGTTAGCGGATTTGTTACTTTATATTTATTGTCCATTTAGATATGTTCTTATTACTAGATATAATAAATTGTGATCGCGAAAGTTTACGAAAACTATGGCAGAGGTAGTTCTTTTAAATATCACTAAAAGCTTTCCTTACAGTACTGATACCACCATAGATTAAATAAAAACTGGTCCACGGTCCGACATAACAATGCATTCTCTATAAAGGTCGCAGGAATATGCATCAGTTCCTGGGAATTTTTAGTTTGAGAAGTTATGAGTTGTGACTTGTGCCAAGTGAGAAGATTATGGCAAATCCCGGATTTGAAAGAAAGCTCAAGTCCAAGAGTTGCTGTAGATATGTTACAAAAGATTGTACAGCATATAACATTTCATCATTATTATTTCAGCCGTAAAACGTCCACTACTGAACACAAGCCTTCATGGATCTCCATGAGGAGTAGTTGCCATATTCACCACGCTTTGCAGGCGGGTTGGCGCGCACAGTACGCGATGATGATACACGGAAAGACGCTGCTGCCCTTCCAGGGGTACCCCTTAGCAGGCTCTTACTGCATCCAAGGACAAGAGAGGGAAATTCTACAGCCGACACTTGATATACGAAAAGATGCTGCTATCCTTCCGGAGGCATCCCTTAGCAGGCTCTACAACACGGAAAAGAGAGGGAAATTCTACAGCCGGCACCCCATATCTCTATCTTCATCATCATCTCGTATTCTAGGCTGGTTTAAGTTTATTTACTGATAAAACGCTAGTCTTATCTATAGTTGAATTGGAAACAGCATGTGATTTTAGGCTACAGTCAAAGGAAAACATTGGCACTCTCGCGTCCCGACCAGGACTCGTAAATAAATAAATAAAGTTACACGTGAAATTGCGATTCCTTGGGTAGGAATATTTTGCTCCTTTTCCTATAGGGAGGATTATAACACGTGTACTAACCTGAAAGGTGTGGTTTCAGCCCATGAAAACCAGTATAATAGTTTTAAAAGGTAAAAAAATCAGGTATTCTTATTTAATTTTTCATACTTATATAATGTATATAGCCTTAGCCGTGGGGTGCCGGCAGTAGAATGTTACCCCTCCTCTCCTACCCGTGGATGCAGTAAGAGCCTGCTAAAGGACACCGGAAGATGGACAGCAGTGTCTTTCCGTATATCAACATCCCATACTGCGCTCACCAACCCGCCTGCCAAGCGTGGTGAGTATGGCAACTACCCCTCATGGAGATCCATGAGGGAGGCCTTAGTTCAGTAGTGGACGTTTTACGGCTGAAATGATAGATAGATAGAAAATACTTTATTGCACACCTTAAAACTAAACATAATAACAAGAAACACCTAAAAACAAAGTGAAAAAAAATGATGATGATGATATATGTATATATTTTTTTGATTTATAATTTTAGTAGATGGTGTGATGTGAAAATGATCCTGAGGTCATAATCGTTTTTTTTTTCTTTTTAAAAAATACCTACAGCTGTAATTTACCAAAATAATTATATGTATACGTTAACATAATGTGAACAAGTTTTTTTATTTTATTTTACTCCAACCTAAAGCCATCACTTATAGAAAAATTGGTGTATTTTATACAAAGATAAAAAATAATTATCAAATGAAGCAAATCATAATTTTATTGTTTTAACAGCTCCTAATAGATACCGGACTGTTTGTATTTCGTGCGACAGAGATAACGCTCTACGAAGCTGAAATTAGCCGATTGTCTCTTTCCAAAGGTCGATGTGCAATATTTATCGCCGGGTACTGTAAATATTAGTAGTAGTAGAACTTTTTGTGAAAGGTTCATCCGGGGAAGTACTACCACCATACCTATTTCTGCCGCCAAGCAGTAATTCTTCATTCAATGTTCCGGTTTGAAGGGCAAGGGGGCCGGTGAAATTACAGGTACAGTATGAGACCTTACAACTCTGTCTCAGGGTGACGGGCGCGATTCAATGCAGCGTTGGTCACGTGCTTAGTGAACGTGATCACAGCGGCATTGCAATTGTTATAGGTAGAGGTTACCGCTTAACATCAGGTGGGCCTTCGGCTTGTCTCGTCATTTAGTAGAATAAAAAGAAAAAAAAATATTCCGTAAATATCGCATATAACGAACTGGGTTGTTCATACAACTATTTTACATTTCACATCTATCCGCGACCCGAGCCCCGGGCTATGTTGGTTTCGTTTTGTGAAACTCGATTTTTGGGTGAAAAACTCTGTAACTAACAAACCTTCCGTTAACTGTTATATAGCTTTTTCCAGGGACTATGTCACACTAATAATAATAATAATAATAATAATAATGCTGGACAATTCACACAGCATCACCTAGCCCCAAGCTAAGCAGAGCTTGTGTTATGGGTACTAGATGACTGATATACTTAATACGATATACTACATAGATAGATATTTTTTATTATATATAGAAAACATCCAGAACACCCTGAACAAATATCTGCAGGTCATACAGACATTTGTTCCGAGGCGGGATTCGAACCCGCAACCTCTTGCGTAGCAGGCGGACCTTCGCCCGCTGCGCCACAGAGGTCGTCATGCCACTAGCCCATGTTACAAGTGTATTTTATTTTTATTTTATTCGGAAGACAAAGAGTTTTATAAGCATAATAGTTAACTTATTAGTATTCAATGGAAGAATACTTCATCATCGTTATCATCATCGCCCTAGGATCACTGCTAAACATAGGCCTCCCACTTAGGTGGTTGTTGCCTCATAGATCTCCATGAGGGGTAGTTGCTATACTCACCACGCTTGGTAGGCGGGTTGGCGAGCGCAGTACGGAATGCTGATACACGAAAAGACGCTGCCGCCCATCTTCAGGACGTACCCTTAGCAGGCTCTCACTGCATCCACGGGCATAAAAGGGGAAACATTCTACTGCCGACACCCCACGGCGATATAAACTATTCCTCTGAATTTGACTACAACGATGCTGTGTTTTCTCGGTTTTGAAAGCTAACTGGTCCCGATCGATAGTTACAGGCGCCTCTAGAATAATTCATAACGAGAGCGTGAACTTACAGTGAAACTGGACTAGTAAACATCAGCAGGTGTAGCATTGAAGCATTGGAACCCACCCTTTCGGGTGGGCTCCAATGCAATTTTATCTTGAATCTTCAAGTTCCACATCGATATTTTTGACAGGTGTCAAAAATGACACAATGTCAAAATTTACCGAATATTTCTTAAATGACAGATGTCAAAAATGACAGAATAAAAAAATACAGATGACAGCTGTCAAACTTGAAATGGCCGCAACTCGACAACTACTCAGCCTAGATATTCCGTTTAGGGCTCAAATGAAAGACATTGATGATACTATGTAGTATATTACGTATTACGATCTATGTATTACGATCTATGTAGTATAATGTGTTAAGTATATCAGTCATCTAGTACCCATAACACAAGCTCTGCTTAGCTTGGGGCTAGATGATGCTGAGTGATTTGTCCAGAATTATTTATTTTATTTATTTATTTATACCTACATTTTCGATGACAGCTGTCAAACTTTAAATGCCCGTAACTCGATAACTACTCAGTTAACCTAGTGAGAATTTTATAAAATGAAAACTCTATATGACACAATGCTTTGTAAGGGGATGTTGTAAGAAATGTTGTTTCTAAATATATTGCGAAACTGTCAGGGCTTCTGAACCTATTTGTGGTAATACAGATGGATGCCAATAATCATATTATAATACACACTATATAATAGTAACTAGAAGTCGCCCGCGGTTTCACCCGCATCTTTGGTTACTGCTCCGCTCCCGTAGGTTGTAGCGTGATGTTATATAGCCTATAGCCTTCCTCGATAAATGGGCCATCTAACACTGAAATAATTTTTCATATCGGACCAGTATTTCCTGAGATTAGCGCGTTCAAGCAAACAAACAAACAAACTCTTCAGCTTTATATATTAAGTATAGATATACATAGATAATCAGTTCACACTTAACTTGAATTTATTTAGGTTTTCTTTTCCAGTGACACTGTAGTTCAATATAACTTGTTAAGCTTTCGCGATGTGTTAACATATTTTTAGTTTTAAAATTACAGGATTTTATCGCGTACCTTTTTTATTATTTTCCCGACGTTGCGAACACATTTCAGCGTTCTTGGTCGCGGGAGGACTGAGTCCTAACTGAGACTGGAACGCGATAAAATCCTGTAATTTTAAAACGAAAAAAAAAGACATTGTAGTTCAACAGATAGTTTTACCCTGACCTTATTGCGAAGTCGTATCTCCTTGGCGCACGGACTTGATAGAAACTTTAATTTATTCATGGAACCAATACCTGACTTCAGGTGTGCTGTTTACCTTTTCCTTGCCGGTTTTGCATCACAACACTATCATCATTACCTCAGCTGTAAGTCGTCCACTGCTGAACACATGCCTTAATGGGCCTACATATTTATATGTTATGGATACCTACATTTTTATAATGTATAATATTTGTTTTTACAATTCTTTATAGTAAAAAATGTATAATGATGAGTTTAAAATTAAATAAAGTGGGATAATAATAATCTTCATTTTTAGCAACATGAAAAGCATACAAAATAGTAACTTATCCCATATAATAAATACCTTAGAGATATAAATATAAAAAAAACATACTCAACACTCTTAGCAGGCAGGTTGCTGAGTGCAGTACGAGATATTATACACGGATAGACGCTGCTGCCCATTTTCAGGGGGCATCCCTTGGCAGATTCTTACTGCATCCACAGGCTAGAGAGGAGGGGCAAATTTCTAATGCCACTACCCTACTACATGGTTAACATTCACAAATATTTTTTAATTTCACTAACATTGTCCGCTCATGTTCGTCATAGCGTGATGTTGTATAGCCTATAGCCTTCCTCAATAATTCGGCTACCAACATCGAAATTATTTTTCAATACGGACCCGTAGTCCTTGATGATAGAGCGTTCAACCAAAAAAACTCTTTAGCTTTATAAAATTAGTATAGATTTTACAATTTACAACTATATTTTATGAAGACGTGTTTTGACTCAAGACCCACTCTTCCAACACTCGCTGTGTTTATTCTCTGGCTAACCCTCATACTATTCAAAAGAAAAACAAAAATCCGATAGTCGGAAAATCGTATAAAAATATCATAGAGCAACCCTAATAAAATAAACCGCTCCGGAATCGACCGAGAAGTCAATACATAACACTTCATACAAAATTGAAACAAACAAAGAACCAATATAAGTTTTAACACCACGGATATAAAGATCAATTTACATTGCAGGCTTAGGATTAAGCGATACACACCGCCGTATTATTCGACGAACATATTGGGTACTTTGTTGGAATATGGCCGTATTCGTTTATGGTTATCTTCTATTTTGTTTTGGCTTTATTACACAGTTAAAAGAACCATGCATTACGGAATTCAAATGTTTTTTTAGGGTTCAATATGGGAAGTTAGATAAAGAGAAAGAGTTGCTTATTTTGTCACACATAGCACAAATAAACCGAATTATATTAGTGCGGTTCTAAAACTAATGACGAAAATCACTACTCAGTGTGCCACAGCGCTCAGTGCTACCGCAATGCACGGAACGGTTAGGAGTAATAAAGTTGGCATGGTATGATCATGTGATAAGAGTGGATAAATGTTATATACCAAGCAAGAGTACTGTAAGGAATGAGATGGGGGAGGTGTGAGAAGTAGACCAAAAAGCCATGATATGAGAATGAAAGGAGTAAGTGATGAGATGACGACTGAGAGTGTGAAGCGGAAGACTACACGTTGTGCAGATGCAATATAGTTTTTAACCAGACGCGGCCAGTGACCGAACGAAGTTTGGCTCCTTCAGGGATCGCGCGGACGCCGGTGACCGGAAACAATAACAAAGACTTTGTTTAGTTTATTTTAGGGATTATAATGGCTTTTAATCTTTTTAGCATTTGATCTCTAACGAAATAAACTATACTCTGAATGACATTGCCAATCTTGCAACACGCATTTTAGTGCTTCCAGGTCGTAAAAATCGCAATTCAGCCAATCAATCAATCAAGAAAAATAATGGGTGCTACCCATTAAAGCCATATAAATGGAATCTTCAAGGAACGCGGTGTGGAGGGCCCACACCGCAAAAACAAGCAAAATCCACCCTTCCATCATAATAATATATCATAAGTCCGATTCACTGGTACCGGAGGATAAATATCACCCAACATTAAATATAGATTTTGATAATATTTCCATTAAATATTTATGTCAACCTAAAAGAACTGTTAAGTTATTTAAAATTGCTGATTACTCAACAATATGTGATGAGCTTGATTTATTGGATTGGAATTCGATCTTAGATCTGTCAAATATTGAAAACTCTGTAGCCTGTTTTTATGGCATTCTTAATAAACTTATTGTTAAGCACGTCCCTTCCAAGGAAGTCTATGAAGACGGCAAATACCCATTTTGGTTTAGTAGAAGTTTAATTAAAATCGTTAAAGAAAAATTAAAATACCATAGAAAATGGAAAAATTATAAAAATTTAGCTGACTACGAAACATTTAGTAATTTACGTGTCCGATTAAAAAGAGTTAAGTCTGAATGTCTTTCATCTTACTTAAAATTTGCAGAATCTAAAATACAGGAAAATAGTAAGTACTTCTGGAGATATGTAAAGTCTAAGCGCTCTAATTGTGATTTTCCTGACTCTTTGTTTCTTGGAAATGTTTCATCGTCAAAAGGTGATGAAATTTGTGATCTTTTCAATAGACACTTTCAGTCTGTTTTTGAACCAGACAATGTTGTAAACGCGTCTAATTCAATTAGCTGTTATTCCTTGGATAACCATATTAACTTACATAACATTGTGGTTACAGCTGAGCAAGTTCTAAAATATATGAAGTCGTTGGATACTGTTAAAAGTGCAGGTCCCGATGGAATACCTCCATTTTTTCTTAGTAAGTGTTCAGAATCATTAGCTAAACCACTATCCATTATTTTTAATCATTCTTTACGATCCGGGGTTTTTCCTACAATATGGAAAAAAAACATATGTTACTCCCATTTTTAAGGCTGGTGATAAACACGATATTAGTAACTATCGCCCTATTTCGAAACTTAGCAGCATCCCTAAATTATTTGAAAAAATTGTTTATGATAGTTTGTATCCACATATAAGACCCCTTATAGTTCAAGAACAGCACAGCTTTGTCGACAGAAAATCTACTGAGATAAATCTATGTGAGTTTCTCGATACCCTGCTAGAGTCCATGAGTAATGGTTTTCAGGTAGACGTTGTGTACACTGATTATTCAAAGGCATTTGACAAAATATCTCATGATATTTTAATACAAAAGTTGATGTCAATTGGTGTACACGGCGACTTGCTTCGATGGCTCGAATCGTATCTTCGTGATCGTTGTCAAGCCGTTGCTATTAAGGGATTTTGTTCCACGTTCGTCCCCGTTACATCAGGCGTGCCTCAAGGATCCCACCTTGGCCCGCTTCTTTTTAATATTTTTATTAATGACGTCATTTCCTCTTTTAAATTTTCTAAAGTATTACTTTATGCAGACGACAAAAAGATTTTCAAAATCATTAGGTCTACCAGTGATTGTGAAGAGCTTCAGAGTGACCTGTCTAGACTAAGCAAGTACTGTAATGATAATCATTTACTATTAAATGTTTCCAAATGTAATTGTATTACCTTTTCTCGCAATAAATCAATTTTTAATTATATTTATTATATAAACGATGTACCGCTCCAGAGAGTAACGGAAGTCAAAGATTTAGGTATTCTCCTTGATAATAAGCTGATGTTTAAATCACATATTCAGAATATAACTGATAAAGCTTATCGGTTATTGGGATTTGTGCTCAGAGTCGGTAAAGATTTTAGTGATAGTAAAACAATGGTAGCTCTTTTTAATTCACTCGTAAGACCCATTTTGGAATACGGATCAAGTGTTTGGAATCCTCGCTATCAAGTTTATATTAACAGCATAGAGCGAATACAATCAAAGTTCATTAAACATCTTAAATTTAAAATTAAAAATTGCGACACATCTCTAACTATTAGTTCGAACACACTACAAAGCCGGCGCACGGTCAAGGATCAAATGTTTCTGTTTAAAATTTTGAATGGTTTAGTTGACTCACCATATTTACTAGGTCGATTAAGTTTTAAATGCCCTCGTTTAAATGCTCGCAGTACCAATAATCTTTTCGCTTTATATAATCAGAAATCGAATTATGCATCTAATTCTTTCATTCCCAGAGTAAGTAAGTTGCATAATGAAATATTCTCTGATTGTGATTTATTTTCGCTATCTAAGAATCAATTTAAAAAACAAGTTTTTCTTTTAGATTAGTATTATGTTCTCTTATTAATTTTTGTTTACATTTTGTTTGTTTTCTTACATATAGCTACTTAATCATATTAATGTCCGCAGTGTATTAAATATTTTTTGTAAACTATTTAGAATTAGTGGCAGCTTGATTGGTGTATCCATAATTTATAATCTTTGTTAATCTTAAGTCTATTGTATACTGTTTGTGCCCTAATAAATAAATAAATAAATACATAAATAATCTATTATTATGAGGTAAAGTGAAAAATATCGAACCTTTAATATTCAAAAACGTTTATCAAACTATAACATACATTTTTTCTCGATCAAAAAACAAAAATTTGATCGTTTAAAATTTAATCGAAAGTTGGCTAATTTGCATATCGTGGCCTTAAGGCTGAGAGCAGCACAAACAATCAGTAATTATGTGTTATTGACTCGAAATACATAATATTTATATGAAAAACAAATATATATATCAGCCAAAAGGATTACGTGACGAACGGGAAGCCGATTTCTCCAAAATTTGCCTTGTAGAGAGGCAAAACACACCTCGAATTCTTTTTGAGTATTTTTAAGTGCTCTAACCTATATCTAGTTATTTGTTACTATATAATAGATTAACGAAAAGTCACGCCTGAATCAATTAACTTAACCTAATCCTCTCTTCTGGAGGCAGTTGGTTATCAACACCATAATGGATATGTTGTTCAAACCCACCGTAATGTGAGAAAAGATCAGAATGCCTGAGATAAATTCCTTTTCATTTTAAGTTAGTTACCTTATACTTTTCAAAGAGGACTTGGGTTATTAGTTCTAAAAGATCTTGTGTCCCGATCTTAAGCCGCCCCAAGCACCACTGAAGCGTCAATACTATGAAGTTGACTTGAAAGGGTTAATCCTGTCCAAGTTTCTTTTCTTATGTCTACTTTGTTTGTTGTTTTGTCGGTAAATTAATTAGTTTCTTTCGCATTTTTTAGTCTATTGTTTATTAAGATTAAGTGTTATAGTATTTTATTTTTTTGTTTGCCATGGTGTGCTAGCATTAGAATGTTGACCCTCTTATTTCGCCTGTAGATGTAGTAAGTATCTGCCGAGGGATACCTCCGGTAAATGAGGTTAGTTTGACGAGCTCTGTGGCGCAGCGGGCGAAGGTCCGCCTGCGACGCAAGGGGTTGTGGGTTCGATTCCCGCCTCGGGACAAATGTCTGTACGATCTGCAGATATTTGTTCAGGGTGTTCTGGGTGTTTTTCTATATATAATAAATATATATATACATATACGTATGTATATGTACATATATGTTGATACACGAAAAACGCTGCTGCCCATTTACCGGAAGTATCCCTTGGAAAAATCTTACTGCATCCACGGGCAAGAGAGGAGGGGCAACATTCTGCTGCCGGCACCCCACTGTTTATTGGTAAGACAGTATCTATTTACAAAAAAATGTGGAAGTAGTAAGCATTATTAGTATGTAAATATATAGTTAAGTATTCTATCAATCATCTGGCACCCATCATATCAAAAGCTCTGGTTAACTTGGGACAAAATGGTGCTGTGTGTAAAACCCAGAGTTATTTACTTTTTATTTATCAGATAAAACACTTCATCATCATCATTATCTCAGCCGTAGGACGTCCACTAATATATGCCACCCTCATGGATCTCCAGAGGGGTTGTCTTAGCAGGCTTGAAAGACGCTGCTGCCCATTTTTATTTTTTATTTTTTTAATGCTGGACAAATCACACAGCATCATCTAGCCCCAAGCTAAGCAGAGCTTGTGTTATGGGTACTAGATGACTGATATACTTAATACATTATGCTACATATATAGATATTTTTATTATATATAGAAAAACACCCAGAACACCCTGAACAAATATCTGCAGATCTTACAGACATTTGTCCCGAGGCGGGAATCGAATCCGCAACCCCTTGCGTCGCAGGCGGACCTTCGCCCGCTGCGCCACAGAGCTCGTCAAAGATGGGCGGACGATCTGGCCAGGGTTGCCGGATGACAGTGGATGAGACTTGCACAGGACCGTATACGTTGGCGTGCTGAAGAGGAGGCCTATACACAGCAGTGGGTGTCAACGGGCTGATATGATGATGATGATGATGAAAAAACATACTTGTCATACATAGAAAGGTGAGGTTAACTTGGACGCAGAGAGGTCTGGTTCCCTTCTAACCCCGTAATTAACAAAAGTTACACTACAACTCAGTGCTTGAAGACGAAAGTCTTCAATCAGTGTGTGTTACCAGTGATGACATATGGAACCGAGACGTGGTCCTTCACTATTGGCCTTATGAATAAGCTTAGAGTCGCTCAACGAGCTGTGGAGAGGGCTATGCTCGGGGTTTCTCTACGGGATCGAATCAGAAATGAGGAGATACGTAGGAGAACTCGGGTCACCGACATAGCCGGACGGATTAGCACGTTGAAGTGGCAATGGGCAGGCCATATAGCGCGCAGAACAAATGGCCGATGGGGCCGCAAAGTTCTCGAATGGAGGCCACGGATCGGCAAGCGCAGCGTAGGACGTCCACCTACAAGATGGGCAGACGACTTGGTAAGAACCGCAGGTCGGCGTTGGATGCAGTCCGCTTCCAACCGCAGTTCCTGGAGATCAATGAGGGAGGCCTTTGTCCAGCAGTGGACGTCCTACGGCTGATATGATGATGATGATGACACTACAAATGAAGTGAATTTGTTAATTTATAGTAGCACTCGTAAAAATGTATACTTTAATTGCATTACCGCGTTTACTGTTCCAGGCTTTCCGTGGATGCTTTTGACGTATAGCCTTTATTTTTCCAAAGAAATGCTGCCAAGAGCAAGTCGGATTTTGTAGTTCCGTATGTTAAACATTTATTGGTTGTCCTATTTAATAAGATTTTAGTTCCATTCAATTATTATTTTATTAATTATTATTTAATTAGATTAATAAGACGGGGTAACATTAATAACAGTGGGTTTAGGTAGGTATTATTATTCAGAGGAAAGAACAGGTCAATACGTCTGAAGATATCTAAGCCGCGGGTTTCCTCACGATGTTTCCTTCTCCGTTAAGCACGTGTTAAATGTGAACTTACACTTTTCAAGAAAGAAAAATCCATTGGTTCACGGCCGGTATCGAACCCACGACCTTCGGATTGAATGTCGGGGGTACATACCATTCGGCCAACACGGGTATAAGCTGAGAGGATGGTATACGTGCTGGGCAAGCTTAATCTATCAAACAATGTTCCTTTGTATGTTATATTTGTCTGTGTTTCTCTTTGTGAAATTTATGTTATATGGTGAATGTATAATAAAGAGTTTATCTATCTATCAATGTCCCAGACACTGCAGCGTCCCGTACAGCATGATTAATAGTTGCTGATGCTGCATAAATCATCTATAATAGATGCAAAGGCCTTACTTAGGTATTATTAGGGGTAACCTACTGGTTAAAATGGCTATTGCATAACTTAAGCCCCTATTATCAATGATACTGGCCACTTTATACACAAGTTATACCTGCATGGTGTCAGATTTCAAAGTGAAACTTATAGCACACAAAAACTATATCCTTCTAACTTCCAAGGGATGAGCGTCATGGCTGTCTTGAGCTATTTGCAGCAAATCGGTATTAGGTAAACTTTGTTATGTTAAACGGGTATTCTACTCACGTTAATTATTGCACTTGTGAAGTGCAACGCGAGCGCGTGAGAGGGAAGGAGACGGTACCGCGTAAAAAAGCTCCATTCCCTGACGAAAGCTCCCCTGGGAGGAACTGAACACGTTGGATACCTATTTTCAACGAATAATTAACGTGAGTAGAATACCCGTTTAACATAACAATGAATAGTGTAACTCACGAATCATTTGAAAGTGAAAAATTAGGTAAACTTGTTAAAATGGATGCCACATGATTCGAATGATCAGTAGGTCTACCATGAGTTTTCGCAATTTATACTCGTTAGCGACCGTATTTAAAAATGTATGAAAACTAATTGTACAGCGCCTCTAGCGGATAGTTTGGTACTTAAATACGCAGTATACTACAGCGACTTTAGTTTGGGCTTCATTTGCTTAGAATTTGGTACCATGAGTTACAAATCTGACAGATGTCATAGTAACGTATTATTACAACTGTGTAGTTACGGCAGGCGATCTAACAGTGACAACTCATGGAAGACAACACAGTATAGTTCTTTTTCAAGTCATCATCATCATCATTTCAGCCGTAAAACGTCCACTACTGAACACAGGCCTCCCTCATGGGAGACACTTGTCCATGAGGGGTAGTTGCCATACTCACCACGCTTGGCAGGCGGGTTGGCGAGCGCAGTGCGGGATGTTGATACACGACAAGACGCTGCTGCCCATCTTCCGGAGGTATCCCTTAGCAGGCTCTTACTGCATCCACGGGCATGAGAGGAGGGGTAACATTCTATTGCCGGTACCCCTTTTCATGTGTTGTCTCGTAATGAAGGTTGGCAACTATTAAGGCAATTTCAACTTTGGATACTGTTGCTCTAAATAGTTATTTGGAGCTCCTCCTAACCACTGGCGTAAGTTTTTGAGCCATCTGCCAAGGGATACCTACAAAATTAGGGGCAGCAGCGTCTTTCTGTTGACCGATATGGCAACAACCCCCTCATGATCAGAACTTAGTGATCAAAGGAGGCCTTAAACCAGTAGTGGACTTCCTACGGCTGAAAGAGAGATGGATTCCTCATTATTTAATACGTAACCCTAAAAAAGGAGAAAAACTCCGCCATTTGAAGGACAACAACGCAAAACGCCGAGACCCACATTAAATTTAACGACCGGGGTCTCCGCGCGATGAGGCGGCTCAGAGGGCCTAGACAATGTAACAGTCGATTAGCGAAAGCGATAGTAGAAAAGTCCAAAAATGTATGGGTTTGACATCATCATTTCAGCCGTAGGACGTCCACTGCTGGACAAAGGCCTCCCTCATTGATCTCCAAGTACTGCGGTTGGCAGCCGTCTGCATCCACCGCCGACCAGCAGTTCTCACCAAGTCGTCTGCCCATCTTGTAGGTGGACGTCCTACGCTGCGCTTGCCGATCCGTGGCCTCCATTCGAGAACTTTGCTGCCCCATCGGCCATCTGTTCTGCGCGCTATATGGCCTGCCCATTGCCACTTCAACGTGCTAATCCGTTTGGCTATGTCGGTGACCCGAGTTCTTCTACGTATCTCCTCATTTCTGATTCGATCCCGTAGTGAAACCCCGAGCATAGCCCTCTCCATAGCTCGTTGAGCGACTCTGAGCTTGTTCATAAGGCCAATAGTGAAGGACCACGTCTCGGTTCCATATGTCATCACTGGTAACACACACTGGTTGTAGACTTTCGTCTTAAGGCACTGAGGTATGTATGGGTTTGACATAAGCCTTAGATATGTCACGTGATCTGTTTTCATAATGGTAGACAATGTACATACATTTCGATTCCACCAAACGAATCGACAACATCGAACGATTATTTCCATACAGGGCCATGAAGTACCTTGCCAAGCCGGCATCTATAGCTATACTTACAGTAACAACAATTATAGAAGACTAGGCTTTAGGGGTGCCGGCAGTAGACTGTTACCCCTCCTGTCATGCTCGTGGATGCAGTGTAATTGTAACAATGAATAGAAGTGAAAGAGTGAGATTTCTTGTTAGCTTCTTTCCCTACTTGGAAAAAAAGTTATCTGATGCAAACGAATTCAATTATGTGCTATATTAAATTTAAATGTGTCTTGTTCTTATGTAAATTGTCTATTCTAAGTAGCGTTTTGCTCTATTGAATAAACACTTATTGATTTTGATTTTTTTCAATGAGAGTCTTCTAAGGGATACCTCCCGAAGATGGGCAGCAGCGTCTTTCCGTGTGTCAATATGCACTTGCTTGGGCAAGAATTGAAATCGACGATGGAGCGAACTTCCCTAGAAAAAGGCATAATAACTCTCATTTGCCGTAGGGTGCCGAAAGTAAAATTGCCCACCTCGAAATCGAACCTACAACCTCTTAGGACGCAGTCGGACCTTCGCCCGCTGCATCACAAAGGTCAGGTCAGTTCTGAATGGAAGCCACGGACCGGCAAGTACACCAACTAGATGGGCGGAGGACCTGGTAAGGACTGCAGGTTGGCGATGGATGCAGGCCGCTTCCAGCTGCAATACATGGAGGTCTATGAGGCGGCCTCTTTCCAGCGGAGTGGACGTCCTGCGGCTAAGATGGTGATGATGATGATACAAAATACAACATATAAAATACAAATCTTTCCTCTTTTTTAAACTTTCGCGATCACAACACATTATAAAAATATGGGATTATCGGGTTCGGGGATACGTCGGGAATAAAATAAAGGTAATTACGCGATAAATACCCGATAATCCCTTAAATTTATAAAATCTTTCCTCTTTATAATGTTAGTATAGATAGAAGGACAGGAAGGCTATTACATCTATGTAACTTGTAATCCCAAAATGTGAACCGTTTGAAGGCGAAACTATTTGTTTATATTTTTTAGTTTTAAAATTACAGGATTTTATCGCGTACCTTTTTTATTATTTTCCCGACGTTTCGAACACATTTCAACGTTCTTAATCGCGGGAGGACTGATGTGCTGAGCTACCGCCGTGAATTGATGGCAGGATCCACGACTACCCTCAATTCGTCTTCAGATTCATAAATGTCCAAGTTCACATTACGACACTACACTGACGGTATCGGACTGCTGTACAGTCGGAACACAACGTACACGCGACCAAGAGCGCTGAAATGTATTCGAAACGTCAAGAAAATAATGAAAAAGGTTTGCGATAAAATCCTGTAATTTGAAAACTAAAAAATATGGTAACAAATCGCGAAAGTTTAACAAGTTATATTTTTTATAAATAATTTTAAGTTATATTTGTTTATAATTAATTTTATTATATACCCAGCGTTAGCTATCAAAGTTTTCCAACAATGTTGTCCTAAAATTCCTTACGTAATATGCTTTTATCAGATTTTGTTAGTAAGAAGGACGCGAAAGTTGCAGAACATCAAAAATTCTGTGCGACCGTCGCATTTTTAACTTTGCGCTATATTTTAAACAGTGGTTGTAAAAACAAAGTTTGTTATGGCAGATGTGTTGGGTTGGGAAAATTAAACTGGGTTTTATCGATAGAAAATACCGAATAATTAGACGATAAACCATTTTTCAATAAGAGTCATTTTTTGTAGAGTCTGAACATAGTCTGCTAAGAGAAAAATTGAGCCGTCACTGGACGCCTGGCAGAAGTAAAATATTTTCACCATAGTCATTAGTAGTTGCCCCAGTCGCCACAGTCAACACGATGGGAATGATGGACGAAAGGCTGTCGCCCTAGTACTAACTCGTACATTTCTAAGCGTCACGAGTCACCTCTCCTCCGATCGGTTTTACCCCAGCAAAGAATGTTTTACTCCATAAACTACATATATAATTGAACACTAGGAATGTAAACTGACTATTCTAAGTAGCGTTTTGCTCTATGGAATAAACACTTATTGAGTTCGAGTTTTTTGAGTTTGAATGTTGACTCTGTTATCTATCAGTCACATGGCGCTCGCTTAATGAGCCGTTTTCAGTAAAAAACAAAAAAGTGTTTCCTACTAAACTTAACAGACTTTTTTCAATGAAGTCCCATGGCATTTGAACTTGATTTGAAGTAGCGATTTGGACTGGATTGCTGGAATTCCCCAAATACAACTATAATTGGACTCCTAACTTTAAACTTGTTATCAAAATAGAATTGTTAGTTTAAAAGTTAGCCTCGAGCATAAAAAAGTTGATTATACCTCCATATCTGAAGGAGAATATTGTCTAAAGATTTTTTTAAAAGTGGGGGCTCAATCAATTTCCCAAAGTCAATCAGTTTGGATTGATGTAATTACCTTTAGTTTTACGTAATATCAAAATGACCCGTTCAAGAATAATCCTCGGGCAAAGAAAATCGATTAAATCCCCATATCTCGATATATATTTATTGTTACTTTATTTATTTTAATCTGTATCTTATTAGTACGCCACTGTCTTCTATAGTTCTCACAATCCTGTCCATCCAAAGGTTGCCTGGAAGAAATCGCTTTTAGCGATAAGGCCGCCCATTGTGCATTTAGTTAAGTATCTTATCTTCTACTGTTATTTATTTTATTTTATGGTGTACAATAAAGTTAAAATCATTCATTCATCATTCATTCATCTCAAAAAAATATCCCATAAATCAAAACTCCTCCTGTACAATTGATTTGTATTAATATACTTAATGTACTTGTTTTAAATTTATTTAAAGTCGGAAACAATTAAAACGCCTAAATATAACACGATCTTAAGCTTATTCATACGGTGCTTCGTTCGATAACAATTATTAATTTTACATCTGCACATCAAATCTACATTTATTAACATTCCCATAAAGCTAAAATTAAAACGAACACATGTAACACACAACGCACAATAAAAGCAATCGCAGTTCCAATAAACATACGTTCCAATAAATTTCAATGCAGGTAATCGCTAACAGCTGGACCGACGTGCCAAGATACATCGATAAAACCGCCGCTGCCTACATAAACATCGATAAAGCTATCCCAACTCTAATATGACGCAAACTCTCTCGTAAAAAGTCGTTAATTTCGTTCAGAAATACACAAGACAAATATTTAAATAGACAAGAATATAAATTTATTTATTTTGTGACAGAAATAACACAATACTATTTTCTTAAAACTAATTAAGTTTAATTAAGTTTAAGTACTCTCTTTCATTTGAATTGAGCGAGCGAGATGCTCGAAGGCCTCAATCGAGTCTCCCAGCGGGTAGGCCTTAAAATGAACATGGACAAGACGAAAATCATGTCAAATGTCCATGTCGTGCCTGCCCCAGTTATGGTTGAGAACTCGGCTCTTGAAGTTGTCGACGCGTACGTATACCTAGGACAAACAGTCCAATTAGGTAGGTCCAACTTCGAGAAAGAGGTCAATCGTCGAATCCAACTCGGATGGGCTGCGTTTGGGAAACTTCGCAACGTCTTTTCGTCCAACATACCTCAGTGCCTTAAGACGAAAGTCTACAACCAGTGTGTGTTACCAGTGATGACATATGGAACCGAGACGTGGTCCTTCACTATTGGCCTTATGAACAAGCTCAGAGTCGCTCAACGAGCTATGGAGAGGGCTATGCTCGGGGTTTCACTACGGGATCGAATCAGAAATGAGGAGATACGTAGAAGAACTCGGGTCACCGACATAGCCAAACGGATTAGCACGTTGAAGTGGCAATGGGCAGGCCATATAGCGCGCAGAACAGATGGCCGATGGGGCCGTAAAGTTCTCGAATGGAGGCCACAGATCGGCAAGCGCAGCGTAGGACGTCCACCTACAAGATGGGCAGACGACTTGGTGAGAACTGCTGGTCGGCGGTGGATGCAGACGGCTTCCAACCGCAGTACTTGGAGATCAATGAGGGAGGCCTTTGTCCAGCAGTGGACGTCCTACGGCTGAAATGATGATGATGATGAATTAAGTTTAGGTAGAATAATATGGTGGCAAATTTCATTGACCCGCCGGAGTTAATAATGTTTATTTTTGCGTAAGACATTTTGGGGAAGAACTGCTGAAATCATCATCATTACGCAGCCGTAGGATGACTACAGCTCCTACCTCCCTCATAGAACTAATCATGAGGGGCTTCTAATCTAATTCTAATTCTAGGGGGGGTTACCAGATCTGCACTGACGTCCCGCATTGGGGTGTATTGTGCATGGTCACCCGAGATACTGCCCCGACCCTAACATAACCAACTCCGTGAAATATCGGAGAAGGACTCGGGGTCGCCGGCAGCATTCCATGGGTACCTATCCCCGAAGGGTATGCAGATGTTGTGGAAGAAGGGCATGACTCCATGAGCTCCTGCAGTCCTGTTTCATGAGGATCTTGCTGCCATCGTCTCGGGAACACTTGGTATGCTAATACACGAAAAGAAGCTGCTGCCCATATTTCGGAGGTATCGGTATCCAATGGCACATTCTAACTGGTTCCATGGGTAAGAGAGGAGGGGTAACATTCTATTGCCGGTCCCGAGGGCTAGCTGCATCCACGTGCAAGAGATTATTTATTTATAGATACTCGTAAGTCGCTTATTTCGTTTAGAAATACACTAGACAAATATTCAGGTTCATCATTTCAGCCATAAAACATCCACTAATGAACAAAGGCCTCCCTCATGGGTCTCCATGAGGGGTAGTTGCCATACTCACCACGCTTGGCAGGCGGGTTGGCGAGCGCAGTATGGGCTGTTGATATATGGAAAGACGCTGCTGCCCATCTTTCCGAGGTATCCCTTAGCAGGCTTTTACTGCATCCACGGGCATGAGAGGAGGGGCAACATTCTACTGCCGGCGCCCCACGGCTTCAGGTTAATATTCAGGTTAAATAAAACCGGACAAGAGCGAGTCGGACTCGCGCACCGAGGGTTCCGTTCCATCATACAATATAATTTATGACAAAGGCGGTTTTATATTTGTTGGAGAACCTTGACAGCGCCATCTCTTGTCTGATAGCGGAACTTATGTAGATTTTTTACACTTTCGATGATTTCTAAAAAAGTATGCTATGTAGAGAGATTGTAATAAATTTCCTCTAATCTTTACATACACTTCTAATAGTAATAAAACTTTCAAAGGTTTATCTCCGCAAACTTCGGAGATAAGGGGGGGGGAACGCTATTTTTTTCAACATTTTTGTAAATAACTCAAAAACAATACGGCTTACAGAAAAACTAAAAACTGTTTATTAATGTGCAAATGAATACCTTTTATATGATACCCCACATCACCTATTCACTTCATAAAATTTTTGAAAACCCCCCTTCCACCCCCCTTGTCTAAAAAACTATACAAATTAGAGAGTTCGCTATAATTTTCCTATAAAGTTTACATACACTTCTATTAGCTATAAAAGTATCACGGGTTTATCTCTGCAAACTTCAGATATAAGGGGGGGGAACTGTCGTTTTTTCAACATTTTTGTAAATAACTCAAAAACAATACGGCTTAAAGGAAAACTAAAAACTGTTTATTAATGTGCAAATGAATACCTTTCATATGATACCCCACATCACCTATTAACTTCATAAAATTTTTGAAAACCCCCCTTCCACCCCCCTTGTCTAAAAAACTATGCAAATTAGAGAGTTCGCTATAATTTTCCTATAAAGTTTACATACACTTCTATTAGCTATAAAAGTATCACGGGTTTATCTCTGCAAACTTCGGAGATAAGGGGGGGGGGGGGGGGGGGGCGGTCGTTTTTTCAACATTTTTGTAAATAACTCAAAAACGATACGGTTTAAAGGAAAACTAAAAACTGTTTATTAATGTGCAAATGAATACTTTCATATGATACCCCACACGGCCTAGTAACTTCACTTAAAATTTTTGAGATCCCCTATCCGCCCCCCTGCAATCAAAATAAGAATATTTTTTGACATTTTTATATATGCTATATTAGTAAAAAACTGTTGTCTTTTACTATTTTAAATTGCAAGTCGATAGCATCAGTAGTTCTCGAGATATCCATGTGTGACAGACAGACAGACAGACAGACAGAGTGATTCTATAAGGGTTCCTTTTTACCATTTTGGTCCGGAACCCTAAAAATATATATTATACTCCCAGCTATAGGACTGCTGTCCACGTCAACACAAGACAATTGACATCATGTGTATTTCAGAACACAAGCAGGCAGTAGAATGTTACCCCTCCTCTCAAGCCCTCCTGATTCTTACTACTTATATACTTGGTATTACCGGTTTAAGGGATACCTCCGAAAGATGGGCAGCAGCATCTTTTCGTGTGTCAACCTCCCGTACTGCGCTTGCTAACCCGCCAGACAAGCGTGGTGAATATGGCAACAGCCCTCTCATGATTGTCGAAGGAGGTATTATTAGTGGGCGAAGCCCGCTAATAAGCATAGTGCTGTCTTTCTTTCTGTCTGTCTGTGCATGACACGATTACAACCGAACTCGTTAACCGATTTACATGAAACCTTTTTGGTTAGCACTGTCTTGATGAAAGAAGGGTACTGATTGATTTTGGTGACAGTGACCGGAGTTATTGTGAACTCAAAAGGTCACCAAAGGTCCATAATGGTATTTTTCGGAAACCTTCGCCCCCTTTTCTGGTACCCCCGTACCAATGCTTGTCAACACAGCTATAATAGGACTCGTGGATTTGATACCGGTTGGGCACCATTGGATTTTTCTTTCTTGAAAAATATATGTGCACACTTAACACGAGCTTTGAAGGAAACAACGTGAGGAAACTTGCGGCTTAGTTAGCTTCAGTCGTATTGACCTGTTCATTCCTCTGACTAATAATCGACTAAGGTAGGAAGATGGTATAGGTGCTGGGCAAGCCTAATCCATCGAACAATGTCCCAGGCACTGCAACGTCCCGTACAGCATTTATTACCTGTTGCTGACGCTGTATAAATCATCTATAATAATATTTAATATATTGCGAAGGCTTTTCTTATAGGAACGTCACAGAGGTCATCGATTCATATCATAAAGTCGAATCACCCAGAATAATGTTCTAAGGCGAAATGGCTCTCATTCCACAGGCTAAAACTCTGGAAAAGCGAAGGAACAAACTTCGTAGAACAAAGTAAAAGTAACTTAAGTCCCTGTGACGGAACACCGCTGGCAAATCCCTTTTTAATGACCTTTCTCACCTACTTAGGGACTAAGCTGAACGCACTATTTAACCGACTTCAGAAAAGGAGGAGGTCGCTTGTTGGTTTTTGTGGTTCCGTACCCAAAGGGTAAAAACGGAATATTACTAAGACTCAACTGTCTGCCTGTCTTTCACCAGGCTGTATCTCATGAACTGTGATAGCTACACAGTTGAAATTGTCATGATGTATTTCTGTTGCCGCTGTAACAACAAAAACAGAAAAAAATATTTAAGGGGGCTCCCATACAACTAACGTGATTTTTGCTGATATAAATAACGGCGAATATTTCAAACGTCTGTTACGTTTGAAATATTCGCAGAATATCAAGTTTTATGGTGAGTCCGACAGATTTTTGTTTTTTATTTTTGATACCTTTGTACTCAGTCGTTTCAGAATCGATCGACAAATTATTTGAGTACTAATAGATACAATGCAATACAAATACTCATTATTGTACACCAAACATTTAAAACACAAACAGATACATACGATAAAATACTGACATATTCAGAGCTTATTTTTTTAAGTAGGTTATAAGGTAAAGTATGGTTGGGTTTGGGCTGAGACGATGTTGAAAATTTTATTTATTTTTATTAGTGCAACGCAAGCGCGTGAGAGGGAAGGAGACGGTGCCGCGTAAAAAAGCTCCATTCCCTGACGAAAGTTCCCCTGGGAGGAACTGAACACGTTGGATACCTATTTTCAACGAATAATAATTAACGCGAGTAGAAAACCCGTTTAACATAACAATGAATAGTGTAACTCACGAGTCATTTGAAAGTGAAATTATTTTTATATATTTATTTAAACAAAATAAGACGTGTGCTCGATGGTTATGTATGACATAGTGTACAAACTCAACAGGAGGGTTTGTCTATGAAAACAAGTGGTTTTGGAGTAGGAAAAATCGGGAATTCGTATTTTTTGTATCAAATTATATTTATTTACATTTTACTAGTTGGTCAGACGTGAAAATAATCCTGCCTTCATAATTGTATTTTTTTCGCCTTAAAACATTTTGAAAAGAAAAACCATCTCTGTGGTGTTAGGTATTTTTATTTGTACCTCTAGGGAAACTTGAAGACATAAGTGGCGCAGCGGGCGAAGGTCCGCCTGCGACGCAAGAGGTTGTGGGTTCGACCGCCTCGGGACAAATGTCTGTACGATCTGCAGATATTTGTTCAGGGTATTCTGGATGTTTTCCTATATAAATAAAAAAATATATCTATCTATGTAGTATTAATAGGCCTCCCTAGGTTTGTGCCATCCACCACAATCCTGTGTATTATCTTTATCACTATAATTATTTTCTAATAAAGGTATTTAATTTATTATTTTATGTATTATATTTTATTATACTGCCCCCCCCCCCCCCCCACGGCTCGATCTATCTTTGTGTGGCATTATAATTATACTCGCCTCCGTGGGTCGATTTCTAAGGCATACCGTAAGTGGTTATTGATCGCCGAAGGAGCAGGTGTTCGATTCCCTTTTAATTAAATACAAACTTAGTTCCGATTTTGGCAACACCGCTGGGAGTTGGTTTGTCAGGCTAAAGCCTTGCCCAAACAAAGTTTATCGAAGTTGATGCAGCGAAGTGCGTGGGAATTATGCGGGCGAGATGTAAGGCATCTATTAAAGATGATTTTTACAGCGTCCGTGGGGTGCTAGCAATCAAATTAAATCATTCAATTAATTAATTTATGAAAACCTTTACAAAAAAGTATCTATCTAAAAAAGTGCATCTATTATAGATGATTTATACAGCGTCAGCAACTGGTAATTATGCTGTACGGGACGCTGCAGTGCCTGGGACATTGTAAGGTGGATTAGGCTTGCCCAGCACCTATACCATCCTCTCAGCTTAGTCAGCTAATAGTCAGAGGAAAGAACAGGTCAATACGTCTGAAGCTAACTAAGCCGCGGGTTTCCTCACGATGTTTCCTTCACCGTGAAAGCACGTGTTAAGTGTGCACGTACATTTTTCAGGAAAGAAAAATCCATTGGTGCACGGCCGGTATCGAACCCATCGAAACCTTTACAACATATTACATATTTGCCGCAAAAGGCAATAATTATAATGTTACCCGTCCTCTCATGCCCATGGATGTAGTAAGAGCCTGCTAAGGGATACCTTCGGAAGATGGGCAGCAGCATCTTTCCCTTCCAACATTTCGTAATGCGCTCGCCAACCCGCCTGCCGAGCGTGGTGAGTATGGCAACTACACCTAATAGGGTAGTACCATCCCTGTGGGAGGCCTTCAGTAGTGGACGTTTTACGGCTGAAATGGTGACTACACACAACACCATTTAGTCCCAAAGAAAGCAGAGCTTGTACTATGGCAACTAGATGATTGATAGAATAATTAAATACATTTTTTTAGTAAATACATCCTTATCTGGCCCAGCACAAATATATGCAGAACAATTACAATCATACGAGTATGTCCCGTAGCGGGAATCGAGCCCGCTACCTCCTGCGTATAGTTGGCGATTATCTCTCACTTCTGTTATTTTCTTCGCTATTCTTTTCTAAATACTTATAGGTACCTTACGTAGAAACTTCTTACGCTGCAAAATCTCCTTACCTGTGGACATAAAAGAACTTATGTTATTATTATTAAAAAAAATATCAAATCAAGAAATAGTTATTGGTCAAAATAAACTATTACAAGAATTAAAAATGTCATCTCCATCTTTTCTTTATATAATTTATACATGGTATAAATTGAAGTCGCTTCCCGCATTTGTCTGTCCGTTTGGCTTCTTACTCCTACTAAACCACATAACGAATGTTGATGCGGTTTTCACCAAAGGATAAAGTGTTTCAAGATAAAATTAATTATGGTTTGATGTAAGTTCGCTGAATAACGATGAAGATTTTTGAAGATATCGGAAAATTTCATGCTGACTGTTTTGGCGTGCGGCTCCGTAAACCATTGAAGTTATGTGCAAGTAATGTATTGACCGCCGTGGGGTACCGGCAGTAGAATGATACCTCCTCTCATGCCCATGGATGCAGTAAGAGCCTGCTAAGGGACACCTCCGGAAGATGGGCAGCAGCGTCTATCCGTGTATCAACATCCCATACTGCGCTCACCAACCCGCCTGCCAAGGCAACTACCCCTCATGGAGATCCATGAGGGAGACCTGTGTTCATCAGTGGACGTTTTATGGCTGAAATGAATGTATCGAAAAATCGTTGCTCGATGGAAGTTTATGTCTAAACTCAAAGTCCAAAGCCATCTTTATAATTTAAATTTTGATCAAAAAGTATGCTTTATTTGCGAAGCCGTTTTAATCAACATAGTGTTAATATACATCTCAATAAGTTTTTTTTAACATCTTAAATAGTTTATATAGAATGAGTTGTTTATCAAAAAATCCAAAACCTTTGGAACAATAACAGTTTGAGAAATAATATGAAAAACGATGATACTCGCAAAAGTAAATTACTGTGTCGCAAGTACCAACGCATTCCTCCATGGTAGGTAAAGACAACACAGATATAATATTAGAACATATTTTCCTATCCAGATATTTATATAGAACATATTTTCCCATTATACTATATCATTTGAATCTTACGACTTATAGCAAATTAAAACGCTCGCGCCACAAAATATTTACGGCTGCGAGCGGCGGGTGTTCACACCGTGCGTGTCTGCAACTTTTCGCGTGTTAATAAAAAATACCTCTCAACATTGTATTAAAGACATTCTTTATTAGGCAATGTAAGTAAATTGTGTCATGTCTGCTTTTCACGTATACCTGAATAAAAAACCCTAGACATCCGAGAGGGTTATTGTGTCCACCAACCTGAACAACTTTTGTTCGAAAAATATGATTTTCCAAAGTCTGGACAATCATATTTTTAAACTCTTCACACAAGATCACCGATGATTGGTTCATCCTGTGTGGAGCAGGGCTGGGTCTCTAGTTAACTTATAAGTGTGGCGTCAGCTAGGTAGCTATAGCTGTTTACACAAACAAACCTGACAACCACACAAAGTAATACGAAATAACAAATCGCTCTTCTGTAAATAAGCAAAATAAAGCTCTGTGCAGGCGATCAGTCACGTCACGATCCAGCGAGACGTAAAAACAGCATGTTTTATGCCATTTGAGACTTGCCCTGGGGTAATGTCATAGTCTAGTTTGCATAGCTGGTGCATAATTGGCTTCAGAACTATACATAACTTTTGACGCACATTGCTACAGCGACCATCTCTTTGTTTTCATGTTTTTACCAACTGTGCAATTGTGTTTTATTTTAATTATCTGTTTTTTCATGTGTGTCATTTCATAATCATCTAATTGTTTTATTTTTTACTCCTTACTAGAACTAAACTTGCAGATGTAGGCGGATTAGCCAGTTGAAGTGGAGATAAGCAGAAAACTTGCGGGTGGGCGGCAGATAGACAAAGCCATGGTATAAGGTCCATGCGGCCGCACTGAATAAAGTATTTTTAAGTTTGAGTTTTAATGAATTGGCTATTGAACTTATCCAACTCGATATCTTTCATCCTAGAACCTAGACTAAGATATTTTAAAAATGAACTCATTAATATCCTTTATATTAAGAAATCTGATGCTCTCCAGAGCAGAGATAGTAAATAAAAGTAAAAAACTTTATCCGTAAGTACTTGTTTATTTTACATATTTTGTTTATTTATGCTATTTTGTGCTATACATTTTCTAAAACGGTACTGTTATTATATTAATTTATGTCTGCTTACTTATTATGTGTAAGCTGTGCACACATGTCAATGTTGCGACGTAGATCGTAGTTTTTGTTCTTACTTGGTAAGAACCGCAGGTTGGCGTTGGATGCCGCTTCCAACCGCAGTACTTGGAGATCAATGAGGGAGGCCTTTGTCCAGCAGTGCACGTCTTACGTCTGATATGATGATGATGAATAAAATTTCAAGGCTCGTAAACTGTTCCAGCTATTGCAAATGTTACCTGTGGCCTAAAGTAATGTATTTCAAATGATCCAGTCACCTGGACGCGCCTTTGATGTATACAAGTAATACCTCGCGTTATTGAGGCCTGCGAGATTTATTGACGTTAGCGCGGAGCGAAAAAGGTTTCATCATCATCAGCATCTCAGCAGTGAACTTACTGCTGGAACATGTTCATATGGCTCATGGATGTCCATGTAGTGATTATGAGGGGGTTGTTACTTTTATATTAAAAATCCTTAACTATAAATCATACTTTTCATGACCGCGGATTTACGGCACTTAGTTTTGTTAGGCCGGCAGGGTTATTACGATATCTTGCGACAGGTTTTGCAAGGAACAGCAAGGAATTGGCATTTGACGACAATATTGCTGTCAAATGCCAATTCCTTGCTGTTCTCTAATACAAAAATTGACATTAGACAGCAAATTGACAGCAATATTGCTGTCAAATGCCAATTTCTTGCTGTTCTCTAATACAAAAATGGACATTAGACAGCAATATTGCTGTCAATTGCCTGTTGCAAAACCTGTCGCGAGAAACGTAATCACCGTGCGGGTGCATCGAGCGGCTAACTAGACAGCTACTTGACAACAAAACATTCAAAAAAGACTTGCAAACTGTTCCAGCTATTTCAAATGTTACCTGTCGGCCAAAGTAACGTATTTCAAATGATCCAGTCACCTGGACGTGCGTCTGATGTATTCAAGTAATGCCTCGCATTATTGAGACAGCGATTTATTGACGTCAGCACGGAGCGTGAAGTTTCCTTCATAGAATTTGAATTTACTTTATTGTAAAGGGTATGGATAATCCGTACTTTGGCCAACATACCTACATAAGTCATAATTCTTTATAAATAAGGCCAGGTGCGTGTCGGACCACGCGCTATGTAGGTTTCCTTAGTTAACCAGATGTTAGAAATTAGTGTAAGTGTTTTTAAGTTTAGTAAAACATATTAGACGAGCTCTGTGGCCCAGCGGACGAAGGTCCGCCTGCGACGCAAGGGGTTGCGGGTTCGATTCCCGCCTCGGGACAAATGTCTGTACGATCTGCAGATATTTGTTCAGGGTGTTCTGGGTGTTTTTCTATATATAATAAAAATATCTATCTATGTAGTATAATGTATTAAGTATATCAGTCATCTAGTACCCATAACACAAGCTCTGCTTAGCTTGGGGCTAGATGATGCTGTGTGATTTGTCCAGCATTATTTATTTATTTATTCATCATCATCATCAGTTCAGCCGTAAAACGTCCACTACTGAACACAGGCCTCACACTAAATTAAAACATATTAACAGGTATTATTTGAGTTTTCCGTTTATGGAATGCCGGTATGTTTGGTAAACCGCATCACTCGTTTGAGTGACAATTTCTCTGAAACTGAAAAAGCTAACTCAACAGTTAAAGTTTTCCTAGAAAGTTCATGGTTAAAACTATACGTAAATGTTTTTTAATTACCTATTCAATGATACCCCACACGATGGGCCCCATCGGCCATCTGTTCTTCGAGCTACATGGCCCGTCCATTGCCACTTCAACGTGCTAATCCGTTTGGCTATGTCGGTGACCCGAGTTCTTCTACGTATCTTCTCATTTCTGGTTCGATCCCGTAGAGAAACTCCGAGCATAGCCCTCTCCATAGCACGTTGAGAGACTATGAGCATATTCATGAGGCCAGTAGTAAAGGACCACGTCTCGGTTCCATATGTCATCACTCTAACACACACTGATTGTAAACTTTTGTCATAAGGCACTGAGGTATTTTGGACGAGAAGACGTTGCGAAGTTTCCAAACGCTGTCCTTCCGAGTTGGATTCGACGTTTGGCCTTATCATCATCGTCATCATTTCAGCCGTAAAACGTCCACTACTGAACACAGGCCTCCCTCATGGATCTCCATAAGGGGCAGTTGCCATACTCACCAAGCTTGGCAGGCGGGTTAGCGAGCGCAGTATGTTGATAGACGAAAAGACGCTGCCGCCCATCTTCCGGAAGTAGCTCTTAACAGGCTCTTACTGCACAAACGGGCAAGAGAAGACGGGCAACATTCTATTGCTGGCACCCCACGGCATTTTTGTTTAAGTTTGACCTTATACAGAAAAAAACGCAAGTCTGAAACCGCTTTTAGGTAATTGTAATATCAACCGAGCGCCACCTACCGAGTCCAATAGTAAACCAAAACCATCCGGAGACAATAATACTTAACTAGCTTGTCGCAACGACCTAAGGGATCTTGGTTTCCGACACCGGAGATCGCCAGCTATCTCTCTCATTTGTATTAGTCCAGTCGACGGCACCCATCTCTTGCAGATCTCTTTCTATCTCGTCGCTTCAGCGTTACCTCCACCCAACAGGCCTCTTCCTACTAAGTCGACCCGTAAGTTATCTTGACCGTACGATCCTCCCACATTCTAACTGCGTGCCTGAGCCATCTAAGTCTGTGCCCGAGCCATCTAAGTCTGTGCCCGAGCCATCTAAGTCTGTGCCCGAGCCATCTAAGTCTGTGCCCGAGCCATCTAAGTCTGTGCCCGAGCTATCTTAGTCTGTGCGCGAGCCATCTAAGTTTGGCCGCTTTGGTTTCTCCAAAGGTATTCGGCTCGGATACAAGATCTATCTCTTGGTTGTTACGTTATCTCCAACTGCCATCTTCCCGCTGAATGGGTCCGAGCATTCTCCGGAAGATCTTCCTTTCAGCCACCAGTAGCTTGTGCACTTCTTCAAGGAAGGAGACAATAATGCGTCGTTATAATAAGATGTGCTATTCTTCAACTAATTATCTTTGGCTCAGCTGTCCGTGCCTCTCAGCCAAGACATTACATTCTGAACAGTTGACAATATCTAATTATGCTGATAGATTCGTTAATACGATATGTTACTATTTTCAGAGTTGGTACTTTTGTTTTCATACTAAGCACAAAATGGTTTTATACAGTAGTAGTATAACTTTTTGTGAAAGGTTCATCCGGGGAAGTACTACCACCATACCTATTTCTGACGCCAAGCAGTAATGTCTCCATTGCTGTGTTCCGGTTTGAAGGGTAAGGGGGCCGGTGAAATTACGGGCATAAGAGACCTTACAACTCGGTCACGTGCTTAGTGAACGTGATCACCGGGGTATTGCAATTGTTGTAGGTAGAGGTTACCGCTAAACATCAGGTAAGCCTTCGACTTGTCTCGTCATTTAGTAGTAAACAAAAAAAAAAGCTACACGAATGGACAAAACAATGGAGGATTAACTAAAATGTCGATTCACATATACTTAACGAATAATAAAGAAGATTCATAAATCATAAGCATGTGCTTTATGATATTACAGCCAAGTACCTAGGCCTAGTGTATTATATTATCTGCGCCTGGGCATGACGCTTGATGCAAAGCTTCGCTGGAAACCTCACGAGCTGGAAAGCTCAGAAGAACAAAGATGACTTCGCTACAAACAGATGTACTGGCTGCTTGGAAGACAAGCTGCTTTATCCTTTTAGTTGTATTATAAAACTATATAACCTAATTGTATAAAGCAACTAATTTAGTTGCTTTATCTATCGATTTGACGGACGTGGGTTCGAATACCACCGGAACCGTAAACATCTTTGATAAGGTTATTCATTTATTTGAAAATATTAGGGTAGATAGATAGATAGAAAATACTTTATTGCACACCTTAAAACTAAACATAATAACAAGAAACACTGAAAAACAAAGTGACAATTGGCGGCCTTATCGCTAAAGAGCGATCTCTACCAGGCAACCTTGGGATGTAAACAAAATTGTGTATGTACAAAATTATGTAATTTTTTGTACACTTATCAATTAAAAAAAAATTGAACTTTTGTTTTTACACTAAATACAAAATGGTTTCATACAATAAATAAATAATGCTGGATAATTAATTAACACATTATCACCTAGCCCCAAGCTAAGCAGAGTTTGTGTTATGGATACTAGATGACTGATATACTTCATAAATTATTATTATACTATGTAGATAGATATGTTTTATTGTATGTAGAAAAACATTCAGAAGTTTGTTAAGGGTGTAACAAATATCTGCAGATCATACGAAATTCGTCCCGAGGCGGGAATCGAACCCGCAACCACTTGCGTCGCAGGCGGACCTTCGCCCGCTGCGCTTTAGAGTACTTGTTTGATACGTCGCACAGGCGTGTTGCGTGAGGTCGAAACATGGACACTGCCTCAGTATTACCGCAATCATATAGCAAGTCAAAGTCAAATAGGTGTTTATTCATTAGACTTAAGAACTTTTAGAATAGTTTTAGCTATGAGGTTGCGACGCTGATTTCAGTTAAAGTAAAGTCAAATTTAATAAGTGTCAATACAGCACAAAAGCTAATTTGAAATGTCAATTTCTAAAAGAAAAATAAAACACGTTTAAATTAATTAAGGCACTTAATTGACTTCGTTCGCTTTTGAATAAGCGACGAAGAAACCTATTATAATACCAACAGTAGGTAACTGCTCCACAGAAGTCATCAAAGGTAGTGAAATACAAAAACCCGCAAGCTGATTACGTATCTCGCGACAGGTTTGCAACAGGCGTATATCTCGCGATCATCGCTGTCAAACGTCTGTCAAATTTTTTGCTTTTATCTACAAATTTGACAATTTTGACAGCGATGAACGCGAGATTTACGCCTGTTGCAGCGTTGTTTGCGACATATACGCCTGTTGCAAACCTGTCGTGAGATACGTAATCACCCTGCTGGTAAAAAAATAAAAAAAACTTCCTAGGTATTCCCCGAAGACAGTTCATGTTCATCCAAAGTAATCACATTTTTGCGCCCGCCAATTTGCTCTAGTACATACGTATTAGTACTAGAGCTCTAGTATGTAGGTGGAGCTATACTATTACTAGGATATTGCAGACAGATCGAGATTAAAATCTAGCCCCAAAGAACACAGGTGGTTTGGCAAGCGAGTCCGTAGAGACTATTGCGGTGACGGGGCCGACTCAGGACTAAGATAATGGGGCAAACATTTTATTAAAGAAAAAAGTTTTTGCACAATGCCTTCTAGTTCTAAGTTCAGCTAAGCTTGTGATCATGACATGATATTATTTATTTTTATCATAGATACAAAACACACAACTAAATAATGCTAAAAAACACAGACGATCTGAGAAGCTTCTCCTTTTTTGAAGTCGTTTAAAAATTCTAAAAGGAATTGAACTTCTATTGTAGACTGGTCAGAGATAACAATGATAACCTATATTCAATATTTTACGGGATGTTTTATCATTTCAGCCATAAAACGTCCACTGATGAACACAGGCCTCCCTCATGGTTCTCCATGAGGGGTAGTTGCCATTCTTACCACGCTTGGCAGGCGGGTTGGTGAGCGCAGTATGGGATGTTGATACACGGATAGACGCTGCTGCCCATCTTCCGGAGGTATCCCTTAGCAGGCTCTTACTGCATCCATGGGCATGAGAGGAGGGGTATCATTCTACTGCCGGCACCCCACGGCGGGATGATTACCATGATTTTATTTGTGAGTTTCCCGATATTGCGGCGCAGTTCTACACGCCAAGATCACGGATAAACGATCAAAAGAAAAATAGTCAAATCATGGTAAATATCCCGTTAATATTGCATATAGTGTTTACAAACATGATAGTTAAAAAAGTAATAATAACCTAGTCTTACGTAGTCTCAAAGAACACAGGAAGTTTAGCAAGCAAGCCCGCCGAGACTATTGCAGTGACGATGGCGGAACAAGGACAGTAATAATGAGGGGCAAGCATATGCTCCCAATTAATATTATTAAGCTTTGTTAACTCCAAAAAATCACAACTATGATCTTGTGTTTGATCTAAACAAAAATCAAACACAGGAGGATTCTGAGAGGGTCATTTAGTTGAAATATTAGATTAGTTCAGTCTTTCAATTATATTAAGAGGCGTTATACGAGTATATTTAATGCTCAGCCTAATAATAATAATAAAATGTTCTTTATTCATATAATTAAAATCCATATTACATCACATTAAAATAAAATAAAAAGTTAAAATTAAAACTTTTTTTCTACCAAACTAGTTAAAACTTAAGACCACTCTTCTCTATATTTTTGACTGTTTCTCGAGTGCCCAAGTCGCCTGCACCTTAGTCCATCCCTGGGCAGGAACCGTGCCAACTCACCACGGGCCATTAAGTTGAAGAATAGAAGTTTGCAAGTTTAGAACACGCTGGTATCGTTAGGAATATTATCTCTAATGTACGTTTTCGATTTCAGTTATGAATTCAATATTTGGCATAATAGTCCCTGCGTTTTCACATAAGGCACTTACGTTAGTTTAGCATACTCGCTCATATCCTAAATAAGGATAATTATCATCATCATCTTAGCCATTAGGATATCCACAAGACAAAGGCCTGACTTATGGATCTCCAAGTGATCATAAGGAGGTTGTTGCCATACTCACCACGCTTGGCAGGCGGCTTGGCGTGCGCAACACGGAATGTTGAAACACGAAAAGATGCTGCTGCCCATCTTCCCTTGGCAGATTATTACTGCATCTACAGGCAAGAGACGAGGGGCAACATTTTAATGCCAGCACCCCACGACAATAAGAACAATGCTGGTCAGCAAACACAGCAAAATCCTTGAATAAAAGATTTGGCTTGATGTTTACCTATAGTTCCGCGGCCGCCTACCTGATTATGACAAACCTATTTTGAAACCTATTTAGAAAATCTAATTAGTCATGTCAGTCACTCAACGTTCCGTTTCGCTCAATCGATACCTACACAAATTAAATGTGCTGCCACAGTGTAGTTAAATCATTTGGATAATTTTATTTTATCTTATATTTTTTTTTCTCCTTTGTATTTCTTTTTATATTTAAATTAGTGTGCCCTTTGTTTTATTTGTTATTTTGTTAAATTTTGTTATGAATATAGAACTAAATGTTTGGTTTAAGATTTCGTTAAAAAACTTTAATATTATAGCAGGCGACTACTGGGCAGCTGGCAGGTGGACACAAAATTATTATTATAAGTTAATTTTATTTTTTGCTTTTTATAATTATTTAGGTTCATATATATTTATACTTTTTTTTATTTTATTTATTATTTTTAGTATATATAAACTAACTAAGTATCTATATGTGTGACAGTGATGAAGACCAGTTCTTGTCTTGCTCGTCTTCTGTCCATAGCGACCCTGGTAGCATTGATAGCTTCGTTAGCATGCCTTCTCTTTCTGATACCCTGGAATCCACTTTCTCCGATGTCCCTAAAAATTTTAATGTGGTGTATATTAATGCACAGAGCATCCCGGCTCATTTTTCTGATATGCTGGCGTCATTTGACCTCAAAAATATCCATGCCATTCTCGTTTCGGAGTCTTGGCTAAAACCTTGTTTACCTTCAACCTTATTCTCTCTTCCTGGATTCGTACTGGTACGGAATGATCGAACTAGTTCTGTTGGTGGGGGTGTGGCCATTTACATTCGTGACTATTTTTCTTTTTCTGTTGTTGATATGTCCGCACAGCCACCTCCATCCAGTGCAGGTGAACATCTTTTTGTCCAGGTCGTCCTCTCTCACCGTAAAATCCTGCTTGGTGCCTATTACTCTCCTTCCTTACGTGTTAATTATTTTCCTTCCTTCGAAATCCTTCTAGACAAGCTTACTCCGTTGTATGATCACACTATCATAATGGGTGACTTCAACACCTGCTTGTTGAAAAACAACTTTCTATCTTCTGCTCTTGAACGTCTTGTTCAGGGACACAATTTATCTATCCTTCCTTTAAATCCTACTCATAACTTTCCTAACAGCAATCCCTCCCTTCTCGATCTGATTATCGTTTCTTCTTTGTCTCATGTAGCTAAGCATGGTCAATACCCTGCAGATGCTTTCTCCTATCACGACTTGATCTTCCTTTCATACAAAATCCGTCCTCCCAAAGCCAAACCTAAAATCCTTTATCAGCGTAATTTTGGTGGAATGAACGTGGAGTCTCTGCGCAATGATGCACTAGCTGCAGATTGGTCTGGGGTTGTAGATTCGGGCGACATGGACAGCAAACTCGAAAGCTTTAATCGTACACTAATAAGCTTATATGATCTGCATGCCCCGGTTAGAGCTATTAAGATTCGGCATTTTCCTGCACCCTGGCTCACGGATGCAATTAAAATCGAGTTGCGTAAGAAAGTTGCAGCCAAGGTAAGGTTTAAGCGGTCTCCTACTGCCGAAAATAAAGAACACTACAATAGATCTCGTAATCATTGCAACATGGTGTGTAGGGATGCACAGCGCCGATTTATTCATGAATCTGTAGAAAATAATGACCCTTCAAGGGTATGGAAATTTCTAAAATCATTAGGAGTTGGTAAATCGCGTAATGATCCTCCCAATGACTTGGACATTGACTCTCTCAATAAACACTTCTCCTCTTCTCTTAAGTTTGAGGGAGCTATTAAAGACAAGACATTGCATTCTCTTTCGTTAACTCCAACTCCTGATTTTCCTTCTTTCTCTTTTCGTGAATTCACTGATTGTGATGTTAAGAAGAGCGTATCCTCCATATCATCCAATGCAGTTGGAACTGACAGTATCAGCAAAAAGATGATTACTCCTATCCTGGATGAAATAGTTCCTATCATCACATACCTGCTGAACTTTTCGGTCACGAGTGGAACTTTTCCTAGCGCGTGGAAAGAGGCAAATGTTACTCCTCTTCCTAAAAAGTCCAAGACCCCCTCACTCTCCGATTTTCGCCCAATTTCCATACTCCCATTCCTTTCTAAAGTCCTTGAACGTCTCATACACCTACAACTTAGCCATTTCCTGAACAGTCACCATCTCCTCAATCCTTTTCAGTCCGGGTTTCGCCCAGGCCACAGTACTACTACTGCTCTTATCCAAATTTCAGATGACATAAGGCACGGTATTGAAAACGGTCAAGTCACTGTTCTTTCCCTTCTGGACTTTAGTAGTGCCTTCAATAACGTTGACTTCGACATTTTGCTTAGTATACTCCGCTCTCTTAACATATCTCCAACAGTAATTCGCTGGTTTCAAAGTTACCTGTTTGGTCGCCGGCAACGCATTACGATTAATGACCGAAGCTCTTCTTGGTGTCAACTAAGTGCCGGCGTACCTCAGGGCGGCGTTTTATCTCCACTTCTTTTTGCTATTTTTATTAATTCTATCTCCAATAATATTTCTTCTTCCTACCACCTGTATGCCGATGACCTACAAGTCTACACACAGGCCCCTGTTGGGCATTTAGACCAAGCCATTTATAGGACCAATATGGATCTGGACACCATTCTCGACTGGAGCATTTCTCACGAATTGACGGTGAATCCTGCAAAAACACAGGTTATAATAATTGGAAGCTCTAGAATGATATCCAAAATTGATTGGCATCTCATACCCCAGGTTATTTTTGACGCAAATCCTATACCAATCAGTGCGACTGTCAAAAATCTTGGGGTATTCATGGATAAACAGTTATCGTGGGGACCACAACTGGCAGAGGTTAGCCGAAAAATGTTTGCTTCAGCAGCTTCTCTTAAGCGTCTGCGCAATTTTCTGCCTACTTCCACCAAAATTGCGCTAGCCCAATCTCTCCTGCTCCCCATCCTAGACTACGCCGACGCCAGCTATCCCGATCTTACCCAAGTGCAGCTTGATAAGCTTGAGCGGCTCCAAAACTTCTGCATACGCTTTATTTTCGGTCTACGCAAGTACGACCACGTCACTGAGTACCGCAATAAGCTTAAATGGTTGCCAATCCGCCTTCGCCGGGATGCACACTTTCTTTCCCTTCTTTACAGTATCCTTTTTAATCCTAATACTCCCAGGTATCTCAAAGTTAGATTTGAATACCTCTCCGAATCCCACTCCCGGTCATTGCGCTCATCTGACACTCTGCAGCTTAAAATTCCTATCCACACTTCCCATTCCTATAGTCTATCCTTTACTGTGCGTGCAACTAAGCTTTGGAATGCGTTACCTACTGCAATAAGACAAGCTAAGTCACTCCCTATATTTAAAAATATGGTATATCAACATTTTCTTTCCTCAGTATCTTCTCATTCATAGTATTTCCATTTCCACATAGTTTATATTATATATATGTATGTACATAATAATGTGAATTGTAAAAATATATATAATCTATACATAATATATATTTAGTAGATATATATTTTAATGTATGTATTATATTATATTTGTCGAATATGTACGTTTATTTTTAATTATATATGTATATTATAAATTTTTGCCTATGAACTTCTCAGTACGCCACCGTCTACTCTTCTTCACCTATTCGTGTCCATCCAAAGGTTGCCTGGAAGAGATCGCTTTTAGCGATAAGGCCGCCCATTGTGCCTCATTATGTTTTTTTGTTAACTTTCTACTGTTTGTATTTTTTGTGTATATGGTGTACAATAAAGCATACTCTATCTATCTATCTATCTATTTTGGAAATTCATAAATATCTGAAATTCCAAATAATCATATCAATCATATTCTAATCCGGCCAACATAATTGCAACTAGTATTTTTTTAAGTTTCGAATGTACGAAAATGACATCACATATTTGACATACCACTCAAGCCACTTCTAACTCATTTTGACGTTCGAATTTCAAAGGTACGGAAATACCCTCATCATTTAACGGTCCAATTTCAAAAGCACAAACTGAATAACTAACTTCACTAGCTTTGCTAGATGTTTCTTTCCGAACGGTGCAAATTCAAAGGGCAGGTTCAATCACGAACACATGGACAAAATATCGCACTTATTTTTCCGCAGAAATTCCCGAAATTCTTTATAACTTCATAAGAAACTAAAATTTAAAATAACGATTATCATCATTTCAGCCGTAAAACGTCCACACAGGCCTCCCTCATCGATCTCCATGAGAAGAAGAAGAAAGAAATACATTTATTGGACACACACAGTAAACTTAAAAATAACTATAGTAAAAACACAGACTTATTTCTAATTTTAGCCTAGGAGTACCTACCCAGTTATATATTCTGCGACATAGGTGACAAATGGATGGTAAGCAGCTCACTCAGCGGGTCAAAACAGTATGAATACTATTTCAAGAAGGGACCTAATGAACAAACCAGTTTACAAAGTTCTGTGAGTCCAAAGGGGCCTGACTCAGCATTATGCTCCCACACATAAGGAATGCTTGGAAGCGCTGGTTTTCAGTCATGAGGGGTAGTTGCCATACTTACCACGCTTGGCAGGTGGGTTGGCGAGCGCAGTACGGGATTTTGATATACAGGAAGATAATGCCCATCTTCTGGATGTATCTCATAGCTGGCTTTTACTGCATCCACGGGCATGAGAGGAGAGGTAACTTTCTACTGCCGGGCCAGGCAGTAGATTTATTAATAAAATACTTTTTTACATGTATTTTTGTAAACACATACTCAGCTTAAAAAATAGAAAAAACACCAAGACCAGACAAAACAAAACAAACGAGACAAATATCTGCGGAATAGTTCCAAACAACTAATATTTTTGTTTAAGTTCAAAATTCAAATACATGACTTCACTTATTTGACATCCGACTATTACATACCTACCTCATTTGTTTCGACGTTCCAATTTCAAAGGCACGAAAATATCTTCATCATTCTGACGGTCCAGTCTCAAAAGCACAAACTGAATGTTACTTACTTCATTAGCTTTGATGTTCTATTTCCGAACTGTGCAGATTCAAAGGGTTCAATCATGAACACACAAACAAAAAATCGCACCCAATTTCTCGCAAAATTTCCCGAAACTATTATCCCACGACAAAGTATTAAAAATGACAACCAGTCGCGCGGTATTTATAAAAGTGGTGTAACGTTCATCAATGTCCTGCGTTTAATTTCGCTAGATACATGTATGAACAGAATAAATAAGTAATAAATAATTCTAGACACTACACACAACATCAACTTGTCCCAAACTAAGTACTATGGAATCCAGATGATTTATAGAATACCAAAATATATGTATATTTTTTGTAAATACATACTTATCATACATAAAAAATACCCAGACCGAGACAAACCCGTGAATTATTAACACGTATTTAACCGGGTATTTATCACGTTATTTACCTTTAAGACTTCAGTCTTCAGTCTTCCCGGGACCACGATGGGTGCAATCCTGTCGAAACGTCGGGCAATAATAAAGGTAATTATCACGATAAATACCCGGTTAAATATGTGTTAAAAAAAGTGTCGTGATCGCGAAAGTTTAAAAAAAGACTAATCCCGTGAATTATAAAACGAAACCAAAATAACAAACGCGTTCGGAATTTCCTCGATGATTTCCTTATTGATAATGTTTATTTATTTTGTTTATTTGATGTATGATTTGTTGTATTTAATGTTATAGGATATACCTTTATTCACAATAATCAATTGTTCCTATTAATATAAGTGAAATTCCTTAACTATAATTTAATATAATTACATTTTTGACATCTGAATTGTTTACCTATAAAAATGCTATGTATCTGACTAACACACTAGCTTGGGCAAGGTAAAATCATGACATTTGCGGTAAATATGTAAATAAGTCGCCGTGGGGTGCCGGCAGTAGAATGATACCCCTCCTTTCATGCCCATGGATGCAGTAAGAGCCTGCTAAGGGATACCTCCGGAAGATGGGCAGCAGCGTCTATCCGTGTATCAACATCCCATACTGCGCTCACCAACCCGCCTGCCAAGCGTGGTGAGAATGGCAACTACCCCTCATGGAGATCCATGAGGGAGGCCTGTGTTTATCAGTGGACGTTTAATGGCTGAAATGAATGAATGTAAGTAAGGTGTTAAGGTTTTTATAAATAAATTATATTATTTGATCTAACCTGTTGAAGAATTGGGTCCGCAGCTGTATTAGGCCCTTATAAATAACCCAGTTTATGATATTCTCATCCTCTGAGTTGGAAACAATTTGGGAGATGTAATTTGGCCGTCGCGTCGTGGCGGCATCATTGTCCGTCACATATCTTGGTTTGTTTCCTACCGCTGACTTGTGTAATAGCTATTTTAGGGGCGAATTGAATTGAGTCCAAGGATCAAGAGAACATCTTCAGGGTCAACACTCTTGACAAGGTTTTGATATTTTCATAGTTGTTATACAGGGTGTATTATAACATATTACTAACCAGAAAGAGGGGATTTCAGCCCATGAAAACAAGTAGTTTCAGAAGGAAAACAAATCGAGAATTCGTTTTTTTTTAATAAACATTTTTTATAATTTTACGAGACGGTGCGATGCGAAAATGATCCCGAGGTTAGTACATAATTGGATATTTTCTTTAACTATTTATTTATATAAAAAAAAAACCTTTTTGTGGTCTATAGGTATTTTTATTTGTACCTGTATGGCAACTCTTCGCGAAGGTCAATGACCCTGCTGGCTTTTAGGTTGTGATAATCGTATAATCAGCTGAGCACAAAACTTTCGTGGTCTTTTCATGAATGAAAACCACTTAATCATGAATAGTCGTAAAACAAAAGTTGTTCCTTGGGATGGTCAGAATCACCCCCTTTCGGCTAAGTACACATGTTATAATACACCCTGTATTACTTCGGACTGTTTATTTATATAGGTTCATTTAACCGGGCCCTTATCACGTCACCATCTCAGCTTAGGACGTCCTACTAGACATAGGCCTCCCTCATGGCCGAGTACAGATCATGACTCGCTGTGGGGTGCCGGCAGAAGAATGTCCCCTCCTCTTTTACCCGTGGATGCAGGAATCTGCTGAGGGACACCTCTGGTCGATGGCCAGCAGCGTCTTTCCATGTATTAACATCCCGTACTGCGCTAGCCAACCCGCCTGCCAAGTGTGGTGTGTATGGCAACTAGCCCTTATGGAGACACATGAGGCCTGTGTTCAGTAGTGGACGTTTTACGGTTGAAATGAATGAAATCAATGAGTCGTTTTAAAAAGTGTCAACGATCAGTACTTACCAGTATACCAACATATACATATGTATAATACTGAATAAAACATCCAACCTATGTATATAAAATGAATACGAGTAACAAGGATATTTTAACACCGGTTTTTACACGTGCTACGCAGAGTAGATGCTAGTTACGTAAATTAAAAGCAATAGCTGTTAGGCAAAGAAAACCTTAAGCTGGCCTTAATCTGATAGCTCCGGAAAGTGTGGTCACCGTGACCTCACACGTAATCACTTACGGTGTTAACGATTAACGTAATGGCTAGGTAACTAACTTATTTATAATAAATAATAAATAAAGTGCTAAGGGATACCTCCGGAAAATGAGCAGCGGCGCCTTTTCGTGTACCAACATCCCGTTCTGCGCTCGCCAACCCGTATGCCAAGCGTGGTGAGTATGGGAGATTCAGATTAAGATTATTTATTTCAACTTAGGAACATAATGAACACTTGGTTACGTACAATGACATTGCGGCTGTTTATGCCTTGTCAAACGGCCCTGGTCAACTAGCCCTTATGGAGACACATGAGGCCTGTGTTCAGTAGTGGACGTTTTACGGCTAAAATGATGATGATGATGTATTTTCCTTGCTTAATTGTTGTACACTTATATACCTATAGGTATATTGCATCTACTTTGCCTTAGGTTTGCTGGAAGAAAACTCTTTAGGGTCAAGCTCGCCTTTGTACATGTTGGTTTATATACCCTTTAATAATGTTTTTTTGTGTGCAATAAAGAATTACAAGAATTATTTACCAAGTAACGAGACAAAATCTACCTCGTGACGGGATTTGTATAACAAATCCCGTCACGAGGTAGATTTTGTTTTTTGACGAGACGACTTATTCGTCATCTCGCGGATTTGAAACTCGCGGGAATCCGCGAGTTGGTACCTTCTGATTTTACGTATTTTTATTGTCGTCAAGTCGCGTGATCGTAAATATCCGACGTATTCATGTACAGTCTACAAAAAAGTTACCTATTTTGAATGTACCTATAGAATACAATATTATTTGACGCCGAAGGCCCTCCCGATGTAATGTTAGAGGTTACCCTCTACCTGTTACACCACTTAATTAGTATATTTTTCAAGAAATAAAATCCATTAGCTCACGGCCGCCGGCCGTTATAAAACTCACGACGGACCTGAGCTGTTGACCAGTTCTTTCCACTGACTAATACCCGACTAAAAGTTGGTATACTCAATTTATAGGTTTAAGCTTGCTATAAAACAAAATCTCATAGTAAAAGCGTATAACTCCATAGATGATTATTTGAATAATATTGACTCTTGGCCGAGCGTTGCTCGGTTCAACCACGATAAGAATAAATGTCATCTTACAATTTATCCAAAGTATCCAATATCCTTGCGAACATTAAATTAAGCATGATACTAAGACAGAAATTGTAACAATAAACAGAAGTGAAAGAGTGAGGTTTCTTGTTCGCTTCTTTCCCTCACTTGAAAAAAGGTACCTGAAGCGAACGAATTCAATTATGTGCTTTATTCAATTTAAATGTGTCTTGTTCTTCTTTTGTAAATTGACTATTCTAAGTAGCGTTTGCCTCTATTGAATAAACACTTATTGACTTTGACTTTGACTTTAGGTGCTGGGCATGTCTAATCCATCAACAATGCCTCAGGCACTGCAGCGTCTTGTACAGTATGAATACCAGTTGCTGACGCTGTATCAATCATCTTGTTTAGATGTGAAGGCCTAACTTTTTAATGAGTAAATTAAACTTGTAAAACTTTCGCGATTTGTTAACATATTTTTTAGTTTTAATATTGCAGGATTTTATCGCGTACCTTTTTTATAATTTTCCCGATGTTTCGAACACATTTCAGCGCTCTTGGTCGCGGGAGGTCTCTAAAAAAGGTACGCGATAAAATCCTGTAATTTTAAAACTAAAAAATAGAGTAAATCAAATACGATTAAAATGTGGTGTATTATGTAAACGTACTTTCTTTCTTCCGAAGGTTGGTTAGCTATTTAACTGCCTATCGCAGTACCTAACCGTGTAAAAACTAATTACTTTGCACGCTGGCTTCGGCGTTAACATATTCAATTTGTTCTTTGACATTCTTAAAGGGGAATGTTTTTTGTTATTTTCTTTTCCGTCTTGGTAATTAGTTCAGTTTGCCGTTTATTTTTTTAGGACTTCGTTTACAATATGTATCCTATTTGTCCTGTTCTAATAAATATATATAAAACTCTTCCGTTACTGACTGACTGACAGACAACACACAGCCTAAACTACTGGACCTAGAGACTTGAAATTTGGCACACATATACCTTGGGTATCCTAGAGGTGCACTAAGGAGAGATTTTTCGAAACTCCTACGGGAACGGGAACATCGCGGGTGAAACTGCGGGGTGCGGCAAGTCAATATATATAGGTATAAAACTCTTCCGTTACTGACTGAGTGACTGACAGACAACGCACAGCCTAAACCACTGGACCTAGAGACTTGAAATTTGGCACACATATACCTTGAGTATCCTAGAGGTGCACTAAGGAGTGATTTTTCGAAATTCCCACGGGAACGGGAACTACGCGGGTGAAACTGCGGGGTGCGGCTAGTCAATATATATAAAAATCTTCCGTTACTGACTGAGTGACTGACAGACAACGCACAGCCTAAACCACTAGAGCTAGAGACTTGAAATTTGGCACACATATACCTTTAGTATCCTAGAGGTGCAATAAGGAGGAATTTTTCAAAATTCCTACAGGAACGGGAACTACGCGGATGAAACTGCGGGGTGCGGCTAGTTACATATTTAAAATAAATAATATGGAGTCTAGACCCTGTCTCAACATTTATCTCAGCCGTTGGACGTTCACTACTGGACATAGGTCTCCCTCATGGATCTTTGTACTGATCATGAGGGGTGGTTGCCATACTCACCACGCTCGTCAGGCGGGTTGGCGAGCGCAGTACGGGATGTGATACGTATGCCTCTGCAGATTCTAATTGCATCCACGGGTAAAAGAAGAGAATGCTGGCTTGAAAATGAGGCTCCCCACGGCTCATCCCACGTCTCAACATTTAAGGGATACAAACATAAATAGGACAACAAACAGACAGAGTTAACTTATTAACGCGCTCCCAATTATCGTACTAAATTAAAATTGAAATGGAAAATCGACATCCTTGAAGTAAGATTTACGGCCTTTAGCCACAGATTTTGACGGGATTCAAAAGACGTTATTCAAAGTTCTCGTAAAAGTTGAGACGACAGATGGTGCCCTGAGCACAAGCCTAATTTTTGATTGGAATTCGACAATTCTAAAGTTCCGGCGCCTTTTAATGTTGAAACAAAAATCATTTTATTCCTTACACTTTGCTCGAGACTTTCATTGCCATTTGTGCCAACTGTGTATAGATTTTACTGAAACGTTCGAGTTTAAATCGAACTGGCTAAATAGGTTTATCCATTCAGGCAATGTGTACCGTATATCGAGGAGGGTTTGCAGTGGTAAAGGCATCGAGCAGATTCAACATTCAAAACGCATTCTCTTCATTTCTAAAGTTTGTTAATTTTAGGTGGTTTGTAAATAACAAAACAAAGACACGTCTACTTATAATATATAAAATAAAGAAATTTAATCGTATAGCTTCTTTCCCTCACTTGGAAAAAAAAGTTTTCCGAAGCGAACGAATTCAATTATGTGCTTTGTTCAATGTAAATGTGTTTTGTTATTATTTATTTATTAGGACCACCAACAAGAGGTACACAGATTCAACACAATTTAAAACTTAGGGACTAAGGGCCTTGTGCTCCCCCAATTAAAGGCGGCCACAGCATGCACACAATTGAGCGCAACTCAACAAAAATAGGTATTAAAGGTAGTATCTAGTAAGTATTAAAGTTATATTGAGTAACAACAGGTAACAACCTAATAATTACATAATTATCTCAAACAAAAACTAATAGAACTACAAATAATATGTACCTAGTTAGATACAAAAGTAGTAATAATGTAAATAGTTAGGTAGGTAGTAACAATGTAATATAGTAAGTTGTAACATTATTTTGTAAACCGACTGTTCTAAGTAGCGTTTTGCTCTATCGAATAAACACATATTGAGTTTTTATTAACTAAGGAAGTAAGTCATGAATGAATCTGGTAGCTTCCCTGTTTTAAGCATTGTGATGAGAAACGATTAGAAAACACAGCTCTCAATATTATAGATGGTTTTGGTTTACACGATGGACGAATTCTTAGTCCCGTTTTTATCCGTACCCAAAGGATAAAAACGGGACCGTATTACTAAGAATTCGCTGTCCGTCTGTCTGTCCGTATGTCTGTCTGTCACCAGGCTGTATCTCATGAACCGTGATAGCTAGACAGTTGATATTTTCACATATTATGTATTTCTGTTGCCGATATAACAAGAAATACTAAAAACAGGATAATGAATATTTAAGTTGGTGGAATACAACAAACGTTATTTTTGACGTATTTTGCTCGATACTAATAACGGCAACAGGTAGACCTTGAAAAATTCACAGAATATTTAAACAGTCCGACTCACACTTAACCGGATTTTTAGTTGTAATAGGACCCATTTGACTTTTGTGTCATGTTGCAAGTTATAGAAATAGAAAATGTCGCAAACTAACGTCATCATCATGATTTTAGCCCGGTATCACTCAATGCTCTCTCCTACCCGTGGATGCAATAAGAGCCTGCAAAGGGACACCTCCGGAATATGGGCAGCAGCGTCTTTCCGTATATGAACATCCCATACTGCGCTCACCAACCCGCCTGCCAAGCGTGGTGAGTATGGCAACTACCCCTCATGGAGATCCTTGAGTGAGGCCTTAGTTCAGTAGTGGACGTTTTACGGCTGAAATGATGATCACTCAATGCTGCGTTATACCAATTATTAATTAGGCTGCTCTTTTTGTGTTTTACGCATCCAAGACGCGACATATTTGCAACAGAGTTTGTCAAATTCTACTAGCAAGAGAGGTAAGGCAACATTCTACTGCCGGCACCACGGCCACGCCTTATGATAATGAACATAAATCGGTCGGGAACAGTTGGTGCCTCCACCAACAATAACATGTACGTGAACATTCCCGCTATTTAATATGAATGGGGTGCCGGCAGTAGAATGTTGCCCCTCCTCTCTTGACCGTGGATACAGTAATAATCTGCCAAGGGCTTCATCCGGAAAATGGGCGGCAGCGTTCTCATGATCACATGGAGATCCATGAGGGAGGCCTACGTCAATATCGGGCGCTATACGGCTGAGATGATGATGATGATAACGAATGTGAATGTTATAAGTCACGAAAGTTACTATTTTGTGTCTTTGATTTCAGATTAAATTTAAGCAAAACAAATATATTAAAGACACATGGAACATTCCAGTATGAGCTATCATAAATCAGTCTATGTGATCTAACGCAAATAGCCATAAACTCCTTTACGGAGTTTATGGCTATTTGCGTCGGATCCAGCGAGCTGGTTCATAAATACTCTGCCTTTTCTACGTTTTCAATCGAAATTTACTTAACTGTGTCACAGAAAAACTTGAAAAGACCCAAATCGTGGTAAGTAAATCCTGTACACTCACGGCAAATCTCGATTACTATGAAACTTTAAAGAAACGTTCATATTTTATACGATTTAAATTTTGGATTTTCGTTTCAGATTTACATTAAACTAACAGCTGGTTGAATCCCACAGCTGGACAAAGGCCTTTATATCCTTCTACTAATCCCGGTATAGCGCTTCCAAACTAAACTTGGCCCATCCAGCGTGAGTTCTCGTAAATCGCTCGTTCAATATAACGGCCCTTGCTCTGAATCAGACACAAATAACCATAAACTCCTTTACGGCCTTCCCTGTTGGATCCAGCGAGCTGGTAAATAAATCTAGCTGTGCCTTTACCTACATTTTTTAAACGTCATATGTAGAAAGTTAGATTTTCGTGAAACTCCGTCACTGGGAATCTCAAAAAGACTCATTATGAGTAAATATCCCGTAGACTGAGAATCTCAATATAAATTTGGGATTTCTGATTTCAAATAAAATTTTAACTGTCTTCTTAAAACAGCCTAATGAGGCCTATTGCTTGGCAAAAAAAAAACAAAGTCTGAAATAAACTAAACAAAGATATTAAAGACACATACTGTTTCAGTGTGAGTTCTCGTAAATTACTCGCGTGATGTAACGGCGACATTTTTACAGCTGAAATGATGATGTAACGGCCGCAGCTCTGAATCAGATACAAATAGACATAAACTCCGTTACGACCTGCTCTGTCGGATCCAGCGAGCTGGTACATAAATATAGCTGGTGCAGCTGCCTTTAACTACAGCTAACTCGTCAGGGAATGGAGACTTGTGACGTGAAATTGAGTCGAAATGTCACTTATTACGTACAGTAATAAGCACCCCACGGAAGAGAGAGTATACATATCGCATCAAATTGTTGGCTAAGTCTTGGGTTTGGAAGGGCAAGCTGAATACAGTTCTATGATCAAATTGAACGAAATTGGACCGATTTAAAAGTGAACCTTTTCGAACCCCAAAAAAAACTAAACGACTCGAGTTCTAGAAGTTCCATTAGTAGACGTCGGTTAAATGTAGGTACATATTTTGTATGAGACGCTGTGTGTATGGCTGTGATCTCGTGCAACATTCGTTACCTGTTGCATGTGAAACATAGGAAGATTCCCAAAATCCATTATAGATCTATTCGTTTTTAGATCTCAAGATCTGTTGTAGATGATTTATACAGCGTCAGCAACAGGTATTCATGTTGATAGATGAACTAAGCTTGTCCAGCACCTATGCCATCCTCCCAGCTTAGTCAACTATTAAAGATATAAAGATATAAAGATTTTATTGATAATTTGTCACAATTATAGGTCCTTAATGCGTATCAATTACGATCACGTCATAAATTAAATAATAAAAGGTACATTGAAAATAACAATACAATAATAACTATAAATTCAAATGTCAGTTTTAAATAAAATTATAAATCGTTATTACTCACTAAAAAAATTCGTCAAGAGAATAGAACGTGTTTTCTACGAGCCAGCGTTTCAGCCTCCACTTGAAATTCGTAGTACTTGGTGCATCCTTGACGCTATCAGGAAGTCTGTTATATGTAACTGGGCCCATCACGTGCGTCAGCTTATCGGACTTCACCAGGCGTGTGGCCACAGGTATCAGCCAGTGATTTTTAGCGTTGCGTGTCAAGTGTTCATGTACCTCCGCTTGCTCAGTAAACGACTTCAGGTTTTGGCGAGCATATACTGCTACCTGATAAATTACTATCGCTGGAAAGGTCATGATATTAAGTTCCTTAAAGTAAGGTCTCACTGATGTCCTTCGTGATACATGAACAATTGCTCGTATCGCTCTCTTTTGCAAAATGCAAATTAGTCAGAGACAAGAACAGGTCAACACGTCTGAAGCTGACAAAGCCGCGGGTTTCCATATGATGTTTCCTTCACCGTTAAAGCGCGTGTTGAATGTGCACCTACATTTTTCAGAAAAGAAAAATCCATTGGCAATGCTGGTTTTGAACCCACGACCTTCGGACCTAAAGTTGGGGGTACATACCACTCGGCCAACACAACTGGTATATTAGGGTCAGCAACTGGAAATCATGCGGGACGCTGCAGTGCCTGAGACATTGTTATATGGATTATGCTTGCCCAGCAGCTATATATACCATCCTCTAACAGAAAACAATATTCTCTCCGTAGAAAGTTGCATCGAGATTGCTTCTAACTTTGAATTTTTACGTTTTACTAGGAAACATGTAAACAGGGTTTATTTTTACGACGCCAATTGGACTCGCTCCTTTATTGCTTGTACTAGCTGTCCCGGCGAACTTAGTATCGCACCTATAACTACAACCACCACTTACAACTTACCCTACAACTACCCTATTACTACCCTAAAACTACCCTACAACTATCCTACAACTACCCTACAACGAACCTACTACTACCCTACAACTACGCTACAACTAACGCTAGAACATGACTGTGTTGTGTGATATTTTTTTCCATGCAAACTTTCATCCCCTATTTTAACCCCTTCAGATTTAATTTACGCAACGAAAAGTATATGTTCGTCTCCATGGTCTAATCTACTCATATACTAAAATTCATCAAAATCGGTTCAGCGGTTTTGACATGAAAAGGGAACATACATACATTCTTACTTTCACTTTTATATATTAGTAGGATAAGATATTTTTCACGCAGAGCCACTTTGATTCGAAAATATAAATCCCATTTATTCCCTATCCCGTAGGAATTTTGAAAAATCACTTCTTAGTGCACCTCTAGGATACTCAAGGTATATGTGTGCCAAATTTCAAGTCTTTAGGTCCAGCGGTTTAGGCTGTGCGTTGATGTAATATATATAGGTATGTCATAATTATTAGAGGTATAGCTTCCAATATTCTCAACATTATGATACATAGGATATGTTGGGCTGTGGTATACAGACGGATAAAAAGCTTGGAATATAGGCGTAGGATCTTAATGAAGGAAATAATGTGAATCCATTCTAATCTTTGTATGTTCTCATTGTAATTTAGTTGCCATAAATGTGATATAGATATATTTAGTTACTTTTAGTATAAATTTAAAGAGTGTTGTGTTCGCCTATAATTGGCATATATACATATAAGAATTGTTCCTTGTATTTTTTTTTTGTTGAATGTGTTTATATTATTAATAATATTCCGCAAGAAATTAAAACAAAAGTAACTTCTAATAACATTAAACGCACGCTAAATAAATATTTTTTAAATAACCTTACTAATAATTTTCACATTTAGAAATTAAGATGGAGCATCCTATTCCATCCTATTGGAGGTCAGTGTGAGCGCGTGTGCGTGCGCGCACTAGTCTACGCCACTATAGAACAAAGCCTTATTTATCTATTCTTGGAAGTGTGTGTGCGTCACTGCTCACACCGCACTACAAATATTTTTTGCATTCATTGTTTTTTGTTGCATTTGTAGGTAGTTTATATAGTTATGAGTTAATTAAGTAGTTGTGTAAATTACATCGAGAACTTAGTGTTTAGATAAACCTAACATAGGATTTAAAACACTAATAACAAACATGTAATATTCCTGTAATAAATAAATAAAAAAATAATAAAAAAAAATAATAATAAATATATACCGGGTGTTAGTGTAAACAGTCTTATCCTTGAAACCACAGACTAGGTATCAGGAACAGAGTCCAAAACCGATGAAAAAATAATAATTTATTTTTACATAATTTTTGCAAAGAAAATCCTCATAGATCATGAATGCGTTTCACCCTACACACACTACGATTTCTGAGGCTACGAAACACGTGCGTAGGTGCAATGCGCCTTCTCTCTCTCTCAAACGTGCCGCCCGCCGCCTTTCGGCAACTCGCCGTTTCTTTGAAGCGCCGACAAAAACACCCGCCAAGGTCCCGCGGCCAGACCCACGCGAGCGCCCGCGCCGCCACTTCGCCAGTCGCGTGCAATCTCGTGAGGTCGATACATCGCGACCCTTATGTGTGCCGATTCGCGGTAAAATGTAAACTAACTGTGTAACTTATCTGTGCTGTGACAATGTCGTACACAAGCGAACAGTGGACTGAAAAGGTGCGGCTTTATGCCATAGCTGGTGGGTGACCTTGGCACGTAGGATGTACACAGAGCGGTTTCCAGGACATCGTGTGCCAAGCCGGGAAACTATCCTAGCGGCTACACAAAGGCTACGTATGTAAATAAGACTTGTTTGTTAATGAACTTTTTGGTTGGGCGGGCGACGTACGGCTGTAATTAGGGTGTCCAAAAAATCACGTTCCTTAGATTAGAAATGAATTATCAAAATGTAACGAAACTAATTGACTATTATTTTTAATTATTACTTATATCAATTCATTTTAGGGTTATACATTCGTGGTTTAAGTGATAAGTGTGTTCACACTAACACACTGTATACTGTCGGCGTTCCTTTTTTTATATAAATAAATAAATAAACCTTGACCATTTGGTAAAGTAGCAAACTAATTGGGCTTCTTCTTTGGTCGACTTCCTTCTGATCTCCTGTTATTACACTTTTAATAATTTTAACAAAATCTTAAGTAGGTAGGTAAGTTAGAACGAAAACAAAACCAGGCGTGACTGCCAGTCAATGGGCTAGTTCAATACTCCTTTTACGAATCGTTATAATTAATATTAATCGCTCTGGGACAAAACACTTACGCTTTATAATAATTGGCCCATTAGGGATCATTTGTCCCAGCTTCTATAATATATTGAATGGTGGATTAGTGGGACACCCAAGGGGTTGAGTTTTAAGCGTCTAAAATTACGTAATTGTACTTTATCGGCGAAAGTTTGGTGATTTTGCAAAATGGGTCTACTCGTTGCCTAAATGAACTGAAATTATTTGAAAATTCATTTTGCAATAACTTTTCATTATTAAAAGCGATGTCGGTACTTGGTTCGATCGAAGTTAAAGTTGTCAAGAAAATTAAATCGAAATATACTGTTGCTGTTATTAAGCTTCGCAAATTCGAAAACATATTTCCATGAACATATTAAAGAAAAGAAACATAATATGATTGATTGGTAGAAAAAAGTTTTCTAACGATATATCGTGGATCAGATAAACTTATACTGCACGCTGCACATTGATGTGAAGAGGGGCTAAATTGACCAATCAAAACGCTCGAAGGGCAGAAGGCTCGAGGAAATGACCGCGTCGATTGGTCAATCAAAACGACACATTGGCGATGTTGGCCTCAAGACTTTCAACATTTTACAGCAACAAATCAATACAACCGAAAAAAGAACAAAAACGGCTCTATATTTTCAGTTTACAGGTGAACGAAGCCGATTTATTCGATCTATAGATTAAAAAAGTTATGCATAATGGAATGCACTGCATAATAATGCCTGACCGTGTGCTAGCAGCTGTCTTTATCTAAAATAGCCAGCCCACATGTCTAACAAGGTTCTAGCAAGTTAGATAAAGCAATGCCCGACATTGAACAGCTGTTTTTTTGAAGCAATCAAAAGTTGAAGACCGTTTTGACACTTAAATTTTTAAACAATTCAAAACTTAAACTCTTACTTAAACTTCTGTGATATTTTATTTTGACAACGTCAATATAAAAATTGACAAACACTATAGATTAAAATAAGTTGATTTGATTGACAGAGTTCAGCAAACTCCACGTTGTCTATGGTTTTGAAGACATCTCTGTCGCCGGCACAGACAAAATACATCGTTATTGTAACATTCTATTAGACTTAACGTCTTTACACAATTTATGTGATAAAAAAGATTGTCGCGAGATTAACCTGTGTACCTGTAACTTGATCTAATTGATTTAATTTTTTTTATCAAACAATGTAAATACGAGTACCTGCTTGAATTTCGCTACAAGCTTTTTTATCTCATAAATTGTGTAAAGACGTTTTAAGTTGACATTAAACTTTAATGGAAAATGTTTATTTTATTATTTTTAGTAGGTACGTTTAAATAAAAGCTTGTTTGTTAAAAAGTTTTTTTTACTTATAATTTATTTTTAACCTTTTAGTTATCACTGGACAGTTGGTTTTTTGTCTGTTCATCTCAAGCCCGCCATGTTGGATTTAGAGTGATGTCATATAATTTTTCGAGTTACTGCAAGCCCTTTTATTTGGTGTCTTAAAATAAGTAGTCCGCCATCTTGGGTGTTCCGCCATGTTGGATTCAGAGTGACGTCACATAGCTTGAGACCATGCAGTGTCATCCAAAGAAAACATGGATACAAAATTTCAGCTCAATTGGTTGAAGATATCTGCTTCAAAATTGAGTTGCAAGATTCCGCGAACAAACATTGTTACATACATACATATATACATACATACAGGGCAAGCTAAATAAAAGCTTGTAATATTTTGAGGGGGGGAGGGGCAGGCGGGTTGGCGAGCGCAGTACAGGATGTTGATACACGGAAAGACGCTGCTGCCAATCTTCCGGAGCAGAGTAGACCCTAAGCAGATTCTTACTACATCCACGGACAAGAGAGGAGAGGCAACATTCTAATGCTGCCGGCATTAGAATGTTGCCTCACGGCACTTAAAGTGGATTAAGCAGAGCCTTAGTCGTTGATTGTGAACAATGTCGTTTGCTTAAATAAATAATAAATAAATAATGCTGGAAAATTCACATAGCATCATCTAGCCCCAAGCTAAGCAGAGCTTGTGTTATGGTTATTAGCTGACTGTTATACTTAATACAGTACACTACATAGATAGATATTTTATTATATATAGACAAACATCTAGAACACCCTGAACAAATATCTGCAGATCGTACAGACATTGGTCCCGAGGCGGAAATCGAACCCGCAACCTCTAGCATCGCCTTCGCCCGCTGCGCCACAGAGGTCGCCTAGTGTATAAATACACTAGGCACAATCGGCAAATAGCCAACGAATTAATACGATTGCGTTGATGCATAACACCATCCTCTGGAAATTAACAGCCAATCAACGTTCTGCATTTTATCAGAGTTCGAGTTTTATGAATGCCTGTACGATAAATAATTTTTGAATTGATCAACACAAAAACAAATCGTATTTACCGATAAAATCTAAAATGTTGCTGAAAAAAAAATAAAGGTAATTACGCGATAAATACCCGATAATCCCATATTTTAATAATGTGTTGTGATCGCGAAAGTTTAAAAAAGACTGTTGCTGAAAATACGCAAACCCCTGTTAGAATGATTCTTACATTGATAATACTGATTTAGAAAGCAAGGAAACGTTATAAAGTGAATCTAAAAAAGAACATAATATTATACATCATTATTCCCTAAGATAAATGAATATTTAAGTAAATAAAATAAATTAAATAAATACATTGAGGGACTCCAGTACTCTTTGATAATTCACATTAAATGATGTTTGTTTATCATTTCAAGTGAATAATCAAATAATTTTATTGTGTGTAACAAAATAAACGTTTTATAGGTTTCCGTACCTCAAAAGTTACGACCGTTTATGTCGCAAAAAACGCATGTTTCGACATTCTCAAAGGAATCAAAATTCATAGGGTCCTTCCCGTAGACCTAGAACTATGAAATTTGGCAAGGTATATTCTTTAGATACAGAGAAAAATCCAAAAACTACATTTGGAATGGAATCATAAAAAAAGTCATTAAAAAAGTACGAAATCAATCATCGGCGTTAAGCAACCCTACGCGCGTTCATAAATTGGATGGGTAACCGAATCTTTTTGTATGTACATTTTTAAAACTTTTACTAAACCAGATCAGCTAATTTATAATATTTATTTATTATGTTCCTACATACCTACGGAACCCTCGGTTCGAGTTCAAGACACACTTGTCCGGTTTTATTTCTTTGTTAAAAAAATTTAAAATGAAATTTTTTTTTTTTTAATAATTTAAAATTTAATCGTATCGTATCGTGTCTGAGCGTGTTAAGCAAACATTACATGCATGGACGATATTATGCAAATGCGAGCACAGAATTTAAATCAAATAATTCCAATGGCATCGCGGCAGTCATGTTGTTTGTCGAGTCGTGATTACGTATCTGATCATGAATTTCGGTAAAAATTAAATAAATTACATATGATTATATATTTATATGCCTGATGTTTCCCACTGCAGAGCAAAGGCCTCTTCCGTCCTTCCATTTTATCCCTGTTTTGAGCTTTCTGTTAAATTAATTATTACTATTATTATTCCACATCATTTATTTGTGAACACATAAAAATACATTTTTTACTATAAAGAAATACAAAAACAAATACTCTACAGTACAAAATATATCAAAACGGTGAATCACCGGCCGCAAAGCAAAGCTCAAGCGGTCGGTGACTAGGGCTGCAGGGAGAGGAATGTCCATACGTGCCGAGTCCAGGAGTACGAGCCTTTTGGATCTGGCTCTTGATCCAACTGCCTAGCGAAAGTCTCTCGAGATGTTGATCGAGACTCTTCGCTATGAGTCCATTAACGGAAACGACTATCGGAACAATAGTCGCTGAGTCAACATCCCACATGGTGGCAATCTCGTGGGCTAAATCAAGATATTTGCTGAGCTTATCTTTCTCGGCTTTGATATATTTATTATTATTATTATTTAGCCTCCACTGTCCCACCGCAGGACAAAGGCCTTCCTTCCCTTCCTCCACCCTTCGCGATTTAACGCAGTGACAGGCGACCTAATCAAGTGTGTCTAGCTCATATATTTTTTATAAATTAAATTTATTTTATATAATTAGGTATATATATTTTACATAAAAGCCTTAGGTTGCCGGCAGTAGAAAGTGGCTCTTCCTCACTTGCCTGTAGTTGCTATGTAAATCTGCAAAAATGGGCAGCAGAAACTTTCTGTACTGCGCGTGTCAACCGGCATACCAAGCGTGGTGAGTATGGCGACTGCCCTTCATGATCAGTACTTGGAGATCCATGAGGGAGGCTAAGTCCAGCAGTGGAAGTTAATTAAAAAAACCGTCTTTAAATAATATGCCTGACTTGATGCTGACACCTTAACCGCTAGATGAACGTCTATTGTATTTGAGTATTTCCCTCGATTTAGCATCATCATAATCATCAGAACTGGGTGTTGAAAACCAATGAAAAACACATATTTTTAAAGTCAGTAAAAAAAAGTGAACTCTGCAAAAATAAAAGTGTAAATAATTTGCCTCTTATAAAATCTTTAAGCGGATTAAAGCCTCAATTTATGCAGAATTCAGTCTTAACATTTCCATGCAAAAATGTACATTATTATGCGAAAATACACTTCATTTTATGCTAAACAAAGTAGGTAACAGGTTGGCTTGTGATCTCTAGTTAAGTAGATTATGTTAAGGAACGGAATATCAATTCCTTTTGTTTACAATGGGGCTTACTAATCTTATAAATAGGGGGAGACTTTGGACCAATTTCAAAGAAATATAATCGTCATTTTGGTACAAGTTATTCCAGCAAAATGCATTTTTTTTAATAATAAAGGCTACTTATTTTCTGTAAGTACCTGGTATTTTTATGCTTTCGCGATCAGAGCACATGCTGATTTAGTCTCCGCGACCAGGGCCAGGTAAAATCCGGTTCAAACGTCTGCTTAATAAATAAGTTGAAACATTGGCTCATTGAGAAAACATTCTATACCTATGACGAGTTCATAGAATATAATAATATGTATGTTGACATATTGTATATATTTTAGTGTTCTTAAATCTTTTGACTTTTGTTTTTTTCTGTTATTAGTTTGACACTAAATTATTTTAACTTTATGACCTTTCATACCTAACTTGACATATTTACGTATATATGTTTTTCTATAATTGCTGGTTTATTGTTTATTTATCATTAAGATCTTCTTTTTTTGTTGACATGCATTTTCATTATTATTTTTGACATGTGTGTTTATAAATTTGTAATTTGTGGTATCGGTAACCACGTGAAAATCCAATTGTGACTTATAATAATAAGTATTATAAGTCACAATTCTCAAATAATTATTATTTTTAACCGCCTTCAAAAAAGGAGGAGGTTCTATGTTCGACTGTATATTTTTTTTATGTATGTTCACCGATTTCTCCGTCAATTGTGGAACGATTTTCAAAATTAATTTTTTATTTGAAAGAGTGCACTTCCGAAGTGGTCCCATTTCAATTTGGTCCAGTTCTGACAATGGGATCCATGAGAAAACCATATAAGTCTTAATTTCATTTAAAATACTTAATGCAATACAATTTATCTTATTGAAGTCGTTTTTTTTTTGTTGACAAGGTAGGCCTTTGCATCTATTAAGATGATTTATACAGCGTCAGCAACTGGTAATCATGATGTACGCGACGCTGCAGTACCTGGGACATTGTTAGATGGATTAGGCTTGCCCAGCACCTATACCATCCTCTCAGCTTAGTCAGCTGTTAGTCAGCGGAAAGAACAGGTCAATACGTCTGAAGCTAACTAAGGTTACTGCGGTGCGAATGGCCCCATTCAGAATCAGTACTTGGGTGCAATAAAGCTTATTATAAAATATCAGTTTATCTAGAGGACAAAACCACTTGGGACGGAATCTGCTCCAACTCCGTCAAACGTAACATAACACAAAATAAAATTGTTAAATGATGACTATAACGACCGAGTTGGGTTCTTCTGTTCACTTCTTTTCCTAACTCGCGTGTCATCTGAAGTGAACAGATTCAATTATGTGCTTTATTCTATTTATTTGTGGTGTTTTATTCTGTAATTTGTGACGCGTCAATAAGGTCCATGCGGCCGCACTGAATAAAGTATTTTTTGATTCTTGATTCTTTCGCACCGCGGTCCGAATCGCGTGTGGTGCGAAACGACTAAAGACCCAAGAATTATGACTATTATAATAAATGTCATAATCTCAGCCGTAGGACTGATGTCCACTTCCACAGCTGGTCATAGGCGTCCCTCATGGGTCTACAAGATTATGAGGGGGTTGCTGCCGTACTCGCCACGCTTGGCGATAACGGTTTGCTGCCGTACTCGCCACAGAACGAGAACGGAAAGACGCCGCCCATCTGCCATTCTTACTGCTTCCACGGGCAGGAGAGAACGGACATCATTCTATTGCCGGCACCCCACGGCGTTTTGCCGGCATACTTGCTCATTACTCTAATTGTAATATTAATCAGTGGGTTACTGGGTCACATTCGTAATTTACCGATACTATAAACCCAGTTAAAAAACGGAAATGTATAGGTACATTTTATGAAAGTAAGTTCTCGGTGTAAAGCTACAAATCTGAAGACAGACAGACAAAGCGTAACTAGGGTTCCTTGTTGTTCTACCGAACCCTAAAAAGACTGTTAGTTCCTACAAACATCATCATCATTTCAGCCGTAAAATGTCCACTACTGAACACAGGCCTCCCTCATAGATCTCCATGAGGGGTAGTTGCCATACTCACCACGCTTGGCAGGCGGGTTGACCTGCCCATCTGCCCATCTTGCGGAGGTATCCCTCAGCAGGCTCTTACTGCATCCACGGTCAGGGGTAACATTCTACTGCCGGCACCCCACGGCCGCCTACAATATCTCTCCGTAAAGGAAACGAAATTAATGAACCGAAGAGCAAAGTTTTGTTGTGTTTTTGACAACTTTTGATCAAAGAATTCGTTTGGAGTAACAGCAAATCGTTATTCCCAAAGTAATTTACATAAAAGTTCGCGTCGGAATATGAACTTTAGTCCCTCTTACTTTTTGGAGATACAACAATTCAATTAATGTCTTCTGAAGGTTGAGTTTGTATAAATTAAGTAAGTGCTCGTCGTGGGGTGCCGGCAGTAGAATGTTACCCCTCCTCTCATGCCCGTGGATGCAGTAAAAGCCTGCTAAGGGATACCTTCGGGAGAACGGCAGACGCGTCTTTCTGTATATCAATATCCCGTACTGCGCTCGCCAGCCCGCTCCCAAGCGTGGTGAGTATGGCAACTACCCCTCATGAAGATCCATGAGAGAGGCCTGTGTTCAGTAGTGGACGTGTTACGGCTAAAATAAAGTAAGTGTTATTTTAATGTAGACTCGATTTAGTTTATAAATAATATTATATCTAACAGTGTAATAAAAACAATAATACAGTCTTTTTTAAACTTTCGCGATCACAAAACATTATTAAAATATGGGATTATCGGGTATTTATCGCGTAATTACCTTTATTTTATTCCCGACGTTTCGACCGGATTGCACCTGGTCGTGGTCGCGGGGAGATTCTACTGCGCTCACCAACCCGCCTGCCAAGCGTGGTGAGTATGGCAACTGCCCCTTATGGAGATCCATGAGGGAGGCCTTATTTCAGTAGGTAGTGGACGTTTTACGGCTGAAATGATGAACTTAACTTATGTAAGAAAGAAAAGGCTTTACTATATTTTTATTAAGGTTTTCGACAAGGTCTTAGGTACTGAGCCCCCCAGGACTCATCAAAACAAAACCGCAAATTCCCCTGAATCTAAACAAACAAAACGTCCCCACGAACAAAAGTCGTTTCCTCATCATTAGCACTGAGTTTTGTAAAAATAGGACCTTATTTAAAGTGTATCTATTCGAACTCAAAAAAAAATTCCAAATCAGTTCTAAAGCAACAAAGATTAAAAAAATACAGACGACTAGAAAACCTTTTTTAGAAATAAGTTAAAAATCGCAACTCTTTCACCGCTTAGCAAATCAACAAAAGGAATCAAAAATGTGCAGAATGAAACGGCCTGGCAGCCTAAAGCCTAATTGGTTTAGTTACGACTCGTGGTTGATTCGGAGAACGTGAGAACGCTGTAAAATGTGCAACTGGCCAGGAAAATCTTTGGCAAGATTTAACCTTATGGCTGTAGTTAAGTCGCATCGCATTGCAATGCACAGATATAACTTGATAGATATATTAGGAATACAGGGTATGTATATACAGGGGATGTATATAATAATGCATACTAACCCGAAAGGGAGGGTTTCAGCCCATGAATATAAGTTTGTTTGGCGAGAAAAAAAATCGGGAATTCATTTTTTTTTTAATTATATAAGTAAATAATATTTACAATTTTATTAGTTGGTGTTAATGTGAAAATGATCCAGAGGTAGTATTTATTTTTCACATTTTAAATTTTAAATGAGGCAGGTCCGTGTCGGGCCACGGTCCAACACGTACTGGGCCTTTTTTTTTTGCTTAAGACGGAAGAGAAACAGTGTTATAAACTTTACATTTTTTTATAACAAATGACACTTGAACAACAAACACAGAAAATATAACTTAACTAGCCGCACCCCGCAGTTTCACCCGCGTAGTTCCCGTTCCCGTGAGAATTTCGAAAATCCCTTCTTAGTGCACCTCCTAGGATACTCAAGGTATATGTGTGCCAAATTTCAAGTCTCTAGGTCCAGTGGTTTAGGCTGTGCGTTGTCTGTCAGTCACTCAGCCACTCAGTCAGTAACGGAAGAGTTTTAAATAATATTGATTAAAACTAACGAAGAAAATATAACTTGACAACAGTAAAGTATGTAGTATACAAACATCAAATTTAAACTGAGTTTTCACGCTTTTCATTCCACTAAACCTACTGGCCCATTTTCATCATCATCACAGGCGTAGGACTATTGTCCACATCCACTGCGGGACACAGGCCTCCCTCATCCATCTCCAAGATCATAAAGGGATTGTTGCCATACTCGCTACGTTTGGCAGGCGGGTTGGCGAGCGCAGATAGGAAGATGATACACAGAAAGACGCTGCTGCCCATCTTCCGGAGCAGAGCAGACCCACCTAATTCTAATTCTTCATGGTTACCAGATCTGCACTGACGTCCCGCATTGGGGTGTATTGTGCATTGTCCCCCGAGGTGCTGCCTCGACCCTAACCTAACCAGCCCAACTCCTTGAAATACCAGAAGAGGACTCGGGGTCGCCGGCAGCATTCCATGAGCATCCCCGAAGGGTATGCAAATGTTGTGGAAGAAGTAGGGCATGACTCCATGAGCTCCTGCAGTCCTGTCTCTATTCTAGTCTGTCTTGTGACACCACAGTGCAGTAGCACGTGCTCCACGGTTACTTCCTCTTCAAGACACCTTGAGAAGATGGTAGTTGAGATCGCAGTGTCCCGTGATGATGCCCACCATCATCCGTAGGTCTTGTCTTGTCATCTTAAGCAAAGTATTGGTTATCTTTCTGTTTCTCTCTGGGAGCATTTGTTTTGTAAGCTTGCAGTTTGATCTGCGGTCCCAAATTGTTTGGTGTTCTTTTTCAGAGTTTATTTTAAGCCTAGTTTTGATCTCTGCGGTCGGGGGATTGCAGAGACCGATATCGTCGGGGTTTGAAGTGAGACTGGCTCCTTCCTTTGCCAACGCATCGGCCTTGGTGTTCCCTGCGCATGATCCATGACTTTTTGTACATTTTAGCAGAGCAGACCCATAGCAGATTCTTACTGCATCCACGGGCAAAAGAGGAGAGGCAACATTCTAAGGCAGCACCTCACAGCAAAGTATAAAGTACACAACATCAATTTTACCACGCTTTTCATTCCGACTAAACCTACTGGCCCACTTTAACTCAGACGATTACATGAATATTTAGGTAGCCTTCTCAGTTTCATGATATTCAAATAGGAACTGCATTTAATTTACACTGCATACTTGCTAGTATACGATGTTGAAAAACATCGCTAGGGAAATATTTAAAATGTAAGCGGAACAGAGCCGCGTATAACGAAGGTACCTTGACTTGGTACCTTTACTTCATCATAATTATATGCCGGCAGTAGAAAGTCTAGCCGTGGGATGCCAGTAGAATGCTACCCCTCCTCTCATGCCCGTGGATGCAGTAAGAGACTGCTACCCTTAGCAGTCTCTACAAAACGTCCACTACTGAACACAGGCCTCCCTCATGGATCTCTATGAGGGGTAGTTGCCATACCACGCTTGGCAGGCGGGTTGGCGAGCGCAGTACGAGATGTTGATACACGGAAAGACGCTGCTTCCCATCTTCCAGAGGTATCCCTTAGGCTCTTACTACATCCACGGGCATGAGAGGAGGGGTAAATTTCTAATGCCGGCACCCGACGACTAAGTTGTGTGACACGTTGTCTGTAAGTGTCCAGCGTTATTTATTTATTACGTTAATGTAAAGCGTCGTGTTGGCCGAGTGGTACCCCCGACTTTAAATCCGAAGGTCGTGGGTTCGATACCGGCCTTGCACCAATGAATGTTTCTTTCTTGAAAAATGTATGTGCACACTTAACACGCGCTTTAACGGTGAAGGAGGAAACCCGCGGCTTAGCTTCAGACGTGACCTGTTCTTTCCTGTGACTAATACTTGTAGCTGACTAAGCTGAGAGGATGGTATATGTGCTGGGCAAGCCTAATCCATCTAACAATGTCCCAGATACTGCAGCGTCCCGTACAGCATAATTACCAGTTGCTGACGCTGTATAAATCATCTTAAATAGATGCAAAAGCCTAATAAAAGGCCCAGTCTTCTCTACTTAATGTTAAGCACTGAAAGATTAACTATAGATGCCGTCGTGCCGTCTTTCTAGGTACTTACTTTATGGTCTGAGCTCGCGACGAGATCCAGGTCGTTAAAATGTGAGCTAACAGTAACTATCAACATCACGTACTTTCAGCCAACCCGCCTGCCAAGCGTAGTGAGTATGGCTGCACACCTCATGATCAGTACTTGGGGATCAAATGGAGGCTGAGATGATAAATAAATAAATAATAAGTAATGCTGGACAATTCACAGAGAATCATCTAGCCCCAAGCTAATCAGAGCTTGTGTTATGGGTACTAGATGACTGATATACTTAATACATTATTTATTTATAAGCCTGATTCTTCCCACTGCAAGGCAAAGGCCTCCCTTCCCTCTCTCTACTGATCCCTATCATGAGCTATCTGGTGCCAATTTTCGCTGTAGGAGTCTAGCTCGTCCCTCCATCGCCGCCTAGGCCTTCCACGTGGTCGTCGTTGTTGGGGAGCCCAATCAGTGGTGGTTTTTGACGAGAGTTCTGGGGGCATACGACTCACGTGTCCAGCCCAGTCCCACTTGTGCTGGCCTGCTTTATACGCTACGTCAGCTATTTGCGTTTTTGAGCGCAGTATCATGTTTTTAACGCGGTCTGTGAGTTTGACATCCAGAACACCGTGAACCAATATCTGATTATACAGACATTTGTTCCGAGGCGGGAATCGAACCCGCAACCTCTTGCGTCGCAGGCGGACCTTCGCCCGCTGCGCCACAGAGTTCGTCAATGATGATGATGAATTCCTTATAACTTCCGTACCTACCAGGATATCGTCACACACTATACAATCAAAACAAATCCAAACAAGCACGCAACGGCTCGTAAAATATTAAATCGCTATATGGATTCCCTAATTTTAATAGCTATTAATCACTACGCCTTATCTAAGGTGAGGTTTCTAAAATTTGGTGGCCGTAAGTTACAGCTTTTTTAAGCCAGCTTTTGGCACACAACAACATTTCATCCGTAAAACGTCTACTACTGAACACAGGCTAACCTCATGGATCTCCTTGTGAGGTGGACCACGGGTAAGAAACGGAATAGCGTACCACTCGTACACCTGGTGTACCACAGAGACATCATTTTTCAATGTAGCAATAGACCACCCGGTCAGGTGAACCGTGGATAATAAGATTTGTAGTTGTGCCCGTGGTACACCTCCGGGGTGTACCATGGGTCAAAACAAGTCCCCTTTGGTCCACAAAGGTGAACTTGTGAGGTGGACCACGGGTAAGAAACGCTCCATGAGTAGTTGCCATACTTACAACGCGTGGCAGGCGGGTTGGCGAGCGCAGTACGGGATGTTGATACACGGAAAGATAAAGGAGCCTGTCTTCCAGATGTATCCGGAGGGTCTTTAGGCCTCCTATGTCCAGCAGTGGACGTCTTACGTCTGCATGTCATTTATAAATTTTAATAATCGTAGGCATTGATGCCGTGGGGTGCCGGCAGTAGAATGTTACCCCTTCTCTCATGCCCGTGGATGCAGTAAAATCCTGCTAAGGGATACCTCCAGAAGATGGGCAGTAGCGTCTATCCGTGTATCAACATCCCGTACTGCGCTCACCAACCCGCCTGACAAGCGTGGTGAGTATGGCAACTACCCCTCATGGAGATCCATGAGGGAGGCCTATTCAGTAGTGGACTTTTCACGGTTGGAATGATAATGATGAGGCATTGAAAGGAGATGGGGGAGACCTTCGCACCAGCAGTGAGACACATAATATATTAGTAAAAAAAATCTTTATAGCGTCATTGGACGAGACTTCTTAACGTCACGTAACAATATACTGTAGGTCTATCTATACTCGATAGCGACTGTAGTTAAACAATGTATGAAAACTTGTACAGCGCATCTAGCGGATAGTTTGGTACTAAAAAACGCAGTATACTACAGCGACTTTAGTTTGCGCTTCGTCTGCTTAAAATTTGGTACCATGAGTTACGAATCTGACAGATGTCATAGTAACGTACTATTACTACTAAAGTTACGGCAGGCGATCTAACAGTGACAACTTATGGTAGACACACTGCTTAAGAGGGGCCAATCCAACTTACTTTTCATACAACCGCTCGTAATACGTGGGTGTGGCGTTTTTGTTTGGATAGAAATTGGATAGAATTAGATAATCTAATCTAATCAGCCTGTAGGAATCACTGCTGGGCAAATGCCTCCCTTCCCTCTCTCCATACTTCCCGGTCCAAGGCGTTGTTCGACCAGTCAGCACAGTACATGTCCAGCTCATCCCGCCATCTGCGCCTGGGCCGGCCGCGCGGTCGTTTTATACAAGATACCTATTAGATCAAAAGTTTCGTAGAAATATCTATTACGACGCCACACCCGCGTACGAGCGGTTGTATGAAAAGTAAGTTGGATTGGCCCCTCTAAATGTCACGTAAGCATAATCTGAAGGAGCTTTCTAACGCTACGTCAATTTTATACGTCCATCTTATAGCGTCTACCGCCTTTACCGAACCCCTGCTTTAAGGAGGGTTTACACGCGAACGTTTTGTACGCCTTGTAAAGTATTTAATTAGTCACGACAGCGTTAAACTGAATTTATTAAAGTGTGACAATGAGAATTTGTATTTTGTACGTCACAACTTGAAATATAGGGCACAAAACCACAGCAGTTGCAAAACAAACGACATTTTGGCGTATCGACAAACTTTTAAGCCTTTTGTTTAAGGTTGGTTAGATTATGCCGTGGGGTGCCGGCAGTAGAATGTTACCTCTCCTCTCATGCCCGTGGATGCAGTAAGAGCCTGATAAGGGATAACCCCGAAAGATGGGCAGCAGCGTTTTTACCTATTATATACTTTTTTCTTATATTTTATCCCTCCTGCATCCACAAACAACAGAGGAGGAGCAACAGTCTACTGCCGGCACCTAGGTTATAATTTAGCTTCCAAGCTTCGAACCACACTTACAAACTGGCAAGTTAAATAAAAGCTTGTAAAAATAAAATATGGCCACTATTTTAATGTCAGACTAAACTACCTTCGCAATAAATAAGATTGTTTACATAAAAATCAACCCCACTGTCATTTCCAGTTCGAATAACAACCCGTTACGGTTTCGTTAGCGTTAGACTATCCAACAAGTTGCCCGACATAAAACTGAATATATCATTATTCATCATCATCATCATTTCAGCCATAAAACGTTCACTGATGAACACAGGCCTCCCTCATGCATGAGGGGTAGTTGCCATTCTCACCACGCTTGGCAGGCGGGTTGGTGAGCGCAGTATGGGATGTTGATACACGGATAGACGCTGCTGCCCATCTTCCGGAGGTATCCCTTAGCAGGCTCTTACTGCATCCATGGGCATGAGAGGAGGAGTATCATTCTACTGCCGGCACGCCACGACGCATATCATTATTATTTTTGTATTATCTAACTTTCAAAGTCAAAGTCAATAAGTGTTTATTCAATAGAGGAAAACGCTACTTAGAATAGTCAATTTACGTAAGAAGAACAAGACACATTCAAATTGAATAAAGCACATAATTGAATTAGTTCGCCTCAGATAACTGGCGAACAAAATATATTTTTAAACTTTCGCGATCACAACACATTATTAAAATATGGGATTATCGGGTATTTATCGCGTAATTACCTTTATTTTATTATATTACGCGATAAATACCCGATAATCCCATATTTTAATAAATATTTTTTTTTTAACTTTTCCTTAGTTGTGAACATTAATGGAATATTTACGAGATTATATAAGTACCATTACCGTGCCGTAAGTACATTATAGTGCCGTGGGGTGCCGGCAGTAGAATGTTACCCCTCCTCTCCTACCCGTGGATGCAGTAAGAGCCTGCTAAGGGACACCTCCGGAAGATGGGCAGCAGCGTCTATCCGTGTACCAACATCCCATACTGCGCTCACCAACCCGCCTGCCAAGCGTGGTGAGAATGGCAACTACCCCTCATGGAGATCCATGAGGGAGGCCTGTGTTCATCAGTGGACGTTTTATGGCTGAAATGATGATGATGATAAGTACCATGATTTGTATCTTTTTCAGTTTATCCGTGGTCATGACGCGTGAAACTGCTTCGAAATATCCGAAAACTCAAAATGACTCAAATCTTGGTAAATATCCCGTAAATTTATATATAATTTTGATTTTCAAACCCAGTCAAGTAACCTATTCGTTTTCTGGTCGAGTTTTCACAATCTATACTCGCTAGCGACTGTACTTACAAATGTATGAAAACTTGTACAGCTCCTCTAGCAGATAATTTGGTACTAAAATACGCAGTAAACTATACTACAGCGACTGTAGTTTGGGCTTCATTTGCTAAGGATTCGGTACCATGAGTTACAAATCTGACAGATGTCATAGTAACGTACTATCACTACTGTAGTTAGGGCAGGCTATCTAACAGTGACAACTCATGGTAGACGCACTGATTCTCGGCGGTCGGAGAGGCGACACGTCAAGGGAGCTGTAAGCTTGTTCGCAACTATCTCTGCGTTTTTGATGTTTTTAGTGTATTTCGTGACAGGCAGCATTACTCCTGTTGGATGGTGTATTACCACCCTTATTGTAGGATAAGTGGGTCATTGGTACCCTTTAATCAGGCCGACACTCTGACGGATTGGGGAGAAGGTAGTTATGAATGAGGGGGTAAATCACTCCCTCTTTTATAACACGCCCCGTATACGTGTAACTTGTTTACGTCAACACATTCTGTAATATTTTTGTATCACAAGTAGGGGTTGTAAAGATCTATATCACACACTGGCTCGACAATGCCCTGGTATTTTAGCTTTTTACTCACCCCGTACTCACAGATCTTACACACATGAAAAGCTACTCCTCCCGCCCTTACGGCTCACATGACAGTTCCCATTGTGACAGTGACAGTTTGCTAACCAATACCCGTCAATACCCAGGCCACACGAGACAGCGTATATATGCGTATAGTATAAATAGTATCACATACACTACAACAAGGAATATTTTCAAAAAGATAATGAGAGAATGTTTGAATATCAGAATTACAGTTCATGCGTCAGTAGAATGTAGCTCCTCTCTTGCCCGTGCATGCAGTAAGAATCTGCTAAAGAATTCATCCAGAATGGGTACCAGTTACTTTCTTTGTATCAACATCCTGCACTGCGCTCGTCAACCTGCCAAGCATGGTGAGTACGGCAAAAAACCCTTGTTCTTAGGGTATGGTGCTAGTAAGTGTTGGCCGCAGATGGCCGTGACATCGTTACCGGACTATACTAATTTAATAAATAATCACGATTTCTATATTAAAGTCCTCCTGTGAGAGCGATCTACGATAATATATACGAGAATATATTTAACCGCGACATCTAGTTGTAAAATATGGTACTAATGCACGATGCAAATTGAACTAAACTAAACTAGATAGCGTTACTTGTCTCTTTATTAGTTAGAAAAGTAAGAATTCCTTACAAAGAGCAAGCCGCGGATTACCTCACAATAATGTTCTTATTGCACACTTGAATTACTTGTTAAACAAATTTACCTCATTCCATTTCCTCGTTGATGTACCTATAACTTTGGCTATTCATCTACTCAACTCGTAACGCCTAAGTTAATTACTTACTAAACATACTCGCACTAAACTTTTGCGTTTACGTCACATGATTCTGGAATAAGGAACTTTTACGTGTAATTTTCTGCGGATATTGGTTCTGCAGATAATGGTACCGGCAGTAGAATGTTACCCCTCCTCTCATGGCCTTGGATGCAGTACGAGCCTGCTAAGGGATATCTCCAGAAGATGGGCAGCAGTCTTTCCGTGTATCAACATCCCGTACTGCGCTCGCCTGCCAAGCGTGGAGAGTACGGCAACTACCCCTCATGGAGATCTTTGAGGGAGGCCTGTGTTCCGGAGTGGATGTTTTACGGCTGAAATGATGATGATGAACTTTTGCGACAGCCCTAAACGTTTAACACTTCGAGGCTTCGGTCGTATAAAAGTTTAACACTTTTCGGGCTGTTGTAGTTTCAGGTCTACGCGGATAACATGAAATACGCTGTAAAGCATTTTATACCCGCAGCAGGTATAAAATGTTTCACTTTCAAATGACTCGTGAGTCATTTGAAATATTCATTGTTATGTTAAACGGGTTTTCTACTCACGTTAATTATACGTTGAAAATAGGTATCCAACGTGTTCAGTTCCTCCCAGGGGAACTTTCGTCAGGGAATGGAGCTTTTTTACGCGGTACCGTCTCCTTCCCTCTCACGCGCTCGCGTTGCCTCCCCTGGGAGGAACTGAACACGTTGGATACCTATAACGAATAATTAACGTGAGTAGAAAACCCGTTTAACATAACAAAGGTATAAAATGGTTCATAGCCAAAGATTTACATCGTTAACTGACACCAAAAACTGTAGCGGTGTCTCTAAATGTGAATTAACAATAACACCGACGCACGCACACTGGTTTTGCCAATACTAGTATTAGTGATTAGTTATTAGATTAGTTATTAGTGATAATTTTTTTAATTTTAATCGTACATAATTTTATCTTAGGTTCGTACTATTTTCCCTGTGTATTGTTTGATTTCTTGTACTATATTAACCTTTCTTCTGTTGTCCATATCTTGTACTGTTTAGTTTTAGCTTATTTTTATAATAACTATTTATGGAAACTTTTAATTGGCCATCAGCATGCATGTCTTTTGCATTTATAGTTGTTTATATATAGACTTAATTAGTTGTAAGTTTTCTTAAGATTTTAAAATAAAATAAACCAAACTGTTATTGTAACCATTTATTGTGCAATCACATCGCACGAACATTTGTGATACAAATAGCACACACTACGTCCGGCTAACACTGTGTTTAGACGTAATAATAATAATAACCCTCCTAACCGTTTTCGGCTACGGCGACCTTATTTCTGCCTATGAGTGTGGATGAACTCTAAGATGACATACATATGTAGCCAATTTTGGCTTTGAACGTCCGTGCGCAAATAGCGCAAGTCAGTATACCATTCACAAAGTTGTAACGGATGTTTGCAGGCGGCTTGTTCTTAAGATGGTCTCGTTTCTCGTCTAGTTCGCGCCTGCGTCCGTCTTTGAAACTTTGGACATTTCGTCGCACCATATTATATTTTATATATTTTCGTCGCTTAGACGTACACTGATTCCAAATGAGTGAGCTCACTCTTTTCGTGTGGAAACAAAACGGCGCGGCCGCATTCGGTAGGTAAAGGACGCGCTCTAACGATTCAAATCTTTGTTTACAGCGTATTTAACAAAGCTTTTAACGAACGTGCTCTGAAGGAAGTCATCATTTTTTTTATCATTACAGCCGTAGATTGCTGTCCACGTCCACTGCTGGACAACCTTCCTAATACATTTCCAAGATCCTAAGGGGATGGTTGCCATACTCGCCACGCTTGGCACGCGGATTGGCAAACGCAGTATGGATTGTTTTTACACGGAAAGACACTGCTGCCCATCTTCCGGAGAAGAGCAGACCCTTAGCAGATTTTCCTCGACCGACCGACGACCTCTGTGGCGCAGCGAGCGAAGGTCCGCCTGCGACGCAAGAGGTTGCGGGTTCGATTCCCGCATCGGAACAAATGTCTGTATGATCTGCAGATATTTGTTCAGGGTGTTCTGGGTGTTTTTCTATATATATGTATATATATATAATAAAAATATCTATCTATGTAGTATAATGTATTAAGTATGTCAGTCATCTATTACCCATAACACAAGCTCTTCTTAGCTTGGGGCTAGATGATGTTGTGTGAACTGTCCAGCATTATTTAATTATTTTTACTGCATCCACGGGCAAGAAAAGAGAGGCAACATTCTAATGCCGGCACCTCATGGCTGTAGGCCGAAGGAAGTATTCGTAACCAATGACTTCTGGGGTCGAGTGGCAGTTGGTTTAGCCGGCTGTGACGCAGGAAGTTTTGCGGGTTCGATTCTCGGCGCGGGACAAATGTGTGTAAGCTTTCTGCAGTTTGTCGTGGGCTTGGGTATTTTTCTAAGTACGAAAAGCAATTATTTGCAAAGTTAAGTATTCTATCAACCATAACACCGCTCTGCTTACATTGGGACAAGACGGCGCCGTATAAAATATCCAGCATTGTTTTTTACCGTTACCTACAGGCTACATAGAACTTTTAATAAAAACTGTAGCAGTTTCTAATCGCCTCATTAGTTACTGTAAGTATCAAAATATTTGGGCTCAAAACGATTACAGAACTTATAACATTCTTTGCCTGGTAATAACAAAACAAAAACCATTAATTATGAAAGCTATTTCAACTATTTCTATCGAGTTTGTTCTTTCTGTTCATAAATATTACTAACGCTTGCCAAGTGGCGGATTTACGTGGCAGTGGCAGTAGGCTATTACATTTTTGCCGCCCCTACTGACCTAAAAAATTGGAAAGAATAAAATTGCAACTAAATGATTTGTGCTCCGTCTTCCTCATTACAGCAGCCCTTTCCCGTTATTAGGTAGTAGGTATGATTATAATTTTTTTGTTGAATTTTTAAAACTCGTTTCTCTGTGCGTAATTTTTATTTTGTTTCTCTAAGACAAAAATAGAAATGGTCTAAATTTGCCGCCCCCTGAAGTTTGCCGCCGTGGGGTGCCGGCAGTAGAATGATACCCCATGGTATACATGGTATACATAAATGATATACATGGATGCAGTAAGAGTCTGCTAAGGGATACCTCCGGAAGATGGGCAGCAGCGTCTATCCGTGTATCAACATCCCATACTGCGCTCATCAACCCGCCTGCCAAGCGTGGTGAGAATGGCAACTACCCCTCCTGGAGATCCATGAGGGAGGCCTGTGTTCATCAGTGGACGTTTTATGGCTGAAATGATGAAAGTTTGCCGCCCTAGGCTCCAGCCTACTTAGCCTGGAGTAGGCTGGAGCCTAGGGCGGCAAACTTTCATCATTTCAGCCCTACCCTGACCCTGGGGCGGCAGATCTTAGGGGGCAAATCGGTAAATCCGGCACTGCGCCTGCCTACGTCATAGTTCGGACCGTAGCTAAATACAAATATTTTCGTCTAAGAATTTAAGACACAGTTGAGGCGCTGACGATAAACCCCCGCGGCTAACATTATTTCAAAACAAACATATTTTACCAAATGTTTCGGTAGCTGTAATTAACTAATAATAGCACTGTCCTGGAGCGGGGATAAAACTCGCAACTTCCACAGTCTCACAGGGCTCTGAAGCCCATTGCACTATCAAATATACGAGACACGAAGGTCAAATAAACAAATAAAACTGGACAATTCACACAGCATCATCTAGCCCCAAGTTAAACAGAGCTTGTGTTATGGGTACTAGATGACTGACATACTTAATACATTATACTACATAGATATATATTTTTTATTATAATATAGAATAACGGATACCTCCGGAAGATGGGCAGCAGCGTCTTTCCGTGGGAACATCAAGTACTGCGCTCGCCCACCATAGAAGAATACACTCTTCCGTCCTAAGGTGCAGTTTTGCACCTGGACGTTAACCATCATTACATATAAAAATCTCGCAACTCGCCGTGGTTCGTAACCACATTATCAGTAGTAAGATCACGCTTTAGATGATGATCAAACGGCCAAAGTCACAGGCAGAAGCGAGTTGTATGAAAAATATCAATCAACTGTTAAGGATACAAAAAGTATTTGTGCTCGGTTGCCAACCGTTATTATTGGCTTTACGCTAAATAAAATAAAAAAGTAAGTCAATCAAGTTGTCAATGTCATTAATATAGACAAGTGACAACTAATAAGAATGAGCTTTTCAAAAATAATACCCTCCCAAAAACTCTATGGATTTCATATGTTTGTAGCTGCTGTATATTACAGAAACGCGCAGTAGTATGGAAAATAATGCTTTTTTTTGAATACGTAATTTGGGTACTACCTAAGAAATATTTTTTTAATTTTTATTTTGATTCCCCAATAGCTCTACTATGAGTTCAGTACGTTTCAGGATTATCCATTCTTTCTGGGACAACCTGTATATTTTATTTTATTTCATTTTATTAATTAAATATTATAGAGTAGGTAAATTCGCTTTTGTATTGTAGTGATGTATCTGTTAGGTTCTGTAATCTGTGACCCAGCTTTGTTTACTTTGAAATAATCCTCATTATTGATTTGTAAGAGCTGTTGTAGTTTTAAAGTCGCTTCTATAAATAGGAAAACCTTATTTCCTATTAACTTTAGATTAAATATCTCTATTTGCTGTTGTGTGCTGGCTTGTCTAAGCGTTGTAATCACAAACTATGGATATAAAGTGAATTATTTTGATTTTAATGTTATTACTGTGCTTCGTAAGGTTGTCTAGCACAAGTTTATAGTAAGCCTGCAGCGTCTAAGAGCCTGAGAACTTAGCATTGCGAAATATCTAAGCTGATTTATATAAGGCTTAGATAACTATATCTACTGACCGATTTGTAACTGAACCTGAGTAAGTTACAATCAGAGATTTGAGACTCAAATTTTGAGTTTGCGCGCGACCACGATAATCCTGACGGACGTCTTGGAATAAAAAGTGAGAGATACATAAAAAAAAACACTTTCTAATAAAAAAAAAAACTTATTATTATATAGAAAAACTATGATATTTGTTCAGGGTGTTCTACTCAGAACACCCTGCATCACTGCATTTTTAAGTCATAATCAAATAATATAGACATTTTAATACAGTACAATAATAAGCCTTATTAGGACCTAAACCTAAGTATTTAATAAGCGAAGCCAAGGACAAAATCAAACTTATAGCTTACATTTATCATAACTACCCTCATTTGCCGTAAGTAACATGACGTTGACTGGAACTTACGTGCCAACAACTGCCATCAGATAAGATGTAGGAAAATTATGATTAGTCATAAGAGCAGGCAAAATGAGCTAAGTTCGTAATCATTGTTGATAAAATATGTACTTTGGGTCTACGTTTTAAAGCTCTTTTTTATTCATTTCGGTCATGATGATTATAAAGTGATTTTGGTGCGAGAGCGCAGTTTCACCCGCTTAGTTCCCGTTCCCGTTGGAATTTCGAAAAATCCCTCCTTAGTGCACCTCTAGGATACTCAAGATATATGTGTGCCAAATTTCAAGTCTCTAGGTCCAGTGGTTTAGGCTGTGCGCTGTCTGTCAGTCACTCAGTCAGTAACGGAATAGTTTTATATAAATATTGATTTTGGTGCGAGAGCGCAGTTCGGTGTTACGGACTCTATCCGTTCTTGTCCAAAGTAAAGGTTCAAAAATCGGCTAAGTGCGAGTCGGACTCGCGCACAATGTTTGGCTTACCATTATTTACTGACGGCACGCCGTGGGGTGCCGGCAGTAGAATGTTACCCCTCCTCTCATACCCATGGATGCAGTAAGAGCCTGCTAAGGGATACCTCTGGAAGATTGGCAGCAGCGTCTTTCCGTGTACCAACATCCCGTACTGCGCTCGCCAACCCGCCTGCCTGGCGTGATGAGTATGGCAACTACCCCTCATGGAGGTCCATGAGCGAGGCCTGTGTTCAGTAGTGGACGTTTTACGGCTGAAACGAATTTACTGACGGAATTTTGTAATATTCAACTAAATATTCTGTGTATATTTAAAGCGTCTACCTGCTGCCGTCTTTAATATCAAGCAAAAAAGGCAAAAAAAAATCACGTTTGTTTTGTTGAAACCCTGTTGTTGTGTTGTTGTGTTAATGTTTTATTCTGTTTTTAGTATTTGCTGTTATATTATTATATCATAGTTTTTCTCCATATAATAAAAACAATCTATCTATGTAGTATAATGTGTTAAGTAAATCAGTCATCTCCTACCCATAACACAAGCTCTGCTTAGCTTGGGTCTAGATGACTCTCACACGCACTCAGCTTTTTAACAACTGGCGTATGAGATATGAAGAAACCCTGTTTATTATAAGGTCATCACCATCACCATTTCAGTCGCGGGACGTCCACCTCCCTCATGGACCTTCAAGTATTGTGGCTGGAAGCGGCCTGCATCCACCCCCGAACTACTGACCAGGTCGTCCGCCCACCTAGTTCGTGACGTCCTACGCTGCGCTTGCCGGTCCTTATGGCATCCATTCGAGAACTTTTCAGCCCCATCGGCCATCTGTTCTTCAAGCTACATGGCCTTGCCATTGCCACTTCAACATGCTAATCCGTTTGGCTAACCGACAGCCGTGTCGTTGGCCTGAGTTCTTCTACGTATCTCCTCATTTCTGATCCTGTAGATAATCCCCGAGTCCTCTCCATAGCTCGTTGAGCGACGCTGAGCTTATTTAGGCCAGTAGCAAAGGTCCATGATGTCTCGGTTCCGTAAGTTAAGTCATAACTCTTTAAGGTAGCTCCACAAATTATGAATCATCATTCCAGCCGTAAAACGTCCACTACTGAACACATGCCTCTCTTATGGTGTATAGGCCTCCACCATGAGGGGCAGTTGCCGTACTCACCACGCTTGGCAGGCTGGTTGGCGGGCGTAGTACGGGATGTTGATAGACGGAAAGACGCCGCTGCCCATTTTCAGGGGGCATCCCTCTTCCGGAGGTCCATAGAAACTACAGACACCCTGCCCACTATCATCCTCATTTGGTTGAAACCCCAAAGCTGAGAACTAAACGCTTCCAATCGTCTTTTATAATGCGCACTGCTCTCGACTGGAACAAACTATCATCGTCTGTGTTTCCAATCTCTTATGACCCGATTACGTTTAAGAAAAGAGTTAATAGACATTTTGTAGGGAAGCTCGCTCCATCGTCGATCTCATGCTTGCGATAGAAAGGATGAAATCTAGAGTTAACCTATCTAACATAAAAAAGGTACCCCTTAGCAGGTTCTTACTGCATCTACAGGCATGAGAGGTGGGGTTACATTTTACTGCCGGCACCCCACGTTTGGATGAACCTGATGATTCATAGAAGTCATGATAATAAAATCTATCGACCCCAAGAGCGTGGCAAATCCGAAAGCCATTAGGTACAGGTGCGACTAAGTGCGTTTCAGTACATTAATTCTCAAACTCAGGTGGTTGCGGCAATTAAGAGGGAACTATTAAAGCCATTGGAAGTTCTGGAAGCGTTGACAAAGAATTTCCATAGTAGGTGAGTAGGGCAAAGACTTATAGAACTAATATCTGCTTGCTAAACTGATCAAATGAATAATTCAGAATTGTACTTATTAACATCGAGTATTTTTTGTATAAGAGCCGTGGGGTGCCGGCAGTAGAATGTTACCCCTCCTCTCATGCCCGTGGATGCAGTAAGAGCTCCGGAAGATGGGCAAGCAGCGTCTTTCTGTGTATCAACATCCCGTACTGCGCTCGCCTACCCGTCTGCCAAGCGTGGTGAGTATGGCAACTACCCCTCTTGGAGATCCATGAGGGGAGGCCTGTTCAGTAGTGGACTTATTACGGCTGGAATGATGATTTTTTGTAAATGTATTATTCTTTTTTTATAGTTCTACTGGGCTACCAAATTAAACTACTTCTATTATTTTTACATTGTGTACCTAACCTAGTTTTATTGTGTATTTGTATTTGTAAAGGGATTCTGCGATTCACAAGCATAGCTTTTTTTATATCATCGTAAATGTAAAAAATGTAGGTTGTCCAACAAATATAACCGCTCTTATCACATATTATATTGTATTAGTGCCATAGCACGGAACCCTCAGTGCGCGAGTCTGACTCGCTCTTTGTCGGTTTTATTTTTATAATGTAACTACACTTAGGTAGCACGTTTCAGGAAAATAAATGTTCAATCAAGAGTTCGATTTAACCAACATGGGTTCCGAACCGCCAATCAAAAATGTTTAATAAGCTTGTTAATTTCCTGAAAATAACAAATCAAATATTCTAATGAAAGCTTATTAAACACGAAGTTTAAAAAATATTACATAGTCGTCAAACATTTTAAATACCTACCTATATCTCAAAACTCAAAGGCTGTTACACCTATTAAGACAGATGTGTCATAAAACAAGAGATGATTTTAATTTATCCCCTTACTAATCTTACCATTCTTATGTCCATAGTATCCGGTCCCTGATGAAGACCCACTGCCGGTCGACGATCCCTGCTGCTGGCGGGCCTCCTCATCCTCAAGGGGTACTACTGGCTCCATAGCTGTTACTCTCGGCACTTGTCACTTGTCACTTGTCACCGCACCTGTCACCTCACGTCAACATCACTTCACTGACACTGGCACATGTACCTGTGGAAGGAGAAGTGAAAGAGTAAGGTTTCTTGTTCGTTTCTTTTCCTCGATGGGAAAAAGTTATCTGAAGCGAACGAATTAAAAAAAAAACAAAAATATTTATTTTGGAACAATAAACCAAATAGTTACAAAAAACAATTTGATAAACGATGATGACTGCAATAGTTATAAAAAAAATTCAGTTATGTGCTTTATTCAATTTAAATGTGTCTTGTTCTTTTTTTGTAAATTGACTAATCTATGTAGCTTTTTGCTCTATCGAATAAACATTTATTGACTTTGACTTTAAGACACTAGTATTAGATTTATTCCGTAGATACTCAAAGGGAAGACTTATTTCCGAAACTGTTTAGAAAACTCGGTTAGTTAGTTTAGACATAGGCCTTCCTTATGACATAGAGGTGATCTGTGTCGGATCTGACCCTCAAATCGAACCTAATCAACTCTTTTCGGGGTGCTCTGTGTTGTATCTGGATAAAAATATGGACTTCTAAATCGATGGTCCATAATGGAAAGTTTATCCAAACGATGACTGACGGACGAATCACAGCATAGATGAAAAGACGCTTTAAGGTAAACAAAACGGCGTCGCTTCGTGTTTCGTTCGGAACAGTGTAATCTACTCCGTTATTTTTTGTGAAAATGTAAATTGATAATATGACCACAATTATTGTGCATGAAACGTAATATCGCGTATTTATTTATTTATTTTAAAGGAAAACCAACAGCACGATATACATAAATAGTAACATAGTTAAAAATAGGAGGCTAACTATAGGTTTTCACGTATAGAGGTAGATACAACATAGATACAAAAAAGGTGTGAAACAAATCAAAGTAAACAGAAAGTAATACATAATAATGGAACCCTATTACGAATACAAATCAATCAAAAAAAAAGCGTTAATAAGAGACAGAATAGGATATACCTATAGTTAATTTAATTAAAAAAGAAATCATCACTATTACGCCACCTAGCGGAGTGAACACTGGAGCAAAAGAGATCTAGATCAAACTTGCCAGATATTGAATTAAATTGGTCGCCAGCTCGCAAAAGAAAGGAATTCTGTCTTGTCTTGTATTGGTTATACACCAAAATTAATATGTGAAAATAAAAATATAATTAAGTAAAAAAAATGACTTAAAATGGAATAAAATACAACTCGACGGTTAACGAACTGTAAAGTTTCAACTTTGACATCTGACATGACAATTGGTTGTCAAATTGAATTGGTAATTGCATGCTATTTCCCAATTTGCATGAAAACTAAAAATAAATATATCTCGTGAACCTTAAACTTCCGCAACCTGAAAATTGGCAAAACGCTTACTTTTCATGAGTACTATATACAAAAAAAAATATGGACTTTTAAATCATTGGCCCATATTGGAAAGTTTAGCCCTGTGTTGTTTCAATCTGTAACACTGTGTGTGTCCATGCGGCCGCACTGAATAAAGTATTTCTTGAGTTTTGAGTTTATTGAGTTTCAATAATACTTGTCTTCACGCTGTGATTTATACTAAAAATATTTGGTTGATTGAAAAGATCTCAAGACTCAGTAGTTCAGTAAACGCAATCCAGTTTTGTGTACACATACATAAGTATAAAGACACTGCCATAGTTTTTGGTGTCAGGGCACATCTTACGATTTAAACCTTTGACTTGAACCAACATTTAAGTTAGTACCTACCACCTAATTATATTTATGCCAAAAAAGTTGCCACTGTTAAAAAAGTGGTTGCGGTTTCCTGCTACAAGGGTACCTTGTTAAAAAGTTCAGCTCATGTCACTATCATAACAAATGAAAATCCTGAATAAATACGGATCCATTTACGAAGTCATAGATTTTAAAACTGGGAAGTATTTAATAAAAATTCAATACCGCTAGGACGACCTGCAGATAGTGCTCGGACATAAGCGATGAACGGAGGGATTCCAAAGAGGAAATTTTCTTGAAGTGCAAAGAAGCATTATTAATACGATATAACTGGAATTAAAAAAAAATTGGCAATTCTAAACGTCCCAGGTAAAGTTGTTGAACTTTATTTTGGAAAGAAACCACTAATATAACACTATAAAAATGTGGTTAGTGGAACTGCCCAGCTATATATTAACGTTTTATATGATATAGCTAGTACGGATTTTAACGCAGTCATAAAAATGGTTTGCTAACCAACATAGCCGTTAAAGTGGGTGAAGTTGTTTAAACGAATATAAAAACCCGTTATACCCATTGAAGTATTATTACTAGCGTATAGAATTGACACCCGCGAACAACAAGTTTGCGCCATGAGTTGTTGCCGGCCGGCAACAACTCATTTAGTCGTTCGTCGACGCCCATCGCGGCCGCATGCGAATAAACCCAAATTAAAAATGCCGTCTTGCGTGTTAAAAACGTGTAATTAATCAATCAACTGCGAAGAAAAAAGATAGTGGCGTGACTTATCATCGGAAAGTAAACAGAATATCAACTAAAACCAACTAAAATTAATTTTTGTACATTATTTTCTATTGTACTGACATTTTGTTTGAAAATCATAGATTATGAAAAGTGATTCGTACAGATGGGATGTGTAGGTACCTACTAAGGGTTGGCGACAAAGGTTTAACTGATTATTTTTAACTCATATTACTCGCCCTATGCCGTCTGTCTGATCAGTAACAGTAGGTACTCTAGGTACCTACTGTAGGTATCTTGCAATCGTCATTACTTATAAACTGAAGCTGTATTATACCTATATTGTTGTCTGAACAAATTCTTAATGTAATAGATTGACGACCTCTGTGGCGTGGTGGGCGAAGGTTCGCCTGCGATGCAGGAGGTGGGTTCGATTCCCGCCTTGGGACAAATGTTTAGTGATCGCTGCAGATATTTGTTCTGGGTGTTCAGGTCATTTTCTACGTATAATAATAAATAAATAGGTATTTATGTATTGTATTTATTATATCAGTTATCTAGTAGCCATAACAAGAGCTCTGCTTAGTTTTGGGCTAGATAATCATCATCATTTCAGCCAAAAAACGTCCACTAATGAACAAAGGCCTCCCTCATGGGGTCTCCATGAGGGGTAGTTGCCATACTCACCACGCTTGGCAGGCGGGTTGGCGAGCGCAGTACGGGATGTTGGTATATGAAAAGAAGCTGCTGCCCATCTTTCGGAGGTATCCCTTAGCAGGCTCTTACTGCATCCACGGGCATGAGAGGAGGGGCAGAGTGAAATAAAGTGTGGGGTCTAGTTAGTCTAAGTACCTACCTACCTATGTACGTACTTGTTGGATAAAATACCAATTTATTTAAAAAAAAATGACTAAACGCTTAACGATTCGTTTTAATTTAATGTACTTAAATATTTTTACGTTTTGAAATATAATATTCATAGGTACCTACTGCATTAATAGCTGTCTGAAGTGTCCCTTCTGCGGTGAAAAAAATCTATTAGAGCGACATGTTGTTACACTATGTTGAACGAAACGTGTAAGCGCCACGAAATTCACGGGGCGCTTACGACGTTTTGGTCGCGAGAAAACTATTCTCTATTAGCGATCTAGCGCTGCATGTATTGATGGTATGGATAGACGACATTCTAATCGTGTAGCGCTGCAGCGAATACTTGTGTGCGGGGCGAGCGCGCCCCGCGCAGGCACCCCCGCTGTCATCAAGTTGCGACACGTTTTTTGTTTGGTATAGCTACTCTAACTATTTACAACTCACTGGTTATACCTCTTTCACAGAACGGAGAATTAATCCTTAATCTACTAACCTTCTTTCAGTCGTTATCCGATATAAAATTCGAACAAAATACCGGTATTAATATTCAAATTATTTTTGAAATTCGAATTCGAATACACTTGCACACAAAAGCACTAACGAAAACAGGTCACAATAATATCACGCCCCAAAAAACACATTATACAATTCCCAATTCAAATTCGAATATTCGCGTACGAAATGGTAAATTCAAAATGGCGTTGAACGTGTTGTTTTCGTTGCGTCGCGGTACAAACTGAAACACTATTTTTACAGATGGCCGCTTGGAGTAAATAAATGTTATTTTTAAATCATTCATACTAATGGTAGTTCTGATGTATCGTTGGGACTTTGAGTTAGAAGCTCGGAAACATCATTGTTTAAATTTTTTTGTTACAAAATATTATTTTATTTTGTTAGTTTTATGTCACTTCTTCGTCAATGTCAATGTCGTTCGTCTTCGACGATGACACAGGTTTGTACTAGTATTTTGCCCGAGACAAATAAAGCAGATAAAATAAAAATTTTGTGCCCCTGCAGCTTGATCGAACCCCTCTTGCGTCTCTGTCGAGTATGCCACGGAGGTCGTCACAAACCCCTTGCGTCCCTCGACAGTGCCTATACGACGCACGATTGGGTTATTATGAACAAACCGTGTGTCGTTAGCCGAGGGCATGTTTTAGGTGCTGAACAAGCTTTATCAATCTTATTACATAGTATGCCCCAGGCATTGGAGCGTCCTATACAACGAACAAAGTGAGCTCACACTGAAGAGTTAGGTACCAACATTATAAAAAAAGGTTATTTATTCATTCATTTAATCTTCTCAGCTTAGTCGGCTTTATATAGAGAAAATAACAGGTCTGAAGCTAACTAAACTGAGATGATGGTAAAGAAGCAGGGCAATTATTATCCATCTGACAACGACCTAGGCATTAAATACTAGTTACTGTGTAAAATCATCTGTCATGATTTGAAAGGCTTTATTAATTTATAGATATTTTTTAGGTAACTATTATGAAAACTGTTATGTATATCTGAAGCGAAAAAAAAGCAATTACGTGCTTTTATCCTTAATTAATTTGTGTTATTTTTATTTTGTTTATCGACGCGTCAAAAAGACCCTTGTGACCGCGATGAATAAAGTATTTTTGTATTTGAAACATTCACCTGGTTACCTTACTACAATAATAATATAATATAATAGTACAACATGGTACAACTAAGAAAAGCTTGGACTATATGAACCAAAGTGATGATAGAATACTTAAATACATTCGTAATTATGATACATAGAAAAATACCCAGACCAAATATCTGCAGAAAATTACGAACATTGTTCCCGTGGCGGGAATCGAACCCGCTACGTATATAACCTTTGCTTAGTTTTGGACTAGATGGTATCATTATTTATTTATTTATCTATAATAGATTTGAAAAGACAATATTTTCTCTCGTATAAACATTATTAGCGCTACGAGTAGCTAAAGCAGAAACCTATTGTGTCTCATCATACCCCGAATCCCGTCGCGCTACTTGAAATACGATTCGCAGTAAAACGAGATTTCTGGCTGATGTTTATTTGTGGTTTATGGCTCTGGATGCTGGGTCATTCTTATTAATAATTTATCTGTTACTTCGGGCCGTAAATATTCATTTGTCCAAATTATTAAGTGCCCATTGAGAAGGACCGAAGATTGATAGCGTATTGGAAGAGGGTAGGTTTTGGTTATTTTATCTAATGAAGTGGATACATAGATAGATAATTGATTGTTGTTTGTTTGATTAATTTAGTTCTTATCTAACTTCTTAATTATATAAATAATGCTAAAAGTCTTTTAGGACTTTGAAGCCGTGGGGTGCTGGCAGTAGAATATTGCCTCTCCTCTCTTTCCCGGGGATACAGTAATAATTTACCAAGGAATACCTCCGGGAGGTGGGCAGCAGCGTCTGCCCTCGTCTTACCGTGTATCAACATCCAGCACTGCGCTCGCCAGCCCGCTTGGCAAGCGTGGTGAGTATGGCAACAACCCCTCATATTCAGTCCAGCTATAGACGTCCTATGGCTGAGATGATGATTATGATGAAGTTTCTTCGATCAAACACGGATTATGTTTAGTTATCATATCACTTACTACGTAGGTGAAGACTACTTCTACTGAAAACAATACTTTGGGATCCTACTTTATAAGTAGGTATTGTTACAATAATATTGAGTTTAATAAATAAAAAGTGTAGGTACATTATTGTAGATTTTTTTTAATATGGTTTAGGCACAAACTATTGCAGGTTTATTAACCTGTAGGGAATGAAGTTAGGTTTTGATGAATAGATGAGGTTCATCATCATCACCATTCATACTGCCTAAACCCATATTAAAAAAAATCTACAACAACCATGTACCTAAACGAGCATAAAAATTCAGCCGTTTAATTATCACACGATTTAAACCTAAGCTTTTGTAAGTCACTGTACTGACACTTGACAAGTTAACTACGAAATACGAAAAGAAAACATTCGTATTTCAAAATCTAGCCGTGGCAGCCATCCAACAAACGGAAGTTGTTTGAAAAATCTGCTATTAATAATTGCTTTTATTAGCTCCGCGAGTACATTTCAAATTTTCAAATAAAGAATGCAGTCGAAATTTGATGGTCTCATTTCAGTTGAGATGGGACTGTGTCTATGTATGTCACGTGTCACTTTGACGTAACACAGTTTGTGTTTCCTCCGAGCTGTCAGTCTTAAAAGCAATTTATAGTGGCTATATCTATTAGCCAGTTCCGAAAACTGTAGCTAGTGATAGATATCCACGCTTTATACCAATAATGTATTAAAGCATAGAAATGATGTCGTGGGGTGCCGGCAGTAGAGTGTTGCCTCCCTCTCCTCTCTTGCCCGTGGATTCAGTAAGAATCTGCCAAGGGATATCTCCGGGAGATCAGCAGAAGCGTCTCTCTGTGTTCTTTTTATCCTATTGTTAGTGTTCAAACAAGATTATAAGGAACAACTTACTATCTAGGTACAAAATTCTGTTGTAGGGCTTTTTCCAGAAATTCCCTGCGCAGGGGATTTTATGGACTTAAGTTCTACAAATCCCCTTATTCATTCATATAAGTACCTTAATCATTATCAAATCCTGTTAACTCCAAGGAATCGACTTATCTCTCATCTTTCAATGTTATAATGTGCAAAGATTTGTATGTTGTATTTTATATGTTTGTAACGAATAAACTCAAAAACTACTGAGACGATTTTTACCATTAGAACGCTTCATTATCCCTGAGTAACATAGGCTATATTTTATACCCGTATTCCCACGGGAAGGGGAACTACGCGGGTGAAACTGCGAAGTGCGGCTAGTATTAGATAAATCAAGCATTTTATTCTTGAAAACTGGGTTAACTAATATAATTAAAGATTGCAGCAGATTGCAGTATTTTATTATTGTATAAAATATTTAACTTAGCTGCGATGCGACAAGCACGGCATAGCGATTAGTTGCAGAAGAAAGAATTTTCCACTTTGGCACAAAAATAAACAGGTACTGATTGAAATTATTAACATACATATAACCGGGTATTTATCGCGTAAATTACCTTTATTATTTCCCGACGTTTCGCTTGGATTGCACCAAGCATGGTCCCGGGAAGACTGATGTTATGGAGGTACCGCAGCAAAGCGAAGGCATTTGTTGAACTACCCTCACTTGACCTTCATAAAAATTATTAGGGCCGGTTCCCACTGGGACAGCACACTACACTGACTGTATCCACATACTGAGTTGATTTTTCACGCCGAGTACACTTTGCTATCACTGGGTTCCATGAGGCAGAGAGTCTGAAACCGTCTTCACGATTGAAATTAGGATGCTTCTTAATCTCAATCGCTTCCCGGACCATTCTCTTATAGTAGTGCCTCTCGTTGGCTAGGATTTTTGGGTTGTGTAATTCTGCTATAGCAGACTTGTTTATTTGTCGATTTTTCACCGCAGCTATGTGCTCCTTATTGAAATTATTATTGTCCGATATTTAGCGAGCGAAGGAGCGCAGTATCCTACGTGTCAAATTGTGAGACCGGGTAAAAAAACCGGCTAAGTGCGAGTCAGACTCGCGTACGAAGGGTTCTGTACCATTCATTCATCGTTTCAGCCGTGTAACGTCCATTACTGAACACAGGCCTCCCTCATGGATCTCCATGAGGGGTAGTTGCCATACTCACCACGCTTGGCAGGCGGGTTGGTGAGCGCAGTACGGGATATTGATACACGGGAAGACGCCGCTGCCCATCTTCCAGAAGTATCCCTTAGCAGGCTATTACTGCATCCACGGGCATGAGAGGAGAGGCAACATTCTACTGCCGGCACCCCACGGCATTAGTCTGTGAATATTTCAAGAGTCTACCTGTTGCCGTTATTAATATCGAGCAAAAAACGGCAAATAGATTACGTTTGTTGTATGGGAGTCCCCTCAAATATGTGTTTCAATTCTGTTATTAGTTGTTATAGCGGCAACAGAAATACATCATCTGTGAAAATTTCATCTGTCTAGCTATCTAGACAGACAGACGGACAGCGGAGTCTTAGTATAAGGGTCCTGTTTTTACCCTTTGGGTACAGAACCCTAAAAAGTGTACTAACGTCGGCGAAAAATCAGGCCAGTCGAAGTGGAATTGGGCGGGTCACGTCTGCCGCAGGCCGGATAAGTCACGGGCCATATAAGATCCCACAAGACAGGAAACGACCTCGCGTTAGACTAAGACGTCGATGGAGACGATAACAGTAGCTCAAGACAGAGAAGGTTGGAAGGAAGCAAAGAGGCCTTTGCCCTGCTGCGGGACAGTACAGGCTCTTAATAATCTATATATACATACAATTCCTGACTGACTCACTGACTGACTGACTGACTGATAATATCAACGCACAGCCTAAACCAACTAACCTAACCTAAAGACTTGAAATTTGGCACACATATACCTTGAGTATCCTAGAGGTGCACTAAGAAGGGATTTTTCGAAATTCCCACGGGAACGGGAACTACGCGGGTGAAACTGCGGGGTGCGGCCAGTTTATACATAAAACAACATCATCTAATGTAATGCCTAAGTATAATGTATAGGCAGCATAACCCTTCAACAAAACTTAATAACCCTCAAAAATACTTATCAAATCAAATCAAATCAATGCATAATAATATATTTATTAAAACCTTTGCAACATAATATTACATATTTACAGCAACTTTCAAGACCTTAACTCCCGTGCTAGTTAAAAACTACGTGCACATATAAAAATACGTAATAAGATCGTAGATACTTATACATACTTATACATAAAATAGATACATAATATAGTATACTATAACACCTAATTACAAAATCATAGTATCAGTAATGAAAATAAGCAACTGCGTACACTCGCGCACGAAAGCGTTCACAATGGCACACAAGTGGATAGGTACAGTCGGGCGGAGTGTATTGCTGTGTAATTATTACACAATCATAGTATCAGTAATGAAAATAGGTAACTGCGTACACTCGCGCACGAAAGCGTTCACAATCACAATGGCACACAAGTGGATAGGTACAGTCGGGCGGAGTGTATTACTGTGTAATTATAATTTGCAAATTAATGAGTCGCGCTCGGAATTTGACGTTCGCACTCAACGATCATTACGGTAAGTACACCAATATGAGACTACTACCGCACTGCAAAAATATAAGTAAGAAAATTTTATAGGCCTTAAAAAAATATGGAAACGTAGACGTATGCGTTGCGGTGAAGAAGAATATTGCCTCTGTTTTGCCCGTGTATGCAGTAAGAATCTGCCAAGGGATGGCTCTGAAAAGTTGACGGCAGCGTCTTTTCGTGTATCAACATCCCGTACTGCGCTCGCCAACCAGCCTGTCAAGCGTGGCGAGTACGGCAACAACATTACAAAAAATAAATAAATAACGGTGGACAATTCACACAGCATCACCTAACCCCAAGCTAAGCAGAGCTTGTGTTATGGGTACTAGATGACTGATATACTTAATACATTATACTACATAGATAGATATTTTTAATTATATATAGAAAAACATCCAGAAGACCCTAAACAAATATCTGCAGATTAAACAGACACTTCTTCCGAGGCGGGAATCGAGCCTGCAACCTCTAGCGGCCTCTAGCGAAGGCCCGTCTGCCTTCGCCCGCTGCGAGAGGTCGTCATAATGCTGTTGATAAAACTTTTCTGAAGCGAATTCATCTATGTGCTTTTATTTTCATCAGCATTTTAGCCGTAAAACAAACTACTAATAAACTACTGAACAGAGGTCTCCCTCAATGTGCCTGGGACATTGTTATATGTATTAGACTTGTCCCGCACCTATACCTTTTAACTCAAAGTAACTACACTATTCTCCTTCTATTTACTATTTCTGTATAACGATTTGCTGAACATTTTGTAATCAATATTTATATATTTTTATCTTTATTAATAATTATCATCTAGTATTATTTTGTTAATATTGTAACCGGTACTAGGTATGTGGACAATGTTGTGGGCCGCAGTATTACCGACTTTATTATTTGAAACCTACCTTTTCATGTTAAATTGTATATTGTGGTTGTTTATTGTTCCAAATAAATATACAAAATAAAAAAAATACCATCCTCTCAGCTTAGTCAGCTTTTATTCAGGGGAAAGAACAGGTCAATACGTCTGAAGCTAACTAAGCCGCGGGTTTCCTCATGTTTCCTTCACCGTTAAAGCACGCGTTGACTACCAAATCGGTCAGTATTTTTTTTTATTGACACTCAGTTTTTATATATCCTTCTTTTCGTCCACTGTTGGACATATGCCTCCCTCATGGATTCTCCAAAAGATCATGAGGGGGTTGCCGCCACACTCGCCACGCTTGCAGGTTGGCGAGCGCAGTACGGGATGTAAATGTACGGAAATACGCTGCTGCCCATCTTCTGGAGGTATCCCTTGGCAGATTCTTACTGCATCCACGGGGAAATTCTACTGCCGTTACCCCACGACGAATTCCTATATAATAATATAGTAATTTGCATAAATATAGTAATGGGTGTTACGATCGCGCTGGTTTTCAGTGGCGCCTGTGGGTGCGTGCAGCAGAGGTTATATAATACCAGAGATTTGAATCGTTAGATATGCCCTGACACCAAAAACATCGTCTTTATACATATAGGCAATGAGCTCTGTGGCGTAGCGGGCGAAGATCCGCCTGCGACGCAAGAGCTTAAAGTTTGTACGATCTGCGTTTCAGGGTGTTCTGGATGTTTTTCTATATAATAATAAAAATATGTATCTATCTAGTAAAATGTATTCAGTATATCAGTCATCTAGTACCCATAACAGGCTCTGCTTAGCTTGGGGCTAGACGAGGCTGTGTGAATTGTCCAGCATTATTTACTTATTTGTATGTGTGTTAACATTAATGCCCACGCACTCACACTGGTTTTGCCAAGAAACAAAACTGTTGCTGTTACCATTTATTGTGCTTTCATGTTGCACGGACATGAAAAAAATAACACTCTCCACGTCCGGCTAACACTGTGTTTAGAGGAAGAGTGATCCCAAAAGAGTGAGCACACTCATTTCGCGCGGAAACAAAACGATGCGGTCTCATTACGGCCAGGGCGTATCTAACGATTTAAATCTTTGTATAATACTCGCAATATTTCACTTTCAAAATTAACGTGAGGTGAACTATTCATTTTGTAAATTACGACTACTTAAGTAGTATTTTAACTTTTCGGTATAATCTTTGACGTATTTCACAAAATGGATATGCTTGATTAACTATAATATCACAATTAATTTCAAACATAATAACAAGTTGATATCAAACTAAAGTAGGGCAGTGGAATGTGACCCCTCCTCACATGCGCGTGGATGCAGTAGTAGCCTGAAGGGATACCTTCGGAATATGGACAGCAGCGTATTTCCGTGTATCAACATCCCGTACTGCGCTCGCCAACCCGCCTGCCAAGCGTGGTGAGTATAGCTACTACCCCTCATGGAGATCCATGAGGGAAGCCAGATAGATAGATAGATAGATAGATAGATAAACTCTTTATTGTGTAAATCATACAGAAAATAAAAACAAAAATAACTAAAAATTAACTTAAACTACAAAACAACAGAAATACACAATGGGCGGTCTTATCGCTTAGAGCGATTTCTTCCAGACAACCTTTGGATGGAGAGGATTTGAATGGAAGAATGGGGTGTAGTGTTCATATCCTAATATTTAAATCCTAACATATATATGAACTATATACAAATACAAATATATATACATATACAAATATATATTTATATATAATAATTACACAAATACTAAATACAAATGATTATCTATAAAAGCTTACATAACTAACCTACATCAATACATATTAATATTTAAATATAACTAATACGATACCAATAACATACATGAATGGAATAGAAAAAATAAAAAAATATTAAAGCATACATACTGCAGTCAGGCGGAAGATTGCTCCAGATAAAATCGCTTTACTTGCTCTTTGAAAGAGTTCAATGATGGAGCACGACGAATCGACAGCGGCAATGAATTCCACAACCGAACAGCTTGCACCGTAAAACATTTCGTATAGAAAGAGCTGCTGTGTTCGGGAGTGCTCAACGCAAGATTCTCTGATGACCGAAGTGGACGAGCATGAGAACAATGGAGGTACTGAAAGCGATCCTTCAGATACAAAGGAACAGAAGGATTAAACAATATATTATAAAGTAAACAGAGAATGTGTGTATTGCGACGTAAGCGAATCGGAAGCCACTTGAGCTTGGCGCGGAAATGGGAAACATGGTCGTACTTACGCAGACCGAAAATAAATCTGATGGAAAAATTTTGCAAACGCTCAAGCTTGTTAAATTGGTCCACTGTGAGGTCCAAGTAACAGTTATCGGCATAATCGAGAATGGGAAGTAAAAGAGATTGAGCTAGCGCGGTTTTTGTGGCAGTCGGTAAAAAATTACGGAGCCTTCTAAGAGACGCCACAGATGCAAACATTTTGCGACTAATTGATTGCAGCTGAGGACCCCAAGACAAATTTTCATCAAAGATAACACCCAAATTTTTGACAGTTTTGCTATATGGTACTATAATTCCATTAAAATACACTGAAGGGATGGTATTCATGTTTATTTTGGATGTCATGCGGGAGCTACCTATCACTATTACCTGAGTTTTGCTGGGATTCACTTTCAAACCAAACATGTTGCTCCATACGACTATCTCACGAAGGTCTTTATTAATAGCCTCTATGGCGGTAGAAATACTGTGTTGCGGGGCTTGAGAGTATATTTGGAGATCATCTGCATATAGCATATAGGAAGAAGATAGATTATGAGAGATGGAATTAATAAAGATTGCAAATAGGAGAGGGGAAAGGACACCACCTTGAGGAACACCGGCAGTCATGCTGCACCATGATGAAAATTTATCATCAAGTCGCACGCGCTGTCGACGTCCGAAAAGGTAACTATGAAACCAGCGAATCGCCGGAGAGGAGACATTAAGAGAGGAAAGAAGACCCAGGAGAATGTCGAAGTCGACGTTATTAAAAGCGTTACTAAAGTCAAGTAAAGTCAGCACTGTTACTTTTCCATTCTCCATACCGAGGCGAATATCTTCGGTAATTTTGACTAGAGCAGTAGATGTACTGTGACCTGGTCGAAACCCCGACTGGTAAGGATTAAGGAGATTGTTGTTAGTAAGGAAAGAGTTTAATTGACGGTGAATAAGACGTTCAAGGACTTTGGATAGAAAAGGGAGAATAGAAATAGGACGATACTCAGAAAAGGATTTGGGGTTAGGTTTTTTAGGAAGTGGAATGACTTGTGCGTCCTTCCATACTGAGGGAAAGTCACCTTTTAGTACGGAGAAGTTTAAAATGTGGGTTAGTATAGGAAGAAGTGAATCAAGGACAGGAATTACCATATTTCGGCTTATGCCGTCACCTCCCACAGCGTTTGAAGTTATTGAAATAATAGCTTTCTTAATGTCACTCTCAGCAAATTCGGCAAAAGCAAAAGACGGATGGTCTGGAGTTGGCATAGCAGAAAGGAGGTTAAGTGTGCGGTTCTTATCAGAAACATCGCTACAGGGCATAGAGTTAAAGTGACGATTCAATGCATCAATATTTAGGTTGCTAGGTAGAGGGTCCTGACGAGGTTTGCCAACTCCCAGTGACTTAAGAAAACGCCAGACCTTAGCAGAATCCTCGTTTTCAACGGAAGTATGGATATGGCGGCGTTGGGCGTCTCTACACAGTGTGTTGCAGTGATTACGTGCTCGAAAGTACTTAGCCCGGTTTGCTTCAGTTGGACGACATTTAAATTTTGTTTTTGCGACAGTTTTTCTATGCATAAGTGCTCTAATATCATTTGTCAGCCACGGAGCAGGAAGATGTTTAATTTTAATGAGTCGCAGTGGCGCATGAATATCATATAACTGCGTAATAGTCGCATTAAATAAACAAATTTTGCTCTCCATGCAATCAGCCTCTATGACAGGAGTCCAGTCTATCAACTTAGCGTCTTGTTGAAGATTTAACAGATTTATGCCACTAAAGTTACGCTGTAAAATAGTTTTGGGTTTAACTTTAGGTGGTCGAATTTTATATGAGAAATAAAGTAAATCATGATATGAGAACTGATCAGCTGTAAACTGGCCATGTTTAGCAACGTGAGTTGTAGAGGAAACAATAATTAAATCTAATAAAGAAGGAGTTGAGTTAGGGAAGTGATGAGTAGCGTTAAGAGAAAGTAAATGCAAGTTACTGGACCTAATAATTGATTGAATCATAGACGAACGGGAATCATTTTTGAGAATACATGTATTAAAATCACCCATGATAATAGAATGGCTATAAGATGGAGTTAGATCTTCGAGAATCTTTTCAAAGGAAGAGAAGTAATTGATACGCATTGAATGTATATAGAAAACCCCAAGAAGAACTTTGGTGTTACAGAGAAGAATTTCTAAGAGAAGATGTTCACCAGAATTAGCTGGTAAAGGCTGTGCTGACATACTTACAACGGTAAAAGGTATATGAGTACGTAGATAGATGGCCACACCGCCAGCACCAGCACCGGTGAGATCGTTACGAATGAGAGTAAATCCAGGTAAGGTGTACATTATTGATGGAAGAGTTGGTTTAAGCCAACTTTCTGAGACGAGTATTGCATGGATATTCTTACTATCAAATGAGTCTAACATGTGAGGGAAATGAGCCGGTATGCTTTGGGCGTTAATATGAATTACATTAAAGTTCTTTGGTACATCAGAGAAAACCGCATTCAAGTTACCAGATAAAGTAGGAATGCTAGAAAAACTAGCATCACTGCATGTCGATTCATTGGAGGAAGAGCACGAGATAAACAGATCTTCACTTTCATCTTCACTGCCAGAAGCGAATATGTTATGCATTATCTACTAATAATAATTACTTATATAATGTATATATCCACGATAAAAAAATATATAAATATACAATCGATATACAATAATAATATATAGTCCAGTATAAAAAATAAATAAATAAATTAACAAGTTGGTGTACTTATAAAAATATTAAGTTCCACCTGCCGGTTGTGTACCAAATTATCATTAAATCAAACTTAACAAAAACTAAAAACTAAACCCTACAATACAAAGTACTTTTTACCATAGCAACACTAATTTTATATACAGTAAATTGTCAATGTCAACATTGTTGATAAATGAATATGACTATGACTACCTATCTTGTCACTGTCAGTGTCATTCACTGCAGTGAAAGAAAACAAAACAAGTTAATCCTGTTAAGCAAAAATTCAGTTGGTCATGACTGATTTGTTGTAAAATTTTAATAAAATATATTTTAAAATTATTAATTAGCTTGACACTAGCGGAATTGTCTAAAACCAAACACAAAAAGCCATAAAATAAAAACAGAGACAAGACACAAGTTACTACTGTCACACACGCCATTAAATAAAGAAGAAGAAGAAAACAAATTCAAATTCGAAACCAAAGAAAGGGTAGGGCTAGATACAATACAAATTAATCTACGAGAGCATTATGTGACTAACCATAATAAAATTATAGAAGGTAACCTAGAAAACATAATATGAGCTATTTCCTGGTCGTAACGGCGGCTGCGCGCCTTGTTTTCGGCGCTGGCTGAGGCTTGGCAGCCGGCATGGGGTCCGCGTCTTGCTTCGAACTGCCAGCAGCCTTTGCAAAAGGGACATCGTAGACCTCCTTGCAAGAATTTACGCGGTATCGCTTGCCGTCAGGACCCAGCACATACACGGAGCCTTCCCATGTCCAGCACTTCTTTACGCCGTATTTCTCCCGAGCCGCCATAAATGCGTCATGCCGAGCTTTGGTTAAAAACTCAGAGAGTGTGACACCCGTGCCTTTGAGGCTGGATTTTGCCAACCAAACCTTGCTTCTTAGCTGAGAGTTGTGTAATTTAAAAAGAATAGGCCGGGGCCTATCAGGAGCAGACAAACGGCCCATTCTGTGACAACGGCTAATATCGCTACTAGAAAACTCGGATATCTTCAACTTCTCCCGCATTTTTCCCTATTTATTTCCCCGCCTTTATTTCCCCGCCAGTTCAGTAGTGAAATGAGCTTCGACGTATTTTACACTATGAATACTCGTAATATGCTTAATTAACGATGTTATTGATCGTAATATATAAATAACTTTATAAATTATTTTTTTGTTGGAAAGGAGATATCACAAGGACGGGCCCATTAAAGGAAACCAGGATCTGAGAAATCTAAGGAAACGAAACTTTGAAATTTGATTCCTGTTTAAAGTCGGTTTTTTTGTTAAAATATATATTTTATTATTATAATAATTATTGTATTTTCTTTACCTTGACTTTTGGCGGGAGCAGTGTCGAATTGATGTGGTACGACCGTTATGGAAATTATTACAGTGTAGTTGCTAAGTCAGGTACTGAGGGGGAGAAAAGTGACATTGAACTTAAGCATGAAATATCTTTATTGCGTAGATATGGTGAGTAGGTAAAACAAGATATGTTTATAATAACTCTTAATTCCTAACTAAGGTACAAGCGCAGGCGTCGTACAAAATCATATCTCAATTTTTTTTTGGCGTTATGGTGGACATTACACACATCTAGCTCCGAAGTAAGCAGAGCTTGTGTTATGGATACCAGATGGTTGATAGAGTACCTACCTAAATACTTTTTTTGTAAATTCATCATTTCAGCCGTAAAACGTCCACTACTGAACACATGCCTCCCTCATGGATCTCCATGAGACCTCTCATGGAGATCCATGAGGGAGGCTAACTAGGTAGTTGCCATACTCACCAAGCTTGGCAGGCGGGTTGGCGAGCGCAGTACGGGATGTTGATACACGGAAAGACGGCGCTGCAGCCCATCGTCCCGAGGTATCCTTTAGCAGGCTCTTACTGCATCCACGGGTATGAGAGGAGGGTTAAAATTCTACTGCCGGCACCCCATGGCAAATTGTAAATTAACCATACATAAAACACCCTATAAATATCTGCAGAAAAATTACAAATATTTGTCCCATGGCGTGAATCGAACACGCGACCTCCTACGTTACAGTCAGCTGTTAGAACACCTAAGCCACAGAGGCAGTTATTGTTGAGTTTTTGAAATTTCGAAACACGTATTACGAAAATAATTCAGACTGAAATTAGAACATTTTCAGCGGATTCAAATAAATTCTGTTTAAGATTTTTAATAGGCGCAGTCAGTTTTCAGGTTCGCCAGTACCTACAAAACACCTGAATATACAAGCAGGCTTCATGGCACAGGCGAAGCCTCAAACACTACCCTTAAAATTCCCCCTTTCACCCCCTTTCAGCATTCACCCCATTAGTAGTCACAGTCCATTTCACCTCGTAAATGTATACCTCTTTACGTTCTACGATAAAATGAAAAACATGATATTGTTGACAAAAATAATGCGTATAAATTTATTTGAAATACTTTACATACTGTAACCACAATATAGTTAAATATGTAAAAACTTTATACAGCATGTCCCGTAATTGGGGTACTAAGCCGAAAGGGGGGTTTTCTACCCCCCCTGGCAAACAACGTTTGTTCTACGACTTTCTTGATTTTCAAGTTTTTCAGTGATAAGATAACGTTCAAAGTTTATACCAATTTCATAAGAGTGACAACCCTGCTCTCAGCTGTTACGGGCAATGACCTATTGACCGCCGGGGATTCCCGCGGCGCGCCCGCAACGCGCTTGTGCGTATATTGAGTGTGGGTATAGGTGCGTGGTGTGCGTAGGCGCGTAGGTATGTATTACGGACACACGTCTGTTATACATTAGGGTTGACAGCGACTTGGAAAACTTGTAAAGATATTTAATTTTGTATGGAAACCTGAAAATACGTTTTTCTGAAATCTTTCTTCGCCTTTGAATTCCTTTGGTGGGGGGTAATTTGCAGCTCCTGGCTTCATACACCAGTTACGGGACACCTTGTATATAGTAGATGGAATCATCAAGTAGAATTTGGATCTGGTACTTCGCCGACCGCTGCCGCGGCTGGCTCGCTGTGCTCGCAGGTTCCTGAGTTATTGTTGCAACATGACAAGAACATAAGCTTCATCATTTCAGCCATAAAACGTCCACTGATGAACACAGGCCTCCCTCATGGATCTCTATAACGGGTAGTTTCCATACTCACCACGCTTGGCAGGCGGGTTGGTGAGCGCAGTATGGGATGTTGATACACGGATAGACGCTGCTGCCCATCTTTCGGCCTTAGAAGGCATTTACTACATCCATGGGCATGAGAGGAGGGGTATCATTCTACTGCCGGCACCCCACGGCGGTGCCTAACATAAGCTTGTTTTTTATTATTCATTCGCTACATCGTGGTATTTTCAAATAACAATTACGAGTAAAATCAAATTGCACAGCAATAAATTACGCAGTAAATCCTAGGTAAGCTGAATGAAAATGTTATAAAACATGTCGTTAACGCAGTATTGTCTCAAGCGCATTCCTAAATCACTCTTTCTAGTTTTCAGACAAATCCATTGTTTTTATACGTCTTATAAATATCTTCACTGTCGTGTTAGATAATTGAGAATTTATTTATTGTATTCTAGCTTGTCGCGGTCGGCGTCACGAAGGCGTGAGACGATCTAGACAACTTCCGAGATTGGGACGCCATCGCGTCAGATGGGGCGAACTGAAGAATTTAGAGGCCTTTGCGTGTCTCGGTTCAGTATTATGACGTCACGAGCCCCAACTCCTAAACATCAACTCGCTTTATCTAAGTATTGTTTCATTAAAATGAAAAGCTTATAATACGTTTCACTTTCAAATGATTCGTGAGTTTACACTATTAATTGTTATGTTAAACGGGTATTCTACTCACGTTAATTATTCGTTGAAAATAGGTATCCACCGTGTTCAGTTCCTCCCAGGGGAACTTTCGTCAGGGAATGGAGCTTTTTTACGCGGTACCGTCTCCTTCCCTCTCACGCGCTCGCGTTGCACTGATTTTCAACGAATAATTAACGTGAGTAGTAATGAGTTTAACATAACAACTTATAATACGTGTCTATCATTTTTGTGATAACTAAGTGACGGACTTTATAGATCTTTGATTTCCTGTCATCATGCCTATTGTACTGGTAATCTTAAAAAGACAACAAAGATATCCATTTAGTGAAGGCCATTAATTTATTTCTCTTGAAGTGCGTAACCCTAAACACATAAAAGTTTAACAGTCAAAGGCGAGACTGGCTTGTTCGTAAAATTATCTTTGGCCACTGTCCAGCCGAAAATATCTATACATAAAACTGTGCGTCTGTCAGACGGGATTTATTGTCTTTTAATGAATAACTACATACGTAGAGATGGAGATGGTATGTTGTCAGTTTTATTATGATTACTTTCGCAGTTTAGGATGGTTAAAAAAGTATTTTAATATGCTTTGCAAGATATTACGTATGAATAGACGTACGAATATTATTTTGTCGTGCATTAAGTACATTCAAGTACCATTATTATCAACATTTTAGCCGTAGGACTGCGTTTCACGTCCACTGGTGGACAGTGGACATACATAGGCCTGGACATAGGCCATGAATCTCCAAGATTATAAGGTTGTTGCTATGGCTTTTTCCGTGTATCAACATCCCGTACTGCGCTCGCCAACCCGCCTGCCAATAGTTGTGTGTACGACAACAACCCTTATGATCTTCGTGATTCATGAGGGAGGCCTATTTCCGGGGGACATGGACAGCAGTACTACGGCTGAGATGATACAGCTCGCCTGCACGCCTCCTAGAATGTTATTTTTTGTTATTTGTTATTATTTATGACAAGCTCTGTGGCGCAGCGGGCGAAGGTCCGCCTGCGACGCAAGGGGTAGCGATTCCCGCCTCGGGACAAATGTCTGTACGATCTGCAGATATTTGTTCAGGGTGTTCTGGGTGTTTTTCTATATATAATAAAAAAAATATCTATCTATGTAGTATAATGTATTAAGTATATCAGTCATCTAGTACCCATAACACAAGCTCTGCTTAGCTTGGGGCTAGATGATGCTGTGTTATTTGTCCAGCATTATTTATTATTCATTTATTTTATTATTTATTTTCAGAGTTTTCTGGAGTAAGTCTGTTGCACGAAAACCACTCAAAAAACTAGCATAATGTCAGGTTGTAAAACAATGGAATAACTGTGTATTATGACCGGCCGCCCGGCTGAAAAACTTAAGGGTCAAACGTTCCATAATACTCTAATACCCTGTACGGAGAACCGCACGACAGGTAATGTCAATTAACTAGGTCAAACAGCTTAACGTTTTGATATGATGCACAGAAACGATAATGCTTTGTTTGTTACATTATTTACACAATTTACTTATTAAAGTTTAGGGCCCAGCAATGCGCGCATCATCATCTCAGTCTCAGCCGTACAACGTCCACTGATGGATGTGGGCTATCATGGATCTCCAAGTACTGATCATGAGAGAGTTGCTATACTACTCAGCACGCGTTTTATCAATGTACCTAATTTATACAATTAAATTCATATAATTCCCAAGTAGCATACAAGCGGTACTTAACACGTGCTTTAACGGTGAAGGAAACATCGTGAGGAAACCCGCGGCTTAGTTAGCTTCAGACGTATTGACCTGTTCTTTCCTCTGAATAATAGCTGACTAAGCTGAGAGGATGGTATAGGTGCTGGGCAAGCCTACTCTATCTAACTATGTGTCCCAGGCACTGCAGCGTCCCGTACAGCATGATTACCAGTTGCTGACGCTTTATAAATCATCTATAATAGATGCAAAGGCCTAACATACAAGCGGTAATAAGAAGCTCTACCTCTATAGTAGTCGGTTAAAGGCTGTCGATTACGGCATTGGCTATATAGACGAGTTGTACAGTTGCCGTATATACTGCTATAGAACCTCTTTACCACCAAATTAGGCACTTTTTATACAGGTATTAGTTCTAAAATAGCGCCACAGCAGCGTTAATGGGGTTAGAAGCGCCATACAACGGCGCTTTAAGAGCGGTAGTGCACACTTATTGATCTACAATGGCGCTTTAAGAGCTGTTGCGAGCGCTTATAACTAACAAACAAGATTTTTTAGCGCTATTATACAGCTCTCATCGTATTTGTTGGCAACTGTACGGCTGAATTACTCCTTAATTTTTATACATTTATTATTATTTTAACTCTGAAGTGAACAAATGTTTCCTACGTGCTTGCTGTGTGACAGACATCAAAAATGTCTCTGGAGTAAAAACTAAATGGTTATTGAATATTCGCTTATCTTAATATTGTGCGAAATATTACTGCGAGTATCAGTTTACTGTGAATATGTATATGTAATTTCGCTTCAATTTTCACGCGCCCTCAAGATATTACATTAAAAAAAAAGATACATTTTATAAAATAAGAGCCTCAGTGTGTTTTACTTTTATAATAGATTTTGAGCTTTTTGATAGTCTAATAAGAGTCTTTTATGAATAAAAAATGCCGTGTATTATGGAAATAACGCACAATAATGCTAAATGTTGTTTTAACCTCCAAAAATATTTTTATCAAAGTTTTAATGGCGCCTGGTTATACAGGTTATATTATAGTTAATTATATCCGTTTAAACTGTACAAAGGTGCCAATACCCTGCCTTGTAGACCTCAAAGTGTAAAGAACAACCTTATAACGCCTTCCAAACACTAATACCTGTTAGCTTTCACTAAGTAACTTTGTAGAAAATAATAAGACGGTACTTACTTGCTGAAAATATACTTTATTCCTTCACTTCACTTGTACTTAATTTCCACTTTACACTTTTTAACCTTACAGTTCGAGAAAAAAAATTCAACTGCCAGAGCAAGCCTGCCCGCCGAACCTCTCCCCAATACTCCCCACTACTATAATCCCTTCCAAACACAATATTCTCATTGGTCGAAAGAGCGGACTTGCTAAGGCAGCTAGTACTTGCAAGTCAATACTAGTACTCGATACAAGGTGTCTTTTAATAATTAACTAAATTTATAAATACGTAATCAACTCATACAAATAATATTCTTAAAATAATACAATAATTATAATATGGTTTTTACTAGTGTTGCTAACAGTCGGCCATCCACATTAAGGCATACGACCTCGTGTGACTTAAATTGAGAAAAAAAAAACTATTATAAATATTACAAAAATTTCATCAATTTCACTTCATTCATTAAATATTTTTTTTTATGAAAATAAACATATTATCTGAAGATTTGATATTCAAAGACAATATTATTATTTAATGTATCTTATCTAAGGACCAGGGATGTCCGAGAATTTAAGGACCAGGGTTGTCCGATAGTTTTTAAGGACCAGGGTTGTCCTAAGAGTTTAAGGACCAGGGTTGTCCGATAGTTTTTAAGGACCAGGGTTGTCCTAAGAGTTTAAGGACCAGGGTTGTCCGAGAGTTTAAGGACCAGGGTTGTCCGAGAGTTTAAGGACCAGGGTTGTCCGAGAGTTCAAGGACCAGGGTTGTCCGAGAGTTCAAGGACCAGGGTTGTCCGAGAGTTCAAGGACCAGGGTTATCCGAACGTTTGAGAACCAGGGTTGTCCCGGATAGCAACTGGACCAGGGATGTCCTCAAGATTAACAATGAAATGTGCACTTGCCATTATTGTGTAATTATGCAACTCTCGGAATATATTTAGATACTTTATATCTCTTTTTCTGTTGTTAACATACCATCTCTACCCATACTAGCTTCACCGCTGAGTTACACTGCATCAGCCAATTCTGATAGTCTTTTGCCTACGTGGGTTCCTGATTGTCTAATTCCAAACAATGCTTCAGAAGGAGTTCGGTTAATACCTTTGTTAAAGGTATTATTTATGCCCCATTGTACGTCAGGTAGATGTTCATCCCATTTACTATCAGTTGTTCCTATAGATTCAGCGGTCAGAGCATCAACAATTACTTTGCTTTAGCGTTCCACCTGTCCATTAGCCCGTGGTGTGGCTACAGCGTTGAGAATATGTTTGACCCCCTTTTAATTTATAACTGTTTATAACTGTTTTATCGCCGGGAATTCTTATTATTATTTTACTTATTCCATCCCCATTTAATCAAAATAAACCAGACGATACCGTAAACGTAAAATCAGATACGAATCGAGGACCCCTATCTACATACATATTACCTGTCATGGTAGGTTCAGAATAGACATCGACTACCGACGTTTCTGATAATGTCATATCTTTTCTGACAACATTTTGATAGATTAGTTGTAATAATAGACTCATCTTGGCTTCTCCAATGGTTGACTGGACTGCGCGAGCGGTGGTTGGCCCGGCTGCGCGAGCGGCAGTTGGCCCGGCTGCGCGAGCGGCGGTTGGCCCGGCTGTGCGAGCGGCGGTTGGCCCGGCTGTGCGAGCGGCGGTTGGCCCGGCTGTGCGAGCGGCGGTTGGCCCGGCTGTGCGAGCGGTGGTTGGCCCGGCTGTGCGAGTGGTAGTTGGCCCGGCTGCACGAGCGTTGGTTGGCCCGACTGCGCAAGCGGTGGTTGGCCCGACTGCACGAGCGGTGGTTGGCCCGACTGCGCGAGCGGAGGTTGGCCCGACTGCGCGAGCGGTGGTTGGCCCGGCTGCGCGAGCGGTGGTTGGCCCGACTGCGCGAGCGGTGGTTGGCCCGACTGCGCGAGCGGTGGTTGGCCCGACTGCGCGAGCGGTGGTTGGCCCGACTGCGCGAGCGGTGGTTGGCCCGACTGCGCGAGCGTTGGTTGGCCCGGCTGCGCGAGCTATGGTTGGCCCGACTTCGCGAGCGGTGGTTGGCCCGACTGCGCGAGCGATGGTTGGCCCGGCTGCGCGAGCGATGGATGGCCCGGCTGCGGGAGCAACGGTTGGCCTTATTCCGTCCCTCATGGTCTCCTTCAGCAAGGACAGATACATTCTCCATAGGATGGGACGGAGAATAAATACCGCCTTCTTCTTCGTTATTCATTGCAATGCAAAAATAAATAACCGCAAAGTAAAATTTCTTAAGAATAAAATAAATTATTATTTAAGAACAATGTATTATTAACATTAAAACTAAAACGTTAACGCGAAGCGTCATGTTGGGATTATTGGATTAAACAATTAAAAAAAATAAGGCAGTAAAAATAACAAAACAATGTATTATTAACATTAAAACTAAAACGTTAACGCGAAGCGTCATGTTGGGATTATTGGATTAAATAATTTAAAAAAAATAAGGCAGTAAAAATAACAACCGAAATAAAATATCAACGATAATGTTTTACGATGTCTCTTTCCTCCCGTACTCAATCCAGTTTATACACAGAACAATGAAAAATATCCGGTAGGAAACTGGACTACAAAAATAATATTTTTAAATATCGAACACTGCTATGAGCAGTACTGCAGATAATATTTATTTAAAACAAACAGAAAAAAAAGAAAAAAATAATAATATATCGATCTTATAATTTGTTAAAAATTATTGAATAAAGAATAAAGAGAAAAAGAAATTAGGCAACACGTGCAATACTTTTTTACGAACTGAATCCTACTTTGTCATTTATTCTAATACTGTTTTCCACTTTTGTGAGCGTGAAATCCCGCTTCTGAGATGTTAGCTTTCACTAAGTAACTTTGTAGAAAATAATAAGACGGTACTTACTTGCTGAAAATATACTTTATTCCTTCACTTCACTTGTACTTAATTTCCACTTTACACTTTTTAACCTTACAGTTCGAGAAACAAAATTCAACTGCCAGAGCAAGCCTGCCCGCCGAACCTCTCCCCAATACTCCCCACTACTATAATCCCTTCCAAACACAATATTCTCATTGGTCGAAAGAGCGGACTTGCTAAGGCAGCTAGTACTTGCAAGTCAATACTAGTACTCGATACAAGGTGTCTTTTAATAATTAACTAAATTTATAAATACGTAATCAACTCATACAAATAATATTCTTAAAATAATACAATAATTATAATATGGTTTTCACTAGTGTTGCTAACATACCTTCATTTCATTTCATTTCATTTATTTATTTATTTGTAAACATGTATTTTATGACACAAGTGATTTAAGACGATGGTACCTGCAGAAGTACGAAACTGTGTCGCATATACCAAAAAAGTCCTAGATTTCTTGTGCTATATGGAAATGTTTATAACTTTGATTTGCCTCTGATACGCGTACAGTAGCGCTACAAGACGGCACTGTAGCTTGCTTTATTTGTGATTTAGCTTTATAATTACTATTATAGAGCTACTATACCACCTTTCTGTAGAATGGTGGTATAGTAGCTTTATAACACGATACTCTACAGCCTAAGGATAAATTTAAAGCCCTTAAACAGGTGATATACCTTAAAATTACTGTACAAGCTCTGTTTATGCAGCTTGTGTGCTAGATGGGTTGTTTATCAATGCGTCGCCTTGAAATAGTTAAGAAAACATAAAACCATATAATATACTAGCAGCGCTCTGCGGTTTACCCGGCGTAGTTCTCGTTCCCGTGGCAATACGGGAATATATATAACCTATGCAACTCAGGGATAATTTAGTATTCTAATGGTGGAAGAACTTTGAAAATCGGTCTAGTAGTTTTTGAGTTTATTCGTTACAAACATACAAAATACAAATTTTTCATCTTTATAATATTAGTATAGACTAGCCGCACTACGCAGTTTCAACCGCATAGTTCTCGTTCCCGTGAGAATCGAGTAGTAGTAGAACTTTTTGTGAAAGGTTCATCCGGGGAAGTACTACCATACCTATTTCTGCCGCCAACCAGTAATATCTTCATTGCTGTGTTCCGGTTTGAAGGGCAAGGGGGCCGGTGAAATTACGGGCACATGAGACCCATCAACTCTGTCTCAGGGTGACGGGCGCATTGCAGTGCAGCGTTGGTCACGTGCTTAGTGAACGTGATCACCGCGGCAATGCAATTGTTACAGGTAAGAGGTTTGTTACAGGTTAAGAGGATTGTTACAGGCTTAACATCAGGTGGGCCTTCGGCTTGTCCCGTCATTTAGTAGTATAAAAAAAGAATAAAACAACGAGGGCAGAATAATAACCTATGTTACTCAGGGATAATGTAGCATTCTAACGATGGATGAATTTTGAAAATCGATATAAATAATAATAATAATAAATAATAAATAAATAATGCTGGACAAATCACACAGCATTATCTAGCCCCAAGCTAAGCATAACAGTAGTTTTTGAGTTTACTCGTTACAAACATAGCTACAAAATAGAAATAGTTTCTGTTTATAATATTAGTATAGACCAGCCGGATTCCGAAGTTTCAACCGCATAGTTCCAGTTCCCGTGGGAATACGGGGATATTATAGCCTATGTTACTCAGGGATAACGTAGCTTTCTAATGCTGAAAGAATTTTGGAAATCGATCTTATATTAGTATAGATAATATAGATTACCGTACGGAACACTCGTGTTTGGACGGTTTTATTTATGTCAACGACATTTGTCATGTTATTAACGCTTTGCGCATGTCAACGGGTAAATAAGGTATGTCATTTATTTATACCATGACTTATATTTCTTTTGTTTACTGGACGTTCACGTCATTGCTAACTAGACCCGACTGATAAAAATGGTGGGAAGACATTAAAATTTTGGCATAAGCAGGCTGATTACGTAAAAGGGGACAGTTCGCGATCATCGCCTGTGGGAATACGGGGATAAATTGGCCTATAATAAGGGGCCTATTTACTCAGGGATAATGTAGGATTCTAATAGTGAAAGAATGCATACGGAGCCTAGTCAGTGCATACAAACAAACAAACAAACTTCAAACTATCAACAATCAGACTTCAAAAACGGAGGAGTTTCTATGTCCGACTGTATATATATTTTTTATGTATGTTTACCGATTTCTCCGTCAATTGTGGACCGATTTCAAAAATCCTATTTTTATTCAAAAGAGTGTGCACTTCCTAGAAGGTCCCATTGAAACCAAGTCAGGATCTGTATATTGGCGGGATAGTAATCTGTTATAACAGAATAACGCCAATATTTATGTCGACTTTTTAAATTTTAAATATGGAACTCACCGCGTAATTGTTGCGGCTTATTCCGCTCAAAGAAGTTTGCGCTAAGTTCACACTGGCTTTTTAGAAAGTCACATGGCCGCAGCATTTTTTTTAATTAGTTTTTTTTTACATAAAACTCTTCATAGCTGACAGCAGTTCTATTTTTATGAAATGAAAAATAATTGGTTCCTTATATTTCGAAGGAAAGAGATGACTGGAGCAGTTTCGGGGAGACCTTTGCCCAACAGAGAAGAAATAAATAAATAAAATAAAACAGTGTGACAAAATAGGTTAATTAAAATACGAAAACATTTATATACGCCATAATGTGATAATCTATTGCGGGGATTTAGATTAGACAGATCGCACGAGAAATGACGTTAGAAAATTACGTACGTTTTCTTTAAACTAGATCAACTTTAGACTAGACCTTTAGTTTTGTTTCTTTTCTTCTTCTTCTTCTACAATATCAGGCGTAGGACTGCTGTCCACGTCCACTGTTGGGCATACGCCTCTCTCATGGATCTCCAAGATCATAAGGGGGTTGTTGCCAAACTTACCACGCTTGGCAGGCGGGTTGGTGAGCGCAGTACAGGTTGTTAAGAGGGGCCAATCCAACTTACTTTTCATACAACCGCTCGTACGTGGGTGTGGCGTCGTAATAGATCTGTCTATGAAACTTTTGATCTAATAGGTATCTTGTACACTATATCTAGGTTTCTATTCAAACAAAAAATCAAAATTTGGAGAAACAAATTCAGTATAAAATTTTTTTTTCCAAAGTTTGAATTTTTTTTGAAAAGTTGGATTGGCCCCTCTTAATACGGAATAATGCTGCCTTTTTTCCGGAGGTGTCCCAGGTTCTTACAACACTCACGAGCAAGAGAGAAGGCAACATTCGAAGCGAGACAAACAAGCGAAGAATGTTGTTTCCTTGCTGAAGCTAAAAAAATCACGGTTAAAAACACTTTACGCAATATTTACGGGATACCATGACTTTAGTATTTCACTGAAGCAGTGAAAACAAGTTTAAAAATAAATAATTTCAACGAAACATCTTCATTGGTCGTTCCTAACGCTAAATTTAAATTATCTTCAAACGCGTTTCAAAGCAAACTGGAGTGTTGATTTGCTAAGTGGTTGACGAGCTGAAAACTGGAATGGCCACGAATGAAATACGTGGAATTTGTTTATTTTTTTTTAAATAAACTCTTGTCGTACTGATGACCTTTGCGGATCAGCTGGACGTATAAAATACGAGTATTTAATATAAGTAGTAGCGTATATATTTTTTGCGTAAATGTAAAAATCATTTGATTGTCTAGTTTATAGTTCATTGTCATCGTATCAGCCGTATGATGTCCACTACGGATCCAAACTCATACTCACCACGCTTGGCAGGCGGATTGGCGAGCGCAGTACTGGATGTTGATACACGAAAAGACGTTACTGCCCATCTTTCAGAGGTATCCCTTGGCAGATTCTTACTGTAGGTAATTAAAATTTATAAATGTACAAATAAATACCTTTTTTATGATACCCCACGTGACCTAGTAACTTCACTTTAAATTTCTGAGACCCCCTTTTCGCCCCCTTGCAATCATTATAAGAATACATTTTTATTAGTTATTTATTTTATTTATTAGTGAAAAAGTGTTATCTGGTAATACGGCGCCACTGAAAATCAGTGTCGTGTTCTCACGGCGTGTGCTGAGTTGGCGACCGATTTATGTTTCTGTACCTTAATGTGTTATTTTTCATGTATGTATCTTTGAAACATAAATAAACATTTTCTATTCTATTCTATTCTATCTTATACCATTCCAAATTTCAAGTCGATAGCATCAGTAGTTCTCAAGATATCCATTTGTGACAGACAGACAGACAAAGTGATACCATAATGGTTCCTTTTTACCATTTTAGTCCGGAACCCTAAAAATATTATTTAGGAGTAAAACGTTCCAATTTCAAAATTTTCCCCCACATTTTTTGCGAGCTAATTTAAATTATCATGTCTCATTGAAAAATGGATCTGCGCTGGGAACATTTCCGCGCTATGAAGTGTCGCCTGAAACCGGACGAATCGTACGATAGACTTCCAATGGATTAAATAACATTTTAGACGAAAAATCGATGACCGCCAACATGGCTGGCCAAATAACTTACGAATTTATAAATTAACTTGACACTGGCGGAATTGTGTTAAACCAAACACAAAAGGCCATAAAATAAAAAGACAAGACGAGTCTTCCAATGGCATTTATGGTTGAAAGCTCTTCTCAGGCTACCGTGTATCGTTGGTATAACGCATTCAAGCGCAGTCGACTAACCTTGGGGAAAGAAGTAAGAAGTGTGAGCTGTACCGACAGAAAACGTGCCAGCAGTGAATAATGTCATATAATTTCACTTTCAAAATTAACGTGTGATATACTATTCATTTTGTAACAACGGGAATTACTCACGTAGTATTGTAACGTCGAAGATTATTCCGACACGTTTCGATTTTTCAAGAAAATCATCATCATGGGATTGAATGCCCTTCCGCGCGTGAGTCCGACACGACACTGAGTGTCTTGAAAAATCGAAACGTGTCGGAATAATCTTCGACGTTACAATACTACGTGAGTGATTCCCGTTTTTACAAAATGAATGTCATATAATGTAGATATGTATACAATAGGCTAGTTGCGTATCAGGAGATTCAGGAAATAGGTACGATCGGATCGGGAAACTTTCAAGAGATTCTATCACGTGAGAAGGCACGTGTATCTTCACGGGAGGAGGATTTGCCGAACGAGTTCAAATCCGATGCTCAGAAGCAACCCGGCAGGCTAATTACGTATCTAGCGACAGGCTTGCAACAGGCGTAATCTAGCGATCATCGCTATCAAACGATTTTGACTTAATAACAGGTGTTGCTGTATATTCGTCACAAAGTAAATTCACGAATTGACGTTTGACAGCGATGATCGCTAGATTTACGCCTGTTGCAAACCTGTCGCGAGATACGTAATCAGCCTGCGGGAGGAACGGTGCCGTAGTGATATGATAACAAATAGAGACATCACAGACTGCCATACCAAACAGCATTTACTGCGGTCGAACAAGCAAACTTTAAAGCGAAATGGTTCCAGAGTGTCTTATACATATTATAGCAGGCAACTGTATTAAGGTCCAACTAGTCGCGGAGGCAAAGTCGTCAGTGAGCACGACCTAAATGTATGCTATCTCACCTGACATAGTGTGTTTACCCGCGCGCTAGAATGAAATGCACAATGATTCATTCCTAAACCGACCACGCAAAAATATGTGAATAGACTTTTAGCACAAGGGTTATTATAGAAAAACTTGAGTGTAATCTTTTCAAAATAACATTTATTTCAACTTTTGAATAATTAAACTATGTCGGAACGGCATTTATTTTTGAGTTTTCTTTGTCCTTATATTATTTAGTTTCGTCCAAAGTTGGGCTAAAATCAGTGTTGAAATACGAAAGTTTAGAAGCTTGTATGTATTTTTGAAATAAATACTTTTTTTACGGTTTAGGGTGTATACAAGCATAGATTATAAAGATAAAGATAAAGAAACGTTTATTTTGTCACATTTTTACAATCAAAATAAAAAAAAATCATCAATTCGGTTTTAAAACTAGTGACAAAAATGGTCACTACTCAGCATGTGCTGTGGCAGAACGAGTCGTACCACAGCGCTGGTCTTCCGTAGTAACCATGATGTGCGGTTGGTGCTACCGCAATGCACGGTAATTGTATATATATTAGGAACACTTTAAAATCGAATTAAAAAGAAATACAAAATAAATAATTTAACAGTTTCACAAAAAAGGAATATAAAATTACATGGATAATGTAAGACACAAAATAAATAATTATACAAGAACAATTTGCACGCAATATAATATACAAAAAATAAAAAAGATATCACGGATCTATACTAAATATGAAAACTAAAGGTAAGGCACAAAACGACTACTTATTTGGTTCTATCTTTTGAGTATGTAAAAGGTACTTCTTTAGTGAATTTCTAAAAGACCAAATTGAAGTGGAGTTCCTAATTGGAGGTGGCAAGTTATTCCAACATTTCGTGGCAGCGTACCTGAAACTGCCACGAAAAGCAGTCGTTTTGTGCTTGGGGCACATAAGTCGAGTGGCGAATCTTACGTGGCGATCCGAAAACTGAAGCTTCTCATACAAATAACGCGGTAATTTATTATTAATAATCCCAAAAAGTAATGTTGCAAAATGAAGCGACCTTCGTGAATTCATGTTAAGCAAGCCATGGTGATTAATAAAAGGTGTTATGTGAGCTCGTCGCGGGATGGGGAAGCAAAATCTAACGCATGCATTTTGCACACGTTGTACGAGTCTTTTTGAACGAGCCAAGAGACATTCACCAATTACGACAATTATGACGAGATAAATTGATATAATCCTTAGTGTTGGATGGTTAACGTCAAACAGTGGAGTAGTACCCTTCCACGTTTGTATGGAAAGATGAGCGACTCGTTCATCCTTAAAACTCAAACTCAATAAGGATTTATTTATTAGAGCAAGAAGGTTAACAAGGAACCTCACTCTTTTAATTCTATTAATTGTTACAATATTTGTCTTAATATTACGCTTAATTTAATGTCCGCAAGGATATTGGATGATTTGGATATTGCAAGATGACATCATTTCTTATCGCGATTGAGCCGAGCAACACTCGGCCAAGGGTCAATATCATTAAAATAAACATCTATGGAGTAATAAGTTTTTTCTATGAGATTTTGTTTCATAAAAAGCTTAAACCTATGAATTGATAGGTCAGTCACCTCAGATGGAAGCTTATTATAGAAACGCACACAGTTTCCCATAAATGATTTTTTTACTTTTTGGGGCCAAAATTAGGCATGTGCAATTTATTTTTGTTTCTTGTATTTATGCACATAACATCTCTTGATCTAAACTAAGTTAAACTTGTTCTTTTATTTGTCATCATCATCATCACAACCGTAAGACTGCTGTCTACATCAACTGATGAACAGATGATGAGGTTACCATTTTCGCCACGCTTGATTTTGATACTCGGAAAGACGCTGCTACCTTCCGCAAGTATCCCTTTGCAGATGTTTACTGCATCAACTGTTAAGAGGGGAGAAGCAACATTCTACTGCCGGCAGCTCACGGCAATTTTATTATTAGACATTTATAAGTGGTTGATAATTATAATTAAAAAAAACGTTTAACTTGTTCGCATAATTTCTTTCAGGTTATGTATAAGGGGAATGTTGAAAACTTTAATAATATCCTTCATAACCTCACTTTCCCAAATTACTTAATATTATACTTGTTTTAAGTACTAAGTATATTTGGATGTTCTTTTATAGTACTAAGCATTTCTAGGTGTGGCAGAAACGAAAGCCTTACAAAATAGATCCTGGAAGCGAAATGAAAACGTATGAATATATTTCATTATAAGAATCTTATATGAACAGTGCTTTATAAAATTGTTCCTAGACGCGAAATAAACAAGACCGTATACATTTATTCTCCAACAATGTAACAAGATGTAAGGGGCTGTCAAATAAAACATATTTTCTCCACAATGTTTTGTAACACGTAAGCGCGTGTCAATCGCCTTTACAATTTCGCCTCTGCAACAAAACGTTACATTGTAACAACATCCCCCATTACGACATAACAGTAACAAAAACACAATTGGGGCGCTACAACGAAAGAAAGATTACGACACAGAGTAATTATAGAATCACTATAAATATATCCAGGTTTTAGAACAGTAATAAATTATGGCTGCAGGCAGACTACCTCTACAATATCTTAATTGAATTGCATGAAAACTTATATCGAACTCAAATTTGCAGCGGCTAACAGGAGCATGTATGTATATTACCTATATTAGGTATTGCTTAGACTTAAGAAACCGTGTTGGCCGAATGGTATGTACCCCCGACTTTCATTCATTCAGACATTCGATATCGGCCGTGAACCAATGGATTTTTCTTTCTTGAAAAGTGTAAGTTCACATTTTAACACGTGCTTAACGATGAAGAAAACATTGTGAGGAAACCCGCGGCTTAGTTAGCTGCAGACGTATTGACCTATTGACCTGTTCTTACCTCTGACTAACAGCTGACTAAGCTGAGAGGATGGTATATGTGCTGGGCAAGCCTAATCCATCTAACAATGTCCCAGGCACTGCAGCGTCTCGTACAGCATGATTACCAGTTGCTGACGCAGCATAAATCATCTATAATAGATGCCAAGGCCTTACTTTTTTTAGACCTAATACAAACCTGTACATGATGCAATAAATAAATACAATACAATACACCAGCCAGGTGGTTACGACATCAGCAGAGTAGCGGGAAGCCAATGGATGCAGTTGGCATAGGGTCAGAAAGAATGGCGTTACAGAGAGGAGGCTTATACCCAGCAGTGGGGGAATATAGTCTGATAGATAGATAAATATATGTAATTAACTATGGATCTTATGTCTGTTTTTACTCTAAGTAGATCTAGTTTCGAAATAACCAAAAAATAAATACTATATCTCATTTCAGCCGTAAAACATACGACTGAACACAGGCCTCCCTCATGAGGGGTAGTTGCCATACTCACCACGCTTGGCAGGCGGGTTGGCGAGCGCAGTACGCGATGTTGATACACGGAAAGACACTGCTGCCTACGTTCCGGAGGTATTCCTTAGCAGACTCTTACTGCTTCCACGGGTATGAGAGGAGAGGTAACATTCTACTGCCGGCACCCACGGCTAGCCCGTACCCAAGGGGTACAAAAGGGGCCCTATTACTGACCGTCTGTCTGTCTGTCTGTCACCAGGCTGTATCTCATGAACCATGATAGCTAGACAGTTGAATTTGACAGATGATGTATTTTCTGTTGCCGCTATAACAAAAAATACTTAAAACAGAATAAGATAAATATGTATTTTTTGCTCCTATACAACGAACATGATTTTTTTACGTTTTTTGCTCGATATTGATAACGGCAACAGGGAGAAGCTTGAAATATTCACAGGATATTTAGTTGTATATTATTTTTAAAAATATATATATATTTTTAATTTAAAATAAAACATATATGTGGGGGGGGGAGTTCCCATACAACAAACGTGATTGTTTTTTGTTTGAAATATTCACAGACTAATGACAGGGAACCCTTCGTGCGCGATTCCGACTCGCAATTAGCCGATGTTTTTATAATGTGCACCAATAAATGAATTTCCTTTTAATTTCCAAGTGTAGTTTCTGAGTAGGCCTCGCCTTAGTGACAAGCCCGCCTGCTAATGAGCCAGTCTACATAGTTATTGTACACGTTACAGTAGCTTTACCCCGATAGCGACAGCTGGCAAAACATGAAGCAGCCAGTGCCGTGGGTTGCCGGCAGTGGAATGTTGCCTCTCCTATCATGCCTTTAGATAAATAAATAAATAATGCTGGACAAATCACACAGCATCATCTAGCCCCAAGCTAAGCAGTGCATGTGTTATGGGTACTAGATGACTGATATACTAAATACATAAGATTAGATGTAGTAAAAATCTGAAAAAGGATCTCTCAGAAGATTGGTAGCAGCGTCTTTTCGGGTATCAACATCCCGCCTGCCATGCGTGGCGAGTAAGGCAAATAAACTTTATCAGAAACGTATTGCCATTACAAATATTGAGCCATCCATGATATTTTATCGTTTTTGACGTTTGCTGTCATTTTCTCATTTTCACATTTAAAATAACACAAAACAATTTGACGTGTGATGCTTAAATAAACAATATCAGAACCTATCAGAACCGTATTTTCATAACTAGGATTGGATCTTCCATGATATTTTACAATTTTGACGTTTGCTGTCATCTCCTGTCCCATTTGACAGATAAAAAAATATTCAAACCAAATCATTTATTTATGAAAACCATTACAACATATAACATATTTACCGCAATCATGAAGACCTTACCTCCCGTGCTAGTTATAGATAGATAGATAGATAGAAAATGCTTTATTGCACACCTTAAACTAAACAAATTAACAAAAAAATGAGAAACACTAAATATAAACTGTGTTACAGCAAGGTAAGGACTATCAAACTGCGTTTACATATAAAAATACATGACAAGGTTGTAGATATATATACATAATACTAATTTATAGAATAGATACATAATAGAACACAATAGCACCTTATTACACTCATATAGTCAGGACATCGGATTAGACACGTCGCCGATGTGATGACGTGTCCGCGGTGTCTAGTGTCAGGCGTCCAATAAACTTTCTGAACACTACACCTATCGGCCAAAAACCAGCGTCCATGAAAGTAGAGGCGTTGTGTAGGTACTCTTACCATGAAGGAATTGAAATTCACCTCACGGTGAGATTCCGACTTAACTTATACCCTCAAACTAAAGCCAGCCTTTTTCTTCATATACTCGGCTACGCCCTCGACTGTCACGGCGTAGTGGTCGCGCGAAATGTAGAGTTGTGTGGTCGGTAGCTCAAAGACAGGTCCTATCGCACTTATTGCGACAAGTGGTTCTTCTCTTCTTTCTTTCTACGAGAACGAAACCATCCTTGTCGCATCGGCCCTTCTCAGGATTCGGAGGCAATGCGCTGCGCTTAGGCTCGCGGCGCTTCTGCTTGATGACCTTTTTAGGTTGTCGCCCAGCCTTCTCTTGAGTGGTGGCGACAGTTGCAAACTCACGTGTCGGAGGTGACACGTGATACGCCCGGGCATGGATTGTGATCGGCGGCGGTGGCGACGAGCGGCGCGGGCGCAGGCGCAAGGGCGGGTGTGCACGCGCCGACTCGCGGTGATTCTGCCGGCGATCCCGACGTCGACATAAAACTTATGCTGACGCGTTTAACTGATCGCCTCGCCGAACGTTGACGTTGGACGACTCAGGTGACCTAAATACCGCAGCGGAGTTTCGCAACGTCGCAACTTCGGTACGTAGGTTGGTGATGGTATTCTCGGCAGCTTCCAACTTCAACTCCATGGCATCCAAGCGATCATGGAGGATCGCAAGGAGTTCACTTGCCACGATTTATTTCTCGGAACTCATGGCAAAACAAGTGCAACGGACGAAGCCGCGCGGCTCGCTAATGTTTAGGTAATTCGAGTCGATGCAATGAGACATGCGATCGCTAGCGCGGCCTGCACTGCACTCTGATTTTAATATTTGACGTATGATGTAGAAATTAATTATAGATTATATCAGAAAATAATTTTCATTGGAAGGATTGAAGAGGTATTTTAATTTCTACCCTATTTTTATTATTATTAAGAGCCTGTACTGTCCCACTGCTGGGCAAAGGCTTCCCTTCCTTCCTTCCACCTTTCTCTGTCTTGAGCTACTGTGGTCCAGTCTTCCAAGTATGCGTCGAGTTCGTCTCTCCATCGACGTCTCGGTCTGCCGCGTGGTCGTTTCCTGTCTTGTGGGATCCATTCGGTAGTGGATTTACCCTATACTTAAATAATAATACTATTTATTTTTTCTTTATTTATTATAGAGGGTTTAATCATACTAATAATTAATATTTTGTTGCACAGGCGACCTTAATCGCCAGCGCGAAGTGATTTAAAGTCTTCTAATATTTTTTTAATACTACGTTTATTCATCTAGGCGATTTAGCCCAGGTAAGGTGTGACAATTTATACTGTTTTATTTAAAACGACAGGTTTTGCAACAGGCAATCGTTGCTGTCAAATGCCTGTTGCAAAACCTGTCGAGATAAGTAATCACCCTTCGGGCCTGTCTATAAAATATTAGTTGTAGGTAACGTAACTAATATACAGTTTCAACCTGACTGTAAATAACGTCGTTATGAAACACGTTCTTTGGTATCGATACCGTTATGAATACAGATTTGATTCAACACCTGGTTAATGAAGATAAACATTGAGGATTCAAGAACGTAGATAATCTTTATTTAAAAGGAGATACGACTCAAAATTGCTTGTGCATCGGTGAATAGCAACACGGTGTGTGGGGAAAATTCTAGTCATGCAGTTTCGAATAACAGGATTAATTTATCTAATTAAGATGAGTTATAACAACGTCCTTTCGTAGAAAGACAGGCCTTTTGCATCTATTATAGATGATTTATACAGCGTCAGCAACTGTTAATCATGCTGTATGGGACCGCTCAACACCCCTCTTTGTGTCAGGGTTAAAATAAGACACAAATCGGTCGATTAAGGTAGTGTTTTATTTTAAAAAGAATGTGGAATAGAATGAAACAGAAGCGATCGCTGACGCAGCTAATGTTATATCTCGTATGGGACAGATAAATCCCACCCGAGGGCTGGGAACGGATTGAATGGGACTACGATAAACCACTGTGTCCTTATCACGAACCGAATGCTGCAGATAAACCGGAGGGATCGCCGGAATAAAGAAGTAATATTTTTAGTAGTACGTTGGGTGCTCGAAGTAGGGATCACCTCAGAAAGATGGGCAGCATCGTCTTTCTAATGTATCAACATCCCGTACTAGGCTCGCCAACCTGCCTGCCAAGCATAATGAGTATGCGAGTGGTATGTACCCCCGACTTTCAATCCGAAGGTCGTGGGTTCGATACCGGCCGTGCATCAATGGATTTTTCTTTCTTGAAAAATGTATGTGCACACTTAATACGTGCTTTAACGGTGAAGGAAACATCGTGAGGAAACCCGCGGCTTAGTTAGCTTCAGACGTATTGACCAGAAAAGTAAAGGAACAAAACGACTACTAATTTTGTTCTGATTTTTGAGTATGTAAAAGGTACTTCTTCAATGAATTTCTAAAAGACCAAATTGAATTCACTAAACGGCACCCAACGTCAACACCTACCTAAGTCAACATTACATATGAAAAGGACGTTAATCTTTTTAAACATCCGCTCAAGTTAAAGTTGTAATCTGACGGAAGCCCGGTCCACATACCACACACCTCGCCTCGCATCTAGATGGCCTAGTTTTGGTGCCGGGCCAATCTTACTTGTTGATTTCTGATATAAAATTTACGATATCCAACCTTATCTTAATGTAGTTAAAGTAGATTATTACAGGTAAGATAAATCAGGGGTTACGTTCATGATATCAATTTCATGTGCTTGTAAAAGATATTTCAATATTTTGTATCTCAAAAAAGCTTCTGATTTAAGTTTTACGCTTTGATTACCAGGCAGAAGAATGTTACCCCTCCTCTCATTTCTCGTGGATGCAGTAAGAGCCTGCTAAGAGATGCCTCCGGAAGATGGGCAGCAGCGTCTTTCCGTGTATCAATCTCGTACTGCGCTCGCCAACCCGCCTGGCAAGCGTGGTGAGTATGGCAACTACCCCTCATGGAGATCTATGAGAGAGGCCTGAGTTTAGTACGGCTGACATGATGATGATGAATGTAATAAATGCAAAATTGAGGGTACGCATTACCGAATACTGCTAATAATTAACTAATTTTCTTTTAAACTGAAGAAGGTTCCTAGAAAGATGATTTTGTTAACAATTTTTGACCAATGAAAATATCGGCAAAAGCATTTCTGGAAACACTAAATCTACTCGTAAAATTCTACGTAATTTCAGATTGTTAATGGCTTTTTAGATTGTTAAACTTGAATTGAGCTATAAAGTAAATTTATATTTTAACCTAAAATCAGAATATATTATATCTTGGCATTTATTACGCCTATCTGACTGTGAGGTCTGCCATTTAGGTATTTTCCTTTCCTTTCGCTCTAGCTAATGTGTAGTCTAGTAATATGTGCCGCGGGGTGCCGGCAGTAGAATGTTGCCCCTCCTCTCATGCCCGTGGATGCAGTAAGAGCCTGCTAAGGGAAAATCTGGAAGATGGGCAACAGCATCTTTCCGTGTAACAACATCCCGTACTGCGCTCGCCAACCCGCCTGCCAAGCGTGGTGAGTATGGCAACTACCCCTCATGGAGATCCATGAGGGGAGGCCTGTGTTCAGTAGTGGACGTTTTACGGCTGAAATGATGAATGTGTAGTCTGAAGCAACTGTAATTTACAGGTAAACTTTGATCACGTCTATTTACGATTTTTTGGTCTTCCTCTACGCCTGGACCCTGAAACTTTTCACCGTTTTTAGGGTTCCGGACCAAAATGGTAAAAAGGAATCCTTTGTTGTGACTTTGTATGTCTGTCTCTCTGTCACAGATCTTGGGAGATGATGATTGATGCTTGTTATTTAAAATGGCATAATAAGAATCATCATCATTTTATTATTTCGGTCGTAAAACGTCCACTACTGAACACACGCCTCCCTCATGGATCTCCATGAGGGGTAGCTGCGATATTCACCACGCTTGGCAGGCGGGTTGGTGAGCGCAGTAGTATGTATGATGTGTATGATACACGGAAAGACGCTGCTGCCCATCATCGGCAGGAATCAAATGAAAAGAATCCCTCTCATCCCCGTGGATGCAGTAAGAGCCTGCTAAGGGATAATAAGAATATTTTTCAACTTTTTTATATCTAAAATATTAGTGAATAAGCGCTTTTTATTACAATTTAAAATTTCCAGTCGATAGCATTATTAGTTTTCAAGATATCTGTGACAGACAGACAGAGAAAGTCACATAATTAGGGTTCTTTTTAACAATTTTGGACCGAAAGGTCTGCACGTCGGATATTTTTCACAAATGTTCGTTAAGATTTACAATTACAAATGGCTCTGGATCATTACAAATAGCAGTCTAGCACTTTTTCTAACCAACCCACTACTGAAAAAGTACCAGTTAAGGCCAGGTTATTCTAGCGGCGGGTTTCTGAAGTAGGGCGCGCGGGCGCGGCCTCTTAAATTCTATAAAAATTCGTTTAAATTTTCAGGTTTTCAGAAAAACGAAGCGTTGAATATTCTTCAAAACGCCTATTTTCTGAGATGTTTTAAATGTATAACATTCATCATCATCATTTTCATCATTTCAGCCTTAAAACATCCACTACTGAACACAGGCCTCCCTCATGATCTCCATGAGGGGTAGTTGTCATACTCGCCGCGCTTGCCAGGCGGGTTGGCGAGCGCAGTACGGGATGTTGATACACGGAAAGACGCTGCTGCCCATCTTCCGCAAGTATCGCTCAGCAGGCTCTTACTGCATCCACGGGCATGAGAGGAGGGGTAACATTCTACTGCCGGCGCCCCACGGCTTATTTCTCTCGTATAACATTGATACACTTGAATTACAATCACAAGAACGAGCAAAAACTATCCTTTCTTCATAATTTATTTATCAGATGAAGTGAAAAATATTGCATTTTAAAGCATTAAATATTCAAAATCATTTAATAAGTTATGACATATATTTTTCCCCGATCAATACAAAGGATATTTCATCGTTTAAAATTCAATCGAAAATTGGCTAATTTGGAATATTGTGAGCTTAAGTTGGAATTTTCATTGTCCTCCTGATTAAGTTATGTTGAATAACTAATGCAAAATATCCGATATAGTCCGTCGACTGTATTATTTAACAAGCGTGGAACTGAATAATGAATAAATAATTATTTCACACTGGTTCTTTGTTTTACGATCCCGCAAATAATGGAAATCCAAAGGATGCTCAGACGGGAAGAGAAAACTATTTGTATTTATAACGTGAGCACGAAGCGACGGCATCCTACCGAACGGACTTTATACTGGGTGTATTATAACATGTGTACTAAGCCAAAAAGGGGTGATTCTGACTAACCAAAGGAACAATTTTTGTTCTACGAATTTTCAGGATGCGGTGATTTTCATTAAAGAAAAGGCCACGAAAGTTTTAACTCCAACAGCTGACTGACTATACGATAATGACAACCTAAAAGCCAGCTGATTCTTGACAGGGTCATTGACCTCCGCGAAGAGTTGCTGTACAGGTACAAATAAAAATACCTATAAGCACAAAGAGGTTCTTTTTTTTAAACCTACATTGTCCCACTTTTGGGCAAAGGTCTCCCCTTTTTAATAAAAAGTAAAAAAATAAATAAATCCGATTATGACCTCAGGATCATTTTCACATCACACCATCTAGTAAAATTATAAACAAAAATATAAAAAAAAATATCTACGAATATCCGAATTTCTTTCATACATACGTGAAAGGGAAGCTTCTCCACTGTTTGACGTTGACCATCCAACACTAAGGATTATATCAATTTATCTCGTCTTAATCTATGTTTGTATACACCCCAAACCGTAAAAAAAGTATTAATTTCAGATACATATGCAAGCTTCTAAACTTTCATATTTCAACACTGATTTTAGCCCAACTTTGGATTTTAGCCCAACATTGCAAGCCGTGAGGCGCCGGCAGTAGAATGTTGCCCCTCCTCTCATGCCCGTGGATGCAGTTAGAGCCTGCTAAAGGATACCTCCGTAAGATGGGCAGCAGCGTCTATCCGTGTATCAACATCCCATACTGCGCTCACCAACCCGCCTGCCAAGCGTAGTGAGTATGGCTACTACCCCTCATGGGAAGGAGACTTGTTTTCAGTTGTGGACGTTTTCGGGAATTTTTATATTTATAAATATTTAGGTATAATCAGTTTTAGGTAGTGTAAAACAGAATCGACACCAGTATTTATTTTATCGCTGGGTAGAGTGCCGTGGGGTGCCGGCAGTAGAATTATACCCCTCCTCTCATGCCCGCTGCGTGGATGCTGTAAGAGCCTGCTAAGGGATACCTCCGGAAGATGGGCAGCAGCGTCTATCCGTGTATCAACATCCCATACTGCGCTCACCAACCCGCCTGCCAAGCGTGGTGAGTATGGCAACTACCCCTCATGGAGATCCATGAGGGAGGCCTGTGTTCATCAGTGGACGTTTTATGGCTGAGTGCTCAGCAGTCGTCAACCGTTACTCAATATAGATTATTATTTCACCCCTTTTTTAATGCTGCATAAAAATTCATAACGCGCTAATGCACAGATTTCCCGATCCAGAACATAAACCTTTGTAAATGATACCTAGAAGGTGAACGATCCATTACAGTTTTTACGCGGTGGGAACGAATACTAAATGCCCCATTTTATAGGGTTCCGTACGAAGTCCGGATAATGCCAACAAAAGGTGGATGGACGGAGGATAGTATTTTTTAAACTTTCGCGATCACGACACATTATTAACACATATTTAACCGGGTATTTATCGCGCTATTTACCTTTGTTATTGCCCGACGTTTCGACAGAGTCTTCCCGGGACCACGATGGACGGAGGTTACTCAAAAAGTTTCAAAGGGAAGATTCGTGTTGTCTTGTCTTATGCATGATAAAACAACATGCTTAGTTCGCGGGGCACAATATTAATGTTTTCTTACATTGTTCATTAAATTAGTCATCGATCACATATTCAATAGAGAGGAAATATTAAGGTCATAAGAATTCCGAAACGCATTAGTGCTTTGCACTAATGCAATGACAACTGTCTCTCGCCTTTGACAGTACAGCGCCAACAGCCTACCTGTGTACACAGGTCAACATATATAATTCCGTACAATTATGAAATAATTTTGGCGGAATTGTTGTTGATACAAAATAAATGACATTTCCTCTCTTGCCTTGTCTTCTTATTTTATGGCTTTTTGTATTTGGTTTTACACAATTCTGCCAGTGTCAAGTTAATTTATAAATTATTATGTTATTTGGCTGGCCATGTAGGCGGCCATTTTCTCCCATTTCCTCTCTATTGGGTATGTCTTCAATGTATTTGTATTTTTGTATTGTGTCAAAAATAAATGTGATAATAATAATAAATTCTTTCTTCTTTTTTTTTCTTTCTACAGGTGTTTTACAACTAAATCTACAATAGTGTGTTTTAAACTTTCAAGATTACAACACGTATTGATACATCGAGTGTCTATCGCAAAATTTTAACCGCTGCAATGCGAAGGCATCTTTTCATATTGTCCTCATAATTTTTTAAAGTTGAAATTAACGCCATTTCACACTGGGACAGCACACACCACTAACTGTATAGCATACTTTGGTTCATTCTCTCTCCGAGTACGTACATGTAAAAATAAAGTTAATTACGCGATAAATACCCAATAATCCAATTAAGTAATAATAAGTCTATATCATCTGTCTTTCTATCTATCTGCCTGTTGCGCTCGCCAACCCTCGAACATCAAGATCTAATAATACATAATTCAATTTACCGTGTGTAGTATTGCATAACTATAAAGTTTTTGTTACTTAATATTAGTATAAGTTTAACGAATGTTGTGATCGCCTAATAATTGGCATATAATAAGAACTGGTCCTTGCAATTTCAATGATGAATGTGTTATATACATACTGTTGGCGTTCATTTTATAAACAAATAAATAAGCCGCCTACCAAGCATGGCGAATATGGCATGAGCACCTAATGATCAGTATTTGGAGATCCATGATCCCTCAGGAGGCCAGCAAAGGACGTTTACGTCTGAGATGATGATAATTATACCTCGAGGTTAAACTTTGGGATTTTTGTGGGTGACAACACTAAATCGAAATCCTGAGGTATGTTTAAACCTCTATATCTATATTATGACCAACTTCGGCCCGCAACTTTGCACACTTTAACTATATAAAAAGTGTACCAGTATCTGTCAAGTTTCAGCTTGGTCTGCCGTTTTTGGTTGAAGAGGTAACAATCATCAAGGGATGGACGTGCTAGCATTGGAACCCTTTTCTAGTCGAGTCCTACTCATACTTGACTGATTGTATTTTTGTGAGAAACGGCGCCTAGCGGGGTTCTTAGGCTGTTATTAATTATTGAAAAGGGAAATAAAACCGATCATACATTTATAATCGGACCACGCTCGTCCCAACTTCTAAAGTAACGTACAAGGCAGTTAATGTTTTATATAAGAAGGGCCAAGAATACCGATTTTAACGTATAATAAAATTTCATGCAATATATTAATAATTGCCGTGGGGTGCCGGCAGCAGAATGTCACCCCTCCTCTCCTGCCCGTGGATGCAGTAAGAATCTGCTAAGGGATATCTCCGGAAGATGGGCAGCAGCGTCTTTTCGTGAAAGAACATCCCGAACTGCGCTCACCAACCCGCCTATCAAGCGTGGTGAGTATGGCAACAATCCCTCATGCACTTGGATCTCTAAGTTAATGAGGGAGGCCTATGTCCAGCAGTGGATATCTTACGGCTGTAATGATGATGATGATGATAAATAATCAAATATCTTAACAGCCGTAGGACGTCCACTGCTGGACAAAGGCCAAGGTTCATTGATCTCCAAGTACTGCGCTTGGAAGCCGTCTGCATCCACCGTCAACCAGCAGTTCACCAAGTCGTCTGCCCATCTTGTAGGTGGACGTCCTACGCTGCGATTGCCGGCCTCCATTTGAGAACTTTTCGGCCTCATCTGCCGTCTGTTCTGCGCGCTATATGGCCTGCCCATTGACACTTCAACGTGTTAATCCGTTTGGCTATGTCGGTGACCCGAGTTCTTCTTTGTACCTATTCATTTCTGATTCGATGCCGTAGAGAAACCCCGAGCATAGCCCTCTCCATAGCTCGTTGAGCGACTGAGCTTATTCATAAGGCACACGTGAAGAACCACGTCTCGGTTCCATATGTCATCACTGGTAACACACATGCAATTACTGAAAATACTAGATGATTTTTTTTTTACTTTTACTTGACAAGACTTTTTCTATTTATCCCACCAAACGGTCACCCATCCGATGGCTCAATTAAGAGATACGGAGGCGTGGAGGATGAAGGGGTTGGAAAAGGGGTAGATTTCGATTTTTCTGGTACTCACACCCGCACCCTCTACACAACCCCACCCTCGGATTACCCATATTCCATTGGGAAGTGGTAATAAATAAAAAATAATAAAAGCCTTTATTTCCAAAAAGGTCTTACAGTTATAGCAAATCTAGTATAGTGTCTTAGTTTCAACACCTCGCTCTTACTTACTTAGTTATAAATATACTCGTGATAAAGACGCGAGTTATCTCTACCTCGGCACAGTTTACATAAGGGTTAACTACATTTCATGAAAAACAACCCTATATAATTACATATATACCTATACCTTGTGATAGGTGGAAACAGCTGGCGCAACAGAGACCAGAATGGCGCAGCTCTGTTTATAAGGCAGCAACAGATTTTGAAGTACATCGCCTAGAAGACCTTGATGCCAAACGCCCTATTAGAAAGATCCGTCCAAAGCTTTCAGCTACTGTACCAGAGGATTTTCTTAGACCTGTGGTGAACCTTACATTATTTATTTATTTTATTTGTAAACTAATATTTATTTTATAAATAAATTATTCATTAAATAGATATTTACATAAACTATATACCTACATATTTCAATTTAGATTATATTATTTTTATATATATTATATTAGCTATAAATATTATTACTATCTACATATGAACACAAATAATATAAACATGATATTTATCTATCTATTAATCAGTTATGTATAACGTAACATATTTAAAATCACTACAATGAGCATCCGCTCGATAGTGTAGTATGGAAACAAAACAGGTTCTGATGCGCCATACTAACCACTGCTTAATCTATGGCGAACGGCCGGCCGCCGGCTGCGTGAGCGCAGGAATTTTTGCATTGTTGTAGTCAGTCGAGACTAGCCTTCGACGCGAAGCTTACGCTTGTTTTAGCTCCGCCGGACGCCAACCGCGATACGAGTGATTGCTTGTTGTTTTATTGTGCTTGTATATTCTCACCTTCCGAACTTTCTATCTGTGACTTTCTGCCTTACTCCTTCTATCTTTAAACTGTGATTTGTGTAGTGTAATAAACATATATTGAACGCTGATTATATGGACCTGCTTATTCCGTATACGGGATCATACCATCTACCAATATACTAGGTAACACACTATAAATCAACTATAATTGGTGACCCCGAGAAGAACATTCCAGAAAATGAGCACTGACGAAGGTAGTGACGCGGCACAGTCGGGCGGGACCGTTCGACGTACGAAGGAGCGTGGTCGCGTTTCCATTGACCCACCCGATAATCCATCTGAATTTTTTCGTGTTGGCGTAAGGATTCCACCGTTTTGGCCTGAAAAACCTACAATATGGTTCTCTCAAATCGAAGGTCAGTTCAGCATGGCGCGGATCACTGACGACTTAACAAAGTTTTACTATGTACTTTCACACTTGGACAGACAGTATTCAGTCGAGGTGGAGGACATCATCACTTCACCCCCGACCACTGGCAAGTACGATAAGCTTAAGAGCGAACTCATCAAACGTCTCTCTGTATCCAAGGAGAAAAAGGTGAAACAGCTCCTGCAGTCCGAAGAGTTGGGCGATCGCAAACCTTCGCAGTTCCTGAGGCACCTGCAACAATTGGCTGGCCCTACTGTACCATTATCGCATCTCAATGAGCCTTACTCTCAGTGAACTCGCTGACTTGGCTGATCGCGTCCACGACATCGCGCCGGCCTCACCTCATGTCGCAGCCGCGGCAACCAGTTCCAGTTCTGACTCGGCGTTGGACATCATGGCCCGGCAGATCACGGAGTTGACCAGGCAGGTCAGCGCCCTCACAGCGGAAGTCCACGGCCGTTCCCGACCTTCCAACCGACAGGCACCCCGTGGACGTGGCCAGCGTAGTCGTACACCGCGGAGGAGATCACAGTCGAACTATAGGAAGTTCCCCAACTGTTGGTACCACTATAGATTCGGCAGCCAGGCGGATACGTGCATCCAGCCCTGCGATTTCAAGACGTCGGAAAACGAGAAGGGCAGTCGGTAGAGGCGACTGAAGATTGCCCTTCCTCTACGGGTCGCCTGTTCGTCACAGACCGCAGATCGGCAGTCCAGTTTCTAGTGGACACAGGAAGCGACTTGTGTGTTGTACCGCGATCTGCATTTCGACAACATGTGAAAACGGACTATGAATTGTGTGCAGCCAACGGTTCATCTATAGGGACTTACGGTTGGGTACAGATGAACCTCAACTTAGGTCTACGTAGGGACTTCACGTGGCGCTTCATTATAGCTGATGTAACGAAACCTATTATAGGCGTAGATTTTTTATCCTACTTCAATTTAATTGTTGATATTCGTAACAAGCGATTAATTGATGCCACCACTAATTTGTCAACTGTAGCTGCTATTATTGCTGTTAACGATAGCCTTATTTCTAGTGTAAAGGTCGTGACTGGTGATTCTATTTATCACAATTTGCTTTCAGAGTTTCCAGAATTGACACGACCAGCAGGCGCTCATCGTACACCCAAACATAATACAGTACACCATATTCGTACCACACCAGGCCCCCCAGTTTCGTGTTCACCTCGTAGACTGGCACCAGACAAACTGAAAATTGCCAAGTCTGAGTTCGAGGCGATGTTATCAAGTGGTATCGCTCGTCCGTCGCAGAGCCCATGGTCATCACCACTGCACCTCGCCCCTAAAAAGGACAATGGTTGGCGACCGTGCGGTGACTACCGTATGCTCAACGCTCGGACGATACCTGATAAATATCCGATCCGTCATATACATGATTTCGCTCATAGTTTATCTGGTTGCAAGGTATTTTCGACCATTGACCTTGTAAAAGCTTTCAATCAGATACCGGTTTTCGAGGAAGACATTCCAAAATGCGCCATAACGACGCCGTTTGGATTATTTGAGTTCCCTTACATGAACTTTGGCTTGCGGAATGCTGGACAGACATTCCAGAGGTTCGTTGATGAGATGACCCGTGGCTTAGATTTTTGTTACCCTTATCTCGATGACTTTTTAATATTTAGCAGGAGCGAGTCTGAACATGAAGATCACCTTCGCCTGATTTTTGCCAGGATGAGGGATTATGGCATGCTCATAAACACCGCTAAATGTGTCTTCGGTAAGTCAGAGGTTACATTTTTAGGATACCACATATCTCAACATGGAGCGAAACCTCTGGAAGGTAAGGTAGAAGCTATCAAGGAGTTTCCAGTTCCTAAGACGGCCAAGCAGCTTAGAAGGTTCTTGGGCATGGTAAACTTCTATAGAAGGTTTATTCCCCAAGCAGCCCAGATTCAAGCCCCCTTGAACTCCTTATTGACTGGCTCCATCAAAGCATCGCAGCCCGTTGATGTAAGTGGAGACTCGTTGAAGGCCTTCGAGGCATGCAAGGACAGCCTCTGTAACGCAGCGTTGTTGGCCCATCCTGACTCGAGAGCTAAGTTAGGTCTCGTAACTGATGCTTCAGATTTTGCAATCGGTGGAGTCTTGCAACAACTTCAAGAGGGAAATTGGCAACCCCTAGCCTTTTTCTCCCGAAAGTTGAGCCCTACACAACAGAAATACTCAACCTATGATAGAGAGCTCCTTGCTACCTATGAGAGTGTCAAATATTTCCGTCATTGGCTAGAGGCTACAGCTTTCACCATCTATACTGACCACAAGCCACTGTGCTTTGCATTCCATGAAAGGAAGGCACACTGTAGCCCACGCCAATATAGACATCTAGACTATATATCACAGTTCTCGACCGACATACAGCATATAGCCGGGAAAGATAATGTCGTTGCTGATACGCTTTCCCGAGTCGATGAACTGGAAAATCCTGTAGATCTAGAAATGATTGCCAAGACCCAAGACTCCGATCCCGAAATAGCAGAATTCTTAAAACAGAATACTAGTTTGCACATTAAGAGGTTGAGTATACCTGGAAGTCGGAATCAACTGTACTGCGATGTCAGCACAACGACTCCCAGGCCTTTAGTACCTAAGACCTTGCGCAAACAAATTTTCGATAGCTTGCACTCGCTGAGCCATCCCGGTGCTAACGCTAGCGCTAAATTAGTAGCAGAACGTTTTGTCTGGCCACTGATGAGGAAAGACTTTCGCGAGTGGTCTAGGGCGTGTTTGCCTTGCCAGCGTACAAAGGTAAATCGACATGTATCGTCGCCTGTAGGCACGCACGATTTACCGAAGGCGCGATTCAAATACGTTCACCTAGACCTTATCGGACCATTACCTCCGTCAGGTGATTTTAGGTACTGTCTGACAGCGGTCGATCGCTTCACGCGATGGACTGAAGCTGTCCCCCTCACCAATATCACCGCGGAATCAGTGGCCAAGGCGTTTTTGTCGGGATGGATCGCTCGGTTCGGTTGCCCTACCGACATTGTTACCGACCGCGGTAGGCAATTCGAATCGGCATTATTCGAGCAGCTATCAAAATTTATTAGCTTCAAGCATCGGAAGACCACTAGTTACCACCCTCAATGCAACGGTCTCATAGAGAGGTTCCATCGGCAGTTAAAAGCGGCAATCATGTGCCATGCCGCCGACTGTAGCTGGACCGAAGCATTGCCCCTTGTACTACTCGGTATAAGAAGTTCTTTCAAGGAAGATCTTCAGTCTTCCTCTGCCGAGCTAGTATACGGGGAACCGTTACGCCTTCCAGGTGAATTCTTTGGCCAAAAAGATGACAAGTGCACGACTGATATTACTGAGTTTTCAGCCCGTATCAGATCATTTGCCAACAATTTACAGCCAGTCCCAACTTCACACCACTCAAATAACAAGATCTTTATTTATAAAAATCTCTCATCTTGTTCTCATGTATTTTTGAGAGAAGACGCATTGAGAGGTGCATTGCAACCAGCATATACTGGCCCTCATGAAGTGGTTGAGCGAAGTGCCAAAACATTTAAAATTAAATTGAAAGGGAAAGTTGTGACAGTATCAGTGGACCGATTAAAACCAGCCTACATACTGTCACACTCTAATGAGTCAACTCCTGACCTACCATCTTTTACTCCTTCTCCCGAAAACAGAATAACTCGATCTGGGCGTCATGTTCGGTTTCCGGACTATTATCGCCCGTGAGACACGGTCTCTGGGGGGGAGTGATGTGGTGAACCTTACATTATTTATTTATTTTATTTGTAAACTAATATTTATTTTATAAATAAATTATTCATTAAATAGATATTTACCTAAACTATATACCTACATATTTCAATTTAGATTATATTATTTTTATATATATTATATTAGCTATAAATATTATTACTATCTACATATGAACACAAATAATATAAACATGATATTTATCTATCTATTAATCAGTTATGTATAACGTAACATATTTAAAATCACTACAATGAGCGTCCGCTCGATAGTGTAGTATGGAAACAAAACAGGTTCTGATGCGCCATACTAACCACTGCTTAATCTATGGCGAACGGCCGGCCGCCGGCTGCGTGAGCGCAGGAATTTTTGCATTGTTGTAGTCAGTCGAGACTAGCCTTCGACGCGAAGCTTACGCTTGTTTTAGCTCCGCCGGACGCCAACCGCGATACGAGTGATTGCTTGTTTGTTTTATTGTGCTTGTATATTCTCACCTTCCGAACTTTCTATCTGTGACTTTCTGCCTTACTCCTTCTATCTTTAAACTGTGATTTGTGTAGTGTAATAAACATATATTGAACGCTGATTATATGGACCTGCTTATTCCGTATACGGGATCATACCATCTACCAATATACTAGGTAACACACTATAAATCAACTATACACCTACACCTACGATAGTAGTGGCTTAGTGCACTGTATGTGCACACTTAACAAGTGTTTTAACGGTAAAGGAAACATCGTGAGGAAACCCTAATCCATCAAACAATGTCCCAGTCACTGCAGTGTCCCGTACAGCATGATAACCAGTTGCTGACGCTGTATAAATCATCTATAATAGATGCAAAGACCTTACTTATTGGACGGTGCGTCATGCAATAGAACATTTAAAACAAAACTCTAAAGTTAAATAGCTAGATAAAGGGTTGGCGAGCACAGCACGGGATGTTGATACACAGAAGGACCCTGCTGCCCATCTTTCGGAGGTATCCCTTAGCAGGCTCTTACTGCATCCACGGGCATGAGAGGAGGGGCAACATTCTGCTGCCAGCACCCCACGGCATAAAAAACATTACAATGAAATAAACAATGGTTTCAGTCAAATTTCGAAAGTATTTAAAAATCTATAATTGAATTGCGTCTGTGCTTCATTCTTACAGAAACAATACCAAACCACACGGCATACAATAAAGTTCAAATTCGTTTAAGCTGGAAACTCGTCAGCATTTCCATTTCGCCTCAATATTGTTCCGATTAAGACAAAATGAATTCTTAATTCTGCTCTTGAGTCAATACGGACTGTAATGAGCGCCATTGAAAAAGGTTAATGGAGCTAGATTGAAAAATAGGAGTGTTTTGTTTCAAGTTAAACTCGATCTGTGACGGCGATGGGAGGGTAGGAGAGGAATTAGACATATTATATTCCCAACTACCTCATTTAACTTCCCATCAATTGGATGGATGGGAATTTCGTTCCCCATCTACAATGCTCTGTTCATCTATTAGATTTATGAAAGCGAAATTTTTGATCTTTTTCTTTGTTACCCGACTGCTAAGGAAGCGTTTTGTTTTACGCGCGTATCTTGTTGGTATGTTTGTAAATTTCTTTATTATGACGTATCCTCCAAACGGCTTGATGGATTTCGATATTTATGGTATTGTTAGATTCATCTCAAAAACCCAAGTGTCCTTAGCTAGATAAAATAAAAAAAACTAAATGGCGGATTTTTGGCGCAATATTGTAAGTTTTTTTTAAACAAACCTATCGGGTTGGGTATCAAAATAAAGAGAATTAAAAGAAGATTACAAAAATATACATATTGGTTTGTATTTCAATTTATTCCAAAATAATTACAACGATTTAAATTCAATTATTCGAATAAATCTGTCATTAATGCAATCAAATGGCCGTATTTTTGGATTTGAACCAGCCAAGTGTTGGACCTTGCAGTTAGATTTTTAGTTTCACTTTATTATTTTTGCTTGTTTACGAAAACATCAGTGGAGAGAGGGAAGGGAGGCCTTTGCCCTGCAGTGGGAAGACAAAAATAAGGCTCATAAATAAATAAAATAAAAATGAAAACACCTCATTGCAAGATACACAAGACATGTGAAAATAACAAAAAAAAAATAGATTACTTTTATTGAACATTAACATGGGTTCATAATTTCTAATCCCACCCTGACGGATAGTGAATTTAACCCCTCATAAGCGTCGAGTCACATATGGTGCTAATTTCGTTCGATGACATGCCTGTGTCTCAAAATAATAATTCAGCTGTCAACTTGTACAGAGAAGCACTCAGGGCGAAATTTTAGTTCTGCGATTAAAGCCTCTAAAATCGAGGGTAATTATAATTTTACTTATAAAAAGTAAACCACAATTAACACTGAAAACGCCAATACCATGAACCATGGCTCCGGCTGGTCTCCTTGGGCTACGTAAAATTATTTTTCAAGTGATGCCTGCATTGACATTTCTGTTTATTCGTATTTTTTTATGTGTTCTGTTGCGGTACTCAAAAGGTTCTGTCAGAATACCAGCGTTGCATCTTTTATCTTAGGTGCAACTATTGCTGAGACAGTACCTTTTGGCACACCACACTTTTATTAAAAACTGTAACCTTCATAACTTAGATTATTAATTATGTTTAAGGTGTGGTGTACCAATAAACGCATTTTCATTTCAATACCTAGAATTCGGATACCTTCATTGCTTATCTATTATTATGACAAGCCGTTTACAACTACGACCGACCATTACTATTGCAATACGGCGGTGATCACGTTCACTAAGCAAGTGACCAACGCTTCATTGCATTGCACCCGTCACCCTGAGACAGAGTTGTAAGGTCTCATGGTGTCTCTCTCTCTCTCTCTCTCTCTCCAATTATATAAATTGTATTTATGTTTACATGAATAAATAATAAAAATGTGCCCATAATTTCGCCAGCTCCCTTACCCTTCCCTGGCGGCAGAAATAGATAGTACTTCTGTGGTAGTACTTCTCCGGATGACTACTACTACTCTAAACTACTGATTTTTTTTATTAAAAGATAATAAAATTTAATACAGTTATCCATAATACCTCGAGAAAATTCCACGTGTTTATTAAACATGACGGCAGGATATACAACGGAAGCAATTATTTGAAGATTTAATGTGCCGAGTGGAATGCTAACTTTGCTCTCGACATGCGTTCCTTCGCCTAATATGCTTAAAGCAAATATATACAAAATTCTTGAAAGATACCTATATCTTTTAAGATCTTTGCAAGCGTTGACTATTTTCGTTACAAACACGAGTCATGTTGTTGTGAAACACTTGAGTAAACTTATCGCCAACCTTTAAATGTGCTTCTATCAAATAGCATTTTTGAATCACTCTCCCTAGATCCTAATTGGATCTGAAGGCAGGATCAGAAGTTTTAACTCTTAGTAGCTCATGTTTCTAAAACAGCAAATTATTATCTACCTAGTAAGAGTTTTAACTATTAGTAGACCTCTATGTTTTGAAGTTATTGACTTTTGTAACGTTTTTGTAGGACATCCACCGTTGGACACAGGCCTCCCTCAAGGATTTCCAAGTATTGAGTATGAGGGGATGGTTCCCATACTCATACGGCAATCGTATATAGAGGTATATAATGTCTTGCGGGGATTCTCTTCGAGATCGAAATAAGGACATACATAGAAGAACTCTGGTCACCGACAAAGCCAAACAATTAGCTCATTGAAGTGGCAATGGGCAGGCCATATAGCGCACAGAACAGATGATCAATTGGGCCGCAAAGTTCTGGAATAGAGGCCACGGACCAGCACGCGCAGCGTAGGACGTCCACCTACAAGATGTGCAGACGACTTGGTAAGAACCTTTGGTCGGCGGTGGATGCAGATGGCTTCTATCCGCAGTACTTTGAGATCAATGAGGGAGGCCTGTCATGCAGTGGACGTTCTGTGGCTGATATGATGATGATGAATGTGCAGTAAGTAAAGGAAAATACGTGCGTGTCATTCTACCACACTAGAATAATTGAATTTAGTGCCAGTTGCGCCTTCAAATCCCTTAATCCCGACCTGTCCGTCATCAATGATGGATGGCAGCGTCAGCAAATAACGTCACCCGCGATCCATTAGAGCAGACTAGCCGGATGACAGGCAAATATCAAAGCTATAGCCATCATCATTGCGTGTAAAACGTCCACTATAATACCAATTTTCTCGAAAATCTTTGAAAAGGCAATGCATTCTCGTATTACTCGATTTTTTACTAAACATACCGTAATTAAGAGTAATCAAAATGGATTTCAGAAAGGCAAATCGACTACCTTGGCCACTTTTAATTTAGTTAAAGCTATACTTGAAAATGTTGATTGTAATAAGTATGTCTCTGCAGTGTTCTTTGACATGAGCAAGGCGTTCGATTATGTTTGTCATGAGAGGCTCCTATTAAAATGTGAATTGTGTGGCATCCGTGGTCCTGCACTTGACTGGATTAAAACCTACCTTCATCAACGTACACAATTGGTAGAAATAAGAAAACTAAATGACGAAAACGAACTTATAGTTTATAAATCACATTTTAGACAAAATAAACTAGGTGTATCTCAAGGCAGTGTTCTTGGACCTCTATTATTTCTAGTTTATATTAATGATTTACCTGACATTACTAAATACCAATGTACACTCTTTGCGGACGACATTTCCATAGTAGTAACGAATAAAATAGAACAAGAACACATACTTGAATTAAATAATACAGTAGGTGATTGCATCGATTGGTTATACAAAAATAACCTAAAAGTGAACGTGACCAAAACTAAATTTATTATATTTTTTAACAGAAAACCTAAAGGTGTTAAATTCAAAGTAACTTACAGAGATGAAGAAATACAAGAAAATGAAAAAATTGTATTCCTTGGATTAAATCTTGACAATGTATGTTCGTGGAGGCCACACATTGAACATATTAAATCTAAAATGAATAGTTTTGTGTACGCATTATGGAAAATATCGAACATAACCGACTACAAAACTGCTCTTTTATCGTATCATGGATATGTAGCATCCCTTCTTAGGTACGGAGTAATTATATGGGGTAATGCTGTTGATGTCAATGTCTTATTCATAGCCCAAAAGAAATGTTTACGTGCGATATTCAACATGCCGCCATGGGCACCTTGCACACCTTTATTCAAGAGGCATAAGATTTTGACGTTGCCATGTCTGTATATTTTAGAAATATGTAAATTTGTCAAATCGAATTGGGAACTATACGTAACTTTTGATGATGTTTATAAATTTAACTCTAGACATAAAGATAGACTTGCATTACCTTTAGTCAGGACTGCACTATTTAGTCGAAACTGTTACATAATGTCTATTAAAATATATAACAAATTGCCTCCTGATATCAAGGAACTGAGAGGTAATTTATTTCATAAAAAACTTTTTAATTTTCTTATCGAACGTTGTTTTTACACAATTGAAGAGTATTTGACATTTAAATTATGATGATTATTTTATTGTAGGTATTAATTTGACATGAAAAAGGTATTATTATTAGTTTTGACAATTGCTGAGTGTAAATGAAGTTGACATTTTAATTAATCTAGACACCTATTTATTTAATAATAATCATTTCAAAATATGTTAAATTGTTGATATATCGTAAGCAAAATGAAACACGTAATTATTAGTACATTTATAAATATTAATATTCACATGCCTGTAGACAGGCGAGATGTGTCGCTCTCTATTTAACTGTGTTCCACCAATATATGTAACCATGTCTTGTGTGAATAAATTATCTTTATCTTTATCTTTACTACTGAACGCAGGCCTCCCTCATAGATCTTCATAAGAGGTAGTTGCCATATTCACTACGCTTGGCAGGTTGGCGAGCGCAGTACGGGATGTTGATACACGGAAAGATGCTGCTGCCCATCTTCCGGCGGTATCCCTTAGCAGGGTCTTATTGCATCCACGGGCTTGAGAGGAGAGGTAACATTATTCTGCCCGCACGCGTCGGCAAGACTGCTACACTCTCGAAAACTACGTGTTCCACTCTCTCCCTTCGGCTACAAACTCACAAGAAACTCACCCATTGTTGCTGGTCTCTAGTCATTATCTTACCCATAGGTCTTCTGTCTACCCCCACTGATGGACGTAGGCCTCTCTCATGGATCTTCAAGATCATGAGACCGTACTCACCACGCTTGGCAGGCGAGTTGGCGAGCGCAGTACGGGATGTTGATACACTGAAAGACGCTGTTTCCCCTCTTATGGAGGTATCTCTTGGCAGATTCTTACTGCATCCACGGGCATGAGAGGAAGGGTATTTTTTTACTGTCAGCACCCCACGGCATGCCGGCACCCAACGTAAAGCAGTTAATAAAGGTCAAACTAACTATAGGCTTAAAAACACTATAAGAAAGATGTTTGTTAAATTTACAAGTCAATAAATAAATATCTATTTATCTATCTAACGGCCGATTTTATAAAAACCAACCTCTTTTTACGGCGGGGGTTGAAAACAGCATTATTTTTAATTATTATTTTTTATTTATGTTTAAATTAAAACCTCGAAGCATTTATAGAGACGTCTGACTCGAATTAAATTAACTGAACCGTTGGCGTCTAGAGTTATAGGCAGTAAACTTCTGCTAACCTAACCTAATAATTTAGCAAAATAATACGGTTAATTTTATAAATAACTTCCGGTATTTATAAATTCTAATTATAAAGCCGTAAAACTGAAATAATAACTAGCTTGTATAAATTGAAGTCTTATTATGCCTTGTGAGTCTACCATGAGCTGTCACTGTTAGATCGCCTGCCGTTACTACAGTAGTAATAGTACGTTACTATGTCGGATTTGTAACTGGTACCAAATTCTAAGCAAATGAAGCCCAAACTACAGTCGCTGTAGTATAGTTTACTGCGTATTTTAGTACCAAACTATACGCTAGAGGCGCTGTACAAGTTTTCATACATTTGTTTAACCTACAGTCGCTAGCGAGTATAGATCGTGAAAGCTCGTGGTAGACCTACTGATTGTGATTGCGTGTTAAGTTCTTTATATTAAGTACAGTTTCGGGTTCCTTGAAGCTGTCAAATTAGGTTGGGTAATAGCTCCATAGTTACGAAATTAAAAGTCTAAAATTAGAAATAAATAAATAATGTTCGATAATTCATCATCAGCATCATCTAAGCAGAGCTTGTGTACTAGATGACTGATATACTTAATACATTATACTACATAGATAGATATTTTTATTAAATATAGAAAAACATCCAGAACACCTTGAACAAATCTACCAATCGTAGTTACAGACCAAATGTCTGTAACTACGTCCCGTCAGGTCCCGAGGCGGGAATCGGACCCGTGACCTCTTGCGTCACAAGCGGACCTTCACCTGCTGCGCCACAGAGGTAATAAAAGAATGCTACAGAGTTTTAGTTATATGTTTGTACAAAAAATTGTATTTCTTTTATTAATTTGTACAGCGCGGTTCTGTCGGTAATGAGCTACCACATATGTACATAAAGAACTTCAGAGATGGCGCTGTGAGTAATGGCTGCCAACTCGCTTGATAAAACAGCTTAAGATTAGGATCTGTCAGCTAACCATGACGTAGCACATTGTTTGTTTTTATTATTAAGTAGCTTCCGCCAGCCACTTCGCATGAGTTGTACTCGAATAAAAAGTAACCTACGTGTTAATCCTGGTCAACAACAATAAGTGTGCAAAGTTTCAGCTCGATATGTACGCTAGTTTTTGCGTGAAGAGGTAACAAACCTCCATCCAAACAAACTTTCGGCTTTATAATATTACTAGCTTGTGCCCGCCGCTTCGCATGCGTTATACCCGGATAAAATATAGCCTATGTGTTAATCCTAGTCAACATCTATACGTTTGCAGAATTTCAGCTCAATACGTATGCTAGTTTTTGCGTGAAGAGGTAACAAACCTCCATACAAACAAACTTTCGGCTTTATAATATTAGTGAGATAGTGGGATGGAGGGACCAACACCTGAACAGGATACTACACTTGCTATAAAATGTATAGGTACCTTGAAACATGACCTATCCAAAGGAATTATCAAAATCCATTCATAAGTCAGAGTCATCATTTCAGCCATAAAACGTCCACTGATGAACACAGGCCTCCCTCATGGATCTCCATGAGGGGTAGTTGCCATTCTCACCATGCTTGGCAGGCGGGTTGGTGAGCGCAGTATGGGATGTTGATACACGGGTAGACGCTGCTGCCCATCTTCCGGAGGGATCCCTTAGCAGGCTCTTACTGCATCCATGGGCATGAGAGGAGGGGTATCATTCTACTGCCGGCACCCCACGGCAACCTTCTCATTTTAAGTCGGTTAAAAATTACGACTCCCATGGCTAAGTAAGGTCTTAGCGGACGAAAACGCAGTAGGATTCATTCCAGCTATAAAAACACAAAGAAATAAATAACTCATCTTCATTATTTCAGCCGTAAAACGTCCACTACTGAACACAGGCCTCCCTCATGGGGTTGTTGCCATACTCACCACGCGTGGTAGGCGGGTGAGGCGAGCGCAGTTATGGATTATAATATACGGGAAATGCTGCTGCCCATCTTTCGGGGGTATCCCTTAGCAGGCTCTTACTGCATCCACGGACATGAGAGGAGGGGTAACATTCTACTGCAGTGCCGGCTCCCCGCGGCTAATTAAATAAATAAATAATGCTGGTAAAAACACAGCAACCATCAGACCATCATAATACCAATATTACAGTGAATTTGCGCGAAAATCCGGAATACAAAAGTGTTAAGTTCAAGAATTTTTTTATATAAAAATAGAAAGCTTAAATTAAAGCGAACACGATAGTTGCTCAAGTTTTAAAATATTTTTTACTTTTAAAACTTTCGGTAAGTTCCGCGAACTACTTTTAAAACATGGATTTTTACTCACCCTTAGTTCTGATTATGTTACGATTCATCTTAAAGAGTTTTCATCTTTTCTTTTCATCTTTTGTGTTATAAGTTTGACCGCTATGTGTGTGTCTGTCTGTCTGTGGCACCCTAGCTCTTAAACGAGTGGACCGATTTCCATGCAGTTTTTTTTATTTAAAAGCACGTTTCCCGCTGGTTGTTCTGTCAGATGTCAGATGTTTTATCAATATCAGTTAAGAATTTAAAAAAAATATAGGTAGAGGGTGTAAGAGGGGTTGAATAATTGAATGTTTCAAAATATACCCGAATTTAGTATCACATGAATGTAAATAATGTGTAGAATGCACAAAAGTGAAAGTTGTATAGAGATCGGTTGAAACATTAATAAGATGTGGGGGTTGAAAGTAGGGGTGAACAATCGATTGTTTCCAAATATACCTGTTGTGTTCACGTAATATCACTAGTATTTATAAATATATTACTAGTATAAACATGAACAGTATCTATAATAATATTTATGTATTAAAGTAAGTCTGTCAATCAATCAATCATTTATTGCAAGAATACATGTAGGTACATAAAAAGATCTTAAAGCTAGGATAGTTACAGTATTCTGCCTGCAAGCAGGCGTGCAAATATTTAAGAGTCATATAATAATAATATTAGTCAAGTTTTAAATTAAATTTATATATTAATTTACATTATAAATACATTATCAGTCTGCCGTCTCGTACGGTCACACCACGCGGCGTCGAAGCGTGGCAGTCGCTTGCAAGCCGCTGAGCGATAAAGACGTGGTAGGGAGTTAACGAGCCGATATAGTGTAGTGTAGTGTATAAGTGTGTTTATATACAATACCCAGGACAGGGAACTATACAATACCTAAGTGTAGTATTAAAAAAAGGGCATGATGTGAAGATTGACAAACTGAGAGTGCCCAAAAAAAAATAGGTAACCTCGGAGACTAGATAAAGTATGGGGGGTAACTTAAAATTTCTATTTTCTATTTGTCGAGCTCTGTGGCGCAGCGGGCGAAGGTCTGCCTGCGACGCAAGGAGTTGCGGGTTCGATTCCCGCCTCGGGACAAATGTCTGTACGATCTGCAGATATTTGTTCAGGGTGTTCTGGGTGTTTTTATATATTTAATAAAAACATCTATCTATGTAGTATAATGTATTAAGTGTATCAGTCATCTAGTACCCATAACACAAGCTCTGCTTAGCTTGGGGCTAGATGATGCTGTGTCATTTGTCCAGCATTATTTATTTATTTATTTTATAAACTTGTTTTTGTTCTTGACGACCTCTGTGTTGCAGTTGGTTTAAAGCTGCGTCACGAAGACAGTGGCGTAAATCTCCGTCATCTAAACAAAAACAGCCGTAAACAGCCGTAAATCTCGAGATCATCACCTGTCAAACGTCCATCCCCTTGCTGTTATCTAAAACAAAATTCACATTTCACAGCAAAGATCGCGAGATTTACGCCTGTTGAAAGAAAGAAAGAAAGAAAGGAAATACATTTATTCTTGACACACACACAACACATACAAATTATATAGAAAACGCATATAAGAATCAAATTAGGCTAAGTATGGTGTAAAATGGTGTAGGCGTACAAAATAAATAAATGCAATTTAAACAGTAATCATTTTACATACACACATTACAGTAATATTATAAATAAATGAGGAGAGTTATGTAAATACATAAATAAACACGATCATGGGTACGGCCTGCCGCCTCGCCGCTGACTTCTGACCGCAGCCTAATAGACGGTCGAGACGCAGGACAGCGCGGGTTCGATTCTATAATTGTTTGTAAGTTTTCTGCAGGTATTTGTTCCTGCAGAGAACATCAAGATACAGCATCAAGAGCATCCTGCAGATACCTCATTTCTTATCGCGGATGAACCGAACAAATTTATATTGCCTGACGTTTAGACGAAATTGCACCCATCGTGGTCGCAAAGTAACTGTGTTATTACTTGTAGGGGTTGTAAAGGTCTATATCTCACACTGGCTCGACAATGCCCTGGTATTTTCGGTTTTAACTCACCCAGCACTCACCGATCTTACACACATGAAAAGCTAGAGTCCTGCCGCACTTACGGCTCACATGACAGTTTCCATTGTGACAGTGACAGTTCGCTAACCAATACAATCGTCGTATAACCAGGCCACACGAGACAGCGTATGTATGCGTATAGTATATATAGTATCACATACACTAAATCACTCGTATTATGAATGTCGTTATTAAATTGTTATTTCGACGACTTTCGTGGCGCAGCGGGCGAAGGTCCGCTTGTAACGCAAGAAGTTGCGGGTTCGATTTCCGCCTCGGGACAAATGTACGATCTGCAGATAGGGTGTTATAGCTGCTTTTTTCTATATATAAGAAAAATATCTATCTATGAAGTTTAATGTATTAAGTATATCAGCAATTTCTTACCCATATCACAAACTGATTTATTAATTATCGGGCTAGGTAATACCTATCAGATACATTATTTAAAAAATCACTTGATTTGATTCCATGATTTTCTTCTCACTTTGTAGTAATAACTGTAAAATGTGCATGTCTGTATAAAATCTGATTAGTAATATTTTTATTTGCAAAAAAATCTTCGCGTATTTGTATTTGAAAATGTTTGCCATTCCGACCATGTATGTGTTACCCGCTACAGCAAACGAACTGCCTTCATTATGATTAAGTATAATGTGCACTCACGTACTGGGAATCTCGTTAACAGCTTACTGGTAATGGAGATCTAAAAATGTTTTATTACCGGCCTCAGTTGGGGCTCATTTCCTATTACCCCCCTAAAAAGGGAGGGCGCGTATTATCATTGTCACGGCCACGTTTTTATCAAGCTTCTTTCCGCTGAATAAAAAACGTAAACAAGACTTGTGTTCTAAATAAATCAACTAAGATACGAAGCGCGGCCGTTGAGCGCCAGCAGTAGAATGTTGCCTCTCTTCTTAGGTTATACGGTTACAATCAGAGTCAACCACGTGGATTTAGAAGTACAATCTACTGCGCTCACGGGCGGCCGAGCGATAAGCTTGACCAAAGCTGGTTGCACTTGCGCGACTCTTCAAGTCGTTAGGTACTTTAATTCAATTGAGTGCTTCCCAGATCGAAATAAATGAAAAAAATCAATTTAATTACAGAAAATATTTTAGAATTAATACAAAAATTAACACAATATAGTAAAGGGAAAGTATCTGCTAAACTGAAGTGGGACTGGGCCGGACATGTGTGTCGCATGTCGGAAGAAATGTGGGCATAGATAGCCTTCGGGTGGGTCCCACATGCGGTACAACGACCGCGCGGCCGGCCCAGGCGCAGATGGCGGGATGAGCTGGACACGTACTGTGCTGACTGGTCGACCAACGTCTTGGACCGGGAAGTATGGAGAGAGGGAAGGGAGGCCTTTGCCCAGCAGTGGGATCCTACAGGCTGATTAGATTAGATAGTAAAGGACAACATATGCTCGTCTGTCAGTGTCAAACTAGGCCGTTTTTTCTCAGAAACAGTTGTAGGTATTAAGTTGTTTTAAAAGAGTGACAGTCAGCGATCAGCTGAAACGCGTAGCTGCCACAATACTGGTCGGCAAGTGGTCAATTTGCTTCCAGTTTGCGCCGACGCCATAAGAAAGTATCTTTATTATCTACAGAAGTAATCTATTGAATGGAATAAAGAAACAGGCGTCCTTTGTTCACGTCTTTTGTCGCGGATAAGATGGGCTGGGCAGAACATATTTCCGCTGCTTATTTACGAAGAGAATACGCTAAAACGACACGCAATCACGGAGGCCCCTGACATCACGGGAGATTTCGGTATTGTTCTCACTTTACTAGCTAAGTGTTTGGTAATAATATCTGTGTGAGTTTCATCTGCAGTGGGGTGGCAGTAGGATGTTGTCTCTCCTTGCCCGTGGATGCGGTAAGAATTGTCAAGGGATACCTCCGGAAGACGGGCAGCAGCGTCTTCTCGCCTGCCAAGCGTGGTGAGTATAGCAACTACCCCTAGGTACCATATCGAATTTGCGAGTGTCATCATCATCATCATATCATCTTCTATGAAATAGGTTCAAAGAAGAAAGTGTTCTGAGAAAACATTTTTTTTTAAATGCAGACGCTTTGAAGAACTCCATCGATTTTTAAGTCGGTTAAAAATAAAGATAAGGTGACCCACAAACTTTTAAATAATATTTGAGTTTCAGTTATCCATTCAAACAATTTTGCAATAAACGCTTACCGCACGAAAGCCGAGGTAAGCTGGCAACACCAATAACAATTCGACTTGAGCCGAGCGAATTCAATCGACGATTATTGAATTCTAAATCTTTCCCGAATTGCCGGCCGTATTTCAGCTTGATTTTAATGGATTCTTTATTCTACCTGGAGCATTAGGGATTCTACCTGGAGCTTTATGGAAAGCTGTGGACACACAGCTGGGTAGTATTACGATCTATTAGCAACAAATTAAAGAAACATATCACACAGCTAGTATTAATGTGACCTAACTCAGAAATCATGTCCGGTTAACAATGTGTTTGGAGGTACCTACACTGGTTCCAAATAAGTAAGCTCACTCATTTCTTAAACAAAACGGGGCAGTTTAATTACGATAAAGGCGTATCTAACTATTTAAAGTAATGTAAAGTAAAAAGTAAAAAAAGTAAAGTGGATGAGACTTGCACAGGACCGTTTACGTTGGCGTGCTGAAGAGGAGGCCTATACCCATCAGTGGGTGTCAACGGGCTGATATGATGATGATGAAAGTAAAAAGTATATTTATTTATATACTTTTTACTTTACATATAGAAATGAATGAGTATAATTATTGCATAAATACATGTGTTCATAGTTCTTATTTTAATATAACAATGCAAACCTAGTGACCCTAGCTTACTAGGGTTAACAATATTTTTGGATTAGATAATTAATTATATATTTACGGGGTATACAATAACACGTTGTATAATTGAAAGTCAAATAATCTAAAAACGTACATGTTTTTGTCAGAAAATAATAAAAATAATAGAAAATAGTAATAATAATATTAAAAATTAAAATGTCAGGCTGATTGAATAAAAATGTATTAAATTTAGTCATGGTATTAATTTTTTTGTAATATAGTTATTCCAGTTTTACATCATTTATAAATTCATTTAAATTGTAATAAAATTTTGTAGTCAACAGAGATTTTAATTTACTTTTAAACATTGAGATTTGCACTGCTCTTAACGATTCTGGTAGTTTGTTAAAAACAAATGGAGCTTACGAAAAATACTTTTGCGCGTCATTTCAGTTTTACATTTTGGGTGCGGTCTTTGTGTTTATCTCGTCTGCTCCGACCAACTTCAGACAACTGGTGGAACAGACCAGGGTTGCTCTTTACAAACTTCTAAATAAATATGTTACTTAATATTTATTTAGAAGTTTCTGTTGTTGGTGCCTTCTCATTTTTAGCCTTAAATCCTCCTCTGTACATTGTTTTTGTGCACAAAGTATTAAATAAATAATAAATAAATAAACAAAGGTCTATCTGCGATAAAAAAAAGAATGTATACCTACTTACAATTATTTTAGACCTAAGTTTTCTTGACTACTTTTGCGAGAGAAAAATTAGATAAACATATTTTTTTATACTACTAAATGACGAGACAAGCCGACGACCTACCTGACATTAAGCCGTTACCTCTGCCTATAACAACTGTAATACCGCGGTGATCACGTTCACTAAGCACGTGACCAACGCTGCATTGAATTGCGCCCGTCACCCTGTGACATAGAGTTGTGAGCTCTCAAGTGTCCGTAATTTCACCGTCCTCCTTAACTTTAAACCGGAACACAGCAATGCAGACATTGCTGCTTGCAGAAAAAGGTATGATAGTACTTCCCCAGATAAACTCTTCACAAAGATATCTACTACTGTTTATTATTCATGCTTTTAGGGTTCCGTACCCAATGGTTACAAACGAGGCCTTATTACTAAGACTGCTGTCCGTTTCAATCATAAAAAAAATCAATACTCAATACTTTATTGTGTTCTATAATGTAGGTACAATGGTGTTGACAATGGTGTTAGGTAGCATTATAGACCCTGTTGGGCACAACAATAAATATAGAAGAGAGGAAGACGTCATCGTTAATGTAGTAAGGGACATTGTTAGATGGATTAGGCTTGCCCAGCACCTATACCATCCTCTCAGCTTAGTCAGCTATTATTCAGAGGAAAAAACAGGTCAATACGTCTGAAGCGAACTAAGCCGCGGGTTTCCTCACGATGTTTCCTTCACCGTTAAAGCTCGTGTTAAGTGTGCACATAAATTTTTCAGGAAAGAAAAATCCATTGGTGCACGGCTGGTATCGAACCCACGACCTTCGGATCGAAAGTCGGGGGTACATACCACTCGGCCAACACGGCTTTTTAATGTTAACTCGTTAATGTACATAACTAGATAATAGGGTTAGATTATATTCTTAAAAGCAAGCTAAATAAAAATGTTTTTTATAATCGTGAGAGTTAAACATGTGTCATTTAAAAGTTGAATAACTAAAGGTCAGGTTAGTGTAGGTCAAACTCAAAAAACTTATTATTGTTATATTAATTTTAGAATGTTATTAAAAATTATCACTAAAGAATTCATCAATCGTATTCATTTTTTTATGAGGATTTTTTTTAGTTTTTTTATGAATAGTTGATCTTTAATCTCATTTTTTAAATCGTCAGGTCAATCATTATATATTTTTATCGACATAACATATCAGTTGAACTTAAGCAGCACACTCGCTGTGGCTTCAGCCTTATTTTTCTAACGTAATGCTACTCGGATTTTTTAAAGGAGAATAATTGCCTCGGCCGGATATCCGATGCACTTTATCTACGTAAAGGCACCCTGCGAACAGACAATCAAGTCTGTTTAAGGCAGAGTAAGGCCTTTACAGGGGTGCCGGGATTAGAATGATAATAATAATAATAATTCGTTGATGGATTGTTGATACACGAAAAGACATTGCTGCCCATCTTCCGGAGAAGAGTAGACCCTTAGCAGATTCTTATTGCATCTACAGGTATGAGAGGAAAGCCGGCACCCCACTGCTGGTACTAAGGTAGGTACTAATTATCATCATCATTCCAGCCGTAAAAAGTCCACTACTGAACAGGCCTCCGTCATGGATCTCCATGAGGGGTAGTTGCCTTACTCACCTCGCCTGGCAGGCGGGTTGGCGAGCGCAGTACGGGATGTTGATACACGGAATGACGCTACTGCCCATCTTCCGGAGGTATCCCTTAGCAGGCTCTTACTGCATCCACGGGCATGAGAGGAGGGGTAACATTCTACTGCCGGCACCGCACGGCTTAGGTACTAATAAATTAAATAAATATGTTCAGATCTTCTTTACTAGAAGATAAGATTTCTCTCAATATTATAAAAATAGGGACAAATGTCTGTACGATCTGCAGATATTTGTTCAGGGTGTTCTGGGTGTTTTTCTATATATCATAAAAATATCTATCTATGTAGTATAATGTATTAAGTATATCAGTCATCTAGTACCCATAATACAAGCTCTGCTTAGCTTGGGGCTAGATGATGCTGTGTGATTTGTCCAGCATTATTTATTTATTTATATGTTTGTAACGAATAAACTCCAAAACTACTAACCAAATTTTCAAAGTTCGAGTGCTACATTATTCCTGAGTAATATAGGCTATATTTTGTCCCCGTATTCTCACGGGAACGGGAACTTCGCAGGTGGCTATAAAAGTGGCTTTTTTTACGTATGGCTACAATCCCCTCATGATCTTGGAGATGTAGAAGGGAGGCCTATGTCCAGCTGTGGACGTGGGCAGCAGTGGCTGCAATGATGATGATGATGACACTAATGTGTGTAACCGCAGAGTGCGGCTATATAGTGAGAATATAGTAAAAGGTCAATTAATTTTATTAATTTAATTCATTTTATGATGCCGTGGGGTGCCGGCAGTAGAATGTTACCCCTCCTCTCCTACCCGTGGATGCAGTAAGAACCTGCTAAGGTACACCTCCGGAAGATGGGCAGCAGCGTCTATCCGTGTATCAACATCCCATACTGCGCTCACCAACCCGCCTGCCAAGCGTGGTGAGAATTGCAACTACCCCTCATGGAGATCCATGAGGGAGGCCTGTGTTCATCAGTGGACGTTTTATGGCTGAAATGATGATGATGAATGATGAATTCATTTTAATTAATTTTATCAATTTTCACAGGATTACACTAATGGATACTGGTTTTAATATAATGTTATATAAGTAAACCATTAGTGTAATCATATTAAATAAATACAAATAGATCGTAATTACCCAATACAAACGAAATACCATTAATAATATTAATTGACCTTTCACTCTATTTATTGATTTATATAGAACTAGCTTCTGCCCGCGACATCGTCCGCGTGGAAGTCATAAAACGTAAAATCCCCTTTTTCACGCAGAGCCACTTTGATTCGAAAATATAAATCCCTTTATTCCCTATCCCGCGGGAATTTCAAAAAATCCCTTCTTATTGCACCTTCTAGTACTCAAGGTATATGTGTGCCGAATTTCAAGTCTTTAGGTCCAGTGATTTAGGCTGTGCGTTGATATATCAGTCAGTCAGTCAGTCAGTTAGTCAGGACTTTGAATTTTATATATATAGAACTAGCAGCGCCCCGCGGTTTTACCCGCATAATTCCCGTTCCCATGGGAATACGGGGATAAAGTATAGCATATGTTACTCTCTGATATTTAGCATTCCTCTAGTGAAAGAGTTTTGAAATCGGTTTATCGGTTTAGTGGTATGAAATCTGGCCTATGTTACATTGCACCTTTTCTAACAGTTAAAGAATTTGCCAAATCGGTCCAGTAGCTTTTGAGTTTATTCATAACAAACATACAAAATATAAATCTTTCCTCTTTATAATATACTAGCCGCTCTCCGCGGTTTCAACCGCGTAGTTCCTGTTCCCGTTGGAAAACGGGAATAATATATAGCCTGTGTTACTCAGGGATAATGTAGCATTCTAATGCTGAAGAATTATGAAAATCGGTTAAGTAGTTTTTGAGTTTATTCGTTACAAACATACAACATCTGTTAAAAAATGTCTAACACAGCGTACGCTGAGTTGGCGACCGATTATGTCCATAAATACTTTATTGTAACAGTTCCGTTTTGGTATTTGTAAATGAGACATAAATAAATAATATTTTCGTTCTTTCTTTTCTTTTCTTTCTAAAATGCAACATACGTCCTACGGCTGAGATGATGATGATGATGATAGTAGCCTTCAGGTTGGTAAATCCCATTGGAAACCAGTTTCCCGCCGAAACTTTTCTATTATACAACGCTTTGAAGTGGTCTAAATTCCGGCTTGAAATGATAGTGCAAAGTTTTCAAAGCGAGTTAGTGGTTAACTTAACATAATTGCACGGATAGACGAATTTAATAAAGCTACTGCGCTTATGATATTATTGAGAATCTAGAACAAATTCGTTTTAAAAAATTTAAATAAATAATTAATTTTAATTTTAAATTTCAATTCGGTCGTGGGTTCGATACCGGCCGTGACCAATGGATTTTTCTTTCTTGAAACATGTATGTGCACACGTGCTTTAACGGTGAAGGAAACATCGTGAGGAAACCCGCGGCTTAGTTAGCTTCAGACGTATTGACCTGTTCTTTCCTCTGACTAATAGCTGACTAAGCTGAGAGGATGGTATAGGTGCTGGGCAAGCCTAATCTTTCTAACAATGTCCCAGGCACTGCAGCGTCCCGTACAGCATGGTTACCAGTTGCTGACGCTGTATAAATCATCTATAATAGATGCAAAAGCCTTACTTTTTTGGAACAAATTGTGCACCACTGAATATAATTACATTTTCTACCCACAGATGGTTTGTCGCGAAAATCAATGTCCTGTTCCTAGGAATTTAAAAAAAAGTTACTCTTTTTGATGTTGTGTATGCAGTTTGGTTGGAATAGTAGCTACCTGACTTTTTTAATAGAAACCATAAAAATATGGTTTCTATTAAGAGGTTTCAATTGTATGAAAATAGGTTTTCTTATCCTCGTTACTCCTTTCGTTACCGCTCGGTCGGGATACAACTCATAGATATTATAAACCAACCTATAAGGAATACAGGTTATATATAATATAGGAAGATAATTTCAGGCGTAAAAACGTCCACTACTAAACACAGACCTCTGTCATGGATCTACATGAGGGGTAGTTTCCACACCCACCACGCTTGGCAGGCGGGTTGGCGAGCGCAGTACGGGATGTTGATACACAGAAAGACGCTGCTGCCCATCTTCCGGAGGTTTCCGTTAACAGGCACATACTGCATCCACGGGCATGAGAGGAGGCTACTGCTACTGCTGCCGGCAGTAGATGTTACTCCTGTAATGTTACCTCCCCACGGCAAATTTATGTAGGATCTATGAATTAACAGCTAACTTATAAATGATTTATGTATTTATTTATTTAAACAAAATCCATAGTCCTTAATCTACATTATCATTATTATGATGTGTAGGTAAATAATAGAACAGAAGCATTGTTATGCTATCCGGTTCACAAAAGGCGCGTCGTGAAAAAAGCCATTTTCATTAAATTAATGATATTTGACAACACACTGGCCTCAAAAAGGGTTACAAGCCTGAGCTACGGTGGGTTCGATCAAATATTTAACAAACCGATAATGAATCCGATTCGACGGAACACTGCCACTGCCTGAAATATTAATGAACTTGCCTTTTTGTGGGATTAAATGCTGCTGAAATTAACCAAAAGTTTCGCTTGAAGAGACAGTTAACTTGGAATAAAACCGGATAAGTGCGAACTCGCCCATCGAGGGTTCCGTAGGTATGAGGAAACATAACAATTGGTATAAATTAGCTTATTTAGTAAAAGTTTTAAAAATGCACAAAAAGATTCGGTCACCCATCCAATTTATGACCGCGCGTAGGGTTGCTTAACTCGATGATTTTTTAGTTTTCCCAATTATTTATTTAGAAATTTTTCTTACTTCTGTTCTTAGTGCCTTCTCATTTTTCCTTGCACGCCCAGGTTGACTGGTGGAAATGCTATTAGCATTAAGTCCTTCTCTGTACATTGTTTTTGTGCACAAAGTATTAAATAAATAATGATTGATATCGTACTTTCTTTAAATAAGACTATTTTATGATTCCATTCCAATTTTTTTATTATTTATTTTATTTATTTATTTACTTTAATTATAACGGTACCACACCAATTACAATAATTAAAGAAAAAAACAAAAATGAACACAATGAAAAGTAAAATAATAATCCAAATATGTATGTAGTTTATAGATTTTTCTGTGTATCTACAGTCTAACACGATTAACCTTGGCAAATTTAATAGTTCTAGGTATACGGAAAGTATCCTATGAGTTTTGATTCCATTCAGAATGTCGAAACATGCGTTTTTTTACGGCAAAAACCGTCGTAATTTTTTTAAAAGTTATATTAGAATATTTTTTTTTCACAGCTTAAAGACGTTGTATATTTGAAAATATGGTTTTAATTTAACTCGATACCTCTACACGTTATCGAGATAAAGGGTCTTAACAGACCGACAGACGACGGACAGACAGACAGACATACAGACGGACAACAAAGTGATCTTGAGGATTCCGTTTTTTTTCCTTTGAGGTACGGAACTTAAAAAACCAAAAGTCTAATACGATCACGCGTTTGTCTATCTGTCTGCTAAGAGCCGTTTTATCCAGCTGAAGATACCAATAATGATCTGTCTAGAATCAGCTGGTTTTTAGGTTGTCATTATCGTATAATCAGCTGTTGAAGTTAAAACTCGTGGTCTTTTCCTGAATGAAAATCACTGAATCTAAAAAAGTCGTAGAACAACAGTTGTTCCTTGGGTCAGAGTCACTCCCTTTCGGCTTAGTGCAGATGTTATAATACAACTGTTGTATTAATATGGTCGCCTGGTACTTGACTGTACCCCCGACTTTCAATCCGAAGGTCGTGGGTTCGATACCGGCCATGCACCAATGGATTTTTCTTTCTTGAAAAATGTATGTGCACACTTAACACGTGCTTTAACGGTGAAGGAAACATCGTGAGGAAACCCGCGGCTTAGTTAGCTTTAGTCGTATTGACCTGTTCTTTCCTCTTAATAATAGCTGACTAAGCTGAGAGGATGGTGATGGGCAAGCCTAATCCGTCTAACAATGTCCAGGCACAGCAGCGTCCCGTACAGCATGATTACCAGATTGCTGACGCTGTATAAATCATCTATAACAGATTAAAAGGCCTTACTGGTATTCAAATTACGGATTTGCCTATAGACCGTACATATCTATTTTGGCAGTAATCATTAATTTACGGACGCCTGTAATGTCGAGGGGTACCGGCATATCGTGGGGTGCTAGCAGAACAGTGTAACCCCTCCTGTCATGCCCATGGATGCAGTAAGAGCCTGCTAAGGAATAGCTGGGCAGCAGTGTCTTTCCGTGTTTCAACATCCCATACTGCGCTCAGTAACCCGCCTGACAAGCGTGGTGAGTATGGCAACTTCCCCTGATGGATATAATAAGGGAGGACTGTGTTCATCAGTGGCCGTTTTACGGCTAAAATGATGAATGCGTCGCAGTAACCTTAAATGTGTTTTTTTTTCTCTTGTAATTTGTAATTTATTTGTGGCCTTTGGGTGCAAATGAATGAACACCTTTTGACCTTGACCTCGACTTAATTTACGCGGTTTTTACAAAAAAATGATCGATCGAAACGTAAAGTCCAAAATAGCATCAAAGAAGACTCTTTCCGGCCGGTGCTTTGCTTCTTAAAAACATACAGATAGACCGACGATATTTCTGGGTAAACAATTAGGTAGATAATTAATGGGAGAACTGTCCTTGAAAGAAACTATTAACCTACTAAAATTACGAAGAGAATAGTCATAATAATTCATTTTGTAAAAACAGGAATTACTCACGTAGTATTGTAACGTCGAAGATTATTCCGACACGTTTCGAATTTTCAAGAAAATCATCATCATGGGATTGAATGCCCGTCCGCGCGTGGGGCCGACACGACACTGGCAATAATCTTCGACGTTACAATACTACGTGAGTAATTCCCGTTTTTACAAAATAAATAGTATAATATCTCACGTTAATATTGAAAGTGAAATAGTCATAATAATGTTTTGTAATTTTAAAAGTGTTAAACCTTCATCATGGCAGCCGTAAAACGTCCACTACTGAACACAGGCCTGCCTCATGGATCTCCATGAGGGTTAGTTCCCATGCTCACCACGCTTGGCAGGCGGGTTGGCGAGCGCTATGCTCCAGCAATGTGTGTACAGCGCTCTAACAATTACATTCTAATAATTGTTAATCAATCATCATCATCATCATTTCAGCTGTGAGACGTCCACTACTGAATACAACCCGTACTGCGCTCGCCAACTCGCCTGCCAAGCATGGTGAGTATGGAAACTACATCATGGAGACTTTGGTACACGAAAAGCAGCTGCCGCCCATCTTCCGGAGGTATACCTTAGCAGGCTGTTACTGCATCCACGGGCATGCGAGGAGGGGTAACATTTTACTGCCGGCACCCCACGGCAAGTGTTAAACCTTACTTAGGTAAAATTAAAGATTCCAGTCAGAAACAATCCGTTTTTGACGCTTCCTAAAGCCGGAAGTGTTTAACCACTAGGCTACAGAACCCGTGTACGACTAACTTCTTGATCAGGTCATATCGGTTGAGGACCGATAGAGCGCCATCTGTATATTGCTTTTGTTTATTAATATAAACATAAAAATAAAAATCCTTCTAACATTATGAACGCGAAAGTTTGTGAGTAATGTATGTTTGTTACTTTTTCACGCAAAAACTTGACGGATTGAGCTGAAATTTTGCACACGTGCAGATTAGGCTACATTTTTACGGGTACCTACAACACATGCGAAGCGGCAGGCATAAGCTAGTCTACATATACATAATACACTAATAATAAAGAGGTAAGATTTTATTGGTCGTTTGTTTTTCTGTTTGTATGCATTGAATAGGTTCCGATACTACTGGACCGAAATTAAAAATTCTTTCACCATTATAATGCTATTTTATCCCTGAGTAACATAGGCTTTATACCCAAACTAGCCGCACCCCGCAGTTTCACCCGCGTACTTCCCGTTCCTGTGGGAATTTCGAAAAATCTTAGTGCACCTCAAGGATAAAAAGTAAGGCCTTTGCATCTATTATAGATGATTTATACAGCGTCAGCAACTGGTAATCATGCTGTTCGGGACGCTGCAGTGCCCGGGACATTGTTAGATGGATTAGGCTTGCCCAGCACCTATACCATCCTCTCAGCTTAGTCAGCTATTATTCAGAGGAAAGAACAGGTCCATACGTCTGAAGCTAACTAAGCCGCGGGTTCCCTCACGATGTTTCCTTCACCGTTAAAGCTCGTGTTAAGTGTGCACATAGATAACAAGGATACTCAAGGTATATGTGTGCCAAATTTGAAGTCTCTAGGTCCATTGTTTTTTGGGCTGTGCATTGTCAGTCAGTCACTCAGTCAGTAACGGAAGAGTTTTATATATATTGATTGCCACGGGAACGGGAACTACGCGGGTGAGACTGTGGAGTGCGGCTAGTTAAAAATAAAACTTGAAACATCTCCGACACGGTCTTTACCCAAGTCTACAAATTCCCTGTCGAAGCGATCCTTTTTAACCGACGAAAAAAAAAGGGGGAGGTTTCACGATTCGACCGTTTACTCCCTAGTTTTCAATGTAGCAAGCTAAAATACCGTCATCATCATCATTTGAACCGTAAAACGTTCACTGCTGAACACAGGCCTCCCTCATGGATCTCTATGAGGGGTTGTTGTTATACTTACCACGCTTGGCAGGCGTGTTGGCGATCGCAGTACGGGCTGTATTCAGTATTGGACGTCTTACAGCTGCATGTCGAGTGGGCATGGCAACTATCCCTCATGGAGATCCATGAGGGAGGCCTGTTGATACACGGAAAGACGCTGCTGCCCATCTTCCGGAAGTATCTTAGCAGGCTCTTACTGCATCCATGGGTATGTGAGGAGGGGTAGCATTCAACTGCCGGCACTCCACGGCATGTCCTAAAATGTCCATAATGTTCAAAACATTTTCAATCAAATGTTTATCCTTCTTGCAGCCAACGCTTAAGATATTTCACAACAAAATGGCCGAAGTCTTCCGTTACTTCCTGCAAGAAACACCCGTCCAGATTGTGATTACTTGATAAGCTGAAGTAGCTTCTGTGCCAGAAGAGATAAGATCGAAGATGCCCTAACATTCACCTGATAAACTATTATCTGATGGGCACGTCTTGGCAAAAGTGCGTTTGGATACTAGGTTTTGGCTACTGCTTCTCTCGCATTGTACCAGAGTAAATTATCCGTATCAGCAACGAAGACAAAAAAATATGAAGAATGCATTTACTTAATACAAAACAATTAGAAAAATCAACTTAGGTGTTATACAGATACTTAACCACGAAATCTATATTAATATAATAAAGAAAAACGGTTTGTATTTTGTATGTTTGTAACGAATAAACTCAAAAACTACTGGACTGATTTTCAAAATTCTTTCACCATTAGAATGCTACATTATCCTTGAGTAACATAAGCTATATTTCATCTCCGTATGCCCACGGGAACGGGAACTACGCGGGTAAAACCCTGGAGTGCGGCTATTCTTACATCTTACAATATAATAAAAAGGATAGATTTGTATTTCGTGTGTACACAACTCACAGAATACAAATCTTGTCTTGTCTTTTTATTTTATGGCTTTTTGTGTTTGGTTTTACACAATTCCGCCAGCGTCAAGTTTATAAATTCTTATGTTATTTGGCTGGCCATGTTGCGGCCAGTTTTGTGTGGTAATGAGGATACAAATCTTTCCTCTTTTTAAGCTACGCAAGTCACTTGTCACAGTCGAGCCAGTTTTGATTGCCAGTTTTGGTGACCAGTCAGCCGTCCGTTTGAAGTTTTTTAGTTTATTGTTGAGCTGATCCGGTGTTGAGTGGGCTCTCCATTATATTTTATAAGTAAGTTTAATCTAGTTACTAAGTAGTTAGTTACTAAGTACCTAGTTATAAAAACCTATATCTATTTTATTTTACTTTGCTTTTTTTATGTGCGACACTCACCAAAGGTCCTACCTGAAAACCAGCGTTTATCCTTCTATTTAAGGACTAGCTGACCCGGTGCCCACTTCGTTGGGCGATAATTTATAGCCTATGACACTCACAAATCTCTTCAGTAGATCCAGAGATTACCCCCTACAACCTTACAAACTCACAAACCCTCTTCATAATATTAGTATATACATAGATTAACATTATGCTGAGGTAGGACCTTCTGGTCCACAAATCCGACTTGTGTTAGAATTAATATATTATGTTAGTATTAATTTTATATACTTAGATATTGTGGATCATTATATGATTTTCTTCTTCTTCTTCTTCAAGTGTAACCGCTGTGTGGCTAGCAATAAACAAAGTAGGTACAGACAATTTTGCTTTTGTGCTTAAAATGTGTTCAGCACAGTATTTATGTTGGGTGCCTTGATATAGCCTGACGCTGATTTTCAGCTGAAACCCGAGTAATAGGGATTGTACGGCAGCGACATTATATAACGGTATTTATAGACGCTGCTGTTCCTGAGATATAGCTTAGTCGGCTAGTCAGAGGAAAAAACAGGTTCGGATGTAGGATTTAGCGCCTCCTCTCTTGCCCGTGGATGCAGTAAGAATCTGCCAAGGGACATTTCCTAAAGATGGGCAGCAGCGTCTATCTGTGTATCATTCAGCATGCCCAACTGCGCTCGCCAATCCGCCTGTATCACAATAACACCTTCATGATCGTTACTTGGAGATCCATGGAGATCCTATGCACAGCAGTAGAGTGTATCATCATGTAGTGTCTGACATGATGATAAATAAAATAAAAATATATAATGCTGGACAAATCACACAACATCATCTAGCCCCAAGCTAAGCAGAGCGTGGGTACTAGATGACTGATATACTTAATACATTATAATACATAGAATAGATATTTTTATTTATTATATATAGAAAAACACCCAGAACACCCTGAACAAATATCTGCAGATCGTACAGACATTTGTCCCGAGGCGGGAATCGAACCCGCAACCCCTTGCGTCGCAGGCGGACCTTCGCCCGCTGCGCCACAGAGCTCGTCACAGACGATACACAATAAGTATTTATCGCGAGTATTCCTGCAATCACGATAGCTGCAACCCCGTCAGAACGTCGGGCAATAATATAGGTAAATAACGCGATACACTGTAGGATTTGACAATATCATATAGGTTAGTACATTTATTTAGTAATATCATTGTTTGGTTCAACATTTCTATTCTTGTAGCGGAGTCGCCTCAGGTCAATTGCGGTGTAAAGCGCTGGTTTATTTATATGTGCGTACTCAGGCTGCATTAAGAGGGGCAATGTGATCTTCTTAAAGGATTCTCTTCCTCGTCATCGGCCTGTATTAGTCCACTGCTGGACATAGGCATACCCAAAGTAGTGCCATTTTGCCGTCTTTATCGTATGCCAGCGACCGTTCGCAAATCATAAAAAAAATAAAATAGATACCTATATATAATAAATAAATAAAGCTAGACAACTTACACACCATCATCTAGCCCTAAGCTAAGCAGAGCTTGTCTTATGGGTACTAGATGACCGATATACTTGATACATAGAGAGATATTTTATTATTATACCTCTATATAGAAAACATCCAGAACACCCTGAACAATCTGCAGATCGTACAGACATTTCTCCCGAGGCAGAAATCGAACCCGCCACCTCTTTCATCGCAGGCGGACCTTCACCCACTGCGCCACAGAGGTCGTCAAATCAATCACTCTATCTAGCTGGTGGGCGTCCTACACTACGCTTGCCAAGTCGCGGTCTTCACTCAAGAACTCGTTTACATCGACGGTTATCGGATCTTCGAAAGGTATGGCCAGTCCACGGGTTATCTTATCTTATCTTATCTTATCTTTTTGCCTTTTTATTTGTTTCTGAGTGTATATATCGTCTTCTGTCTGTGCTGTTGGTAAGTCAAATAAATGTATATTAATTAATTAATTGTAAAGTAACATAATAAAGCTTCTAAAGAAGCAAGATTGACCAAGGACATTAAATATAACAACTTTAGTTTAAAATAAAACTGTAGTTTATACTTTTATTTTATACTAAAATTGTTGTTGCCCTTAACAAGTTATGTAATAATGACAGAAAACAATGAACGTCATCAAATATTATTTATTTAAAATTTATTAAAAAAATATATGTATAATTAATACTTCCTTGCACAAAAATACAATTGGTTGCACAAATGGAGGACTTAAGCATTTTCTACCACTCATCCAAAAAAGGTAACAAAAAAAATATTGGCGTGCTAGTGTCTAGTTCAAGAAAGTAAGTAATAATAACAACTGATATGAATCTATATATGTACATATATATAATTCAAAGTCCTGACTGACTGACTGACTGATATATCAACGCACAGCCTAAACCACTGGACCTAAAGACTTGAAATTTGGCACACATATACCTTGAGTATCCTAGAGGTGCACTAAGAAGGGATTTTTCGAAATCCCTACGGGATAGGGAATAAATGGGATTTATATATTCGAATCAAAGTGGCTCTGCGTAAAAAAGGAGATTTTACGTTTTATGACTTCCACGCGGACGAAGTCGCGGGCAAATGCTATAGTATAAAATAAAATCCTAAAGACATCTCTCTCTCTCCTTGGCAATTATTATTCCCATTTGATGGTAGGGTCTGTCTTTCTGGTCTTTTCTCTCCACTTCGCTCTATCCAACGCGTGGTCTTGGGAAACATTGCAGTCTATTAGGTCTTCTTTAAATAATATTATATGTCTAACTTTACATTACGAGACGAGCGGGATACCCACCGCAGCACGTCGTCTATCCCACAGATGAGTGGAAGAAGGGAATGGAGGCCTTTGCCCTGCAGTGGGACAGTGGAGGCCAAATAATAATAATACAATTTATATTAGCGTGTATAACTGCGTGTAAATAACAAAAAACTCAAAAGACTGTAGTATATGCGATACTAATTGCATAGGTACTACACTGTCTCGTGTGTCCTGTATGTTGACGGGTATTGGTTAGAGAACTGTCACTGTCACAATGAGAACTGTCATGTGAGCCGTAAGGGCGGGGAGGAGCAGCTTTTCATGTGTGCGAGATCTGTGAGTTCTGGGTGAGATAAAAACTAAAATACCAGGGCATTGTCGAGCCTGTGTGTGATATAGATATTACAACCCCTACAGACTCGAATCATTGTAAATATTGCATATTGTATATTGTGTATACACGAACCATAATTTCAGCTATAACCATCTCAGAAGTTATAATTGGAAATGGTTGCCCCTACACTCTCGTCCTGAGTGCGTTCCGCCATTTTGGTTCATTTCCAAGCCTAGTGCATATAATTGTTCCATTAGTTATTAATCCAGTAATTGAAATAAGGCAGAAATATTGCGAACTCGCGCGCCAACACACAATACTGGCGAAAGGTACAGGTATAAGGTTAGAACTCACTGAGGGAAAAATAACGACAAGAAAATATTTTTTATAAAAATATAAAAACAAATCACTTTCAAAAGACTTGTGAGTTCTACAATTCATTGTAATATTAAACGGGTTTTCTACTCACGTTAATTATTCATTGAAAATGTTCAGTTCTTCGCAGGGGAACTTTCGTCAGGGAATGAACGCGCAAAAGAGGGATGGAAAAAGTGCCGCGTAACTTTTTCCAGAGCGCGTGAGAGGGAAGGGTAAGTTAAGGAGAAGGTAGGTTCATTGAAATCATTCTGGGAACGTAGGAAACGTAGGAAACCTGTTTTCAAGGAATAAATAACGCGAGTAGATACATATTATGTACATTCAAAATTACAGTCTTCTAAGACAGATTGTCTTTCATATTATGAAAGACAATTTTAATCTTTCGGATACATAAAATAATGACGACACGTTAATGATTTTGTAGCATTTTTTGTACTCTTAAATTAAATACCGTTAATTAAGAAGGGAATGAACTTTTTTCTAGGTAGTGCGGGTTCTTCGATGGTGTGGTATCAAACAGGTATTGTCAAACCATTTATGGGTTGCAAATACAATTGTTCAATTTAGGGTTCCGTTTGCGAAAAAAAGTTATAAACTTTTTTCGAATGTCCCCCCCGTCCCCTCATCTAAAATCTACATAAAAGCTTTACAAACAGCTTTACAAACATGATCCACTAATATGCCTCACACTTTAACACTAAGCCATCCGTAGTTGCAGGTGTGCATTGTTCAGAAAATATTTGCCACATTTTTGGCTACAGCAAAAGGCAATATACAAATATTACTTATTCAGTGGCCGCATTACAGGAAATGAAACTTTTGAATCAAAATGCAAACAAATATTTGGCTGCGAAAATCCCACCGCAATTGCGATATTGGTTTTTTAACGTTTTCTCAAATTCCTTGCTTATCCAATCGATTTTTGGATTTCCCATGAGGACAAATGGGAAATCCAAAAATCGAGGATGATGCTGGATCTGTATTTTATTTTCTTTTTATTAATTTATTGAAGCGTGAATTTATTGCCGTGGGGTGCCGGCAGCATGTTACCCCTCCTCTCATGCCCGTGGATGCAGTAAGACCCTGCCAAAGGATACCTTCGGAAGATGGGCAGCGACTTTCCGTGTATAAATATCCCGTAATGCGCTCGCCAACCCGCCTGCCAAGCATGGTGAGTATGACAACAACCCCTCATAATCGCATGGAGATCTATGAGGGAGGCCTACGTCCAAAAGTGGATAATTATCTGAGATGATGATGATGTATGATGATTCCACACTGCTGTGGGTGCCGGCAGCAGATTGTTTCCCCTCCTCTCACGTCCGTAGATGCAGTAAGAGCTAAGGGATACCTCATGGAAAGATGGGCAGCAGTGACTAGTATGCTTAGAGTTATCCATATAATTATTTCGTATCGTATGTTAGTCAGTAGTCAAAAATGAACATCTGAGTCAAAGTTTCCTCGATACAGGCCTCGCCTAGTGAGGTAACTGATAGGAACCTTGTCTATGTAGTCTCAGTGTTATCAGTGTAATTAGTTATAAGTAATGTGTATTCTGTTCATCCTGTTTCACTGTACTAAATTTTTTTTCTTTTTTTTTCATAATTGAGCAATTTTTATTGTCCATTTAAGAGCACCTTTATATGTGCCTTACTAAGAGTTATACTTATATTTTATGAGGCAAGACCTGTTGGTACGCAAATCAGACAATTGCTTTTTTGTTATAGGGTTCCGGACCAAAATGGTAAAAAGGAACCCTTATGGTGTAACTTTGTCTGTCTGTCTGTCACAAATGGATATCTTGAGAACTACTGATGCTATCGACTTGAAATTTGAAATAACATAAGATTATCGATTTTTAATTTTTATATTATTTATGTTATTTTGTTTATGTTTGTTTTATGGATCAATAAATACATTTTCTTTGTCTCTTCTTTCTATATAAACTTCTTATCTCGGTTTAAAGAATCTTTATTCTCAAGAACAAAATTATTTCACTTATGAGAATAACACTAAGTATTATTTTAGGGTTGAAACAAGCATAACTTGAAGTCTAAAAAAACATAGAGTTTATAACTACTTAAATACTTAGTTAACTAATTTACAAAACAAAAATAACTATGATACACAAAACATTTAGGAGAAAATAAAACTCAGTATTTTACAGCAGTACGTAGCCGCAACAATATTTTAAAACATCACCTATCAGCTTGCTTCTTATCTTATGATTGAATTCGCAACGCTGGGAATTCAATCTTCATAAAGTGGATTATACAACGCAGTATAATATTGATTCTTGATATTAAGCTGCTTGGAACATCTTTTGTAGCAAAGCTAACCGATAATCATTTTAGCCTTAAGACTGTAATGTCGTCCACGTCGGCCCCTTTCATGAATCTCCAAAATCATGAGTGGGCTTTTGCCATACTCGCCACGCTTGGCAAGCGGATTGGCGAACGCAGTACGGGATATTGATACACGGAAAGACGCTGCAGTATCCTATACCAGGCACTACAGCGTTGATATGTCTATAACAATATTATTATTGCTAAAAGCCTGTACTGTCTCTAAGTATGCTGGTCAACGGTAAGACAGCCCGCTTCCAGCTGCAATACCTGGAGGTGGATGGAAGGCCTATGTTCAGCAGTGGAAGTCCAATAGCTGAAATGATGATAATGTTTCCTTTCGCACTTCTGTACCATGTGCTATGTGGTCCAGTCTTCCGGTGCGTCAAGTATAACAGTAATACATCGGTATACTTTCTCTACAAAAATATCCAGTCGAGTTTTCCCACGTATTTCACTGAAACTTCCCTCTGCTAATACGGTCCAAACAAGTTTTTACATAAGTTTTCTTCAACACTCTGTTCCCTACTTTCAATTCCGTGATATATCGCGGGTCCATTGGCGACAATTTGTATTCAGGGCGTACCGTCCCCTAGTTTCTTTAAGCCTAAAGCTTCTAGCTACTTGCTGTTTGGAGCAAGTTACCAGTCGAAGCGTCAACTACGTAAGTTGCAAAAATTGTATTCCATGATCCGTTACCAGTTCGGACGTAACATATTATTATGTATAATTTAAACTTAAAGTTTACAATATACACTAATTAGTATTAAAAAAACTTGAAGTTTAAGTTATGACCATTTTTGTCACAATTTTTTTTGAAATCCTAATTAGTGTATATTATTTAGTTTTAAAATTACAGGATTTTATCGCGTACCTTTTTTATTATTTTCCCGACGTTTCGAACATATTTCAGCGTTCTTGGTCGCGGGAGGACTGATGTGCTGGGAGCTGCCACCGTGAGTTGATTGCAGGATCCACGACTACCTTCAGTTCGTCTTCAGATTCAGAAATGTCCAAGTTCACATTACGACACACTACACTGACGGTATCGGACTGCTGTACAGTCGGAACACAACGCACACACTTATTAAACACAGGATTCCATGCAGAACAGAGACGAAAACCATCTTCACGATTTAAATTTGGGTCTTTTTTAAACTTTCGCGATCACGACACATTATTAACACATATTTAAACGGGTATTTATCGCGCTATTTACCTTTATTATTGGCAATAATAAAGGTAAATAGCGCGATAAATACCCGTTTAAATATGTGTTAAATTTGGGTGTTTCCTAATCTCAATTGCCTCTCGAACTATCCTCTTATAATAGTAGCGTTCTTTGGATAGAACTTTTGGGTCGTGTAGTTCTATCCATTGGTTAGGTCCTGACTCCAGCAGATGTCCGGCAATCGCTGACTTATACACTTGTCGATTTTTGACCGCGGTTATATGCTCCTTGACACCTTCAGCTATTGTGCGTTTGTGTCAAGGAGCATAATTATATTTTTTTTTTTAATATTTTCATGCATTTTCTAATGTAAAAGTCCGTCACTCTCATTGGGCTGCTAAACAGGTGTCAGTCGTGTCGGGTTGACGTGATAAATAGTGATGGTCTTGGTGTTGCCTGTTTAGGAGCTAGATTTTGAGCGAGACGGATTTTCTCGCACTTTTTTATTTTCTAGAAAAACATATTTTTTTGTTTTATATCTTTATATAAATGTTTTTAGTTTATATTGTATACTGTTTTATTGTTTGTTTATTTGTGTGTGAGTTTGATGTTGTTTTACCGTCCGTCTATTTATTCATTCCTGTCTATTCTATCCTTTCCATCTGTGGTCGTGAAATCACCCGGGGCCCCAGCTGAAAACCAGCGTAGCATCTGAGCCTGCCAGGTGTTACACAAGGCTGAGTTGGGGACCCATTTACCCTAGATCCTAGATCCTCTTCTTCCTGTCCGCACTGTTATGTTTAATTAATTATTTTTTACCTATTTTTGTTTTCTTTTCTTATATTTATATATTATATTTATATCTCGCTCCATCGTCGATCTCATTCTTACGATAGCAAGGATGAAATCAAGAGCTAACCTATCTAACATAAAAAAAAAATGTAATTTTTCTTTTGTGGTTGTATTGTATTGTTATTTGTGCGTGTGGTAAATATTTTTTTGTATTTTTCAAAGCAAGTATTATAAATAGCGAATGGTTTGGTATGGAGGAATCAAAAGTCAACAAGATAAGTGTGCTACTGCTCTTTGCATAAGCTAGTACTGGAGTAAAATGGACGTCATGGTATCTTCAAAATGTCTTATTTAGTTCGTCTGCAATATACCTTTGTGTCGCGCTTAAGCCAAATAAGTCTGTCGCTCAAGTCCATAGCCTATTCAACCCAACCCGCTTCAGCATATAACTAACACCACACCCACAGTCTCCGAGATGCAAATCCCAGGCTACCTCATTGTCCGGACACCAACTCCACATCACCACCGGCTTTTAATGAACTGGACTAATCCACCCTTTGCATTCCCATCCGCCATCGACTAAAGTGAGGCCTTTACATCTAATGAAGATGATTTTAACAGCGCCAGCTACTGGTGTATGAATACCATATGGGTATATTTGGGAACATTTGATTATTCATTCCCTCTTTCAAACAAAAAAACACTGCATGCATTTCACTCCACTAGTTAAAGAGTTACGGTGCCACAGACAGACACACACTCATAGCGTTCAAACTTATAACACCTCTCTTTTTTGTCCGGGGTTAGAAATAAAAACGGAACACATATAAATTGAATACAGCACAGTCTTCGTTAACTTCAGAAAACTTTTTTCCAATTGAGGGAAAGAAGTGAATCAGAAATCTCGTTCACTTCTATTCATTGTTACAAATTCTGTTTAATTTTATGTCCACAAGGATATGGGATAGTTTGGATATTGCAAGACGACTTTTTATTGCGGTTGAACCGAGTCACTCAGACAAGAGTCGATATCATTCAAATAATCATCTAATGAATTGCCGTAGGGTGCCGGCAGTAGAATGTTATCCCTCCTCTCATGTCCGTGGATGCAGTAAGAGCCTGCTAAGGGATACTCCGGAAGATTGGCAGCAGCGTCTTTTCGTGTATCAACATCCCCGTACTGCGCTCGCCAATCCGCCTGCCAAGCGTGGTGAGTATGGCTACTACCTCTCATGGAGATCCATGAGAGATGCCTGTGTTCAGTAGTGGACTTTGTACGACTGAAATGGTGAATCATCTACGTAGTAATTAGCTTTTTTTTTTAGCTAGCTTAGCTCTTGATTACATCTTTGAAATGGCAAGAATGAGATCGACGATGGAGCGAGCTTCCTAGAATATGCCTATTAACTCTCTTCTTAAACGTATTCGGGTCATAGAGGTTGGGAACAGGTCTAAGTACCATTAGGTCTACCATGAGTTTTCACAATCTAAACTCGCTAGCGACTTTAGTTAAAAAAATGTATGAAAACTTGTTCAGCGCCTCTAGCGGATAGTTTGGTACTAAAATACGCAGTAAACTATACTACAGCGACTGTAGTTTGGGCTTCATTTGCTTAGAATTTGGTACCATGACATCTTACTGATGTCATAGGTAGTAACGGCAGGCGATCTAACAGTGACAACTCGTGGTAGACACACAGTGCGCATTAAAAAAGACGATTGGAAGCGTTTAGTTCTCAGTTTTTGGGATTTCAACCAAATGATTTAAATGAGATTTCGTTTTATAGAAAGCTTAAACCTATGATATTGGTACTTACTGGTAGATGTTAGCCTTATGTGTGATATTTACCTGAAACAAAGCGAGTTTAAAATTAGAAGATTACAAATACAATGTTATTGTTGCTGCAGATATTTGTTCAGGGTGTTCTGGGTGTTTTTCTATATATAATAAAAATATCTATATATTTAGTATAATGTATTAAGTATATCAGTCATCTAGTACCCATAACACAAGCTCTGCTTAGCTTGGAGCTAGATGATGCTGTGTGATTTGTCCAGCATTATTTATTTATTATTTATTAATGAATTGTCTAATTAATACCTCTATAGTCGTGATGCGTCATGATGCCATGGGATGCCAGCATCCCGTAGAAGCATACGTAGAATTTTGTCTCTCCTCTCTAGCCCGTGGAAGCTCTAATAATCTGCTAAGGTATATCTCAGGGAAATGGGCAGCAGCGTCTTTCCGTGTATCAACATCACGTACCTCATGATCTTGGTGATCCATAAGGGAGGCCTATGTCCAGCAGTGGACGTGGACGTGGACAGGAGTCCTACGGAGTAATAATAGTTACCTTGTTCCCTTAAAAATTACATCGAAATAAATGTTCAAGCTAGGTTTAGGCAGGTTTATAAATAAGAAACATAATACAATAAAATGAAATGAAAAATATCTAGTTTTAATTCCGCTAATACTTCACTTTCGTTCCAGCCGCCGACCAGTCAACATCTCGGCCTTTCACCTGAAGATGCCTCGAGGAGAGGCGAAACACGTGTCGTCGTGTGGGTTTGGGTATGCATGTTGCACTAACAGCCTGGTTCCCCCTGCATGTGCATAATTAGCGGGCGGGAGGGCGGTGCATATGCATCTCAGTATTAGCGGAATTAAAACTAGATATTTTTCATTTCGTTTTATTGTCTTATGTATTTCCGCAAATTAACGCCTGATTATATTGATTATAAAGAAACATTTTTCTCGTTTATGTACCTACCTTGCCTTGTCTTGTCTTTTTATTTTATGGCTTTTTGTGTTTGGTTTAACACAATTAAGCCAGTGTCAAGTTTTTAAAATTTTTGATGTGTCTACCTAAACGAACCATAAGTTAACAGGATAATCCTGTCAAAATAGATGTAAAGTTGATAAAAAAAAATTTTTTTTTTGGATTCATGTTCTTCAGTATCACATAAGATTATGATTGTATCTTTGTCATCATAAAATAAAACAAATAACTTCTGGTTAGCTGTTTTAAGTGGTGTTATCTACAGAATTAGAACTTTTTGTAAAGAGTTCATAATAATAGTAATTTGTTGATAACTGCCTATGCCCTATTATTGCGATAAAATGTGCCTTTGAGTTAATCCTAGTCAACATCATACGTATGTAAAATTTCAGTTCGATGCGTACACTTGTTTTTGCGTGAAGAGGTAGCAAACCTCCATCTAAACAAACTTTCGGCTCTATAATATTAGTGAGATATTCTATGAACTCGTCATATGTGTAGAATGTATTCTCATACTCAATGAGCCAACTCTTTAATCTTGCCTTAAAAATTAAGTCGTTTGTGTCCTCCATTATCGCATCTGGAAGTTTGTGGTAAACAGTCGGACCCATAACGTGAGTTAAACTTGCCGACTTTTTACGACAGAGACACCCACTCGAGTTTGTTACGATTACGTATGGAGTACGTGTGATGGTGACCGTTCATAACATATGCGTCTGCGTTAAATCTAACGTAGATTGCGACTTGGTATATCAGGATGCATGACAGCGTGAGGATATTTAAGTTACATATTTTTTTTCTGTATTCGCGCTATTGTTTGTTCGGCCCGTTCATCCGGGTAAGTACCACACCTATTTCTGATGCCAAGCAGTCTGTCTGCATTGCTATGTTCTGGTTTGAAGGGTAGATAAGAGGGCCGGCCGCAATGCAATGTCTGATGAGTGTGATTATTCATGTTTTGAATGAATTTCTGAAAAAATGCAGCGTTGGTCATGTGCTTAGTGAAAGAAGTCACCGTGGTATTGCAGTTGTTATAGGCAGAGGTTACCGCTTAACATCAGGTGGTCTCGTCATTTCGGTGGCTGTGGCGGCTGCTGTTGCCCCAACATCACGATCTACACTTGCTGCACAAAGATCTGCTAATTACAGCGAAGCTGCGCTCGCAGTTTGCTGCTGCTGGCATTCGTGCTAGCGTTCGACGTGGACGCTCGTCTTGTATGCTTCGTGCTGTTATGTGAAATATATTAGTAGAATAAATAAAAAAAACGCTTCTGCTCCGCTCGGTTTACTCGCTCCGCTCCGCTTGCTCCAGTCCAGTTAACAGACAGCCTAACTTTTGCAGCCATAAACAACAAAAGACGACTTCCAAACATTTTATTTCAAGCCCCAAATAATTTCCCAAAATAAGTTTTCCATGAAAAGTGATACCAACTGTTTGTTAGCTTCAGACGAGAAAACTAGGCTAGTCGACTAAGCTGGAATGGTATAGTTCCTGGGCAAGCTTAATCCATATAACAATGTCCCAGGCACTGTAATGCAGCGTTCCGTTCAGCATGAACACCATAATTTCTTCTTAGCCATCTTGTCTTGTTCAAAAGTTGTTGTTGTAAAATATATCTTGTTAAAACAAAACACACGTTTCTAAATCTATTATGATGCACTTACTCGTAGATGAATATAACATACTTACTTAAATCATCATAATATTCTCAGAAATGAAAACTGCAATCAAAATTTTGTCTACGACGGGACTCGCACCCGCAACGTTGAGACGAACAGCAAAACGCAGGTTCTCATCCCCATTTCGGCTACGAAGACACTAACCGTCGGATCGGAAAATAGGAAAATTGCGTTTGGGAAACTACGCAACGTCTTTTCGTCCAAAATTCCTCAGTGCCTTAAGACGAAAGTCTACAATCAATGTGTGTTACCAGTGATGACATATGGAACCGAGACGTGGTCATTCACCATTGGCCTCATGAATAAGCTCAGAGTCGCTCAACGAGCTATGGAGAGGGCTATGCTCGGGGTTTCTTTACGCGATCGAATCAGAAATGAGGAGATACATAGAAAAACACGGGTCACCGATATAGACAAACGGATTAGCACGTTGAAGTGGCAATGGGCAGGCCATGTAGCTCGCAGAACAGATGGCCGATGGGGCTGAAAAGTTCTCGAGTGGAGGCCACGGAACGGCAAGCGCAGCGTAGGACGTCCACCAACAAGATGGGCTGATGACCTGGTGGAGACCGCAGGTCGACGGTGGATGCAGATCGCTTCCAACCGCAATAACTGGAAATCCATGAGGGAGGCCTATGTTCAGCAGTGGACGTCCTACGGCTGAAATGATGATGATGACTCGTAGCTGAATATAACACACTTACTTCAATCATCATATTCTCAGAAATGAAAACTGCAATCAAAATTTAGTCTTCAACGGGACTCGCACCCGCAACGTTCAGATGAACACCAAAACGCAGGCTCTTATTCCCATTTCGGTTAAGACACTAACCGTTGGATCGGAAATCTTGAATGCTTATTATCGGTTTTATAGCACCGTGTATCGACATCTATAGCTGTTCGTGTGAACGTGGCGGTTTCGAGCCCCGTCGGAGACAACATTTTGATTGCATTTATTATTTCTATAAACTATATCTTAGTGTCATTCAGTTCATTCAGATGAATCACATCTTGAGGCAATCACCACAGGTCATTGCCACAAGATGTGATTATCCGATACCTCGCTTAAACTCTTTTCCATCGACTTTGCAGCACGTCACAAAAACTTCGCTACAAAAGTGTTTACACAATTCTATTGGTTAGCTCCACTCTACCCCTCTCCGCTCCAGTGACAGCCTTATAAAACACCGTATATTTTTCGTATGAACCCGTAAACAACAAGAAACGACTTTCAAACATGTTCATTTTACGCCCCAAATAATTTAGCAAAATAAGTACTCCATGAAACTCCAACTGGCGTGTTTCGTTCGAGTGAAGCATGGATGCCTTCTCATTTATCAAATTTCCGTATTTATTTGATTGTCTCTGTCTTGTTAGCGCGGTAAACATGCGCTCTGTTTCCACTCTGATCCACAGAATAAATCCTGCTTGCGTGGAGGTTAAGCGCTGTCGTACGGCAGAATAGCTAAGGTGTAAGTTTTTAGCGTGCGACAATAAAATTCCTTGTTCCGTCGTCCTCTCTTGCCCGTGGATGCAGTATGAATCTGCTAAGGGTTTGTTTTGTTCCGGAAGATGGGCAGCAGCGTCTTTCTTGAATAAGCATCCCATATTGCGCTCGCCAACCCGCCCGCCAAGCGTAGCGAGTATGGCAAGAATTCCCTCATGATCTTGGACATGTAAGAGGGAGGCCTATGTCCAGCAGTGAACGTAGACAGCAGTCTTTTGGCTGTAATGATGATGTATAAAGTTCCTGAAGAAATGAAGCAATTTACGAGCAAGTTGGACTCGCGCACCGAGGGTTACGTGCCATCATACAATATTATTTTTGATAAAGGAGGTTTATATTTATTAGAGATCCTTGACAGCGCTATTTTTGTCTGATATCGGAGCTAATTAAACTATTTTAAACTTTCGATGATTTCTAAAATAATGCCAATTAGAGAGCTCGTTATAATTTTCGACGCTGTTGCTTCCCAAATTTCCTTGGCAGGGTCCTACTGCATCCACGGGCAAGAGAGAAGGGGCAACATTCTACAGCCGGAACCCCACGGCACAGTCACTACGAGCTGACAATGATGATGATGAAGTCTCCAAAACTCCATTAAATTACTTAAACTTTTATAACCAGCATTCTACACTATTAACACCCCAGATCAACATCAGAGTTGACTTACAAAACATCTCCTTTGGACCCGGATGACCCGATCCGGACACCCGACCCTTTGTACCCGCGCGGGCCTAAGCGCAAATAAGGGTTAAGCGATAACAATAATACAGAGTTACTCAATGTATATTTATGGGCGTTGATTTTGAGTGAAAGAGTGAGGGTAGCGTAGTCTTTGTGTCTTCAAAGAGGTTCTATAATACAGGTTGCACTGTTTTAATGCCAACTAGAAACAAAGTACTCTTTACAAATGGAGGTTTCTCCATTTTGTTTCCAAAATTTTATATCAGTAATATAATGCCGTGGGCAGTAGAATATGTTACCCCTCCTCTCATGCCCGTGGATGCAGTAAGAGGCTGCTAAGGGATACCTCCGGAAGATGGAAAGCAGCGTCTCTCCGTGTATCATCCCGCACTGCGCTCGCCAACGTGCCTGCCAAGCGTGGTGAGTATGGCAACTACCCCTCATAGAGTCCATGAGGATGCATCATCTAGCTTTGAGCTAGACTTGTTCGGGGAAAGCGTTGAAGACTTTTTAAAAACGAAAATATAATTAAAGGAGAATTATTTAATTAACGTCTTCACAAGTGGTGGTTACAAGCAAGAATGATCTCAAGTCTTATAATCTAACTTATCCTAAGAGGGCTACATTGCTACATCAGCGGAATGTCACCTACCGCAAGCCGGATGGCTTGTCGACACCGTGGGCGAGTTTCTATGAATTTAGTCTGTGTTTATATAATATAATATCTGTTATTCTGATTACATTGTAATGACTGCTTACTTTGTGGCTATGTGACTGTAGGTAATATAACTCCTCCCTCCGTAAGTTCGAGATTATCTGAGGGATGAGGATTATCTCGAATTTTACCCCTAATACAAAATGTCTTAACCTTATGCTTACATGCTAACAACAAAATACAGATTAATACAATAATACAAAACATGATGCTTCCTATACTAATACTTCTATTTTCTAGGGCACTGAAGTTATCATTTTCACCAAAAATTTCACTTCCACTTTTCTGCAATAAGTAATTCAGGAACTGGACATTTGTAAGATCAATCTCGTTCAGATTAATAGGTCTCCTTGGTATCTCTGAAGTATTCGTCTGTAATTTGGGTAAGTTGATCACTGGAAACTTCTTGTAAAATACTTCATTTCCTTGATTTTGTCGTTTCTTTAGCTTGAAATCTTTTATCTTAACTTCGCAATCATTGTCTATAGTTAACAGGTATGTTCCATACACAGTTTCTTGTTTTATTTCATCTTCACAATACTTTGTAAGAAGCGTTTCAGTTTCCGCATAAATGATCCAATGGTTAGGCTGTATAGGGTTGACTTTTACTCCATCGATGGTAACAGGTACTGGATGACAACTCGAGATATTTGTGGAAAATTTCATCAAACTGGTGACACAATCGTCTTCGATTAGCAGTGACATCTCGTGCTCGTAGCACAGGTAACGGTTCTCATCAATTTCCCGGCATGACTGGGAGAGCGGCCTAGTTTTCAAACCTTTCACAAGGACATAAGGGTATTTGGGAAGGATGAAAGAGGTAAGACCACTGGATTTATCAAGGACAGGTAAGGGGATCAATCTATAGTAGTTAAAAACATCTTTCATAATTAAAGGTATGTGTAAAATAAATTTTATCTGATTTTGTTTCATGTACGCTTTTGTCTCTATACATTGCTCTATTTTAACTAAATTTTCGGTATTCACTGGTAATTTTTCTGACATCTCAATTTCCTTTAACAATACTAATAATTCTTCTGTATCCACTATTGAATGATGTAACAATTGAACTCTAGCAAGAGCTACGGCCGTTTCAATTTCATTTAATCTAACATAGAGCATTTGAAAGTTCTGTGAAAATATATTATAGAAATGAATTATTTTATTACTTACATGAAATAATTTAGATTCATTTAGAGTTCGGTGGATGTCTTGCATATTTGCCTCAATTTGAGCGAAAGTACTTTTAGTTGAATCAGCTATTTGCGTAAATGCACCCACCATTTCGGCAACAATCGTTAATTTATGTGACAGCGCATTTTGCTTAGTTTTTACTTGTTGAATTATTTTTTCATACATAACAGCATCGTCGTTATCGAGATTACCGGTAATAGTCTTAATCAACGTACCAAGGGGGTTCAGTAAACCGCGTTTCACTCTTACTGATGGGATCAATTGTCGATATTTTTCTATAGTTATGTTCATGACATAATCTGCCTGTTTACCTACTTCAATAAAATCTGAATCAAAACCTTTAGTATCATAACAACCTGCTACTTGCCTTTTTAACCTTAAATAGCTATCTATATTTAATTCCAATTCATCCTGGAGTAAACCTAAATCTAAGATCTTGATGATAGTCCACACGTCATGACTAATGACAGCTTGACCCTCCTTTACAGGTAGCAGACCCGGGTTCTTGTCAATCTGCTGCAGACGAAGGGCCTGGCTTCGGATCACTAGGACCGTTAGCAGAATCAACCTGTGGAGGACGTCTGATATCTTTAATGGGAACTTCAGTATTCCGATTGTTAGTAGCAACGGGTACTATGTTTCTCTCTATGGCTCCGATAACTTGAGCTTTTTGATATCGTGGCTTATCCTTACTACGCCTAGTGTTCACGCCTTTAATAAACACCGTATCGCCTACATCTATGTCGAATTCCTTTTCACCGCCGCGTTTCTCGATTAAAGATCTCTTTTTGTCAATAATTTTATCCGTTAAATATTCATACAAAAATTTGGTTCTTCTAACATGTTCCTTGACCAACTGTTGAGTAAACTGTTTGTTAAAATCTACATAAAATGTGCTATTGGATTCAGTATGACCGAAAACTACTTCAAATGGAGTTAATCCTGTGGTAGAATGAATTGAATGATTGTATGACATTATAGCATAACACATGACAGAAGCCGCATCCGTTATTTTTTGTTCATATTTAGCAATGCGGTATATTTCAATCAAAGTTGAGTGAAATCGTTCAACTATCCCCATAGAGTTGGGATTATGAGGAGTTCCTATATGGAGTTCGATTTTATAAAATGTTAACATTTCTTTCATGAGGGTGTTGTTAAATTCCGTGCCAGGATCAGAGCTGATTCTAGAAGGTGTCCCGTATAAAGAAAAGTATTTAATTAATGCTCTAACTGCTTCCGGAGTGGATTTCGTGGCGATCTCAAATGCTTGCCCTAATTTGCTGAAGGCATCTACTATGGTAAGGTAATGTTTTCCATCAATTGAGAATGTATCGATGAATAGTTCTTGAAACGGTCTTATTTGTGTTTGGGATAACTGTAACTCTGGTTTAAATGATTTTCTGTCGTATTTCATTTTTTTACAGATCTCGCATGAATTAATAATGCTAGCTACTGTTTGATCCATGTTTTTCCAATAAAAATGACGTCTTAGATGTACTAATGTTTCTTTAATTCCTCTATGACTATTTTTTCCTACATGATATCTAAGTACAGTATCTCGCTGTTCCTGTTCGTTGTTTAGATAAACTACTCTCTTTGTGCATTGGTAGAACTTCACAGTTCCCTTTTGAAATAGCAATAAGGAAACTTCTGAAAACTGTTTTCGGTGTAATTCGTTTTCGAAATAAAAGAAATACTTTATTTTAGGCCTAATATACGACTTCAGAAATCTTTTGATTAGTTCCGTGTTATTTAAAGGCCCTTAAAAATACCTCCAAAACCTTTTGTTTGTCCCTAGACAGATCTTTAACAGATAGTTCATCCCTGTTCCAGGTAAAAATCAATATTTGATTTGGCTTGGTGTCTATAGCCTCCTGTAATACAGGCATACCGTCGGTATCAAGATCACGGGCAGAATGTACTGTGCCAATACTGTTATTATCGCGTCCCTCCGATGCGGTTGCTGTACTACTACCTAATGATGGATATGAATAGGGTGATCGCGGTCTATCAATGACACCATTCTCCGAGCCAGAAGATATAGTTATTGGAGAAGGTGTTCTCTCTCGTGGTGTTGAGGCGCGGGATGTTTTTCTTTGGGTTTTCCCACCGACATTTACCTCCATTGAGTCATTGTCAATACCGCCTAATGCATTTACCCTAATTCTTGACAAGGCATCTGCGTTTAAATTTTGTTTTCCTTGTTTATGGATTATGTCGTAATCGAATTCGGCTAATCTTAATTTCCAACGCGTTAATTTGCTGTTGGGTTCTGTAATTGATTTGATCCAAGTAAGTGGTCTATGGTCAGTGTAAATAGTGAACTTCCTTCCATACAAATAAGGTCGGAAATGTTTTGTTGCCCAGACTATGGCAAGTAACTCTTTTTCTATTGTACTATAGCGGGTTTCGGCGTCATTTAATGTTCGACTGGCGTATGCCACCGGTTTATCACTACCAATAGGTCCCTGTGATAAGACAGCTCCTATAGCGTAGTTGGAAGCATCCGTCGTCAAAACGAATGGTTTGCCATAATCTGGAAATTATAAAAGCGGTGCATTTGTCAAAAGCTCTTTGCACTTTTCAAACGCATCGATAAACTCTTTCTTTGTTGGATCTATTTTGTTTTTCTTTTTCAAACTCGATGTTAATGGCTGTGTTAATTTAGCGAAATCTTTAATAAACTTCCTATAATATCCTACCAAACCTAGAAAACTTTTGATTTCGGTGGATGTTCGTGGTAAAGGAAAATCTAAGACTGCCTTTATTTTGTCATTACTAGGCATAAGGCCATTTTTTGAGATTGTGTGTCCAAGATATAGTACTTCCTTACGAAGGAATTCGCACTTATCTAAAGTGACCTTTAAATTCGTTTGCCTGAGTCGCTCGAATATCTTACGCAGTTTCTCTACATGTTCATCCAGACTTGATGAAAACACTATGATGTCATCAAGATAAACCAAGCAATGGATACCTTGAAGACCTCTCAGGATGTTATCCATGGCCCTCTGGAATGTTGCAGGTGCTGTTTTAAGGCCAAAAGGCATTCTTTTGTACTCCCAATGACCTGTCTGCGTTGAAAATCCTGTTTTAGCTCTATCGGCCTCATTTACTTCAATTTGGTGATAGCCGCTAGCCAGGTCTATTGTGCTAAAATATTGGGATTTTCCTATTTTATCAAAGAGATCGGTTATATTCGGCAACGGGTATTTATCGTCAATGGTAATCTCGTTCAGGCGTCGATAGTCGATAACCATTCTATATTTCTTTTCTCCTGATGCATCTGTCCTTTTAGGTACCAGATGGACCGGAGCGCTCCAAGGTGAGTGTGATTCTGTGATAACATTATCCGCTAATAGTTTGTCTACTTGTTTTTCTATATTTCTTGGTTAATGATTGGTGGTTGTCTATAAGGTCGGATAAAAATCGGATCTTTGTTTGTGGTTCTAATGCTGTGTTTAACTTGATTTGTGAATGACAAGGGTATTTTATCGCAATAGAATATGTCTCGAAACTCGTGACATAGTTTAAAGATCTTATCATGTTCTTCCTTGTTTGTATGTTCTAACCTTAATTTCTTTAAATTATCTTTTAGCAAATAATCGCTTTTCATAAAATCATCTTTCATACAATTTACGAATGAATGTGAGGTAAATTCCGAGTCGAATTTAGTTACGTCGAATGGTTCCTGAAATGTCGCAATAAAATTTTCATTCGATGTGTTTTGGATGATTGTTTCAGCGAAATAATTTTCACATGAAACAAGGGCGGTAGGCATACGAACGCCATCGCCAAACTCTAAGAATTCTAATATTGCATCACCATGCTGTAAATTGGTTGGAATTTTTACTCTTGTTTCAGATCGTGGTGGTACGTCAATCTCATATGGTGGATTATATAAGATTGGAATCTGCGTGTTCCATGTCAACAACCGTTGGTTTCCCATGTCGATATTAGCTCCTAATTTCGCGAGGAGGTCTGATCCTATAAGACCATCATAACGACCATCTACATCATAAATGTAAAACTTATGAGGTAGTGTGCTTTTAAAGGTTTTGAGTAACGGTATAAATATCACTTCGTTATGAACGCTTTGAGCATGCGTACTCACTACAGTGAAAGGTTCGATGTACTTGAACTCACTGAAAAACTCATTAGCTTTCTCGGGGCTAATAAAAGATCTACTGCTTCCCGTGTCAATGAGGAATTTAGAATTAATTTCGGGAATACATATGTGTGGTAGTTTTAATAGGCTATTGCAGTAATTTAAGTTAATTACCTCGTTGTCATCTTGGAGGCTGTTTCCTGAAAATCCTGCTGATAGGCAGCAGTTTCCTCATCAATGTTTTCAATATTTTGGGGGTATTCTGTAGGGATTTCTGTGAATTGTTCTGACTCTACATCATTGAACATGAATCCTTGATCATAGTTAGTGTAATAATCCTGTTGTGCCTGTTCGTCAGTGTAGTAGAGATCGTTTGTCGTCATATTCTGACGTATAGGGGCTGTTCGCATAGTTACATCCGATTCCTGTAACCTAGGTTCTTGTACTTGTCGTTGATTAAATTTATAATTGTTATTTGCTTGGGGGTGGTTTGGAATACCAAACTTAAAGTTTTGTTGTTGGGGGATGCCAAATTTAAAGTTTTGTTGCTGGGGAATACCATATTTAAAGCCACCGTGTTGGAATGGGGCGCGTTGCGCGGGTGCTTGTCCGAAGTTACGATAGGGTACATTTTGGGGTATACCAAAACGATAGCCCTGCGTGGGTGGTGCAAATCTCATTTGTTGCACAAAGTTTGGTCGGAATCCAGTGTTATTTTGTTGTGGAATCCCGAATTTAAAATTATTTTGGGGTCTGAAATTAGTGTTTAAAGAATTAAACATCGGCTTAAAACCTTGTGGTTGTGGCACTGAATTAAGTTTGACTTGATCCTGCGAATAAGGGGGTTGTGCATTTGACGATGTTTGTCTTAAAATTTTGCTTTTCATATCGTATTGGAACTTGAAGTTAACTCCTCCGTAACAATACTCAAGGCATTTTCTAAAGATGAGCAACCCTTAAGTCGCACTATTCTAATCATGTCTTCAGGTAAGTTATACAAAAACACATTAAGCGCAGTGTTGTTGTACACTATCATTTTTGCTGCTTTTACACCTTCGTCTGTAAGTCTGTTTACCTTAGCGAACAACGAACTTCTTACTCTTTGAACTCGTTGACAAAACTGTATGATTCGTGTGTTTTTAATTTTAAATTCTCCAATTCAATAGCTATGCATTCTTCAGAACGCGGGTCACCGAAATGTTGGGTAAGCAGGTCTTTTAATTCCTCGTATGTGGAAATATTAGGGTGGTCGCTTAGTAGAGCAGCGGCTCTACCTGAGAGTCTACTCGATATGGCATGAAATAGGTAAACATTTTGGTTTACATTTCTGCGATTTTACTGCCATTGTACACATATTCACATTTATTAATAAATAAATTTAAAAGGTTTTCTTCCCCTTCGTATTTAGGGATTAATGACAAGGTTTCCTTTGGGATACATTTGAATTCCGTCATTTTAATAATCTATCACTTAATTTAATTCTTAGCTAATTGAATTACCGATTTTTGTGTAAAACAATACTATTAAATCTAACACTTAATTAATTGAATTACCGATTTATGTGTAAAACAATACCATTAAATCTAACGCTTAATTAATTGAATTACCGATTTATGTGTAAAACAATACTATTATATCTAATACAAATAAATCTACGCTTTAAGAAAATGCAAAAATATGTAGAGGTTGTACACATCAAACAAAATCAGATAAACGCAAATTTATAGGCTCGACGATTTATGTTCGAGGGGGTAGGAAAGACACAGGAATATGAAAGACAGGAAGTGAAAGGTTTACTCACCAGCTGCTCGATCCCATGTCCTCCAGGTGAAACTGCTTGTAATCACTCTGAATTCACGTGCTTTTCCCGGGGGAGTCGAATTTGTTTGGTTTGTATTCTCCGCGATCGCTGATTTTCGAGGAAAACGCGGAAAATATCCTACCGGCTGCGCCAGACTTGTTCGGGGAAAGCGTTGAAGACTTTTTAAAAACGAAAATATAATTAAAGGAGAATTATTTAATTAACGTCTTCACAAGTGGTGGTTACAAGCAAGAATGATCTCAAGTCTTATAATCTAACTTATCCTAAGAGGGCTACATTGCTACATCAGCGGAATGTCACCTACCGCAAGCCGGATGGCTTGTCGACACCGTGGGCGAGTTTCTATGAATTTAGTCTGTGTTTATATAATATAATATCTGTTATTCTGATTACATTGTAATGACTGCTTACTTTGTGGCTATGTGACTGTAGGTAATATAACTAGCTACGCAGTGTTTGTGTTATGGGTACTAGATTAACACATTTTACTACATAGATAGATATTCTTTGTTATTATAGAAAAACATCCAGAATACCCTGAACAAATATCATACAGACATTTGTCCTGAGGCGGGAATCGGACCCTCAGCCTGGTTGCAGGTGGACCTTCGCCCGCTGCGCCACAGAGATCGCCAGAGATTATGGCGTCAAATTACTGTTTAAAGTCCCTACTCCATTTATTAGAATCCGGGACTTCGAACACAGGAGCTTCAACCACTGGGGCTAAGCGACGAAGCCGCCCCCGTATTACGTATCTAACGACAGGTTTGCAACAGGCGCAGGACTCGAAATCATTGCTGTCAAGCGTCAATTATGATTTAGTTATCAGATGTTGTTGTATATTTGTCACAAAAATACAAATATACAAAAAAATTAAGAATGGCAATACACATAGCAAGTACATTCATGCAACGCAAGGCACGGTCCAAGGTTCTGTACTAGGTCCTCTCCATTTTTTAACGTACGTCAATGACATGAATAAGTGCACTAAACATAGTACCTGCTACCAGTTTGCGGATGACACATGTCTAGATGTCAGGATATACATATAAGGTAGCAGGATACTTATAGCCGACAAGGATCCCCATAAAGCACTTAATCTCCTCCAGGTAGATTAAAATTTATTCAGTGTGTGTAACGTCAATAAAACTAAAATACTAGAAATCTAATCCCCTTATATAAAAAAAATTAAATCTGCCGAACTAAGTATTCCATGAGCACTGTTTACACAATATAATTACATGTAAATGCCCAAAATAGAATCTGTAGACAGTCATTATTTAGAGTTATTAATAGACAACAAATTTCCTGGCAAAAACATATTGAACGTGTCTGTAGTAAATTACTCCAATTTAGTAATTATTTATTATTTATTTTATTTTTCAGCCGTTAATATCCCACTGCAGGGCAAAGGCCTCCCTTCCCTTTTTCCACTCCTCGCGATTTAACGCTAAATTTTAAATTATAATTTAGTGTAATGTAGTGTAATGTAGTGTAATATTATTTATGTTCGTCTGTCTGTTCGTCTATCTGTCTCTTTTTCTGTCTGTTTGTCTGTCCACTGTCTCCATCCTTCCACTGGCTGTAATGTCCACCAGTCTACAAGCAGCATTATAAATTTTGCGTTTATTTCCAGCTCTGCCCCAAAGGTCTCCGCGCGCAGCTGGCCTGGCTCAAAGAGCAGTACGGAAACATGGAGATCCTCATCACAGAAAACGGATACTCCTCAGCTGGTTTAGAGCTAAGGGACGGAAATAGAATCAGCTTTATTAGAGATCATTTGGAACAGGTAACTCAACATCAGGCAGACACTAGTGGGCCGGGTAGACGCACTAGTGTCTGCCCAGCACAATACTGAAAGCAGGCCATATTTGCCCTAAACTCTGCTACGCACAAAAATTAGCAGTTAAGCCTAGGATTAATAATAGTGTCTTATGTTGTTGTGTTGTGTAGTAGATATATATGTATTAAATAAAATAAGTTAAATAAAATTATTTTCATTTCATTATCTGAGCAGTAAGACGTCTACAGCTGGAAATGGGCTCCCCTGATGGATCTCCAAGTACTGATCTTGAGGGGTTTGTCGCCATACTCACCACTCTTGGTAGGCGGGTTAGCGAACGCAGTACGTGCTGTTACACGGAAAGACGCTGCTGCCATCTTCCGGAGGTATTCCTTGGCAGATTTTGACTGCACGCCGGCACCCCACGGCATGTATCAATTAGGCCACATCATCATCATCATCATCGAAGCCACTGCTGGACATATGCCTCCCTCATGGATCTTCGAGTAGGTACTGATCTTGAAGGGTTTGTCGCCATACTGACCACGCTTGGCGTTGGGTTGGCGAGTACGGGATGTTGATAAACGGAAAGACGCTGCTGCCCTTCTTCCGGGATACAGGAGGAGTATATGCCATATAATGCTTGTTAATCTATAAATCTATACTAATATTATAAATAGGAAATATTTGTATTTTGTATGTTTGTAACGAATAAGCTAAAAGAAAAAATACTGGACCGATTTTCAAAATTCTTTCACCATTAGTATGATACATTATCCCTGAGTAACAAAGGCTATATTTATACGCATACGCGAAAGACATGGAACGCCCTGCGCGTCCAATACAATAACGCTTACAGGACGCTGATGGGGCTGCCGCGTTTCTGTAGCGCTTCAAGCATGTTCGCCATCGCGCAAGTAGATGGGTTCGCAGCGATCATGCGCAAGAGAGCTGCCTCACTGGAGCGCAGGGTGCGCGACAGCGCCAACAGCTGCCTGCAAGTTATTGCTGGGAGGCTTGATTGTGCCTGTCCCTTCATGGAGCACTGGACGAGGGCATACATTGTGCCTGTTTAGTGTTGTTTTGTGTAATGTGCGACTTTCAATATGTGTTCTTTGTGTATAATCTTAATATGGACTATGTATAATGTTCTTCTTTACTTGTACCTACAAAATCTGAAATAAACTTTTATTATTATTATTATTTATCCCCGTATTCCCACGGGAACGGGAACTACGCGGGTGAAACCTAGGAGTGCGGCTAGTTGCCTATAAACTGGTTGTTATTTTCAGGTGCTGCTGTCCATACAGCAAGATGCAGTTAATGTCACCGGGTACACTTACTGGTCGATGATGGACAACTTCGAGTGGGCTGATGGTTACGGGTGAGAATTGCTTGTTAATAGAGCATATAATGAGGCCTCTATAATAATAATATATAATGTCAGCGGTCGTCAAAACTACCTAAACACATACATGTTCACTTTCAAATGATTCGTGAGTTACGCTATTAATGTTAAACGGGTTTTCTACTCACGTTAATTATTCGTTGAAAATACCGCGTAAAAAAGCTCCATTCCCTGACGAAAGTTCCTCTGGGAGGAACTGAACACGTTGGATACCTATTTTCAACGAATAATTAACGTGAGTAGAAAACCCGCTTAACATAACAACATACATGTTTATTTCAGTACAAAGTTTGGTCTGTACCAAGTGGACTTCTCGTCAGAGCAGCGGACGCGAACCCCGCGCTCCTCCGCCGCTTTCTACAGCCAGGTGGCCAGGCGACGCAGCATGAGGGTCACGTCTGCTAACAGCCGGTACTTTTATAAAAAAAAATAATTAAAACTCTCTAATAATAAATACATCTGTTTTCAATTCACAACAACAGCTACGAAACATATTCACCCAAAGAGTTAACACGGCAATGCCCAAGTGCCTACCGCGGTTTGGTCCAGTATGATTTTGTTCAACATCAACAATATATGCCATAAAGCTTGATTCTTGAACTCAGTAACCAAGTTAGTATACGATTTTGTGAGAGAACTTGTCTGTCCTACCAAATTATTAAAGATCAAGGAAACAAGCACAAACACAGCTGATTCTGTTGACTTGTCTGCATACCCACAGACTAAATATACTTAAACGGAGATACACAAAATGGCCGACCTTCGTGCCTTATCCGCTCACGTATGTGCTGCGAATGGTGAAAATTACCTCTAGCATTTGATGACGGCTTGCTGAGGTCTCCATGCCTAAAAACAACAATATACTTAGTTTTTTCTCCGTAGATGAAACCAGTTCACATAACGTTCAAACATCGTTCAAATGACTTAGCAAACACTTACTGCTCCATGAACGTCACCATCAAATCAAATTGGGACGAGCTTGTCTTCATTTTTACCGTATACTTTCAGTAACAACTGCAAGGGACTAGAATAATACTTGCACAGCAACCACTGACCACAATTCACAAACTTTCAAACATAAACATAAACACTTAAAATAACCATAGCATTTTTGATGGACAGCTGCTTCTAAGCAAAATACCAATAAAAATGTCATTCTGAATTTGGTCGGATAATCTCAAGCTGCCGGCGTCCTACCACCCTAACAAAAATAATAAACCGTGTTCACGGTGAGTAAACGCGTTCGATTAGTTTGCATCGATAGAGACTCGCACTCACATGACTTCGACATTCGATTTACGAGAAAGTAAAGTCATTCGAAAATGTTTGTGGAACTCGCACTCGGCGAGTATAGATTGTGAAAACTCATGGTAGACCTACAGTTATACATACAGCCAGACAGACAAAAATTTTACTGATTGCAAATGCAATCAGTAAAATTTAAATCAGGGCGCAAATGCGCCCCGTCCCGCCCCGTCCCGTCCCGTCCCGTCCCGCCCCGCCGCATCCCGTCCCTTCCCGTCCCGTCCCGTCCCGCCCCACCCCGTCCCGCCCCGTCCCGTCCCGTCCCGTCGCGTCCCGCCCCGTCCCGTCCCGTCCCGTCGCGTCCCGTCCCGTCCCGCCCCGTCCCGTCCCGTCCCGTCACGTCGCGTCCCGCCCCGCCCCGTCCCGTCCCGTCCCGCCCCGTCCCGTCCCGTCCCGTCCCGCCCCGTCCCGCCCCGCGTCACGTCTTTCCCGCCCCGCCCCGTCCCGTCCCGCCCTGTCCCGCCCCGTCACGTCCCGCCCGGTCCCGCCCCGCCCCGTCCCGCCCCGTCTCGCCCCGTCCCGCCCCGCCGTGACGGGGACGGATAGGGACGGGACGCGACGTGACGGGGACGGATAGGGACGGGACGCGACGTGACGGGGCGGGGCGGGACGGGACGGGACGGGACGGGAAGGGTCTGGACGGGGCGGGGCGGGACGGGGTGAGACGGGGCGGGACGGGGCGGGGCGGGACGGGGCGGGGCGGGACGCGACGGGGCGCGACGGGACGGTACGGGACGGGACGGGACGGGACAAGACAAGACAAGACAAACTGTAACGTTGCGTCTAGGGATGCGGCGGGGCGTCCCGCCCCGTCCCGCCCCGTCACGTCGCGTCCCGCCCCGCCCCGTCGCGTCCCATCGCGTCCCGTCCCGTCGACGCGACGCGACGGGACGGGACGGGACGGGAATGGGCTGGGCGGGGCGGGACGGGACGAGGCGGGGCGTGACGGGGCGGGACGGGGCGCGACGGGACGGGACGGGACGGTACGGGACGGGGCGGGACGGGACAAGACAAGACAAGACAAGACAAGACAAACTGTAACGTTGCGTCTAGGGATGCGGCGGGGCGTGACGAGACGGGACGGGGCGGGGCGGGACGGGAAGGGACGGGAAGGGACGGGACGGGACGGGGCGGGACGGGGCGGGACGGGGCGGGACGGGACGGGATGCGGCGGGGCGGGACGGGACGGGACGGGACGGGACGGGGCTGGACGGGACGGGACGGGACGCGACGGGACGGGGCGGGACGGGATGCGGCGGGACGGGACGGGACGGGACGGGGCGGGGCGGGACGGGACGGGGCGGGACGCGATGGGACGGGGCGGGACGGGACGGGATGCGGCGGGGCGGGACGGGATGGGACGGGACGGGATGCGGCGGGGCGGGACGGGACGGGACGGGACGGGACGGGACGGGGTGGGACGGGGCGGGGCGGGACGGGAAGGGACGGGACGGGATTCAATTTGCGGGACTTTCATTAAATGTTAAGCTTCATTACTAACTTTAACTTGAATATGTACTCAAAGTGACTTTGACTTTACCTTCACTATGAACTTTATTTCCATTATGATCTTTAGCTTGATTATGTACCTTAGGTTCACCAAATGGGTACTTAAGTTTCATTATGAGTTTTAGCAACATTATAAACCTCAACTTCTATACAAGTTTTTAATTATAAACTTTTAATTCACAACAGTGTCGACACTGCTGTGGGGTGCCGGCAGTAGAATGCTGCCCCTCCTCTCTTACCCAAAAGTGGAAGCAGTAAGAATCTGCCAAGGGCTCTCTTAAATGAGATGGGCAGCTATAAATACTATAATTGACTATAATGACTATGTGTACGAGCTAGCGCATACATACACATGTTCGAGTACATTCAACTTTATTTATTTTAGCATCGTTTGCATTGACCTAGATTAATTGTCGTGTAACTTGTGGAAACAATAAAGCAGTGCGATTTCAACACTCTACGGGTTCGGTCATTTATATCTCTTCGGAGTCACCACCCCCTCAGCTAGCTACCCTTAGCTTTTACTCAGCTTAGCTTCACGTTTGGGTCCGACCCCAAACATATGGTCCTTCGAGCTTTGAACAAGCGGGATCGTACGGGAATAAAATTCCACTGATTCCGCGACCCAGTGACAAGTGAATATACAAGTCTACGTGTCGTGTCACTGTTCCGTGTACTGTAAAACGGAACATAGCTATGATGTTCCGTTTTACAGTATACATATATGATGACGGCTTGCTGAGGTCTCCATGCCTAAAAACAACAATATACTTAGTTTTTTCTCCGTAGATGAAACCAGTTCACATAACGTTCAAACATCGTTCAAATGACTTAGCAAACACTTACTGCTCCATGAACGTCACCATCAAATCAAATTGGGACGAGCTTGTCTTCATTTTTACCGTATACTTTCAGTAACAACTGCAAGGGACTAGAATAATACTTGCACAGCAACCACTGACCACAATTCACAAACTTTCAAACATAAACATAAACACTTAAAATAACCATAGCATTTTTGATGGACAGCTGCTTCTAAGCAAAATACCAATAAAAATGTCATTCTGAATTTGGTCGGATAATCTCAAGCTGCCGGCGTCCTACCACCCTAACAAAAATAATAAACCGTGTTCACGGTAAGTAAACGCGTTCGATTAGTTTGCATCGATAGAGACTCGCACTCACATGACTTCGACATTCGATTTACGAGAAAGTAAAGTCATTCGAAAATGTTTGTGGAACTCGCACTCGGCGAGTATAGATTGTGAAAACTCATGGTAGACCTACAGTTATACATACAGCCAGACAGACAAAAATTTTACTGATTGCAAATGCAATCAGTAAAATTTAAATCAGGGCGCAAATGCGCCCCGTCCCGCCCCGTCCCGTCCCGTCCCGTCCCGCCCCGCCGCATCCCGTCCCTTCCCGTCGCGTCCCGTCCCGTCCCGCCCCACCCCGTCCCGCCCCGTCCCGTCCAGTCCCGTCCCGTCCCGTCCCGTCCCGTCCCGTCGCGTCCCGTCCCGCCCCACCCCGTCCCGCCCCGTCCCGTCCCGTCCCGTCCCGTCACGTCGCGTCCCGCCCCGTCCCGCCCCGTCCCGTCCCGCCCCGTCCCGTTCCGTCCCGCCCCGCCCCGTCCCGTCGCGTCCCGCCGCGTCCCGTCCCGTCCCGTCCCGTCACGTCGCGTCCCGCCCCGCCCCGTCCCGTCCCGCCCCGTCCCGCCCCGTCACGTCCCGCCCGGTCCCGCCCCGTCTCGCCCCGTCCCGCCCCGCCGTGACGGGGACGGATAGGGACGGGACGCGACGTGACGGGGACGGATTGGGACGGGACGCGACGTGACGGGGCGGGGCGGGACGGGACGGGACGGGACGGGAAGGGTCTGGACGGGGCGGGGCGGGACGGGGTGAGACGGGGCGGGACGGGGCGGGGCGGGACGGGGCGGGGCGGGACGCGACGGGGCGCGACGGGACGGTACGGGACGGGACGGGACGGGACAAGACAAGACAAACTGTAACGTTGCGTCTAGGGATGCGGCGGGGCGTCCCGCCCCGTCCCGTCCCGTCCCGTCGCGTCCCGCCCCGTCCCGCCCCGTCACGTCGCGTCCCGCCCCGCCCCGTCGCGTCCCATCGCGTCCCGTCCCGTCGACGCGACGCGACGGGACGGGACGGGACGGGAATGGGCTGGGCGGGGCGGGACGGGGCGAGACGGGGCGGGACGAGGCGGGGCGTGACGGGGCGGGACGGGGCGCGACGGGACGGGACGGGACGGTACGGGACGGGGCGGGATGGGACAAGACAAGACAAGACAAGACAAGACAAGACAAGACAAGACAAACTGTAACGTTGCGTCTAGGGATGCGGCGGGGCGTGACGAGACGGGACGGGGCGGGGCGGGACGGGGCGGGGCGGGACGGGGCGGGACGGGAAGGGACGGGACGGGGCGGGACGGGGCGGGACGGGGCGGGACGGGGCGGGACGGGGCGGGACGGGACGGGATGCGGCGGGGCGGGACGGGACGGGACGGGACGGGACGGGGCTGGACGGGACGGGACGGGACGCGACGGGACGGGGCTGGACGGGACGGGACGGGACGCGACGGGACGGGGCGGGACGGGATGCGGCGGGACGGGACGGGACGGGACGGGGCGGGGCGGGACGGGGCGGGGCGGGACGCGATGGGACGGGGCGGGACGGGACGGGATTTGGCGGGGCGGGACGGGATGGGACGGGACGGGATGCGGCGGGGCGGGACGGGACGGGACGGGACGGGACGGGACGGGACGGGGCGGGACGGGGCGGGGCGGGACGGGAAGGGACGGGACGGGATTCAATTTGCGGGACTTTCATTAAATGTTAAGCTTCATTACTAACTTTAACTTGAATATGTACTCAAAGTGACTTTGACTTTACCTTCACTATGAACTTTATTTCCATTATGATCTTTAGCTTGATTATGTACCTTAGGTTCACCAAATGGGTACTTAAGTTTCATTATGAGTTTTAGCAACATTATAAACCTCAACTTCTATACAAGTTTTTAATTATAAACATTTAATTCACAACAGTGTCGACACTGCTGTGGGGTGCCGGCAGTAGAATGCTGCCCCTCCTCTCTTACCCAAAAGTGGAAGCAGTAAGAATCTGCCAAGGGCTCTCTTAAATGAGATGGGCAGCTATAAATACTATAATTGACTATAATGACTATGTGTACGAGCTAGCGCAACATACACATGTTCGAGTACATTCAACTTTATTTATTTTAGCATCGTTTGCATTGACCTAGATTAATTGTCGTGTAACTTGTGGAAACAATAAAGCAGTGCGATTTCAACACTCTACGGGTTCGGTCATTTATATCTCTTCGGAGTCACCACCCCCTCAGCTAGCTACCCTTAGCTTTTACTCAGCTTAGCTTCACGTTTGGGTCCGACCCCAAACATATGGTCCTTCGAGCTTTGAACAAGCGGGATCGTACGGGAATAAAATTCCACTGATTCCGCGACCCAGTGACAAGTGAATATACAAGTCTACGTGTCGTGTCACTGTTCCGTGTACTGTAAAACGGAACATAGCTATGATGTTCCGTTTTACAGTATACATATATGATGACGGCTTGCTGAGGTCTCCATGCCTAAAAACAACAATATACTTAGTTTTTTCTCCGTAGATGAAACCAGTTCACATAACGTTCAAACATCGTTCAAATGACTTAGCAAACACTTACTGCTCCATGAACGTCACCATCAAATCAAATTGGGACGAGCTTGTCTTCATTTTTACCGTATACTTTCAGTAACAACTGCAAGGGACTAGAATAATACTTGCACAGCAACCACTGACCACAATTCACAAACTTTCAAACATAAACATAAACACTTAAAATAACCATAGCATTTTTGATGGACAGCTGCTTCTAAGCAAAATACCAATAAAAATGTCATTCTGAATTTGGTCGGATAATCTCAAGCTGCCGGCGTCCTACCACCCTAACAAAAATAATAAACCGTGTTCACGGTGAGTAAACGCGTTCGATTAGTTTGCATCGATAGAGACTCGCACTCACATGACTTCGACATTCGATTTACGAGAAAGTAAAGTCATTCGAAAATGTTTGTGGAACTCGCACTCGGCGAGTATAGATTGTGAAAACTCATGGTAGACCTACAGTTATACATACAGCCAGACAGACAAAAATTTTACTGATTGCAAATGCAATCAGTAAAATTTAAATCAGGGCGCAAATGCGCCCCGTCCCGCCCCGTCCCGTCCCGTCCCGTCCCGTCCCGTCCCGTCCCGCCCCGCCGCATCCCGTCCCTTCCCGTCCCGTCCCGTCCCGCCCCGCCCCACCCCGTCCCGTCCCGTCCCGTCCCGTCCCGTCCCGCCCCGTCCCGCCCCGTCACGTCCCGCCCGGTCCCGCCCCGCCCCGTCCCGCCCCGTCTCGCCCCGTCCCGCCCCGCCGTGACGGGGACGGATAGGGACGGGACGCGACGTGACGGGGCGGGGCGGGACGGGACGGGACGGGACGGGAAGGGTCTGGACGGGGCGGGGCGGGACGGGGTGAGACGGGGCGGGGCGGGACAATCAGTAAAATTTAAATCAGGGCGCAAATGCGCCCCGTCCCGCCCCGTCCCGTCCCGTCCCGTCCCGCCCCGCCGCATCCCGTCCCTTCCCGTCCCGTCTCGTCCCGTCCCGTCCCGTCCCGCCCCGTCCCGCCCCGCCCCGTCCCGCCCCGTCTCGCCCCGTCCCGCCCCGCCGTGACGGGGACGGATAGGGACGGGACGCGACGTGACGGGGCGGGGCGGGACGGGACGGGACGGGACGGGAAGGGTCTGGACGGGGCGGGGCGGGACGGGGTGAGACGGGGCGGGACGGGGCGGGGCGGGACAATCAGTAAAATTTAAATCAGGGCGCAAATGCGCCCCGTCCCGCCCCGTCCCGTCCTGTCCCGTCCCGCCCCGCCGCATCCCGTCCCTTCCCGTCGCGTCCCTTCCCGTCCCGCCCCACCCCGTCCCGCCCCGCCGCATCCCGTCCCTTCCCGTCGCGTCCCTTCCCGTCCCGCCCCACCCCGTCCCGCCCCGTCCCGTCACGTCGCGTCCCACCCCGCCGCGTCCCGTCCCGCCCCGTCCCGTCCCGTCCCGTCCCGTCCCGTCCCGCCCCGTCCCGCCCCGCGTCGCGTCACGTCCCGCCCCGCCCCGTCCCGTCCCGTCGCGTCCCGCCGCTTCCCGTCGCGTCCCGCCCCGCCCCGTCCCGTCCCGTCCCGTCCCGCCCCGCCGCATCCCGTCCCTTCCCGTCGCTTCCCGTCCCGTCCCACCCCGTCCCGTCCCGTCGCGTCCCGCCGCGTCTCGTCCCGTCCCGTCCCGTCACGTCGCGTCCCGCCCCGCCCCGTCTCGTCCCGCCCCGCCCCGTCCCGTCCCGTCGCGTCCCGTCCCGTCCCGTCCCGCCCCGTCCCGTCGCGTCCCGCCGCGTCCCGTCGCGTCCCGCCCCGCCCCGTCACGTCGCGTCCCGTCCCTATCCGTCCCCGTCACGGCGGGGCGAGACGCGGCGGGACGCGACGGGACGGGGCGGGACGGGACGGGACGGGACGGGACGGGAAGGGTCTGGACGGGGCGGGGCGGGACGGGTTGAGACGGGGCGGGATGGGGCGGGGCGGGACGGGGCGGGACGCGACGTGACGGGGCGGGACGGGGCGGGGCGGGACGCGACGGGACGCGACGGGACGCGACGGGACGGTACGGGACGGGACGGGACGGGACAAGACAAGACAAGACAAGACAAACTGTAACGTTGCGTTGCGTCTAGGGATGCGGCGGGGCGTCCCGCCCCGTCCCGTCCCGTCCCGTCGCGTCCCGCCCCGTCCCGCCCCGTCACGTCGCGTCCCGCCCCGCCCCGTCCCGCCCCGTCTCGCCCCGTCCCGTCGCGTCGCGTCGACGGGACGGTACGGGACGGGACGGGACGGGACAAGACAAGACAAACTGTAACGTTGCGTTGCGTCTAGGGATGCGGCGGGGCGTCCCGCCCCGTCCCGCCCCGTCACGTCGCGTCCCGCCCCGCCCCGTCCCGCCCCGTCTCGCCCCGTCCCGTCGCGTCGCGTCGACGGGACGGGACGCGATGGGACGCGACGGGGCGGGGCGGGACGCGACGGGGCGGGACGCGACGTGATGGGGCGGGACGGGACGGGACGGGACGGGAATGGGCTGGGCGGGGCGGGACGGGGCGAGACGGGGCGGGACGGGGCGGGGCGTGACGGGGCGGGACGGGACAAGACAAGACAAGACAAGACAAGACAAACTGTAACGTTGCGTCTAGGGATGCGGCGGGGCGTGACGAGACGGGACGGGACGGGGCGGGGCGGGACGGGGCGGGGCGGGACGGGGCGGGACGGGAAGGGACGGGACGGGGCGGGACGGGGCGGGACGGGGCGGGACGGGACGGGATGCGGCGGGGCGGGACGGGACGGGACGGGACGGGACGGGACGGGGCTGGACGGGACGGGACGGGACGCGACGGGACGGGGCGGGACGGGATGCGGCGGGACGGGACGGGACGGGACGGGACGGGATGCGGCGGGGCGGGACGGGACGGGACGGGACGGGGCGGGACGGGGCGCATTTGCGCCCTGATTTAAATTTTAAGTAAAATTGAGTAAAATTTTTGTCTGTCTGTCTGTATGTATAACTGTAGGTCTACCATGAGTTTTCACAATCTATACTCGCTAGCGACTGTAGTAAATAAAATGTATGAAAACTTGTACAGCGCCTCTAGCGGACAGTTTGGTACTAAAATACGCAGTAAACTACACTACAGCGACTGTAGTTTGGGCTTAATTTGCTCAGAATTTGGTACCATGAGTTACAAATCTGACAGATGTCATAGTAACGTACTATTACTACTGTAGTAACGGCAGGCGATCTAACAGCGACAACTCATGGTAGACACACTGTTATAGAAACAAAAACTACTCGACGGATTTTAACGAAACTTGGTACAATTATTTTTCATACTCCTGAGCTGGTTATAGTATACTTTATCTTATTATTTGTATCATCACGCTACAATTTAATAGGAGCAGAGCAGTGAAGGGAAATGTTGGTTTTATTTTTTTATATGTAGCTAAAATTTAATGTAATGAATATAAAATACTAAACATAATAAACACCATGGCCGAAGGTTCTACTTCTCGTGGTCGAGGTAGAACTAGGCGTGAAACAAATATTGAAACTAATGAACTTCGTGAGACTTTAGGTACAATTCTGGCGCGTCATCGCCAACCGCCGTAAACGCAGACTTCATCATCACGTAAATGTCGAGGCAATCCAGCTCCTCTAAGGTACAACATGTTACAGTTTATATAACCATTTGTATAATCACTAATTGAATATTAAAGTTATTAGGTAAAGCTAAAGGTATGCTGTTTGGCAACTTACATAAAAGACAAGTTTTAGGTGAATACATTGTATTTCCGTTTGCCATGAATTGACAAGGAATTGCCAAACAATGTGTATAACTGTTGTAATAATCGAGTATTGAATTATTACTATTAATAACGGTACAATGATTAAAATCCACCTTCGTATATAATAAGTTCTAATAAACAAAATATTACTTACGACGTCACTGGATTGGTAGATACCAATCCAGAGATATCCGACCAATGAGAGGCTCGCATTTTCCGCCAATAAGACGCTGGTATTATAAGGCGGCGTGGTGACCCAACGTTTTTGGTACCATGAGTATATACAATAACCTTATCGACGCCTCAACAGAAAATACAAGGTACCTACACAAAAAAATAATTCTTTGAAAATGTAGCAGGCGATTGATTAGAAACATTAGCACATTCCCAGAGGCGGCTCTAGCCCTTGTGGCGCCAGTGTGCCACCAGTACCCTGGCGCCCCCTAGTAGGAGCGGGTTCAAAATGGAATACTTACAGTTATATTTTCATACGAAAATTCGGGTGCAAATAGTGCAATTTTAAATGATGTCAAGAAGCTTTTTAGGAAGGAAGGGGTTACCCTGCTCTCCCATCGAGTATTTGAGAGTGGTTTTAGACTTAAAGTTGGCACTTCTTTAGCAAGTATTTGCCAACGTAACATAAATAAATAACATAAATAGTAGCATAAATTTCTTGCACAACTGAAAATAAATTTACTATTTCTAATGAACCTTTAGCAGCGTATTCACTACCAAATTTAGGCTGTGTGTCGCACATGGTACATAAAATGCGCGCGGGTTTATATCTGATATTCGTTTTTAAAGACCTATATTTTTCCTTTTCATGTTTGCACCATGATCGTAACCTTGACCACGCATATCTTGTATGTCAATTTCGTTTGAGATTAAAAAATCTAACAAAAGTTGAGTTAAACCCTGGCCAGTAGTGTCTGTAATAGGAAATACAACCGGGCAAGAGCGAGTCGGACTCGCGCACCGAGGGTTCCGTCCTATCATACAATATGATATATGACAAAGGCGGTTTTATATTTGTTGGAGAACCTTGACAACGCCATCTCTTGTCTGATAGCGGAACTTATGTATGTAGATTTTTACACTTTCGATGATTTCTAAAAAAGTATGCTATGTAGAGAGTTTGTAATAAATTTCCTATAAAGTTCACATACACTTCTATTAGCAATAAAAGTACCACGGGTTTATCTCTGCAAACTTCGGAGATAAGGAGGTGGAACGGTCGTATTTTCAACATTTTTGTAAATATCTCAAAAACAATACGGTTTAAAGGAAAAATAAAAACTGTTTATATTAATAAACAGTTTTTATTTTTCCTTTAAACAATATGAAAGGTATTTACTTGCACATTAGTGCAAGTAAATACCTTTCATATGATACCCCACATCACCTAGTAACTTCACAATTTTTTTGAAAACCCCCCTTTCAACCCCCTTGTCTAAAAAACTATGCAAATTAGAGAGTTCGCTATAATTTTCCTATAAAGTTTACATACACTTCTATTAACAATAAAAATATCACGGGTTCATCTCTGCAAACTTAGGAGATAAGGGGGGGGGGAACGGTCGTTTTTTCAACATTTTTGTAAATTACTCAAAAACGATACGACTTAAAGAATAAATAAAAACTGTTTATTAATGTGCAAATGAATACCTTTCATATGATACCCTACACGGCCTAGTAACTTCACTTAAAAATTTTGAGATCCCCTTTCTGCCCCCAAAATGAGTATATTTTTTGACATTTTTATATATGCTATCTTAGTAAAAAAGTGTTGTCTTTTACCATTTCAAATTTGAAGTCGATAGCATTAGTAGTTCTCGAGATATCCAGTTGTGACAGACAGACAGAGTGATTCTATAAGGGTTCCTTTTTACCATTTTGGTCCGGAACCCTAAAATGCCAGAAAGTGTTATTTTGCCTTGTTGTTGCTTGCATTTCAAATTTAAAAGAACGTACCGTACGACAACTGATATTTGTTCTTCGTGTGCAATATCTGGAGTGCAATCTAAAATAATTGAAAAATATCTGGATTATGTCAATTGCAAAACAAGCTTTTTTTATTCTTTCTCCTAATAATTAAATTGTTAATATTTACAGAAAATATGTACCTCTATGCTTGTCACTAATTTATGTTATGTTTTAAGTTACTAAATAAGTTACTTATAACTTTTTAGCTTAAGCGTAGATTATAGTTTTATATATGGCACCTACTTATAAACTTTAATTGTAATTCTTGTTACATTATGTTATTTTTTTCAACAAATAAAACTTTTATGATTTATGATGAATTGTATTATTTCATTCTGAATATTATGGCCAAGATAATGAGTTTTGAATAAGGGCAATGTGTTCCGCAAGCACATTATCAAAATTAGAGGTACATATATAGAAAAACATCCAGAATACCCTGAACAAATATCATACAGACATTTGTCCTGAGGCGGGAATCGGACCCTCAGCCTGGTTGCAGGTGGACCTTCGCCCGCTGTGCCACAGAGATCGCCAGAGATTATGGCGTCAAATTACTGTTTAAAGTCCCTACTCCATTTATTATAATCCGGGACTTCGAACACAGGTGCTTCAACCACTGGGGCTAAGCGACGAAGCCGCCCCCGTATTACGTATCTAACGACAGGTTTGCAACAGGCGCAGGACTCGAAATCATTGCTGTCAAGCGTCAATTATGATTTAGTTATCAGATGTTGTTGTATATTTGTCACAAAAATACAAATATACAAAAAAATTAAGAATGGCAATACACATAGCAAGTACATTCATGCAACGCAAGGCACGGTCCAAGGTTCTGTACTAGGTCCTCTCCATTTTTTAACGTACGTCAATGACATGAATAAGTGCACTAAACATAGTACCTGCTACCAGTTTGCGGATGACACATGTCTAGATGTCAGGATATACATATAAGGTAGCAGGATACTTATAGCCGACAAGGATCCCCATAAAGCACTTAATCTCCTCCAGGTAGATTAAAATTTATTCAGTGTGTGTAACGTCAATAAAACTAAAATACTAGAAATCTAATCCCCTTATATAAAAAAAATTAAATCTGCCGAACTAAGTATTCCATGAGCACTGTTTACACAATATAATTACATGTAAATGCCCGAAATAGAATCTGTAGACAGTCATTATTTAGAGTTATTAATAGACAACAAATTTCCTGGCAAAAACATATTGAACGTGTCTGTAGTAAATTACTCCAATTTAGTAATTATTTATTATTTATTTTATTTTTCAGCCGTTAATATCCCACTGCAGGGCAAAGGCCTCCCTTCCCTTTTTCCACTCCTCGCGATTTAACGCTAAATTTTAAATTATAATTTAGTAATAATAATAATAAACTTTCATCCCCTATTTTAACCCCTTCTGATTTAATTTACGCAACTAAAAGTAGCCTATGTCCGTCTCCATGGTCTAATCTACCCCTGTACCAAAATTCATTCAAATCGGTTTAGCGGTTTTGACGTGAAAAGGGAACATACAAACATACATTCTTACTTTTACTTTTATATATTAAGTAGGATAGGATAGGATGATGATTCATTTGGAGTAATAGTGGTCGAAATTCATCTTGACAGAGCTACATGGCCAGCCATTGTGGAAAGATGGCCGATGGGGCCGAAAAGTTCTCAAATGGAGGCCACGGACCGACAAGCATCTTAGGACGTCCACCAAACAAGATGACCTGGTAAGATTTGAAGGCTGCTTCCAGCCACAATACTAGAGGTCAATAAGGGAGGCACACAGCCATATATAAGACATTCACTGGTGGACGAAGCACTAGTGGATGTCCTATGGCTTTGTGTTTTTGTAGCTAATGCTACAAAAACGCGTCTGACCTATTGATAAGACCTTCTAAATAAGTCGGAAAGTCTGGCAAAGCGAGAAATAAATTAATTTATACAAACGCCCGACATTTCCAGAAATCAAGTTGCTACTTAGGTATCTAGTAGGCCCGAAAGGAAAGTAATATTATTTTCATTGAAGCAATTTCTAGAAATAAATGTCTTTTTAGTAATTTCTTTTGGTATCAAAGACCTAACGACTCAATTTGTCTGGTTAATCTTATCAAAATCTTAGGGAGGACATTCTGGTTTTTGAGCCGTGAAGCCGCCTTATAATTTTAGTGTTAATAGCGGCAGATTTTGCTGATAATATGCAAATCTCGACAGATATACTTATTCAAGGTCTTTTAGTTTGAAGATTCTTCTAATTCTGGTAGGGGATACCAGATCTGCACTGACGTCCTCCGCATTGTCCCCCGCGATACTACCCAGGCCTTTAAAATAATGAAGAAGGACTTTGGGTCGTTGGCAGCATTCCATGAGCATCCCTGAAGGATATACTGAGAGCATGTAGATGTTGATGATGGGCTTGGTTCCGTTAGCTCTCGCAATTCCGATCCATTTCTGACGTGGCTTGTAGCCGTACAGTGTAAACATGCTCCACTGCATTCTTGAATATTTTTTGTTTAATTAAAATGTTTGCAGGCACGCCTAATCCAAAGAACGATGCACCAGGCACTGCAGCGTTTCGTACAGCATGAATAACAGTCGCTGACGCTGTATAAAATATTATATTATACAGCGGTGTATTATAACATGTGTACTAACCCTAAAAGGAGTTTATGCCCATGAAAACAAGTAGTTTTCGGGAAGTCCACTGTTAGATGTAACCCTTCATCATGGATCTCCAAGTACTGATCATGCGGAGGTTGTTGCCATACTCACAACGTTGGGCAGACGGCTTGGCGAACGCAGTTCGGGATGTTAATACACGCGGAAAGACGCTTCTACCCATTTCAGAGACTCGGCAGATAACTGCATCCATGGAAAAGAGAAGAGGGGCATTTTACTGCCGGTACCCCACGTCGTATAATTATATCAGTAGTTCGCGTGAAATATCTGGCCACAGTAGACGTTTAATTATATCATAGTTCGCGTGAAATATCCGGCCAGAGTGGACGTTTGCTGCAGTGTACAAGCACCTATAAAAGCCACAGAGACTTTATTGAAAAACTACCGGACGTCCGGTGATCGGAAGCTTTTAGCCGAGTTTGAGTTTGATATTCCCCAATGTTGGAAGCTTCCTACATAGTTTATAGTTTATCAAACTAACCGCTATGTTGATAGTTACTTATTTTATAGTTTGTTATTTTTTTTACTTATTTGTCCACAATCAATATTTATCTATCCACAATATTGTCGACCTCTATGGCGCAGCGGGCGAAGGCCTGCGACGCAATAGGTTGCGGGTTCGATTCCCGCCTCGGGACAAAAATGTCTTTACGATTATGCGGATATTTGTCCTGGGTGTTCTAGATGTTTATCTATATATACGAGTAATGCAAAATATAATGTATTAAGTATATCAGTCATCTAGTACCCATAACAGAAGCTCTGTTCTTAGCTTGGGGCTAGATGATGCTGTGGAAATTGTCCAGCATTAGGGACTAATTAGGAGGTGAGGCACCCTATTATGCATAGTGATAACGTTGCAGAAAACCAATGGTGAATATTGTTTTTAAACATAACCTTTTACGTTTAAATCACTGGTTTATTCGCGGTAAGAAAAGTACAATTTGGCAGCGAGAGGAACATGCGGGTTACCTGAGGCACGCTGCAGTGACCGACTGACCTCTAATTGTCAAATATAGATGGCGCTAACATAAAAATATTGTATGTACCTACTCTACTTTTATTTATTGTCTGGAAAAATCATTATACCTCTATATACCTAATTCTTAACAAAAAATGTATTGCATTTTTTGAACATCGTATTAAATTTATTATTACTACACATACGAGGTGCGTTCAATGTATTCTCGGGATAGGTATGAAATAATTGTCAGAAAATTCTAATTAAAATTTATTTTTCAATATAGTCTCCCATAGCCTCAATACACTTATTTGATCGGGTAAATAACTTTTCGATGCCCTCTAAAAAATATTTTTCCTCTTTGCCTGATAAACGTTCATTAATTGCCTCCTTCGACTCTTCATCGTCGGAAAAATGCTTACCCTGAAGATCTTTTTTCAGGTTTGGGAACAAAAAGTAATCACTGGGTGCCAGGTCAGGGCTGTAGGGTGGATGAGTGATTTCTTCAAATGCACAATCCCTCACAGCAGCCTTGGCAACGCGCCCTGTGTGAACCGGCGCGTTGTCGGCGGCGTGAAGAAGCAAGACACCAGCTGTCAATTTTCCACGTCTTTTTTCTTTTATAGCGTCCTTCAAATTGCGTACGATGCTTACCTAAGCTGCGGAAGTAATACTTTAACCCTTTTTTGTGTATTCGATCTGTAAAATTCCCTTCAAATCCCAAAACACTGTGGCCATGAGTTTTCCGGCGGATGGGCAGACTTTAAACTTCTTCAGTGGGTTCTTTTTTATGCCACTGTATGGACTCTTACTCTCAGGATCATAGTGATGAACCCACGTTTCATCACCGGTGACAATGCGTTCAAAAAGTCTACTCGGATTTTCACTACAGAGCTCCAAAAACTCCTTACTGCACTCAACTCGCACTTGTTTCTGAAGCGGCGCATCTTGCACTGACTTTTGAAAGATTGAAAGATGTTCATGAAGGATAGTGTGAATGGTACCCACGGATAGTTTAGTCCTTTCTGATAATGTTTTCACTCTTGTACGGGCATCTTTCAGTACAAGTTTCTCGACAATTTTGACGTTTTCTTCAGAAGTGGCACTAACCTCCGGCACGGGGGTCGTCTTCAATACTCTCTCTACCTGGTTTAAATAGACCACTTCTCAATAGTAGAGCAAGGGTTGCCCTTGCTCGTGCAAAATTCTACTGCCGGCACTCCATGGCCTTTTAGATTATCATAATGGAAATAGATTGTTAATTCAATCTATTACTGCACCTTATTTTCTAGCAGTAAAAATAACGTACAATAAATACATCCACGACTAGACAGCTTAAAAGCTGTTTTAAGAACAAGCATAAAAGCTAGCATAAATATTAAGTTAAAAGGTGTGATAAACACTGAAACACTTTGCAGAATCACCCCGCAGGTCGCGATATGGCGCTTAATTTCCGCGCGATATCGCCGTTTTGCCGTGGGAGTTATACGTCCTGTCATGATTTAACGTCAAGTTATTCGCAGATGCGAAAGGGAAACTTTAGGTTGAAGAAGTCGCGGAGGGAAAGTCGCCAGTGGGCGCGGCCTAAATGTATGCTATCTCACCTGACATAGTGTGTGTACCCGCGCGCTAGAATGAAATGCACAATGATTAATTCCTAAAACGACCGCGCAAAAATATTGTATATACTTTTAGTACAAGGGTTATTATAGAAAAACTTGAATGTAATCTTTTCAAAATAACATTTATTTAAACTTTTGAATAATTAAACTATGTCGGAACGGCGTTTATTTTTGAGTTTTCTTTCTCCGTATATTATTTAGTTTCGTCAAAATTTGAGCTAAAATCAGTGTTGAAATACGAAAGTTTAGAAGCTTGTAATTTGAAATATATACTTTTTTACGGTTTGGGGTATAAAGAAACATAGGTTATGACGAGATAAATTGATATAATCCTTGGTGTTGGATGGTCAACGTCAAACAGTGGAGTAGTTACCCTTCCACGTTTGTATGGAAAGATGGGCGACTCGTTCAACCTTAAGACTGAACATATATGTACATTCTGCCCCAGTGGCTCAGTTGGTCATATAGCTAAATGATATGTACGAGGGGTTCGATTCCCGCCACGGGCATAATGTTTATAATGTTTTGCAGGTTATCAATATCATATAGTATGCAAGACATTATACATGAAAAATACAGTAAAAAAAACATGAAAAAAATTTAAAACATAAAAAATAAAATTTCCGAATGAAAATGAAATGAAATAAAAATTAAAATGAAAATGCGTTTATTGGTACACCACACCTTAAACATAATTAATAATCTAACTTATGAAGGTTACAGTTTTTTATAAAAGTGTGGTGTGCCAAAAGGTTCTGTCTCAGCAATAGTTGCACCTAAGATAAAAGATGCAACGCTGGTATTCTGACAGAACCGTTTGAGTACCGCAACAGAACACATAAAAAAAATACGAATAAACAGAAATGTAAATGCAGGCATCACTTGAAAAATAATTTTACGTAGCCCAAGGAGACAAGCCGGAGCTATGGTTCGGACTATTGGTCGGAAACCAGCAGCTTAATAAATAAACCGAAAATAATTAATTTAGCCAAGGCAACTTATTTTGCCAATTCAAATGTTATTAATGTTAATGATTTATGATTTCTGAAAAAAGTTGAAATACCCGACGCAAATACCGCCAATGCGTCGTTTTAAGTAGACCGCTACTCATTCAAGCAAATAAACATAAACTATAAAGCCACGGCCAAATTTCTAGAAATATGTTATTCTTTTTTAAAAACTACGCCCTTATAGGCACTGCTTTACTTTACTATTACTATCACGCTAGGCTTCCCATAATTCTAAAAACTTGAACCGGGCACATAATAAAAACAGGTATTTTATGATTAAAAAGCTATTGGATGAGCTATAAAATCCTATAGAGACCGATCAAAGTATTGCAGGTTCTAGAGCGTTCCACACGAGGGCATTTAACTTGAGTGAGATGTCAAAAATAATGGACGTCTCAGACTGAACAGAACTCTATAAAAAATTTATAATTGTCTCTTTATTTAGTTATAACTTCACTGTTGTAGCAAATTTTCGCTAATTAAAAAAATATTGGTCTTACATATTTATTATAGACTAGCCGCACCCCGCAGTTTCACCCGCGTAGTTCCCGTTTCCGTGGGATTTTCAAAAAATCCCTCCTTAATGCACCTCTAGGATACTCATAGTATGTGTGTCAAATTTCAAGTCTCTAGGTCTAGTGGTTTAGGCTGTGCGTTGTCTGTCAGTCACTCAGTCAGTAACGGAAGAGTTGTATTTATATATATATATTGATTATTTACGCAGCGTTATTAACTGGATTCACGGTTTAGTATCAGATATTGCTATGTTTACCCAGCACACCATCGTCTCGACGCAGAGCCGAGCAGGAAATTGTCCAATTAGTGTATTGTATTCGTCTATTCCAATCATCTCAGCTTAGGACGTCCGCTACTGGATATAGGCCTCCTCATGGACTTATTATCAGGAGTGGTGGTTGCCATTCTCGCCATGCGCAGGTGGGTGCCTGCCAAGCGCAGAGCAAGATGTTTAGACACGAAAAGACGCTGCCGCCCATCTTCCGAAGGTATCACTTAGCAGGCTCTTGCTGCATTTAATGCATTTTGATTCCTTTGAGAATGTCGAAACATGCGTTTTTGCGGCATAAACGATATAATTTTCTAGGTTACTTAAGAATTGTTTTTTCACAGCTTAAAGAGACTGTAGATTTGAGTATATACACATGGGTGAAGGAGTTTAATTCTACTGCCAGCACCCCAGGACATGCATTCCAACATTGTAGTGAAAATATCTCATACTAATATTATAAAGCCGAAAGTTTGTTGGTATGGAGGTTTCTTACCTCTTCACGCAAAAACTAGCGTACGTATCGAGCTGAAATTTACCAAACGTATAGATGTTGGCTAGGATTAACACATAGGCTACTTTTTATCCGGGTACAACGCATGCATAGCGGCGGACACAAGCTAGTCTCATATAAATCCGCCCCGTCTACGCTCCGCCTAAATCGGGTCTACAATTCATTTATTCATCAGACGTGCGTATGGAACCTGCCCCTATTCCTGCATATAAAGTAGTGCAGTCCTTACCGATTGTAGGAGATAGCTATTTGTAGGATCGCAATTGGAGCCAACATTTCATTCCAATTTCAAAAATGTTGCGCCTAGCGCAAACATACTAGTAAACTAGCGAAAGATTGAGAAATAAACTCTAGTTCTGTCTCTTTCTAAGGTGTTTACACAATAAACACCTTTATTGTTTTATGGTTTAGAAAATTAAACTAGATTTTGTATTACCAGAGTATTTTAATATATCTTTAGACCTCTTCAAAAACAACACGTAAAAAATCAACAAAATTGGCATTCCTTAGCGCAATCTCACTTTTCACTATTAATAAGTATTCTTTAATTTTTTATAGCACTTTTATACACTTAACTAAGACATCTTTAAAAAATACTAACTTAAAACTAATCAGAATCGTCGTTGTAAATGCAATCATCGCAGAAAGGTACAACATGTTCAAGGCAAATATAGGGTATAGGTTAAAACTGCTTTCAGAATATTCTAATATACCTACATGATTCAAATCTGCAAAGACCATCGAAAGCAACATAAAATTAGTAGGTATGTATTTTGAAGATCCATTCTAAACTGTTTGGTCGGTTTATTTTTACTGCACAGTTTTATGACAGCTTCCAGCTCTTAAAAGTCACTATTAAAAGTTTAGAACCTTACCACAGTACTGGGTAAGAAGCTAGGTCACTAAAAATAGTTATTAGTTCGTATTTATCATCTCTGCCGTAGGATTCCTGTGGACTGCTGAAAGTAGGCCTCCCTCATGGATCTCCAAGATTATGAGAGGGTTGTTGCCATACTCGCCACGCTTGGCCGACGGTTTGGCGAGCGCAGTAGAGGATATTGAAGCACGTAAAGACGCTGCTGTCCCTCTTTCAGAGGTATTAGTGGATTTTTATGTCATCCACGGGCAAGAGAGCAGAGGCAACATTCTACTGCCGGCACTCCACGACATGAAGATCATTTCATATGATCCTGGTCTTTACACACAACACCATCTAGCCCCAACTAGAAATGTTTTTCTCGGTATTTTTAACCGACTATAATAAAGGAGGTGCCGTGGGGTGCCGGCAGTAGAATGATACCCCTCCTCTCATGCCCATGGATGCAGTAAGAGCCTGCTAAGGGATACCTCCGGAAGATGGGCAGCAGCGTCTATCCGTGTATCAACATCCCATACTGCGCTCACCAATCCGCCTGCCAAGCGTGGTGAGTATGGCAACTACCCCTCATGGAGATCCATGAGGGAGGCCTGTGTTCATCAGTGGACGTTTTATGGCTGAAATGATGATGATGATGATAATAAAGGAGAAGGTTCTCAAGTCGTCTGCATTTTTTTAATCTATGTTACCTCAGCACTCCGCCGTTTATGAAACGAATCGGAAAATTTTAGGGTTCGCATACACACACTTCCAGATTGATCTGAGCGCCTCTCGGCATAGTAACATGCTCTAAAAAACTTACGGTTGGTTAAGTTTCACTTAATAATGTTTGCTTGCTATTACACCCAGTTCTGATAGTAAGATCCGTGATAAATCGATGGAACCACTCAAATATAATAAGCGGACATAATGACGGTATATGTAATTTCGGCAAGAAGTCCAGTTTTTATCTCAGACGTCGTTTTTTTTGTTAGTTTATATTGTCAGACATCGTAGAACAAATGGGTTATGATTTGAATGACGTAAAAACAGCCTGTGTTTCGAGTTTAAAAACATTGCCAGAGGGCACCCTACGCAATGTTCTTTATTAAATTATTAAAGCTAATTTAGATGTTTTCTTAATTTACTTAAACTGTGTTTATGTATTGTTATAATATAATAAAGTTCTTTATTGTAAAAAAATACATTTTACAAAAGGTTATCTTATCGCTTACTACGATTTCTTACAGACTACCGAAAACTATACTAAGCTGATGAGCACAGCACGGTTATGTGTGCCGCCGAGCGTGCGTTTCCCTCTAAACTAGTCGAAGGACTGTGCCTCAGAGGTCACGCAGCTCAACAGCACCCAGCTGTTATCTTATTTCTATTTATTAATTTCTTGTTTCTTCAACAAGAATCCCAGGTCGAGTGAAGGCCTTCACGAACTCAATTGTTTAAAATTGTTTGTAACTGCCCCAGCTATCTCATTGCCGCTATGTCAATAATGCCAGTTATCTCAGTCGTGCAACTCCAGACTACATGAAGCTAAATGCTCTTGTTCCAATGGCAAACGAGCACCAGCGCTTAATAGCTTAACTTCTGCTGCACCTATGGCAGCTTAGTTTACAAGCGGTAGGCAGTTTTATATTAACGTACTTTTGAGCTGTGATACACCTTATATGAGTATATTTTTAACTTGAAATTCTGACGAGATTCGAATCCGCATTTTTCAGACCTATACTTTGAGAGCCAGTTTCGATAAACGACCGTGGTATATACCCTCGACTTTGAACGGAAAAGTAGACTGATTTAGATAGACAGTTTTATCTAAAGCTTAAGTACATAACTATGATAACAGATTCCCCGAGTGTTTTCATAGAAATTTAAATAATAACAAAAGTTTTAGGTTCTTACGGGATTAGAAACCGCATTGGTCAAATCGATCCTTCGACAGTATCGTGTCGTGACACACGAACGTAGTTTACACCCCCGTCTTTCGATCGGAAAAGTAAACTGATTTAGATAGACAGTTTTATTTTTAGCTACACATTTCGAGATGTGAAAACTGATTCTCCAAATCTTTTCATAGATATGAAAAAATACCAATTATCAAAATTTTAGATTCTGACGGGATTCGAAACCGCATCAGTCAAATCAATCTTTGACGGCTGGTATCGAGAATTTGGCGTACATACCACTCAGCCAACATGGCTACAGTGTTATTATAATTTATGGAATCAGGCGTTACTTTGCAGAAATCCATGACAATAAAATGCAATAAAAATATTTAGTTTTAATTCCGCTTATGCATTTTATTACAGTGTTATTATTAATAATATTTAGCTAGCCGTGGGGTGCAACCCACGGCGAAAGACAGCAACTTTACCTATAAGGTAATAACGCGATAGATACCCAATAATCCAATATATTAATATAGCAACTATTCGTATATTCAGAGTAATTAACGTGTAATTAACATTTGAAGAAAATGTACATACGAAATAAAGATGAAAACTTGCCGTTTTGAGTTCGTCTAGCTAGATAAAATTACTTGAAACTTGAGCGCGGAGATCAGCGAAGATGCATATTTTGACTCAAGACAGACGATAATATTAAACTAGATAAGCGGTCTGTCGTTGGACATTGAAGAAGGTTTTATTAAATCAGCTGATATCCATCTTGTCTTGGGTGGATCGCTTACTGAGATTTCATATTTTTAACCGACTACACCACAGCCAAAAGGAAGGCTAATGATCTGAGCAGTATATGTGTAAGACCTTAACATCTGTCTCAGATGATTTATGCAGACTCAGCAACTGGTATTCATGCTGTAGGAGATGCAGCAGCAGGCAGTGCATTTCGTTCCAGCCGCCGACCAGTCAACACCTCGGCGTCTCACCTGAAGATGCCTCGCGGAGAGGCGAAACACGTGTCGTCGAGTGGGTTTGGGTATGCATGTTGCTCTAACAACCTAGTTCTCCCTGGATGTGTATAATTAGCGGGCGGGAGGGCGGTGCATATGCATCTCAGCAGTAGCGGAATTAAAACTAGATATTTTCATTGCATTTTATTGTTAGATTAATTAAGCTTGCCCAGCAGCTTTACCATCCTCTCAGCTGAGTACGCTATTAGCTGACTAATAGTGTCGGACCTATTGACCTTTTCTTTCTTCTGAAAGAAAGAAAAGGTCAATAAGTCTGAAACTGACTAAGCCGCTGGTCTCCTTACGATGTTTTCGAAGGAATGTTCGTACGCAACGCATTTGAAGCAACGCCTCGTTAATTTGTTCCGTAAAAATTTAAAGTTTAAAGTGGTTACAAGTTAATTACTTCCGGTGAAAATTATATACACTTTTGCAGTGCAAAGCGAAGTAAACGGTGTACTTTGTTTGGAGTAAATCGGTGGATTATTCTAAAAGTTATAGACAAAAACTTTTTAAAATACTCAACCAACTGCCACAAACCTGACCTACGACAACTCGCAGTGCGCTTTGTTCTATTGTTCTACGCGCTGAGTCATCGCTTACGGTAAGCCGACCAATCGCTTGCCTCTGCACATTCCACATACTAGCTGACCCGGACTTCGTATCAACGTGGAACTGTTTACTAATTTCAACCTTTACGGTAACTCCAAATTAGTCCAGCGGTTGTGGTAACCGACTGAGAAGCAACGGTTGCCGGATCGATCCTGAGCAAAAGCAATAACTTTTTGCTCCTTTTTTGGCCAAATAATATAATTTTGTACACCAGAGGAAGAAAATTGTAGCAGTTTTAAGAAATATGGCTAACTTCGATGTATGTGCTGGTTGTCTTGACGGGGTGAAGGATGCTTTGTTAATGCAGTGCTCACGTTGTGAGGCTAAGTATCACATCACCTGTGTAAATATTAGCCAAAAAGAATATGAATGCATGACCAGTGAGCTTAGATCACAGTGGATCTGTGTGTTGTGCCGCAGTAAGGAGCGCAAAGGGGGTGACAATTCAAACACACCAGTTCGTGCTACCCCATCTCCTCAACACGAATACGTTACCCAAAGATCCAAGGCTCGACTTACTACTTCCGCCACTGCTGCCGCCGCCGCCGCTGCCGCTGCCGCTGCCTCTGCTAATTGCTCATGCCTCCCAGCAAATACCATACGTGATATAATACGAGAGGAACTACAAAATACTTTTAAAAATCACATCAACCCTCAGCTTGCTGATGTTCGCCGTGCTATAGCATCTCTCGAAACTTCCCTTTCATTCTTCAACGAGGAATTAGACAAAATCAAAACTGCACACGCTGAGCATTCTACGATGTTGCAGAGTATCAGTAAGGAAAACCAACTTTTGCGAGTAGAAAATCGGTCACTCTCGAGTCGCGTGGCACAGATTGATCAGCTATCACGTGCATCTAATATCGAGATCCAGTGTGTTCCAGAGCACAATCAAGAAAACCTAATCAACACGATTCAGCAGTTGGGTAAAACCATAAAATGCCCAGTTACTGAGGCCAACATTCACTACTGTTCTAGATTGGCCAAGATGAACAACGCCAGTCCTCGTCCGCGCTCTATATTAGTGAAATTCAACAGCCCCCGCTTGCGGGACCAGTTCCTTGCAGCCACTAGCAAATTTAACAAAAATAACAAAGACGATAAATTGAATACAAGCCATCTGGGCATCGGCGGAGATAAGAAGAGAGCAGTATATGTCGTGGAGCACCTCACATCGGAAAATAAGTCACTTCATGCGGCAGCCCGCAGTAGAGCGAAGGAACTGAAATACAGATACGTCTGGGTGCGAGACGGTAGGATTTTCATGCGTAGGAATGACGAGTCTAACTACGTATATGTGAAAAGCATGGACATATTGACACAGTTATCATAATTGCGCTAAAGTTACTATACTATTACTTATGGTTATGCTTAAAGATCTTAGTATTTACTACCAAAACGTTAGAGGATTAAGAACTAAAACTGTTCAATTATTTAAAAGCATTGTTTGTTGTGATCATGACGTTGTGGTTTTTACGGAAACTTGGTTAAACAGTAGTGTTTCAAATAATGAAATATTTGACGATAGGTATATAGTTTATAGGCGTGACCGCGAAAGTAGTGGTTTTCATAGCAAAAAGGAAGGTGGTGGTGTGCTGATAGCTGTTTCCAAGCGCTTTCAGTCTTATCGTTTGCTGGGAAGTGAATCAGATTGTGAAGACGTCTGGGTGAAATTGGAAACGCGTGATTCCAATAACAAGTTGGCCTTTCTATATATTTGTGGCGTATATATACCTCCTCCTACCCAAAAACATATTCTGGAACGCTTTGTTGCCAATTCTAACCATGTTTTAGAAGGTCACAATGGTGAAACTGTGATCCTTGGAGATTTTAATTTGTCCAGCTTGTCTTGGGTAAAAACACAAAACAATGAACTTGTACCTGGAACCTCTAATAGTTTGATTCATAGTATGCTTACTGACTTTATGTCACTTAATAATTTGTCCCAATACAATTCAATCCTGAATAACAAAGGCAGAACATTAGACCTCATTCTAAGTTCCATGTCGGTATCCCAACTGGCAGTCTGCACATCTCCTATAACAAATATTGACCTTCAGCACCCACCCTTGACATTTTCTATTCAACTAAGCTGCCATAAAACTTTATCTCCCAAACGTGACTATAGATTTCATTTTTATAAGGCTGACTACGAAATGATCCTAAGCGATCTGAATGATGTAAACTGGGACGACGAATTTATAGGTTGCACTGCTGTGGATGATATGGTGTCTGTCTTTTATAGATTGCTAAAAACCATTATTACCAAGCATGTACCAAAATCTAGACCTCGCATCAACAATAAATATCCGATATGGTTTTCACATGCATTAATCAGATCGCTTAGAGATAAACATAATTTAAGGTTAAGATATCGTACCTATAAGAACCCACGTGATAAAATTGAATTTGAAATATATAGAGAGCGATGCGCCAGATTACTCGATTCAAATTACGCAAAATACTTAAATGGCTTAGAAGCATCATTTAAATCCAACCCTAAGCTGTTGTGGTCCTACATAAAGCATAAACGGGGCAATAATTGTAACATTCCTGCTCAGATGTCCTCTGCCACAGGAGTTGCAACCAATGGTCCTGAAATTGTGGCCTTTTCGCTAAACAGTTCTCTGCTGTCTACAATAGAGACACAATCTCGATACCTGTCGATTCCCATGCACCTACTGCTTGTAACTATCTGTCAAGCATATCTGTCACTACCAATCAAGTTTACAGAGTTTTAAAAAGACTTGACGCTTCAAAGGGTGCGGGCTCGGATGGTATACCATCAATATTTGCGGTTAATTGTGCCAGTGCATTAGCTGCACCTCTATCTATCATAATAAATAGGTCACTGAGCTCGGGTGTATTTCCAAAGGTTTGGAAAGAGGCCCTAGTTTTGCCTTTATTTAAAAATGGTGATGCTAGCAGCGTCAAAAACTATAGACCAATATCAATAATATCCGTATTTGCAAAAGTTTTTGAGATACTACTGTATCCCATTCTTTCATGGCATTTTAAGCAGATCATCGCACCTGAACAGCATGGCTTTATGAAAGCAAGATCTACTGCAACCAACTTAATGTGCTTTGTCGGGGACCTTGCTGAAGAAATGGATCAAGGTCAATCAATCGATGCAATTTACACTGACTTCAGCAAGGCCTTTGACAAAGTCAACCACGAATTACTTTTATATAAACTGTGTCTTTATGGAATAGATGGTGCTCTGCTAAATTGGTGTAGGTCTTATTTGTCTGATAGATGTTCTGTTGTTGTTATCGGTGGTCATAAATCCGAGCCCTTCATAACTCATTCCGGAGTCCCTCAGGGCTCAAATTTGGGTCCTTTATTGTTTAATGTTTTCATAAATGATGTTGGTAAGTGCTTCAAGTATTCCAAATTTTATATGTTTGCTGACGACTTAAAAATTTTCCGCAATGTTTCTTCTGAGCAGGATGTCATCTTACTTCAGAGGGACTTGAACAGTTTGGTGTCTTGGTGTTGGCAAAATGGTATGTACCTCAACAGTGACAAGTGTTACGTGATCCGTTTCACTAGAAAGAAAATACTGACAGCTAGATCATACTACATAGGACATGATTTACTAAAGGAAGTTCATCAAATTCGTGACCTGGGTGTCACATTGGACAGTAAACTGCGTTTCAATTTCCACATAGACCACATTGTAAAGAGTGGTTTTAAAACTTTGGGGTTCATCTTACGCAATACAAAGGAATTCAGAAATCCAGGTACTAAGATTACTCTTTACAATGCTTTGGTACGTAGCTCCCTAGAGTACTGTAGTGTTGTGTGGAACCCTCACTATGACATTTATAAGAAACGCTTAGAAAGCGTCCAGAAGAGGTTCCTTTGGCACTTATCATATGGGTTTAACTTGGCAAAAAAACTACCCAGCTATGAAAATCGGCTTTGTCACTTCCATATTGGTTCTCTATGTAACCGTAGGGCATTGCTAGACCAGACATTTCTATTTAAATTGGTTAACAATTTGATTGACGCCCCTTATCTTCTGTATAAAATAAATATAACTATTCCGAGGAGATTACCAAGGTACAAGACTTATACCCCATTTTCAATTAAAAAAGCTAATACAAATTTAGGTCAATTTTCACCTTTAAACCGAATCCTTAGGGACTACAACGTTATACACAACACTAGTGTGAATACCACTGGGCAGGACGATGATGGTAGTTTGTCAAAGCAGCTTGAAATTGATATATTTGCAAATTTCCTCCAATGTTTTAAGGTTGGTGTAGAAATACTGTATAGAAATAAAATATAATTTAATTTCTTTCTATTGTTTACGTTAATTTAATAAATAAAATTGTTCCATTAATAAATTTACAGACTTGAATTAGGATTATATATTTTTATTAAAATTTTATTATTTTTTGTTGTGATTGCATGATGTTTGCATTTATAATTAAGGTGACATTTGGTTTTAAATTGTAAGTAAAGATATGTATTTGATTTTGTTAATGTTCACTTTGTTAATGCAACTTATAAATAAATAAATAAATAAATAAATAAGTATACGTGTATGTTTGTAGGTATAAAAAAGAAGAAACAGGCGAGCAATATCAGGGCTCATAAAAGAAACGATTCGTTATATTTGTGTCGTCATCGCTCTGATTTAATCAGATTAAATTACTGCAAGCGACTGGGCTAAAAAGACCAGGAATATAAAAGGAGGGAACTGGGCGAGGCCTATGCCAAGAAGGCGACTATTACTATTCAATGAATTTACTGTAGGTACTATTTTATTTTATATAAGAGTTTAAAAAAAAACATAATGTTACAAAATGAAAAATTCAATCAAAATTTTCTCTCTGACGGGACTCGAGCCCGTAACGTTCACGCGAACACCTATAACGCAGGCTGCCTTTACCGTTCTGCTTCGGAGCAATTAATTTACACTTTAAATACAAAAATAGCTTATAATGTTACAACTTCACAGTTCAGTCTCGCTAAGAAATTTCATTCGGAAACGCAGTCTTAACACAATATATGTATGTTTGTATTAACGTATGTTCTACCGAAAATTTTTAAACTAATTACAGTTATATTATTACTAGGTGTACCTACCGGCGAACTTCGTATCGCACCTACTAAAACCATTACTTACTACTACCCTGTGACTACTAATTTACGCAACGAAAAGTAGCCTATGTCCGTCTTCATGGTCTAATCTACTGGTATACTAAAATTCATCCAAATCGGTTTTGCGGTTTTGACGTGAGAAGGGAACATTCATACTTACATTCTTACTTTTACTTTTATAGTAGGGTTAATAGTTATATTAAAATTTAGATAACTTACTAGTAGTGTGCCCATAGGACCACGCAACTTTGAAAATGTCTCAAAGTGAACATCTCAGAAAAACTTATTCCGTTTATTTCTGTTAGGTAAACTACATTGGAGTGGTAATTACAGTCGAAAGAGCAATTCCGCTAATAAGTTCCAGACCAGAGGTCCTAATAACAAACAGGCTAACGACAGTTACTTAAATTACTTTGAAAGAAACGTCTCCTCGCCCCAGAGGTCGCTGTGTTGCGATGACAGAAGTAACACTCATGATGTCAAACTATTTTTTAGCTTAAAAGAGGAGGTAAGCCGCGATAGACTTAACGCGGTCAGGATATTTCAAGGTACTCCAGCATTTGATTGTTGAATTCGGTATTTTTTTATATATAAACTCTCTTCCAAACGTAGGACGCCACTGCTGGACAAAGACCTAATTGATAACTAAGTACTGATCATAAGGGATTGTTGCCATTCTCACCACGCCTGGCGGGCGGGTTGGCGTGCGCAGTACAGGATGTTGATACATGGAAACGCTGCTGCCCATCTTCCGGAGGTATCTCTTCACAGATTCTTACTGCATCCACGGACAAGACAGGAGGGACAACATTCTACTGCCGGCACCCATATATATTAAAATGGTCCGACTACAAAGAAGGTTTTTTGGGGATGAAACCCAATAAAATTATCTACTTGTTTGTGAGTTTTGTTGTCTGTCATCGTCACTATTTTTATTGTAAACCTTATTGTCCCTCCTCCATTTTCCCTGTCTCCTCCCTAGTGAGGCAAAAAAGAACATGCTACGCCTGTAGAACTTGCTACGGCGTAATACTGTATCTCTACTGTCTGCTACGCCGTAGCAGAGCTCTGTTTAACTTTGCGCAGAAGTTTATAAACAACTTGCTACGGCGGCGCAAAGCGGTTTCTACGTCAGTAGAAAGAAATTGTATTAGGAGCACGTTAATTCTTATCCAAAAACCGAACAAGTGCGAGCTGGACTCGCCCACCAAGGGTTCCGTAGGTATGTAGGAACATAATAATATTTATTAATTAGCTGATCTGATTTAATGAATAATTTAAAAATGCACCTAAAGATTCGGTCACCCATCCAATTTAACCGCGCGTAGGGTTCTTAACATCGATGATTGATTTTGTACTTTTTTTAACGACTTCTTCATGCAAAATATCAGATTACCTAGAGGACAAAACCACTTGGGACGGAATCTGCTCCAACTCCGTCAAACGTAACATAAGACAAAATAAAATTGTTAAATGATGACTATAACGACCGAGTTAGGTTCTTCTGTTCACTTCTTTTCCTAACTCGCGTGTCATCTGAAGTGAACAGATTCAATTATGTGCTTTATTCTATTTATTTGTGTTGTTTTATTTTGTAATTTGTGACGCGTCAATAAGGTCCATGCGGCCGCACTGAATAAAGTATTTTTTGATTCTTGATTCTTGATTCTTGAAAAACTAGCGTTCGTATCGAGCTAAAGTTTTGCAAACGTATAGATGTTGATATGACAGTGGGGGAACAGTGGATCCGGTTGGCACAAGACCGCCAGGAGTGGCGTATAAGAGAAGAGGCCTTTACTCAGCAGTGGATGTTACCGGCTGATTAGATAGATATAATATGTAGACTAGGATTAACACATAGGCTACTTTTTATTCGGGTACAACGCATGCGAAGCGGCGGGCACAAGCTAGTTTTTTTATATTTCATAGCAAATGTATAGTTTTTGGATTTTTTTGTATCTACAGTATAGACGACATACCTTGCCAAATTTGATTATATGGTTTTAATTTCAACTCGATACCTCTACACGTTCTCAAGATAAAGGGTCTTGGCAGACCGACAGACGACGGACAGTTGGACAACCAAGTGATCCTGTAAGGGTTCCGTTTGATTTCCTTATGCGTTTTTTTGTTGTTAAATAAATGTCTATCTATCTGTTCCTTCAGTCTTCTGGTTTCTATAGTACAATCTTAGCTAAGTTTGTTATTACGGTGCTATCAAATTCTATTATTATTAAAATATTTAATGCACCTCACAGCACTCTGCATTTACAAAGTGCCCATGAGATGCCGGCAGTAGAATATTACATCTCCTTTCTTGCCCGTATATTCAGTACACCTCCGGAAGATGGGCAGCAGCGTCTTTCAGTGTATCAACATCCCGCGCTGCGCTCGCAAACCCGCCTGCCAAGCGTGTTATCTCAACACCCCCACTCGTACCTGGCGATCCAAGAGGGAGGCCTTTGTCCAGGACGTCCTACGACTAGATGATGATGATGATATGCAAAGTGATGCTACTGAAACTCCACACTGCTCTGTTCGAGAGGTCACAATTGAATGCTGTAAGGTTAATGAAGACGGATGAACAAAGTTGCCTGAGCCAATCGGAAGGGAGACAGTTAATTTGCTGACATTATTGGACAACTTGACTTTTAGTTCAACCGAAAATAAACTTGGAAATAATGGACGCAGCTTATTTTAAACGCTTTTAACTACTCTTTACTAGACAGTAGCTTTTGGCTATCTTGGAGGAGGCCTTCACCCGTAGCATTTATGTTAAGAACTTAAAGACACATTTACGAAACGCGTCAAAATATTAGGAAAATAGGACTAGTTCCGGTTCATTTTCTGGTTTATCCGCCGAAGTTTGACATATTTTAAGCTTACCAAAATAAACCAGTGTCTATGGAATATGGGTATTTTCCTTCACCGATAAAACATTTTTTTATCTGTTCAAGCTATATTTTATATATGTATATATATAGTTTTTGTCATGTGCATTATGTCCGTTCACTGCAAAAGGATCCAACGGAAGACCAGCGCTGGTTGTCTCAACCAGCATTATGCTGAGTTGGTTATCCTTTTTTGCTACAACCTTTATTGTATTTGTAGTGTAGCAACCGATGTTGATACACGGATAGACGCTGCTGCTTATTTTCCGGAATTATCCCTCAGCAGATTCATAATATTTCTACGGGTAGAGGCACGAGAAAAACCAACATTCTATTACTGCCGGTACCAGATTTTTAAATTACCTGGTATATTCTTTCTTTAAAAAAATAAACACGAAATAAATTTATTTAAATAACTATTACGGCTAAGAACATGATACTATATGTAAACCAAACAATGTAGATAACATCGATTCTGTTTTACACAAACTCTAAACTTATTATAAATTAGAGATTCGACGTTTCTAAATTTAAAGCTGTTAGCGTAAAATTGGGTATAATTGTTCCGTTATAATTTTAGAACGGCACTAACCGAATAGTTTCATGACATTTTAGTCAGTTTTACGTCAATTGAATAAGCTTTAGCTAGTTAGTGCAACAATAGAATCGCCATTAATGTGTATTTATAACTTCAACCCAAATGTGTGGCAAGATGCTGTAACTGTCGTCACAAAATAAATCTTCTATGGTTTTAGGTGTCGTATAAATAAGGTATGAATAAGTTTTGACAAATAAAACAACACAATATTAACCCTAATGAATTAGTCGTGTTTATTGTTTATTGTTCAAAAATAAATGTAATATAATAGATACCTAATCTAAATCATTACATCCATCATATCTAAAAACATTAAAATTCAGGTTAGAGTTGCATATTGCACGACAAAGGAACATATTGATAACTATAAAAACACTTTCAAAATTAATGCAATAACAGCATACTCGTGTGCCTGAACTAGGTAATCCTGTTTTTCAGGCGAAACGAGGTCACGAGCAAAAATTAATCACATGAGTACCTATTACAGCTCTGTTAAGCTAGTCTCAAAATAAATAACAAAATACAGTGTCAAATAAAACTCATATTGCATTGAAGCAGAATCTTGCAACATAAAACCTAGTTCGTTACAGAATAAAATGTTAAACCTACTTTAATACAGCAAATAAATTTCATTAATTTCATTAAATATTCAAAGCCTGAATCAAACAAGCCTATTCGCCGAACAATACAGACAGAATGATAGACAGATACGGCGCTTTAATAGGGAGAAAAGCCTTTACACTGGAAAACTTAGTTTTTCGACGATTATAACTGGTGCAATCCAGTCGAAACTCCAGGTAAAAAAGAGGAATCTTGCCCCTCCTCTCTTGCTTGTGGATGCAGTAAAATTCTGCCAAGGGATACCATCATCCCGTACTGCGCTCGCGAACCCGCCTGCAAAGCGTAGCGAGTATGGCAAAAACCCTCCTCCATGATCGGTCAGGCGTGGTGAGTTTTACAACAACCCCCTCATGATCTTGAAAACCCATGAGGGATGCATATGCCCAGCAGTGGACGTCTTATGCCTAAGATGATGATAAGCTGAATCGAAACTAGGTAAAAATGAGGATAATTGGCAAGAAATACCCGATTAATTATGTATCTAAAATATAACTTTTGATACTATCATGGTTTTTAACATTATAGGTATATGCATGGTGCGGACGCCGAGCAATGGGTAGCTCGCCGTCCGGCTGTCCGGTAATTGACCAGACCAAGCCCAGTCGTCAACAGCGCGTAGTGTTCCACGCGCTCCTCAAAGAGATGCTACAAACCGTAGGGGCCCACAGGGCCGATGCCCGCAAGCTAGGACCGCGGGGAATTTCTGAAAAGGAAACCCGTAGTCCTAGAACGCAAGGGGCAACTGAAGGACACAGGTGTGGTTTTAGTCAGTAAAAGAGTCTGACACGCCCTCCCGCTCTACCCAGAGCGGGAGGAGTCATTAGATGATTTCCACACCTAAAAAAAAAAAAAAAAAAAAAAAAATGGTAATCAAGCTGGTTCAGGAAGCCATTGAGATTACCAAGCACAGGAACTTCAACCGAGAAGATGGCATTCAATTATCTGGAGCCTGGAATCCTGTTGTGAAGAAATGTAGCAACCGAAAAAGTGCAGAATTAGCCCCGCGTAGTGATCCGTTAGTGTTGTGTGCCGTGATGGAGTTGTGTTCGAAAGTGAAACCGATAGTAGGCCATCATTCGCAGTCAGAGACTTAGAAAGAGGGTAGATCGTTTTGTCTGTCAATGACTACCCACTCGCAAAAAAAAAACAACAACAAATAATGTCTTAAGTTTCTCCGTGATCATGACGTGAAACTGCGTCGAAATATTGGGAAACTCAGGAAACTCACTACTTTTATGTATAAGACTCAAATCTATATACATAAAATTAAAAATCCTGACTGACTGACTGACTGATATTTCAACGCACAGCCTAAACCACTGGATCTAAAGACTTGAAGTTTGGCACACATATACCTTGAGTATCCTAGAGGTGCACTAAGAAGGGATTTTTCGAAATTCCCACGGGATAGGGAATCAATGGGATTTATATTTTCGAATCAAAGTGGCTCTGCGTGAAAAAGGGGATTTTACGATTTATGACTTCCTCGCGGTCGCGGGCAAAAGCTAGTCATGGTATATATCCCATAAATATTGTATATAATATCTAAAAATACTAAGCAAGAAAATGAAACTTAATTGGAACTTGCGTGGGCTCATAATGCTATACAGAATTTGATAAAGTATACAATAAGGACACAAGACGTTTCTAAATTTAGAACCTGTCAATCTGAAATTAAATGAAATTTCTCCGACATAATTCACCAACCGAATAACTATAATGGAATTTTAAGCGATTTTACGTTTTTGTAGTTGTAGGAAATACTTTACTTAATCGCTAAAAAAAAAAGCTATACTACTTTTATCTTGCTGAGACAGAGACCTTTTTGTGACTCAAGCATGTCACCTACTTTTCTTATTTTTGTTACAAAATGTTCATTTGTATGTGTATGCTTGTTTTACAAATAAATAAATTATCTTATCTTATCTTATCTAATAATGTTAGGTGAGTACTAAGACTTACCATGTTTATAATAAAATAAAAAATACGTTTATTTCAGGCAAAACACATCTATATTAAAATAAAATGTAGATAATAATGGTATCGATTCTGTTTTACACAAATTCTAAGCTTATTATAATTAGAGATACGACGATCCTATATTTTAAGCTGTCAGCGTAAAATTGGGTATACTTGTTTTGTTTTAATTTTAGAACGGCACTTACCGAATAGTTTAATGACATTTTAGTCAGTTTCACGACAATTGAATAAGCTTTAGCTAGTTCCACTCGCGCCGAACGTTACGAAGCTCGCGCGGCACGCGCCGCTGCCAGCGCCAGTGTCGTGTCGGCCCCACGCGCGGACGGGCATCCAATCCCATGATGATGATTTTCTTGAAAAATCGAAACGTGTCGGAATAATCTTCGTTACAATACTACGTGAGTAATTCCCGTTTTTACAAAATGAAGCTTTAGCTAGTTAGTGCAACAATAGAATCGCCATTAATGTGTAGGTATTTATAACTTCAACCCAAATGTGTGGCAAGACGCTGTAACTGTCGACACTAAACAAATATAATCTCGTATAGTCTCGGTGTCGTATAATTAATAATAAGTTTTGATAAATAAAACAATACAATACAATAAGTAGATCTAATAAGCTTTAGTCAGTTTCCATAAAATACAATACCTACAGTATAGTACGTAAATTTAATATATAGTTAGTTTAAGGTTAAACAAAATCGACACCAAGAAACCACTAGAAGATTTTTTGCGTTAACTAAAGAAACACATTTAGATATGCAAACAAGAGATAATCAAAACCAAAAGTATAATAAATTGTTTTCGGTATTTACTCATATGGTTACGCAAGAGTTTTTGAAACATACACTCGTAAATCTGTTTCAAACACGCATGGATTCTATTTTTGAAATAGTTTTTTTTTTACAGATAGTTTCTTTGATATAGCTTTATTCAGTCTCTAACTAAATAGAAATGTAATTAAATAATTCCTTGTTCCATATCCGTATCTGTAACAACAATTCCCAATTGTTGTATAAATGCATAGAACAGTCCTCGGGTTCAATTCTCCAATTCCCCGGTTAAGTAGGTTATACAATAAGCTAGAGGATCTTGATATAAATGTTTATCCAATTCGTAAAATAAGGGATTTTGTATCACAAAATTGATTCACGTCAAATAGTTTGTATCTGCTTATGTTCTCAGTAAAGTTTAGGTTAGGATCGTATAATTCTACTTATAATCATTATGAATAGTTTATTAAATGCTATTTATTACTATTATGTTACCTAAATTTATATGTTAGATTGTTAAGCAAGCTGTGTTCGCCTGTAATTGGTTTCGCAAGTAGCCTAAGACATTTTTAGAATGTTAAGTTTTAGTTGTAATCTTGTGATACTGTTGGCAGACCTACTAAATAAATAAATAAATAAATGCCAATAGTCAAATCACTGCAATTACTACTGCACTTTGATAACCAACTCAAATTTTAACAAGTTGTGAAGCAGCACAATAGGGTAGGGCAAGCAAATACTTTTATCGAAATCGGTAGTCTTTAAACTAAGAAAAGAACAAACGCAAAATTAATAATTGATATTTTTAAAGACAAAAAAATCACGGATACTCTTCGATCATAACTTCCTCAACCACAAATCAGAAAACCACGAAAGTCTGTCATCAACACGTTTTGTGCAAAAACATCCAGCCACCTCAAATATGGCAGTTAGGGAAGTTTGATTGGCTAAGTTCCAGGTTTTACTGTCGTTTTCTTTCAGGGCTATACAAACGGAGAAGCGGTCGATGAAATTGGGGTATATAAAACTAGAGTCTATGGTAGTTTAGTTTGTTTCGAATATCAACCTACACCATAGTCATCAAGCACTTACCCAATAAAGAGGAATGTTATTTATTTAAACAACATTTGCCAAATTGTTGTTTAAATGTCAATAGCAAAATCACTGCAGTGACTACTGCGTTTTGATAGGCAAACTCAAATTTAACAAGTTTTCAGGCAGCACACTAGAGTTGAGCAAGCAAATACTTTAATCAATATCGGTAGTCTTTAAACTAAGAAAAGAACCAACGCGAAATTATTATTTGATATTTTTAAAAGCAAACAAACCACGGATACTCTTCGATCACAACTTCCTCGAACACAAATCAGAACCAACACGGTTTGTGCAAAAACATCCAGCCACCTCAAATATTTCAGTTAGGGATGCTTGATTGACTTAGTTCCAGGTTTTGTTGTCGTTTTTTTAGGGCTATACAAACGGAACAGCAGTCGATGGAATTGGGGTAAGGATATTTGAAACTAGATTCTAATAGGAGTTTAGTTTGTTATAAATTTCAACCTACACCATAGTCATCAAGCTCTTACCCAAAAAAATGGGAAATGTCATTTATTTAAACAACAATTCCGCCAAATCACAGCAGTGACCGCACTTTGAGTGGCCAACTGAGTGTCAGCATACTAGAGTTGGGCAAGCAAATATTTTTATCGATACTTATTGGTGGTCAAATTTAAATTAAACTATGATAACAAAATTATTACATAACGTCAACGATTATGAATTTAAAAAAAGCAAACAATTCAAGTATGTATGTACGTATCTTTTACAACAAATGCCTGAAAGAGATTGTTTTCAGCGATAAGGCCTGAATTGCATAAAGTTGTCTAATTGTGTTTCTGTTTGTTGTTATTACCTCGGTATATTTTTTGTTACATGTGGTGATCAATAAGAATAAATAAGATAATACTTTACCACTAAAAGGAATTGCGAGAATACATAAGGCATATATATTATTGCTATGAGCAATCTCTTTCAGGCAACCATGGGATGGGACAGGATATTTATACAAAAGAGTCCAAAGACAAAACACCTTAAATTTACGCGGGAAACATCTTGTTTATATAAAAACCTTTTAACACTGCAGAGAACCGCATGTTTACCATTTAAGAAAGTTGTTAAATAAAACAAAGGCCTCTAATGTCTCCAGAGAGTACGAAAGATTCAGACATCTAAAAGGCACCTCAGCCATCATTAATTAGAAGAGATTCATTGCCAGGTGGTAACAAAAGGACAATGCATAAAATTACCCGACTTTTCCCCGTAAAGTTGTGTTTTAATTAATTAACTTCAGAACTTTGTTTTAATTGCGGAATTGTGATGCATTCGTGTTTCGTGTGATTTCAAATGATTCATTTAACTTATCACAAAATCTAGATGTTCATCAAAAGTTTTCAGGAACGTTGTAAATTATATCTTTTGTATTTTAAAATTGTGAAGTTTCTTTGTCTGAGATTTTTAAGTCGATATCTTCATCATCATCTCAACAGTAGGTACTGGCTGCCCACGGCCACTGGTGGACATAGGCCTCCCTCATATGTTCATACACAGAAAGACGCTGCTGCCCTTCATCGTGAGCTATCCCTTAGCAGATACACAGAACACTCTACTTCCGGCACCCCAGGGTAATTAAGTCGATAATTGGACGACAAAGTAAAATTTCAAGGAAGTTTAAGCATATCGATATTTGTCGACCTCAGTGGCGCAGTTGCTTTAACAGTCGGCTGAGGCGACTGGGTTCGATTCTGGATTCAAATGTTTGTATATTTCTGCAGACATTTGTCCCGTATCTGGGTGTTTCTTATGTAACGAAATCTAAATAAGTCTATGGATGTTGGTCTATTACCACCCGCAGCTCGTACAAATCTTCTTGCCATAGATACGGGAAAGCAACTCTGTCTCAGGGCGACGGGCGCAATGTAATTAAGCGTCGATCACGTGTTTTTAGAACATGATTACTGCGGTATTGCAATTTTAATAGGTAGAGGTGCCCGTGGGGTGCCGGCAGTAGAATGTTACCCCTCCTCTCCTACCCGTGGATGCAGTAAGAGCCTGCTAAGGGACACCTCGGGAAGATGGGCAGCAGCGTCTTTTCGTATATCAACATCCCGTACTGCGCTCACCAACCCGCCTGCCAAGCGTGGTGAGTATGGCAACTACCCCTCATGGAGATCCATGAGGGAGGCCTGTGTTCATCAGTGGACGTTTTATGGCTGAAATGATGAAAACAAAACGATGTACAACAAAGGAACCCTTAAAATTTTGCTTAGTCTGTCTGTCTGTCTGTCTGCGGCTTTACGAAGAGACTTTTAAGTCTAAAAAGCTGTAATTATGCGTAGAATTATAAAATATAAAGAGTACAAAAATTTCTGAAAAATAATTAATCTGGGGTACCTTCTATTCATGTAAGATGGGGATGAACTTATTTTCTCTTGATTTTTCCATCGTGTGGAGTATTGTTGAATAGGTATTTTAAAACCATTTATGGCATGCACAGATAATTTTTCGATTATGGGTTCCGTTAGCGAAATAATAGCTTTAAATATTTTTTACAAGACTCTAGAGATCTTTAAGTCTAGACGGGAGTAAGGTGGCTATTTTGTTAGATGTTGGTCAGGTACACTTTATAAATCAACTATAATCGATGCAAAAGGCATCTATTATATATGATTTATAAAGCGTCAGCAACTGGTAATCATGCTGTACGGGACGCAGTGCCTGGGACTTTGTTAGATGGATAATCCTGTTATTCAACATCTTAAACAACTCAAATTACATAAGACTAAGTTTGCTTTAAAGCTTAGTAATTACACAACAAACTAATTCTAAATTTGAATTAAGTGTTAAAACAGATAAATTAGACTGAAACAGCGGGTAATCAGTTAAACACAAGCGTCGCAGTAAATCCATTAGACTCGAGAGATTTCAACTTCGCGTCTGGACGGGAGTTAGGTTACTCATTTATTGGATGTGGTTTATTTAAATGCGTCGTTTCTTAACCTATTGTAGTTGCGGTGGAGAGGTTTCGAAAGTGTTAACACTTATATGGTTATGTAAATCAGGGTTACGTAGAAGAACTCGTGTCACCGACATAGCCAAACGGATACACAGCACACACAGTACACAGCACATTGAAGTGGCAATGGGCAGACCATGCAGCTCGAAGAACAGATGGCCGATGGGGCCGCAAAGTTCTCGAGTGGAAGTCACGGACCGGTAAGCGCAGCATAGGACGTCCACCTACAAGATGAGCGGATGACTTGGTGAAGACCGCAGGTCGACGGTGGATGCAGGCCGCTTCCAACCGCAATACCTGGAAATCCATGAGGGAGACCTATGTATGTCCAGCAGTGGGCGTCCTACGACTGAAATGATGTTGATGTAGATGAAGGGTTAACTAAAAATTATAAATCCATCAAACTATCAGTCCACCATTCCGATGGGTTAACGATGTTCAGAAGACCGTGAGTTGCACCTGGCTAAGAGTAGCTTGCAAGCACAAAGGTGAAAATTAAATATAAGCAAAGGGAGGCCTATGCCCAGCAGTGGATCTTTAAAGGCTGATGATGAAACTTTAAGGTCCAACTAGTCGCGGAGGCAAAGTCGTCAGTGAGCGCGGCCTAAATGTATGCTATCTCACCTGACAGTGTGTTTACCCGAACGCTAGAATGAAACGCAGAATGATCCATTCCTAAACTGACCGCGCAAAAATATGTGAATAGACTTTTAGCACAAGGGTTATTATAGAAAAACTTGAGTTTAATCTTTTCAAAATAACATTTATTTCAACTTTTGAATAATTAAACTATGTCGGAACGGCGTTTATTTTTGAGTTTTCTTTCTCCTTGTATTATTTTGTTTCGTCCAAAGTTGGACTAAAATCAGTGTTGAAATACGAAAGTTTAGAAGCTTGTATTTTTGAAATATATACTTTTTTTACGGTTTTGGGTGTATACAAACATAGATTATGACGAGATAAAATGATATTATCCTTAGTGTTGGATGGTTAACGTCAAACACTGGAGTAATTATCCTTCCACGTTTGTATGGAAAGATGAGCGACACGTTCATCCTTAAGTATTAAAGTACTTTTAGTATTTTTTTATACTATAATTATAAAAACCTGTATAACATATCACTAGTGCCTTACTACGCGGGTTAAGAACTATGCGCATTATAGCACATCCAAGCCATTTTGATTCCATTTCTTACATCAGTGACAAATACCTAGAGTTTGGTATTGAAGGATTCAACCGCGCACAAACCTACCTCCGTCTTCGAGAAACTCAGAATCTACAATTTACTTTTTAGGGTTCTAATCATCATCATTTTAGCCGTAAAACGTCCACTACTGAACACAGGCCAACTCATGGGTCTTCATGAGGGGCAGTTGCCATACTCACCACGCTTGGCTGGCGGGTTGGCAATTTTGTAGGATGGAGTTGTAGGATGTATGGAGATCCAATGAGGGAGGCCTGTTCAGTAGTGGCCTTTCACGGCTAGAATGATGATGTTGATTGCCAGAACTTCGGGCGATAGGTTCTCGCATTCCTGGCCAATATTCTTCTTAAAAGGGCTTCAAGAGTCTTAAGCTTGTTGACGTAAACCCGCGTCTTCAATAAACCACAGAAAAAGAAGTCTGGAACAGTTAAATCAGGTGATCTGTCCGGCCAGTGCAAATCACCAAAACGAGAGATTAAGCGACCCGGAAATGCTTCATTCTGGATATTGGTTGCGGCTCGAGCAGTGTGCGCCGTTGCACCGTCCTATTGGAACCACATGTTCTCCAGTCAAAATCAAATCAATTGACGAAGAAAAAATCGGTAATCATGGCTCTGTAGCGCGCGCCGATATTCCGGGCTCCTCTGCGACATCTTGGGCAACAGCAGCGATATTCTCAGCAAAACGGCTGCTCCAGGGCCAGCCAGCCTTGGTAACATCTCATGTTGTCCCAGTCTCTTCAAGGCGAGTGGCCAAACGCCGCAGTGTTTGTCCTGTTGGGCGGCCAGGAAATCTGCGATGAAATTCACGCTGCGCCAACACAACCGACGAATTGTTGCGCAAAAATATGGAAACCATTATTCCGCGCAGTTCTTGCGGAATAAACCGATTCTTGCAGAGTGAAACTATTTGTATTCTGCATTTGTTTACTTCACAAATGTCAAAACCGAATTGACATTATTTGGCGCCATTTGCAAAAGTCGTTTTCCAATAGGGTGATTACTTTTGCCCCACCCTGTATATTACGTTTTTAATTAGTAACTATATTTTAATTATCACCTTAAAATGTAAACTAACTAAATCTTAAACATTGCTATAGTTCCTACATATTTCTTGTAATTAAAAAAATGCAAACGCGACAAGAGACACCAATAGCTGATAACCTATAAGTGCATTATTACATAATATTGTATTTGTTTTTCCACGATTAAAAAAAAGAAATGGTCTAAATTTGCCAACCCAGATCTGCCGCCCTAGGCTCCATACCACTCAGCCTATTGTTAAATCCAGCACTGATTACAAACCGATCGTGATGGATCGACTGGTAAAAAGGCTATCGAGATGTTAGTAGACTTTAAGAATGATGTGACAACTTCGGAGTAGACACTGAGAAGTGAGATGAGACAAAGTATCACGCATAATCACGATTTACGAGAATTGTCCCCCTGGACTGTTGCAATCTAATCGAAACGTCGTCGGGAAATAATGGTAACTTACGTGATAAATACCCGCAGGCTGGTTACGCATCTCGCGACAGCTTTGCAACAGCCGTTAATTTCGCGATCATCGATGTCAAAGATCTGTTTTATATTAGATCATCATTTCATTTCAGCCGTAATACGTCCACTACTGAACACAGGCCTCCCTCATGGGGATTGTGCAATACTCACCACGCTTATCAAAAAGACGCTGCTGCCCATCTTCGGAAGGTATCCCTTAGCACGCTCTTACTGCATCCACGGTCATGAGAGAAGGAGCCTCATCATACTGCTGGCACCCCATGGCAAGTTATACTAGATAACAGCCAGGAATTGACGTTTGACAGCGAAAATAGCGAGATTTACGCCTGTTGCAAACCTGTCGCGAGATACGTAATCAGCCTGCCAGTTACGTGTGTCTAAACGTCTTTAATATTTCCTTTGACTTTTTGTTATTAAACTATTTTTCATAATATGTTATAATAATCATGTTAGAATGAGGCCCATTCTATAATAATTTCTATATAAATATTATAACATTGTCCAATGATTTCAATAGCCGAAGCTTGTTAACGACTGACCGCAGAACACGGAACAACCCCTAACTTCCACCCCAAAATATTGTTTATTACGACCACTAAACTATAACGTACAACTCGAGTTTAGGGGTTTCGAAGAAACAATACTCACTTAGAAATTACGAATAGTTTTCGCATTTTGCTAATAGGGGTGGTTTTTTCAAAGGGAAGAACCGCGGCAGGTTTGCATCAGACGTATATCTCGCGATCAACGCTGCAACAGGCGTAAATCTCGCGATAATCGCTGTCCATGGTCAACTTTGTAGTATATAAAAGCAAAAAAAAATAGACGTTAAATCATAGAAGGTTAAATTAACGTTAGAAGATTCCGTTACAGCTTACTCATAGATACAGGTGAAGCTATTGAAAACGTGTTAAAAAGTATTTGCTAATAAGGCAGTAGAAGGTTACCCCTCCTCTCATACCCGTGGATGCAGTAAGCACCTGCTAAGGGCTACCTCCGGCAGATGGGCAGCAGCGCCTTTCCGTGTATCAGTATCCCGTACTGCGCTCGCCAATCCGCCTGGCAAGCGTGGTGAGTATGGCAACTACCCCGCATTGAAATCCATGAGGGAGGCCTGTGTTCAGTGGTGGATGTTTTACGGCTGAATTAGATAGATATACAACTCTTTATTCATCACCACAAAAGTACTTATAATAAAAACATAAAATGAAATAATGATGATGATGGATAACTTATCGTTAGACTGACGCACATTAAGGCCCATTATATTCTGTTTTGTACAAAGAAGGTGCTTAATTTGATCGTTAAACTAGACAAAAGGCTGGATGCTCTTTTCAATTATTCTATCGCTAAGCTGTCTCGTTCCTGTAGAAGTAACTGAACATAGTATTGGCCGACTAAAGATACAATGATCTTTAATTTCTTAACAACTGGAGATTGAGGCCACTAAATTCCAAAGTAGCCAGTTTTCGATTCAATTCAAATATCCTTTGTTTTGATCGGAAAAAAATATAATATATAAGTTTACGTGTATTAAAAATATACGTTTATTAAACTATAATTGTTATATATTATTTTTAGTTAATTGAACGTTTTTAAATATATAATGGTTTAAAACACGATATTTTTCACTTTACCTGATAATAATAAATTATGAAGGAAGGATAGTTTTTATTTATTTTTGTTGTTGTACTTCAAGGGTATCATCAATGTTATACTCTTAAAAATACATCTCAGAAAATAGGCAACGAGGTTTAGAGGTATACTCAATGGTTAGTTTTTCTAAAACCTAAATAAAAAAATATTAAACAATTTTTTTAAGGAATTTACGTAGGTCGTGCCAGAGCGCACTCGTTCAGAAACCCGCCGCTGGAATAACCTGGCCTTTAACAATAATTGTTTTTGAAAATAAAAAACGAAAATAAAAAAGGAACGATTGTAACAATATTATCCAATCAGCATTTACACTAACAAGTAACCACATTTATTTATTTAATAAATTATTCTGTTTCACTTTCAAAATTAACGTGAGACATACTATTCATTTTGTAAAAACGGGAATTACTCACGTAGTACTGTAACGTCGAAGATTATTCCGACATGTTTCGATTTTTCAAGAAAATGATCATCATGGGATTGAATGCCCGTCCGCGCGTGGGGCCGACACGACACTGGCACAGTGTCGTGTCGGCCCCACAATCTTCGACGTTACAAATACTACGTGAGTAATTCCCGTTTTTACAAAATGAATATTCTGTTTTAATTATATTTTACGTGGGATTGGTACACCACAGTTGTCTTTCAAAAGAAGTACGCGAAAATAAGAACTCTTTGCGCACGCCTACCCACTTGCCAAGCGTAGCGAGTATGGCAACAAATCTTTAATGGTCTGCTGACGTTGCATAAATTATCAATAATTGATATACATTTATTTATCTTAGTACTAGATTATATTTATGGGATATTACGGATTGTAGAAATTTTATGATTATGATAACAACCTCATGCCGTAGGGTGCCATCCTCTCCTGCCCATGGATGCAGTAAGGTAAAAAGTAAGGCTGCTAAGGGATACCTTTGGAAGATGGGCAGCAGCGTCTTTCCCTGTATCAATATCTCATACTGCTCTCACCAACCGGCCTGCCAAGCGTGGTGAGTATGGCAACTACCCGTCATGGAGATCCATGAGGGGAGGCCTGTGTTCAGTAGTGGACGTTTTACGGTTGAAATAATGATGATGAATGATAACAACTTTACTGCTGTGTCCAATCCACCATGTTAGATTTGCACGTATGTACGTTAACATGGCACGTAACAATAATTACGTACACAACAGTTGTTAAGCTATTTCTGTCCACATAAATAATTCTACATGCAGACTAACAATCGATTCAAAAGACCCCTTCTAAGTAATGGCTATCATTTGCGTGTTCTTTACGAATAAATAATGAGGTTATAGAATTTATGTTATCATCGTATAAGAAAAGGAAATGGTACAATTTTTTTTAATAATGCATGACTTTGCCTCATGTTGGACGAAATTTGGGCTAAGATAACCACTGAGTGAGTCCCACATACAGTATAGCGGCAGCGCTGTCGGCCCAGGCGCAGATGAGGGGACGAACTGGACGTTTCCAGTGCTCACCGGTCGACTAACGTCTTAGACCGGAAAGTGTGGAAAGAGGGAAGGGAGGCCTTTGCCCAGCGGTGGAATCCAACGGGCTGATTAGATTAGAGAGATTGGATGACACATCACATTGCACCATCGAGGGTTGTCCAGCGATCAATAAACAATAGAAAATAGCCTGGCAGCTAGGGTCAGCACGACATGTTTTCCACTTTCAGATGTAAGCTCACCACTCAATTGTTTCTCTCTTATTTCTATTGTGTGTAGTATTCAGCATTATTTATTTATTCAAGGAAAGTTCTTAAAGAACTTCGACCTTCAATAATATGCTTTCGAGAAACCGCCTAGCAAACATCGCTCTTGGAAATCTATTAGCATGTTCTGACTTTATTGTTGGTCGTTTCACAGCCAACATACAATTAATGGTATCAGTACGCACAATCAGTCACAGAATGGTCAAAACTTGCGGCTATTACTATGGTCAATCATTTGTGGCCATAGCAAACAGAATTATTACAGACCTTTTAAAACGGTGAAGGAACATACATACATCGTGAGGAAACCCGCGGCTTAGTTAGCTTCAGACGTTCTTTCCTATGACTAATAGTTGATTAAGGTGAGAGAATGGTAAGGTGCTGGGCAAGCCTAACCCATCTGAGAATGTCCCAGGCATTGCAGCGTCCCGTACAGTATGATTACCAGTTGCTGACACTGTATAAATCATCTATAATGCAAAGTCCTTACTTTAAAACTACGAGTAATAACAGGAGAGTGGAGTAAAGAGAAATCAAGTTATGGTCGTCAAGTTTTGGTAAGTTCATGAAAGTGATTTTTGTATTTTACTAGGTACTTAGGTCGCGGTAACTATTTTATAACTTTGTCAAACGTAGCGCGCAGTACTCTTGCAGTAAGGCTCGTGATGTCACTTCAATCCGATATAATGGAATAGACAAAAACCTTAGGCCACCACGCCGCCTAATAATACCAGCGTTTTAGTGGCGGAGAAGGCGAGGCTGGTCGGATATTTATTCACCAATCAAGATACATACATCGGAAGTAACAATTGTTGATTAGAACTTATTATATACGAAGGTGGATATAAATAATTGTACCGTTATTAATAGTAATAATTCAATACTCGATTATTACAACAGTTATACACATTGTTTGGCAATTCCTACTCAATTCGTGGTAAACTTAAAAACAATGTAGTAAACAATGCCTACAACGTGTCTGTAACATAATTTTCCAAACAGTATACCTTTAACTTTACCTAATAACTTTATTATTAAAATAGTGATTATACAAATGGTTATAGGTAATAAACTGTAACATAAAGTATTAAATAAATAATAAATATAACACAACATTCGTAAGTAAACTGCAAAAAGCTAAATCCGCTTGCAAACGTCCATCGCCATTAGAATTCCCTAAACCGAAATACTCGGCACTTGAGCGGTATAAATTAATTTCAGGCAGACTATGACGGACGGCTGGACAGCTACGCCGTGAAAACAAACAGAGATGCATCTTAGGTAGTTTGCTTTTTTGAATGAAGAAAAAACGAAACAAAGTACTTTTAATCGACAAATCTCTGCGGCGCAGCGGGCGAAGGTCTGCCTGCGACGCAGGTGGTTGCGGTTTCGATTCCCGCCTCGGGACAAATGTCTGTATGATCTGCAGATATGTTTTTAGTGTGTTCTGGTGGTGTATAAACATGTACTCTTCCTATTCTTACATATGGCTGCAAAACATGGGCACTGACAAAACTGCAGCTTGAATATCTGATGACCTGCCAACACTCTATGAAGAGAAGTATTCTTGGCTTAGAGAAGAGCGATAGAGCAAGGAACACATTAATTAGAGAAAATTAAAGGCCAAAATTACAAATGTTATTAGTGAAAGAGTCAATATGACCCGTCCAGCTTCATTTTAGCATTTCATCATATGATGAAGGGAAGAAGTGGAGCAAAATAGTAACTACTTGGTACCCAAGAGAAAGAGAATACCGAAAAAGAGGTAGACATTTTAAAAGATGAGAGAAAGAAAGAAAGAAAGAAAGAAAGAAAACACATTTATTGGCACACAAGACATACAGGTAGACAACAGAATCAAAAAAATATTTAACAAATAACATAAAACATCAAAATAGAAAAAACAAACCAGTATTACAAACTATGTGGGTAAGGCCCTATATGACGATGTGAGCCAAAAGGTGACGTCTCAGCATAATGCTGCGTACCACTTGGAAGCGGTACACAACGCTGGTTTTCAGACGTCACCAAGTTGCCATCACGAACGCAGACTAGATCAGCGCGCCCACCGGACGGTAGCCAAACGGTGCGACAGTGACAAACAGGACGACGGTGACAGGAGACGTCAACCATCATGATTTGCGTCTGTTCTCTGGTCATTATTTTACACCACTGGAGGTATTAAACCAAGTTTTAATTTGTAATGTTAAAAATATGAAACACGTTGTAACTACATTTGTAATTAAAGATAAGGAGTTTAAATTATACAGAACAATAAGTGTGGATTGCGAAAGAGATTGGGTATAAACTGTAAATAAAATAAATAAAATAAATAAATAAAGATAACAGAGTCAGCGACAGGACAGGTATACTTTGGCTAAGAGAGAGGGCTCTCCAATCACTCACCCGACAGACTTAGCCTGCAATTCCGCCCATCAGTTACTGAGCCTTGTTGACTAATAACTTTTGCACAAGAAATAAAAGACTAACGGGATACAACTAGTCAAAAGAAGCTGAACACATACATTGTGTGTGATGAGTTGTTAATAGAGAGCTGAGTAGCGTTTTGCTCTATTGAATAAACACTTATTGAGTTTGAGAGACAAAGTGAATATTTGGGTTCTTCGCCACGGGGGCAAGTGCCCAACAGCAAAGTATTGTCACTTATCTTTTGTACCCTTCTGTTTGCTTAATAAAAGATTTTTAAGGGCAAACCTAAATGATGGTACTGTTTTCAGGTTGCGTATTGGTGGCGGTATGTCGTTCCAACAGCGAGATGCTGCAAATCGAAATGATCCACGAAAAGTGACAGATCTATGTCTTGGCGTCAGTAGCACCTGAGTGCAAGACCTTTTCATGTAACGTGATGTTTCTTGAAACCAGTTTAGCTTACTATAGAGATAAGGAGGGGTTTTATAGTTAATAACACCAAACAAAAGGGCCGCCAGATGCAAGAGTCTACGAGATTTCATTTTTAATAAATTTGAGGCATTAAGGTATGGAGTTACGTGTGCCCGTGGTGGGACCTGAAAACAAAACCGAATACAAGCGTTTTGCACTCTTTGGATCAACCTTTCAGTGCGAGCTAACAAGCAAGTCCCATAGACCACATCACAATAATTTAACCTAGATAGTACTAGTGACTCGCATAACATAACTCTGACATCCTCACTTAGATAGGGGCGTATTTTATAGAGTAATTTAAGTCTATAAAAACTATTACGCACTCCTTCAGCCACATGGTTTTCAAATCGAAGATGACTATCTAGGGTAAGTCCAAGACTCTTAGCTTCACTAACATATTGGACAGCCTCACCATTGACCATTAAACAGATATGCTGTTCAGATAAGTTTTGCAAGCCATGTTTGGAGCCGGTTATCATGTACTTTGATTTTTTGGGGTTAAGTACTAAAGAATTACGTCTAGCCCAATTGTATACTTGACTTAGATCAGAATTCACCAAATCTACAGCATTGGGGCAATCTGAGGGGTGGAAAGAATAATAAAGCTGCACATCATCTGCATAGAGCTGAAATTGACAGTGACGTATGCTATTAACTATATCTGCACTAAATAATATAAATAAAATTGGACCTAGGATGGATCCCTGAGGGACACCTCTAGTCACCGGGCTAAAACAAGACCTGAGGGATCCACCATTGGGTAGTCCAATATCAACACACTGTTTTCTACCCTCAAGGTAGCTAGCGAACCATTTAATTGTAATTGGGTCAAATCCATAAAAAGCAAGCTTTGAGAGAAGAAGAGATAAGTTTAAGGAATCAAATGCACGCGAAAAATCCAATAAAACCAAAATGCTACACTTTCCTTGATCCTGGGCAACAAGCAAGCCGTCAACTATGTCCAGAAGAGCAGTAGAAGTACTATGGGCTTTACGAAATCCAGATTGAAATTGGGGAAGGATACAGGAGTCCTCTAGAAACTTGACCATCTGCATACATACTACTTTCTCCAATACCTTCGAGAGGCATGGCAGGAGACTAATTGGCCTAAGGTCACCAAAACTTAAAGGATGATTATTTTTAGGCACAGGTTTAACAACGGAAATTTTCCAAATTTCAGGAAACAGACCACTTGCCATTGACAAATTAATTATATTAGTGATCGCTGCTAATGAATGGGGTAGTGTCATTAATAACATATCTAATGACATGTCATCAATACCTCGTGCATTGGATTTAAAACTCGAGAGGATGACAGCACAAGCACTTGACAGACACATTTAGCATAGGCCTCCCCTAGCCTGTTCCATTTCGCTGGCTGATTACATATCTAGCGACAGGTTTGCAACAGGCGTAAATCTCATGATCCTCACTATCAAACGTCAATTTTGATTTAGTCAACAGTTGTTGTTGTATATTCGTTACATAGTTAATTTACGAATTGACGTTTGACTGCGATAATGCAGTAAGCGCCTGCTCAGGGATACCACCAAAAGATGGGCAGCAGCGTCTTTCCATGTCATCAACATCCCAAACTGCGCTCGCCAACCCGCCTGCCAAGCGTGGTGAGTATGGCAACTACCCCTCATGGAGGTCCGTAAGGGAGGCCTGTGTTCAGTAGTGGACGTATTACGGCTGAAATGATGATCGCCAGATATACGCCTGTTGCAAACCTGTCGGTAGATACGTAATCAGCTTGCGTAACGGAAAAGGCTAGAAAGACTAGGCTAAAAAGCAAACGGACTAAAAATTCTAAGCAAATGGCTTACCATCACCATCATGAAGTAACATTGGAGTTCGTATTCTGTTTACCATCTACTCTTATCCCACAACCAGATAAATCTCCACCGCGCTTGTCCCAACTTTATTTATAGATGTTAATAACGATCTCCAGTGACGCCACCTGCCCTCTTTACCTTAATGTCTGCGTGATTTACCTGCCTCTTATAAATTACCCGGATTTATGAACAAGCAAAGCTCAATCATATCTGGAGGGCAATTTTTTGAACATGGTGTCCATAAATAACGCGCTTGTAATTCAAGTAGCACTTGACCATTCTGTTCAGTGTAGTAATACTGAAATAGGTATCCTATTTACTCATCATTGTCATCATCTTAGACAAAGGACCATAGACTGAGGGATCATGGACATTTAAGAACCGATCATGACGGGTGTTTGCCATACTCACCACGCTTGGCTGGCGGGTTGATGAGCGCAGTGCATGATGTTGATACAAGGAAAGAACTCTTCTCTGTTCTAAAAGACCCTTTCCCTCCCGACTACCTCAAGACACGGTTCCGTTTTCGCACTGACACTCACAACAGACAGCTAAGATCTTCCGAAAACTTACTACTGGACATTCCAGAGCATAGTACTTCTTTTCGGGGTGACTCCTTTTCAGTTGAGGCTGTTCAACTTTGGAATGATTTACCCCTCGACATCAAAAAGGTACAATCTAAATAATAATAATCTAGATAAACATTTAAAGTGCACTGACAATAAACTTAATAATATACACACATCAGCTTAAGCTAACTGTGTATTAAATAATAATAATCAAAGGACTGTTTCAAGCAACTTACCCGCAAGCACTTTCTTGATAAAATATACCCGTAGGTTCATCATCGTCTCCCCTTGCTTAACCCTCGACTGTTCTATTGTAAAGTGTAATTTGATTAAATGTAATTTTCTGTTTGTTTAGTTTTTAAGTAAGTACCATTACAGCACGCCAACCACACTCTAAACAACAGGTTTGGCTGGTAGAGAATGCTTTAGCATTAAGCTCACCTTTTGTAATTGTGCAATAAAGTATTAAATAAATAATAAAATAAAGATGCTAACCATATGTATAAATGTATTATTAAATGTATGTTTGTTACTATTTCACGCATAAACTAGCCAACGGATTGAGCTCAAAATTTACACACGTATAGATTTATTTTATTTATTTTATTTTATTTTATTTATTTTATTTTATTTATTTTATTTTATTTATTTAATAGGACATCCAAGACAGGGTTACACATAATATACATAATACTAAGGACTAAATGTTAATAGCCTGGTGCTCCCGTAATTACAGGATGATTAGATTAGATTTAGGTATAACATAGCGACATGGCGGGCATAAGCTAGTATATAAATACCCTTTCAAACCAAAGCGCCGTTTCCTCAGACTGTAAGTAAAAGGTGTTACATAAGCAGGACTCGAAAGTTTCCTCCCATCAATTCAAACTCCCGCAGCTCCGACTAAATTAAAATCAAAATGGTGTAATGAGAAAAAACGAGCAAACTATTTCAGCGAAGTTGGAACTCGTAACGTTTTACAAAGTGGGACACTTGAAACTTTCGAAAAGTTGCGCGGCGATATTATAGGGGTTGGTGCAAGGAGACTAGATGACTGATATACTAAATACATTATAGAACACCCTGAACAAATATCTGCAGATTGTACAGATATTTATCCCGAGACGGGAATCAAACCCGCCACGTCGCGCGCGGCAGGCGGACCTAGTCGCCCGCTGCGCCACAGAGGACGTCAAAAGATTCGTCGTAAGATTCGCAGAAATATTAAGTACAATAATATAAAATTTCACTTATTATATTAATCTGCAAAGATACTTCCTGAAGACGGGCAGCAGCGTCTTTCCGTGTATTAGTATCAACATCCCCTACTACGCTCGCCAACCCGCCTGCCAAGGGTAATTAACTTTAAGCGTAATGGTCTATTATTTTCTCTAAACAAGCATTGGTACGGGGGTACCAGAAAAGGGGGCGAAGGCCTTAAAAGGTCACCAAAGGTCAAAAATTGCATTTTTGGGTTTTGGGACGTTTTCGGCCATTTGAAGACTTTTATATTTTTTGGTGACCTTTTGAGGTCACAATAACTCCGGTTCCTGTGACCCTAAGGTCACCAAAATCAATCAATACTCTTCTCTCATTAATGAATGAATGAATAAACATTTATTTGTGACACAATACAAAATTAAACTATATCTAAACAATAAGGATATTGTTGTGTCACACATAGGCGTCCAACTCAGCATTAATTTGTTGCTTTGCACATCACAAAACAACGCTGATCTTCCGTTGGAACCTCTTTGTGAGTCGCAGAATCCCTTTACACTTATCTACAAATACACAATAAGAACTAGTTTAGGTACACAATATAAAATAATAGGAGTAGTTTAAGTTGGTAGTCCAGTAGAACTACAAAAAAAGAAAAATACAAATACCAAAATGATAATAAATACATTTGATCATTTGAGCAAAGGAAGATGAGAGATGAGAAGAGCAAAGAATAGTGTGGCAACAATAAGAAGTAAGATAAATTTAGATAAATTATTACAACTAATAAGGAATTACATTAAAATGGAGATCAACTAATGTTATAAAATAAAAAAGTTACTAAATCGGCAGCAAAATTTTGTACATTAATCAATTTAATAGAACCAAACGCTAATATATTTATGTACTGGTATATTTATAAGATTTACAAAATAGATAAATCGGTTCAAAGGTAACCGAAGGCCTTTTGATGTTGGATTAAAAATAATTTAAGATTACGTTTAAAACCATAAATGCTACTTAGATCACGGATCGGCGGAGGAATATCGTTCCAGCATTTTGAAGCAGAGTACCGGAAGCTGCCACTAAAAGACGCCGAGTGATGCCTTCGAATTGAAAACTGCTTGGAACACTTACGTGCAGTTCTCGAGTCGGAGTCGGAGTAGGATTAAGACGGACAAAAAAGGTTTCATGTAAATCGGTCAACGCGTTCGGTTGTAATCGTCAAATACACAGACAGACAGACAGCGCTATGCATATTAGGGGGCTTCGCCTTCTAATAATAGGTGGGGAAAGGAGGATATTGTGGGCGTTGGGCAAGCCAAATCTATTGTTAATTTTTAGGCACTGCAGCGTCTCATACAGCATGAATACTAATTTCTAACGCTGTATAAATCATGAGATATAAAATGGACTTACTGAATAGCTATCACTCTTTACTTAGACTACACATACAGGTAGTTGGCAAGGTATTGCACGTGAGATGTATGACAGATAGTGGCTTCTCTCGGTTTCACGCCGTAATTTATAATAAACAATATATTTATGTAGAATGTGAAGAAATAAATATCTTCAACCCCCAATAATAAAATTAGCTAGCTATCCCTCTTAGTTTGGACGACAGAGGTACTCGTTGGTACAAGTGTTGCACATGACATTTATGATGAACGTGAGGCAGATAGCTTGTCCTGTCGGTTTCACGCCTTTAATTAATAACGGAATGGTTATTATAATGTTTATTTTTTATTTTCAAGTTTATTTACAGAACTGATATAGTAGATCTGAATTATTTTTGCACGCAATTCTAAATATTTACCTTGGCTCCTATTCTCACACTTATTCTTTTAATGAGATCGCTCTTCACTTAGAACACAGAGGTAGTTAGTACAAGTATTGCGCGTGAGATGAATTGGCGTCTCGGTTTCACGCTGTAATTTATATGAATTTGAAAAAATATATATCTTCAACCGCAATCTTAAAGTAGTCTTCACTTGGAAGACAGAGGAAGTTGGTACAAGTATTGCACGTGAGATGTATGGCAGATAGTATCTTCTCTCGGTTTCACGCCGTAATTTATTTAAATGTGAAGAAATAAATTTATTTAACCGTAATAATAAAATGTTTACCTATCGCCTGGGACCAAAGATGTACTCGTTGGTTATAGTGTTTCCGCTCTTCGCTTGGACCACAGAGGTAGTTGGTACAAGTACTGCACGTGAGATGTATGGCAGATAGCGTGTCCTCTCGGCTTCGCTAATGTATATGAATATATTTTATTTTAAGTTTTGCCACCTGGTATTTCAGAGAACTTAAACGCAACGCTGGCAGACCACCTGCTAGATGGGCGGATGACTTTGTTAAGGTTGCCAGCAAAACCTGGATGTGATCGGCCCAACACGAAGTGGCAAGGAATGGAGGAGGCCTACACCCAGCAGTGAGTTGACACCGGCTGAAAATGATGATGGTGATGATCTCAGATTGACAAAAATAGGTTGATAGAGCTACGAGTAACCACGAAAGTGAGGCCATAAAGTGTGTGCGTGAGCGAGTGTGTGCGATGAGGGTGTGTGTTTATGTGTGTGTGTGTGTGTGTGTGTGTGTGTGTGTGTGTGTGTGTGTGTGTGTGTGTAGGAGTGTGTGTGTGTGTGTGTGTGCACGTGTTTTAACAGAACTGTCAGAGGCTATCTAGCAACATAGATAAGCGCAGACCTCGCTTTTTTTCTGTCTATTTCTTCTAATCTGACCATGGTATGTTAAATTTATTCCGTTGGGTGCCAGCTGTAAAATGTTGTCTATCCTCTCTTGTCCGTAGATGTAGTATGAATCTACTGGAAGTTGGGCTGCCGCGTCTTTCCGTGTATCAACATCCCGTACTGCGCTCGCCAACAAGCCGGCGAGTATGGCAACAACTCATGCTCTTGGAGATCTATGAGGGATATGTCCAGCAGCGAAAGTGGGCAGCAGCCCTACAGCTTAAATGATGTAAAATTTTGAAACTGACTCCAAATTAAGGAGTGTAGGTAACATTTTGATCCAGCTGGGTATATGTTACCAGCATCTTTTGGCTTCCTACATCGCCCAGTCGTAATAGCCGACTGAGATCCAGGAGGTGGCGGGTTCGATTCCCACCGCGATTATACTATTAGCATTAAGTCGCCCTCTGTACTTTGTCTTTTTGTGCACAATGTATTAAATAAGTAAATAAAATAGAGACAACTTGAGAACCGACTCCATTTTTTTTAAATAGTTAAAAACTAAAGTAACATTTTAATATATCTTTATTTAGAATATTATATAATTTATGAAGTAAATTGTACTTTTACATATTATGTGTTTAATGGTAAATAAATAAATTATTAAAATACAATGTAATGTAAGTAGGTAGGCTGCAACTGTAAAATTTCAATATATGAATTTACAATTTTAATCGAATATATTTATAATTTCATTCAAAAATATTTGTGCTTCAACTTCAACGTGCTGGTGAAATTAATTTCACACGTGGCACCCGTGAAGAAAATATATAATTAATGGAATAAGGCGTTACTTTGCGGAAATCCATGACAATAAAATGTTACCTTTGTAAATGGAACCTTTCGTTCCAGCGGCCGACCAGTCAACACCTCAGCGTCTGCCTGATGATGCCTCGCTGAGAGGCGAAACACGTGTCGTCGTATAGGTTTGGGTATGCATGCTGCACTGACAACCTAGTTCTCCCTGCATGTGCATAATTAGCGGGCGGGAGGGCGGTGCTCCTGCATCTCAGCATAAGCGGATTTAAAACTAAATATTTTCATTGCATTTTAAATATATCTATAAATATCTGAAAAATATAACACTTTCCGTAGTTATTGTAAGCGTAACCCTAAACCAGTACATAAATAGCGAGGCGTTTTACCGCATCTAATATTTACGATGCTTCTTCAGCCTTTTACATTAACATTGTATCTGGAAGGGGTTATCCCTTAACACGGGCAACGCGCAAGGAAACTAATAATTTATTAAGAGGCTGTCTAAAACCCATAAGGAATACTGTTTTTTTAACCGACTTCAAAAGCAGGAGGAGGTTCTTAGGTTGTCTGTATTTTCTTTTGTTACCTCAGAACTATGTCGTCTATACTAGTATTTGATCGATCGAAAGATTTGTATTTTGTATGTTTGTAACGAATAAACTCAAAAACTACTAGACCGATTTTCTGATTTTTTTCACAATTAGAATGCTACATTGTCCCTGAGTAATAAAGGCTATATATTGTCTCTGTATTCCCACTGGAACGGGAACTACGCGGGTTATACCGTGAAGTGCAGCTAGTTGTTTATACACTGGTTTGGACAATTCAATTACAATTCAAGCCGTGGGGTGCCGGCAGTAGAATGTTACTCCTCCTGTCATGCCCGTGGATGCAGTAAGAGCCTGCTAAGGGATATCTCTGGAAGATGGGCAGCAGCGTCTTTCCGTGTATCAACATCCCGTACTGCGCTCGCCAACCCACTTGCCAAGCGTGGTGAGTATGGCAACTACCCCTCATGGAGATCCATGAGGGAGGCCTGTTCAGTAGTGGACTTTTTACGGCTGGAATGATGAATTACAATTCGATCCATGAGAAATTGAATAACTATAACAGATTTCACTGGGGCCCTAAATTTAAATTTTCGGTCGGGTTTTTTTGTTTTACTTAATAATAAAGTAATTGATTCAAGCGTGACTTTGCGTAAATCGATTTTAATTATAATACCTATGTAAATGTTTTTAGTATATTCCGTGTCGAACGGGGGGCCGATTTTTTCCGAAAATGCCTTGTAAAGATGCGTGTTCGTGAGAGACTTGTCGAATTGTTATAGAGTGTTTTTTTTTCTAGCTCTTATTAGATATAGTAGGTTAGCGGATTTTTTGCTTAATATTTGTTTAATAAATATAATACGGCTTTCACCACTAACTTAACTTATTATCACCTTGATGACGTTTCGTAGACTTATTTAGAGGCCCTTCTTTATAAGCACCGTTCCTGGCTGCCTCGGAGGGCCGCGAGACGAGAACGAGTAGTGATGGTTAACGTCTAGATGCTAAATTTCACCTTAAGATGGAAGAGTGTATTCTTCGACCCCACCGGCGGGATCGGTCATTAAATGTGTTCTAACAGCTAATGTAGGACTGGTTGATGTTACCTTCTGGGTTAGCGGCGGTAAGTTCGTCAACGGGCAAGCCGAGAACGTGTCTCGGTCAACGAAGGAAAGAAGCTCTAATGTTGCGAGTTTCAAGTTAGTTTTTAGGGTTCGGTAATACATTAGGAACATTTTTACCTTCGGTTTATGTGTTTGTCTGTCTGCCTTCGGCTTTAAGAAGAGGTTATTAGTGTTAGAAAACTTTGCATGGACATATAAGACAACCACGTCAAAATAACAGTACAAATAATCTGAAAAAAATAATAATTTGGGACCCCATCTCACGTGTATAGGACACGTAAGATGGGGATGAACTATTTTTTTTTCTATCGTGTATATAATCATAAATAGATATCTTTAAATAGGTATTTTAAAACCATTTACGGGTGACGAAGACCGTTTTTCGAGTTAGGGTTTTGTTTACGAAGTATTAAAGTTTTAAACTTTGTTTCGAGCGTCCCTCTCCTAAATCTTAACTGCTAGCTTTACAAATTTGAAAAAAAAACATAAATTTAGTTTTACGAAGAACTTTCTAGGAAAAATATAATAGTTTTTAGTAAACCAAAAAGCCTAGTTTTTGGTTTTGGAGAAATTGTCGCTCAATTAAGTGATACGGCTTACCAAACATACCGGAATACTTTAAACCGAAAACTTAATGTATACCTGTTAATATGTTTTGTTAAACTTAAAATAATGTACGCCAACTTCAAACAACAAGAGTTCGGTTAGCTACGGAACCCTGGAACACAGCGTCAGCCCAGACACGCACCTGCCCTAATTTATTTATGCTAAAAATCACGTCGTTGCTTTCAAAACTTAGCCACTGAAAAAAAAGAAAATATTTTTAAAGCTAAATAACACTATTATTCTACTATATTATAAAGCCAAAGGTTTGTTTGTATAGATGTATGGATGTTTGTTACCTCTTCACGCAAAAACTACCCTTCGGATTGAGCTAAAACTTTGCACGCTTATAGATGTTGACCAGAATTAACACATAGGCTAATTTTTATCCGGGCACAATGCATGCGAAGCGGCGGACAGAAGCTAGTTTGAAATACATAAAAAAAAGAAGAAAACTAACCAATATTTTTTATAATTAATCCAATAAACGCAAGACGTTGCTTATTATTTCCAAAATGAAAACAAAATGCTAATTTTTACTGTAAAAATGGCTGAAACAGACAAAATTAAAATATTACGGTCTGTTGTAAGTTCAAAAGTACTCTTAATTAAATGTTGTTTGTTTCTAGCAGGATTAGGGTCTGAGAAATTAAAGAAATGCCGCGAGGTAGAATGCCGGCAGAAGAATGTTACCCCCGCCCTTTTTGCCCGTAGATGCAGTGAAAATCTGCCAAAGGATATCTCCGGAAGATGGGCAGCGGATTCTTTTCGTGACAACATCCGTCAACATCTCGCCAACCCGCCTGCCAAGCGTGGTGTGTATGGAAACTTCATCATTCCAGCCGTACAAAGTCCACTACTGAACAGGTCTGTACGTCTGTTGGTCTGTCGTCTCCCTGGGAGGGGTAGTTGCCATACTCACCACGCTTGGCAGGCGGGTTGGCGAGCGCAGTACGGGATGTTGATACACGGAAAGACGCTGCTACCCATCTTCCGGAGGTATCCCTTAGCAGGCTCTTACTGCATCCACGGGCATGAGAGGAGGGGTAACATTCTACAGTGTCTTTCCGTGTACCGACATCCCGTACTGCGCTCGCCAACCCGCCTGCCAAGCGTGGTGAGTATGGCAATTACCCTTCATGGAGATCCATGAGCGAGGCCTGTGGTCAGTAGTGGACGTTTTACGGCTGAAACGAATCCTAGAACGGCCAACGTCATTTTAGTCTATTTTACGAAATTTAATAAGCTTTAGTTAGGAAGCGTGTTAACAGAATCGACACTAATGTCATACTAAAATAATTACACGCAAGCGATTCAAAATATCTAGCGCCTCTGAACTATAGACGAATACTCCCGAGAGGGTTCCTTTGTTTTTCTTGGGCCCTATTCCATGTTTGTCTTTGCTGACCCTACATCTTATAATTACAAACGATATCTATAGCGCTTTGAGATCAATAATAATAGGCCCTGTATACAAATGCATGCCCGGTATACTGCTGCGCAAACCTAATCCATCTTACAATGATACCCCAGGCAATGCAGCGTCCCGTACATCATGATTTCCAGTATAAATCATCTATTAGGAGTGATTATTTAATGTGATTCCACAAATAATCATCATCATCATCATTTCAGCCGTAAAACGTCTACTACTGAACTAAGGCCTCCCTCATAGATCTCCATGAGGGGTAGTTGCCATACTCACCATGCTTGGCAGGCGGGTTGGTGAGTGCAGTATGGGATGTTGATATACGGAAAGACGCTGCTGCCCATCTTCCAGAGGTATTCCTTAGCAGGCTCTTACTTGCATCCACGGGTAGGAAAGGAGGGGTAACATTCTACGGCCGGCACCCCACGGCCACAAATAATGTCATATTATTACGAGCTCTGGGGATCGAGATTAAAATAAATGTAGTCCAATTAGAACAAAATAAAACTTTAATAATGGAAATCACTGCAATAAGAATCTCAGCAGATTCTCACTAGAACACTTCTTTAAATAACACTGATTACCACTGTAACACTTATTAACAAATCACTATTCACTACTATAGCACTTGTATTCACTTTGAAGTAGCTCAGTTATATGGCACCGTTTACTTTCGTAGCCAAAGAAAGACTGTCCGCTCGGCGAATATGCCCACGTATTTATATCTCACTTATTTGAACATTCGAGAATCGGAAGCATCTAGTTTCACACGAAATATTATCAAATAAACAAACCTGTTTACAAACACGCTATTGTTTTCAAAATCGGTATTTCTAGAAACTTCACCTATTTATGTTTTAAAAATAGAAGTGACCTTTAAATTATTTCTAAGGTGTTTTAGACAAACACCGGTTTCTCGATCTTTTGCTAATTTACTAGTTTGCGTTTGCACACAGCGCAACAATATTGTACTAATAAACGCAAGCCGTTCAAACATATCCACTGCCGCTGAACTATATACGAAAACTCCCGGTGAGGGAGCTTTGTTTTCATGGGCCTTATTCCATGTTTGTCTTTGCTGACCCTACATCTGATAATTACAAACACCAATAACTATTCCGCTGTGAGATCAATATTAATAGAACCTTTATAAATATGTATGTCTGGAATTCCTAACAATATTTTCCGTTATATCTTCACACACGCGTGCCTTTGATTAAGCTTTTTGGTAATACAATGTTTTCTTATATTTGAGACTAGCCGCACTCCGCAGTTTCACTTGCGTAGTTTCCGTGCCCGTGGGAATATGGGGATAAAATACAGCCTGTGTTACTCAGGGATATTGTAGCATTCTATTGGTGAAAGAACTTTGAAAATCGGTCGAGTAGTTTTTGAATTTATTAGTTACAAATATACAAAATACAACACACAAAATACAAATCTTTCCTCTTTATAATATTAGACTAGCCGCACCCCGCAGTTTCACCCGCGTAGTTCCCGTTCCCGTGGGAATTTCGAAAAATCCCTTCTTAGTGCACCTCTAGGATACTCAAGGTACATACATATATGTATGTGTGCCAAATTTCAAGTCTCTAGGTCCAGTGGTTTAGGCTGTGCGTTGTTTGTCAGTCACTCAGTCAGTAACGGAAGAGTTTTATATATATTTTGTTTTTTTTTTAACCTATGTTGTCACACTGCTGGGCAAAGGTCTTTATATAGGGGAGCCTAAAGTCTTCCAACCATCCCGATCCTTTGCAGACTCCCGTTTTTATATATTGATTATATATAGAGAGATACAAACTAACATTAGACGACGCATATAAACAATTCTTTGAATGTAATTTTTTAATTCAATTTAAGTATAACGCCGGCCTTAATAATTAAATTGCAGTTTTCCTAACAATGGATCTGTCCCATCCATTTTGACTGTTTAAGTTTCTCTATCAATAATATTTTTTTCATTATTTCAGACATAGGACGTCCACAGATGGACTTAAGCCTCCTTTATGGACTTCCACGTATTGCGGCTGGAAGCAGCCTGCATTCACCGCCTCCCTGTATACCTTACCAGGTCGTCCGCCCATCTTGTTGGTGGTGTTTGTGACTCACCTCATTTCTGATTCGATCCGGTAGAGAAACCCAAAGCATTGATAGATAGATAAAGATTAAGATACAATTTTACCTTTCAAATAAATAAAATAAAAATAAAATAAAATAGCGCTATCCATAGCTCGTTGAGCGAATTTCAGTTTATTCATGAGGCCAGTAGTGAAAGACCAGGTTTCAGTTTCATAAGTCATCACTGGTTAACACACACTGATTGTAGACTCGTTATCAATGAAATAAATCAATTCGTTTGCAAATAATGGTCTATTCTACCAAAACTCATTATCACATTCTAACAATACTAATACCTTTTCTCCCATAATGGAGGTATCTATTGACAATGGTAGCCATGTTGACCCCCATCTATACTGTGCCCAATATTGATAGGGGATAATCGATCAAAGGGACCCCAAGATGAAAATAATCTGAACTACAATGGATGTATTACATATAGAGCGATAATTGATTTTTATAGGATCATCCATCTTGACGGATTAGGATTTATTTAGGATTATTGCGAAAAGTCATTGGGTGCTGGCAGTAGAAAGCTACTCCATCTCTCTTGCCCGTGGATTCAGTATGAATCTACCAAGTGATACCTGCGGAAGATGGAGCAGCGTCTTTGTGTATCATGGAGATTCAAGGGGGAGGCCTGTCTCCAGCAACGGACGTGGACTGCAGTTCCACCGTGAGATGATGTACAAGATATTTATAACCTTTACACTTTAAAAGGATAAAGGTTCACCAAGAACACCCTCTCTTAGACCTACCGTGAGCTACAGGAATAGATACGAATAGTTGGAATGCCAAATGAATAGGACTGTATGTAGTAGGACTGTATATAGGTATACAGGTCGTAGTATATAGGTAAATCGCCTTCTCATGAGTCTTTTTAATTAGAGTTGCATTTCCTCCCTTAGACCAGTAACGATCTAAGGTAAGTTTCTCGTCGTAACACACATATTATTATAATTGAGTATTTATCGCTTATTACTTTTTCATACCCCATCTCGGAAAGAGTATTATTATTATGCTCTTGGATATCTGAGTGCAAAAGCCGTTTTTGTACGCTAGAGGATAAAGAAAATTGAATTTAGAACATCGTGTGCACTATTAACACATATTTAACCGGGTATTTATCGCGCATATATAATAAATTACCGGAAGAGCTTAAGGTGTTAAATGGAAATATATTTAAGAGAAAAATTAATGATTGGTTAATGTGTAATTGTTTTTATAATATAATTGAATATATAGATTTTTAAATAAATTAAATTCTTTTAATATTTGCACGCCTGCATGCAGGCCGAATACATGTACTGACGTTTAGCACTAAGATCTGTTACTGTGATATTTTATGTATTCTGGCAAATAAATGATTGATTATGATTATGATTATGATTATGTGGTCCCGGGAAGACAAGAAGTCTTCCCGGGACCACGATGGGTGCAATCCTGTCGAAACGTCGGGCAATAATAAAGGTATCATTATAGAAATGAAAAATGCAATCAAAATTTTGTCTCCGACGGGACTCGAACCCGTAACGTTCAGACGAACACCTTCAACGCAGGCTGCCTTTAACCGTTTCGGCTACGTTTACACTTTAAATAAAAAACATTGCTTATAATAATAAAGGTAAATAACGCGATAAATACCCGGTTAAATATCAGTTAATAATGTGTCGTGATCGTGTGCACTAAGTTTGTGAATTCAAAACATCATTAAACCGATTTACTTCTCCCTTCATGGTGCCGAATTTATCGTACAACCTTATTTGATTTGTTAAAAACTCAGGCTCGGAACATTTTTGGTGTACTTTTTTTTTATTTGCTTTGCGCGCGCCATTTTCTATTGACGTCATATTGTTAAAACCTTAGGTTAAAAACGAGAAGCTTAAAAACAAGTGAAAAACCTAAAATTAGTGGTTCTAGCGACGAGGCAGTTTATTTGACGCCAACAGAATTGACTGAAACTATTAATAATGCGCAAATGAGCTTTCTCTCTCAACAATCACGCGAGAAGTATTTGAAACAGTACGATATGTTTAACACGTGGCGACTAGCTAAAGAAGCCAAAACCTTGTACGTAACTGTAGCAACGTTACTTTAAATTTTTCTTAATTATACCTAAGTATTATTTGTTATAATTTAAAGATTATTATCTAATACTTACCTATCATAATGTAGTAGTAATACCTAAACTGAAAAAAAATTTTTGGGGAACGCAATCGGTGGTCGTTTTTGCCCATAGTTGTTGGGGCATACAGCTCACGTATCCTGCCCAGTCCCATTTGAGCTGGCGTGCTTTGTGAGCTATTTCGGCTATTTTTAGTTTCTAATGTTACCTTTTTATTTTAACTTAAAAATACATTTATTTACTACTTATTTTTATTAAATAATTCTATATTTTCTGATATTATATATATATATAGTTCTTATTTACTGTGTAATTATTATATGTAATATATAGCACCCCACGGTGCCGGCAGTATAATGTTACTCCTTCTCTCCGGTAGATGGGCAGCAGCGTCCGTGTATCAACATCTTGTACTGCGCTCGCCAACCCACCTGCCAAGCATGGTGAGTATCGCAACTACCCCTCATGGAGGACCTTGAGGGACGCATGCGTTATTTAGTGGACGTTTTACGGCTGAAATGATAATGATGATATATATTCTTACTACAAAATAAATGTTGCCCAAAATGAGCCAAAATTTTGCCCCACGCAAAAATATTATCAGAATGTTAACTTGACATTTAGAGCCTCCACGCTAAATGGAAAAAGCTAACAGAGTGGGTGTTATTAGTGAATACTACCTAGTGTATTATATTATCTGTGATACTACGATGTAATCAAATGGATCTAAATTAGATAAACCTAATTATGCTTAGTCTTATAAGATTGATAAGCCCAACTGTAAAAAATGTGCGCTAAACAAAGTGCACATATAAATTTTATAATAATGCAAGTTATGTGTTTTAAATTCCTGTATTATGAACTTCAGTCTTACTTGGTAGTTATTTTTATAAATAGAAATTTGTTAAAAAGCTTTCATAGGCGCTATAGCCTGCTAAGTTATTTTTTTTAGATTAAGTTGTAATTATACTGAACCGTGTTCTGTATATTTTATGTAATGTACCTATGGTAAATAAAGAACTTTAAAAACAAACAACAAAGTGAATACTACGAAACACAACACCCACACTCTCTGCCCTACCGAGAGCTACCGGAGCAGATGCGGAGAATTGGACTGTCAAATGAACGGGGAGCTGTATCTAGGTCGATCGCCTACTCGAGTAGTATCTTCAATTAGAGTTGCATTTCCTCCCTTAACCCCCCACCCGTTTGCGATTATTCGGTACGTTTAGTTAGTTTTAAGTTCCAAAAATAACTTTGTAAATGTAATAAAATATAATTAATAGAATCAGGCGTTACTTTGCGGAAATCTATATGACAATAAAATGCGATGAAAAATATCTAGTTTTAAAAATATCTTTAGTTCCAGCCGCCGACCAGTCAACATCTCGGCGTTTCACCTGAAGTTGCCTCGCGGAGAGGCGAAACACGTGTCGTCGTGTGGGTTTGGGTATGCATGTTGCACTAACAGCCTGTTTCCCCCTGCATGTGCATAATTAGCGGGCGGGAGGGCGGTGCATATGCATCTCAGCATTAGCGGAATTAAAACTAGATATTTTCATTGCATTTTATTGTAATAAAACATTTTGAAAAAATACCTTAGGTTTTAGGTATTTTTCTTAGTATTACCTCAACGAGGTGTCGTTCTCGTTTAATCAGCTGTTGAAGTTAAAACTTCGGTCTTTTCTTGAATGGAAATCGCCGAATCCTGGAAAGTCGTTCCTTGTTAAACCCAAAGTTGTTCCTTGGTTTGGTCAAAATCCTCCCTTTTTTACCGATTTTAAAAACGACGACGTTCTCAAGTCGTCTGATTTTTTTTGGTCTTTGTTACCTCAAAACTCCGTCGTTTTTGAACCGATTTGGAAAATTCTTCTTGGGTTCGAATGGATACACTTTGAATAAGGTCAACACTTCTGGTGATGGGATCCATGATAAATCAAGGGAAATATTTAAATATATGTATAAGCATACATAAAAGTGGTTTGTGTAATTTTCTACAACATCCTAAATTTTGCCATTGAAGGTGAAAGACCGGCCTTTTTATTGGCATACCTACCTACACCCCATTTTTTGTTGTAATACACCCTGTATACTACAGGTTGTTTATTTGCACCTATCGCACTCGTCGCTGTTACAAATCTCTGTCTGACTGTAAAATAATTATACAGGCTCCGTTCAGGTCAATCGCTGAAGTAGGTACTCGTGTAGAAGTGTCTATTCAATTACAGTTGCATTTCCCGCCCCACCCGTTGGCGGTCATTTGGTATAGTTATTGTGAAACAATAGTACAGTTTGCTCTAGAATACAATATACTAACGATAAGTTACTGTTGTATTGTTGATGTTATCGCACTTTATCTGCTATAACCTCGTAAGATGAGTTTTAGAAAAAGAAAGAAAGAAAGAATATGTACCTCTATTTATTGATCCATAAAACATTAATAATATAAAAATTCTGATTTGTGAACTAAAAGTTCCTGCCTCAATTATACCAACGCTGGTATTTTAGCAGGACCTTTGGTGCGAGTCGACACGTTACAAGGTTTTAAACAGGAAATAAAAACTACCAAGAGTGAGTTGGACTCACGCACCGAGGGTTCCAACATCATCATCATCATTTCAGCCGTAAAACGTCCACTACCTGAACACAGGCCTCCCTCGTGGATATCCATGAGGGGTAGTTGCCATACTCACCACGCTTGGCAGGCGGGTTGGCGAGCGCAGTATGGGATGTTGATACACGGAAAGACGCTGCTGCCTATCTTCCGGAGGTATCCCTTAGCAGGCTCTTACTGCATCCACGGGCATGAGAGGTAACATTCTACTGCCGGCACCCCACGGCACGGAGGGTTCCATGCCATCATACAATATGGTATATGATAAAGGTGGTTTATATTTGTTCGAGAACCTTGACAGCGCCATCTCTTGTCTGATAGCGGAACTTATTTAGACTTTTAAGATTTTCGATGATTTCTAAAAAACTATGCAAATTAGCGAGTTCGCTATAATTTTCCTGTAATCTTCACATACACTTCTGTTAGCTATAAAAGTTTCAGGGTTTTATCTCTGCAAACTTCGGAGATAAGGGGGGAACGGTATTTTTTTAGCATTTTCGTAAATAACACGAAAACGATACGGTTTAATGGAAAACTAAAAACTGTTTATTAATTTGCAAATTAATATTTACTACTTACTATTCTAGCGCGTCGACCCCAAAGTGGGTCTTGGCCTCCGAAACAATAGAAAATGAATGCAAATGAATACCTTTCATATAATAACCCCACATGACCTCGTAAATTTTTGAGACCCACTTTCCGCCCCCTTGCAATCATAATAAGAATATTTTTATAAATGTATTCCATATTAGTGAAAAACCGTGATCTTACACCATTTCAAATTTCAAGTCGGAGAGCATAAGTGTTCTCAAGCTGATATCTATTTGTGACAGACAGACAAAGTGATACCATAAAGGTTCCTTTTTACCATTTTGGTCCGGAACCCTTGAAACTAACTAGGTACTATTATATAAATAAAATTATAGAAATAAAAATAATATAATAAATGTTTAAACAATAAAAACTCTCTCACAATAAAATACTTAAACTAGTAAAAGATACAATAAAAATATATGTTACTTATATTTATATTGAACGCGGGGTCGGTCAACACCGTTCATGACAAGACCGTTCCGACCAAACCGGACCGGACCGGACAACCGGAAAAGCGGACCGGACCGTAACGAGCGTCTTCGCACCTTCGCAAAACAAATTTCACAGATGTACACGAAGAAAACTGGGAAAATAGGAAAAAAATCGAGAACGTGTCGTAATTATGACCGAAGGTATCTACTCCGAGAAGGACCAACTTTTCATAACACAGGTACAGGTAACTTGACTTTAAATTAAGTGGAGACATTATTAAGGGTGGTAAGAAGTTATTTACGGATAAAATAAACAATAAAAATGTTATTTTAAAAGGACTTTAAGTTTTAACTACTTACAACTTAAATAAAAATACGCGACTATTTGAAACCCTTACATAGTTTTGCCTTCAAATGTGTAAATAATACTAGATATTTTACACTACTAGCTAAATAGTTCAGAATTATTTATTTAAGATTGTTGACAGTTTTCTTACAAACTTTCTACAAATATAAACTGATAGTTTGTTAGGAGCTCCGTGGGGTACGGGCAGTAGAATGTTACCCCTCCTCTCATACCCGTGGATGCAGTAAGAGCCAGCTAAGGGATACCGCCGGAAGATGATGATAATGATGATTGATAGTTTGTTATCAAGCATTCTATATTGAATTTGGCTGAATGTATAGTTGCATTTCCTTTCAACCCCACTCGTCTGTGGTCATTTGGTATAGTTAGTGTTGAACAATAGGCGAATTTACTCCTGGTTACATAACAATATACGTACTACAATTGTATGCTAACAAAGTTAGTTGACGTAATTGCACTTTGTGTAAATAATACTGTACATTTCACACAGCACTGCTGGGCATAGCTTAGGCCTCCCTCACATTCAGGGGTTGTTGCCATACTCGCCACGCTTGGCAGGCGGGTTGGCGAGCGCAGTATACTGCTACTTACGTTTAGTAGGGTAATTAAAGGCGCGGAAGACGCTGTTGCCCCTTTTCCAAAGGCATCTCTTAACAGAATTTTAAACTGATTAACGGCACTTTATCGCGTAATTACCTTACCACGGGTGTTCCCGTGACCACGAGGTCAGCTGGGCACTCGAAGCGTCGGGAAATAATAAAATAAGGTAATTACGCGATAATGTCTCGTTAATCAGTTTAAAATTATCTCTACAGATCGTTTACAAAGTACCATCCCTTTACATATTCTTACTGCGTCCACAGGCAAGAGAGAACAAAATTCTACTGCATGCCGGCTCCCCACGGCAAATTAAAATAATGTAAAGGCCTAATTAACAAATTTAAGCAAACTTCTATGTAAAGGGTGCTTTACATTCCCGGATAGCTCATTAAATGAGACCACATCAAACTAAGTTGGTTGGTACAAGGTGCACTTGACCGAGTTGCGTTCACCGCACCAGTTATACAGCTACAGGGTGGTCTGACTGAAGACCAGCGCTCCCTGGCATTTCGTATGTCATCATCATCATATCAGCCGTAGGACGTCCACTGCTGGACAAAGGCCTCCCTCATTGATCTCCAAGTACTGCGGTTGGAAGCTGCATCCACCGCCGACCAGCGGTTCTCACCAAGTCGTCTGCTGATCTTGTAGGTAGACGTCCTACGCTGCGCTTGCCGGTCTGTGGTCTCCATTCGAGAACTATGCGGCCCCATCGGCCATCTGTTCTGCGCGCTATATGGCCTTCCTTATGTGTGGGAGCATAATGCTGAGTCAGGTCCCATTCATCATCATTTCAGCCATAAAACGCCCACTGATGAACACAGGCCTCCTTCATGGATCTCCATGAGGGGTAGTTGCCATTCTCACCACGCTTGGCAGGCGGGTTGGTGAGCGCAGTATGGGATGTTGATACACGGATAGACGCTGCTGCCCATCTTCCGGAGGTATCCCTTAGCAGGCTCTTACTGCATCCATGGGCATGAGAGGAGGGGTATCATTCTACTGCCGGCATTCCACGGCGTGCCGGCACCCCACGGCGAATATTACATGCTTAATATAAAATAGCAACTAGAAACCACTAAGGTTTAATATAAGCTATTTATGAGTTGCAAATTAAGTTTGAGTTGTGAGTAACTATAAAATATGCTAATTGTTACTTATTATCATCATTCTACAATAATATTAAGTTTAACTATGTAATAATAATTTTAAGAGCACTAGGTAATTTAACATTATATAATAAGTGTTGTATGTGTATATATCAAAAAATGTGTATATATAAAATTTGTTCTGCGCGCTATATGGCCTGCCTTCCTTATCTAGCACGGGAGGTAAGGAGGAGGGCTTGGCTCAGCATTATGCTCCCACACATAAGGAAGGCAGGCCATATAAGATAAAAGATAAAGATAAAGAAACATTTATTTTGTCAGATTTTTACAATAAAATAAAAATAATCATCAATTCGGTTTTAAAACTAATGACAAAAATGGTCACTACTCAGCATGTGCTGTGGCAGAACGAGTCATACCACAGCGCTGGTCTTCCGTAGTATCATATATGTAAGTAGGTTCATATAGCGCGCAGAACAGATTTTATATATAAGAACTGTGTTACGGCAAGGTTAAGTCTCTCCAAACACGCACACATAAAAATACCTTACAAAGATGTATACATACCATAAGCTTATAAGTTATTACTATATTGGATTATTTTTTTTCGAGGGTAGTCTGAAATTAACCCTTCGTTTTGCCGTGGTTAACTCCAACACGTAAAAGTAAAAGTAATTATAGGGTCCAGTATTATTTATTATGGTTTCTGAAATAAGGCCTTTACTCTAGCCTATATAAAATGATGTGTACAGCGCCAGCTACTGGTATTCATGCTGTACGGGACATTATTAGATGTATTAGGCTTTCCGACTTTATACTATCCTCCCAGCCTACTCGGCTCTTACATCTGAAGCTGACTAGCATTTGTCTTTTTTAAACTTTATTAACACATATTTAAACGGGTATTTATCGCGCTATTTACCTTTATTATTGCCCGACGTTTCGACAGGATTTTTAAACTTTCGCGATCACGACACATTATTAACACATATTTAACCGGGTATTTATCGCGATATTTACCTTTATTATTGTCTTCCCGGGACCACGATGGGTGCAATCCTGTCGAAACGTCGGGCAATAATAAAGGTAAATAGCGCGATAAATACCCGGTTAAATATGTGTTAATAATCTGACTAGCATTCTAATGGTGAAAGAATTTTGAAAATCGGTCCAGTAGTTTTGTATTTATTCGTTGCAGACATACAACATACAAATCTTTTCTCTTGAGAGAGAGAGAGAGAGAGGTACAAAATACAACATATACATATATTCATCTTTATAATATTGAGAGATAAATACCCGATAATTCAATATAGTCGGATTGCCTCGGGATCGCGAAAGTTAAAATGGGCTTTAACTTATATTGGTTGAGTAATTAGTAACTTACTCTACAAAATACTTTTCCTTTACAGACTCAGAGAGAGTTCCCTTTAAAATGTTTTTATATTTTGGAGTTTTAGACCAAAATGGTAAATAGGAACCCACCCTTGGGACTTGACTAGTTAGGTTCCTTTTAAATATTTTTCTTAATTAATTAATATTTAAATAACTTAAACTTCTTCAATCAGACCTAAACTCTTTAAACGCTTGGTGCACACATAACAAGATGAGTCTAAATATTGACAAGTGCTTCAGTATTAATTTTTCCAGAAAACGTATCGGTGTACCACCTCTATATTCAATAGATGGCATTTGTCTACAACAGGTTCAACAGATTCGTGACTTGGGTGTCATACTTGATAGCTCACTAACATATAAGTATCATATTGATAAGATAGTTTCAAAGGCGTTTAAGTTACTTGGCTTCATTAAAAGAATCAGCAATAATTTTAGAAATATCAGCACCATTAAATGTTTATATAACGCATATATTCGCAGCAGTTTAGAATATGCCTCAGTTGTTTGGAACCCTTACTATAAAGTGCATATAAAACGCATAGAAAAAATACAACACAAATTTACAAAATATCTAGCGTACAAAGACTATCGATGTCCTTACCAAGCGGACTACCCAACCCGATTAACTTATTTTAATATGGACACATTGGAATATCGTCGACAAAAATCAGAGGTTGTTTCTTTATATAAGACTGCAAATGGAATATATGATGCCCCGGAAATATTAGCCTTGCTGAAAATATCAGTACCCCGCACCTTGCCTCGTTTCAGAATAACAAATCCTTTTGACATTTTATTCATTTAGAACTAACATAGGCAAATTTTCACCGGTCAATCGTTGTATACGATCTTATAGCAAACTTGTAAAAGAGTCTCGTGACGTTGACATTGACATGTATTCGGTCTCACTGAGTGGTTTGAAACGCAAGTTTCTGACCACTTCTGGGACCGAATAAAATGTTTATTTTCGTAATTTTTCTTTTTATTGTATAATTTGTAGTTAGGTAATTTTGATTTTAAATTTAGTTTTGTAAGATTATGTATGAGCAATATTGTTTTTAGTTTTTTTTTTATCGAGTGCTGTACACTCCTGTAAAGGTGTCTCACACGGGACCAGTATTGTTAATGTACTTTGTGAATGTAATGTGAAGATGTCGTAGGAGTGTCTTAATAAATAAATATTTTTTAGGGTTCCGGACCGAAATGGTAAAAAGGAACCCTTAGGGTGTTACTTTATCTGCCTGTCACATATAAACTTGGGAACTACTGATGCTGTCGACTTGAAATTTGAAATGGTTACGCCTATTCACTAATATTGCAAATATAACAATGTTGAAAAATATTTTATAATGAGAATAAAGATTTTATATCATATGAAGGGGCTTCACTGGCACATTAATTTACAGTTTTAAGTTACAAAAATCCTAAAAAAAAAGGTTGCTCTGTAAACTTCGGAGATAAGAACTGTATTTTTTCAAAATTTTATAGCTGATAGTATTGAATGACCAATTATAGAAAAATACAAAGAAATTATCTGATTAAGCAGCATAGTTTTTAGAAATCATCGAAAGTTCACACAAATTACATTGTGCAATCTTCCGCCAGCTCCCATGGAACCTGCAGTTTGCCTAGCAGTGGGACAGTATCATGATTCTTGCACGGAACGCACGCGCAACTTAGTACAATATATACATTCATTATATTAATTCTATAGAAAACACTAATCTGGATGATTTCATCCATATCTCCATAGAGAATTACCAATTCGATCGTAAGTTCCAAAGTTTTAAAGTAAAAACTTTCGTCACAGATTACAGAAACTAACTTTCGTCTCGTCAGTCATATTTTAGTATGGTAACTCTGAGATATGAAAATGTATCACCTAAACTTGAACTTTTACTTTTTAACGACCTCTGTGGCGCAGCGGGCGAAGGTTCGCCTGCGAATACGAAACACGAAAAGATTTTTGGTTCAAGTAGAGGAAAATATTTGTTTAAACACACTTTCACATAACTCGTACATAGATATACAGTCAAAGTCAATAAGTGTTAATTCATGAGAGCATAAAGTTACGTAAATATTAATTTAAAAAACAAAACACTTTGAAATTAAATAAAGCACAAAATTTAATATTAATTGATATAATTAATAGAATCAGGCATTACTTTGCGGAAATCCATATTATGACAAACAATGAAAATATCTAGTTTTAATTCCGCTAATGCTGAGATGCATATGCACCGCCCTCCCGCCCGCTAATTATGCACATGCTGGGAAAACCAGGCTGTTAGTGCAACATATACAGCATACCCAAACCCACACGACGACACGTGTTTCGCCTCTCCGCGAGGCATCTTCAGGTTAAACGCCGAGATGTTGACTGGTCGGCGGCTGGAACGAAACGTCTTCCAGCCGCCGACCAGTCAACATCTCGGCGTTTAACCTGAAGATGCCTCGCGGAGAGGCGAAACACGTGTCGTCGTGTGGGTTTGGGTATGCTGTATATGTTGCACTAACAGCCTGGTTTTCCCAGCATGTGCATAATTAGCGGGCGGGAGGGCGGTGCATATGCATCTCAGCATTAGCGGAATTAAAACTAGATATTTTCATTGTTTGTCATATTAATTGATATATTATTGATTAAAATTCTTTCAGTTTTTTTTTCAAGTGAGGAACAAAAGCGAAGCGAATACCACAGAAGAAACATATAATTCTTCTCTTTAACTAGATAATTTATACAGCGTAAGATAAACAGTGTGTAAATCGTGGGGTGCCGGCGGTAGAATGATACCCCTCCTCTCATGCCCATGGACGCAGTAAGAGCCTGCTAAGGGATACCTCCGGAAGATGGGCAGCAGCGTCTATCCGTGTATCAACATCCCATACTGCGCTCACCGACCCGCCTGCCAAGCGTGGTGAGAATGGCAACTACCCCTCATGGAGATCCATGAGGGAGGCCTGTGTTCATCAGTGGACATTTTATGGCTGAAATGATAAAGATAATCAGAGACCAACTTGGGCACGGAGGCAGTCTGCCTTCCAAAGGATGTCTCATGCTAGACCGTGTCGTGTCCGAACCGAGCTTCGGCCGTAGCACGGTCACTGAGCCGGTCCCGTGCAATCACAAAGACGGACCTCGACCGGGCAATTACCGTTGCGCCGTGATGCTGTATACTCGTCCGAGCAATTTATCCGAGCGTTGATCGTTGCTCGGTCGTCATTCAGTTGCCGCTCGGTGTATAATATTAGTCGATATGTAATACTAGCTTTTGCCTGCGACTTCGTCCGCGTGGAAGCCATAAAACGTAAAATCCCCTTTTTCACGCAGAGCCACTTTGATTCGTAAATATAAATCCCATTGATTCCCTATCCCGTGAGAATTTCGAAAAATTCCTTCCTAGTGCACCTCTAGGAAACACAAGGTATATGTGTGCCAAATTTCAAGTCTTTAGGTTCAGTGGTTTCGGCTGTGCGTTGATATATCAGTAGTATAGTCGTATAGTCAGTCAGTTAGTCAGTCAGTGAGTCAGTCAGGACTTTGAATTTTATATATATAGATTAGTTGACGGTGCTACGGCCAACACAGTCTCGGTTTAGCGGAAAACACTTCACGCTATACACGACCCTGATGAGCCGTTAGATAAGAACAAGACGGTTTTGCAATTGTAAAATATTTAATACGAGCACAAAACAACACAGATTGGTGATGTAAGCTTAAAGCACATTATATTTTGCATAACCAATCGAAGTTATACACAAGTTTGAACTACAGAGAACAATATCTTGGTCCAAAGTTAATAACAGCCCTATCTTTTGATTAAAGGGCCCAACCTCAGTCTCATTCAGGCGGTCTTTGCCTGCTAGGGTTGGCATAAATCCGATTCAATTGTACGGCTAATAACTTTTAGAACTTGCGTCTTTTTCAGGCGATTCAAACTTGAGCATTTATTTTTTACTGCTGTACAAATCCACTGCTGGATACACTTTCATGAGTATCCAACGTGTTCAGTTCCTCCCAGGGGAACTTTCGTCAGGGAATGGAGCTTTTTACGCGGTACCGTCTCCTTCCCTCTCACGCGCTCGCGTTGCACTTAACGTAAAGTAATTAACGTGAGTAGAAAACCCGTTTAACATAACAATGAATAGTGTAACTCACGAGTCATTTGAAAGTTAAACACTTTCATGAATCTCCAAACTTATAAGGGGGTTGATACCATACTTATCACGCTTGGCAGATGGTTTGATAAGCGCAGTACGGGTGTTGATACACGGAAAGACGCTGCTGCCCATCTGCCGGTGGTGTCCCTTAGCAGTCTCTTACTGCATCCACGGGCATGAGAGGAGGGTAAATATTGTACTGCTAGCACCCTACGTCATGTATGTATATGCAAAAGGAAAACTGCCGAAAATACTTTTCTCGCCTCTTTTCCGGCTCTCCTTAATCAGGCAACACTATGGAGATAAAGCATTAATTCTCTCCTCGATGATTTATAGCGTCTGGCTATCGTCGTGGCTGCGGCTACACCCAAACACTTAATCAGGGTTACACAAGCATCTTTATGTAAAATCTTAATAGCGCTACATTTTATTGTGGGAATTGAATTCGGTTAGAAAAAAACGACACCTTATTTTGATGTAAAATATAGTATTTAGCGACAAATTTTAGGTCGTGCTTGACGTTTCTATTAATTAATCATTTAGTGTGGGTCTATTGTCTCCCCTAGGGGAGATATCAGGAAAAAAAAATCCTGTTGTATCCCTTAAGCAGGGGAAATGTCAGATCTTACTTTTAAAAAACTGTTTTTAGTACTGTTTTCTCCCCGCAGGACTTATTCAGGATGTTTTTAAATAAGCATTTAGTGCGTCTTAAATAAAAAATATTGATCTCGCGCAAGAAGCCCTAAAATTTTAATGAAATCTGATGTCATCAAGTGGGTTAAAACAATATTCGAAGATTCCGTCACACAACTAACTCACACAATACACAACTTGCGTTTCATATTACCAGAGACGAGAATTGTCTCTGATACTAACTCTACACAAGTTGTGTAATTATTTATTTTGGTTCGGCTAGGCTAATGTAGGCCTAGCCTAGGGTTTTAGATTAGCACAATATGGGAGACTGGGAGTCTGGAAGACAGAACAAGAAAGAAAACATTTTGAATTTTTCGTTACATAACTAATTTTTATATTATATTTTTTTAAATATCGCGCTATCACAGCATAATAATGATACTGACATGAAAGACGCTGCTGCCATCTTCGAGAGGTATCCCTGGGCAGATTCCTTCTGCATCCACGGGCTAGAGAGGAGGGGCAACATTTTGCCACCACCCCACGGCAAACACAAAACAGCAATAGCTATTTTTCAGTCGCTATAAGTGAGAGGACTTTCGTACAAAAGCACGTATAAATCATATTTACGCTGTTTTTCACCGTCTGAACCGATCTGGAGCATCATCCGTTAACTACGATTAAAAACTTTACAGAGCATCCAGATGCAAATTAGTAGATTTCTAATTATAGAAAGAGCGTTTAGTTGCGATGCATTGTCATCATCATAATCATCATCATCTCATAGCCGTAGGAAGTGCACTGCTGAACATAGACTCGTGAACTTCCAAGTAGGTGGTGATCGTGAGGGCTGGTTGCCATACTCACCACGCTTGGCAGGCGTGTTGGCGAGCGCAGTACAGGACGTTGATACACGGAAAGACGCTGCTGCCCATCTTCCGGGTGTATCCCTTTGCCCAGCAAAACGACAAAACAGGTTAAAAAAAATACATCCCTATATGGGACGTATGTAGGTGCAGACCTGGTAGCCCCCAGAATTAGAATTAGAGTCCGAATCCCTTGTATTATCGTGTTCCTTTTGTTTATAATATACTGTTTACGTCGTGCTTCGAACTCTTTACAATCGACTGCCTCCGTTGCTCAGTCGGTCTGATAACCGACTGATACGCCGAGCGGGTTCGAATCCCGCCACGGAACTAATGTTAAGGGACGAAGCCCCCTAATATGCATAGCGCTGTCTGTCTGTCTGTGTATGGGACGATTACAACCGAACGCGTTGACCGATTTACATGAAACCTTTTTGTTAGCACCGTCTTATTAATTAATTAATTAATTCTTTATTATTTTATCACACGTAGCATTACAGATAATTACAATCCAAGGCGTTATATGGTCTTAATATTAACTTAAGATACAAACTTAAAGTAAATAAAAACAGGGACGGATAACAGTACAAATGAAGAAGGTAATTAAGTAGTTGAGTGGGTACTTCTTACATACTAAAACAAGACAATAACAAAAAAAAACAATCATACCAAAATATAGAAAAAACAGAACATCTTACATATAAAAACAACATTATCCTTATAAAATGTTGGTCAAATTAAAGTAAATTTATTAAGTAAAATAAGTAGGTAAACACTTAGATAATACCATTATTATAATGAACGTACGTCTTAATGAGAGAAGGGTACTAATTGATTTTGGTGACCCTAGGGTCACCAAAATCGGTGGGACCGGAGTTATTGTGACCTCAAAAGGTCACCAAAAAAATAAAAATCTTCAAATGGCCGAAAACGTCCAAAAACCCTAAAATGCCATTTTTGACCTTTAGTGAACTATTGAGGCCTTCGCCCCCTTTTCTGGTACCCAATGCTTGTTTGTGTGTGTTCTGCAGATATTTGTCCCGTGTCAGGGTATTTTCTATGCATGGTATATTATGTACTTACATAAAAGTGTATTTAAGTATTGCCACGATATATCAATATATCAATCATCTGGTTTCCATAGCTTTGCTCAGTTTGGGACTCGATAAGGTTGTGTGCAGTGTCCAGTTTTATAATTATTCCAATCCATTTTATAAGTGTCCCACTGCTGGGCAAAGGCCTTCCCCCATCTCTCCGTGCTTCTTGATCTGTCGTCAATTCAACCCATGAGCTATTTATATTTTTACAAGCTTTTATTTAGCTTGCCCTGTTTGTATGTATGTAACTATGTTCGCGGAATCTTGCAACTCAATTTTGAAGCAGATATCTTCAACCAATTGAGCTAAAATTTTGTATACATGTTTACTTTGGATGACAATGCATGGACAGCTATGTGACGTCACTCTGAATCATGGCGGAACAGCCAAGATGGCGGACTACTTACTTTTAATGTACTCCTATAATATGGGTATCAAATGAAAGGACTTGCTGAGAATAACTCAAAAAATGACGTCACTCTGAATCCAACATGGCAGAATACCCAAGATGGCCGACTACTTACTTTTAATGTACTCCTATAATATGGGTATCAAAATGAAAGAACTCCTATAATATGGGTATCAAATGAAAGAACTTGCTGAGAATAACTCAAAAAATGACGTCACTCTGAATCCAACATGGCGGAACAACCAGGACTAGACAGGACTGGACTGGACTGGACTGAACTGGACTGGACTGGACTGGACTGAACTGAACTGGACTGAACTGGACTGAACTGGACTGAACTGGACTGAACTGGACTGGACTGGACTGGCCTGGACTGGACTGGCCTGGACTGGCCTGCACTGGCCTGGACTGGACTGGACTGGACTGGACTGGACTGGACTAGACTGGACTGGACTGTACATAAATATATATAAATTAAATGACATAACTCTAAATCCTATATGGCGGTACACTCAAGATGGCGGACTAGTTATTCTTAATGCATTCTTACAATATGGGTATCAAATGAAAGGCCTTGCTGAGAGTTACTCGAAAAAGTATATGACATCACTCGTAATCCAGCATAACGGTCATGAGATGAACAGAGAAGAAACCAACTGTCCAGTCCAGTGATAACTAAAAAGTAAAAAGTTAATTAAAAGTAAAAAAACTTTTTAACAAACAAGCTTTTATTCAAACGTTCCCACTAAAAATAATAAAATTGGCATTTTATATTTTTAGTGGGAACGTTTAACGTTAAACTTAGAATTAAAAGAAATTAAATTATTTTGATAACAAAACTTTTTCAGCAGGTGTTTGCGCCAGTGTTACCAGCCGTGTTGATGATGTGTTAATAATATATTATTATTACAATCAAAACATCTCTGAGAACAATCTTACCTATTTTCACCTACCCAACATAGGTACAGAACGATGAAGGCTGTGGATGAAGGCCATACCAACCCCAGTAGTACGTAATATCACTATGAAATTAAAGGATATGAGGAGCGGAGCCGTATTTTGCTGGTCATCATCATCCAATTTATGAATAGTTCCACCCTCCTAGGGTTGCATCCCCTATCACTGGCCTTTCACCTCTATTATTAATGATATAAAATAAAATAATGAAGTAGATATTATGTCATTTGTTTTCTCAGCACGTAATTCTTCTTTGTGTAAGTACTGTGCTTAAAACTATAACATCTATATTTATATAAAACTAGGCGCACTCCTCAGTTTCAGTCGCATAGTTCCCGTTCCCGTGGGAATACGGGAATAAAATGTAGCCTGTGTTATTCACGGATAATATAGCATTCTAATTAATAAATAGACATAAATATAAGATAGAACGTAAATAGTAAATTATGTAAATAAGTTTAAATAAAGAAATAAAAAGTGCTCTGGTTCTGCCAGAGATTCCTCACTGTAACCCTGCCAAAAAAAAATATAGCATTCTAATGAAAAACGTGCTAGTAGTTTTTGAGTTTATTTGTTGTAACATCTACACAACCTTATCGTACCTACACAAAATACATATCTTTCCTCCTTTTAATATTGTAAGACAAAGTCGGGTTAGTTACTTTTATTTTTTACCTTGCACACTGGACCGATTTGAAAAATTCTTTCACCATTAGAATCCTACATTCTTTCTGATGAACATAGGCCATATATTTTATCCCCGTATTCCCTCGAGAACGGGAACTACGCGGGTAAAACCGCGGCATATATGCTATAAGTTGTCAGAACAAATAATTATCACACATTTTATATGGTTGATGACATTTCAAAGAAATGAATAATATATAAAATCAAAAATTTTACGATTCCAATGGGAATGCATAAGCGGAATTAAAACTAGATATTTTTTATTGCATTTTATTTTTTTGATTCCAATGGGATATGAACCCACGTCCGTCAAATCGATATTTGACGCTTCCTTAAGCCGGAAGTGCTTTGACCGCTAAGCTACAGAACCCGCTGAAATTCTTGATAAGGTGATGTCTGTTTGAGCAACCGAAAAATGTTTAATAAGGTTATTCATTTCTTTGAAAATATTCTACCTATGTGTGGTTAAACACTATAAAAATAACAAACTATGGTGAACGCAGTAGGGAATCAATGGATGCGGCTGGCACACAGCCGTCAGGTTATGGCGTGATAGAGAAGGGGTCATAACTCTGCTGTAAGTGATTCATAGGGTTACATAACCAAAGGGTAAAACGGAACCCTATTATTAAGACCGCTGTCCGTCTGTCTGTCTGTCACCAGGCTGTATCTCTTGAACCGTGATAGCTAGACAGTTTTTTCACAGATGATGTATTTCTGTTGCCGCTATAACAACAAATACTTAAAACAGAATAAAATAAATATTTAAGGGGGCTCCCATACAACAAACGTATTTTTTTTGCTGTTTTTGCTCGATGATACGGAACCCTTCGTGCACCAGTCCAACTCGGACTTGGCTGATTTTTTTTTGATCACGCTTATTAACGCTAGATTGCACGCCCATTAGACATAGAGTTGCGAGGTCCTATGTGCCCGTAATTTCCCCCCTTACCCTTCCAACCGGAACACAGCAATGTAGACATTACTGCTTGGCGGCAGAAATAGGTATGATGGTACTTCCCCGGATAAACTCTTTACAAAAAGTTGTACTACTATTTAAAGTTCTACTATTTTAGTGACGTTGCCTAAATAAAAGTTTATTATTATTGTTATATAGGAAATTTTCGGTCTTTTATAATTATAGTAGCTTGTGCCCGCCGCTTCGCATGCGCTGTCCAGCCCATGTGTTATTCCTGGACCACATCTATACGTGTGCAAAATTTCAGCTCAATCCGTTGGGTAGTTTTTGCGTGAAGAGGTAACAAACCTCCAAACAAACTATCGGCTTTATAATATTAGTGGGATTCAAACGTAGGTTGCCTGGAAAAAAATGATAATGAAAAAACAATGACATATTTATCCAAATAATTTTATTTTTTGTATTTTAAGTGCAATAAAGTGTTCATTCATTCATTCATTCATTCATTTATTCAAACTTTCGCAAGCTTTTAACCTCTAAGTTAATATTAATACCAAGTTACTAAGCATTTACAGGAGACCTGTAAATACGGTACTTGGTTTTCGAGAGAAATTTCGCTGGCAAAGTTTTACAGAACGGCTCTAAACTCGTTACATGAACGAAGGAAAAGTCGAAAACTGCGATAAAGTACAAAACAAATGTGTGAAAACCATTAGTAAGGGCTGATTCTTTGAAAATACGACAACAATACCCACCCCAAGCTATTTAATTTGTATTAGCCAAGTATTGAGGGCAAAAACGGAGCAAATACTTACATATGTTAAAGAATTACAGAGGTATGCCGTGTGGTGTCGGCATTAGAATGTTACCCCTCCTCTCATGCCCGTGGATGCAGTAAGAGCCTGCTAAGGGATCCCTTCGGAAGATGGGCAGCAGCGTATTTTCGTGTATCAACATCCCGTACTGCGCTCGCCAACCCGCCTGCTAAGCGTGGTGAGTATGGCAACTAACCCTCATGCAGATCCATGAGGGAGGCACAGGCCTCCCTCATGGATTCCAGCCGTAAAACGTCCACTATTGAACACAGGCCTTCCTCATAGATCTCCATGAGACGTAGTTGCCATACTCACCAAGCTTGGCAGGCGGGTTGCCGAGCGCAGTACGGGATGTTGATATATGTAAAGACGCTGCTGCCCATCTTCAAAAGGGATCCCTTAGCAAGCTCTTACGGCAACCACGGAAAACACAATTAGGAACAAATGTATGTACTAGGTGACTGATTATCTAGATGAACTACCTATTATTATTATGTGATAAGGCCGCCCGTTGAATTGCCCAAAATTGTTTGATTATATTGTTAGCAACACTAGTGAAAACCATATTATAATTATTGTATTATTTTAAGAATATTATTTGTATGAGTTGATTACGTATTTATAAATTTAGTTAATTATTAAAAGACACCTTGTATCGAGTACTAGTATTGACTTGCAAGTACTAGCTGCCTTAGCAAGTCCGCTCTTTCGACCAATGAGAATATTGTGTTTGGAAGGGATTATAGTAGTGGGGAGTATTGGGGAGAGGTTCGGCGGGCAGGCTTGCTCTGGCAGTTGAATTTTGTTTCTCGAACTGTAAGGTTAAAAAGTGTAAAGTGGAAATTAAGTGAAGTGAAGGAATAAAGTATATTTTCAGCAAGTAAGTACCGTCTTATTATTTTCTACAAAGTTACTTAGTGAAAGCTAACATCTCAGAAGCGGGATTTGACGCTCACAAAAGTGGAAAACAGTATTAGAATAAATGACAAACTAGGATTCAGTTCGTAAAAAAGTATTGCACGTGTTGCCTAATTTCTTTTTCTCTTTATTCTTTATTCAATAATTTTTAACAAATTATAAGATCGATATATTATTATTTTTTTCTTTTTTTTCTGTTTGTTTTAAATAAATATTATCTGCAGTACTGCTCATAGCAGTGTTCGATATTTAAAAATATTATTTTTGTAGTCCAGTTTCCTACCGGATATTTTTCATTGTTCTGTGTATAAACTGGATTGAGTACGGGAGGAAAGAGACATCGTAAAACATTATCGTTGATATTTTATTTCGGTTGTTATTTTTACTGCCTTATTTTTTTTAAATTGTTTAATCCAATAATCCCAACATGACGCTTCGCGTTAACGTTTTAGTTTTAATGTTAATAATACATTGTTTTGTTATTTTTACTGCCTTATTTTTTTTAATTGTTTAATCCAATAATCCCAACATGACGCTTCGCGTTAACGTTTTAATGTTAACAATACATTGTTCTTAAATAATAATTTATTTTATTCTTAAGAAATTTTACTTTGCGGTTATTTATTTTTGCATTGCAATGAATAACGAAGAAGAAGGCGGTATTTATTCTCCGTCCCATCCTATGGAGAATGTATCTGTCCTTGCTGAAGGAGACCATGAGGGACGGAATGAGGCCAACCGTTGCTCCTGCAGCCGGGCCATCCATCGCTCGCGCAGCCGGGCCAACCATCGCTCGCGCAGTCGGGCCAACCACCGCTCGCGAAGTCGGGCCAACCATAGCTCGCGCAGCCGGGCCAACCACCGCTCGCGCAGTCGGGCCAACCACCGCTCGCACAGTCGGGCCAACCACCGCTCGCGCAGCCGGGCCAACCACCGCTCGCGCAGTCAGGCCAACCTCCGCTCGCGCAGTCGGGCCAACCTCCGCTCGCGCAGTCGGGTCAACCACCGCTCGCGCAGTCGGGCCAACCACCGCTCGCGCAGTCGGGCCAACCACCGCTCGTGCAGTCGGGCCAACCACCGCTTGCGCAGTCGGGCCAACCAACGCTCGTGCAGCCGGGCCAACTACCACTCGCACAGCCGGGCCAACCACCGCTTGCACAGCCGGGCCAACCGCCGCTCGCACAGCCGGGCCAACCGCCGCTCGCACAGCCGGGCCAACCGCCGCTCGCACAGCCGGGCCAACCGCCGCTCGCGCAGCCGGGCCAACTGCCGCTCGCGCAGCCGGGCCAACCACCGCTCGCGCAGTCCAGTCAACCATTGGAGAAGCCAAGATGAGTCTATTATTACAACTAATCTATCAAAATGTTGTCAGAAAAGATATGACATTATCAGAAACGTCGGTAGTCGATGTCTATTCTGAACCTACCATGACAGGTAATATGTATGTAGATAGGGGTCCTCGATTCGTATCTGATTTTACGTTTACGGTATCGTCTGGTTTATTTTGATTAAATGGGATGGAATAAGTAAAATAATAATAAGAATTCCCGGCGATAAAACAGTTATAAACAGTTATAAATTAAAAGGGGGTCAAACATATTCTCAACGCTGTAGCCACACCACGGGCTAATGGACAGGTGGAACGCTAAAGCAAAGTAATTGTTGATGCTCTGACCGCTGAATCTATAGGAACAACTGATAGTAAATGGGATGAACATCTACCTGACGTACAATGGGGCATAAATAATACCTTTAACAAAGGTATTAACCGAACTCCTTCCGAAGCATTGTTTGGAATTAGACAATCAGGAACCCACGTAGGCAAAAGACTATCAGAATTGGCTGATGCAGTGTAACTCAGCGGTGAAGCTAGTATGGGTAGAGATGGTATGTTAACAACAGAAAAAGAGATATAAAGTATCTAAATATATCCCGAGAGTTGCATAATTACACAATAATGGCAAGTGCACATTTCATTGTTAATCTTGAGGACATCCCTGGTCCAGTTGCTATCCGGGACAACCCTGGTTCTCAAACGTTCGGATAACCCTGGTCCTTGAACTCTCGGACAACCCTGGTCCTTGAACTCTCGGACAACCCTGGTCCTTGAACTCTCGGACAACCCTGGTCCTTGAACTCTCGGACAACCCTGGTCCTTGAACTCTCGGACAACCCTGGTCCTTGAACTCTCGGACAACCCTGGTCCTTAAACTCTCGGACAACCCTGGTCCTTAAACTCTCGGACAACCCTGGTCCTTAAACTCTTAGGACAACCCTGGTCCTTAAAAACTATCGGACAACCCTGGTCCTTAAAAACTATCGGACAACCCTGGTCCTTAAATTCTCGGACATCCCTGGTCCTTAGATACATTAAATAATAATATTGTCTTTGAATATCAAATCTTAAGATAATATGTTTATTTTCATAAAAAAAAATATTTAATGAATGAAGTGAAATTGATGAAATTTTTGTAATATTTATAATAGTTTTTTTTTTCTCAATTTAAGTCACACGAGGTCGTATGCCTTAATGTGGATGGCCGACTGTTAGCAACACTAGTGAAAACCATATTATAATTATTGTATTATTTTAAGAATATTATTTGTATGAGTTGATTACGTATTTATAAATTTAGTTAATTATTAAAAGACACCTTGTATCGAGTACTAGTATTGACTTGCAAGTACTAGCTGCCTTAGCAAGTCCGCTCTTTCGACCAATGAGAATATTGTGTTTGGAAGGGATTATAGTAGTGGGGAGTATTGGGGAGAGGTTCGGCGGGCAGGCTTGCTCTGGCAGTTGAATTTTGTTTCTCGAACTGTAAGGTTAAAAAGTGTAAAGTGGAAATTAAGTGAAGTGAAGGAATAAAGTATATTTTCAGCAAGTAAGTACCGTCTTATTATTTTCTACAAAGTTACTTAGTGAAAGCTAACAATATATATATCTATTTGTTTTTATACCTCGGTATATTTTTTTTGTTCCATGTGGTGATCAATAAGGTGTTATCTATATATCTTTTATGCAACAATTATTTTTATTTGGAAATTCTATACATAATGCAAGACATTACATCACCATTTAGCCCCATAGCAAGCAGAACTTGTGTATGGGTAACAAATGATTGATTGGTTACCTAAATATTTTTTTGGTAAATGCATACTTAACATAAAAAGACAATCACCTAGACCAGTGACTGGGATACTCATTTTATTTTTTTATTTTATTTATCAGTTCACCAACATAAAGTACACTGTTACGTTAAAAAAGGAACATTTTGGAATTGTATTAGCCTAGTGTCACTATTAATTTAATGGTGAAGACAGCACGTTAAAAATATGTAAAAAAACGTAGTGAAAAATTCTTCGTCTATGGTAAAAACTGAGCTAGCAACTTAAAAGCAAAATTACAGAAATTATTAGTAGTAAGGCCTTTTGCATCTATTATAGATGATTTATACAGTACGGGACGCTGCAGTGCCTGGGACATTGTTGGATTAGGCTTGCCCAGCACCTATACCATCCCCTCAGCTTAGTCAGCTATTAGTCAGAGGAAAGAACAGGTCAACACGTCTGAAGCTAACTAAGCCGCGGGTTTCCTCACGATGTTTCCTTCACCGTTAAAGCACGTGTTAAGTGTGCACATACATTTTTAAAGAAAGAAAAACCCATTGGTGCACCGCCGGTATCGAACCCACGACCTTCGGATTGAAAGTAAATTATAACAATACAGAAAATGATGATTAAATAATTAAAATTAAAACAAAATAAATCTCTTTACTCATCATCATCATCATATCAGCCGTAGGTCGTCCACTGCTGGACAAAAATCTACCTTATAGATCTACAAGTCCTGGTCATGAGGGGGTTGTTGCCATACTGACCACGCTTGACAGGTGGGATGGCGAGCGCCGTATGTTGGCACACGAAAAGGCTGCTGCCCAATTTCTGGCAGTCTCTCTTGGCAGATTCTTACTGCATCAGCAGGCATGAGAGCAGGCCAACATTTTACTGCATGGCCGTGGGGTGCCGGCAGTAGAATGTTACCCCTCCTCTCATGCCCATGGAAGCAGTAAGAGCCTGCTAAGGGATACCTGCGGAAGATGGGCAGCAGCGTCTTACCGTGTATCAACATCCCGTACTGCGCTCGCCAACCCGCCTGCCAAGCGTGGTGAGTATGGCAACTACCCCTCATGAAGATCCATGAGGGAGGCCTTTGTTCAGTAGTGGACGTTTTACGGCTGAAATGATGATGATGATGATCCCACAGCACTAGACTAAGAACATTATGGAAAGTCAGTTATTAATATAGTTTTCATTTGGCGCAGTATTACCACAGATTACACAAACTAACCAACTTTGTGTAAAAGAGGGCCGAGCCCCAAACAGTCTTGAAAATTCTGTTAATTAAAGTGCCTCTATAAAGCCACTGTCGAAAAGGTTAGCGCTATAACATTTATGGGCCATAATAACATGACTTGCATTCCTATTGCGTTTACCAAGCCGTAGTGGATCGATATCCATCACCACTTGTAATGTGTCTAAACAAAAAAATATGAAGTTCCCTTTATTGTTATGTTAAACGGGTTTTCTACTCACGTTAATTATTCGTTGAAAATAGGGTCCACAATTGACGGAGAAATCGGTGAATGTACATAAAAAAAATATATACAATCGAACATAGAACCTCATCCTTTTTCGAAGTCGGTTTAAAACGGACAAGTGTGAGCGAGACTCGCGCCCTAAAGATTGATTTGTAATATTTGATGAAATATCTATACTAGTCAGTACGAGAACCTTCATACGCCGTCTGTGTAAGAAATCCTATTTCAACTACTTCGTATTGCATTACCAATATTAGAAAACCAATTAAGCTAAAACCTATTAAAAAATTATGCGTCAAAGGCATGCTTCTTCATTATTTTATACCTTGAGAAGATATGATTTTTACAGTGACTAGTATTCATGCTTTACAGCACGATGCAGTGCCTAGGACATTGGAAATCCACCATTACGATCATTTCAGCCGTAAGACGTCCACTACTGAACAAAGGCCTCCCTCATGGATCTTCATGAGGGGTAGTTGCCATATTCACCACGCTTGGCAGGCGGGTTCTGTGGCGCAGCGGGCGAAGGTCCGCCTGCGACGCAAGGGGTTGCGGGTTCGATTCCCGCCTCGGAACAAATGTCTGTACGATCTGCAGATATTTGTTCAGGGTGTTCTGGGTGTTTTTCTATATATAATAAAAATATATATCTACGTAGTATAATGTATTGAGTATATCAGTCATCTAGTACCCATAACACAAGCTCTGCCTAGCTTGGGGCTAGATGATGCTGTGTGATTTGTCCAGCATTATTTATTTATTTATTACTACAATTATAATTTGGATATTATTAAGCTTTAAATACAGGATTTAAGCAGGTACCTTCTTTTAGTCCTTCTGCCATCTTAAACGCTGTAACGTGTTCGAAATGTGTCAAGAAAATAAGAATAGAGCAACGCGATGAAATCTTGCATTTCCAACGAATTATGTTAACAAATAGCAAAAGTATATCAAGTTCTGGAACTCCATTTTCTCTTAGCCGTAGGAATGGTGTCCACGTCCACTTCTGGACATAAGCCTACCTTATGGATATAATAATAATAATTCGTTATTCAAAAAAACTGGTTTGTAAATAAAGTACACAGAAAGTTGTAAAAGTTAGTTATGTTCTAACTTACATGCTAGAAGGTTATGCATCATAATAATTGTCAAAACTCTTTGAAAAAACTTTAGACAAACCTTTTAGGGTTATTGACATCTTGCTCTAACTAAGTTAAAACTTGTAAGAAGATGCAAAGGATCTCTATTCCCGGGATTTAAATACAAAATTTCGTCTCATGAATGGATGACAAAGTATTATTTAAAATCAATAGACGTTCACTGAAAGTACCAATAATAAGTTTAATCTAATCTAAGAGCTATATACGAAGAGAAAAACACAACATATTATATTATAAACATACCTATATAAAGATATCCAAGATAATGAGGGAGTTGTGGTCATACCCGCCACCCTTGGCAGGCGGGTCGTGAGCGCACTGCTGGATGTCGATACACGAAAAGTCGCTGCTGCCCATCTTCCGGAGGTATCCCTTAGATTCTTACAGCATTCACAGGCAAGAGATCAGAGGCAATATTTTACTGCCGGCACCCCACGGCTAAAACTCTACATAATTATATTATACTTTGAAATTCAAAGTACAATATCCATCGCCACTTATATGACCGCAATATGCGACGTTAAACACAACATTACCGCTGTATAGAATTCACAAAATGCATTTCCGGTTGAGGTAATAATCCAATTCAAATTGTGGATTCGAGGTTTTTTAAACGTTTGTATTCACAATATTGTATTAATTTAAAATATATAATAAGGTTGGTCATGCATTTATTTCATGTCTTATTTAAGCTTTAGGCTTTTGCTATTTGAAATGGCCAGCATTATTTATGCTAACCAAATTAGCTAAAGAACGGTCAAACAAAATGTCTACCTTTCACATCATTATAAAAATAACTTACACAGCGCCAGTCGTGGGGCGCCGGCAGTAGGATGCTTCTCCTCTCTTGTCCGTGGACGCGAAGAATCTTCCAAGGAGTGTCTCCGAAAGATGGGCAGCTGCTGCCCAGTCTTTCCGTGTATCAACATCCTGTACTGCGCTTACCAACCCAAAGCGATCACGCTTGGCAGGCGGGTAGTCAGAGGGGTAGTTGCCATACTCAACAGAGTATGGCAACTACCCCTCTTGATTATATATATTACATATATTATATAGTACTTAGTGATCAATGAGGGAGGCCCTTGTCCAACAGTGGGCTTCTTACGGCTGAGAGAGAGAGAGAGATGAGAAGAGAGAGAGAGAAGGGCTGTTGATGTTTGTCAAATAAAATAATACCCCTCCTGTACTTGAAAATCAATGAGGGAGGCCTATCGACGGCTGTGATGATGATGAAGATGAGACCGCTGAACAGTTGGTAAAAATAACATAACGTAAAAGGCCAAATAACACGTTAATTTCTAATAAATAAATAATATAATAATATATAATAATAAAGTGTGAAGTTAAAGATTGAGGTTTCTGTCTCGCTTCTTTCCCTCGCTTGGATTTATTTGAATTCCATCTGAATTGAAAATTACGAATTAATTGAAATTTGTTTTTGTTTTGTAAATTGACATTTTTTAATGTGGCCTTTGGGTCAAATTGAAAAAAAACAATTTGACTTCATTCATTAATTTTTTTCATACTTTCTTTTGAAAGTATGAAAAAAATATATAATTCATTGTTTTTAACTTCATCATCATCATCATTTCAGCCGTTAAACGTCCACTACTGAACACAGGCCTCCCTCATGGATCTTCATGAAAGGTAGTTGCCATACTCACCACGCTTGGCAGGCGGGTTAGCGAGCGCAGTTCTGGATATTGATATATAGGAAGACGCTGCTGCCCATCTTTCGGAGGTATCCCTTAGCAGGCTCTTACCGCATGCACGGGCATGAGAGGAGGGGTAACATTCTATTGCCGGCACCCCACGGCAACTGGAGTAACACACATGTAGCTACGGTTTTGTATACCTTACATAAGATATAAATAAAGTACAAGTACGGTGCCATCATCAAAAACTATTTACCAATATAAAACTGTCGTGCACAAAATAAATAGAAGTAAATCCCATAACATCTCGTAAAATGTATATAAGCAGTACTTTTTCCTGTAGATTTCAACAAAAAACACCATTACAACACAATTCCCACCGAAATATACTTCGTTATGAGAATAATGTCATTAGGTTCCCTCTGTCAATGAAAAACCGGCCGTTACAAAAGAAACACGAAAGACCCCAAATAATCTTTGCACAATTTGAAAGAACAACACTTACGTACCTTACACTCGATGGTAGCACGAAATCACCGAAAATTCGACTTTATAATTAATTAAATATATTAAACAAACACTGGATAATATAACTCACTAATAAAACTAACGTTATGTAAGAACTTTTGAAAGGAAACGTTCGCGGTATCGTGGTTTAATGAAGACAGGAGACGAACACGTCTAACTCCCTCGACTGTCGGGCGAATACTGAAGGAAAATGATAGAACACCTCTGCTCCACGTCTGAAATTTACAGGACAGCGCATGTCATATCCGCTGTTCATCTAATCCCAGTCCTAAGGTATTGGAATAAAGTTCAAAATGGTTTTAGCTAGGTGGTTTATAGGACGGATGTTCGTTATAAATGTTAGGAGGTAACCAATCCCTGAACGGCAAATTCGATTTACTATTTATTCAAGAAAGTAATTAATGACACTTTTAATTATCCGTTTACGTTTTCTTTTTATTAGTGGTTCATAAAAACTCGGTTTGAGTCTCGACTTTCAGCGAAATCGAGTCTTCAGGCTGCGGTCACGGTGTCAGCGGGCAGATCGCGCGGCGCTAGAGCGGCGTAGTGTTGTGTTTATTAAAAACTAGCCGAACTCCGCAGCTTCACCCGCGTAGTTCCCGTTCCCATGGTAATACAGGGATAAAAATATAACCTATGATGATGATTATTATGATGGGACTCGACAGTGCTGTATGAAATTTCCAGTGTCCTTTTTTCTGTAATATACCTACTCTCGAATAATCTCTCGATAATGTAGCATGCTAATGGTGAAAGATTTTTGAAATCAGTCCAGTAGTTTTTGAGTTTATTCGTTACAAACATACAAAATACAAATATTTCCCCTTTATAATATAATATTATAGTATAGATACAGATTAGTGTCTTTGTTGGTGAACGAAATATTTAAATATTTTAAAAAACTGCGGCTACATCGATAAAAAAAAAACAATGTAACACTGCGTCAATGGAGGTCTGCGGGCACCGTTTAACACCCGCGCATCGCTTCGCGCGATAGGCAGCAGCGCCTTTTCAACTCGCCTGCCAAGCGTGGTGAGTATGGCAACTACCCCTCATGGAGATCCATGAGGGCCTGTGTTTAGTAGTGGACTTTTTACGGCTGAAATGATGATGATTATTATAATAGGACTCGACAGTGCTGTATGAAATTTCCAGTGTTCACCGTTTTTCTGTAATAAACCTACCAAAACTCTTGATATAGTGTTTAATTGAAGAATAACCGAGGTAATATCACGTATACTTGTACTTATAATGTGTTGTGATCGCGAAAGTTGTAAATAGACAATTTTTATAGCTTAAAATATTTGCACTTAATTTTTACGCAATCGAGTTGAATTTGGCCGACTTGATTTTTCTACCATGCATACGAATCTGCTTCTCTGTTTGTCGGTGTAGAAAATTGAATTGAATTGACTTAAAATAGGAAATGGCTTAGGTTTTCCATTCTTTCTCCAAAGTGCTCGTCGAATGTTGACTTGATTCTCACAGAAAACGTCATATTACTGTCTATACTGTATACGACATCATACGACAGTGCTTAAGATGCATACGCGCTCCAAACTTTTTTTAATTAAGTAGATTTCTCATAAGAGATAATAAAATAAAAGTAAAAAAAACTTTTTAACAAACAAGCTTCTATTTAAACGTACTTACTAAAAATAATAAAATAAACATTTTCCATTAAAGTTTAATGTCAACTTAAAATGTCTTTACACAATTTATGTTATAAAAAAGCATGTCGCGTGATTAACCTGTATACCTGAATTGGTAGACGTTTTAAGTTAACATTAAACTTTAATGTAAAATGTTTATTTTATTATTTTTAGTAGGTACGTGTAAATAAAAGCTTGTTTGTTTACTTTTAATTTATATTTTACAGTTATCACTGGACAGTCGGTTTCTTGCCTGTTCATCTCCTGCCCGCCATGCTGGATTTAGAGTGATGTCATATAATTTTTCGAGTAACTCTCAGCAAGTCCTTTTATTTGATATCCTAAAATAACTAGTCCGCCATCTTGGGTATTCTGCCATATTGGATTCAGAGTTACGTTATTTCATTTTTAGAATTAGTCCGCCATCTTGAGTATACCGCCAAGTTGGATTCAGAGTGATATCATTTAATTTTTCGAGTTACCCTCAGCAAGGCCTTTCATTTGAGACCCATATTAAAAGATAACATTAAAAATAAGTAGTCCGCCATCTTAGGAGTTCCGCCATGTTGGATTCAGAGTGACGATATTTAATTATTGAGTTATTCTCAGCAAGCCCTTTGATTTGATACCCATATTGAATGAATTATGAATTGAATTGAATTGAATTAATGCTCGCCAAATCACACAGCATCATTTAGCTCCAAGCTAAGCAGAGCTTGTGTTATGGGTATAGATGACTGATATACTTAATACATTATACTACATACATAGATAGATATTTTTATTATATATAGACAAACACCCAGAACACCCTGAACAAATATCTAAATATTATAGGAGTACATTAAAAATAAGTAGTCCGCCATCTTCGGTGTTCCGCCATATTGGATTCAGAGTGACGTCACATAGTTGACCATGCATCGTCATCCAAAGAAAACATGTATACAAAATTTCAGCTCAATTGGTTGAAGATATCTGCTTCAAAATTGAGTTGCATGTTTCCGCGAACAAACATAGCTTCATACATACATACAGGGCAAGCTAAAAAAAAGCTTGTAAAAACACATTATTCAATTTAAAATACAGGATTTTATGGCGTAATCTTTTAAGGGTTCCGGAACAAAATGGTTAAAAGGAACCCTTATTTATTTATTTTATTTTATTAATTTTAGGAAAACTTACAGCTATGATTTTACAATAAGGTCTTTACTTAAGATAACATGCATGATACATGCATGATATGATACTGCATTATATGAAAATGTTAAAAAATATTCTTATAATGATTGCAAGGGGGCGGATAGGGGATCTCAAAAGGTTTAAATGAAGTTACTAGGTCGTGTGGGCATGAAAGGGCTTCATTTGCACTTTAAAAAAAATAGTTTTTCTTAAAGCTTTGTGATTACTGAAAAAAGATTTCAATCCCTGACGCTAATATCGCGCGTCCCCTTGACCATGCTTTAGGTCTTTTTGAGTTTCCTGATATTTCGACGTGGTTACACACGCCCATGATCACGAAAAAAACTTCATACTCAACATTAAACTCTCATTCAGATATCTATTTCAGCAAATTAAACACAGAACTGTTTAATCAAACGAATTACACATTACGGCTTGTTTTGAAATCAAGCACACAATGTGTACACAGACTAATTAACGGCAAATATGTACGGACCGTACTTATTATGCAAATTAATTATGTGGTATCAAAGGCTGAGCTGTAAAGTCTAAACCTAGTGCAACCAACTTTCTCCTTCCAGCTCAGCAATCTGATCATCTTAATAAAGTAAGGCCTTTTGCATCTATTATAGATGATTTATACAGCGTCGCCTGATTAGTACATTTGATTAGTCCCGACGTTTCGACTGTGTTTCAATAGTCTGTGGTCCCGGGTAGACTGTATACTATGCGATAATTTCCCGTGTTTTTCTTATTTACTTATTGAGATGTACGGGACGCTGCAGTTCCTGGGACATTGTTAGATGGATTAGGCTTGCCCAGCACCTATACCATCCTGTTAGCTTAGTCAACTATTAGTCAGAGGAAAGAACAGGTCAATACGTCTGAAGGTAACTTAGGCGCGGGTTTCCTCGCGATGTTTCCTTCACCGTTAAAGTATGTGTGCACAAACATGTGTTACAGTTTATATAACCATTTGTATAATCACTAATTGAATATTAAAGTTATTAGGTAAAGTTAAAGGTATGCTGTTCGGCAACTTATATAAAAGACAAGTTTTAGGTAAATACATTGTATTTCCGTTTGCCATGAATTGACAAGGAACTGCCAAACAATGTGTATAACTGTTATAATAATGGAGTACTGAATTATTACTATTAATAACGGTACAATGATTAATATCCACCTTCGTATTTAAGAAGTTCTAATAAACAAAATATTACTACCGATGTCACTGGATTGGTATCTGATATCCGACCAATGAGAGGCTCGCATTCTCCGCCAATAAGACACTGGTACTATAAGGCGGCGTGGGGACCCAACGTTTTTGGGAATATTCCATTATATCGGCAGGACAAGTAGTGGGCAGTAAGGTACCAAAGTTGAAGCATAAGAATTAAGGCAAAGAGCAAGTTTAAATGTAATGTGTTAAAGTACAGAAAGTATGATAAAGTTCTTCATGATAAAGTTTCTCATATCTTTGAGATTATTGGCTTTATTACATGTTTCAAGAAAGAAAAATCCACGACATTCACAGCTATCTCGGCCACTCAGCCAACACAGCTTACTACTAGTGAGCTGTGTTTAGCGATAAGGCCGACAGTTATTACTTTGTTTTCAGTGTTTCTTTTTATTATGTTTAGTTGTAAGGTGTATTTTAGAATAAGAATATAGAATAACTTTATTAATCTTTTCAGTAAACACAGAGATACTTATCTAAAACATGAACTAAAGTGACAGATTATAAAAAAAAGACGTATAGACTATACTAAACTATACAACTTAACTATACAACTATACTAAAATAAACAAACAAAAAGGGCAGTAGGTAAGTATACTTTACCGTCTAGGAAATCCTTACCTCCCGTGCTAGTTTAGAACTGTGTTACAGCAAGGTAAGGATTTTTGCCTCGTGTAGGTACAAACAAGGTAATAACGGGTATGTTTTAGCACTATACAAGTATATTGCAGTAGCATGTAGTTTCTAGTAGGTATACAATAACTTAAACTAAAACAGCAGATACAACTTATATAAATATTTTTCACTATTTTTTTTTTTTATATTTTAAAGTATTTTCTATATATCTATCTATCTAGCCCCGCCGTTACCCTACGGTAACGTTACTGCTACTTTAGCCAGGACCAGCGGGGCTGTTGGGAACTCGGCACCTGATCCTTGGTTGTGTGTTCATTTGGAGTTGTTGCCATACTCCCAACGCTTGGCAGGCGGGACGGCGAGCTCAGTATAGGATATTTGGACGCGAAATACGCGTAGTTAGTTGGTATTTAAATAAACACATTAAAGTAAAAAAGAAATCACAATATTATGTTAAAAGTTCTGAGAAAATCTACTAATTCAAAGAGCCCAGTTTGTCAAAAAAGTTGAGACTGTTGCATAAGACATTCCTAAGCGTATAAAGGTGCCTACGACATTCATACGCTTAGGGATGTCTTATTTAACTTAGTCGATTTTCTCCGAAATTTTAACATGTAACAATTTTTTTTTACTATAATGTGTTCATTTCAATACCTACTATTAGCCGGTGAAGGAAACATCGTGAGGAAACCCGCGGCTTAGCTTCAGACGTATTGACCTGTTCTTTTCTCTGAATAATAGCAGACTAAGCCGAGAGGATGGTATAGGTGCTGGGCAAGCCTAATCCATCTAACAATGTCCCAGGCACTGCAGCGTCCCGTACAGCATGATTACCAGTTGCTGACGCTGTATAAGTCATCTATAATAAATGCAAAGGCCTTACTATTAGCCGGCCTTTTTTTTCCGGTTACCCTTTGCAAACCCTATATATCTATCTCTTTAATTTTGTACAAAACCTTAGTTAATACCTAACAATTAAATTTAAAACCAAATACAAAGATTTTTCAAGATTATGCCATTATATTGAAATAGTCATCATTGGCGATGTTTTAGAATATCATATCATCATCATTTCACTCGTAAAACTTCCACTACTGAACACAGGCCATCATTGATGGATGGGTATTTGCCATATTCACCACGCTTAGCAGGCGGGTTGGCGAGCGCAGTTGAGGATGTTGATACACGAAAAGACGTTGCTGCCATCGTTCCATCTTCATCTACAAATACTACCTTACTACAAAGGAAAAAAGTTACTTTGCCGATACATATTATACACTTAAGGCCTGGATACTATATATATATATATATATATATATATATATATATATATATATATATATATATATATATATAGATTAATATATATTATTTAATTATTAATTAATATATAGATAATTTGAGCAACTTCTCATATAACAATGAATACCTTTGTAACGGAGATATTTATGTCAGGTTGCTTAATCTTTTGAACACATTGGCTTCTTAGATCAATATGGATAGTCTGAGAGCGTATATATAGTATATATATATATATATATTTGAATTTCTGTCAGGGAGATGGTTTTGGCTACCAAAGTCAAAGTCAATAGTGTTTCAATAGAGCAAAACGCTACATAGAACAGTCAATTTACAAAAGAATAACAAGACACATTTAAATTGAATAAAGCACACAATTGAATTCACTCGCTTCAGGTAACTTTTTTCCAAGTGAGGGAAATAAGCGAACAAGAAACCGCACTCTTTCACTTCTATTCATTGTTACAATTTGTCTTGGTATTATGCTTAATTTAATGTTCGGAAGGATATTAGATACTTTGGATATTGCAAGATGACATTATTTCTTATCGTGGTTGAACCGAGCAAGACTCGGCCAAGGTTAAATTCTAATAATCATCTATGGAGCAACAAGCTTTTTCTATGAGATTTTGTTTCATAAAAAGCTTGAACCTATGAATCCATAGTTCAGTCGCCTCAGATGGATGAAGATATCCTGGACCCTGAGGTACAATTGATGCCGACTGTACCACCAAAACCAACATCATAACAAGAGGTCTACAAAAGCAACTGCAGCTTAATGAAACAACAGTTATTCGCCATCAGCGAATCAAGTGGACTTATCGAGCTGATGATTTACAAATATTTACTGTCCGTGGGGTGCCGGCAGTAGAATGTTATCCCTCCTCTCCTACCCGTGGATACAGTAAGAGCCTGCTAAGGGACACCTCTGGAAGATGGGCAGCAGCGTCTTTCCGTATATCAACTTCCCGTACTGCGCTCACCAACCCGCCTGCCAAGCGTGGTGAGTATGGCAACTACCCCTCATGGAGATCTATGAGGGAGGCCTTAGTTCAATATTGGACGTTTTACGGCTGAAATGATGACTGTACATGGATCCATTGCAGAGAGAACAGTCGCTCTTTAAGTCGTCAGTATTTATATTAAAATAGCTTTTGCCCGCGACTTCGTCCGCGTGGAAGTCATAAAACGTAAAATCCCCTTTTTCACGCAGAGAAAATATAGATCCCATTTATTCCCTATCCCCTGGGAATTTTGAAAAATCCCTTCTTAGTGCACCTCTAGGATACTCAAGGCATATGTGTGCCAAATTTTAAGTCTTAGGTCCAGTTAGGCTGTGCGTTGATATATCAGTCAGTCAGGACTTTGAATTTTATATATAAAGATTTGTAAATCTTTGTTTCTACAATTGGTGAAGTGGATGGTTATCAAAACTCTTCTAATGTTGAAGAGTGTTGATAACCGGTAATTATTAGCCGCAGGACGTCCACAGCTGGAAATGGCCTCCCTCATGAGGGAGGCCATTTCCAGCTGTGGACGTCCTGCGGCTATGATGATGATGATGATAAGATTAATTAATTAATTAAGGGTTCAATTTCTGAAATAATTATTATTATTATAAGCCCATCTGATCCCACTGCTGGGCAAATAATAATAAAGTTCTAAATTTTTTTCAAGCGTCCCACTTCTCAGAAATCTAATCTGTCTAGCTTTACATATCTGATAAAAATAGACATAGACATAGACATTCGTTTAAAATCATGGATGTAGTTTTGATCATGAACGTTTTGGAAAGCTATATGGGTAAAAGCTAGCTCTTTTAGTTTAGAGAAATTGCAGCACAAGTTATTGATACGGTTTACCAAACATAGCCGTGGGGTGCCAGCAGTAGAATGTTACCCTTCCTCTCATGCCCGTAAGAAGAGAAGAAGGAAGATGGGCAGCAGCGTCTTTTCGTGTATCAACATCCCGTACTGCGCTCGCCAACCCGCCTGCCAAGCGTGGTGAGTATGGCAACTACCCCAGGTGAGTATGGAGATCCATGAGGGAGGCCTGTTCAGTAGTGGTATTTTTACGGCTGGAATGATGAGTACCAAACATACCGGAAAACTTCAAACCGAAATCTCAATTAACACCTGTAAAGACTGTAGAGACGTTAGAAAGGTTCCGTCAGAATACCAGCGCGACACTGCCCACTCCTGGGCACGGGTGGAGTAGCATAAAGCTGAGACGGGACCTTTTGACGCATATTGCTACAGCGACTATTTTTCTAAGTTGTCATACCTATTAGATTCTACTCTGTGCAATTATTTTTGTTTCTTTTTCTGTTTTCTATTTGTTTGCTGTGCTTTGTATATATAATCAATAAAAAAAAATCAATTATGTTTTGGTAAACGTAAAAAACACACACCAACTTCTAACAGCCTGGTCTACGGGTAACTACGGAACCCTTAACATCACGTGGAGACACGCAATTGGCCTATTTTTTGTTGTGTTCTGGCGTTTTTAACAAGCTTTTATTTAGCTTGCCCTGTATGTATGTATGTATGTACGAATGTAACTATGTTTGTTCGCGTAATCTTGCAACTTAATTTTGAAGCAGGTAGGTTGGTGTATCTTCAACCAATTGAGCTGAAATTTTGTAGACATGTTTACTTTGGATGACAATGCATGGTCAGCTATGTGACGTCACTCTGAATCTAACATGGCGGAACACCGAAGATGGCGGACTACATAATTTTAATGTACTCCTATAATATGGGTATCAAATGAAAGTGCTTGCTGAAAATAACTCAAAAAATTTAATGACGTCACTCTTAATCCAACATGGCGGAACACCCAAGATGGCGGACTACTTACTTTTAATGTACTCCTATAATATGGGTATCAAATGAAAGGGCTTGCTGAGATAACTCAAATAATGAAATGACGTCACTCTGAATCCAACATGGCGGAACACCCAGGACTGGACTGGAATGGACTGGACTGGACTGGACTGGGCTGAACTGGACTGGACTGGAGAGATCTTAACTGTTTTGTTTTTTTTTCACGAAAAAGTTCTAAGACTTAAATGGAAATGGGCGGGACATATCCAGATAATGGAAAACGATAGATGGTCTAAAACAATAATTAATTGGTACCCAATAAACATAAAACGAAGAAGAGAAAGGCCCGCTCAACAATGGGATGATGACTGTGAAAGTGGCAGGCAAATCTTGGAGCAAATCGCTCTAGACCGAGAAAAATGGAAACAGCTGGAGGAGGCTTTTACCGCTGAAAGCGGTCCTTACATAGAAAACTCTAAAATACAAAGTCATAATAGCAATTAATTTAATATAAACTTAGTCTTAAGTTACCTAGATACCGTAGATATATTCAAATACTGTGTGAAGAAAATAAAGCTTTTTTATTTTATTTTTATGGCGTGTGGAATTGTGCCGAAATATCGGAAATCTCTAAAAGAATCAAATTATGGCAAATATCCTGTAAATATTGCATAAAGAGATCTTGACCCCGAAAATAAAAACTTATGGCTCCTTTCGAAACAAGAGATGTAACGCCGAAACGTGTGGCACGTTTCGGCGTTTCATCTAAAGTACGTAAATAACATTAAAGATAAAACAGATCTCAGCAAACAGTACAAAATGGCCGCTTTTCCATCAATTAGAACTAAGCAGGGCTCCATCTCGTAATGAGCTCACAGAACCAACACGTTTCCTCACTTACAGAGCGGGAGAAGTACTACCAACACATTACAAACTAACCTAAATTGTTTATGTTCTCTTAATGTGGAGTGCAATAAAGAGTTTTCTATCTATCTACAAACCTACCTTTTACAGTATTTCCCTTCTTCAAAAGCCGGCAGCGCAGCCTTGCCTCTGGTGATGCAGATGTCCATGGGCGATGGTATAGGTATACACTTTCCATCGGGTGGCCCGTTTGCTCGTCTTCCAGCTTATAGGTTTAAATAATCTTTATTTCACAATAAGAACAATAATATTCACTTGGTTGAGAAAATTTACAGTTTTTAACATTTTAAAGTCTAAAGCATTAGTAAAAGTAAGGCCTTTGCATCTATTATAGATGATTTATACAGCGTCAGCAACTGGTAATCATGCTGTACGGGACACTGCAGTGCCTGGGTTGTTACATGGATTAGGCTTGCCCAGCACCTATACCATCCTCGCAGCTTAGTCAGCTATTATTCAGAGGAAAGAACAGGTCAATACGTCTGTAGCTAACTAAGCCGCGGGTTTCCTCACGATGTTTCCTTCACCGTTAAAGCACGTGTTACGTGTGCACGATTTATTTATTATATTTCTTTCTTTCTCATCAAGAACAATAATATTCACTTGGTTGAGTACATTTAAAGTTTTTAACATTTTAAAGTCTACGCATTAGTACGCACGGTCTGCTAACCTTAAGTAATTAAATTTATATATTATAATATTAAAAAAAACTTTACATTATGTTTATTATGTACTATACTCAAGCGGTTAGGGAAGGAGGCTTAAGCCCAGCAGTGGGTCACTACAAGCTGACAATGATGATGATATAATATAATAATAATTTCAGTCGTAAAACGTCCACTACTGAACACAGGCCTCCCTCATGGATCTCTATGAGGGGTAGTTGCAAAACTCACCACGCTTGACAGGCGGGTTGGCGAGCGTAGTAAGGGATGTTGATACACGTTAAGACGCTGCTGCCCATCTTCCGGAGGGATCCCTTAGCAGGCTCCTACTGCATCCACGGGCATGAAAGGAGGGGTAACATTCTGCTGCCGGCACCACACGGCACTGATGATGATGATGATACTCAAAGATTAAAATCTTTATATGTGTCCACTGTGGCACTGTCTTTATACGAGTGTTAAGAACCTATAATTTGTAAGCTAGATGTAGCCACTAAGCCCATGCTTTTTATTGTTTTTACTTTTGTAATTTTTCTTTGTGTATCATCTGTTGGTGGCGCAAATAAATAAATAATAATTCCTCTGACTTATAACTGACTCAGCTGAGAGTATGGTTTAGCTACTGGGGAAGCCTATTCCATCTAACACTGGCACTTCAGCGTCCCATACAGCATGCATACCAGTTGTTGACGCTGTATTAATTATCTACAATAATATATACTATAGCGGTGAAGGAAAACATCGTGAGGAATTCCGGCTATGTCAGCTTCAGACGTATTGACCTGTTCAACATAATAACTGACTAAGCTATTTGTCCTGCTGTCACTAGCTGCTTGCTTCACACATCGTTTATATTTATTATGTATATATGTAAGTTTTTGTATGTATTTTTCAAGTTTAACACGTGCTTAACGGTGAAGGAAACATCGTGAGGAAACCCGCGGCTTAGTTAGCTTCAGACGTATTGACCTGTTCTTTCCTCTGACTAACAGCTGACTAAGCTGAGAGGATGGTATAGGTGCTGGGCAAGCCTAATCCATCAAACAGTGTCCCAGGCACTGCAGCGTCCTGTACAGCATGATTACCAGTTGCTGACGCTGCATAAATCATCTATAATAGATGCAAAGGCCTTACTTTTACCTTACTTTTTTTTAATGTATATATTACGTTTGTAATATTTTATGTAGGTAGGTATATATGTATTGATATTATATAATTTATGTATGGTATATTTGAAAATTTCATAAAACCTTTCGTACATGTTTAAACCCCTTGTTGTATCCACAAATCCAATCCATCCCAAGGTTGTCTGGTAGAGATCGCTCTTAATAGCGATAAGACCGCCAATTGTCACTTTGTGTTTAGTTTATCTTTCTGTTGTTATTAGGGTTCCGGACCAAAATAGTAAAACGGAACCCTTATAGAATCACTCTGTCTGTCTGTCTGTCTGTCACAAATGGATATCTCGAGAACTACTGATGCTATCGACTTGAAATTTTAAATGGTAAAAGACAACACTTTTTACTAATATAGCATATATGATAATAGCATATGTAAAAAGCATTTTCCCATCGTAAAAAAGGAGACTAGATGATTTTGTGTGAATTGTCCAGCAATATTTATTTTGCTTTTATACTACCCTCCGCTTCGCATACATTGTACCCGGATAAAACGTAGCACGTGTGACAATATCTATACGTGAGTAAAATTTCAGCTCAATCCGTTGGCTAGTTTTTGCGTGGAAAAGTAACAAACATCCATACAATATTTACAGACTTTCGCATTTTTAATATAAGTAAGATTAGTAGCTGTGAAGGCCATACTCCAAAAGCCTCAGGAAGATACTAATCAAAAGACAGTCTAGATGAACATGAAACCACAAGCAAAGATAAGTGCACGTGTCACGCCCTGAGGCCCGTCACGGTGATGACGTCACTGCGACAAAAGTTAAATTAATTTGTGCATAATTAATCAGGTCGCAACAAGTTACAGTCACTGTTCCCAGTTGGTGACGGGGGTTAGGTGATAAGCTGAAGCAATTTGTAACGTTTAGACTGAAGCGTTTAGTTGATTCAACAACATGATCATTACAGCCGTAGGAGATCTGTAACTGACAACATGTGCAGGGCCCGCGATACCAACACCGGCCATTGGAACGGGATCGTGCGGGAATCAGTCGATAAAGTGAGTAATTTTGTTTGTTTCTTCTCCTAACTTCTGTGTTATCTGAAGCGAACACATTCAATTGTGGCTTTATTCAGAAAAATTGTGTTGTCTTATTTTATTATGACAATAAAATGCAATGAAAATATCTAGTTTTAATTCCGCTAATGCTGAGATAGATGCATATGCACCGCCCTCCCGCCCGCTAATTATGCACATGCAGTGGGAACCAGGCTGTTAGTGCAACATGCATACCCAAACCCACACGACGACACGTGTTTCGCCTCTCCGTGAGGCATCTTCAGGTGAAACGCCGAGATGTTGACTGGTCGGCGGCTGGAACGAAAGTGAAGCCACAACGCAGCGGCTACTCCTTGCACTAACAGCCTGGTTCCCCCTGCATGTGCATAATTAGCCGGCGGGAGGGCGGTGCATATGCATCTCAGCATTAGCGGAATTAAAACTAGATATTTTCATTGCATTTTATTGTCATAATAATATGTATTTCCGCAAAGTAACGCCTGATTCCATTAATTATATCTTATCTTGTAAATTAGATGCATTTTTAGTATATTATACACAATAGTTCTATTCCCACTGTCGCTTATTAAGTGGACCACGTAACGGTAGCAATAATACATGTCTATTATAATGGCGCTACTAGAGCCGGCACTACCTCAGTGATACGCTCATACAGTATTTAGTTAGCATTGTTAGTTTACAACTTCGTTAGAGTGGAGATGATATTACGGGTTCGCTATTGTTCGAGAAACGACCTGAAATTTCACTTCAACCTTCGCCGGCAGTACAATGTTGCCCCTCCTCTCTTGCCCGTGAATGCAGTAAGAACTTGCCAAGGGATACCTCCGGCAGACGTGCAGCAACTTCCGTGTATCAACATCGCGTACTGCGCTCACTGACCCGCCGTCCAAGCACGGTGAGCATAGCAAGAACACTTCATGACCAGTACTTGGAGATTTAAGAGGAAAGCCAAAAACAGTGGACGTCCTAAGGCTGAGATGATGATGATGAGTTTGCTCAGTCTGATTTTTAGATATTGTCACGTTCCTAAAGGAAAAATACTTTATATTAGTCAAAATAATTGGTGCAAATGGCCGGTAGCGTCTGCCTCACTCGCGCCATACAAATCATGCAGTACCTTGTGTTGAAAATATTTGCCAATATTTGCCAAGTTCCGAAGATAATCCTAAAAATATATTGGCAAATATTTTCAAAATTAATTTATTTATTAATTAAGCTTGGCTCCTATTTTCACATTTGTGTTTCTGATCGGATGATATTTCACTTAAAAATAATACTGCCGCACATAGCGCCTACAAGCCCCAAACATGAGAATACTCGACGATTCTGAAATACCTACTTTATTGCCTTATTGAAATTTAATATCTGCTTAGCCAAATTTTTCCACTACCTGGGTTGTCTATCCTATTTATAAGCAGGATTTTTTTGTACACACAATGCTGAGTTTAAGCTGAATTTTACTTTTTTCTTTCGTCTTCCTCCTGTCCGCATTACATTACTTTTTTTGTTACCATCAAATGCTTGTTGTTACAAATAAATAAACTATAAATAAATAAATAAATAATGTTGGACAAATCACACAGCATCATCTAGCCCCAAGCTAAGCAGAGCTTGTGTTATGGGTACTAGATGACTGATATACTTAATACATTATACTACATAGATAGATATTTTTATTATATATAGAAAAACACCCAGAACACCCTGAACAAATATCTGCAGATCGTACAGACATTTGTCCCGAGGCGGGAATCGAACCCGCAACCCCTTGCGTCGCAGGCGGACCTTCGCCCGCTGCGCCACAGAGCTCGTCATCTATAAAACTCTCAATATATCTATCAATATATATAACTATCAATATATATAAAACTCTTCCGTTACTGACTGAATGACTGACAGACAACGCACAGCCTAAACAACTGGATCTAGAGACTTGAAATTTGGCACACATATACCTTGAGTATCCTAGAGGTGCACTAAGAAGGGATTTTTCGAAATTTCGGGAACGGGAACTACGAGGGTAAAACTGCGGGGTGCGGCTAGTCTATCTATATAGTTTTATGTGTATATTGTGCGAGTGATTGTTTTTTTCTTTCTTTATATTTTGTAACTAGGTAGCGTGTTTTATATAAATCTTAAATTTTTCAACAAAAAAACCGACTTCAATATTAAAACCTAAAATGTTGCTGAAAATAACCAAACTGCTATAAAATATGTAGTAGGTACGCTTATAACATTTTAAATATTTTCCTTGATTTATCAATTATGGATTCCATCATCAGAACTGGGTTTAAAAGCAAGCAAACGTTATTATGTGAAACAAAAACCCAACCAATATTATAAAAAATATAAATTTAAATTGCCGATCTCTGTGGCGCAAGAGATTGCGGGTTCGATTCCCGCCTCGGAACAAATTTCTGTACGATCTGCAGATATTTGTTTAGAATGTTTTTCCATATATAATAGAAGTATGTATCTATGTAGTAAAATGTATCAAGTATATCAGTCATCTAGTACCCATAGCACGAGCTCTGCTTAGCTTGGGGCTAGATGATGCTGTGTGCATTGTCCAGGATTATTTAGGGGCAAAGCCCCCTATTATGCATAGCGCTGTCTGTCTGCCTGTCTGTGCATGACACGATTACAACCGAACGCGTTGACCGATTTAAATGCAACCTTTTTTGTTAGCACTGTCTTAATGAGAGAAGGGTACTGATTGATTTTGGTCAGGGTCACAGGGACCGGAGTTATTATGACCTCAAAAGGTCACCAAAGGTCATAAATGGCATTTTTCGGAAACCTTCGCCCCCTTTTCTGGTACCCCCGTACCAATGCTTGTTTATTTATTTATAAGTTAAGGTCATAACACTATACCTTGAGGGACTCCAGTACTATATTACATTATTTAATTCCAGTGACTCTGATGCCAATGATGATGATGACGATGATGTGTAGGTAAGTATGATGATTGACACTAATTGTTTAATGTATAAACTGTAAGTAAAGTTCTAAATTTCACGTAAAAGGTTCTTGTTAAATTCAACAGATGACGTCCTTAATTTTAGTTAAATTCTAGATCGCGCTATCGAAGCGTTTTAGGTTTTTACCTAGTCATTGGATTAATAAAAATAAATTAACAGCTTGCAAGAGAGACTGCTTCTACAAAATACGGTTGTTTTATTGAACACCTCTAAATCAGTTGGGATTCTGTACATGGTCCTTCGAACCGGATTAATTTCCATTTTATATTTGTACCGCACGAGAAACCAGTGGGGATTCCACTGAAGTGCGAAGCACCGGCCCAGGGTTTCGGGTCGGGTGGTTGAGTGTGGTACCGCGCCACATCAACCGAGGAAGAGACACGACGCGACGTGACGTCAGCCGACGTCACCATCACCAGCCAAGGCGTACTGAAGACGCATTGTTGGTTGGGTGTCGTCACAGGAGTGACGACGAGGCGCGATTCGGAATGTGACAAGTGGTTTGGTAGTGAAAAACTGTGAGTACGATTTGTGATTTTGTTTAGTTGTTTAAAGTCCAGTTTGGCTTAAATTTGTGAAAGAAGTTGGAAAATAGAAGAATAGTTTAGATATTTTATGGACTTAGAATAGTTTCTTTAAAAACGGACCAACGGGGAACCTATGCCCGATTTTTGCTCGGTTATCATAAACTCAAACACTTGTAAAATTTATATTTTTTTTTTGGGACTTGTAATAATTTAAATTTATATTTTTTAGTTTGATAGTTTTATTGTTTCGTATTTGAACTTACTGTACCAAAATGTTGTCTGCAATCAGAAGCCAATTGACTTATAGATCGTCTATAGAAAAATCCCATGTCAATTTTAGAAAGTCTCCAAAAGATAGAATAAGTAAGGAGTCTTATTTGCTGACGCGAATAGATTCATTGGAACAGAAGTGGCGTGTGTTTGCAGACACACATTCGCAAATTGTAAAGAGTGGCGAGGAGGTAGCTCAATCTAAATACATGATCGACAATGTTTTTGAAGACGTTGAGGAAATGTATATAGATTACAAGTCTGAGTTACTTGAGACCTTAAGTTCGTTGAAGTCGAAAGTTGCCACTAGTCGAGAGTTGCATGTTGCAACTCACAAGTGTGATAATAATGTAAGGCTACCTAAAATATCCATTCCAACTTTTTCTGGATCGTATGCAGAATGGACAACCTTCAAAGATTTGTATATATCATTAGTTCATAACAATGCGTCAATTGATGAAGTGCAAAAGATGCACTATCTTAAAAGTCATCTATCGGGAGAGGCAGAACAGTTGTTAAGACACGTGCCAATCACAGCTGCCAATTACGAACAGTCTTGGTCAACATTGATCAATAGATATGATAACAAAAAGTACTTGGCTAACTGTCTATTGAGGCGTTTTATGAGTCAACCCAGCCTCGGAACCGAATCCTGCAGCGCTATCAAAGATTTGTTAGATGTAACTAATGAGACTATGAACGGTTTGATAAATTTGGGAATAAACGTAAGTAACTGGGATGTCATAGTCCTGTATATAGTTGGCTCAAAGATGGATTCAGAGTCCCGTAAGCAGTGGGAATCTAAAATAAGTAGCGCCGATGAACTGCCAACCTTGAACCAACTTCGAGAGTTTTTGGAATCGCGATTTCGTTCTTTAGAGTTTTTAGAACCTAAACAGAACATTAAACCAAATTCATCAAACCAGAAGACTAATGCCATGCACGCATCAACTAGTCCCGACGCTGGGTCGAAGTTATGGTGTCCATCCTGTAATACGAATAATCACAAGCTAGCAAATTGTAAAGATTTTTCACAACTTGATACAGACGAACGTCGTGGATTTGTTCGGACGAACAATTTATGTTATAACTGCTTAGGTAGAAACCACTCTGCCTTTGCATGCCGAGCATCGTCTAGGTGTTATATTTGCAAGCACAAGCACCATTCGTTGCTCCACCCAAGCCAAAAGGCATCTACAAATTTGGCAGAAAACCCCAAAACTGATTTAGTAGAAGTAAGTTCAGCAAGCTTCAATGTTAAGGGGTCTTCAGATGAAACGGTTTCAAATGTGAAGACACATTTTTCCCAGAACGAGAAAATAAATCAGGTTCTGTTAGCAACGGCGATTGTAAAAGTACAAGCAGAGCATGGGCGCAGTCGTCTGTTTAGGGCACTAATAGATCAAGGCTCTCAGGCGTCATTTATAACAGAATCAGCAGTACAAATGTTGGGACTACGTAAGGAGCCCAGCAGGAATAGCATTTCGGGGTTAGGCGGCGAGAAAGGAAATTTAGCTTCAAAGCACATCGTTGTGATGACAATTGAATCGCCTACTGATCCATGCTTCCAACTGCAGGTTGTTGCATGTTTTAAGTGCAATCACAGGTGTTATTCCATCTGAAAAAGTAGATTATATAGATTGGCCAGCACTGGCTAATCTCACTCTCGCAGATCCACAATTCCATACTCCCAGTAAAATAGATGTTTTGCTAGGTGCCGACGTGTATGGTCAGATACTAAGGAAGGGGTTGATCAGGGGTCCCAATGGTACACCAGTGGCCCAGTGTACTTCATTGGGATGGATCGTATCAGGTCAAACACATCTGACGCAAACTGCACATGATGGTGATCAACACAACTTACATAACAACGTCAGTATGCACTCGTGTTCTAACGAACTGCTTAAGAAGTTCTGTCGACGCAAATCTGATACCGTCAGTACTAAAATTCTGACTGAGGAAGAGCAGCTGTGTGAGGAATTTTATCGTAAATCAACTTGTCGAGATTCTTTTGGTAGGTATATTGTAAGACTGCCGTTTCGTGAAGATAATCTGAAATATAAGTATGGTAACTCTAAACAAATCGCCCTAAATCGATTTCATTTCTTTGAAAATCGTTTTCAAAAGAAACCTGAAGTCAAAATAAAATTACCCTTTCGAACGATACTTCACAACATGGGAACTAAATGATGCCTTAGATATTTTTATAAGACAATTTCAGTGAGAATCGGGAAATATTCAACAAAAGTTGAAATCATTAAGCTCTTTTCTAGACGATAAAGGAATTATGAGAGTGGGCGGTAGGATACAAAATGTCAACCTTCCCGAGGACATTAAACATCCTATAATTATTTTTATGTTGAGAATGTTTAAGTTAATCTAGTAAATAATTTAAGTTGGTTTGTGTTTTTATGTTTTGTATGTTAGATAATTATTTATATTCAGTAAGTCATCAGTTTTTGTTTTTTTATTAAGTAAGATTATTTTTAATATACATATATGTTTGTGTTGTAATTTTATGTTGTGAAGGAGTCATTTGTTAAATTTGTTATTTTTACACTTAGCCTCATATTGTTAGTAATGAAGAACGTTAAATAACGTTCTTAGCGGGCGGTATGTTTAATGTATAAACTGTAAGTAAAGTTCTAAATTTCACGTAAAAGGTTCTTGTTAAATTCAACAGATGACGTCCTTAATTTTAGTTAAATTCTAGATCGCGCTATCGAAGCGTTTTAGGTTTTTACCTAGTCATTGGATTAATAAAAATAAATTGACAGCTTGCAAGAGAGACTGCTTCTACAAAATACGGTTGTTTTATTGAACACCTCTAAATCAGTTGGGATTCTGTACACTAATCATCATATCTTCTATCTTAGCCATCTTTCGATATAGATCACCCGTGGGTTTTCTTCATCAGTTCCACTTCACTAAATCATACTTTCTGAATGCAAATGCTTGAACTTGAGCTATAATGTTTACCTAAAACATTTGAGGAGTTCCCATGCTTCCTCTTTGATTCGATCATAAGAACTGAGTTTTGATAAAAATGGAGCCTAATTCTTCTTATGTCCCAATAAATAAATATTTTTTTTTCAAAACTAAGTCATTTATATCACACACATTATTATACGTGTTTCTTTGAAGCAACACAAATTATTAAACGTGTTTCTTTGAACCAACCGTGGCGGGTATGGCAACAACCTCACGTTCTTGGAGAACCATGCCGAAGGCTATGTAGGAAGGCAGTGGACGTGAACAGCAGTCCTACAGCTGAGAGAGGAGATGATGATGATTCGTGTTTTTTTATTTTGTATTTACATATTTATTTATTAAAATGACACTGACATCGAAAGTATTCACAAATTATAAAAAAAACACATGTATAAAGGTATTAATCTGATACAGACGACAATTGAAGTGTACATAGCTTACTCTATTATGTGCGTTAAGAGAAAAAGAAGAGAAAAAAGAAGAATTACTATACAAGTCAACATAAATATCATTTGGGAATGTGACAAACATTTAAACCAAAAACAATTAAATAAATGAAACATAGGCGGCATGTTATTCGGTTGTAACTTTAAACAATGGCATTCTCGGAAGAGCCTAAATGGAGAAGCTATTTGAGGGTGCGTAATCTGTTGTTAAATATTTATGAACGTTGTATTCTACGTCTTAGTGCAATAAGGAGTGCCGTGCAAACACACGCGATTCGACTCACGTTACGGTTGGACCGCTCATCAGTTCCAGCAGGTGAGACTACCAAGTGTAGTCCAATCCTTACTTAATACAGCTGACGTGAAATAACATGGATAAGGCCGCTTTGCCACGAAGGTACTTCAGTAATACCTGTCTTTGGTACCTGACGTGTGTTAACGGCAAATGAGATCTTACATCTGAGAGGTTTTGCCAGCTTGGCTTGTGTACTGAGGACGCTTTTATAAAGTGACCTTTCACATTATAATAAGTCCACTGAATGACTTCTCGTGTTTTTAGAGTTCCGTACCTCAAAAGGAAAAAACGGAACCCTTATAGGATCACTTTGTTGTCCGTCTGTCTGTCTATCGGTCTGTCAAGATCCTTTATTTCGAGAACGTGTAGAGGTATCGAGTTGAAATTAAAACTATATACTCAAATCTACAGTCTCTTTGAGCTGTGTCAATATTCTAAGTTAACCTGAAAAAAGATACGGCCGTTTATGTCGCAAAAAACGCGTGTTTCGACAATCTCAAAGGAATCAAGATTTATAGGGTTTTTACCGTAGACCTAAAACTGTGAAATTTGGCAAGGTATATCGTCTTATACTGTGTATACAGGGGAAAATCCAAAAACTACATTTGCAATAGGATCACAAAATAATCGTCCTTAAAAAAGTACGAAATCATTTACCGAGATTCAGCAACCCTACGCGCGGTTATAAATCGGACCGCGTCTTTAGTGACCGAATCTTTTTTTCCTGGCTTCATTTGCTTAGAACTTGGTACCATGAGTTACAAATCTGACACATGTCATAGTAACGTACTATTACCACACTATTACTACTTTAGTATCGGCAGGCGATCTAACAGTGACAACCCGCGGTAGACACACATGGTACCTTGATTTTGACACTCGTATTATTTAGCACATAGGTAATCAAACTATTTGGGCATTCAGTCATATGAACAGCCATGACCCGGAAGGGAAGGATGCGTCTTTAATTTAGGGCCTGTGTCTTAATCTCTCAGACGTTTTATTGTTTATTTCTTAAGCCGGGTCTTCATAATGAAGGCATCATTTGCTCTTAAGAGGTAGGCTCGAAATTACCTCTCTCGTTAAATAGTACGCCATGAAGCAGCATCCTAACTAATTTAATAAATGAGAATGTGAGTTGCGCCCCACTGGAGTGGGCTCACCGCCTGTAGAACACTCCTCTCTTACCCGTGGACGCAGTGAAGATCTGCTTAGGGATACCTAAGATTGGCAGCAGCGTCTTTCCGTGTATCAACACCCTGTACTGTGCTCGCCAACGCGCCTGCCAAGCGTGATAAGTGTGGCAACATATTAAGATAAGATAAGATAAATTTATTAATATCAATTGAAGTTATGTACATGGTGTATCTTATTATTAAGGCTTACATACTAGACTAAACTAATTCATATATACATACATTGGCCATGGGTCAAACTAGGCAATGCCTGTATCTTGGTGACCCTGTGAGTTAGGTATTTGAGAAGAATTTTTGGCCACATACATATATGGCCATCTAGCAGTGGATGAGATGATAATGATGATTTTGAGTTTGTTTGTAACGCTTTCACGCCTTAACCACTAAACCAATTTTTAAAATTATTTAACCAATGGAAATCTGTATTGTCTGCAAGTAACATAGGCTTCATTTTATCACTCCCACGGGAACGGTAACTACGCGGGTGAAACCGCGGGGCGCTGCAAGTAGATGATCATTAATTAAATAATGCTAAACAAATAAATCATCATCATCATTTCAGCCATAAAACGTCCACTAATGAACAAAGGCCTCCCTCATGGGTCTCCATGAGGGGTAGTTGCCATACTCACCACGCTTGGCAGGCGGGTTGGCGAGCGCAGTATGGGATGTTGATATATGGAAAGATGCTGCTGTCCATCTTTCTGAGTATCCCTTAGCAGGCTTTTACTGCATCCACGGGCATGAGAGGAGGGGCAACATTCTACTGCCGGCGCCCCACGGCTAAACAACAAATAAATATTGCTGGGCAATTCACACACCATCATCATTTCACTATTCAACCATTTCACTATAAATATAAATAGCTTATGGCCTTGGTTTTACGTTGACATTATAACAAAGTAAATAATGGTGGATACTGTATACAGTTCCATTTAGCCCCAAGCTAAGCAGAGCTTGTGTTATGGATACTCGATAACATATACTTAATACATTATACTACATAATCGTAGATAGATAATTGTATACAGAAAAACATCCAGAACACCTTGAACAAATATCTGCAGATAGTACAGACATTTGTCCAGAGGCGGGAAACGAACCCGCAAACTCTTGCGTCGCAGGCGGACTTTCTCCCGCTGTGCCACAGAGGTCGACTATATACATTTCTTTCATATTCCAAGCTCTGCTTACTTTGGGGCTAGATGAAGCTGTATATAATATCCAGCATTATTTACTTTGTTATACTTTTCACGTAAAACCACGGCCATAAGCTATTTATCTGTATAGTGAAATGGGATCGTTCACTATAGCCCCAAGCCCTCGCTTCACGCGATTTCAATGTTATCTATCTCAAATATGGCTCGCTTTTGCAACGCTCATATTTTGTTGTGCATTTTATATTTTCTGATATAAGATACGGTTATTGTGAAAACGTGAACCCAATAATTTGTAACATCGATTATGTACCAAAATTATTTAATAAATATTTTACGCACATTGAATTCTTTGCAATCTCCTCCGCATGCTTTAAGAAAGCTATAATTCAGACTTTATTATCTAATTCCATTCTAGGCACATAGTGACGCAATCTTTAATATTTAATTTAGTTAAAAAACTATGATAACGTATATATACATACTTAATTATAATACACTATGTATATATGGTATTTTGCCATTAGAGACCGACACTTAAATTTTATTCATTTGTATCGTGCATGTATTTTTTAGTTGCTACTTACTTAACTTACCTTTTATTGCCCCTTTGTTTTTGTTTATATCCAACTCGTGGACAATGGGGTTGACATAGTTTTTGGTCTAAGATTGTTTTAGATTCATGTGAGTGTAATTGTTGTCCCAAATAAATAAAATTAACAATTTATTTGTATAGAACTTATGTCAAAACAGCTTTCAATTATAAATAAAATAAATAATAATAAATAAATAATTCTGGACAAATCACACAGCATCATCTAGCCCCAAGCTAAGCAGAGCTTGTGTTATGGGTACTAAATGACTGATATACTTAATACATTATATATTATACTACATAGATAGATATTTTTATTATAGAAAAACACCCAGAACACCCTGAACAAATATCTGCAGATCGTACAGACATTTGTCCCGAGGCGGGAATCGAACCCGCAACCCCTTGCGTCGCAGGCGGACCTTCGCCCGCTGCGCCACAGAGTTCGTCAATTATGCTGAGATGTGGCAATTTTTGTCAACACTTCTCAATATTTTTACCCAGTTTACCTGATTTTTCTTATACATGTTCTTTGTATGCCTAATCCTCTCTTTTAAACTCTCTACTGTATTGTTTATGACCAATTATAAATAGATAAATAGATAGAATAACTCCTTATTGTACGTACACCATAAAGATGAATAACAGAAGGAGACAAACATAAATAATTTAGTTATAACTGTATAAATATGGCCCCGCGAAGGGTATAGACCACCAGGCAGGTGGTCAGACGACATTGTCAGAGTAGCGGGAAGCCAAGGGATGCAGTTGGTGCAGGGCCGGAAAGAATGTCGCGGTTGAATTCAACCGGGACCCCGTGGCTCTGTCGATCACATGAGTGAATGGGAACATGGATGGGTTTTCAGTCGGTCTGTTGATTGCTGCATAAGCATCAATGAGTCCGACATACCCCTCTGGTCCCCCAAGACCAGAAGAAATGCGTAAAGCATTTTCCCATCCTAAAAAAAAAAGGTCGGAAAGAAGGCGAGACAAAGAGGAGGCTTATACCCCAGCAGTGAGTGAATGTGGGCTGATAGATAGATAGAAATGTATTTAGTTTTAAGTAGATGTTATGTATGCTATATCCCTTTCAGCAATTAAGGATTCTTTTCGCGGATAGCCTGGACTCAATAGTACTAATTATAATCATCATCACTTTACTGTTTGATTATATTAAATGTTATGTACGTATGTATGGTCTAGATTAGTACCTTTGTTAAATAGTCAGTTCACATTAATTTATACTTAAGTTTACAGATTTTAGATTTACTAGGTACCTACTATCGTTATAGATGTTCGTCTCTTTGTAATTATTTCTTGACCTTGAAAAATGCAGCCGTAACAGTGCTTATATTTTATTATTACATAATATATGTTAGTCTGTAAGGTATGTATTACATCTTCGTAAGGTATTTTTATATGAGTGCGTGATTGGATAGACTTTATTTTGCCGTAACACAGTTTTTAACTAGCACGGGAGGTGAGGGCTTGAAAATTGCGCTTAATATGTAATACTTTGTTAAGATTTTAAATAAATAAGTGATTGATTGATTGAAAAAAATGATTGACTGTCTGTATTCTTATCGTTTGCTGCCACTGCTAGATATAGGCCCCTCTATTAATTACTTATGTGTTTTATTGTAAATAAATGTGTTTTGTTTTTAAAGGACTTCAAAAATAGAACCGGCCAAGAGCGAGGCGGACTCGCGCACCGAGGGTTCCGTGCCATCATACAATATATTATTAATATTATATTTATCATAATAAGGCGGTTTATATTTGTTGGAGAACCTTGACAGCGCCATTCTTGTCTGATAACGGAACTTATGTAGCTTTTTTACACCTTCGATGATTTCTAAAAAACTATGCAAATAAGAGAGTTCGTTTTAATTTTCCTGTAATCTTTACATTAGCAATAAAAGTTTCAGAGGTTTAGAGGTTCTCTGCAAAGTTCGGAGATAAGGAGGAACGCTATTTTTTTCAATGTTTTTGTAAATTTGTCAAAAACTATACCCGCTCGTTTGGTTTTGGTCAGTTTACTTACCAAGATTTTTTAGCCGTCGTTTGGTTTTGGTAAGTAAACTGACCAGTGAGTCATCGGTGAGTCATCGTTCCACGAAAACAATTGTCATTTTTAAACTATGGTGTTTATCAACTTCTTCTTTGTTTTGTAGCCTTCTCAATGAAGTTGACAATGACAATAACAAATAAAATTTACGTAGCCCAAGAAAAAATAATTTTATTCGATTAAATTAAAATTAAAAAAAAGATTACGCAAAAAAAATGCATAAAAAATGCACTTTATAATTACGATCAAAAAATATTTTGTTCTACACCTAAATGTTATGTTATATATAGTGAGGTTATACCACATACTATGTATATACCGCAAAACATGTAGATATATGATAATACATTTTGAATTACAATTATTTTTTATATAAAATTAAATCAATAATTAATAGAAAATAATTTTTACGCTGTATATCCCGAACACAGACTAAATTATGAATGATTGTACTGACAAGCTTCATTCAATCCCTTTCCACAGAGCGTAAATACCACGATACGCTCTATTGTAAAAACCGAGCCAGTATCCACTTAGCGCCGACGCGGAGCGCCCGCCGTTTTTCGCGCCAAAATGCAAACCAAATGAGGGTCGAAAAATTATTTTCGCGAAACCAATTTAGCGGATAGGCTTAAGGCAAAACGAAAACTGTTTATTAATGTGCAAAAGAATACCTTTCATATGATTCCCCACATGACCTAGTAACTTCGCTATTCACATTTAAAGTACAAAGGAAGCGACAAAAAATCCAATAAGGTTAAATATGAAAGAGCAAAAAGGTCGATATTGATAAACTTTGATTTTTCCTCGTCGAGAATAGCTTAACTTATATTAGTTCCAAGACTCCGCGACTTTGAGTTTATGTTAATATCAATTTGATGGTTTGAGCGAAGAGAAAATTAGGTTCTTTTACGAGGATATGGTAATACAGCTTTTTATGTGGAGATAAGCGTATCTCCGTGGATTCATTCACCTGCCTACCTGAACACTCGCAGGGCACTTACTTACTTGGTACTTGGTGAGCGGACTGGTTTCCACAACTAGGCCGCTGATGGGCCCTTTTTGCGTGTCGGACGGCGTTTGCTTAGTCCAGCCACCCGATGTCCTCCAGGAAAGCCAGCAGCTTTGCAATGTCGGCGCAGGACTTCTTTGAGACGCCATGCTGCTGCACTCCAGAAGTACGTGCACGGCTGTTTCCTCTGCTGTCATACACCCCCTACAAAGGGGACTATCAGTAATGCCTAGTGTATAAAGGTGCTTGTTAAGTGAACGGCCAGTGACAATACCAAAAATTTGTCCGAGTTTTTCACGGTTTAGATTCAGACTTGCAGGGCACTTAGGGGCAGAGTTTTTTACTATCTATGCTAGGTAATGGTACAGTTTTACTGTATCATCATCATATAGACCTCCCTCATGGATCTCCAAGTAGTGTTCACGAGAGGGTTCTGACTATACTAACCACGCTTGGCAGACAGATTGGTGAGCCCAGTACGGGTTATAAGATGGTGCTGCCCATAGTCTGGAGTATAACCTTGGCAGATTACTTTATCCACGGGGAAGAGAGGAGGTATCTTTCTACTGCCGGCAACCCACGGCTAAAACTGTATTATGTGTATAATATATTACTTCTACAAGTGGGCTTTTTACCCTACTTCAAAATAATTCTTAATTTTCCAACAACATAGATTTGAGTCTTTGAGTTTCCCGATATTTTGGCGCAGTTTTACACGTCATTATGGATAAACTGATGAAGGATATATTCATCATCATCATTTCAGTCGTGAAACGTCCACTACTGAACACAGACTCATGGGTCTCCATGAAAGGTAGTTGCCATACTCACCACGCTTGGCAGGCGGGCTGGCGAGCGCAGTACGGGATGTTGATACACGAAAAATGCTGCTGCGCATCTTCTGGAGATATCCCTTAGCAGGCTCTTACTGCATCCACGGGCATGAGAGGAGGGGTAACATTCTACTGGCGGCACCCCACGGTCAGAAGGATATATTGCATATAAGGTATAGAGTAAGCCGTGTGGGCCGAGTGTTATGTACCCCCGACTTTCAATCCGATGCACCGATGGATTTTTCTTTCTTGAAAAATGTATGTGCACACATTTAACGGTGAAGGAGAGCATCATGTGGAAACCCGCGGCCTAGTCAGCTTCAGACGTATTGACTAGTTACTTCCTCTGACTAATAGCTGACTAAGCTGAGAGGATGGTATAGGTGCTGGGCAAGCCTAATCCATCTAACAACGTCACAGGTACTGCAGCATCCCGAAAAACATGAATATCAGTTGCTGACGCTGTATAAATCTATAATACATAGACTTTTTAGGAAAGGCCTTACTTTTAGTCATAAAAGGTAAATTAGCTTACTAACAAATTTATCAGAGAAAGGGCAAGCGTGAGTAGGCGCCCTATAGCGTCAATTATAAATGAGGTTCTATTTATTTTATTTTACACATTTTAGGAAAACTAACAGCTAGCCTTAAAAACTAATAGATAAATTAATACATGTAGCCGGTACAACCAGCACATGCGCACTGATGGCCAATTATAAGTTTCCACTTATAGGAAGAAGAATATTACGTAAGAAAAAAAAAACGTGGGTAGACGACTTATGGATTATTAAAGGAAAAACAAAAGAAAGAATACTACATTTAGGTACATTACGACAGAAAATAGGCATAATGACAGAAAAATCAAAGTCCTGTCTACTCCGTCAAACAAGTAACAAAAAATAAAATGAAAATAAAAACTTATTCTTATAATAACATTATATGATAATAATATAATAGACACGCATCTTTTCACCCTTCATTACATTTAGATAAAACGCATTAAAGTTTTAACGTTTATAAGTGGGATATCGTGACGCAATAACCAATCATAAGGCGTGACGTCACGTCACGGCATTCCGACTCGAATGTATTTTGCTGTGTAAGTAATGTAAGAAAGATGAAAAACTACGCGTCCAATACTTTCCGTGAATTCACAAGACGGACCTAACACTAAAATTAAGTTAACTAGCCGGCCCATTCAGTTACCTATGTAATTAAATTTAAATGTTAACACAATAATGTTGCTCGGATAGCAAGCGTTTAAGCTTACATGCAGAAGTGTTGAATAGATCGATATCTATATTTATATCTGCCAACGAGTTGAACGAATTGCTGGCTCTTAGCAAGAATGAATTTTGCCTGTAGTTTGTTTTAGCCATAGGCACATAAAGTAAGCTTGGCTTTCTCAATGCAGCGTTATTTGTACGAAACCCTAATTGTTCAAGTAGCTCCGGACAGTCGACATTTCCATTACAGATGTTTACGAGGTAAGCTAGGTCAGCTATCTGTCTACGCTTGCTAAGTGGAAGGAAATGGAATTTGCTACACCTGGATGTATAATCAGGTAGGTATATCTTGGCTCTATATTGCAGATATCTTAAAAATCTTTTTTGAATAGATTCGAGACGCAAGGAATAAGTGTCGTAGATCGGGTTCCATACCTGCGATGCATACTCAAGATGACTACGTACGTATGCACAGTATAAAATTTTGAATGTCTTAACACTGACAAATTCCGAAGACATCCTCAGGACAAATCCCAAACAACGCGAAGCCTTTTTGACAATACTATTTATGTGTTCATCGAATAGTAATTTACTATCAAAGATTACACCAAGATCCCTAATAGTGTCCACTCTAGTTATAGGTGTGTTAAAAAATGTATAGGTAGAAGTGATTTTAGTAGGTTTGCGGGTGAAAGAGCATATATAACATTTCGAGACGTTAAGTTCAAGTTTATTTAGATTACAATAATTTTGGAATCTATTTAGATCGGACTGAAGTAGTAAAGAATCATTGGTACTATTAATTGAAATGAAAATGAAATGAAAAATATATTTATTGCTACTTCATCGACATATTGCTTACATCTAATATTGATACATTTATTTCACATTTGACAAAGTAGAGAGGTTCTACAGAATAAAACATTAGCAATGATTCCCACACTAGGCAGTGCCTGTATCGTGGGAATCAAATTGAACTTCCCAGATCGATTAACATTTTGACTCATTCCTCGAATTACTACACAATTAAAATTACACAATTAACAATTAAATTACAAAAAAAAATACAATAAAAGAATACAATTAGATTAAACTGAATTAGGAAAATTTAGTATTTACTTAATATTAATAAAAAAATATAATACATAATATTAATAGTACCTACATTATTACATAGAGCGCTTTAGTATATCTTCTGTGGCATCATAGGTGAGTGTTAGTAACCACTCGTTTACAATTTGTTGAGCCTGTTTTGATGTTTTACTTTTAATGTCACAGACTTTGACAATTTTATTATAAATGTTTGCTCTAGAGGTTTCTCCAAATTTGTGTGCAAAAAAGGTTTTACAAGTTAGAACATCAATTTTGTATATTCTACGCTTTAAAAGGTTTTCGTATTCTGGCGAGGCAAGGGTTGACCTGTGAACAGATATAGTTGTCCTCAAAATAAAAAGTTTCCTAACGCTCAGGACACCTGCTTCCTCAAAAAGCTCTGCCGTCGGAAACCTGAATGGCTTTTTGAGCATAACTTTAAGTACAGAGCGCTGTGCTCGTTCAATCCGAATCATATTAGTTTTCGCAGAGCTACCCCAACATGTTACGCAGTATAATAGCAAGGATTGACAAAGTGCATAATATACGGATTTAAGAATTTCCAGTCTAGCAACATTACGGAGGTTACGAAAGATTCCTATTACTTTTCGTACTTTTGCCGATAGATTTTCAATATGGTTTTTAAAGTTCAGCTTCTCATCAACGATCACACCCAAGTACTTTATAGTCTTAGTCCTAGACAAATTTTGACAATTACAAAGAGATGGATCGGGGCATTTGCTTGTATCATGGATTTTAATTATAAAATTGGACGGTGGGGCGGATGCTGCTGTTTTGTGAAAACCTATAAACATTGTTTTTAGGGTATTCAGCGAGAGCAAATTCTCCTGCAGCCAGAGATTTATCTGCGCCATGCCAGTTTCGGCTGCTACAGCAGCACTTTGCCAAGATTAGCCGTGAAAAACTATGGCAGTATCGTCCGCGTAGCATATTATGTCAGAGTTTTCAATGGGGATCTCGTGAATGTCATTAATATACAAGTTAAACAAGGTTGGACCCAGGATACTACCTTGTGGGACACCGTATTCAATTGCTAGTGGCTTGCTAGTCACCTGGGAGACCTTAACACACTGCCTCCGCTCCGTGAGGTAACTTTTAAACCAGTTGAGGGGAGTACCACGAATACCCAGATTGTACAGTTTTTGTAGAAGTATCGGAATGGAAACAGTGTCAAAAGCCTTTGCTAGGTCAAGGAAAACTCCTATACAAGGCTGACCTGCATCAAGATGACCAGAGACGGTAGATGTGAGTAAGAACACTGCATCCTCCGTACTTTTGCCCCTCCGAAAGCCAAATTGCCTAGCCGAGAGTAGTTTGGAAGACTCAAGATAGTGTGAGAGCCGCTCATTGACGATTCTTTCAAGCAGCTTGGAGAAAACGCTTAGAAGTGATATGGGTCTGTAATTATCAAGGGACGTTTTGTCTCCTCCTTTGTAAATGGGGCATACAGTTGCGAGTTTCCATTCATATGGGAAGATTCCAGTTGAAAGACTGAGGTTATAGATATAAACTAGAGGTTGGATGACAGCTTCTTGAATGTGTTTGATCAAGGCGTTTCCGATACCGTCAATGCCCGGAGCCTTATCATTGTCAAGCTTCCTTATAAGATTTCGAACCTCAATGCAATCTGTCGGAGTTAGAAAAAGAGATTCAGCAGGAGTGTTTATTATTCTAACAGACGCCGCCAGATCCCTTTCAGTTCTATTAGTGGCTGAGAGAGTTTTATGTGCCAACCTTTGGCCAACGGTGGCAAAGTGTTCGTTGCATATGTCAATAGATGATTGAGGATCAGATGCATTAGGCTGCTCAAGAAGCTCTACTGGATCCTGCCTCGCAGTGGTAAGGTTGCAAATGTTTTTAACTGAACGCCATAACTTTTTGGGATTTTTCATGTTGTTTTTAAGGTCATTTTCTTCAAATTCAGATTTAAGTTTGTGGAGTAAACTGGAAAAAAAGTTCCTATAACGACTGTAAGTTAACTGAAGTATTTTATTTTTAGGATCTTTCCTAGCCTGGAGATGTAGTTGATCACGGTGACGCATGCATCGCATTAGCCCCGGGGTAATCCATGGCTTAAGATTATACTTAGATCTGCTTATTTTTGTTTGAATTGTATGCTTCTCAATCACTTCAGTCAGGACTTTTGCAAAGTTAAGCGAGGTCTCGTTGACATCATTACAGCCATAGATGGTGTCCCAGTCCACAGCCAGAAGGTCTTTTCTGATGCCATCGAAATCTCTACTAATTCTGTTGCGACTCAGGCGGGCGTACTTGGGCTTGACAACATTGATTCCTGCCATCACCACATCATGATCAGTAATGCTTGATTTACATATGACTCCAACAGTGTTGGAAGGATTAACATTACCAACGAAGATATGGTCAATACAGCTTAATAACCTAGTTGGTTGGGTAATGGCAGGAATCAACCCGTGTTCCGCCATAAGACAGCTATAGTCTAAGTCAGCTGAGTTTGCGTCTTCGAGAATATTAATGTTAATATCCCCTGCCAGTATCGTTGGCGTGTTAACGAGTTTATTATTATTATTATTATAGTATCGGTCGACTGAAGACAAGAAGCTGTTTATGTTGCTATAAGAGGGAGAGCGATAGATACCCAATACATGGACTACATTGGGTATGTGTATTTCTAGGCAGTCTGCATCATCAATTTCTGGTTCCACCACTACTGCGTTCCATTTGTTTTTAACATACACGACAACACCACTGTTTTGGTTGAAGTTTCTATTAGTTCTATATTGATTAAAGCCCAGCAGGGAAGGAATAGATGAGGTTTCATTAATCCAACATTCTGTTAGAACAACAATATCAATTTGTATCTTAAGTCGCGTGAGTGCTACCTGGAAATCGCTAAAATTCTTTTGTATGCTGCGTATGTTGAAAACAAGTACCTTGAAATTATGTTTTGATGTTAAAATACTTTTAGATTTTTCTAAGTTCTCTACAGTTAGACACTTAATTTGAAGGGATTCCAGATCACTGATTAAATCATTGGGGAAAACTTAAGCTAAGGATTACTGCTATCGAGACGCAAGTGCGAATACACGGTCTAGATCGCTTTCTGCTCGTATAAGCACAGCGGCTGATCCCTCACGATGTCTTATGTAGATGGCTCCATTATGGCACCAGCAAAAGGCGTAACCTTCAGATTTCGATCTTCTTCTGGCTTCGCGGAAAAGAAACCGATTCTCCTTAGTCAGTCTCTCATTCATATATACCTTTTGGGGAGAACCAGAGACATCCAGGTCCGCGCTTGTTATATCCCTACGTGATTTAGATGCTTTAAGTAGCTGTTCTTTTTTGGTTCTTCTCAGAAAACGAACAACCACAGGACGAGGCATTTTGACGAAATCAGCAGACGAGTTGGGACGTATCGCAGGCCTACGGGGTCCTACTCGGGTGACCCAGTCCACCTCGTTCACATCCAGGTCAACGCCTAGCTTCCGAGCGGCAATCTGGACCGTGTGCTGTAGGTTCTCTGAAGAGGTTTCTGGGATTCCAACGAGTTCAATTTCGTTTTGAAGCTTAAGCTGGGCCTGTACATTAAGTTCGCCTCGCAGTTGGTAAACCGTTGATTGCAATGTCTTCAGTTCTTCGTCTCTCTTCTCAAGATATTTAATGCGAGAGTCTTTTGCCTGCATGGCGGCCATGATCTCGTCCAGACGCTCCTGTGTACAGTTTAGGGACTGGGTAACATCTTCCAGTCTGCTTGTCACTCTAACAAGCTGTTCAGTTAGTTCTCTTATACTTGAAGGGCTGTCATTTTCAACTACATTTGAGTCGGGCTTTTTTCGCAGTGTGACATTTTGTAAGTCAGTGCTCGACCTAATGGGAGTGAGACTGTTATCGCCACCTTTCTTTTGCGAGGCGCAACACTCGGGGCACCTCCAGCTTTTTTTCCGTTCAGAGGGCATAGCGACTATATTTAAGTTAGTGCAAAGGGAACAAAAATAATGGTCACATGATGGACTAGTGCACCTTATTACATTGGTATCTTTAACTGAATTACGGCAACCCGCGCATGTCTTCATATTGTAGTAGATAGTATGTGACTCACTGAGGCAAACTGCAGTAGTTGAATTCAAGTCCGTTCTGCGCTATAGTCCGTAGAAGTCCGAACCGCAGTGATAGTCGCAGAAAAAAGTTGGTGTGTGTAAAAGTTCGATTCGATTATTATTTTCAATAAGCGAATTATTTAACTAATAATAATGAGCCGTTTTCAGTAAAAAACGAAAAAGGGTTTTCTACTAAACCTAACAGATGGATCTGGCAAGCGGAGTAAGCAAGTTTGTGATTAATCCTGTCATTGTCGAATTGTGCCTACCAGTAAAAGAAAACTAACGCCATCTATACAGTTCGATGTAACTATTTTTGAAGTTTTTACTTCTTAATGAAAACGCCTCATTCCAAAAGTGTAGCGATTTTGTTTTTTTTTTTTTTTTTGCACTAGCAACTGGGATACTTGAGCTCTTCTTCTTCTTTTTTAATGACTTCAGTTCATTCGGTCCTGTCAGCTGAGCTGTCAGTGTCAATCAGACAGTGACCTGTTGTTTGTTGTTTTTAATTGCTGACCGGAGGTATTAGCAAAAATATTTTGATTTTCGTTCAGTGCTATTGGTGGACATTTGCATTCAAAAACGATCAAAACGTATGTCTTTCAATGTGTGCGTGAGTCTTCTACGAATTTGAGAATCTTCAAATTGATTTTTAGCGAAAAAAGGACTTGCCAAGAGTATGTGATGTCTTTCAGGGCTCGCTGTTGTGGCCGGTCTTCAGGTATCTTAACTTTTCACAAGGTAATGATGTGTAATAACTATAATAAGATAGAAAAAACAACGGAGCAATGTCGTTGAGATGTTTACAAGAGTATGAGTCACGACGAATGGGAAAATGGGAATTGAATGAATTGGGAAAAGGATCTTCATGTCATCGGCGTAAAGGAAAATATTAGCGTTAACAAAACAGGACGCAACATCGTTCAAGAAGATGTTGCAAAGCAAAGGTCCTAATAAGGATCCTTGAGGGACTCCTGATGGGACACTTAGGGGTAAGGAGGAGTACCCTCCTAAAACTACAGTCTGGCAACGATTCCGGACGTACGATGTAAACCACCTGAACAGATTCCCTCTTATACCTATTGTCTGTAGCTTCTTTAAGAGAATATTGTGGTCAATTCGGTCGAAGCATTTGGAATAATCCGTGTAAATAACGTCCACTTGTGAAGGTTCAGACATTGAACGTGTTAAGAACTCGGTACTTAGCAGTAGATTGGACGTGGTAGACCTACCCTTCAAAAAACCATGTTGGTGTAATGATATAGTTTGCATGAGAGCGGGATAAAGCTGGGCGTATACTATTTTTTCGAGAACCTTCGCAAACAAGCATAATTTCGATATAGGTCTATAGTTCTCGACATTATTTTTCGGGCCTTTTTTATGTATAGGTGTGATATAGGCGGCCTTCCAAATGTTAGGTGCAATACCTTCATTTAAAGAGCGACGATATAGAAGTGATAAAGGAAGCACAAGACTTTTGGCACATTTAACTATGAAAATAGCGGGTATATTGTCAGGCCCCGCTGATTTGGTAAGATCTAGTGACTTAAATAATTTTAAAACATTTAAGTCAAAAACTTCAACCGTACAGATGTCAGAAGAGGATGAAAAGTCGAGTAGGTACTAGGTAGATATCACGTGCTCAAATTGAACATCCCCATTTGTTTGTTGATCAACTTGAAGAAAGTTAGCATGAAAATAGTCCCCGAAAAAGTTGCAAATTTCTTCTCCTTTATCTGACGAGTGACCCGCGTATTGTAATACCGAAGGATATGTATTAGACTGACGTTTACTTTTAATATATGACCAGAAAGCGCGAGGGTTATTTTTAATAGAATTTTCTAGTGTGAATTTATTAGTGACTCCGTTTGTGATGTCCATCTACTGTTTGTTCATTACAAAAAAATAAACAAACAAAATACATTTATTTATAATGTTAATTTTACAATATGTAGAGGTTAAATAGGGAGTTATCTCCCTGAACATTTTAAACTACTGTTACTTACTACTTACTGTTTTTTTACATTACTGTGCTCATTAGCGAGCGCAGAGTAGCCGGGGTCCAGAGATTACGCTTTTTGTGCGTATTATATTCATAGTTAATTTATTCGTAACAAGAGTGTCACAATGAGAAAATAGAAATACAATTTGAAAGTAATGTCATGTCATAGTGTTAGTAAATTTAAAAAAAATATGGTTCAACATTAGCCGTGGGGTGCCGGCAGTAGAATGTTACCCCTCCTCTCCTGTAGACAGGCGAGATGTGTCGCTCTCTATATAACTGTGTTCCACCAATATATGTAACCATGTCTTGTGTGAATAAATTATCTTTATCTTTATCTTTATCTCCTACCCGTGGATGCAGTAAGAGCCTGCTAAGGGACACCTCCGGTAGATGGGCAGCAGCGTCTTTCCGTATATCAACATCCGGTACTGCGCTCACCAACCCGCCCGCCAAGCGTGGTGAGTATGGCAACTACCCCTCATGGAGATCCATGAGGGAGGCATTAGTTCAGTAGTGGTTGTTTTACGGTTGAAATGATGATGATGATGATGATGACTGTCATGTCATGTGTTAGTAAATTTTAAAGAAATATTTATGGTTCATCATTATCATAATACCAGCCGTAGGACGTCCACTGCTGGACACAGGCCTCCTTTATGGATCTCCTTGAGGGGTAGCTGCCATACTCACCACGCTTGGCAGGCGGGTTAGCGAGTGCAGTACGGGATGATGCTATACGGAAAAACGCTGCTGCCCATCTTCTGGAGGTATCCCTTGGCAGATTTTTACTGCTACGGGCAAGATAGTAGAAGCAACATTCTACTGTCGACACCCCACAGCAAGCTTACTGACAAAACCTTATCGCGTGAATTATAAATGAGGCCCTATTTATTAGTGACTCCGTGTGTGATGTTTGACTGTTGGTTGTTCATTACATGTTCGTGACTTTTACGCGATCATCCGCAACAGAACAGCATCCCTGATGCGCCGTGTCAGGAGCGGTACTAGTAGCTATCTGAAACTTATAGCTAGAAGGCTGGACACGGACTGCGCTTTCATGAAGCATTGGACGCGCATACATAGTGCCACGCGTTTATGAAGATTGTGTGTATGATGTTTTTATTTAATTATTTAACCGCCGTGGGGTGCCGGCAGTGGAATGATACCCCTCCTCTCATGCCCATGGATGCAGTAAGAGCCTGCTAAGGGATACCTCCGGAAAATGGGCAACAGCGTCTTTCCGTGTATCAACATCCCGTACTGCGCTCGTCAACCCGCCTGCCAAGCGTGGTGAGTATGACAACTAATGGAGATCCATGAGGGAGGCCTGTTCAGTAGTGGACTTTTTACGGCTGGAATTATGATGATGATGAACCTATTTTTATTTCCATCTAATTTCTCTATTAGAAATTACTAATTAAATCTGTTACGCTCATTAGATACCTATAGGTTAGCGGATTTGTTACTAGATATGTGTTGTTCATTTAGATATTATAATGCATTTCCGCATTCACGCCGGGATCAATTATTTTCTTTCATGTCCAGTGTTGACAGATGACAACTCCATCATTAGAAGCCTAGCTGATCGTATAATTTTGGCAAAGGGCAAGCGTGAGTAGGCGCCTGTAGCGTGAATTATAAATGAGGCTCTATTTATTAGTGACTCTGTTTGTGATGTCCATCCGCTATTTGTTAATTAATGTGCTCATTAGCGAGCGCAGTGTAGCCGGGGTCCAGAGACAACATTTTGTATGTGTATTTATCACGGTTGTATCCTATATATTATAAATCAGAAAAGTTTGTATGGATGGATGTTTGTTGCTTCTTCGCGCAAAAACTACTAGACAGATTAAGTTGAAACTTAGCAGGAGACTAGGATTAACAGCTTTTTATCCGGATAAGATGCGTGCGAAGCATACACTCCATCATGCCGTTAAGTTTAAAGTCTAGAAGACGTACAGTCCGAGATTTATTTATTCACTGAGATTAATAAAATATACTCCATAAAAATAAATTAAACCCTTTACTTTATTTAACCCTTGCAAATTTTCGATATAGAATTAATAGATATTTTTAATTAATTTAGTAAGATCTGTGTATGTTTTTATTGTACGAGTATCATGACATGACGTTCGCAATGTGCTCCGGGAAGTTCATTCTTCAGTTCTTTATTATTATCACATGTATCATTACAGATAATTATAATATAAGGCGTTACATGGTCTTCATCTTGACTTAAATAAAAATAAGGATAGATAACAGTACGAATGAAGAAGATAGTTATTTAGTTGAGCGGGTACTTTTTACATACCAAAACAAGACAAAACCAAAAACAATCATACCAAAATATATAAAACACAGAACATCGTACTAATAAAAATAACATTATCCTAATATAAATTTTGGTCACATTATAGTAAAATTAAGTAAACACATAGATAATATAATGTCAGCAATAATTTGTAATTATTATTTACAGTGGATTTTTGAATTTGAATTATTAATAATTCATCACAAAACATCTAAATGCACATACATTTTATCACGAAAGTTTTAATATTCGTTATCAAACATCATTAGCTGTCTCTGTGTCATCACTACTCTGCGCCTTCTGCATTATTGAGTTGGCATCATGACGGCTGCCTGTGTCTCGCTGAGTCAAGCCTCTTAGCACTATTCCGCTCTTGGACTGGCACTGTCTTTGGTCTAATTAAAATATTTTGCAGTGGTGTCCCACAGCATGAAAGTACCTACATTGCTGTCGATTCTGTTGGACTTCCTATCTAAAGCTAACTAAAATTGCGTAAAATGGACTAATATTAGAAAAAGTTATTCCATTGGACCAACTTTCTAATTAAAATAAGTTTATCATATTACATGGACAAATATTTGCAGCAAAACGAACGTTTGGTCCCGTGGCGGGAATCAATCCCGCAACCTACAATAGGTACAATACGTCTCGGCCGGGTACTAGAATAACTGAGCCACGGAGGTCATCATTATCAACAAAAGGCACAATCATCCTATCTATACAGGGTGTATTATAATATGTGTACAAAGCCGAAAGGGAGTGATTCTGACCACCCCAAGGAACAACTTTGGGGAGGCCTGTGTCCAGCTGTGGACGTGGACAGCAGTCCTAAGACTGATAATTATAATGATGATGATGACATCCGTAAAAGATTTTAATTTAACAAGTACGTGAACATTCTTAATATTTAATATGAATACTCAAGGTACAACTTTGGGGAGGCCTGTGTCCAGCAGGACGTGGAAATCAGTCTTAGGCTGATATGATGGTGATGATGATGATGATTATGATGATGACCAATGTAAAACGACGAAGAATAAATTTCTTCTCCAGATACAATAAGGATCAAAGTTTTAACCTTTGTTAATAAACTGTAAGAGCCAGTAAACAAAAACACACTGTCCCGGAAACAAAGAGCTTATATTTTACAAGCTAGTTTCTTTCCAGGAAATAGGGTAGTTTTATAAAAGCAATAACCGTGGTATTTCTCTAAGTTTCGAGGCAGTTCTCTCGAGATATTGCGAGAAATTGATTTACCTGGGGGAAAAGCTATGTTTCTAATTTCTAGTCTACTATTATAATAACCTGCTTATTTTGCAACTTGATTCTGTCATCTTTTCTCGCGGACTTTATGTTAGTAGATTATATAGTTTTCGTTGTTAACTTCATACTTAATTCACCCGTTCAGTAACGCATTAGAACTACAAATAGGTTTGTATTATACTTAGTTAAAAAGTCGTGTTGGTCGAGTGGTATGGACCCCCAACTTTCAATCCGAAGGGGTTCGATACCGGCCGTGAACCAATGTATTTTTCCTTCTTGAAAAATGTATGTTCACATTTAACACGTGCTTAACGATGAAGAAAAACATCGTGGGGAAACTTGCGGGTTAGTCAGCTTCAGACGTATTGGCCTGTTTTTTCCTCTGACAGTTGATTAAGCTGGGAGGATAGTAGGTGCTAGGCAAGTCTAATCCATCTAACAATGTCCTAGTGTCTAACTTCAGCGTCTTGTGCAGCATTATTATCAGTGGCTGACACTGTATAAATTAAAAGGCCTTATTTATACTTAGTTACATCATAGTCCGGTAACGTTGTCTATAGTCCGGTAACGTTGTCTATAGTCCGGTAACGTTGTCTATAGTCCGGTAACGTTGTCTATAGTCCGGTAACGTTGTCTATAGTCCGGTAACGTTGTCTATAGTCCGGTAACGTTGTCATAGTCCGGTAGCGTTGTCTATAGTCCGGTAACGTTGTCATAGTCCGGTTACGTTGTCATGGCCATCTGCGGTCAACAACATATATTGTCAATTCGAAAAAAAATACTTAGTTACATAGTAGTGCCTTATATATATACCTAGTTACATAGTAGTGTCCCGCTGTGGGGTGCCGACAGTAGAATACAGCCCCCCCTCGCTCTTGCCCGTGGATGCAGTAATAATCTGCCAAAGGAATACCTCCGGAAGGAGGGCAGCAACGTCTTTCCGTGATCAACATGCTCGCTAACCCGCCTGCCAAGTAAATAGCATCAACCCTCTCATGATCAGTACTTGGAGATCCAGGACGCCTCTGTCCAACAGTGGACGTCCTATGGCTGAGATGAAAGATATAGTTTTAGTAATATCCTAACAATTATTATAAATGCGAATATCAGTTTGCTTGTTTCTAACACTTTCATCCCAATACCACTAATCCGATTTAAAATTATTTCTCCAAAGGAAAGCTACATTATCTTCTTTATAATTTATAAAATTTATAAAAAGGAAAGCTACATTATCAGCGAGTAACATAGGCTACGAGTATATTTCATCACAATATTCGCGCGGGAACGAGAACAACGCAGTTGAAAATGTAATGCGCTAATAGTATTATGATAAATACTCCACCTATGATACTAACTTCTCATCGGATTGGCAAAACTATTTCACCAATTTACTGGAATTTAATCGACATTTTCGTAACGAGCCGATCCGAAATTCGTAGGTACTACGCCGTAGTAGATCCGTATAATGCTACGGCGTAGCATGCATTTCGGATCGGCGTAGCTCGTTACGAAATTATACAATTACAAGCGCTATATTTCATTTACAGTGTCACAAAACATTGAAACAATTATTTTAATGTAATTGTTTAATCGCCGTGGGGTGCCGGCAGCTGAATCGAACCCCTCGTCTCATACCCATGGATGTAGTAAGAGCCTGTTAAGGGATACCTCCGGAAGGTGGGCAGCAGCGTCTTTCCGTGTATCAATATTTCGTAGGTATTGTGCTCGCCAACCCGCCTGCCAAGCTTGGTGGGCAACTACCCCTCATGGTAATCCATGAGGGAGGCCTGTGGTCAGTAGTGGACGTTTTACGGCTGATATGATGATGATGATGATGCATAGAACATATTCCTGTATATTATGCTTGTCGTGGAGTCGGAGGGGTAACGGATATTTTTCAGCAGTAAAAAGTGTATGTTTTTACAAAAAGAAGAATTTAGGTTTTGTTATTCTTATAGTGTTTAACCACACTTAGGTAAAATTTCAAAGAAATGAAATTAATAAAGGAAGGAAAGGAAGCATCAAGTATCGATTTGACGGACGTGGGTTCGAATCTCACCGGAACCGTAAAAATTTTGATAAGATTACTCATTAAATTTCTTTGAAAAGGATTTAGGTGTTCTATAAACCATCTGGTACCTATAACAAGCTCTGTTTACTTCGGGATTGGATGGTGCTGTATGAAATGTCCATCATTATTTATTTTTTAGCAGCGTCCACGTCAACACCAGTTGCTGACGCTGTATAAATCATCTAAAATAGTTGCAAAGGCCTTACTTTTTTTTTTATTAACACGCTTTCCACGTGTCAGCCTCAGGGCTCCGTATTTAAATATATTCAATTTATTTCTGTACCGTCCGACACAGAGAAACCCATTTCAACGTTTATTGAGCATAAAGAAAAAACATACAGTAAGTTGTAAAACGTAAAACGAAATGTCCAATCGATGCCCTCCGTAAAATGTGTTCCATGCGTTTTGTGGGTAATCAAATATTTATTGTTCCAGCCTTCAGGCATATTGTATCATGGATTTTTGTAGAGCTCTGCCTAGATGACCGCCACATTACTTCATTTTGCCGTTCGGCAACAAATTGTTTCGACAATGGGAAACTACTACTGCTAGTTCTTCGCCCCGAAGTTAGAACGAGCGAGATGTGTTTTTTTCAATGAAGTCCCATTGCATTTGTACTTGATTTTATGAAGACTGCATTGATGGAATTCTCCAAACAGTCATAACGACTGAATTCAAATTTTAGGTTAGTTTCAGGTATAGGTTTAGGTACCCAATTTAGGTGAACTTTTCGCTGTGTTCTGGTTTGAAGGGCAAGGGGGCCGGTGAAATTACGGGCACGTGAGACGGGTAGGTCCCATTTGTTCTATGGAACATGACGTCATAGTACAAAATGACACATTTTCGTCCCTATTTTTTCCATGGAACTACATACTACCTTTTCACCCGAGTTTCATGTCATAGAACAAAATGAGAATCAGTTTTTCCCAAAACCTTCCATGATGAGATATATAAGACGTGAATGACATTAATCACTGACGTTAATACCAGGTACAGTTCACTATAAAAAAAGAAACTACTCGCTACCTATATAATATTTTTATTTTGCAAAATAAAAACAAAACAGCAGTTTAACAAAACTTATTTCTTTAACTACTTACAAACTAAAAACAATTTTTCTTACCGCTAATATATTCTTATATTAAACAGTCCGCGATAAGAACTAACTAAAACCATTCCTTCTTTTATCTAAAACATTCTTATATTAAATAGTCCCCGAAAAATACTTATTTTGTAGAAAGAGTTCTCCAGCACAAATTTTACAATATAAATCATAATTTTTTTTTTCCGTTACGGCATTATATTTTTTGTTAGTGAGTAACCATCTAATCAAAAATGTCACTAAGACTAGTGGTAGCAAATCATTCTCGAGTGGCCAGTTTACAAATCAACTTCAAGAAGTTTATATACCTATGTATGTACTTAGTTTGTTCTATGGAACAATTTGAGACAAAAATTACAAACTGTTCTATAGTACAAATAGGGACAATATTTTCTCAAATTGTTCTATTACGTCATGTTCCATAGAACAAATGGGACTTACCCCGTGAGACCTTACAACTCTGCCTCAGGGTGACGGGCGCAATGCAATGCAGCGTGGGTCACGTGCTTAATTAACGTGATCACCGCGGCATTGCAGTTGTTATAGGTAGAGGTTACCGCTTAACATCAGGTGGGCCTTCGGCTTGTCTCGTCATTTAGTAGTATGAAAAAATCACTCTCAAATCACTCTTTCGAAATTTAAAATGAAACTGTATCTATATAAGTACTTGTTAATTGTATAATTGAATCAACTTGTATTTACTTTATTTATTTTTGTTTTAAATTTTATGGAAATTGGTTAACCCATTGAAGAGTTATCCGCTGACTAAATATCGATTACTATCCTATATATCAAAAACTATCACATTTATCAAAGGACAATGCTCATGCATATATGGAATCCCGTACCAAGCTGCGTCAAAACCAAACTTGGTTTTTTATAGTCTATACATAACATATTATAAAAGTTGTTTTTGTAAACAAACTGGGGTTTCGGAGTAATTTTATGAAATCGAAAATAACCTCAAAATCAGATAAGTCGATATTGTTTCTAATAATGCACTACATCCCTATAACCGGTTGTGTGAACCCCACGTAAAGGAATTAAAAACAGGTTTCATACTTTTATACTTTATATTAAATTCCGGGTTCAAAAATCAAATCCCTGACGCGTAATGTCGTAAAAAAATATAAAAATAATTACTAAAAAATTTTAATCTTGATGCGTGAGACTTTTTGGTACCACTTTTGGGCATCTCCTTTCCCACTATAAAGATGTACTGTTAAACCTAAAAAACTACCACATACTCATAATAAAATATATATAATATCGCCCACAAAAATCGGGTTCAACTATTGTTATCTCATTCTAAAATTTTATTTAAATGGGGAAATCTTTCAAAAAATAAAAAATTGTATCAAAAAACAGGCCTTTGCCCAGCAGTGGGACACAAATAGGTAATAATAATAATATCAATAAGCAAGAGCCAGATCCACAAGGCAGTACTCCTGGACTCGGCACTTATTATAAGGAGATTCCTCTCCCTGCAGCCCTAGTCACCGACCGTTTGAGCCTTGCTTCGCAGTCGGTGATTCACCGTTTTGATATATATTTTACTGTAGAGTATTTGTTTTTAAATTTCTTTATAGTAAAAAAAATATTTTTATGAGTTTACAAATAAATGATGTGGAATAATAATGAAAAAAATAACCCCTATATCTGAAAAACTACCCCATTAATCAGCAATTCCATGACAATGGTAAGTATTCTTTTTTTAACGTGCTCTTAATATTATAAATTTTACTTAAATCGGATGATGCTTTCAAGAATTATCCTTTGACAAAGAAAATCGATTAAACCCCTATATCTCAAAAACTATCCAATAAATTAAAATTCACGATACGATTGACATCACGTCAATCGTATCGTGAATTTTAATTTATGCCTGGCATTGAGGCCTGGGACAGTGCTGAAAATATGACGGTATTTGTTGGCTATGTTAATAACTTTATGGTAAATAAATTAAATGAAAAGAAAATAAAGATATTAATATTTCCGTAAGCTAAAAGATACTTAATATTTCCGTACTTGGAAATAAAGTAAGCGAACGAATTCAATTACCAATGTGCTTTATTCAATTTAAAAGAGTCTTGTTTTTTTTTAAATTGACTATTATAATGTAGCTTTTTATTATATTAAATAAACACTTAATGACTTTTAATTTGAATAAAAAAATTGCGGAGACATAAACTGAAGTATCGCAAAATCCCCCGACAATAGTTATCCAGCCTATTTCGTCACTTCCCCTAAAACATGCGAGACAAATTCAATTTCATAGTTCCCTTATTGTGGAGATCGTCATTGTAGACGTAATTTCCCCAGAGGGACTTCACTATGGCCGTATTAAAAATTGCTACTAACTCACAAACTTGCCAGTACAATAGGATAAATCTATAGACAATCGGAATCAGCATCTTTATTAATTTATATAGGTTTCACTTTGAAAAAATCAAAATAATAGAACGGGTCATATTTCAATGGCGGAAAGCGTGACGTCATCCGTGTAAATAAAGCTCTTTACGAAAAATACTTATGTTACTTATGTATGTGGATAAATATTTTTTGAATAGTACCCAGTTAAGCCAGGCGTCCGTCACTCGCTCAAGGCCACGCGTTAAATGCCTACCGCTTGGTGTAACGTCGATGTTACGCCGGCCGTAGGCTGCTACACGCCCGCTTGAGCGCACGCACTTTAAATGCGTTCCTTTAGATGCCGAAACCACGTAACCATTGTGCAGTGGATGGATGCCAAAGTCATAATTTCAGCACTATTTTGGATTTTATCATTGAAGTCGGTTGTTTTAAATAATTATTCGCTTCTGGTTGAAATGATGATGATGATGAAGTGGATCCCTGCTACTTTTATAAATTCTCACCACGTTTTCCACTTGGAACATAGGAAGCTGGGGTTTGGGATTAAATAACGTAGTCCAATTAGAACAAAATTAACTCACACCAATACGGACTAATCAACCAATCACGGAAATCACACCAATAAGAATCTCGCAGCAGATTCACACTAGAACACTTCTTCACAGAACACTAATACCACTATTGCATCTACTTTGCTCCTATTTTCTTCAAGCGTACCTATTAAAATTATTTACGCGATTTATCTTATTTTCAACGTTGAAATTTAGTAACCATGATTTTAGACAAGGAAAAAAATGTATCCATCATTTTATAAAACTCAATCATATTTGATCAACCAATTAAAATGAACTGTTTTTTTCAAAACACATTATTTTTATTATTAACATACATATAGCCGGGTATTTATCGCGTAAATTACCTTTATTATTTCCCGACGTTTCGCTTGGATTGCACCAAGCATGGTCCCGGGAAGACTGATGTGATGGAGGTACCGCAGCAAAGCGAAGGCGTTTGTTGAACTACCCTCACTTGATCTTCACTTCATCTTCTTTTTATTATCAAAATCATCGTAGAAGCAACCCCAGCCACTCATTCGATGCCGCGTCACAGATTACTTGCAAGTAGTAGGGGAGGGTGAGCAAAGCAATCTCAACTCTATTGTTTTCATACTTATGGTACACGCTTTCTCGCTGTGAACTGCTGGTATTATTAATACAATTTTGTTGGCTATTATAATGTAGGTATTTTCGCTTTTGTATTGGAGTGATGTATCTGTTAGTTTCTGTAATCTGTGGTTAAACTGCTTAACTGTTAATTCTGATATCCTCCCGGCGATTGGACACATTAGAAATAAAAAAAAAATTATATGTCGCTCGCACTTGGATCTATGAAAAGGCAGACGTGTTGTCAAACCTGCCTACACGACGACACGTGTTTCGTCGTTCCAGCCGCCGACCAGTCAACTCCTCGGCGTCTCACCTGAAGATGCCTCGCGGAGAGGCGAAACACGTGTCGTCGTGTGGGTTTGGGTAAGCATGTTGCACTAACAACCTAGTTCTCCCTGCATGTGCATAATTAGCGGGCGGGAGGGCGGTGCATATGCATCTCAGCATTAGCGGAATTAAAACTAGATATTTTCATTGCATTTTATCGTAGACCTGTTGTAGTATTAATAAGGAAATAATTAATTAATAAGAACCACGCTATGTAAGGTTCCGTGGTTCGACACGCTCCTAATTTATTATTATTATCCCGACGTTTCGGACACGTTTCAGCGTTTCCGGGATTAAGGCACTGATGACGACTCATCAATTGTAGCTCAACCATTTAACTCCTTGAGGGGTTGAAATAATTGTGGTCGTTGCAGAGATTGATGGAGCACGCCCTAGGATAAACAATAGTTATATGTGACAAGATATACCTCCGTACTTAGTTTATGCAGGCTAAGTTATTGAACTAAATCAATATATATAAAACTCTTCCGTTACTGCACTGACTGAGTGACTGATAGACAACGCACAGCCTAGACCACTGGACCTAGAGACTTGAAATTTGGCACACATATACCTTGAGTATCCTAGAGGTGCACTAAGAAGGGATTTTTCGAAATTCCCACGGGAACGGGAACTACGCGGGTGAAACTGCGAGGTGCGGCTAGTCAATATATATAAAACTCTTCCGTTACTGACTAAGTGACTGACAGACAGCGCACAACCTAAACCACTGGACCTAGAGACTTGAAATTTGGCACACATATACCTTGAGTATCCTAGAGGTGCACTAAAAAGGGATTTTTTGAAATTCCCACGGGAACGGGAACTACGCGGGTGAAACTGCGAGGTGCGGCTAGTATTATCTAAGACTGCCGCCGTGGCTCAGTTCGTCGACTGATACGCAGTAGATAGGGGTTGGGTAGATGTTCTGTTTTTTCTCTATTTTAATATGATTGTTTTTGGTATGTAAGAAGTACCCAGTCAACTGAATAATTATCTTCTTCATTCGTACCTACTGTTATCCGTCCTTGTTTTCATTTTAAGTTAAGATTAAGATCATGTAACACCTTGGATTATAATTATCTGTAATGCTACTGCTTGCTAAGGAATTAAAGTAAAACTAAAACGTTCCCTTATGGAGGAAATTGTAAAAGTTTCATCTAAAACTCGCGTGTAGAGGCGGTGCCAACTCGCCGAGTAATGCGAGTACGGTTTTAGGGTTCCGGAGTACAACAAGAAATATGGTTTCGCTTTACGAGACTATTAGTCCTAGAAAGCTGTAATTTGGATGGACATATGTATAAAAAACCTAGAGGTAACGGTAAAAAAAAACTGAAAAGTTATTAATTTGGGGTAACTCCCATAAGATGTTTTTTTTTATAGTTCATCCCATCGCGCGGGGTTTCCCGTGGGTGCCGGCAGTAGACTGTGCCTCTCCCGTGGATGCAGTAAAAATCTGCCAAGGGGTACATCCGGAAGATGGGTAGCAGCTGCCGGCGACCCCGAGTCCTTCTCCGGTATTTCAAGGAGTTGGGCTGGTTAGGTTAGGGTCGAGGCAGCACCTCGGGGGACAATGCACAATACACCCCAATGCGGGACGTCAGTGCAGATCTGATAACCTCCCCTAGAATTAGAATTAGAATGGGTAGGAGCGTCTTTCCGTGTATCAACATCCAGTACCGCGCTCGCCAATCCGCCTGCCAAGGATGTTGAGTATGGCAACAACCCCTATAATCAGAGGTACTTGGCGATTCATGAGGGAGGCCTATGTCCAGCAGTGGACGTACGGTTGAGATGAGAGATGAGAATGGGGTATCGTTGAATAGGTCCTTTAAAACCACTGAGAGGTATAGGTCGCGCGATAGTTAAAGATCGCTCGGCAAAAGTAGAAGGGGTATGCGCAGTATTCAGTTCTAAGGTCTATTTAGTGATGTGCGGGGTGAGGGGGGCGGGGTTGCGCTGACGGCGTCACGTCATTGGTAGATCAGTCGCTCTCAAGGCCTCAAGGTCACCTCCCGCGTTGCGTTCACGCGTCTCGATTCGTGCGCGATTGGACACATGCGCCGATTGCCCCCACTAGATTCATCGAGCGATCTTAAACCACCGCGCGACCTATAGCGAATACAAGTCTCGGAGAAATTGTCGCTCAAATAAGTGGATGCCATTTACTTTAAACCAAAAACTCTATTTAATTATGTTATGGTAAACGCAAAAAAATACACTAACTTCTAACAATACTCTACGTGTAACTACGGAACACTACACAGCGCGCGCCCAACACGCACTTGCCCTAACTTATTGTTGGTAGCTATCGCCAGCTGGTTTGGGCTTAACAACTTTATTGGTCAAGCGTGAGCGTGTCGGTTTCAGTTTTTAGTGGAATACGTAGATATTTTAATAAAAAAAGTACTGGGCACACCTAATCTACTAACACTGTCCCAGGCATTGTCCCGTACAGCATAAGATACCAGTTTCTGATGCTAATTCTAATTTTAGGGGGGCTACCAGATCTGCACTGACGTCCCGCATTGGGGTGTATTGTGCATTGTCCCCCGAGGTACTGCCCCGACACTAACCTAACCAGCCCAACTCCTTGAAATACTGGAGAAGGACTCGGGGTCGCCGGCAGCATTCCATGAGCATCCCCGAAGGGTATGCAAATGTTGTGGAAGAAGAAGGGCATGACTCCATGAGCTCCTGCAGTCCTGTCTCTATTCTAGTTTGTCTTGTGGCACCACAGTGCAGTAGCACGTGCTCCACGGTTTCTTCCTCTTCAAGACACCCGCGACATAGTCCACTGTCTGTGGCACCTGTCTTGAGAAGATGGTGATCCTGTCTTGAGAAGATGGTATACCTGTCTTGAGAAGATGGTGAGTTTCTAACGCTGTATCATCATTCATTTCAGTCATAAAATGTCCACTACTGAACACAGGCCTCCCTCATGGATCTCCATGAGGGATACTTGCCATACTCACCACGCTTGGCAGGCGCGTTGGCGAGCGCAGTACGGGATGTTGATACACGGAAAGATACTGCTGCCCATCTTCCGGAGGGATCTCTTAGCAGGCTCTTACTGTATCCACGGGCATGAGAGGAGGGGTAACATCCTACGCTGTATAAATCATCTTAAATAGTTATGAAACTTTTTCATTGCTATACTTTTACAATACATAATATATAGATTTTATTCAAAAATAATCAGAATGTTGCCCCTCCTCTCTTGCTCGTGGATGTAAGAATCTGCCAAGGGATACCTGCGGAAGATGGGCAGCAGCGTCATTCTGTGTATTATTCCATACTGCGCTCGCCAACAGCCTGCCAAGTGTGGTGAGTATGGCAACAACCCCTCATGATCAATATGAAGATCATGAAGAATATTGCATATTAGTGTTCACAACCATGATAATTTAAAAAGTTATATTATTTACTTGAGTGACATTAAATAATAAAATACATTACTATTGAGGGCGGATCACATACAATCAATAATAGGAAGGTTTAATTAAAACTTTGCAGATATACAGACTATCCATGATCAGCAAGAAGGGTATCGCAAGTATTGCAACGGATTAATTAATTTCACAGAGCGTAGCAAAACACATTTTAAAGCAATTTTATAAGGTTCTATTTCTATTGGCAACTTTAATTAGAAATAGCTTTAGGATTTAGTGAGAAAACGCAAACCGAACTAGCCCTCAATATACTTTCGTTAATATTCACCAAGCAAGGTCTGTGCTTTTGGGAATTTAGAAACATCGGAGAAAAGATTCCTTTAAAGTAGGTATTTGTTTTTAGCCGACTTCGCTTCTCGCTTTGTCTTGTCTTTTTGTTTTATGGCCTTTTGTGTTTGGTTTAACACAATTCCGCCAGTGTCAAGTTAATTTATAAATTCGTAAGTTATTTGGCCAGCCATGTTGGCGGCCATTTTCCTTCTCGCTTTCATTTAACTGCAATGCCTATAATGTCATCGGTAAGATATGTAAATGTCACTTAAACTTATCTGGCTATTTTAATTTCCTTTCATTTGATACTAAACTCCGGTAAATTTGGATCTTTCCATTATTCATCCCCTCTTTCACCCCCCCCCCCCCCCCCCCCATATCCCCCATATCTTGTAAACTTCTTATCCGATTTTGATAAAACATGTTTAAACATTTCTGGCAGGATTTTTGTAGGTTTTCGAAAAACCTGCGAAAAAATAAACTGCATGCAAATGGGTCCACTCGTTTAAGAGCTAAGGTGCCACAGACAGACACACACATAACGGTCAAACTATAACACCCCACTTTTTTGCCAAGCGTTAACAAATACATAAATAAATGAATACGGATGCACTGTCGAGGCAAACTAAACATAAGTTAGTGCAATATGTTAGCACTGCACTACAAGTTGTAACAAGTGTAGGTATCCTGTTTCTGTCCTTAGAGATTCAGTATATATTTCCACATCTTCTCTGTGTTTCCTAGGTGCACTAGTAACAGCCGTTTCCGTACAAACGTATAGATATAAAGGTAGAATAGTCTTTAATGTACACCTTAAAATAACATTACAATAGTTTCCGTAACGTAGTAGTACTTACTGCCATTTTTACTAAAGCATAACTCTGACAAGCAGTGGACGAAGATCGCAACTGACTGGGTCCCGGGCAGAAAACGGTCACGTGGAAGGCCTAGATGGAGATGGCGAGATGAACACGACTCTTTTAATAAGGAATGAGCCCTTGTTGCGGATAACCACAAAGAATGGAAGGAGGAGAGGGAGGGAGGTCTTTGCCCTGCAGTGGGACACTACAGGCTCTTAACAATAATAATTATAATAACTCTGAATGGACTAGGATTTTATCTAGGCACTTAAGTTACTTGTTCAACTATAAAATGGCTATGCGATTGTATTTGAATGAATGAATGCAGTATTTATTGACCACATAAAAATACAACACAAAAAGGTTAATACAGACAAATAGAAGATACATATTTAAGGGTAACCCAAGAAATAAAAAAAGTAAAGAAAAAGTAATGTAACCTATGCTCACTGTAGCAGTATGGGTCAAAAGGTCCCGTCTCGTTATTTAAGAAATACACTGTTGCGTAGATATTGGAGAGGTCTCTTCAAATAACTATGTGTTATTAATTAAACATTAAAACGATGCGTGCGTGGGTGACATCTCACTAATCTTATAAAGCCGAAAGTTTGTTTGTACAGATGTATGGATGTTTGTTACCTCTTCACGCAAAAACTAGCCTACGGATTGAGCTGAAATTTTGCACACGTATATATGTTGACCGGGATTGACACATAAGCTACTTTCTATACGGATATAATGCATGCGAAGCGGGCAGAAGCTAGTAGTTCATACATTCGACTGCTTCCGTGGCTAGCCTAATAGCTATCTGAGACGCAAGAAGAAGCGGATCTGATCCCCACCGCGGGAAAATATCTGTAATTTTCTGCTAAAATTTATCCTAGGTATGTTTCTACGTAAGTTACAAAGTTTAGAAGGTAATAGCAACGTCAACAACTGGAGTCACTTCTAATTTATCTGCTGACATTTGTCACGCGTATTTTTCTATGTATGTTACCAAATTTAAAATGTAGTCGCAACGTCCACCACTGGTGTCGGTTATAATGGGGGTCTCAGGACAAAAAAAATACGCCTCCGTTTGTATGAGAACGGGCACACCCATGGCCCTTTAAAGTTGAAACGTACCTGTCTCAGGGATGTTTATTTCAAGATGTGAAGTGCAATTCCGGGCCTGGCACTTTGTGTCTCTACTTTTCAATAGATAAATTGTTTTTCACACCGTTCCGTAACTAGTTTCAAAGAGGAAACTTTGGGTAAGTGGGAAGTGCATATTACATATACTGCAAGCAAATATACCTAACAGAGCCGAATAACTTCATCAACATCGAACCTGGAATCCTGTTGTGAAGCTATGTATCAACCGAAAAAGTGCATTACTAGCCCCGCGTAGTGATACCTACCGTTAGAGTTGTGCGCCATGATCGAGTTGCATTCGAAAGTGAAACCGTGTGCAACAGTGTTGCATTCAGTAGCAATGACTAGGGATGTCGCTATAGCTTCTTCTATAATTTGTAATTTTTCATTTCTTTAAAATGTTTTACCTAAGTGTGGTTAAACACTATAAAATTACAAACTGAATTCTTTTGCGTGTTGGTAGTCATTGGCAGACAAAACGATCTACCCTCTTTCTATGTCTCTGACTGCGAATGATGGACCTACTACCGATGAACAGGGGAAATCTAGTAGATACCTGTAGATGGCATTTATCGGTGCTCAAACCGATATCACCTTATCAAGAATTTCAGCGGTACCCGACATGGGTTCTGTGGCTTAATGGTTAAAGCACTTCCGGCTTTAGGAAGCGTCAAGGATCGATTTGACGGACGTGGGTTCGTATCCCATCGGAATCGTAAATTTTAGATAGGGTTTTTAATTTTTTTGAGACATAAGTTTATCCGTGATCATAGCGTGTGGAACCTCGCCGAAATATCGGAATACTCAAAAAGAATGAAATCATGGTAAATATTCCGTAAATATTGCATATAGAATAGGTAAATCAGCTGATCTGATTTAGTAAAAGTATTAAAATGCACAAAAAGATTCGGTCACCCATCCAGTTTATGACCGCGCGTAGGGTTGCTGTACCTCGACGATTGATTTTATTAAAGATTTTTATGATTTTGATGGAAAAAACAGCTTGAAGCAACAAGCTCCGTTCGAAAGTTGTATAGTATAGAGCTTTTGAGGAAAAAACAGCTTGTTTGTAGCAACAAGCTGTTTTTTCCTCAAAAGCTCTACACAGTGTAAATGTAACCTACCTTCATAGAATATTAGAGTTCCACCGGCATGCAGCCTGTTATTCTTTAATAAGATGGTTCGGTACCCGCACTAAACCACATATTAAACCTGTGACAAATCTGCACTATAAAAACGGAATATTGGATTTACGGATATTGTGTTTACTTCGGGAAGGTTATTTCAGGCGATACCTACGCTTAGAAATTCTTACGTTATTGGAAATGCTAGCAGGAACTTTTCCGAATGAGTGAATTTTCTGAGCTAAGTTGAAGCCCTCGTCATACTGATACAACAAATTATCAGTTCAGCCGTAAAACGTCCACTACTGAACACAGGCCTCCCTCATGGATCTCCACGAGGGGTAGTTGCCATACTCACCACGCTTGGCAGGCGGGTTGGTGAGCGCAGTATAGGATGTTGATACACGGAAAGACACTGCTGCCCATCTTCCGGAGGTATCCCTTAGCAGGCTCTTACTGCATCCATGGGCATGAGAGGAGGGGTAACATTCTACTGCCGGTACCCCACAGCAAACAACAAATAAATACGACAAATAAACCACGAGGAAGTAGTGAAAATCTTCACAATATTCCAACTCGCTGTGTCCACTACTAGGCTCCATAAGGTTTAAATATCTTTTAAAGGGCAAGGTATACGATTCTACAATAAACTCCTAAGTGAGAACCGTTTCATCGGGACCGTCACTTGGGACGGAATCTGCTTCAACTCCGTCAGTAATATAAGAAAACAGAAAATTGACCATAAATTTTATCATTTGATGTGAAATTTTGTTCAGAAAAATGAAAAGCTGACATTGCCGTAAGGACATACAACTGACATTATCATAAGTACCCTATTACTAATAAATGTACCCACTTGAAAAGTACGCATATGTATTAAGTATATCAGTCATCTAGTACCCATAACACGAGCTCTGCTTCAATTCACACAGCTAGATGATGCTGTGTGAATTGAAGCAGAGCTCACACAGCATCATCTAGAGCTGTGTGAATTGACCAGCATTATTTATTTTATTTATTCACTGAGAGGAAGAAAATCAAGCATTCATTTATTTAATTTATTATCGATCATGTAGTCTGAGGTTCACTTATTTTTCTATATAAATACGTAAGTTGCATAGATTGAACGTAGAGCAAGACTATTTGGTTCCTAGTAGGATGGCTTCCTTCCTAACCTCTTCAGCATCGATTTTCGAACCTTGGCTCCGCTGACGGAAGGCTGCGCTCGCAGGGACTGACTTTGGAGACGCTGCAACACAATTTGTACATTATTAATCATCATAAGAATAAGAAAATATTTATTTACGACTCATAAGTACACAGGTAAATTAAAATTACATAATTTAAACAGAATAAAAATCTTATGAGACATAAACTGGTCACCAACTCAGCACACGCCGTGAGAACACGGCACTGATTCAGTGGCACCATATTTGCCCCACAGGGCACGAGACGCTCAATGTTTAAGCAACACAAACAGGTCTTAGCTAAATATAATTAGGGTAACCTAAAATATACTACATTAATAATTTTGTACCATTGACCTTTATGAATAAACGATTTTTTATTTATTTATTTTTTAATTTACTTATATTCAGTTGACGCCTTGCTCCACCTGTGTCATGTCTCCGTGCTAGGTGTCCTGTCTAGCTCCATTTTAGTTCCGTGATACGACTCCCAATATCTTTCACCTTAGTTCGACTTCGGATTTCGACATTGGGAGCTGAAAGTGCCGTGGGGTACCATTTTTTTAAAGTATTAATAACATTGATAGATTGTCTAAAAGCTTGTAATACTTCTGTCAGCCCCAATCATCCCATTGTTCGGCGAAGGCCTCCCCCCACTCAGATGGATCAGCATTAAACAATGTATTAATTTTTTCCTCTCATCATCACCGACATCAGGTAGCCTGGTAGAGATTTATTTATTTATTTATTAGGACCACCAACAAGAGATACACAGATTCAACACAATTTAAAACTTAGGGACTAAGGGCCTTGTGCTCCCCCAATTAAATAATAATTAATTACACAATTGATCGCTCTTTAACGATCAGGCTGCCAATTGTCACTTTGTTTTTCAGTGTTTCTTGTTATTATGTGTATAGTTTTAAGGTTGTAGACCTTATAAAACATTTTCTATTTATCTATATTTCATCGGTCTTCGCCTCAATTTCAGACCATTAAGGTAATGCCGTGGGGTGCCGGCAGTAGAATGTCGCTCCTCCTCTCTTACCCGTGGATGCGGTAGGAATCTGCTAAGGGATACCACCGGAAGATGAGCAGTAGCGTCTTTCCGTGTATCAACAATCCGTACTGCGCTCACCAACCCGCCTGCCAAGCGGGGCGTGTACGGCAACAACCCTTCATGAACAATACGTAGTGATCCATGAGGGAGGCCTTTGTCCAGCAGTGGACGTCCAACGGCTGAAATGCTGATGATGAAAAAAATTAGGCCTGATGAAAGAAAGAAAGATTATTAATTTATTTGCAACAAGAAAACAAACAGTACATGAAAGGTTTATAAAATCATTGATCTAGTTTTTTCGCTGCAAAAGGGTCCTTGCTCTGCCTTTTGGGTTAGTACGCATGTTATAATACACCCTGTAGAATAAATAAATAAGGCCCCGTTCCGTCCTAAGAGAATAGACTCCTTAAAAATGCTGCAACTTTTAAACGATAAATCCGTATCCCCCAACGCCGGCCTAGCAGTCCACGACGAGTGTAAAATGTACCTGTACTGTCCATAGGGAGGCCGGGGGTTGGACCACAGATAGTGTGACTTTTCATCTACTTATCCACTTTTCGTCGTATACCGTGCGGTGCTAGAAGTAGAATGTTGCCGCTCCTCTCTTGCCCATGGATGCAGTATGAATCTGCCAATGGTTACCTCCGGACGATGGGCAGTAGCATCTTTCCGTTTATCAACATCCAAGCGTGGTAAGTATGGCATTTACCCCTCATGGAGGGGAAGTTGCCCTCCATGTCCTGTTGTCCCATTAAGCGTCTTTCCGTGTATTAACGTCCCGAACTGCGCTCGCCAACCCGCCAAGCCTGCCAAGCGTGGTGAGTATGGCAACTGCCCCTCGAGGAGATCCATGAGGGAGGCCTGTGTTCATTAGTGGATGTTTTATGGCTGAAACGAATCTCAAATGGAGCTGGACAGGACACTTGGCCAGACAGCTGGGTTGCATCTGGCTAAGAATAGCTTACGACAGAGCCGAGATTATTCGCTGTTATTGTTAACAAAACCACAGGCATTACCTTCGTTTCAGCCGTAAAACTTCCACTACTGAAGACCGGCCTCCCTCATGGATCTCCTCGAGGGGCAGTTGCCATACTCACCACGCTTGGCAGGCTTGGCGGGTTGGCGAGCGCAGTTCGGGACGTTAATACACGGAAAGACGCTGCTGCCCATCCTCCGGAGGTATCCCTTAGCAGGCTCTTACTGCATCCACGGGTATGAGAGGAGGGGTAACATTCTACTGCCGGCACCCCACACAATTGAGGCAAAGACCGATGAAATATAGATAGATAGAAAATATTTTATAAGGTGTACCACTTTAAAACTAAACACATAATAACAAGAAATACTGAAAAACAAAGTGACAATCGTTAAAGAGCGATCACTACCAGGCTACCTGATGTTGGTAATGATGAGAGAAAAAAAATAATAAAATGTTTAATGCTGATCCATCTGAGTGGGGAGAGGCCTTCGCCGAACAATGGGATGATTGGGGCTGACAGTATCAGTATCCATTGTAATGTTAAACGGGCTTTCTACTCACGTTAGTTACAATCCATTCCCTGAAGAAAGTTCCCCTGGGAGGGACGGAACACGTTAGAAACCTATTTTCGACGTATAATTAACGTGAGTAGAAGGCCCGTCTAACATTTCAATGAATAATGTAACTCACGAGTGTTTTTAAAATGAAATATGTAGTATCAGTATCACGGTAATATGCTGAGCACCTAGTAGCTCTGCACCTAGTTCATTTTCAAATGTATTTTCTTTTTTGATTCATGTTTACTGCATGCTCTAGTATATTAGTCGTAAGTTTTACTGATTTTGCGTGTGACAAATAAACGCTTTTTCTTTCTTTCTATCAGTAATGCTGCTCCGGTCAAGGTATCGTGTCCAGCCCGTAGGGACTTTAGGGACAGAGCTGCAAAGCCCTGAAATATTTTTATCGCCAAAAGTGAATCCTACTACATCGCTTTTAATGTCGCTTCAGACGTAAAAGTACGCTAGATAAATGTTTGGGGATTACGTCTTTTACTTTACTAGATTGAACTCTGTCAATATCCACAACATGGAGTTATTGGGATTGGTTGGATCGGGGAAACAATAGAGATAACAACACTGTAGAAGCTGTGCGATTATGGAATGGACTCCGTTTCTTTATTAAATCATCCAAATCTCTGGCTATTTTTAAATCTAAGGTACACTGTCATTACTTATCCTAGTTGTAAAACTGTTTTTTTTTTTCCAAATACTAGGTACTTGTATAATTTAATTATGTATTCATCTTTAGGATGTATTAATATCGTTACCTATTTATGATTGTAGTATTTATATATTTATGTAGTGATAAGTATGTTTATCATTTATGTATTTAGGTTGTTATGTATGTATGTAGGTATATTTTTTATCTATCTATTTTTGCGTATGTATTATTCGTACACCGCCGTTTTTATTATCTTATATCCTGTCCATGCAAAGGTTGTCTGGAAGAAATCGCTTTTAGCGATAAGACCGCCCATTGTATGTTATATTTGTCTGTGTTTCTCTTTGTGAAATTTATGTTATATGGTGAATGTATAATGTTATTGCCGTGGGGTGCCGGCAGTAGAATGTTGCCCCTCCTCTCATGCCCGTGGATGCAGTAAGAGCCTGCTAAGGGATACCTCCGGAAGATGGGCAGCAGCATCTTTCCGTGTAACAACATCCCGTACTGCGCTCACCAACCCGCCTGCCAAGCGTGGTGAGTATGGCAACTACCCCTCATGGAGATCCATGAGGGAGGCCTGTGTTCAGTAGTGGACGTTTTACGGCTGAAATGATGAATGATGGTGAATGTATAATACAATAAAGAGTTTATTTATCTATCTATCTATAACGTAAAATTCAGAAAGCACTCATCCATCATCATCATCATCATATCAGCTGTAAGGCATCCGCTTCTGGACATACGCCTTCCTCATGGATCTACAACTACTAATCATGACGAGTTGTTGCCGTACTCAGCACGCTTGGCAGGCGCGCGGGCGAGCATCTGTGCGGGATGTTGATACACGGCAAGACGCTGCTGCCCATCTTCCGGAAGTATCCCTTCGCAGATTGTTACTGCATCCACGGGAAAGAGAGGACATTGAACTGCCGACACCCACGACAATAATTGACATAATTTCGTTAAAATTTTGGCCATCTTTTTACGACCAGCCGCCTGCCCGACGACAACCCATCTTGGGAATTCTCAATAAGTGTCATACCCTTGCCTGTTAGCAGGGGTCACCACGAGCCGGCTTGTGCGAAAATGTCATCTTCGGCCTATACAAGTACACTGCTGCCCAAATCTGCATCATAGCACCTTGTCTTCGCCATTCCGCATTCAGCGACCGCTTGCAAATTACACTCCGCCCGTGGGTGCAAGTAAGACTCTGTCAAGGGATACCAGGAGATGGGCAGCAGCGTCTTTCCAACCCGCCTGCCAAGCATGGTGAGCATGGTAACGACCCCCTCATGATCAGTCTTTGAATGTACGCTTGCCGAGTTGTGGTCTCCACTGAACTTTTTTACCCCATCTGTTATGGGCTCTACGAGAGATATGGCTACTTCAGCTAGTTTATCCTATGTGTTATGTCGACAACTTCTGTCCTCTGTCAACTCACAGGGCTACCCTCCTACTGACAACGATGGTGACTCCGCCAACGTGGGCCCTTTTCCGCAGGGTCAGTGTAAGATGGGCTGAACTCCTCCAAGTATATCATACCCCTCTAAGTTGTCTCCTGTAACTAACCTATACCTAACATAATACCTCTACCTAACCTTCTTGCCTTTGAGAAGATGACGTAAAACACTATTAGTATTCTATGCTGCACTTATGACACCAAAGTTCGTGTTCAGAACATTTGCTTACCAAAATTTATTGGAGAGAACTCTAACAGTGCGTATACTGAGCTGTTGAATTGACGCAGTTTGTCTATCTACTACCAAAAAAGAGAGAGACAGAGAAGAGTTCACATTTTGTTAAAGCTTACTCGCGAGTCCACCAAAATTTATTTCTTCTATAATACTGTGCAACTCAATGGAATTGCGCCTTAGCTGTGTATTGTTAAGGGGCTTGAGAAGGATGCACATTTGATCAAAGATTACTCCCGTGAGTCCACCAAGATAAAAGTTTATGAGGCATCTAGTGACGTAACCCAATCGTAGAACAATTTGGGCAGGTTATGGAAACTCTCAAATCACAGGGCTCCTCCTGACGACGAAGACCAGTCCGCCAGGTGGTCGAGGCATGCGCCCCACCAGGCACTTTCCCGCAGGGTACTAGTAAGATGTATGAGTTAGATGGGTCGAACTCCTTCGCGTTTTCATCGTTCTCCTCTATGCCTATTATGAACCAGTTTACCCAGTGTCGATATTATGGTACCCTCCAGCCTTTGAACAATCAACTTTGGGGAATTTTCAAGACAACTTACTGAGTTTTCTGACTCCAGTATGTCAATCTTGACCGGGGATTTGACAGAGAGCATGTAGTATATACACGTAAACGAAACGAAGACCATACCGAAACGTAGGCATGCTAATAATAACATAATAACCTTCAACTCACTTTCCCGCAGGTTGCAAGTAAGATGGGTTAAACTCCTCTGAGTTTTCCTCTGATGTTGGACAGTAATGGTGTAATTTCGCCTTAGCAGTGGAATTTTGAATGGTTCGTGATGATAACTTCCAACTTACAGCGCTCTTCCTAACGACAATAGCGACTCCGCCGCCGTGGCCGGGGCGCCCGCCAGGCGTTCGGGGTACACGCCCCACCAGGCACTTTCCCGCAGGGTACGAGTAAGATGGATGGAACTCCTCCAAGTCATCCTCTGATGCGGAATCTGTGGAATTCATAAGTTACGAGGGACTTTTACAAGTAGATATTATTTCTGGATAGATAAGTATTTTTAAGACTCAGCAGCTGGTCGCCTGACTGTGACAGCTGACTAATAGCAGCTGTTAATTAGAACAGTACACTGTTACATGGACTAGGTTAGCCCAGCACCTATACCAGCTCTCAGCTAAGTCGGCCGTATACAAACAAAAATGGCAAACAAAATATTGGGCCGTCACGGGACGCCTGGCAGATGTAAGACATTTTCACCTCAGTCGCCATAGTCACCACAGCCGCCACAGTCACAACAGCAGACCCAGTTGCCATAGTCACCACAGTCGCCTCAGTCGCCACATTCGCCTCAGTCGCCACAGTAGCCCCAGTCACCACAATTGCCCCAGTCGCTACAGTCGCCCCAGTCGCAACAGTCAACACGATGGGCACGATGGACGAAGGGCAGTCGCCCCAGTAACTAGTTATTAGGGCAGTCACCGTAGTACTAACTCGTACATCTCCAATGGTCACGCGTCACCTCCCGTCCGATCGGTTTTACTCACCGTAAAAGATGTTTTAAATCAAAAAAAATAATAAACAGATAACAGAGATGTGAGCCAGTTAAAATCTCTGGAGCTGCAGCGTCCTACTAAATCATTATTGTGGGGCATATCAGATTTGCCCTGACGACGACACGGTTCCCACGTTATTACACCATCTTAGTCAACCCAACTCCTTTGGATAACAAAGAAAGAACTCTGGCAGCATTCTATGAGCATCCTCGAAAGTGATGCAGATGTTGAAGCAGGACATGGCTCGATAAACTCTTATACCTAGTCACGTGTCGGACCTAGTGTCACTTGCCCCAAATTAAGCCTTACGGGGCCCATGCCTCGTGCAATCCAGGGGAAACGTCGGTAAATAATAAACGTAATTTACGCGAACAATACCCGGTTTTCATCTCAACCGTATCTGCTGAACACAGGCATCTCTCCTGGATCTCCATGAGGGGTAGTTGCAACACATCGCTTAGCAGTACGGGATGTTGATACACGGAAAGCTGCCCATCTTTCGGGGGTATCCCTTAGCAGGCTCTTACTGTATCCACGGCCATGAGAGGGGTAACATTCTACTGCCGACACCCCACGGCGTAATACCTGGTTAACGATCGGTCAAACCTGCGCGGCCAAAGCGACTGTGAAGTAGGAGCGTCTGCCGCGCGGCGGACGCTACCCATACTTTATCTATGGCTCCTTGCACACCTACGCGATCACAAAGCGGCAGGGCTGCGTTGGCAGAGCGGGATCAAGCGGGACGCACGCGTCCAGTGGTCAGACGTGTGTACTACCAAATGAAGTTCGCGGTTTGCGCCGGAGTCGCGCAGGTGTGCGCGTTAAGTTTCGCATTGCAGACGCTCCCGCACCGCTTCCCGCTTCCCGCTTTACTGACGCGCAGGTTTGGCTGATCCTTTATATGTATGATAAAAAGCCTATGTGAAAGACCTACTTACATTCTTTGTTATTGTTGTGTTTGAGGATACCGCGCAGCTTTTGCATTTTTGTCGTGAACTCTGGCTCCTCAGGTCTAGGAAGACTGTGGACTCTGCACTTCTTCTTCATGTTGTCGGTGGTGTATTTTAGTATTCTGAAAGGTCGGGCGAGGTGTGGGTCGGTTAGTATGAGATTTAGTACATCAATAAATCGGGATTTCGACGAGGAAACTTCATTTCATTTGAGTGCCTCAGCGCGCCGTCCACCGAACCTTATGTTAGTTCTAATTATCCCGTGGTTGGGCAAGAGCCATGCTGTTGGGTCCTCGCAGTAGAATGTTTTCTCTCCTCTCTTACTCATGGATGCAGTAAGAACCTGCTAAGGGATACCTCTGAACTGCGCTCGCCAACCCGCCTGCAAAGCGTAGCGAGTATGGCAACAACCCCTTCATGATCTTGGAGAGCCATGAGCGAGCCCTCTGTCCAGCAGTGGACGTGCACAGCAGCTGATTGATGGGCAATAACCAACCCGAACTTGCTTCAGCTTCAGGCATATTGACATGTTGTTTATAATCATCATATCAGCCGTAAACGTCCACTACTAAACACAGGCCTCCCTCATAATCTCCATGAGTTGCCATACTCACCACGCTTTGCAGGCGGGTTGGCGAGCGCAGTACGGGATGACGCTGCTGCCCATTTTCCGGAGGTACCCTCAGCAGGCTCCTACTGCATCCACGGGCATGACAGGAGGGGTAACATTCTACGGGCACCCCATGGCAAAACTTGTTGTTACCACGAAAAAATCCCATTAAACTAATAGCATGGCAAGCCTAATCCAACAATATTCCAGGTACCTACGAAAAATTACTTACGAAAACTTTTTCTTTTTCTTAATTGTTTCCGCTGAGGTGGACGCTTCTGACTCGGAGTCAGTATAGTATGGCACTTTACCCATGTTGATTAGTTTTAGAATTGTGAAAGAATTTCGTATCAACTGTTGTGATGATGTGGGAGGTCCAACTTTATGCTGTGGATGTAATTCCGAGGGTGGATTACATTTTTTTCCGTTTTCTGGTATAATGTTGTGTGATTTTTTGATTTGGCAGGAGTGAGCCACAGATTTGACATTGAGATGACATTAGACAACACAGATAATGTTCCTTTATTTAGTTTTAAAATTACAGGTTTTTATTGCGTACCTTTTTATGGTTCCGTGCAACTAGGAACCCTTATAGTTTCGCTTTGTGAGTATGTATGTCTGTCTTCGGCTTGACGAAGAGACTGTAAGTCCTAGAAAGCGGTATTTTGTATCGACTTATATAAAAATAGTTACCTATTGCTGGGTGGCTTGAGTGTGTCTGTTTAGTTTAGTGTGTGCAATGTCGTGTGTTTCTATATAATTATGTGGACTATGTATGTGTTCATTCCTTACCTGAATACTAAGAAACTTCATTTTATTTATTTGGTATAAACAAAGTGGAAACACGAGAAACTTCTTGCTGGCCACGCGTACCTTTTATACTTGCTTGTACCAGTATTGCGTTTAAAATCATAATTATGTAAAATATAAAATAAAACAAACAAAATTGTAACAAAAAGATAGAAAGAACAATTCTTAAATCTACTAGGTAATCTAATTATCACGTACTAAAGGAATTTAAAGGCATGCATCGCCTTGCCTTGGTAACAGTGGTATGGAAAAGGTTAAAACCCAATAGACTGATATACCTAATCAAAGATTTAAAATCTTTGGCTATAATTATTTACTTTTCTATCACATGTATATATAGGAAGGAAGGATATATAAGGAAGGCATATATATATATATATATGCCTTCCTTGTCAGGAGTGGTTTCTGTAATAAGTAAAATGTTGGCACCCCTAAAAATATATGTACCTACTTATATAAAATTATGTAGGTATAATACATAATTTTAATACATAGATACCACCTACTAGTTTAAATTACAGAAAGACGCCTTTACATAAAAAAAATACTTACCTACTAATATTTTGTCCCGCGCCGCGGCGAGAATTAACCTGCAACCTCCCGCGGCCGGCTATTAATACAACCACAGATAATAGAATAGGTGCACTATACAGCTGTGTCACGGAGGCGGTGAAGACCTACATGATGTTTTTAAAAATATTGATATTTTTACTTAAAAATACTCTATTTCTTTTCATCATAGCATAAGGAATGCTAGGTATGAGGCCATGGAGAGATCAGTGTGTCTACCATGAGTTGTCACTGTTAGATCGCCTGCCGTTACTACAGTTTAGTAGTAATAGTACGTTACTATGATATCTGTCAGATTTGTAACTCATGGTACCAAATTCTAAGCAAATGAAGCCCACAAACTACAGTCGCAGTAGAGTTAACTGCGTATTTTAGTACCAAACTATCCGCTAGGGGCGCAGTACAAATTTTCATACATTTTGTTAACTAGAGTCGCTAGCGAGTATAGATTGTGAAAACTCATGGTAGACTTACAGTTAGTCAATTCAAGCGTAATTAGACAAGAGCTTCAGTACCTTTCACTGAAATCTGAAGGAAGAAACTTTAATTTCTCATTGCATTTCACCCTTACAAAATTCCGCCTTGATTTTCAAATTAAACAAATTGGATGAAATAACAGACTATTTCCCACCAAAAATGAATGCCCGCCAATTTGAATGGCGTACGCTTTGAATTTAGAATGGCAGCCGCCATTTACAAAATTAGCTTGATTGTACACTGACGCATTTTCTCGTTGATTGTGAAATAAGTTATACCTACTTGGGCCAAATTCGATGTGAACAAAAGCTAACCAAAAGACCAAACTTATATTCCATTATTAAAAAAACTGACGTCCATTATAAAATCTAAACTGTTGTTAAAAAAACCCAAACAGCTAAGGAGTATGTAGGTATCCTTATTACATTTGAGTATTTCCACCGATTTATAAGGAATACAAGAATCAAAAAAAACTTTATTCAGTGCGGCCGCATGGACCTTACTGACGCGTCACAAATTACAAAATAAAACAACACAAATAAATAGAATAAAGCACATAATGAGCCGTTTTCAGTAAAAAACAAAAAAAAGTGTTTCCTACTAAACTTACAGATGGAGCTGGCAAGCGGAGAAAGCAAGTTTGTGATTAATATCAATTGCTGTCATTGTCAAATTGTGTTTCCTACTAGTAAAATAAAACTAACGCCATCTATATGGTTCGAGGGAACTATTTTTGAAGTTTTTACTTTTTAATGAAAACACCTCATTGAATCTGTTCACTTCAGATGACACGCGAATTATTGTAAGGAATACATTATTAAGTGTAACAAAAAACCCAACCAAGTTTCCCTACAATATTTTAGGAGTTCCCTCGATTCCTCATGGATCCCATCATCAGAACTGAGTCTTTAAAATGGGACTTTATTGAAAATGTATCATCATTTCAGCCGTTAAACGTCCACTACTGAACACAGGCCTCCATCATGGATCTTCATGAGGGGTAGTTGCCATACTCACCACGCTTGGCAGGCGGGTTGGCGAGCGCAGTTCTGGATGTGGATATATAGGAAGATGCTACTGCCCATCTTTCGGAGGTATCCCTTAGCAGGCGCTTACTGCATCCACGGGCATGAGAGGAGGGGTAACATTCTACTACCGGCACCCAACGGCACTGTACTGAAAATGTATATTCAAACCCAAAAAGTTTTTTTCAAAATCCGTTCTTACACAAAGGAGTTCAGGGGTACAAATATTTAAAAAAAATACAGATGACTTGAGAAACTCTTCTTTTTTTGAAGTCGGTTGAAAATCACTTTATTGTTGATTTTTAAAGCAATTTCAAAATCTATATAACTAGAAAAAGTGTTATTTAGTGTTTTTAACAAACAAATAAGTACACTTTTTTTTCCTTTACCGACATAGGTTTAGTTTTAATAGTTTTTATCAACGTTATTTTAAATTAATTTGAATATTTTTTCCATGCGTCAAATGCATTAGTGCGAAAGTACAATCGTATTCAACTTTTTCATCACAAATTCCGAATTTATAATTATTAGAATACAATCAGGGCCTCTTTTAATTTGAGTCATATTCAAAATCAGGTCGTATTCGTTTTAGTTTTAGACGAAGTTTTATTTATAAAGAAACATTCTATTGAATCGCCGAGGCAATACAGGAGGGTGTTAAAAGTTAAACAGCATAATCTTTTTGTCTGTGAGCTCCAAATCGAATCGATTTGAGCGCAGTGTTTTTGTTGATAGCTGGTTGCAGTAACAGTGTCAAGTGTCTTATAAAAATCGGTCCAGAAGCGTTTGAAAACTATTGAATGCCTGGTATTTTTTATACGTCAAAATGACGAGATGAGCCGAAGACCCACCAGATGTTAAGCGGTAACCTCTGCCTATTACAACACCGAGGTCTCAGGGTGAACGTGATCAGTTCAACCAACGCTGCATTGTGCATGCTGAGTCGTGGCCATTTTGCTACTGTAGCACATACGCAATTCAGCACTGTTTGTTTGTTTTATCTAATGTTTTTCCTAATGTATTTTTTATAGATTAAGTTTTGTACCTTTTGCAATTTTATTTTGTCTTGTGTTTGATTGTGTTTTTTTGTGTGCTGAGTAGCAAATAAATAATATGTCTATATCATTGCATTGCGTCCGTCACTCTGAGACATGTAGTTTTAAAGTATCATGTGCCCGTAATTTTACCGGCCCCCTTACTCTACAAACCGGAACACAGCAATGCAGAAGTATGCTTGGCGGCAGAAATAGGCATGGTGGTAGTACTTCCCCGGATGAACGCCTCACAAAAAGTTCTACTTGGTATAATATAGTATTTTCTAAACATTCGCGATCACGACACATTATTAACACATCTTTAACCGGGTATTTATCGGTCCCGGAATACTGTGAGTCTTCCCGGGACCATAATGGGTGCAATCCTGTCGAAACGTCGGGCAATAATAAAGGTAAATAACGCGATAAATACCCGGTTAAATATGTGTTAATAAGGTATAATATAAACAACCCTTTTGAATGTTGTAATACACAATGTTACAATACACCCTGTAGAAGGTGTATGTGTGTTTCAATGATATAGACAACATAGAAAATGCCAAGATATAGAAAGGAGAAAAATAAAAACATTCGTTGGTAGTGAACAAAAAGTGGATGAGACATTATTCTCTTTAAGAATTGAATTGAAATGGGAATGAGCCGTCGAACGCAGGTCAGGCTGCGGCTCACGTGGCTTCCGACGGTTGCATACCGCATACGCTCGGTTAACCGGTAGACGGTCAGAACGGCAGATGTTTAATGTATAAACAAGAAGTTAAGTGAATTGTTTCGTAAGAAAGTCTAGCAAGTAAGTTCTAGGGAAATAAATCTATAAATAAATTAAATAATAATAAATCATGCTGGAATAACTACACAGAATATGATGACGCCCTTAAATTTAGTCAAATCCTAGATCGCGCTATCGAAGCGTTTTAGGTTTTTACCTAGTATGGAGCATTTAAAAATCAGAGCTTGAATCTTTCCTCCGTCGACCGAGACACGTTCTCGGCTTGCCCGTTGACGAGATCACCGCCGCTAACCCGGAGGTGACGTCAACCAGTCCCACATTAGCTGCTAGACACATTTTCAAAAACCGGTCCCGCCGGCGGGGCCGAAGAATACATTCTTCCGTCTTAAGGTGCAGTTTTGCACCTAGACGCTAACCTTCAGTAGATTCAAAAATCTGGCAACAATCCAAGCCGTGGTTCGAACCTAAGTGGTGCCCTTGAGCTTGTTGCCCCAACCTAACTTTTGCGGCTGGGCGCCTTCTGCGCTCGCCATAGTCCGGTAACGTTGTCATGGTCATCTGCGGTCAACAACATATATTGTCATTTCGAAAAAAAAAAAATCAGAGCTTGAAAGAGAGCCACCTTCCTATATGGTTGTATTTATCGAGTATTTATTTCTCATATAGAACATCATCATTTCATTTCAGCCATAAAACGTCCACTGACGAACACAGGCCTCATGGATCTCCATGAGGGGTAGTTGCCATACTCACCACGCTTGGCAGGCGGTTTGGTGAGCGCAGTATGGGATACACGGATAGACGCTGCTGCCCATCTTCCGGAGGTATCCCTTAGCAGGCTCTTACTGCATCCATGGGCATGAGAGGAGGGGTATCATTCTAATGCCGGCACCCCACGGCGGACATAGAACAGAAAAAAGTCTCTAGAGACGGCGGCGCCACCACTGAATTCTAGCGGCAAAAACGGGAACTAAAGTCTACAGTACAGACTGTAGAAGCGGCGCCATCACTGAAGTCTAGCGGCAAAGCTGAAACTTAAGTTTACAGTACATTATGTAGAGACGGCGCCATCACTGAAGTATTACGGCAAAAGCGGGGAACTTAACTCTATAGTCAGTCTGTAGGGTGTATTTAGTTCTATGATAGCAGCGCCGCATCCATCGGATTTCAGTGGTAGCGCGGACATGTGCAATTTCTGTAATCAAAATCTATCATTATGCCAAAAGAGGGTAGTTACCAATCGTTTTTCTTAATCGACTTCGAAAAAATAGAGGAAATTCTCAAGTCGTGTGTATTTTCTTTAAGAAATAAACAGGTATAAACTAGCATTTTCATTGGTTTACTATTGAGTAGGACATCAGCAAACGGCAAGAGCTGGTTCACCAAAAGTGGGTGAATAAGGCACATGCACTCGGTACATTGTTGAATGTGTTTATATATATACTATCGGCGTTCCTTTTTATAAATATATGAATAAACAAATAAATAAATAAAAGAAAAAGTATTTACTAACCTAATAGATGGAGCTAAAGTTCGTAAAATTCAGCTTGATCGCGGCGACAGATGCCAAGTGACTTGATCAGGGCTGGGACGATGTTGAAAATATGACGGTTTAGGTTGTTTACGATGACTTATCGTATGACGATCTTTGTAACTAGCCAAGCCCCTCAGATTTTTATTAACTTTCATTCCTGTTTGTCGAATAGGAATAGAACATATTTTTATGCCTTATCTATACCAATATTGTAAGGAGAAAAGATTGGTATTTTGAATGTTTGTCTGTACATTTTTAATTTTGTTGTATTATTTGTAATGTGTGAAACAAAATAAACGTTTTTATCTTTATCTTTATCTAACGAATAAACTAAAAAGCTACCGATTAACCGATTTTCAAAATTCTTTCACCATAAGAATGCTACATTGTCCCTGAGTAACATTGGTCATATTTTATCACCGTATTCCCACGGAAACGGGAACTACGCGGGTGAAACTGTGGAGTGTGGCTAGTAAAAATCAACACTTTAGTAGCATGATTTTCTCGGGTGAAACTGTGGAGTGTGGCTAGTAAAAATCAACACTTTAGTAGCATGATTTTCTTGTTCCTTTTTTATGTAGGTAAGAAACTACAATACGTGGATAGCGCAATGGGATACATAATTATTAACAAGTTTATAAAATTAAAAATTTGAAGTTACCCCCGACACTTGACCTAGTGGTTCTACACATCATTTCCGGTATATTTGGAAACAAGTGATTATTCATCCCCTCTTTCACCCCCATATCTTGTAAACTTCTTAACCGATTTTGATAAAACATGTTTAAGAACCACCGCGGGAAAACCTGCATTCAAATAAAAAAAACATATCGGTCCACTCGTTTAAAAGCTACGGTGCCACAGACAGACAGACAGACACACAGACACATTGCGGTCAAACTTATAACAACCCTCTTTTTTGTCAGGGGTTAAAAAGACTAAAAGCCCTTAAAGGGGCCAAAAGTAAATTCGTTTTTGCAAACGCTACAGGCAATTACTACTTACGATGTCAGTGCATCTCTCTTATCATGCGACAGGTTATCCTGTTATCCTCGCAACCGTCTGCGGGCTAACTTGTACCTACGATAATAGGCCGGCAGCAGAATGTTACCCCTCCCCTCATGCCCATGGAAGCAGTAAGAGCCTACTAAAGGTCGTAGCACACATATCAACTCAGAAAGAGATCGTAACCGTATCGCCTTTCGCGTCGCCGTCAAACAGTCGTCAACCTAACGTAAGCACGAAACCAAACCGGATCAGGACCTCCGATACGTCGACTCGGCTACGGCTAGGCGACGCCGCGCTTACGGCTCGCCAACCGCTGGTTGACAGCTAGTTCAATCATTTTGAATCCGAACGTTAAGTGTGGACGAAGAGACGTAAGCTAGGGTACGGAGAGCCGTAAGCTAGTGTACGGAGAGCCGTAAGGTAGGGTACGGAGAGACGTAAGCTAGGGTACGGAGAGCCGTAAGCTAGGGTACGGAGAGCCGTAAGCGCGGGAACGGCAAGTCGACCACGCACGGCACGGCGGTTCGTGAGCTTGTCCCGAGGCGAGGCGATTACGTTAAGATTCCGATTAGTGTGCGTTGCAGTAAGGAGTTTTATTATAACTACCTCTAATACTGAACGGCTCGAGCTGATACGGTGACGATCCCTTTCCGAGTTGATACGTGTGCTACGACCTTAAAGTCGTAAAGTAACATCCCGTACTGCGCTCGCCCACACGCCTACCAAGCGTGGTGAGTATGGCAATATGATATACATATATATCATGATCACTGTGCATAGGCCTTTGTCCAGCAGTGGACGTCCTGCGGCTGAGATGAATTAAGTAATGAATTCAAACTAAGAGTAACTGAAATTCAAGCTCAAACAGTTTCCTATTTACCTGTGCTGCTTTTTAATTAAACTATATACACCGCTCAATAATTATGCTAAGCCGGCAATACCGAACCATAGCTGCCACTATGTCTTCTCTGAACCACTACAAATCACGAGGGACGTATGATGCTTTAGGGTAAGAATTACTTAAAAGGATTTTAATATAATGTACCGCCCGATCAACACAAATAAATAATGCTGGACAATTCAGAAAGCATCATCTAGCCCCAAGCTAAGCAGAGCTTGTGCTACGCGTACTAGATGACTGATATACTTAATACATCATTAAGCTACATACATAAATATTTTTTTAATATTTATAGAAAACATCCAGAACACCCTGAACAAAAATATCTGCAGCTTTCCTATTGAAACTAAAAGTAACTGAAATTCAAGCTTAAACAGTTTCCCATTTTCCTGTGCTGCTTTTTAATTAAACTAACTACCTATACCGGTATTACCGGCTTCGCTTATTTATTGACCGGTGTGGTCAATAAATAAGCGAAGCCGGTAATACCGAACCATAGCAATCACTACGTCTTCTCCGAACCACTACAAATCACGAGGGACGTGTGATGCTTTAGGGTTAAAATTAGTTAAAAGGCCGGCTTAATTTATGGGCCGGATATATGGTTGGAATAACGGGCCAGGGACAAACAAAGATTTGTTGTAATAAATAAATAAATAATGCTGGACAAATCACACAGCATCATCTAGCCCCAAGGTAAGCAGAGCTTATGTTATGGGTACTAGATGACTGATATATTTAATACATTATACTACATAGATAGATATTTTTATTATATATAGAAAAACACCCAGAACACCCTGAACAAATGTCTGCAGATCGTACAGACATTTGTCCCGAGGCGGGAATCTAACCCGCAACCCCTTGCGTCGCAGGCGGACCTTCGCCCGCTGCGCCACAGAGCTCGTCATAGGTTCAAACCCATGTCGATCAAATCGATCGTTGACCTGTTCTAAAGCCTGAAGTACTTTAAACCTGACATGGGTTCGAACCCCACCCAAATTTAACAATTTGGTTAAGGTTTTTTCTTTTTTGGTATCGCAACGATTGGATTGAGAATAGAAAGACACTGGGTCTAGTAGGACAGTAACTGCTCACATTAAATGAAAATGTGCCTACGACCCCTCAATACCCTTCCAATTTTTAGCGTAAATACATATCAGAAGGCTGCTGGGTGTCTGCCTCTTCCAATTTGTGCCAATATTTCAGGTGTTGTGTTGATGTAGATCTAGGTATTTTTAAAATTCTTCTTTTCTTTTAAGCGATATATTAAACCTATTCACAACGCCACATATGCGAATGATATATACGAGGCATACTGGACTGGATGTTGATGTTGTGTGTTTGCTGTTCAATCCAGGGCGCGGAACAAAAAATCGTCTGCAGATTAGGTAATCGTTTGGTCCCTTAATAGAGATAGTTTGAACATTAATGTAACTTGAGTAAGGAATTTCTACCTTTCCGAGAATGATAATAGATTTATTTATTTATGTATATTTATTTATTTATTGTATATATGTATTTTTTTAGTTTATGTATTTATTTTATGTACAGTACACACCCCTGCCTCTCTTGCTTCCATATTTCTCTCCATCCAAAGGTTGTCTGGAAGAAATCGCTTCTAAGCGATAAAATTCAAAATTCAAATTCAATTCAGAAAGTATCGTAACTTTGTATATAAAAAAAACTACTAAGTCTACATAAGTATAATATTTCACTGCTGGACATAAGCCTCAGGATTTTCAGTTATTACGGTTGAAAACGACTTGTATCCACCGTTGACCTGCGGTCTTCACTAGGTCCTGTGGTATTGTTGGTGGACATCCAACATTGCGCTTGCCGGTCCGTGGCCCCACTTGAGAACTTTTCGGGCCCACTGGGATTTGGTCGTCTTAAACGCAAAACATACAAACCTAAACCCTGCTTTAATAAAATAAGGTCGACTCTTACTTAAATGACTAACTGCCTCCGTGACTCAGATAGTCTTATCACCCAGATTTTTAAGATATACATATGTCCCGTGTCTGTTATTTTTCTATGTATATTAAAAATATATTGACAAAAAAATTCCTCATTTTTTTTACCCATACTCTGCTTACCTTAGGTATAGATAGTGTTCTGTGATATCCATCATTATTTATATGTATTTATTTTGTGTAAATCCAGCTGGGACAAGACCGCCAGGTGTGGAGTATAAGAATAAACATAAATATTAAACAAATATAATTTTTCTCCATCGACCGAGACACTTTCTCGGTTTGCCCGTTGACGAACTCACCGCGCCGCTAGCCCGGTGGTGACGTTAACCCGCCCCACACTATAATATACATATATACTATTATAGCTGCTAGGCACACGTTTAATAACCGCTCCCACCGGCGGGGCCGAATAATACACTCTTCCGTCTTCACGTGCAGTTTTGTACCTGGACGTTAACCATCAGTACATTTAAAAATCTGGCAACAGTCCACGCCGTGGTTCGTACCTAAGTGGTGCCCTTGAGCTTGTTGCCTCTCCCAACCTTTGCGGCTAGGCGCCCTCTGCGCTCGCCATAGTCCGGTAACGTCGTCATGGCCATCTGCGGTGAACAACATTTAATCAATTAAAAAAATACTTTATTAGAAACATAGATTTATTTTTATTTCAGATCTTTAAAACAAAAACAAAAACTACGTTAAAACAAAATCAGCCGCCCGTGCACACCGTGTATCCTGTACTTTAATTCCCAGAACGTAAATTGGAGTGAAAATATTTGATGGGAACTGAGAAATATAAACAAGGTTTACTAAGAACGAGTTACAGAGTCATTTATTTTACAAGTATCTACTTACAACGAACTATTCGTTCTGAGCTCCCATAGAGCTCAGAACGAATAGTTCGTTGTATATAATGTACATAATGTGTTCTGTTCTTTGAACATGTGATATTTGGGATGCAGAGTAAAACACGATATAAGCGAGACTGACATTTATTGATTGTGACGGTATAGGTACTTCTACAAACATATTTGCGCTTACCCTCATTGACATACTACAATAAATAATGAATAAAATAATAATAAAAATCTTTATTTTCGGAACTTAATTTAGGGTACAATAAAAACAAGGAAACCATGGTACCTGCATTAGCAAAAGCTGTGTCGCAGATACCATTGCCCTCCTCCGCTTCATAAAATATAAGTACAGTTCCAGACTAAATGTACATGCATTTATACAAAAAAAATCTTTTTATATTATTTAGATAAAGAAATAAAATTAAAAATAGGCTCTTTACTACGATCACAACTGAAATATTTTGAAATATTTATGCCAAGCGTGGTGAGTATGGCAACTACCCCTCATGGAGAACCATGAGGGAGGCCTGTGTTCAGTAGTGGACGTATTACGGCCGATATGATGACTTAGATGTGTAAAGTGAAGTAAGAGAGTAGGTACCTATGTGTGTACAATATAACCTACTTTTTGTAACTAGAGGTAGTTATATTCTATATCTACCTACTTGTCGTGTGAAATTATAGTTATTATCATTGATAAGCGGTTAGCCGTGGGGTGCAGTAGAATGTTGCCTCTCCTCTCTTGCGTGGACACAATCTGCCAAGGGAGGAGCTCCGGAGGTATCCCTAAGCAGGCTCTTATTGCAACCACGGGCATGAGAGGAGGGCTTACATTCTACTTCCGCACCCAACGGCAAATTTCCAACCAAATATATCTTTTAAGGCGACTAAATTATCATGATATCGTCATAAAAACAATGCCTTTACACGATAAAATACTTAAATGATGAGGTACAACACTTCCAAAGCCACATGCAGAAGCTAGTTGTATCATAAAACAGCCCCCCTTTTGTGACCCACATCTAAGTTATTTCAATAACCTAACAATTTCATATTCGCCCACACTATTCCACTAGGCATACATTTTTGTATCAAAATACATGCAAGAACATTTGTCTATGCATGTAATACATCATTTATTATACTTTTATCCGGCTTATGGATAAAAGTAGGTATAATAACTGATATTATATTCAAATCAAAGGTTGTCTGAAAGAAATCGCTTTAAGAGATAAGACCGCCCATTCATCATTTCATCATCATTTCAGCCTCAGGACTGTTGTCTGCTGAACATAGGCCTCCCTCATCTATCTTCAAGATCATGAGGAGATTGTTGCCATACACGCCACGCTTGGCAGGCGGGTTGGCGAACGCAGTACGGGATGTTGATACACGGAAAGACGCCGCTGCCCAACTTCCGGAGGTATCCCTCGGCAGATTCATACTGCATCCACGGGCAAGAGAAAAGAGGAAACATTCTTCTGCCGGCACTTCACGGCTATTGGGTATTTCAGTTATTTTTGTAGTTTAGGCATATTTTTTAGGTATTTTGTTCTATTTCTGTTTACGCTTACTTAGTGTTCATCTATCTACTGAGCGTCAGATGTCTGCCTGGATTTGTAGAGGAGAAATGTAATAATTCCAATAACATTACTCGGTAATTATTCTTCATTCTTGGGATAAATAAGCTTATGAACTTGTCTTGTCTTTTTATTTTATGGCTTTTTGTGTTTGGTTTTACACAATTCCGCCAGTGTCAAGTTAATTTATAAATTCGATATTTCAAGCTTATGAACTTAATTTGTTCCTGTAGATAACGGATCTAACTGAAAGCGACGTCAACGTCATTTCCGCACGCTCTAGGCAATAAGCTAGAGCCCTATCAACATTTTAATAGCAGTTTAACTATTCTAAACGAGGCAAAGATATATGAGTGAGCCCTATGACCAGCAGTGGACGTCCTTTGGCTGAGATGGTGATGGAAGCAAACATTTTGTCCTCCAGCGGTGATCAGACCCGCAAACTTCTGCATCTCAGTCTAGTATTAACAACGGTCGTCGATATAGAAGTAAAGTATACTAACCTTATATCATCATCAACATTACCATCAACAGCCTGACTTCACCCACTGCTGGGCATATGCCTATGCATCCCTTAGTTGGTGCCTTCCGCCTTAATCCTGTGCTAGTCCGATCCAATCGTCTAAAACTTTATTCATCTCGTCTTCCCATGGTTCTGTCGGACCACCTTGGTGTCGATTCTGTCTCACACTTCCTAAAACTAATTATAATTAGAGGTATAACGTTTCTAAATTTAGAGATGTCAGCGTAAAAGTGGGTATATTTGTTATGTGTTAATTTTAGAACGGCACTAACTGAATAGATATATGTCATATTAGTCCGTTTTACGTCAATTTAATTACCTTTAGCTAGTTGGTCATCATCATCATCATCTCAGCCGTAGGACGTCCACTGCTGGACAAAGGCTTCCCTCATGGCCGAGTACTGATCATGAGGGGTTATTGCCATACTCACCACGCTTGGCAGGCGGGTTGGCGAGCGCAGTACGGGATGTTACTACATGGGAAGACGCTGCTGTCCATCTTCCAGAAGTATCCCTTGGCAGATTCTTACTGCATCCACGGGTAAGAAAGCAAATTCAACATTCTTCTGCTGGCACCCCACGGCTAGCTAGTTAGTGCCACAACTAAATCGCCACTATTGTCTATCCGATAGAGCCTATGCCCACGAGTTCTTTCCTCCGTCGACCGAGACATGTTCTCGGTTTGCCCTGACACCGCCGATAGCCCGGAGGTGACGTCAACCCGTCCCACACTAGCTGCTAGGCACATATTCAAAAACCGATCCCGCCGGTGGGGTCGAATACACTCTTCCGTCGTTAACCATTATTATTGGGCTAGATGATTCTGTGTGAATTGTCCAGCATTATTATTTATTTATTTTTATTTATTATTACATTAAAAAAATCTGACAATAGTCCAAGCCGTGGTTCATACCAAAGGTGCCCCTGCGCTTGTTGCCCCATCCTAACTTTTGTGGCGTTGTCATGGCCGTCTGCGGTCAACAACTTTTATTGTCAAATCGAAAGTAAAAAAAATTTTGGACAACATTTTTACAACACTGTCTCGGCCACCACCCGTACACCTCACTCACATCCAATTTTAAATTCCCCCACACGTATCAACCGTTTACATAAGGCTGGCCATATTTTCAAAAGCACTCTCGCAAACACAAATCCGCAATATGGCCCATTCGTCTCGGGCCCATCGACGGCATCGCAATGAAAGCTTTGCTTCGTAATGTTTAGACGCACGTGTTCTGGATTGTGGGACTGTATTTGAAAACTTGTAAACGCACCGAACTGCCTCCAACTGTTAACGTGTATTCCTGTTATTTGGTAATATTTAACTGTCGTGCCGTGGGATGTAGAATTTTACACCTCCTCTCATACCCATGGATGCAGTAAGAGCCTGCTAAGGGATACCTCCGGAAGATAGGCAACAGCGTCTTTCCGTGTATCAACATCCCGTCTGCGCTCGCCAACCCATCTGCCAAGCTTGGCGAGTATGGCAATAATCCCTCATGAACACTCACACAAGGACCAGGCCCCAAGTCCCCGGCAGCCACGGTAGCCCTGGCTACGGTAGCAGCCACGGTAATGGCGGGGCTAAGAAGCCCCGGGAGACAGACGGCTACCAACCCCAACGCGAAGGTCTGCATGTCGGCGGTGGGTGCAGGCCGCTTCCAGCCGCAATGCCTGGAGGTCCTTATGGGACGTCTAGGACTAAACATATACTATGTTCAGCAGTGGACGTCCTACGATAAATGATAAATATGATAAATGTTTGAAATTGTCCTTAGCGGAGAGGATGGTAAAGGAAACTATTCGCAAACACAAGACATAATAATTATGGCCCATTCGTCTTCAGCCCCATAGACATCACAATGAAAGCTGTATTTCGTAATACATATTTGACTGCTGGATTGTTGGAATGCATTTGATGTGAGATCATGCAATAACCAGCCTGTCAGCTTTAGCAAATGAATTATGCCTTCGGTTCATTGCTGTGACGAGTATTTTTAAACGACCTCAAAAAAATGAGGAGGTTCTCAAGTTGGCTGTATTTATTTTAATCTTTGTGTAAAAACTCCATCGTTTATGGACCGATTTAATGTTTTTTGGGTTTAAGGTCATTGAAATGAAATTTATTGGAATATGAAATAATGTAATAGTGTGTAATGTAATAGTCTGGAGTCCCTCAAGGTATAGCGTTATGCCCTAAATTTAAACATGCGGCTGGGTTTATTGTTTCACTCAATTATGTTTGCTTGCTTTTAAACCCAGCTCCGATAATGGGACCTATGATAAATCTAGGGATATATTCAAATGTAATAAGCATACATATAATATTATACCAGTTTGGGTATTTTAAGCAACATTTTAGAGTTTTTCATTGCAGCCGTTTTTTTTGACAAATAAAAAAAATTATACACGCACTTTTTGCAAGCTTATTGTTGCGTTCATTTCATCTTAGTAAGTATAACTGTACCCTGAAGAAACCTGTAATGGGATGTAACAAGAGAGTAGATAGAGAGTGATATATATCACAAACTCTGCTTAGCTTGGGGCTAGATGATGCTGTGTGTTTTGTCCAGTATTATTTATTTATATTTATATGTACCATTCCCCTTGAAAACTGTCCAAATGTCTACTCTCTTGTTACATCCCATTACAGATTATTTTTATCATTTTATTTATTATTTGTCCCGAGGAGGCAATCAAACCCCGTCAACCTCTTGCATCGCAGGCGGACCTTCGCCCGCTGCGCCACACAAAGGTCGTCACTGTTCGGTGCGTATGCATCACTATGGGTATGGGCCAACCCACGCCGTTCTAAGTAACGTACGTATTGGCAAATACGGAATTGACTGGTAACGGAAATGAAGCATTAGACATTCTATGCTTGTACTGTTACAGTAGCTATAATATCTAGTTATATCATGGGGTGCCGGCAGTAGAATGTTACACCTCCTTTCATGCCCGTAGATGCAGTAATTTCAGCCGTAAAAGGTCCACTAATGAACACAGGCCTCTCTCATGGGTCTCCATGAGGGGTCGTTTCCATACCACGCTTGGCAGGCGGAAGCCGCCTGCCAAGCGTGGTGAGTATGGCCCTCAAATTCATGAGCGAGGCCTGTGTGGACGTTTTACGGCTGAAATTATAATATCGTGGGTTTGATACCTGCCGTGCATCAAGTGATTTTTATTTTAATAAAAATGTAGGTATGTTTATTGTTTAGTATGTTTATTGTTGACCATGAGGTAGCAGGTTCGATTCCCGTGGCGGCATTAATACCATTTGTAATTTTTCTACAGTCGATACACGGAAAGACGCTGCTGCCCATTTTCTGGAGATATCCCTTGGCAGGCTGCTAAGGGATACCTCCTCATCTTACTGCATCCACGGGCATGAGAGGAGGAAACATTATACTGCCGGCACCCCAGGGCACGCCGCCTTAAAGCTGCATTAAAACATAAAACTTTATATAAAACTAAAAACAGAAACAAGTTATTATATGGAAGCCCAGCAGTGGGAACATCGTGACTGATGAAGATGTGGATACAATATTAAATTTTCCACTACCGCTCCACCGTCCGGTCCATTGTTTAACAGGTTCCAAAGCTGACAACTGTAAGCCAGGTTCTGATTGTCAGGTCTAGATCCAGATTTCTGTATCCAGGCGGCTTTTCAACGGATCAATTTCTATAGGCCTACAAGCCAGTAAGCAACTAGGCATCTATTCCCGGAGGATTCAATTTGACGCTCTGATGTTATGTACATTTTGTGAATACGGGGATCGGGTACTCTACGTTATATTATAATCATCATCATTTCAGCCGTACAACGTCCACTACTGAACACAGGCCTCCTTCATGAATCTCCATGAGGGGTAGTTGCCATACTTACCACGCTTGGCAGGCGGGATGGCGAGCTTAGTACGGGATATTGATACGCTGCTGCCCATCTTCTGGAGGTATCCCTTAGCAGGCTCTTCCTGCATCCACGGGCATGAGAGGAGGGGTAACATTCTACTGCCGCCACCCCATGGCAGTTATATTATATACCTAGTTATCTATATATCGGAATAGTAGTTAATTTGACTTCTATGAACGCAGACGTGCCATTGACTTAGCGTAGTACAGACTATGCGCTACGCAAGCGCCGCCATGCAGCGCTCGACGGAGTCTACGCAATCGTGTCGGCCCGGACTGAGTGGCAGTCTTCGTTGAACCGCCGCACTGAATAGTCGTAGAAACGGCACACATAATACCTTGAGTATCCTAGAGGTGCACTAAGAAGGGATTTTTCGAAATTCCCACTGGATAGGGAATGGGATCTATATTTTCTCTGCGTGAAAAAGGGGATTTTACGTTTTACGACTTCCACGTGGACGAAGTCGCAGGGAAAAGCTAGTATGTTATAATATTATAACGTCGAAGTTAAATCCGACACGTTCCGATTTTTCAAGAAAATCGTCATCAAGGGATTCAATGCCGGTCGGTGGGTAGAGCCGACACGACACTGTAAGTTTCTTTTACTAGCTTTTATTAGCTTGCCCTGTGCATGTATGTAACCATGTTTTTTAGTGGAATCTTGCAATTGTCTTTTTTAAACTTTCGCGATCACAACACATTATTAACATACATATATACACCGGGTATTTATCGCGTAAATTACCTTTATTATTTCCCGACGTTTCGCTTGGATTGCACCAAGCATGGTCCCGGGAAGACTGGTCACAGTTTGAAGCAGATATCATCAACCAATTGAGCTGAAATTTTGTATACATGTTTTCTTTGGATGACAATGCATGGTCAGCTATGTGACGTCGCTCTGAATCCAACATGGCGGAACATCCAAGATGGCGGACTAGTTATTCTTAATGCACTCCTATAATATGGGTATCAAATGAAAGGGCTTGATGAGAAATACTCGAAAAATTAAATGACATCACTCCAAATCCAACATGGCGGTATACCCAAGATGGCGGACTAGTTATTTTATTAATGCACTTTTACAATATGGATTTCAAATAAAAGGACTTGCTGAGTTACTCGAAAAATTATATACATCACTCTAAATCCAACATGGCGGGCATGAGATGAACAGACAAGAATCCAACTGTCCAGTGATAACTAAATACATAAACTACATAAAAGTAAAAATTAATTAAAAGTAAAATAACTTTTTAACAGACAAGCTTTTTTTTAATTGAAAATAATGAACTGAAAATAATAAAATAAACATTTTCCATAAAAGTTCAATGTCAACTTAAAACGTCTTTACACAATTTATGTGATAAAAAGCTTGTCGCGAGATTTAAGCAGGCTTTTACATTGTTTGTACTCCTTGACCTTGGACCTCCTTGAGTCATATTTATCTGGTAGGGTACAAAAGGTTGAGGTATGCGGCCAGAGATCAGAGGGATTAAGAATTGAATTAAGCGTGACACAAGGATCTATTTTAGGACATTTTTTGTTTTTGATTTAAATAAATGATCTCCCGTTCTTTGCTAAAAACTTGTGTGATATCGTTTTATTTGCCGACGGTACTTAGTTAATTTTTAAAGTTGATAGGAATAAAGTTGATTATGACGACGTAAATAATTCACTATCACAAGCACACGATCGGTTTACTGCAAACAACCTAGTACTTAATGCTAAAAAGACAAAATGTATTAAATTTTCTTTACCAAATCTAAAAGAATATCCTACAAACATAATGTTGGGCAGGGAAGTGCTCAGTCCCGTCAATTCCACAGTATTTTTAGTTCTACCCTTCAATGGAAACTGCCAATTGATGAACTTGCAGGTCGGCTTAGTTCAGCAGCTTAAGCAGTCAGGACAATTAGATCTATTAATGATGAAGCTACAGCTAGACTGGTTTCTTTTAGCTACTTCCATAGTGTGATGACATATGGTATCCTGCTTTGGGGAAGGGCGGCCAATATACTACAGACAATCTTTCTCCTTCAAAAAAGGGCGTTACGTGCTATTTACAAAATGAAACCTCGCGATTCACTTAGGGAGCGATTTAAGAAAATTAACATTTTAACTGTTATATCGCAATATATTTATGAAAACTTACTGTATGCACACAATAATAGAAATAATTAACAATAAACAATAAAATAACCATACAAGAAATAAAAATACATTGCACCCGTTAATTCCTAAATTTACATTCTTAAATTTAGACTACAAAAAGTAAATATATCGTTTATGGAAAACTGTGTGCGCTTCTATAAAAAGCTTCCATCTGAGGTGACTGAACCTTTGGTCCAATTTCATAACTGTTTTTCATTACTAGCTACGAAAAAGGCAATTTCCTTCACTATCGATTCATAGGTTTAAGCTTTTTATAAAACAAAATCTCATAGAAAAAGCTTATTACTCCATAGATGGTTATTTGAACGATATTGAACCTTGGCCGAGTGTTGCTAGGTTCAATCACAATAAGTAATAAATTAATGTCATCTTGCAATATTCAAAGTATCCAATATCCTTGCGTACATTAAATTAGGTAAGCATAATACTAAGACAGAAATTGTAACAATGAATAGGAGTGAAAGAGTGAGGCTTCTTGTTCCCTTCTTTCCCTCACTTGGAAAAAAGTTATCTGAAGCGAAAGAATTCAATTACGTACTTTATTCAATTTATATGTGTCTTGTTCATCTTAAGTAAATTGACTGTTCTAAGTAGCGTTTTGCTCTATTGAATTAACACTTATTGACTTTGACTTTGATACAAACTTGTCATAATTCCAAACCATTCCTCTCAACCCCTATAGGATTAACAACCATATCTCTCACAAGAACCGGGTACAACCAGTTATAATTACCTAAACCTGGTACAATCCGGATATAACTTGGACAAGTCCGGGCAAGTTTGTAGTTTGACAAATTCCTGTTTCGACTTTGAACACAGTTCGCGACGGATTTGGCATAAGCGTTTTAAGGCTGTTTTACATGGGTTACCTAAATAGATAGTGGATAGATACTAATTATAAAAATGCCTCATGGAATAGAATAGATATCGGATTAGGTACCCACACACATTCAATTCTTTATATTGTGGCAAATAACATATTTTCGGCATGAGGCGCGCGGCACTGGGGAAAGCGTCGCCATTTGAAAAAAAAAGACATACTTTTATTTTTCAAAATGGCGTTTCAAAAAGGAAATCCTCTGGAAGATGGATAGCAGCGTCTTTCCGTGTATCTACAACCCTTACTGCGCACGTCAACCCGTCTTCCAAGCGTGGCGAGTATGGCAACACTCCTCATGATCAGTACGTAGTCATCCAAGAGGGAGGTCTTTGTTCAGTAGTGGGCGTCCTACGACTGAGATGATGATGATTATACTGTTTATTGGAAATCCAAATGAAATAAAAAATAAATAAAACAAAACAGCACCTAGATTAATTTTGCCAACATTAAGATATCGCTGCGTTTATTAGAATTTTTAAATTTTCGGTATCGGGATAAATCTGAAGAAGAAATTCATTTTACGTTTCGACAGGATTGCACCATATTACATTATTTTAATTTACTGTTTTATCAGAATATTTATTCAATGTTATTTTGAAACTATATCTAAAATCGTATAAAAATGCTTTCAATAAATGAAATATGATAGATAGGTACCTTTTCTAAGTGGAAACATACCCTTAGTAGATAAGTACTTAGATAAAGTCGTTAGGCTGCTATTCTGTACTAGTAAGTGCCCTCTTAACTTGTAACTTGTTAAGCTGCTGTATTACCTAAACCTACAATGTCGAGTGACTGAGTTTGCATGTTTGTGAAGTAGTTAGTCTTTTTAGGTAGTACCTACACACGAGTGTGGTTTTCACACTAACTTTGTTGGAAATGCAACGATAGTAAAAGTTATGATATAGAAAAACAAATTATGTGCGTGCCACGCACTGGGTAGACCTGTTTTTTAGGGTTCCGGACCAAAATGGTGAAAAGGAACCCTTATAAAATCACACTGTCTGTCTATCACAAATGGATAACTCGAGAACTACTGATGCTATCGACTTGAAATTTGAAATAGTAAAAGAAAATACTTTTTACTATGTAATATAGCAATATGAAAATGTTAAAAAATATTCTTATTTTGGTTGCAGGGGGGCGGATAGGGATCTCAATTTTTTTAAGTGAAGTTACTAGGCCGTGTGGTGTATCATATGAAAGGTAGGTATTCATTTGCAAATTAATAAACAGTTTTTATTTTTCCTTTAAGCCGTATCGTTTTTGAGTTATTTACAAAAATGTTGAAAAAACGACCGTTCCCCCCTTATCTCCGAAGTTTGCAGAGATAAACCCGTGATATTTTTAAAGCTAATGGAAATGTATGTAAAGTTTATAGGAAAATTATAACAAACTCTCTAATTTGCATAGTTTTTTAGACAAGGGGGGTAAAAGGGGGGTTTCCATAATTTTTGTGAAGTTACTAGGCGATGTGGGGTATTTTATGCCGTATCGTTTTTGAGTTATTTACAAAAATGTTGAAAAAACGACCGTTCCCCCCCTTATCTCCGAAGTTTGCAGAGATAAACCCGTGAAACTTTTATAGCTAATAGCAGTATATGTGAAGTTTATGGGAAAATTAAAGCAAACTCTCTAATTTGCATAGTTTTTGAGACAAGGGGGGTGAAAGGCGGGTTTTAATATTTTTTGTGAAGTTACTAGGTCATGTGGGGTATCATATGAAAGGTATTCATTTGCACATCAATAAACAGTTTTTAGTTTTGCTTTAACCTTTTGAGCGCCACGCCCCAAACGCATTCCCCTGTCCTCTACGCCAAAGCACAAAGTGAACAAAAATACCTACGAAAAAAAAGTGCTGCCAAGAGTCGATAAAATGTAAATTGTCGCGAAACACATAGACACTTGATTTCGTTGTTTTTTATGCAATAAACAACTTCTTAAAATCTGGGAACTTTTATTTAATCTTGTGCTATCTCCTACTCTCAATACAATAATATAATTTCATACATACGTAGATATAAACAAACATTACAAGTAAAATAGTAGTAGAGCACAGCACTACTTGCTATAGCGATGACGTCATTGTCACGACTGGACGACAACGGCGCAGCTGACCTACGGTTCTGAAACTTCCCTAGTAGCCGTATGTAGCCGAGCCGTGTCGCACGCTGAGTATCGATTTCGAAATAGATGTCGATTTTCTACATATAGACGAAATAGGCAGACATCGATGAAACATAATATTTTGTTTTGGTAGGTCAAGTTATGAAAAACGTTATGAGAATGAGGTTTGAGATGGTGCTCCCAGATGATTTTGAGAATGAGAATGGAAATAGCAATCTTCGCTCTTCATACCTTTAATAATGAACTGTAGGTAGGGTTTTGTGTCAAATGACTATAACACTGATTTAGTTTAGATACGTGTGTATTGGTGTAAGACAATAGTGGGTAAACAATTAACATGCACGGAACTTAATATTACGACGCGACAAAATGTGACGACACGCGGGGCGCCGGTGCGCAGAGAAAATTAAGCGCGTGCGTCGATCGCGGAGGTGGGTGCCGGACTCCCGGGCAAGCGTCGAAGCCTATACGAGCTTGTACGAGAGTAGACGAACAGGCAAACGGCGCTTGCGAGAGATGCGCGGAGTTGCAATATTCTTACGCGCTACATCCTCCCCCTCCAAGTCAGCAGAAGGCTCTGGCGCTGGCTTGGGATCCGGTAATTTACGGGGTCTACCTTTCTTCCTATTATGGACTGCAACGTCCGAATCACCTACGTACGGTGTTAGGAGACTGGCATGGTACTTGCCTCGAGGGGCATCATCTTTATCAACGACTTCATACGTGGTTGGGGAAACAATTTTACTAATCCTATAAGGACCTTCGCGTCTCGGGGCAATCTTGCTGGTAAATCCTTTGGAGGCCTGACCAAGACGATGGCTTTTGACGAGCACGAGGTCACCCTTCTGGTGATTGGGACTGGGACGTCGATTCTTGTCTTTTATTATCTCCTTCTTAGTGGGGTTCACCCGATAAGGTGGTGTAGAGATAGGCGTGGCGTTCCCTGTATCAATCCTGTGTAAAGCGAAGGGCGTCGGCCCTCCCCCTGCACTGAAGATATCAGTGTTTTCCTCTAGGAGTTCAGCCAACTTCTCTCTATCAGCTGGTGGCAGAAGAACACCCTCACACTCGCGTAGGCTAATCGCAGAACTTACCGCAATGCGGTCCTCGCGTTCATACTGAATGTCGTAAAACCCTAAAGAATGTAAGGAGTACTGATTCCTATCGAAATCAAGTATCATGCCAGCGTCCCGTATAAAATTCATCCCTAACAATGACTCGGTGGCGCCGGGCAAGACCATGAAGAGTGTTGATATTGCAACTCCCTGCACCTTTACATCAACTAAGGCTGTTTCGACTAACTGAACACGGTGGGAGCCATCCGCGAATTTTAACTCGGTTTTTACTTTCTTAAACACTTGGCCATTGGCCTGCAAAAGTTCGGATAGATTTTCACTAGCAACGGATTGTTTCGCTCCCGTATCTAACAACGCGGTTTTCACAACACCAAACACTTCTATATTTAATAACGGACGCACTCGCGGGTCCAACACTGTATTACACGCATACACTGATTGTAACGAAGACGTTGTGGGCAGTGGCGCCGTGCGTTTTCCTTTACACACTGCGCAATTTGACCGTATTACACCGGGCGCACCGCATCCGAAACAAGTGACGGACGGGCGCTGCTCCGACTGTGCAGCATCTGGTTCACTTTTAACAGGTTCCGAAGTGACTTTACTTTTATTTGCTAATCTGCGGCAGTCATCTTTGATATGGCCGAACATCTTACAAAAGGAACATTTCGGTCTAGTCTTGCCTTGCGATGTTCTAACATTATTTTGCACCGCTGGGCCAGCAGCAGAAGACGACGAAGCATAGCCTGTAATCAATGGTGGTGACGGGGCAGTAGACGTAGGCGTATGGTTCTTTGCAGGTGCAGCAACGCATACTTCCTCGAGTACATCCTCCACTACTCGAGCTTGTTGGAGCAGCTCGGCGAACGAAGTGAAGGCACTCCTTACTACCCTCTCCCGTATCCTTCTATGGAGTAGTCCATACACCATATCAAGCTGAACTGGATTTTCAGGTAATGAGTTCGGCGGTAGCTGGGCGATTATGGCTCTTATGCGACACACGAAGACATCAGTACGCTCTTCACCTTGCTCCCGACTGAAAATCTCTCTGTATACTCTGTGAGGTGGGAGACGCGGACCAAAGGTTTGCTGAAGTAAAGAAATAGCTTCTTGCCAACCCAATACGGAGTGCTTAACACCTTGCCACCAGGTGGCGGCAAAATCTGTGAGCAGCATTGGCAGTCCTCTCAGTGCGATATCATCATGAATGCCAACACAATCTTTATAAATTTGAACAGCGTCTATGAACGCCAATACATCGCCAGCACCATTATATCTCGCCGTACAATTAGAAAGATTTGCACTTACAGTCGTCGTCGGCGGTGGCGGCGCGCCCTGTGTAGGCGGCAGCGACCGCATGGCTTGTAGTAGGAATACCAGTTGTTGGTCCGTCATTACAACGGGTGCGGCTGACACTGGTGGCTGCGGCGCGGCGACGGGCGGAGCCTGCCCGTGCAGTGGCATCTGCGAGTACACAGGCAGCTCACGCCCGTACTGCGGTGGTGGAGATGGAGATGAGGCGCCGGCGGACGACGGTCGTCCAGCCAGCGGCGGCGTTGACGATCGCACGTCAACGATTTCACCATACGAAGTCGACGGCATCGCACCGTCAGACTGCTCACCAGCCAACGAGTACATCTCGGGTTGCTGTGTAGCACGTGACGCACTATTTGCACGCGACCTTGTAAGCACCATGTCTATAAATGCACAATACACCAAGTTCCGACACAACAATAGGTATTAGCGTACCTGGATAACTCAGGTCGTCACTAGAGTCCCACGACTGTTCGTACACAACGCAATAGGTACGTACCGTCCTATGGTAAACACTTGTCTCGTATATCTGAGACACTATACTAAAATAAACAAAGTTCTACGTAGGTAACTCAATGCTTTTTATTCTAAGCCGCAATGTTATAATATAAATAAACAAAGAGTCACCACACCGACACAGGTAGGTACACAAATGTTCGGGTTACGACTTGCAGCACGACTATTCTAGTCAATATAAACTAGAATGAAAAAACGTGTTAGATCAAGTACGTAACAATTATAACAAAGTTGGTAAAAACACTAGGCACTTTGCCGGTAGATTGTTGTAACTAGGTGCACGACTGTTCTAGGAAGTAATATAAGCACTAGAACGACTAAACACGTGAAATAACTAGTTCGTAACACTAAATACACTACACCAAAAGTTCCGTGATTTTTGTTTTTTTTATTGTGCATAAAACGTACCAACAGTGCGGGCGGCGGCGTAGTAGGTATATAACGTTACCCACGGACGCGAAGAAAACCCGCAAAAGTCACTGTTTTATCACTAAAACACTATGTTGAGTCTTACACAGTAACAGTCTTGTATAGTACACATGAAACTTCTAGATTTTAGACCGGTAACTAGGGAACACGGCCGTACGCTGGGCGCCAGATGTAGGTAGGGTTTTGTGTCAATGACTATAACACTGATTTAGTTTAGATACGTGTGTATTGGTGTAAGACAATAGTGGGTAAACAATTAACATGCACGGAACTTAATATTACGACGCGACAAAATGTGACGACACGCGGGGCGCCGGTGCGCAGAGAAAATTAAGCGCGTGCGTCGATCGCGGAGGTGGGTGCCGGACTCCCGGGCAAGCGTCGAAGCCTATACGAGCTTGTACGAGAGTAGACGAACAGGCAAACGGCGCTTGCGAGAGATGCGCGGAGTTGCAATATTCTTACGCGCTACAGAACTCATTTTTTATTTGTAAATGTATATTATCAAAATGAACAATTGTACATAATTAATTACTTATAAATCTTACATAATTATTATTATTCTCACTAATATGTGATGTCTTAAAATAGGTATTAAAATCTTGGTCATGGAATAAAAAATCAGTACTTATATAGGTACCTACTTATTATAGAAATCAACAAATTTGACATAATTATTCACTTATCTATCAGTCTAACATAATTTTTCAAAAATCAGATTCCGAAATCTCTGCATCATCATCGACACCTTCCAAAATGCGAAGAAGTTCCGAGGCATCCATCGATCGTGTTACACTGCACTATTTTTTTGCTTCTCGTATGTGACGTCATCAAGTTGTCATCTATTCGTGACCATGGCGCACAGGACACTGATTATATTTGTGTAGCTGATGACAGTTTATGTTTTTTACCTTTTGTTTTATACAAATATCATTAACGGAGTAACATAAAAGATAAAATAATACGTTTAAATCGAATTTTGAATAATTTTCAATGAATCTATGCCTCCTGTATCACATCACTAGTGGTCAACTATAGAAGACTTTGGCGCTCTGGGCATAGTATTTGCTTGGATAAAAATCTATCATTTTTATTTCAATATCTCTCAGTATTGGTAGCTCTAAGAGACTTGTTTTTTATACTCAGATATAGCTGAGATATTCTTATTTGGGAAATGTAGACTTAAAATACCAGTAATAGTTTTTCAATATCTTTATTTAATATTTTTGTAGGCCGGGTTTTTTGTCAACTATAGACGTCGTTGGCGCTGAGGACCCGCAAGTGCTTGTCATGTATAGGTGACTATGGCGCTCAAAAGGTTAAGCTGCATACTTTTTTATAAATCATCGAAAGTGTAAAAAATCTACATAAGTTCCGATATCAGACAAGAGATGGCACTGTCAAGGTTCTCCAAAAAGAACCGCCTTTGTCATATATTCTAATGGCACGGAACCCTCGGTGCGCGAGTCCAACTCGCTCTTGCCCGGTTTTATTTGAAGTATGACTGACGACTTAAGTAGTCTGTTTTTTTTTGTCTTTGATAAAACTCCGTCGGTTAAGAAGACAAATTCAATTTTTTTTTTGGTTTATTCACCTACTAAGAAACCTACCTAGAACCTATTTATCATCCTTAATCATCATCATTATCATCAAGAAGTAGGTAGGTTTTTTTATGTTGAAAAATGAAAGAATTATTTAGGTAGAAACATTTATTTTAGGTAACACAACTCACTGTGTAGTGTTTAAATATTTCTAATAACGTGACTTATGAAAAAAATATTTTTTAAATACATACATTTTACTTAAGTTAACATTTTTATATATAACACCTTTAGATGCGAAAGTTGAACTGTCTGAAACCGTAGTATAAGTTATAATAATACCGTAGAAACAGATATAATAATAGTAATAAATAACAGACGTGGGGTGCCGGCAGTAGACTGTTGCCCCTTCTCTCTTGCCCGTGCATGCAGTAAGAATCTACCAAGGGATACCTCCGGAAGACGGGCAGCAGCGGCTCTGCGTGTATCAACATCTCGTATTGCGCTCGCCAACGCGCCTGCCAAGCGTGGTGAGTGTGGCAGAAACCTATCAGTACTTGGAGATCCATGAGCGAGGCCTATGTCCAGCAGTGGAATCTTACACGGCCAAGAGAAGAGGGGCAACATTCTACTGCCAGCGCCCCACGGCATAAGTTAAAAACATGGCGGCCGGCGGTTCGGAAGGGCTTACTAGAATGTGTGTGATGATTTGGTTCTTAATATTATTATATTTAATATTTAGTGACAGTATATATTTTTTTTTAATATTGCAGATAGACCTTTGCTTGACCACAATCTCACCTGACGGTAAGCGACGATGTGACCGATGATGGATCACAAAAGTCTAGAAGACACCTATTCACTTTTGACTTGATTGCTATAAATATTTTCTTTATGGTTTTTAATGTTTCCATACAAATGTCGGTAAATTCTCAAATGATATTGTGATCTCATCATCGTCATCACCATTTTCGATCCGTGTCATCACACTGCTGGGACTACACCATCGCATTTTGATCTCACAGCGCTTTATATAAATTTAGCTGAAAATGGCTTCTAATTCATTTTATATTCGTAGCCTAAAACAATTTCACAAAGAACCTAATACTCTATCACATCTTACGCACTTATCACTATTGTCAACCACATTGAACTTCCTACATCGCAAACATTGACTATTATTACTCTGTGACAGCGTTACCTCAAATTTCCCGCCGTTTCCAACCTCCAAACTGACAGATGACAGTTCCAGAATCTCACACAAAACACTGTCATTCACACCGTCAGAGGAATTCAAACCTTGTAGCGTTTGATATAAGTCTAAATTCACTTTGATAGTAGCATCAAGCTTTTTCAAATCCGTTTTGGCTAAGGAGCACACGTCTTTCTTCAATTCCAAGATGGCATCCATTACCGAAACGTTACATGTGTCAGACGTCAAAACCGGTATGTTTTGTGTGAAATAAAAAGGTTTCTCTTTCAACGGATGGTGGAACCACGCTTCTTCGACGAGATGCGGCAAAATGGGCCCTAATGCTTTACATAAAGATACTAAAATCGTATGAACTACTAACTGCGCCGAAATCCTATCATTCGATTCTTTGTGGGAGCAGTATAACCTATCTTTTATGCAGTGACAATACAACCCTGACACCTTATTGCTTATAAAATGCAACGTCGACTGTGCCACATGATTATACCTGAAACTATTGTAATTCTCATTAATTTGCTTCGTAAATCCTTCGGTTTCTTTCACTATGTACGCATCAAAGTAGTTTAACACCGGTTTTTGGTCAAATACCGGTTTTGGTACGTCACCTATAACGCCTAGGAGGTATTTGAGTATGTTTCTGATTCTGATGACCTCCGATTGACAGTCGTCAAGGAGTTTCTTGCTTATTATTATCTGGGAGTGCTGGGTCGAGTGGCTGGCTACCCACCATCTGAAAGAAAGGTGGTTGTGAAAATTTTATTGGCAGATTTTGCCAATAAACCAACCTGTTATTGTTACCATTTATTCTGAAATAATATTGCACAAACTATGGTGAGCAAAAACACACAGCTAACACTGTTTTTAGAAGAAGAAGAACAAAATCATTTATTTTTGACACACACACAACATATACAAGTTATAAACATAAAAGAATCAATTTTTTTTAGAGTTACATTGATTCCAAATGCATTTCGTTTGGAAGCAAAATAGCGCGGTCTCATATCAGTAACGGCTTTAACGATTTTAACTTTGACTCGTAGAATCTTAAATTTTTGGCTAAATCCCTACGGTTAAATAAAAACAATAACAACAGACGCCTCGAGACCGTCATTTTGAAATCGGTTAGAAATAGTTTACCTCAAAGTGTCGATTCCATAGGCCGGCTGCGACTTTTTGTCCTTTCCACCGTTGATTATCATCGCGGGGTCTATCACGTTTCCGATCGACTTCGACATTTTGCACTTCTTGTCGTCTACGACAAAGCCGTGCACGAATATGGACCTGAAATAAATTTAAACAAAAATATAAATACTGGACATAACACAGAAAGCTGAAAATAGTTTTTCGGTTCGACTCACTACCCGCACGAAGTGTCCTAAGGTCGGGGGTGTTTTACGGTCGGGGTGGTTTCAGGGAGACAGAGCCAAATATACCCCAACGCGGAACCTCAGTGAAAGTCTGGTCTCCCCCTTCATTGTGGCGAACACGTGCTTTTAGATTTCATTGTTTATTGTTGTTTATTGTTTATTGTTCAAAAATAAATGTAACATAACAGATACTTAATCTAAATCATTACATCCATCATACCTAAAAACATTCAATTCAGGTTAGAGTTGCATATTGCACGACAAAGGAACATATCCATAACTCTAATACACTTTCAAAATTAATGCAATAACAACATACTACACTTTAAAGTCAAATATATAAAAATAGCAATGAAGTATAACAAAAATAAAGCACACAATTCTCATTAATAAAACATAGAAATAATAATATGGTATTAATAATGAATTAAATGTTCTCACATTGAATTTTATAATATCTCAATCGTGACAAAGTGAAGCACGTCTTGTATCATGTAGTTTCAGCAGGTCAATACTAGATGGCGCTGTTATTAATAAATTTCACGGAGCGGTGTTTCTTTATTCCACAGTTTGTAATTACAAAACTCAGGCTTAGATTCTTTCTTACGTCGTGTATGATGTTGGTTCTGCTGCTCAATACTAGATGGCGCTGTTTTCTAATCCACGTCACTAGAATGAGGATTGGACTCACTTGTACGGAGCGGCGCCTCGCAGCGCCACAGAAGTGAGCAGCGAGGACTGGAACCAGCCCGTGAGCTGGTCCACCCCTTCGCAGTACAAGTCACTGCCTGCTGGGAGTGTGCTCCAAGATACGCCGGAGTCGAACCAGATGTCTAGAATATCCTAGAAAGCGGAAAAGCAAATTAAATAATTAATTAAGCCCTTGTAAGGCCTTTCATCATTTCACTGCTGAACACAGGCCTCCCTCATGGATCTCCATGGTGGTAGATGCCATAGTCACCACGCTTGGCGGGCGGGTTGGTGAGCGCAGTATGGGATGTTGATACACCGAAAACTCTGTTGCCCATCTTCCAGAGGTATCCCTTAGCAGGCTCTCACTGCATCCATGAGCATGAGGAGAGGTAACATTCTACTGCCGGCACCCCACGGAAAGGCCTCTACACCTATTCTTATCATCTTAGCAATAGGATTGGCGTCTACATCCACTCTTGGATCTTCAAGATCATGAGAGGGTTGGTTGCCATACTCTCCACGCTCGGCAGGCGGGTTGACGAGCGCAGTACGGGCTATTGCGAAGCAATTCAATTTTAAGTGTGGCAATTTGTTCACAAACATTCTACATCGAATTTGACGAATTCGAAAATCTTACCTTGCCCTTCACAACATCTTTGCAATCTAAGTTGTGTTCTTTGATGACGTCACCAGGAACTAAATTCTCAACTTGTGAAGTCCACCAGACATCAGTGCCGTCTCTTTCAATTAGCTCACATAGATTGTTGATGATGCGGCTGAAAGAAACACGTTATAAAGGTTTAACCCCTTAAGTAAACAGAAATAAGTGTTTGTTGAAAATGAAAAATGCAATCAATTCTGTCTCTGACGGGAGTCGAACCCGTAACGTTCAGACGAACACCTTTAACGCAGGCTGCCTTTACCGTTCGGCTACGGAGCAATTAACCGTCAGGTCGAAAATCTTGACTGCCTTTATCGGTAAAATTTTATACCTACTTTTATACCTATTATACCTTAGTGTGGGTTTACGCTTTAAATACAAAAATAGCTTATAAGTGTTTGTTTCCCAGATAAAAAATAAAGCTTACCCATCAACAATAACATCATCCCCTTTGTACACAGCAGGTATAGGCACACCCCAGGCCCTCTGTCTAGATATACACCAATAAGGTCGCTTTTCCAACTGCGCTTTGAAGCCTTGCCTGTATTGATCGCTGCTTGATGGTGGAAGGATCTCAACCTTCTCTAGGGCAGCCTGGAATTGTAATAGTGGTCAATATCAAGTAAAATATAAAACTGAAATGTTCTGACACAGCTCAGAATAATAACTTATATCAGTGTGTATACCTTGTCTCCTAGCTTGATAGGCGGATTTATCTTGCTATACAGGGAGTACCTATTATAATATGTGTACCTACCTAAAATAGTGGGGGTCTCAGCCCATGAAAACAAGTGGCTTTGGAAGGCAAAAAAAATCGGAAATTCTTTTTTCATTTTGGACAAAAGTCGTCAAGACTTATGTACGTAAACTTGTATATCGGCGAGTCAATGAGTTTACTCGCACTAATGAAGTCAACTCGAAGGTCAATAACACTGTCAAGAATCAGCTGGCATTTAGGTTGCCTGCCATTGTCGTATAATCAGCTGTTGAAGTAGTGAAAACTAACGTGGTCTTTTATTGAATAAAAAAGCGACCTATCTATTATACTTTCCATATGTTCAATTTACGCCTTACTATTGATAAACCCACGAGAAATACTAACTATTCTCACACATGTATTCACAATATTATAACCATTATTAAACTCTATGAGGTTGAAGTAACTAACTTCGGTATATCTGATCATACTGCACAGCTTATAAATGTACCAACCAACATCAGCTTCTATGAAAAGTTTTGGTACAAGGAAAGGCGGATTTTAGATATCAATCTAGAATTTTTTATCAAATATATGTCTCAACTCAGTTTTTGTGAGATTTACAATGAATCCGACCCAGAGTTATAGTAAATTGGTTAGATACACTAAATCTTAAAGTTAATATTAATAAAACACAATATCTCGGTCTTCAAAATTACAAAACACCCCCAGTAAACTGAAATTTTAGCAACTGTGCCTCAGTTGCTAAAATTTTAGTTTACTGGGGGGGTTTTGTAATTTTTAAGTCCGAGATAGTTATTTTTGTTTTTAAAGTGTAAACCCACACTAAGGTATCATTTATAGAAATGAAAAATGCAATCAAAATTTTGTCTCCGACGGGACTCGAACCCGCAATGTTCAGACGAACACCTTAAATTTAGTTATTGTATGTCAAAGGAATGATACAAATTGTTGAAACTAAACTGAAACCTTTACATTTTAAGAGCAGTACATGTATGTATGTACATAATTTAACAATAAAAATATCTTTATCTTTATGAAAATCACCGAATCCTGAAAAGTCATGGAACTAAAGTTGTATCTTGGGGTCAGAATCGGGTGATTCTGACCACCTTTCTTTTCACATATCATAATACACCCTGTAAAAGGTCAATGTCAAAGTTAAAAGGTCAACTCAACAAAGCCTGTTCCTGAAGCGCTGCAGTATAACGGGCTTCATAGTCCTCCGATTCAATGGGTAGGAGTGAACATACACTCCTTTATGTAGTACTGAGGGCCCGAGCAGAGATATGACCTTGTCTCCAAGGTCAATGTCAAAATTTAAAGGTCAACTCACCAAAGCCCGTTCCTTTAGAGCTGCAGTATCAATAAACCACTGTCTACTAGCCCTCAGTATAACGGGCTTCTTAGTCCTCCAATCCAGTGGGTAGGAGTGAACATACACTCCTTTATGTAGTACTGAGGGCCCAAGCAGAGATATGACCTTGTCTTGACCTTCTGTAAGGACAGGTAAGCCGTCGAGTTCAGGGTGCAGGTTGGTGTAGCAGCCTGATTCGTCTACGTTGCATTCCTGATAAGTTTAATATATAAATTGATTTACATGGTGCACAAAACAGAATAAATTCAGGTTAAGTAACTGACTGCCTCTTTATCTCAGTTGGTCTAATAGCCGATACGCAGGAAGTTGCGGGTTCAATTCCCTGGTCTGGGTATTTTTCTCTGTTTAAAATGTACCAATTTACAAAAAAAAATAAGTATTCTATTAACTACCCCGCCTGCCAAGCGTGGTGAGTATGGCAACTACCCCACATGGAGATCCATGAGCGAGGCCTGTGTTCAGTAGTGGATGTTTTACGGCTGAAACGATCCATAACACAAGCTCTGTTTACTATGGGACTAGATGGTGCTGTATGAAGCGTCCAGCGTTATTATTTATTTAATATTTTAGTTCAGAATATTTGATTATCGATAGATAAATACATAATCTAATAATCGAATCTGATCAGTCCATTGGATCTCACTACTGGACAAAGGCCTCTCCTCTCTTTCTACACTTTCCGGTCTAAGGCGTTAGTCGAGCAGTCAGCAGATACGTAGACCACTCTATATTATACAACTCAATTGTAACACATAAAATATAAAAAGCCAGCAACAATCATCTTTTTGAATAGATCAGGTGAATAAAAATCTATTTTAAACTTACAACTTTCATATTATTCCTCAAAGCCACTAGAAAGTCGTCCGGTCCATGCGCAGGTGCTGTATGGACCAATCCCGTGCCTTTACCTTCAGTCACGTGATCTGCTTCTAAGAAAGGTAGTACTCCTTCAACCAACTTGTTTGTGTATGTTGTACCTCGCAGGTGAAGACCTGTAGAGTGAAAATAATAAAATAATAATTGTGCTAGGTATGGGTACCGCGACTTTTTCAGAATGTAAACAATAATGAAATGTGGGTATGGTATGACATACATTAGGAACAGAAAAGGTCCAAGGATCGTTCCTTGACACACCCCACCATTATTCCAAAGCGTTTTTGAACTCAGTAGTTTCTTTTCATTTTAAAAGTACTGCTAATTAAATATAAATCGTGTATAACTTAAAACAGGAAAAATTTTTTTTTTTAATTATCAACAAAAGTTGATGTCCTTTATCTTTACTGCAAAAAGCCTTCGCAACATCTGAGAAATAAAAACTAACAACATTCTCACCTTCGAATTCAATATGCTTCTGGATTTCCACTCCCAAAGTCTTCTCCAAACCTTCGATCAGTCCTGATCCAACTAGGAATAGTTCATTGCCCATATTACTTAGGGTAACAATGCTATATTTGAGTTGAGGGTTATAGCATACAGCACGATTGGCTACTAGCGTCCAGGGAGTTGTCGTCCAGATTATTGCTGATAGAGGTTTGCTAGAATTTAGAAATATTGTATTGAGGGTAAGTATTTTTTTTTTGACAACTGTTAGCTGCTGGAGTAAAGGTATATTGGTTAAATTGGAGGTGGGCAGGACACTTGGCATATCGGAAAGACGTCAGAAGGAAAAGGCCTTGACGGAATGGTGACCTCACGAAGGTCACCAGGCAGATCAAAAGCCAGGTGGTCAGATGGCATTGTAAGAGATTGTAACAGTACAGCTGGCGCTGGACCGAAAGAATAGCGTGATAAAGAGAAGGTCTATACCCAACACTGGGATAATGTGGGCTATCACTAGTTTATGAAAGCTTCTACCAGTATTTTTTAGTAGAATATAATGGAAAAACTTTTATTTCGACACACAATATACTTATACAGTACTTATCTTGGGTCTGGTTAAATTTATATTGATCTACATAAAAAAAATGTATTTAGCTATTCTATCAACCATCTGGAACCAATAATACAAGCTTTGCCTCGGGACAAATGTCTGTATGATCTGCAGATATTTGTTCAGGGTGTTCTGGGTGTTTTTTTTTATATTATAATAAAAATAACTATCTATTTAGTATAATGTATTAAGTATATCAGTCATCTAGTACTCATCACACAAGCTCTGCTTAGCTTGTCCAGCATTATTTATTTATTTATTTGCTCACTTTGGGACTAGTAGCACTATCTGCTAGTAATAATCTTTGTACTAAATTCTAACCTTACAATAAATTAACAACAGTAATTTCATAAGCAAATAGATCAGTATTATCAGATTTAATAATAGACATACCTCTTCAAGAAGTCCAGAGCAACTTGTGGTGGTTTCTGGATTGGGAAAGAGACATACACTTCCTTGCTTTTGTGCTGAGGGTCATACTCCAATTCAGCTTCAGCTAAAGCTGTTCTGAAAGACAATAACAATTTAACTGCTTTATGATAAGGAAGCTATTATTAATTTGCCCTACAGTGGGACAATAAAGGCTTATAATAATAATATGATAAGGAAAAATTACTACTTTATAATAAAGAAGGGCTTCGCCCCCAGAAAAATATTTCGAGTTACGTTTTACTTATCTCTTACTATTAAGTTTGTGCTGCGGTTGCTACCAATCGCAAACAATGGTAATGACGGAAGACCAGCACTGTGGTACGACTTGTTCTGCCACAGCAAATGCTGAGTAGTGACCTTTTTTGTCACCATATGATGATATTCTACCTAAACTTAATTAGTTTTAAGAATATAATATTATGTTATATCTGTGACAAAATAAATAAATTTTTATCTTTATATCTTTTATCTAAATAATATTGACAACCTACTCTTGGTTTGGGAACGTAATATTGCCTTTTTAAAAAACAATATTGGGTAATTAATCTAAAATTAAAACTACGTGATTACGTCTGTGCCGATTTGGAGGCGAGAATATAATGAAGTAAGATTGTTCGGGTGCGGATCGCAGAGCCGTCACCGGACTTAGTCTAGACGCTTAGTTAGCGATAAATACAATTCCTGAAACTACAATGTTGCGTATGCAGAAAGTAGAATCTAGGGTTAATCTAATGCAGAAGGGCGAGGGCTAACCATGACTCCTCCATCCCTAAGAGGAAAATTATCGGTTGGATCGATTTGAGATTTGTTCCGATAATTTTGCTTTAATGATACAATTTTCAGCAATTTTAGCCGAAACACATATATTAAAAATACAAGGAAACTTATGATAACTAAGCTTAAAGTAACGTAACCTAAATTTTCACTGAAGTTATAGTATTTCCTTTCTTTCAAAACACTTTCAATAACTGCACTATGCTTTAAAGAATACGACATGTACTTCACTTCGTCTAAATTGATTCCTTTCATGTTCAGTGCTCGTGCACCGGATAGATTCGCGTTCACGCGTAGCTGCGGCAGGGTGAAAACTGGAATTGACTTCACAACTTCCGATTCTATGTAGATTCGGTGGCTTATACGAATTCCATTGATCTCCAAATCACAAGGCTCGTCGATGGTCACGATGTATGTTCCGAATACAGGCTGCTTACCGACCTCGTTGTCACAATGCTTAGTTAGGGTAGTCATCAGTCTACTAAACAGGATCCAGGTATCGGCGTTGATTCGCTGGAGTCTTACATCTTCCAGTTGGATCTGATGCTGCGTACAATAAGTAAGGTCATCGTCGAATTCCAAATCTAAACAAAAAAATCTATCCAAATGAATTAAAGTTAGCAATTATAAGACCAATTTACAAACAAGGCTCTCACACAGATTTCACAAACTATAGGCCAATAGCTATTTTAAATATAATAAATAAAATACAAGAAAAAATATTAATAGAACAAATCACGTCATTTATGGAAAATAATAATATTATTAATAACTCCCAGCATGGTTTTCGACCCAACAGAAGCACAGCTACGGTTCTATCCCAATTTGTAGACGGTGTCAATAACTCACTTAATAATAAAAAAATAGTTTTTGCGATATTTATAGATTTCAAAAAAGCCTTTGACACTTTGGATCACAATGGCTTACTGCAGTCTATGGAGGAGTGTGGGATAAGGGGGCCCGTTAACAGGTGGTTTAGGGAATACCTGTCAAACAGACAACTTAAAGTTCGCGTTTGTGGGACGGAAAGCAAGAGCGGCATTATCAAATTTGGAGTTCCAACTGGCTCAGTATATGGTCCAGTCGGGTATATAATGCATGTTAACAGCATGCCCAATGTGATAAAAAAATGCAAAACCTATATGTACGCGGACGATACATGCATTGTATACAGTGGCACGGACCAGCACTCAATACAAGAAGCCATGCAGGAGGACTTTGATAATGTAGTTCGGTGGGCCCACGATAATGGCATAATCATAAATATAGGCAAAACAAAGTGTATGCCTATACTCTCACCCTATAATTGTTGTAAAAATATTACCATAGAATTGAAAGGACATACATACGATTGCTTACATAATAATAAAATTAACTGTAGTTGTGCAAACCTGGATATGGTACATAGTTATAAATATTTAGGATTAACTGTCGAGACCCACTTTAATTGGAATAGCCACATTAATTCAGTGTGTAACAAACTGCGATTAATACATAGTAAATTAATAAACTTAAAATATGTAATTTCGAGAGGGGTCATGTTCATACTATATCACGCACTCGTCGATGCAGTTATTTCTTACGGACTGGGCGCGTACGGGCTCACTTTTCCTTCATACCTAGACAAAATAAAAATATTACAAATAAGATTACTCAAATTATTAGTAGATAACAACGTAAAAAAATCCCTAGAAAAAAATTATGAAAAACTATTTAAAATATGTAAAATATTACCTGTAGATTCAAAAGTTAAAATTGAAATAATGGTCGAGCAGTATAAAAATGATGAACATAAAAGGAAAAGGGAGTATACGTACCCGACCCGTCGATCTAAGAAACCTAAGTTAATTGTCCCGAAAGTGCAAAATTATTATGGCAGACGTGAAAGGCGTTATCTAACACCGACCATTGTTAACGACCTGCCATATAACTTATTGAGCAGCATTACAAGCAAACATGTATTAAAGACTACTTTACGTAAGCATTATCCCTTGTTGTGTCCTTAACTGTAAACTAAACTATATTGATACCTGTAGTCTATATCTATATGTAGGTAAACATAGCCATCCTTAGGTAATTTGTAAACTTAGAATAAGCATGGTATCTGAAAAGGTTAGTTATTATGTATACATATAAATTATATATATTTGGTTAATTAGTGTATGTAAGAAAAATTGCATAAGTTTCTGGTGTCGATACTGTTTTATACTTTCCTGGATCTAATGACAATTGGAGATATGACGTTTCTAAATTTAGTGCTGTCAGCGTAAGATTGAGTTTAGCTGTTCCGTTTTAATTTTAGAACAGCACTAACCGAATAGCTTTATGTCATTTTAGTCCGTTTTACGCTAATCTGATTGGCTTTGGCTAGTTAGTGTAACAACCGAATCGCCACCATTATCAGACAAAATAAATAAATAAATAAAATAAATCGAACTAAGTAGGTAGGTACATTTTATAAGTTGTTATGTTCACGAGAGCTGCTGCCGACAAACTGTTGCACAGTTTGGCAGACATTATTTAAAGATAAATGTACATTTAATAGAAATAAATAAATAAAATAAAAAAAAAAAAAAAATTTCATCAGCTGCTCGATGCAGGTGAGCTCATGGTACAAAGCTCGGTTGTCTGCATTACATAGAAAAAGGTCGCCAGTAGATAACGGGCGGCATGGTTTCACAATCGGTAAGTATTTCATTCCTTTCGCCAAAAGGTAAGGGTATTTGGGAAAAATAGATACGGTTTTATTTTCGGATTGGTGGAAAATAGGTAAGGAATAAATTTTATAATAGTTATAAGTACAATTATCAGTAATAGGAATTTCCATAATAAATGTGATCTGGTGGTTTTTCTTAATATAGGATTTTACAGATATTGTTTCCTCTAATTTTAACAAATCATCTTCGGTAGGCGAATACACTAAGCTTACAGAGTCAGAAATCAATTTTATATGGTATAACAGTTCAGTAGAATTCACGATAGATTGATGTAGTATAGAGACTCTACTTAAGGCTAGAGCAGTTTCAGTTTCACTTAATCCAATAAAAAGAGTACGGAAATTACCTGTTAGATTGTTAAATAATCCTACGATGTATGTGTTGAAAACCCAATTGTTTTCTTTAACAGCTAAGTCTCTTAACATTATTTCTGCTTTCTTTAAACGGTTATCTAAACTAACAGTGTTTTCATTAATAGTTTCAGTTACATTTAGAAAACTTTCAAACATTTAAAATAGATAAAATATTTAACCTTCGGCTTTATGTATTGTTTTGGGAATTCTTTAACCAATTCCGGATTGTCCGTTGGTAGAAAAACTTCCAAAACCTTTTGTGTCTCTCGAGATAAATTCTTTACTTGCATTTGATTTTTAAACCATAAGTATATTAAAATTTGATTAGGTTTTGTGTCTATAGCTTCATGCAAAATCGGTATACCGGTTGATTCCAATTCTACAGCTGAATGAACTGTTTGTGATTCACTTGATTCAGATCGTACAGGATATTCAGTAAAATTATCAATACTAGGTGGTCTTGATAGGGTGTCAGAAATCGCTATAGGGCTAGCTGTAGCTGTCCTACCCGAGTCTGATACTGTCGTTGTTGATGAGTCATGACGTGCCGTTTTCTTTTCTGCTGTTAACCTTTTTATATCTTTGACTACATCATCTAGGTGTTTCTTTAGTTTTTCGTCTTTATCATCAACATTAACTTTCATCGATTGATTTTCGTCGTCTGACCCTAAAGCATTGATTTTAATTCTAGATAAGGCATCCGCATTAGCGTTTTGCTTACCTGCTCTATGAATCATCTCATAATCACAAATATAGGGAAGTTTTAGATTTGGGTCACAATTTATTTCTAGGATTTCTTGTCGTTGGGGGCAGGATCGTAAAAATCCACCGCCTGATGAACGTCACTTAGTTCCGTATCCTCGAAATTTTCGTTGCAATATTCAAAATCATCATAGTCGTATCCAAAATCATAGCTGGGTACGCATTCGTTTTCATTTAGTTCATTTAATTTAAAACCTTGAGGAGGTGCTTGAGGTCCAAGAGGTGCTGTCCTCATAGATACGTCGGTATTTTGTACCTGAGGCTTTTGAACCTGTGGTTGGCTAACTCCATATTGGAATGGCTGATTGTGTTGTCCAAACTGCTGGGGTGGTTTATATTCAAATTGTTGGGGTGGTTTATAACCAAATTGTTGGGGTAGTTTATGACCAAATTGTTGGGGTGGTTTATAACCAAATTGTTGGGGTGGTTTGTAACCAAATTGTTGGGGTGGCCTATAGCCAAACTGTTGCTGAGGCTGAAGGCCAAACTGTGGTCGATACCCGAATGTTTGTGGGCGGACCGCTTCATTGTTCTGTGGTTGACCTAGGGGCATCCTAAATTGCCCATTTTGGGGAATACCAAAATTATATTTAGGTGTTATGTTGTTATTAGGTAACATGGGCCTGTACCCAGATGGTTGAGTTACCAATGGTCTCGCACTTGAACCTATCTGATTGTTACCATGGATACGATTTCTCATATTATATTGCTCCATGAAATTAACTTCCTCGAGCACAACACTCTAAGGTGGATGGTGTCCTAAGCCTCACTATCCGAACCATATTTTCAGGAAGGTTGTATAAAAATACATTCAGAGCTGTATTGTTATAGATTATTAATATGGCACGCTTTAAATCACTGTCTTCAATAGTGTTCACTTTTGACATTAATAGTGATCTCACACTTTGGATTCGATTGCAAAAGTCGAAATAACTTTCTCCTGATTTGATTTTTAACGATTCTAATTCTATGTTAATACACGCTTCACTACGCGGATCTCCAAAATGTTGAATAAGTAGTTCTCTTAAGGCGGACCAAGTCACCACATCCTCTCTTTCTGATAAGAGGGCAGCTGCATTCTCTGAAAGTCTACTCGTTAAAACGTTGAAGACGTATAAATTTTGTTCTTCATTATTTGCCTGATAAAACCGATCAATAATATATTGACATTTTCTAAGGTATAAATTTAATTGTCTTTTGTCTCCTCTAAACACAGGAATTAAACTTATTATTTCTTTTGGAATTGGGTCAAGTTTTATCTCGGGCGTCGTCATATTGATAGAGTTAAGCACTGCTCAGAGAATACGCACTTTTAAACAAATTACACAAAAACACACACAAAATACACAAAAATGCACAGTAAAATAAACACAGTACAAAAATCAGTAAAACACACACAAAAATAAAACAGTAAAAGCAAAATAAAGTTTTGGATATCTGAAAATTGTATAAAATATTTCTAAAATTTAAATCTTATTTAAACATTAAATTATGATCGATTTGTAGATCACTAACACTAAACTAAAATAAAATTAACTACAGTACAAAAATGAATTTTAAAATTTGTACTCTCTAAACTTTTCTTACTCTATGTTCTATTTTTAGAACGAAGGTTAACGCTATAGAATTGCATACAAATTAACCAGATCAGTTATAATGAGAGAGGTTTGATCTCAATAATAACAAAATACGTTTTTTAAAAACTAGGAAAATATATATAAAATATATAGGAGGATTAGGGGAACAAGGATTGGCGAAAAGTTTTACTCACCAACCGACTGCTACTCCCATACTCACTTTTCCTAACCCGTTTCACTAGAGTAATTTATTTGGTTCGTCAGATTTTACTCTATCACTTTTGGAATTTTCGAGAATATATTTCCGGACGAATTTGGACGTCGGAAAATCGCGTAAAACCCGTGAAAATGAGGAAAATCCGTTGCGGCTGCGCCACTCTTGGTTTGGGAACGTAATATTGCCTTTTTAAAAAACAATATTGGGTAATTAATCTAAAATTAAAACTACGTGATTACGTCTGTGCCGATTTGGAGGCGAGAATATAATGAAGTAAGATTGTTCGGGTGCGGTTCGCAGAGCCGTCACCGGACTTAGTCTAGACGCTTAGTTAGCGATAAATACAATTCCTGAAACTACAATGTTGCGTATGCAGAAAGTAGAATCTAGGGTTAATCTAATACAGAAGGGCGAGGGCTAACCATGACTACCTTTTTAGATGAAATATGTTAATTTAATAAACAGGAGTGTTTACTCTTGCAATATTATATTCAGTAGCTTCATAACTACTTTATGGAAACTATAAACATATTGAGTATTCTTTGGGGATCTTGACAAATGTGGTAACTTGTAGTACTTACTTTGAAGACGGTGACCAATAAACAGGTTTCAAGGCCCGAAAAATCAATCCCTTTTCATACATTTTGAAAAACTGCCTCAACTGATTCTGTACATAGCTTTTGCTCAATGTCAAGTAACTCCTACTCCAGTCGGCCATAATACCCCAGTTTTTAAAAGCAGCTTTTTGACTCTCAACTGTCTGTGATGCAAATTCTCTTGCAATCTGTCGTATTTGCACAGGGTCGTTGGGTTCATTTTGCTTCGTTGTTTTTTTGGCTTTTTGTAATGCTTTGAGTTCTATCGGCAGTCCGTGGCAGTCCCAGCCAGGTACATAATGGACCTTATTGCCTTGTAATAATTGGCTACGGTTGTTAATGTCCTTTATTATCTGAAACATAACATCTTAAATAATTATGTATTTGGAAGACATTGAGTGAAAACCTTAGGGAGTTGAATGAGCTTTTCCATTGATATTTGAGGTTTTCACTACTGAGGGACCGTTTATAATGTTTACATAATAATATCAATGCCAAGTAGTAGGTTCCTATCATCATCATCATCAAGACATCTCCCTTCCCTTATCCGATGCTAGGTGGAGTTGGTAGAGCACATTTTCCAGTTCCACTCTCCTCTTCGTCCAGAGATCCGTCACTTCTTTAGTACACTGTCACATCTATATTGGTCATAAAGTACCCCATTTGAAGGAGATTACTTAATTCTTGATACCATTTTAAAATGTCTGAATAATGGAGTTTGGTTTTTTCCTTACCTTGTTTACTGCATGTCCCATGTGCAAATCTCCATTGGCATACGGTGGGCCATCGTGTAAAACGAATTCTGGCCCTTTTAGGTGCTCTCTTTGCCAATTATAGAGATCGAAAAACTGGGCAGTCTGAAATTTACAATTTATTTTGTGACCATAATATAAATTTTCTTAGATGTCAGGGTTTAGGAATCTAGGTAATATTATACAACAGTATATATGAATAACTTTTAGGTATAGGTGATAAATACGTTGCTTTGGGTCAAATACCTTCTGAATTTCTTCTTTTATTGTGTTACTTGATCGAGCCGGAAAGTTTGTTTTTGGAAAGATTATTGTGTGTGAATAAGTTTTTGTTTTAGGTTCAGCTGAACTTTTAAAACGTAGGCAATCTATGCAAGCCCATTTATATACAATTTTTCTGTAACTGTTTCGTAAAATTGAACTTTTTATTATCATTTTGAGGTTATTAATTTGTTTTGATTTGAAGATGACATTGACATTAGAGTTGTGTTTTATTTTCAGTCAAATCGCAGATCGTTAGATATAGGTACATCACACCAAAAACTGGCATCGTCTTTAGAAAGTGTGTTTACAATAATGCTGACGCACTGACACTGGTTTTTCCAATAAACCAAACTGTCAAATTAGTAATAGGGTCCCGTTTTTACCCTATGGGTACGGAACACTGAAAACGATCGGCTAAACATCTGTATCACACTGCCATACAAAAAAAAGAGAAAACTTATACGTAAAAATGTCACTGTCAACGTCAAATTGACTTACCACTTCCCCTACCCCTATCTCTTCTAAAAAATTCTCCAAAACAACACATGTTTTGGTATTATCTTATTTGTTTTTCATACATTTCAACACGTGTGATCTGAATTAAAAAAGCCACAATGGTAAACCACTTTCTAACCATCCTGTAAACCTCATCAAATGCATAATTCTTGCATTATTTACAACTTTCTAACCTATTTCAGCCTAAAGGGAAAAAGAAGTTTATTGATAGAAAGAAGTCTGTTACCTTCAATCTGGTGCATCGTTCACAAAAGGATCCCTTGGCTGCTGACGAGACAGCCCCGCAGCGTGTCCTGGTGCCTGTGAATGCGAATATTCCGGCTAGGAAGGAGAATGAACCTGTGAGTTTGCTTTCTTGACTTCAACCTACTTATTGTTTAGCTATGTTATCTTCAAAGATCGTGATTTAAACTGTTTAGTCGAACAATAGAAGTGAAGATATCGTAGAAAACACAGTTTATAACACAAGAAATTACATGATAAATGTTCAATGTTGTTAATGTAAACAACCTGTAAGTGGAGGGACACAATATAACTCATCATTATCTCAGCTGTAGAACTGGTGTCTACGTCCACTGCAGAACATAGGCCTCCCTCATGGATTTCCAAGATTATGAGGGGTTTGTTGCTGTACAAAGACTTGCCATGCTTGGCAGGCGAGTTTGCGAGCACAGTAGAGAATGTTGATGCACGAAAAGACGCTGCTGCCCATCTTCCTAAGGTATCCCTTGGGAGTTTTTACTACATCCAAGACTATGATAGAGGGGGCGAAATTTCAATGCCAGCAGCCCACAGCAGTGAGTGTATCTCATACCCCTAAGGCAAATTAGTTCCATGTTTTGTATTTTAGTGAGTTCCACTAAAACCCTGCATAAAAAATACACATGTAATTTTTTGAAATATTTTATTTTTAACACTAACACATAGTATATCAAATATGTTTCTATTTTCATAGAAAACTAGCTTCTGCCCACTGCTTCACATAGGTTGTACCTGAATAAAGGTCAACATCAATACATGTGCAAAATCCGTAGCCTAGTTTTTGCATGAAGAGGTAACAAACCTCCATCCAAACAAACTTTCAGCTTCATAATTGAAGACGTGAGTGAATGAAGGTGTTATGTAACATTTTTTTGTTTTTGCATTTTTTTAGTTGAATGAAGGTGTTATGTCATTCTACATAGTTGTCTCAAAGAAACTATGCATTTTTTAAGATAGAATAAAGGATAAAGCGTTGATGAAGGTGCTATGTCCTGTTACTGTGTAGAATCATAATGAATGATAGTGTCATGGGCACTTAACATTACTATCAGTGTCAAAATAGTAAAAGTATTTAATTCTTGTCGAGAATGAAGGTGTTATGTGCGAACATAACACTTTCATTCACGAACTGATGATGCGCTCAACCGCGCGCAAGCTTTCTCAAGGAGAACCGTTCAAAGAGACGACCGAATAATCCTGAAACTTGGAAAAGCATGTCAGCTGTCATAGCGCGAGAATAAGGACAAGAATACTTACCATACAAAAATAGTGCAGAAAAAACTATAAATGAGGGAATATTATGTCACGAAAAATGCAGACTAGGCTGCTCTGAAAAAATCAGTATTGAAGATAGAAAAAAAATACTGGAAGCTTTCTATACACTTGATGTGAACAGCAAAAATGCCTTACTTTTTAAGAGCATCATTAGGCAAGAGGTAAAAATGCAGCGAAATAATGCTAGAAAACATAAATCGGCATTATACAAGTATTTTATCACTTAAAAAAGAAAAAGGTTGACGGTATTGTAAGCCGAATAAGGTCTAGTGTTGCTGCTACACCTGCCGATCGTAGAGGGATACACAAAAACAGACCTCATAAAATGGGCGAGGATGTTAAAAAGCGTATTGAGCAACATATTTCAAGCTTTCCTGCCGAGCAATCGCACTATTCTCGCAACAAAAACATGCATAAACAATATTTGTCACCACTCTTAAATGTTACAAAAATGCATCAACTATATTTGGAAGAGTGTCAAGAAGAGCAGCTGCCTGACCACTTCAAAATCACGAAAAGCTCGTATAACAAAATATTTGTGACTAAATTCAATTTATCATTTGGATATCCCAAGAGCGATACGTGCTCTACATGCAATGCAGGAGGGTCAACTGAGGAACATATAACAAACTATCGCAATGCTGTTCAAGCAATGGCTACCGACAGAAACAAACCAGCTCTTTTTTTTAGAGATTACATGATCTTGAAGGGTTATTTCAAGGTAATCGATCACAAGTTTCCTGAGGTCGGCCACACATTTCTCGATTCAGATAGAGATTTTGGAAGGATCGAAAAAAAAACTGCGTAAAAATGACAATGTACCTCTATACGTGCCAGAGCAATACCGAGAAATAATATGTAAAGCGTCACGAAACAATGTTGTTATTGATATGTCGGAGCACTTTCGAAAAATTGATGAAATCCAAGAAAAGCTTCAGTTGATTATTAGGAAAAAAGATGTTAATAGTGGAAAAAGTTTCCTTCAGAGATGGGATTCGGTGGATTCGTGTGGAAGAATACGGCTTTTATTATTTCAAAGAATCCTATATAAGATGACACCCTTTAAAAGGTAAATATAATGAAAATAAATTCCAGACCAGAGCAGGTTGAAGTTCGGGTAGGAATAAAGTATGGAACGATTTCACAAGAAAAAAAAGCAAATTTAAGAGAACAACTGAAGTTCGTTAAGACTGAATACCGTTACTTCTACGACTCTATCCTTAGTTAGATTTAACTAAGGATTTGTAGCAGTAATGGCTATGTTCAGTGTGTGTATTCAGCTCAGTGTTAAGTATTTTTGTATAATTTAATATGAATGAGGTGTTATGTTCCTCAGTTTGCCCACGAAAAAGGCCTTATGTTCACTTTTTCTTAAATAAAACCTTTTTAATAATAAGTCATCTGCCCATCTTGTAGGTGGACGTCCTACGCTGCGCTTACCGGTCCGTGGCCTCCACTCGAGAACCTTTCGGCCCCATCGGCCATCTGTTCTTCGAGCTACATGGCCTGCCCATTGCCACTTTAACGTCCTTAAAAATTACTAATATATCTGTCAGATATACCAGAATTTATTTCTATAGAATAAACCAGTCATGAAATAGTTTCAAAATAAAAATGAAAACTTTAAAGCTCATTTCTGTAAAATTATGAATTTGTAACATATCACCTTCATAAACTCATGTCTTCAATTATATATTAGGCTTAATATGGTGGGAACAATTAATATAGTGGGATATATTTGCCACAGTTTGGGTTTTGTGTTGTGGGGAATCCTTAATCTTCACCTTTATTATGGATAATTGGTTCCATTGTGGCTCATTCCAATTTATGCAACAGTCTGTTGACACTCTTCTTCCATGCTGTGTTATTTATCACAGGAATTAAAAAAATGTAAAATCTTTATAAGGAAAATTTCATGGGTTACCATTAGTAGAATATTACCCCTCCTTCATGCCTGTGGATGCAGTAAGAGCCTGCTAAGGGATACCTCCGGAAGATGAGAAGTAGCATCTTTCCATGTATCAACATCCTGTACTGCGCTTGCCAACATGCCTGCCAAGTGTGGTGAGTATGACAACAACATGGGGGAGGCCTGTGTTCAGTACTGGATGTTTTACAGCTGAAATGATGATGATTCGGTGTTTGTACAAATGTGTGTGAACTTTGACGCTACAAAAGTTTACAACTGCGTCTAATATAAAAGTTATCTTCTTTTCATTCTAGGCATTAACTGCAGAACAGCGCAGAGAGGAGCAAGTGAAGTATGGAATATACTTTGATGATGATTATAACTACCTGCAGCATCTTAAGGACACAAGAGTTGTTACTCTGGTGGTACAACCGGTAAGTGACAGGCAATATGATCTAAATATTATTTATTAGGAAAAAAGATTATAAATTATGCTGGACAATTGTAAACTATGTTGCGGTGTCTTGAAGAGGAAGAAACCGTGGAGCACGTGCTACTGCACTGTGGTGCCACAAGACAGACTAGAATAGAGACAGGACTGCAGGAGCTCATGGAGTCATGCCCTTCTTCTTCCACAACATTTGCATACCCTTCAGGGATGCTCATCGAATGCTGCCGGCGACCCCGAGTCCTTCTCCGGTATTTCAAGGTGTTGGGCTGGTTAGGTTAGTGTCGGGGCAGTACCTCGGGGGACAACGCACAATACATCCCAATGCGGGATGTCAGTGCAGATCTGGTAACCCCCCCTCCCTCTCTAGAATTAGAATTAGATGCTGGACAATTCAAACAGCTCTATCTAGGCCCAAAGTGAGTTAAGCTTGTGCTTATTGCTTGTATGCTGAGGTACCTTTTGATCCACCTGCAAATATTTTTGACTTAACACTTATCACCTTATTACCTTGACACCCTCTGTGGCGCAGCGGCAGATGGCAAGAGGTTAGGTTTGATTTACGCCTTGGGACATATGTCTGTATTACTATAGTAACTTTCGTGACTTATTACATTCATATTAAATAGCGGTAATGTTCACGTACTTGTTATTGTTGGTGGAGGCACCAACTGTTTCGACCCTTATCGAGGGCCTTCGTCAGGGTGAACTCGGTTCGCGACCCACCACCTCCGCGTCCCGTCGTGCACTGATTTTTAATATATACGTTTTTTTTTATAAATGCTTTTTAATATAAATGTCTGTATGATCTGCAGATATTTGTTCAGGGTGTTCTAAATGTTTTTCTATATAAAATTAAAAATATCTATCCATGCAGTATAATGTATAATTATATCAGTCATCTAGTACCCATAACACAAGCTCTGCTTAGCTTGGGGCTAGATGATGCTGTGTGAATTGTCCAGCATTATTTGTATATCCTTATCACTTAAAAGTATAAGTGATAAATATGTTGGTTGAGTCAAATACCTTCTTAATTTCTTCTTTTATTGTGTTACGTCTTGTTCGAGCCCCAATGTTTTTTGAAAGATCATCGTGTGTAAATAGGTTTTTTAGGATCAGTTGAACTTTTGAAATGTAGGCAATCTCTATCTCTCATATCTAATTTTTATTTATTTATTTATATTAGGAAGACCATCGACATAATAATTCTTAAATAGTTCCAAGTTATAACAGTTTATGAAGCCATTTAAAGGTCTCCACAGCTAGAGCCAGCTAATATCTCTATAATATCAAAATAATCACGAGAATAATTACAGAAAAATTGTATCCATTTAGATACAATTTTAGTGTAATTATTTCGTAAAATTCAATTATCTAACTTATTTATTATACCTTGAAATATTTTTTGACCTGAAACTTATCAGCTAAACTTACCTTACTCTTATGAATTAAAAATACAATACAACATAATTTATGTGTATTTTTAAGTGGAACAAAAAATGTTTTTCTCTCATTTTCCTTATGAAATTAATAAATATCCTAAATTGATTTCAAAATACAGAGACCGAATTTTGATGCATTATTATTTGACACATTTTAGAAAGCTACTCACAAAAAGAAGGAGCGGCCATTAGACCAACAAAATGACAATGATGTTTATGAGGACAGTGAAGATGAAAAACCTAAAATCAAATCAAAACTGAACTTGCCCAGTTCAGTCTTTGCATCGGAAGTGGAGGAAGAGGTCGGGCTCCTTAATAAGGCGGCACCACAAGGTAATATCATGTCTATCAGATTATTTATTTGTGGGAATACTAAGCTAAAATCTTCCTTGACGTGGGGTGAAGAATGTTACCCCTCCTCTTGCCCGTGGATGCAGTAAGAGCCTGCGTCTTTCCGTGTATCAACATTTCGTACTGCGCTCGCCAACCCGCCTGCCAAGCGTGGTGAGTATGGCAACTACCCCTCATGGAGATTTATGAGGGAGGCCTGTGTTCAGTAGTGGACGTTTTACGGCTGGAATGATGATGATGAAGCTAAATGTCACAGGCGTGACTGTGACGTGTTGCATATAGATTAACTCATGTGCGGCACAAATGTTTGAAGCACCAAAATGTGTAGACACTCTTCTCCTTCAGTTCTCAGAACTAAAGATATACTGCGATTGTAGCTTAGTATGCGCCAAAGTTCGAACGAACGTTCAAAGATTTGACATTTGTGCCGCTCACTCGTGGAATTCTACCTTTAAGATTAAATATGTTCTTATTATTGTAAGCTGGCGTGTCTATATTTTGTAATTGCAAACTATGGAAATAAAAGAATGAGTTTCTGTATGGAATGTTCCCCTCCTCTCTCGCCCTTGGATGCAATAAGAATTTGCCAGGGGAGGCCTCGGGAAGACAGGCAGCAGCGTCTTTCCGTGTATCAACATCTCGTACTGCGCTCGCCAACCCGCCTGCCAAGCGCGGTGAGTATGGTAACAACCCCTCGTGATCTTGGGAAGCTTCCGGAAGAACTGAAGGCCTTAAAAGGAGTATTGTTTAAGAAAAACTTAATCTATGGTTACTGGAAAAATGTTTTTATGATTTAAATGACTTTCTGAACTGTTAATAATTTAATACCTACGATATATAACATTTTAAATAATATTTTGCATGCTTGCACACAAGCTGAATACAGACACTACCACTATTATATAAGACTTTATTGTAAAATTGTATTCTGGCAAATAAACTATTTTGATTTGATTTGGAGATTCATGAGAACTTTGTCCAGTAGTGGAAGTTCTATGACTGAGATGATGATGGAAAGATGAAGTTAATGAAATAAATTATTTGATTGGTATGTGCAACTATACAGTAAGCATTTTTTAGTGCTTATTTTCAATCTGCAAGCAGTAGACCTTCTGCCGATGTTCTAAGTGTTCTTATATTTGATCCACAGAATACCTCTTTTTATAGGTATTCTGTGATTTGATCAGTAAGTACAGTGGTATGTACCCCCGACTTTCAATCCAAAGGTCGGATACCGGCAGTGCACTAATGAATTTTTATTTCTTGAAAAATGTATGTGCACACTTAACACGTGCTTTTAACGGTGAAGGAAACATCGCGAGGAAACCCGCAGCTTAGTTAGCTTCAGACGTATTGACCTGTTCTTTCCTCTGATTAATAGTTGACTAAGCTGAGAGGATGGTTTAGGTGCTGCGCAAGCCTAATCCATCGAACAATGTCCCAGGTACTGCAGCGTCCCGTACAGCATGATTACCAGTTGCTAACGCTGTATAAAACATCTATAATAGATGCAAAAGCCTTACTTTTTTTTTATTACAGTAAGCAAAATGACAATAATACCTGTTTATTAAATTCATCTTTCTTTCAGGACTTTGTCTGGACTTGGATCCGGAGGTAATAGCCGCTTTAGATGAGGACTTTGACTTCGAAGACCCAAATAATGAACTTGAGGACAACTTCATTGAGCTGGCTATGGCGGAGGGCGAAGGTATGTTTTTATAATATTTTATTTTTTAGTGATATGTAAGTATATATTTATAAGTTATATGTGTATTATATTATATTATGTACGTAGTATTTCAATATAGTTTATGTATATTTTGTAATTACTTTTAACTCAACGTGCACCATAATAACCCCTTGTCGTATTTTTACAATCCAATCCATCCCAAGGTTGCCTGGTAGAGATCGCTCTTTAGAGATAAGGCCGCCAATTGTCACTATGTTCTCAAGTTTCTCTTGTATTATGTTTAGTTTTAAGGTGTGCAATAAAGTATTTTCTATCTTCTATCTGACATATGATATGACTTTTGAAGCATATTTAAATGAACATTAAATATACAGGGTGGATTATTAGACGGGACAGAGTAAGGGTGGTACCTTAACTGTTATAGTTACAAGAAAATGTACCTAGGAGACTGTCAATAACTTTTTAAGATATTTTGAACTGATTTTGGAAAAAAATTAAGTTAGCCAGAAAATATTAGTTTTTTACAATAACTTTTTTTGATACCAATTGCTCCTGTTTCTTTAAAAGTCTACTGGACCAACTGAGGTTTGAGTACTAGAGATGACAGAAATCGCGAAACTCTTTCCATACATTTCAATAAGAGGGTCTAACTTTTTTACTGGCCAAACTTTGTTCGGATCAGCCAGTCTTAATTCGCTATAAAGAAGTCTTTTAAAAGTTTTTCAACACACTTGCTCATAAGATGGCTCTAATTTCACCGCAATTAGGCTCATAATGACAACTGTAATCAAACTGTGACTTTTTCATTGCTATTATTCACAAGTGAGTTAAAGGGTTTTTTATGTTATTGATTGAGTTACTTTGTTCTTAAAAAAGTTTCGATACAAAAAAAATCGTGTTCAATAGTACAAATAAATTAATGTACCTATTGCTTGCTCATTTCTCATGCAACTTCGTATTTAAATAGATAATTTCAACTTCTACGTTTTTAATATAACTTTTGTTTTTTCTATACTAAAGAAAACTATGAATTCCCCATTTCTTAGGTACGTGGCTAAAATGCTATCCGCGAAAAGCCAAAAAAAATAAACATTCTTTTAGTCTATGGCCGATCGCCATTGTTAGATGCGCGCGCGTAGGAAAACTGATTTTAGTATTATTTTCTTCACAAGTGTGTTGAAAATCGTTGTATGATACACGTGGGTATTGAGTATTACCGTCCTCGGCTCTCTTGAGACCCTCACCCCTCACCTGCCGGCTCGGGCCTCAGTGGCGCCTCAGCGGTAATCACCAACATTACACACTTGTAACATAATGTACTATTTTCTTTCTTTATACTACGCCTTTACTGTCCCGTCTCAAAAATACACCCTGTATATTATCCGCTTTCCTATATCTAATGAGAGCTTGAAAAACACTGATAGAGAATTTGACACATGTTTCGCCTCTACAAGGCATCTTCAGGAGAAATCGGCTCCCCGCTCGTCACGTAATACACTAGAAACAATAAAGACCTATCTATAATATAGAGGTACATATGTTTATATGTATCCTACTTTTCAGGTGACGATGAGTATGATGAAGAGTCTGATGGTGGATCGGACCGAGCCTTCGCTTCCGACGCCGAGATGGACTCTGATGATGATAGTGCTGACTCACAGGTATCATTTCACTTTCAAATTTAACCTGAGATTTACTATTAATTATTTAAATACGGGAACTGGAAACGTGTCGCCATTAACTTCAACATTATAATACTTCGCCGTATGACCGGTCATGTAACGTTCAGACGAACGCCTTAAGCGCAGGCTGCCTTAACCATTTCGGCCACGAAGACACTAGCCGTCGGGTCGAAAATCTTGATTGCTTTTATCGGTTTTGTAACACCGAGTACGAACCTTGATCTATGTGTATCTAAGTGTGTTATAAAAAAATGTGTTTTCCAGGACGGTGGGGGCAGGATGCCCGACTGGGACGCCAACGACAAAGACGACACCAAGTCCAGATTCTCACAGTACTCCATGTCCTCGAGCGTCATCAAGCGGAACCAGGGGCTGACGCTGCTGGACCAGCGGTTCGAAAAGGTAAGATAGTTCTTTGGTGTCCGAAGGTTGCATTTTCCAGGACGGTGGAAGGAGAATGCGCAACTTGTCCTAGTTGACCTTTTTGTTTTTGTGTATTGATATTTTCTATATGGCCTGTGTCTCCTAATGAAAAAACACTATTTGACTGAAAGACGACACCACGTCCAGATTCTCACAGTACATCATCAAGCGGAACCAGGGGCTGACGCTGCTGGACCAGCGGTTCGAAAAGGTAAGATAGTTCTTTGGTGTCCGAAGGTTGGATTTTCCAGGACGGTGGAAGGAGAATGCGCAACTTGTCCTAGTTGATCTTTTGGTTTTTGTGTATTGACATTTCTATATGAAGAAGAAGAAGAAGAAATACATTTATTAGACACACACACACTAAACTTAAAAATAACTATAGTAAAAAACATCTGACTTACTTCTAATACAATTTTAATCTAGGAGTACCTACCTACCCTGTTAAATATTCTGCGACATAGTGACAAATAGATGGCAAGCAGCTCACTTAGCGGGTCAAAGCAGTAAGAATACAATTTAAAGCAATGAACAAACCAGTTCATAAAGTTGTGTGAGTCCAAAGGGGCCTGACTCAGCATTATCAAATTAAAAGAAAGCAATATTATACTATATGGCCTGTGTCTCCTAATGAAAAAACCCACGTTCAGATTCTCACAGTACTTCATCAAGCGGAACCAGGGGCTGACGCTGCTGGACCAGCGGTTCGAAAAGGTAAGACAGTGGGTGTCCGAAGTATGCGTCTTTCAGGACTGTGGACGGAGAATGCCCAACGGATGTTAACGACTCAGACGACACCAAGTCCAGATACTCACAGTACTCCATGTCCTCAAGCGTCATCAAGCGAAACCCGGGACTGACGCTCCCAGCGGTTCGAAAACTTAAGATAGTTCTTAGGTGTCCGAAGATGCATAATCTTATGCAGCGTGCTTCGGACTGAGACAGTAGGACGAAATGGGTACGTGTTTCGTTGGAGAGTGGACTAGAAGCTGGAAGCCCTGACTTTAATAATAGGTTTTTCATAAACTTTTGCGATCAGAATACAAATTAAATATCAAAACACGGAATTTTTTCCCGTAATACCTTTGCCTATTCAGAGTACTTTGAAGTTTGAGCAATAAATAATTTCCTAACTATCTATTGCCGTGGGGTGTAGGTATTAGAATACTGCCCCTTCTCTCTTGCCCGCGGCGTGGATACAGTAGTAAGATCCATGAGGAACGCATTGTGTCAATTTAAAAGCAGCATTTATTTTGCACAAGGTATCCCTTTTATTTATCGGAGTATTTTTTTTATTATCTTGTAACTCGAATATGTCAAACTCGTCAAACATGGCAATTGGGCATACAGTTGGTATGCCTTATTGGCAAGTTTGTCTCCCTAGCCCGTGGTGCAGTAAGGGACACCTCCGGAAGATGATATAATAGGCAACAGCGACTTTCCGAGCATCAAGATCCCGTACTACGGTCGCCAACTTGCCTGCCAAGAGTGACGAGTAGTATGGCACCAACACCCTCATGATATTAGAGATTCGTGGCCTGTACAGCAATGGACGTGGACATTATTCCTTCGGCTGAGATGATGTCGTCTAGTTGGATATTTTAAAACTTCACCTGTACTTGTAATTCCCAGATGTTCGCCGACTACGACGACACTGAGCTGGGCGCGTTAGACCTGGACGAGATTGAGGGTTTCATGCCGGAGTCTCACAGGATGCTGCTGCAAGCTGCTGAGGAGTTTGAGGACTCCAGGAGGAAGGTGCTGCTGGATAAGGAGAAGGAGGTCGCCAGGTTAGTTGTTCATTGGCCTTCAAATGCCGCCTTATCATGTTGGAAGGTTGCTCCTACTCTCTTGCTTGGACTCTTATACTCTCTTGGATGCTCTAACTGCATCCAATCCAACCAGAGAGGAGGGAGCTCTGCCAAGGAATACCTCCGGAACATGGACAGCAGCGTCTTTCCGTCTTTCAATATCCTATTCTGCGATATGATATATTTTGATACTCGGAGATCAATAAGGTCCTATGTCCAGCTGTGGACGTCCTACAGCTGAGACGATGAGGAACGTTAGACCTAAACGAGATTGAGGGCTTTACGCCAGAGTCTCACAGGAAGCTGCTACAAGCTACCGAGGAGTTTGAAGACTCCAGGAGGAAGGTGCTGCTGAAGAAGGAGAAGGTCGCCAGGTTAGTGTTTATAAGCCGCCAAATGCCGCCTTATCATGTTGGAATGTTGCCCCACCTCCCTTGCCCGTGGATTGAATGCAGTAAGCAGCGTCTCCGTGTATCAACATTCCGTGCTGTGCTCGCCAACCCAAGCGTGGTGAGTATGGCCACAACCCCCTCATGATACTTGGAGATCCATGAGGCCCTATGTCCAGCTGTAGCTGATGATAAGGAGCGATAGACCTGGACGAGATTGAGGGCTTCATGCCAGAATATCACAGGATGCTGCTGTAAGCTGCGGACGGGTTCGAAGACTACATGATGCTGATGGATAAGGAAATAGAGGTTGCCAGGTTTCTGTCGATTAACTGAGCGTATCGTCCAAGGTCGAAGATGTAGGTATTCGGATGGCGAGGCTTAAGTGGAGAACTTGGCTAGGAGGAAAGATCTCCGATGGACTTTAGCAGTTTGCGCCAAGCGTACTATGGAAAAATCCTTGGAGATCCATAGCAGTCTACAGCTGAGATAATGATGATTATTATTTAAGAGTAATGGGTACACTGGGGTATAGCCGTGGGCTGCCGGCAGTAAAATGTTATCGCTCCTCTCACACCCGTGGATGCAGTAAGAGCCTGCTAAGGAATACCTCCGGAAGATGGGCAGCAGCGTCTTTCCGTGTATCAACATCCCGTACTGCGTTCGCCAACGCGCCTGCCAAGCGTGGTGAGTATGGCAACTACCCTCATGGAGATCCATACGGGAGGCTTGTGTTCAGTAATGGAACGGCTGAAATGATGAATGCAGTCAGCCTTTAGCAAAGTCACCTATTCTCTTCCAGAATGCGCCGCCTGCAAGAGATCGAAGAGGAGTCAGAAGACGATATAGAAACGGTGGAAGTGGACCCGCAGGCGAAATGGGACTGCGAGACCATCCTTTCAACATATTCCAATCTGTACAACCATCCGAAGATCATTGAGGAACCCAAGGTAAAATAACTCTAATCATAAACAATAACATATTCAGCTGCTTGCTACCCAATGTATGTCTCTTCCAGAGCTCTGCAGATTGTGCGATCTTCAGTTTTGCGCATCCATCCTTTCTCAGTATTTTGTACCAGGTCGATATCTGTCATTAATTGTGAACGGGCGTGAGAACGGGTAACATTCTACAGCCGGCACCCCACGGCAGGGGCCCTCCTGATAATCGGCAATTAGAGCAACTGACCCACTAAGCGACTGGTGACTAACCCAGTGATGCAACGAATATTGGCGTCCGCATCCGTAAATGCGGATTATTCGCATTAATTCAGACATCTGCATCCGCATTCGCATCCGCATCAATCAATGCGGAGTTTTTACGGATGCAGATTCACATCAACAAGAAACTACATGTAAAGAAAGTGGGCGGAGCCAGAGTGGCACGTGCTTCGCGTCTGTTTTGATAATTGCTAACTTCATTCGGTAAGCGACGAATAGGAAGGCGCACATTGGTAACAAGATCCTACAGGTTTTGTTTGTTGTGTTTTTTCTCATTGTCAATAATTATAGTGAGTGTTTGTTTACTGTGTACTTCATAGTTTTTGCGTGTTTAATGGATATTTTGATTTAAATTTTATGTGAAATGTCGCTACCAATAAAAAGCAGTATTTGGACTTATTTTACAATAGACAAAAATGATCCGGAGAAGTCGGAGTGTAAGATATGTAATAAAAGTTACTCGCGGAAGAGACGCACTACTACTTAATTGAAAAAGGCTGCAATAGGTACTACTATTTATGAAATATAATTCACCAATCTTTCAGTTTAATTATTAAACAAAGATTTTTAGTATGAAACTCGAAGGTTAAAATTATGTTTTGTCATAAGTAAAACTAAAAACTTGTGTAATTTTGTTCTAAAAATATGATAAAATAAATAAAAAGTTAAAATCGAATTGATTTTCAGTAATTATTTTTTTTAATCCCAAAATCCGCATCCGCGTCCGCGGATGTGAATTTCTAATAAACCGCATCTGCATTTTATCCGCGGATGTCTAAATTTTTACATCCGTAACAACCCTGCTGACCAGTTATCATTATATTTCAGAAACTCAACAAGATCCAAATCAATCCTAAAACCGGCATTCCCAAGGACGTTCTCGGCAGCGACACCAAGCTCACTCTCAAAACACTTGCCAAGTTCAACGCGATGCAAGAAGATGACAATTCCGATGACGATGATGGACGGACGCATGCTGAGAGCGTGTTATCTACGCTCTCTGTGCTGTCTATCAGGTGAGAGAGGCACCATTATCTTGTCTTAGGGGCATACCACAGTGTCGCCCGTGACGTGACAGGTGACGCGCAGACGAGAGAAGAAAATAGGCAAATCGTGTTATCAGGTAGGATTTTGATTCGTTATATTGCTTTTACCAATGCTCTGGTCAGACCAGACTCGCGCCACACTCGACATCAACTTGTCAGAAGCGGTGCATGCTGCTGAAAATCGGAGCAGATGGGGCAACAGCGTACGGGAAAGAATGCTTCCGTGAGGGGTAACGACCCCCCAGTATTGGCGATACGTAGCAAGGAGACACCTGACGTCCATAGTGTGAAGGCAACATCCGCCTTTACACAATGACGTCAGGCGTCTGTCCACAGCGGTGCACGCAGGCTACATTGCGCGGCCGTAACGTGGCGCAAGGTGTCCACCAAATGTTGAATCGTTGGCAAAGTCACTTGAGCCGATACGACAACAAGCAACGGTGTTTCACTTTAACGTCAGTCTTTACAAGTCAATGACTGAAAGACCTAAATGGCCTTAAGGACGTACTCGGCGCGGCCACCAAGCTGACTGTCAAGTCGCTTGCCAAGATCAACGCGATGCAAGAAGATCACTTTAGGTATTTGTGCAGTTTTCACAAACTTATAAAGAGAAATTTTACTGGCAGGTTTTTGTTAATTTGAGATACATGTATGTACAGTGTATGAGGGTGGAAAACGTTCGTTCCTGCTGTTTCCAAGGTTATTCTGATTCTGATGATGATGATGGACGGTCGCATGCTGAGAGCGTGTTATTTACATTATCTGTGCTGTCTATCAGGTAAGATTTTAACGCCTGACCACAGCAGCGCACGTGGACCACACTGCGTACATAGGTGACGTAACGTCTCGTGTCCAACCGGTATGTAGAAGCCGCAAAGTAACTAGAGCCAATACGCGTCAAGTCTAGACCGGTCTATATAAGTTCACTGTTGAACATTCTTCTCCCCAAATCAGCGCAATTTCACCGTCTTCACCTTGCCGCATCTAGCGAGCAGTTTACAAAATCATGAGACATCAAAATGCGTACGCAGAGGTAGCAGCGTCCAGCTCGTTCCATCGTCTACGTGTCCGCAATTTCGTCTCGCTGTCAGAGGTCATTGCTTGTTTTAACTTATCCATTTTGTCTTCAGACCTAAAGACGAAACTGCAGAAGAGAAGAAAGACCGCAAACGCCTCCTCAAAGAGTACCGCAAAGAGAGAAGAATCGAGAAGAAGGCCAACCAAGACGCTTTCAAGGAGGAGAAGAAGAGGCAAGAGAAGATAATGCTGAACAACAGGAACAATGTGCAGGGGAATAGGATATTGTAGATAAAATATATATTTTGTAAGCTATTTTTGTGTTTTATTTGTGCTGAATACAAAGGAATCCATGAGACAGCTATGCCGTACCGAGAAAGACTAGAAAAGCAAAACCATACATACCAAGGAGCCTAAAAACCTACTCGCTAAAGGATGTTAAAGCAGAAAGCCATCATTAAGGATGAACGAGTTGCTCATCTTTCCATACAAACATGGAAGGTTAACTACTCCACTGTTTGACGTTAACCATCCAACACTAAGGATTATATAAATTTATCTCGTCATAATCTATGTTTGTATACACCCCAAACCGTAAAAATAGTATTTATTTAAAAAATACAAGCTTCTAAACTTTCGTATTTCAATACTGATTTTAGCCCAACTTTGGACGAAACTAAATAATATAAGGAGAAAGAAAACTCAAAAATAAACGCCGTTCCGACATAGTTTAATTATTCAAAAGTTGAAATGTTATTTTTAAAAGATTACACTCAGTTTTTCTATAATAAATAACCCTTGTGCTAAAAGTCTATTCACATATTTTTGCGCGGTCGGTTTAGGAATTAATCATTGTGCATTTCATTCTAGTGCGCGGGTAAACACACTATGTCAGGTGAGATACATTTAGGCCGCGCCAACTGACGACTTTGTCTCCGCGACTAGTTGGACCTTAAGTCTTCAAAACACAGAAGTGTCGGAGTAGTCACAGATAGTTCGGGAGGGTGCTCCTTCCGACATAATAATAACAAAACCCTCAAAAAAGTTGTTCACAGTTGAACTCCAGACTGATCGCAGAAAACTAATTTGTACTTAAATCCGTATTGTGAGTGTTGATCTCGTAGGAACATGTTTTGGAGGGTCCAGGTTACAATGTCACGATTAAGTATAAACCTATTTTCCAGCTACAAAAGAGATATAAATTAATGTGTGCGATGCAACAGGTGTTATAAAAAAATCTCGCATGCAAACTAGTCTCTTGTTCCTTTTACCGTGCTGGCAACATTTAGAAGCGACATCTCGTAACAAAGTAAGGAACACTCCGTTCAAGAAGGATAATAGTGTTCTGTGGTTCAAGAGAACCTTATGCAACCTTAATTTCATCATTTAAAAAAATAAGTTTCGGTCCGCAAATCTTGTCTCAAGGCCGCTCTACATTCTCACGAGAATCTCGCGAGAAACGTGAATGTGGAAGCGATGAGAAGAATACGCGAATCGCTTCCACATTCACGTTTCTCGCATGTTTCTCGCGTTCTCGCGAGATTCTCGTGAGAATGTAGAGCGGCCTTTATAAACAGAGTGGTGGAGAATCTACCAATCCATTGTAAAGGTGTAGGCGACTGACATTTCTTGGCCGAGCGGTATGTACCCCGACTTTCAATCCGAAGGTCGTGGGTTCGATACCGGCCGTGCACCAATAGTTTTGTTTTCATGAAAAATTTTCGAGCACATTTAAAACACGTGCTTTAACGGTGAACGAAAACATCGTGAGGAAACCCGCGGCTTAGATAGCTTCAGAGGTATTAACAAATAGGTGACTTAGCTCAGAGGATTGTATAGAGGCTGGACAAGCACTGCGCATATCAGAATCAATCAAGAATTGATTGATTGAGTTGACTGCTAGACATAGGCACCCTCATGGACCTCTAAGATCATGAGGGAGTCGTTGCAATAGTCGCCACGGTTTGCAGGCGGGTTGCCGAGCGCAGTACGCGTTGTTGATTTACGGAAAGGCGCTGCTGCCCATCTTCAGGTGGTATCCCTTAGCGGATTCTTCCTGCATCCACGGGCAAGAGAGCAGAGGCAATATTCTACTCCCGACAATATGGCATGGCATACCTGTCATGCCACACTATACCTACGCAATATATTATATATTTTCCTGCAATATTTGGTTGACAGGTAGAAAATGCCTACGGCATTATGTTCGCCTTTTGTGCATCTTTGTTATAATTTTGTGCAATAAAGAATTTATAAATAAATAAATACGCGCCTAAAATAAAAAATAAAAGGCATATTAATAAAAATTCATTTATTGCTTCCTAATCACATAAAAATACCTTAACTATGTAAATAAAACATCATTTATAAACTAACATACAAAAAACAGATCAATATAAATATATACATTCACAGGAATGTATGTTATTCAATCACACATTTAAAGTCTAATTTCCTATGATAATAACACCAGTAAATATAAAAAAACAGATTCTTAACAATACCTAAACATTGGGTTATCATTTATTTGGTTTTTCCAATCCTATTAAAATTTAAAAAAAGTTCATTGTTTTTATTTTGCAAATTGACTATTTCTATGAAGCATTTTGTTCTATTGAATAACACACTTGTTGACTCTGGCTTTGAATATTTTATGCAGAAAAAATTATAAGTTGAAATAATCCAAATACATAGAAACGTTGAAAAATAACTCTTACCAAATTAAAATTTATTCTCTTTAAATTTATTCCTTTCCATTAACCGTCTGTCTTATTTTTAATTAGAAACAATTAGGTACGTATAAGCCGTGTTGGCCAAGTGCGAATCAATCCGAAGGTCGTGGGATCGACACCAGCCGTGCACCAATGGATTTTTCTTTCTTTATACATGTTTGTGCACATTTAAATATTATGTGCTTTAACTGTGAAGGAAAACATCGTGAGGAAATCCGCGGCTTAGTCAGCCTCAGATGTATTGACCTGTTCTTTCCTCTGACTAATAGCCGTCTATGCTGAGAGGACGGTATAGGTGCTAGGCAAGCCTAATCCATACAACAACGTCCCAGGCGCTGCAGCGTCCCGTACAGCATGATTCCCAGTTGCTGACGTATAAATCATCTATAATAGATGTTAAGGCCTTATTTTAGTCTATTCATTAAAACTCAGCCGACTCGCATAATTATTTTCAACATCAAAAATGCCTAATACATTATCACACTAACGGCACACCACTGCCGAAATTTCACTAAAGATAAGTTAAATAATGCTGTCCACAGAGATAAATGTGTGAAATATCCAGCATTATTTATCTATCATGGAACTTCTACTATATGAAAAGAACTAGTAGGCAAAACTAACGGTATAAGCCTTTGGACTTATTAGTAAATGAAAATGTCTACGAGAAAGTCAGTTAATAAAAACCATGACTCCATCCAACAACTGTTGATCTGTCCACTGTCACTTATTCTGCGAATAATTACATTCGACAGTGACGTCACAAAAAGCCATAGAAATAAAAGACAATGACGTCGATTCCGTTCTACCTAAAACTAAATATAATTGGAGATTATGGCGTTTCTTGTTCGCTTCTTTCCCTCACTTGTAAAAAATGTTATATGAAGCGAACAAATTCAATTATGCGCTTTATTTTATTCACTTTAAATGTGTCTTGTTCTTATTTTGTTAATTGACTATTCTATGTAGCGTTCTGCTCTATTGTATAAACACTTATTGACTTTGACTTTGGATCATGTGAAATTGGATTTATTTGTTCCGTTTGAATTTTAGAACGGCACTAACCGAATAGCTCTGTCATTTTAGTCAGATTTAAGACAATTCAATTAGCTTTAGCTAGTTAGTGCAACAACAGAATCACCACCAATAGTATTTTCTTTAGATTTTATTACTGTAGTAAGATCATAAACTTGCCGGCACCCCACGGCGGGATTAAATAAATAATGCTGTACAATTCACACAGCATCATCTAGCCCCAAGCTAAGCAGAGCTTGTGTTATGCGTACTAGATGACATTCATAATACATTATACTACATAGATAGATATTTTTTATTATACATAGAAAAACATCCAGAACACCCTGAACGAATATCTGCAGATCATACAGACAGGATTTACTACGTTTAGGACTCACTACAATAAAAAATATAAATTCAGGAGGCCTCTAACAGACGTCCTACGTCTGAGATGAAGTTCCTAATTAACTCTAAGATAACACTAGCCCGTCGTAACCTAGCCCTTCCGAGTCGGGGCAGTCCATCCGATTCTTGATGTGCTGTAGTGTGTTGTGGAAATGCTTCGTGATCTGTTCCACCTCCTCCGATTGGTCCAGGTTCGCCAGCTCCTCGCGGATCTTCTGGATTATCTGCAGGGGAAATGTCGAGATCAGTCATGTAGATAAACAAAATCGTATTTTTTCTTTTTTAACGTAGGCATGGACCAAATAAATACTGGACTGCTAATGTCCATACTAGAAATCGTCAAATTCTCAGCGTATTTCTAGATGGCGCTTTACCTTGAGACATATACGTTGCCAATAATTTCCGTTTGGAGCGCTAGCCGCTGACAAAAAGTACGAAGTTCAAAAAGTGCAATAAATTTTTTGTTAAGAATGAGGTACAATAATTTATGTTGGCGCCATCTATATTTTTGACTGCTGTATCTTTACGATCACTGAATCGTGTTATAGTTCGTTTAGGTGTCGGGGAATTACCCAATTTATTAAATAGGTAATCGTTACTCTTCGCGCCATCTATATGTTGAGACAGTAACTAATTTTCGAATTTTTTGATGTATGGGATTAGCGGTCCTCTATTTATTTGGTCCTTGACGTAGGTAAGTCCTTATATAACCACGATACATAATCTAAATGTCGCGTGACGTCACACGCCGGAACGCGCCTAAGTATATAATTATGACGTCACGAGCCCCACTCCTAAGCTTCTTTATATAAGTATTGTTTCATTAATTTGAACAAGCAAAACATACGTACTGTGTTGATAATTTATAGTTTCGGACCGTTTCAGTAAATATACCGTTTATATTGTTAAGCGCTTTGACACAAAATGTAAAATAACTGTTTGAAAAAGTATCACAAGGGCCGGCCATTTTGAATGTCATTGCGTGGTGACAACCCACGACGCGCCATATGCACAGACGGTTTAAAGATAAAGACATTTATTTGCAAAAAACATGTGTTTACATTTTCATGCGAGTTGTTTAATTTTTTATAAGGTCACAACATGCTTTACCGAAATCGGTATGCAAAGTTTTTAATATAGGTAGGCATGCCGATGTTACAGAAAAATCAAAGAAAATACTACAACTACAACTTAAATTATAAATATTATTTTGACAATAGGTATATTAAAAAAAATATTAAAAATAATTAAAATTAAAATTTATCCTTTAGAAATTCGTCAACATTATAATAGCATTTTTCATGTAATAACTTAGTTAATTTTTGCTTAAATAAATTAATGCTTAATTGCCTGTATTCTTCACGTATTTTGTTAAAGATTATAGGTGCCATACACACGAGACTTTTGTGCATAAGTGAGGTTTTGGAAGGATGCAATCGTAGCTTACCATTATCTCGTCTGTTTCGGCTCACAGCGTCAGACAATTTTGCAAAAAGAGGGGGTTTAAGGCATAAGGTATGAACGCTCCACGTGCTTAGTGTACCGACGGGTGTGCATAAGTTAAATCAGGTTTTTTTATGTAGTAAAATTTTATGTTTTGTAGAATACATAAACGTGTAGTCAATTTCAATACGAATCCATGTATGATTTATAACATAATTATTATGTGGTGCTTCCGTAAAATTCATTTTTATTGCAACCTATAAAATATTGTGCCAGTGAATTCCTCAAACATTTTTGCATTTTTTATGCAGAAGTCTGCCGCGTAAGAGTTTAATAGTTGTTTAATTTGTTTTTATACTTCTAAATGACGATCCAAGCCGAAGCCCCCATCTGATGTTAAGCGGTAACCTATGCGTATAACAACTGCAACACCGTGGTGGTTCAAGAAGCAATGCAGACCTTACTGCTTGGCGGCAGAAATAGGTATAGTGGTAGTACTTCCCCGGATGATCTTTTCGCAAAAGTTCTACTAACTAATTATCTATTTATGAATTATTATTTCACAGTCTTTTTTAAAATTTCCAGATCACGACACATTATTAACACATATTAAGCCGGATATTTATCACGTTATTTACCTTTATTATTGCCCGACGTTTCGACAGGATTGCACCCATCCTAGTATTCCCGGGACCACGATGGGTGCAATCCTGTCGAAACGTCTGACAATAATAAAAGTAAATACCCGATAAAATATGTTAATAATATTATATCACAGCCTCGTTCCCTCTCTCGGCCATACATTGTACATGCAACTACTGACCGCGTGTATGAGAGTGGTGGTCATGGCCTCGTTGCCTCGCTCCCGCAGCAGCGCGTACCTCGCCAGCAGCTCGGCCAGCAGCTGCGCTTGCACGCCGCCGTCCATACATTGTACATGCTACTACTGACCGCGTGTATGAGAGTGGTGGTCATGGCCTCGTTGCCTCGCTCCCGCAGCAGCGCGTACCTCGCCAGCAGCTCGGCCAGCAGCTGCGCTTGCACGCCGCCGTCCATACATTGTACATGCTACTACTGACCGCGTGTATGAGAGTGGTGGTCATGGCCTCGTTGCCTCGCTCCCGCAGCAGCGCGTACCTCGCCAGCAGCTCGGCCAGCAGCTGCGCTTGCACGCCGCCGTCCATACATTGTACATGCTACTACTGACCGCGTGTATGAGAGTGGTGGTCATGGCCTCGTTGCCTCGCTCCCGCAGCAGCGCGTACCTCGCCAGCAGCTCGGCCAGCAGCTGCGCTTGCACGCCGCCGTCCATACATTGTACATGCTACTACTGACCGCGTGTATGAGAGTGGTGGTCATGGCCTCGTTGCCTCGCTCCCGCAGCAGCGCGTACCTCGCCAGCAGCTCGGCCAGCAGCTGCGCTTGCACGCCGCCGTCCATACATTGTACATGCTACTACTGACCGCGTGTATGAGAGTGGTGGTCATGGCCTCGTTGCCTCGCTCCCGCAGCAGCGCGTACCTCGCCAGCAGCTCGGCCAGCAGCTGCGCTTGCACGCCGCCGTCCATACATTGTACATGCTACTACTGACCGCGTGTATGAGAGTGGTGGTCATGGCCTCGTTGCCTCGCTCCCGCAGCAGCGCGTACCTCGCCAGCAGCTCGGCCAGCAGCTGCGCTTGCACGCCGCCGTCCATACATTGTACATGCTACTACTGACCGCGTGTATGAGAGTGGTGGTCATGGCCTCGTTGCCTCGCTCCCGCAGCAGCGCGTACCTCGCCAGCAGCTCGGCCAGCAGCTGCGCTTGCACGCCGCCGTCCATACATTGTACATGCTACTACTGACCGCGTGTATGAGAGTGGTGGTCATGGCCTCGTTGCCTCGCTCCCGCAGCAGCGCGTACCTCGCCAGCAGCTCGGCCAGCAGCTGCGCTTGCACGCCGCCGTCCATACATTGTACATGCTACTACTGACCGCGTGTATGAGAGTGGTGGTCATGGCCTCGTTGCCTCGCTCCCGCAGCAGCGCGTACCTCGCCAGCAGCTCGGCCAGCAGCTGCGCTTGCACGCCGCCGTCCATACATTGTACATGCAACTACTGACCGCGTGTATGAGAGTGGTGGTCATGGCCTCGTTGCCTCGCTCCCGCAGCAGCGCGTACCTCGCCAGCAGCTCGGCCAGCAGCTGCGCTTGCACGCCGCCGTCCATACATTGTACATGCTACTACTGACCGCGTGTATGAGAGTGGTGGTCATGGCCTCGTTGCCTCGCTCCCGCAGCAGCGCGTACCTCGCCAGCAGCTCGGCCAGCAGCTGCGCTTGCACGCCGCCGTCCATACATTGTACATGCTACTACTGACCGCGTGTATGAGAGTGGTGGTCATGGCCTCGTTGCCTCGCTCCCGCAGCAGCGCGTACCTCGCCAGCAGCTCGGCCAGCAGCTGCGCTTGCACGCCGCCGTCCATACATTGTACATGCTACTACTGACCGCGTGTATGAGAGTGGTGGTCATGGCCTCGTTGCCTCGCTCCCGCAGCAGCGCGTACCTCGCCAGCAGCTCGGCCAGCAGCTGCGCTTGCACGCCGCCGTCCATACATTGTACATGCTACTACTGACCGCGTGTATGAGAGTGGTGGTCATGGCCTCGTTGCCTCGCTCCCGCAGCAGCGCGTACCTCGCCAGCAGCTCGGCCAGCAGCTGCGCTTGCACGCCGCCGTCCATACATTGTACATGCTACTACTGACCGCGTGTATGAGAGTGGTGGTCATGGCCTCGTTGCCTCGCTCCCGCAGCAGCGCGTACCTCGCCAGCAGCTCGGCCAGCAGCTGCGCTTGCACGCCGCCGTCCATACATTGTACATGCTACTACTGACCGCGTGTATGAGAGTGGTGGTCATGGCCTCGTTGCCTCGCTCCCGCAGCAGCGCGTACCTCGCCAGCAGCTCGGCCAGCAGCTGCGCTTGCACGCCGCCGTCCATACATTGTACATGCTACTACTGACCGCGTGTATGAGAGTGGTGGTCATGGCCTCGTTGCCTCGCTCCCGCAGCAGCGCGTACCTCGCCAGCAGCTCGGCCAGCAGCTGCGCTTGCACGCCGCCGTCCATACATTGTACATGCTACTACTGACCGCGTGTATGAGAGTGGTGGTCATGGCCTCGTTGCCTCGCTCCCGCAGCAGCGCGTACCTCGCCAGCAGCTCGGCCAGCAGCTGCGCTTGCACGCCGCCGTCCATACATTGTACATGCTACTACTGACCGCGTGTATGAGAGTGGTGGTCATGGCCTCGTTGCCTCGCTCCCGCAGCAGCGCGTACCTCGCCAGCAGCTCGGCCAGCAGCTGCGCTTGCACGCCGCCGTCCATACATTGTACATGCTACTACTGACCGCGTGTATGAGAGTGGTGGTCATGGCCTCGTTGCCTCGCTCCCGCAGCAGCGCGTACCTCGCCAGCAGCTCGGCCAGCAGCTGCGCTTGCACGCCGCCGTCCATACATTGTACATGCTACTACTGACCGCGTGTATGAGAGTGGTGGTCATGGCCTCGTTGCCTCGCTCCCGCAGCAGCGCGTACCTCGCCAGCAGCTCGGCCAGCAGCTGCGCTTGCACGCCGCCGTCCATACATTGTACATGCTACTACTGACCGCGTGTATGAGAGTGGTGGTCATGGCCTCGTTGCCTCGCTCCCGCAGCAGCGCGTACCTCGCCAGCAGCTCGGCCAGCAGCTGCGCTTGCACGCCGCCGTCCATACATTGTACATGCTACTACTGACCGCGTGTATGAGAGTGGTGGTCATGGCCTCGTTGCCTCGCTCCCGCAGCAGCGCGTACCTCGCCAGCAGCTCGGCCAGCAGCTGCGCTTGCACGCCGCCGTCCATACATTGTACATGCTACTACTGACCGCGTGTATGAGAGTGGTGGTCATGGCCTCGTTGCCTCGCTCCCGCAGCAGCGCGTACCTCGCCAGCAGCTCGGCCAGCAGCTGCGCTTGCACGCCGCCGTCCATACATTGTACATGCTACTACTGACCGCGTGTATGAGAGTGGTGGTCATGGCCTCGTTGCCTCGCTCCCGCAGCAGCGCGTACCTCGCCAGCAGCTCGGCCAGCAGCTGCGCTTGCACGCCGCCGTCCATACATTGTACATGCTACTACTGACCGCGTGTATGAGAGTGGTGGTCATGGCCTCGTTGCCTCGCTCCCGCAGCAGCGCGTACCTCGCCAGCAGCTCGGCCAGCAGCTGCGCTTGCACGCCGCCGTCCATACATTGTACATGCTACTACTGACCGCGTGTATGAGAGTGGTGGTCATGGCCTCGTTGCCTCGCTCCCGCAGCAGCGCGTACCTCGCCAGCAGCTCGGCCAGCAGCTGCGCTTGCACGCCGCCGTCCATACATTGTACATGCTACTACTGACCGCGTGTATGAGAGTGGTGGTCATGGCCTCGTTGCCTCGCTCGCGCAGCAGCGCGTACCTCGCCAGCAGCTCGGCCAGCAGCTGCGCTTGCACGCCGCCGTCCATACATTGTACATGCTACTACTGACCGCGTGTATGAGAGTGGTGGTCATGGCCTCGTTGCCTCGCTCCCGCAGCAGCGCGTACCTCGCCAGCAGCTCGGCCAGCAGCTGCGCTTGCACGCCGCCGTCCATACATTGTACATGCTACTACTGACCGCGTGTATGAGAGTGGTGGTCATGGCCTCGTTGCCTCGCTCGCGCAGCAGCGCGTACCTCGCCAGCAGCTCGGCCAGCAGCTGCGCTTGCACGCCGCCGTCCATACATTGCTGGGCGACGCGGGCGCCCTTCTTCACGCAGTCTAGCGCGCGGGCGGCGTCGTTTAGTGGCCACTAGAATTAAAAAGAAAATCTTACTTCATTTCATATTATAAAACATCACTAAAGGCCCTGTCAAACAGAGAGCGTAATTAGCGCGCGTCAAGGCGCTAAAGCGTCCTGGCCTTAACGTCGTACACTTTGTGTGTGCCATCTTCGACGCTATTCAGTAGTCGTCCCTCACAATAACGAATAGATACTACTGCTTGGTCACGATGTCTTGATTGATTGATTGCACTGTTCCTTGTGTTATACAAAGACGGGTATTTTCTAACACATCCTATTAACTTTTCAGTCATTTTCACGAATAATTTACGAAGAACACACCCGGCGCTAACTAATATTCTGTAATCAAATACAACGCGACGTCATGACGCGGCGCTAGAGCGTCGCGTACTGGTAGCGCGCTAGCGCTGTTTGACAGGTTGTAGCCTGTTCAGTACAGCACAGCGCGACGCTATAACGCGGCGCTAGGCCAGGACGCTTTAGCGCCTTGGCGCGCGCTAATTACGCTCTCTGTTTGACAGGGCCTGAATACACTTTCAAAGGACTTGCGATTCATTGTAATGTTAAACGGGTTTTCTACCCCTACCCGTTTAATATTTCAATCCTACTATAATATCCTACTAATATTACAAAGCCGAAAGTTTGTTTGTATAGATTTATGGATGTTTATTACCCCTTCAACGCAAAAAAATTACCTTTTAAGTTTATATAGAGAAAAACTGTCCTGTGAAGAGGAGGGCGCTCTTGGTAGCGACACAATTTTACAATCTCTGCGATCAGCATCGTCTCATTAGTTACTATGTCATTTTGTATCCTTGTTCTTATTATATATTAATCTTTAAAAAACATACCCTACGAATTGAGCTGCAACGTCGCAGAAGTATAGATGTTGACCAGGAACTTTAAGGCACATAGGCTACTTTTTATCCGGGAACAACGCACGCGAAGCGGCGCGGGCAGAAGGTAGTCACTTATACATATTATAAATCAAAGTCCTCCGCCGCTGTCTGCCTGTCCGCGTTAAACTCTAAAACTTCTAAGCGGATTTTCATGCGGTTTTAACTAATAAACAAAGTGAATACACACATAATTGAATCTGTTCACTTCAAATGTCACGCGAGTCAGAAAAAGAAGCGAACAGAAGAACCTAACTCTGTCGTTACAGTCATGATTTAACCGTTTTCTTTTGTCTTATGTTACGTTTGACAGAGTAGATTGATTTTGACGCAGATTCCGTCCCAAGTGCGGCTTAATAAACTCACCTCCTTCCCATCTTTCGGTGCCTTCCAGAACAGGTGAGCGCACAGCGCCACCGCCCGGCTCTGGTCGGGTTTCTTGAGCAGCTTGCTGGCTGCCAGCGCGCACTGTGTCCTCATTGGCTCCGCGTTTTCCGCCCCTGGACGAAGACAAACATACCATTCTTAATTCTTACAAGTCGCGGAGGCGAAGTCGTCAGTGGGCGCGGCCTAAATGTATGCTATCTCACCTGACATGGTATGTGTACCCGCGCGCTAGAATGAAATGCACAATGATTCATTCCTAAAACAACCGCGCAAAAATATGTGAATAGACTTTTAGCACAAGGGTTATTATAGAAAAACTTGAGTGTAATCTTTTCAAAATAACATTTGTTTCAACTTTTGAATAAATAAACTATGTCGGAACGGCGTTAATTTTTGAGTTTTCTTTTTCCGTATATTATTTAGTTTCGTCCAAAGTTGGGCTAAAATCAGTGTTGAAATACGAAAGTTTAGAAACTTGTATTTTTGAAATAAATGCTTTTTTTACGGTTTGGGTGTATACAACATAGATTATGACGAGATAAATTAGTATAATCCTTAGTGTTGGATGGTCAACGTCAAACAGTGGAGAAGTTACCCTTCCACGTTTGTATGGAAAGATGGGGACTCGTTCATCCTTAACATTAATTATAATCATTTATTTAGATATTAGAGTAAATTATAAGTTTATCTAAGTAAAGTACATCATTATTAAATTAGCATTCCCCGAAATTACGATTTATTTCCCGATCATACTAATGATAACTGACCATATTCATCATCTTAGCCGTAGGATGAACTACTGAACTCAGGCCTCCCTCATGGATCTCCATGAGGGGTATTTGCCGTACTCACCACGCTTGGGAGGCGGGTTGGCGAGCGCGGTACGGGATGTTGATACAAAGAACTCGTATGCGATAGTGTTAGATGGATATACCAAATGAATATAGAGATGATATTACCAAAACAGTTGATCTGCTCAAAGGTGGCTATTATGAGCGTCATATGGGCAAGCTGCGACTTGCTGTCCGATATTTCGTCCTCGTATATAGAGAAGGCCTGCGATAAGAACTCGTATGCGATAGTCTCGTGGTTGTTGAAGCCTATCTCGCTGATCGCTAGAGCTCCTTGAAGGAACAACCTGTAAAAGAATTTGGAAGTTAGATACAGTGGAATAAGGCTGTTTGTTTGGAGGAACCTGCTTTATAAATACAATACAAAATACAAATACAAAATAATTTATTAGCCAAAGTTAAAAATTTTACAATACACGATTGACAGTGGTCCCCGCACGAGGCAAGCCTGTATCGCGGGAGACCTCATTACAGAGTTCGAATTACAAGGAAAACAACTAAAAGAGAACAGAATAACAACTATAACTATACAATATTGAATTTAAGTTTACGAAAAGAAAAAGAAAACAGACCTAACTAATATAACAGTCTAATATATAATAAAAAAAACTATATAATGACTGTATGCCCCCAGAACTCTGGGCAAAAACAACGACTGATTGGGCTCCCCAACAACGACGACCACGTGGAAGGCCTAGGCGGCGATGGAGGGACGAGCTAGACTCCTACAGCGAAAATTGGCACCAGAAAGCCGTGATAGGGATCAGTGGAGAGAGGGAAGGGAGGCCTTTGCCCTGCAGTGGGAAGAATCAGGCTCATAAATAATAATAAATAAATATAATGACGATTTTCTTAGGTTTTAACCTTTGATCTCTTCTCTATATACTAAATATTTAAGCCGCTTCCATAGCGTCTCTATAGTGTAGCTCTCCTAAACCATGCAACGGATTTTGAAGCGGTTTTCATCAATGGACAAAGCGTTTAAAAAGGAAGGTTTAGAAGTTTTATCTATTGAGGGTCGGTGTAAGTTCGCTTAACTATGATAGAGTTTTCGTAAAATTCCATACCGATTGGGAGTTGTATTGGCGTGCGCCGTGTTATAATAAACCATTAAAGTTAGTGCTACTGATGTATTGAATTAAATCTCCTAAAACCATTTTTCTAATTTAAATTTTGATTAAATAGTATGCATTATTTGCGAAGCTGAAGTATTTATTTGGTGGTACCAAAAATCTGAGAGGGCCATTATGTCCACCAACTATAGCACTTAGACATAGACATAGACATAGACATTTATTTATTCACTACAATAACACATACACAGAAAAAAAAATTGAAAGTAACAAAATCATAATAGACACAGATTAAAAAAATAAAAATAAAAAGAGACTTAATACTACATATATAAAGTGTTGTGTGCTACTGCTGCGAATTGGTCTCAACTCAGCATTATGCTGCACCATCAGGAGACGGGTCAGCGCTGGTATTCTGTTGATACCGTTAAATCGGTCACTTGACCCTAGGAGCACAAAATGTATTTTAATGTGGCGAAAACCATAGTTACATATGAAAAAAATAAATTAAAGTAATATTACATAGAGGTACTTACACATACTCGTACATACTATAAGGTAGATACATATACATACTTATACTATACAAAAAAATATATATTACTACATATAATTGAAAAGGCATGTTTGTTGTTTACAATCTTAACAAGAGAATGGCGCACTATAACAGTTATTACCAGACAACCCAGTTTTTTGTAAAATAATTAAGTGAGCTTTATACCGTTTTTTTAATATAAATTTAGATTTTAACAGTCTTAAAGGTGGTGGTATATTATTCCAGCACTTGGTTGCCTGGTACCGAAAACTGCCTCTAAATGCGACAGTTTTAAACTTCGAGTAGTGCAGCAAATCTCTTGTCGGTCTTGTGCTGTATTTACTTCTAGTCCTATTAAGCTTGCTGAATAAGTACTGTGGGGATTCCGATGACATAATGCCGTGAACCAACACCGCCAGATGTAGATTCCTCCGCGACGCCATATTGAGCGTAGATGCTTCATTTAGATATGGCGTTATATGGGTCCGTGGTGGTACATCATAGCAGAATCGACAGCAGGCATTCTGAATCCTTTGTACAAGGCGGGCAGTTTTCGATTGTAGTCGTGGGCCATATAATACATCGCCGTAATTGAGCTTCGAAAGAATAAGAGCTTCGCATACTTTAATTCTTATGCTTTGTTTTAAAAACTTTTTAATTTTATACAACAGTTTTAGTCTATAAAAACAACATTTGACAAGTTCCAAGACGTGATTTTCAAACCGAAGAGCACTGTCAAAAACGATTCCAAGATTTTTCGAAGTATATACCTGCTTGATGGGCTGGCCCAGGATATTTACACTTACATCTGGGTTAGAGACAGCTATTGCGTTTCGAATGCGCTTGGAGCCAAGGATCATGAACTTGGACTTTGTTGGATTCAGAACCAAGGCATTGTTATGAGACCAAGCAGCAATGCGTTCTAGGTCTTTATTTAAATTTAACAGTTGATTCGAAAAAAAATCCGGACGCAAATGACAATAAAGCTGGACGTCATCCGCATAAAGATGGATCTTGCATGCTTGGACGGTGCCTGCTATATCTGCACTATAGATAATGTAGAGCAGGGGTCCTAAGATGGATCCCTGCGGAACTCCACGATCTATAGCCCGTCTGGAAGATAAAAGATGAGATCCATCTGCGCGGTTAACTTTTACGAATTGGGATCGATTTGTTAAGTAGCTACTAAACCATTTCACTGCGGAGGCATCCACGCCGTAATATGACAACTTGGAGACTAGCAAAGGTATGTTTATCGAATCGAATGCGCGAGAATAATCCAGCAAAACCAAGATAGTTGCCAATCCCATATCTTCCTCTACAAGTATGTTATCAACCACATCAAGTAACGCAGTTGTTGTGCCCCTACCCTTACGGAATCCCGACTGAATATCAGGAAGTATATTATTCCTTTCAACATACCTACTGAGTTGGTTATACACGACTTTTTCAATAACCTTAGAGAGAACTGGTAGGATGCTGATAGGACGTAAATCCTTGATCTCAGCCGGGTTTGGGATTTTGGGTATGGGGTTGACCGTTGCTATTTTCCACTGACTGGGGAAAGTGGACGTCTCAATGGACTTGTTAACAATTTCAGTAATGATATTTAAAGTCTGAGGTAAGGTTAACAAAACCATATCCATAGATAGTCCATCGATACCCTGTGCGTTCGTTTTTATAGAAAGAAGGACCTTCGCGACCTCTTGCTCAGACACTTCCTCCAATGAGAATGACATATTTTCCCGATATTTATTTGATTCATAAAATTCCAATTGTGTGACAGGAATAGTATTTGAACATGGAATATTCAAGAAATGATCGTTAATATCATTAGGATTATCAAAGGTATCCGGTAAGAAGTTTTCATCATTAGAGCTCGGCAACGCTTCCTTTTTTAGTGTTTTCCAGAGTTTTTTTTCATTTCTTGCCTGCGTGTTAATAGTTGAGTCAAAGTAAGCTTGGGTTTCTCTGTATATACTTTCTTTAACAAATGATTTTAATTCTTTATAATGTAGCTTATCCTTTTCTAAATTGGACTTTCTATATTTGACATATGCTTTGTTCCGGCAAGAAATCATTTTTTTTATAGTGTCCGTAAGCCATGGAGGCGCCCTGTCTTTAATGACAACTGTCTTTGTTGGAGCGTGTTTATCTAAAAGGCACTTAATGGTCTCTGTAAAAGAGTTTACCATTTCGTCAACAGTGTCTGAACCTGTGACTACCCTCCAATTTATAGATGATAGTTCTGTGTCAAACTGTTGACGGCAAACATCTTTAAGAGGTCTAAACACAACGGTTTTTGGAGGAATATGCTCACGCTTGATGTTTAGGGTTACAGAAACGAATGCATGACCCAAAGAACCAGTGATGTTATTAACCTTAACATCTTTGTACCGACAGTCCGTGCACACAAGATCGATTAGAGTCTCCGTAGTTGAAGAGAAGTGTGTAGGTGTTTTTACTATTTGAGTCAATCCAGTATAACTAAGAAATTGAAAAAAGTTATTTGCCAGACCGCAATGATCATCAAGAACATTTATGTTAAAATCGCCTAAGATGACTATGCCGTCACAACCGGAGAAATGTGCAACGGACTCTGTCAATGCATCAATAAAATAATCACACTTGATCCATTCCGGGCGATATGCTGTGCCAATAGCTATACGCTGACGATGAATAGATATTACTAACCACATTTGCTCAATATCTGCTACGGGATGAGTCATAATACGTGCATTAATACCATTTTTTATGTAAAAACCTACACCTCCCCCTTTTCCACGTTTCATGTTTAATGGGCGTGGAGTGTGGCGGAACTTGTAACCTGGGATCCGTGGCGCCAGGGCTCCTTTCCCAGTTTTTATCCAAGTCTCATTGATCGCAACGATATCACAGTTCATTTTGTCCATCGCACAGATAAAATCGCTATGACCAGTGTTCAACGATCCTGGATTATAAAGACCTAAATTTAAATGTTTTGACTTAGAACCCATTAATGCAGATTAGAGCATATTGTAACAACAGGAGAAACCTATTGTGATTACAAAAATATTTTATTGCACATGAAACACTAATTTGATTTTTAAAGCAAAGCCAACAACAAAACAATGTGATTGATATATATGTTATGAAATCGATAAGTATTATAATACGATGATCATGTCTAATTGATATGTGTTTATTGATTTTAAATAATAATTCAGTGTAAAAACACAACATGCATGTTATATATGACTGATGTATTGAGTGTGTGTAGAGTAAGGTGACGAGTTTTATCACTGCAGTAACAACAACACGAGATAAGTTAAATAAAAAGTACAAAGATTGAAACCACATAACAATAACTATGATTAAAAATAGAAAACCAAATTTACATACAAAATGGAACTCTTGACAAAAAAGAAAACAAGGTATTTTATCATGAGGAGCCAACCGCACTTGCTCCAAAAACCCTAACAAGGTCATCCTCCGAACGAAGTCGATGGCGCGGAGAGTCCTCACTCTGATTCTGCCGCGCGTATATACGGCCGTCCTTCGACCAGACAAATCTCCATTTAAGCTGCTGCCCGATTGCTCTAGCTCGCAAGAATAGAGCCCACTTTTGTTGTAAGTCTTCGAAAAATCATGTATTTTTTATATCTTCATACAACTACATCGATGATTGGTTAATGCATACACCCGTGCGAAGCAAGAGCGGGTCGCTAGTTACTTTATAAGGCAAAGTAGCTGAACCCCTTTTAGCGATTTTGACGTCTCATTCCGCTCACGCAATCTTATAACCTCTAGTGAGTAGAGAGAGGAATTGAACACGTTTGAAACCTATTTCATTCAACGTGAGTACAAAACCCGACAAACATTACAATTTTTAATAATCGCTATGAAATATTTACCTGAGAGGTAACTCCGCCAATTCCGCTTTGGTCAGCATCGTGATGGTCTGATGGCAGAATTGGAAGATCTTCTGACATTTTTTCTCCCACATTTCATCCTGAAACCAAGAAATGAATTTATTTCGAGGACTGATCCACAGAACCACTTTTGAAACAATTAACAATTTCTACATGCATGCAATAATGTTTTGTCAAGAGATCAATGACCTCCTCATTGATTTGTCCAGCAGTGGACGTCCTACGGATGATATATGATGATGATTTTTTTTGTATTGGTGGCTATATTCTTATACCTTATACCTATAAATGGTATAAGGTATAAGAATATGGAATGACTGCTTCAGTTGCAAAGTTTCTCATTCTACCCCGCAAGGTCCTTATAAGTGAACGCGAGAGTGCAGGTATGGAACATTATTGGTGGGAAGGTGTGTTGGAACCATCGCGCACCACCCGCCTTGTAACGCTCGTGATTATACTTCTTACAGATGTTTTAACATCTAATAGTAAATACAAGATAAGCACTAGGATCTAAATTGTGTATTTGTGAAGGGAAGGTGTGTCCATTTTCCATGTTGACTCCACTATTGACATGTTCTTGCTATACAAAAATCAACCTTATTACCTGTTCCGCAAGGTCCTAGTAAGTGAACGCGAGGGCGAAGGCGTGGAACATTATCAGTGGAAAGATATGTTGGAATCTTCTCGCGCCGCCGCCCTGTAACGCTTTCTTAGCTCGTGATAGGATCAGGTACTGTTGGTCCACTGAGTGGTGGTTTAATACCACTTCAAGTCCGACTGTGACTTTTTATACACAATAATCAACCTTATTACCTGCTCCGCAAGGTCCTTGTAAGTGTACGCGAGGGCGAAGGCGTGGAACATTATCGGCGGGAAGGTGTGTTGGATTCTTCTCGCGCCGCCGCCTTGCAACGCTTTCTTAGCTCCTGACAGGATGAGGTATTGTTGGTCCGCTGAGTCGGACTTGAAGTGGTGGATTAATCTGTAAATATATATTATCAAATAAATTACGGTGGATATGGACATCTGTGAAGATTTCCTCATAAAATATAATTTGTGCAAAATGTATTGCTAATAAAATGTGATACACCATTTTAAACAATTATTCATTTCAAGGTGTAACTCATATAGTGTTAACCCAGATCTATTCAATTCTTTCTATGTTTTCAGGCATTTCTGTCCCACTGCTGGAGAAAAGCCCTCCCTACCTTCCTATATTATGTGTACTAACCAGAAAGAGGATGATTTTGTAACTGTTAAGTCTGCACCGGTAAAACTAAAGATGTCGAACAACTTCAGTTTTACGAGGATCATTTAAGAAAAGTTTTAACTTCACAGCTGATTAAACGATAATGACAACTTTAACACCCTGTTCTTGACAGGGTGATTGACCTCCGCGGAGAGTTGACGTAGAGGTACAAATAAAAATACCAAAAACCAAAGAGAGGATTTATTTTACGAAATGTAATAAAAAAAAATTGCAATGAACTCAGGATCAGGTTTACACCACATCAATTAATAAAAATGTAATTAGAAATTATTTAAAAATGTACGCTTGATTTAATAGGCTCAACACCCCCTTTTGAGTTAATAAGCCTTTGCATCTATCATAGATGATTTATACAGCGTCAGCAACTGGTAATCATGCTGTACGGGACGCTGCAGTGCCTGGGACATTGTTAGATGGATTAGGCTTGCCCAGCACCTATACCATCCTCGCACCTTAGTCAGCTATTAATCAGAGGAAAGAACAGGTCAATACGTCTAAATCTAACTAAAGCCGCGGGTTTCCTCACGATGTTCCCTTCACCGTTAAAGCACGTGTTAAACGTGCACATACATTTTTCAAGAAAGAATAATGCATTGGTGCACGGCCGGTGTCGAACCCACGACCTTCGGATCGAAAGTCATACGTACATACCACTCGGCCAACACGGCTTTTTAATTAGTTAGTACACATGTTATAATACACGCTTGATAATAAAAGCCGCCGTGGGGTGCCGGCAGTAGAATGATACCCCTCCTCTCATGCCCATGGATGCAGTAACAGCCTGCTAAGGGATACCTCCGGAAGATGGGCAGCAGCGTCTATCCGTGTATCAACATCCCATACTGCGCTCACCAACCCGCCTGCCAAGCGTGGTGAGTATGGCAACTACCCCTCACGGAGATCCATGAGGGAGGCCTGTGTTCATCAGTGGACGTTTTATGGCTGAAATGATGATGATGAATAAAATCTCGAGTAAAAAATATACCAGTGAAAATTTTAGGGCTGCATCATCATCACTTACCTCGCCAACAACCCCTGTTCCTCGACGAAGTCTTCCACATCCGGTTCCGGGGGCTGGTCAGGCTGGTCTTTCACGAGCACCTCCAGCATGCCCAGCACTGATTCCACCTGGCAGATGAAAACTGACGTCACACTTCTATTGTTATTTTTTTCAATATGTAAATTTTGTTAATATGTGAATTTCTTAATATCAATTTATGTAATTATTATTATGAATTAAAATCAATTTAAATTTTATTTTTCATTATTATTATTATTATTATTATTATTTTCTTCAATTTGTACAACGAATATTGTTTAAATGTAAATTTGTTCCTGAGAGGCGGGCGTTGAGGCTGCTACACAGTTTTTACTTTTGCGGTCTCACCGTTCCTCATGTAACCCATTTAATGATGTAAAATTTTCGATTTTTTTCTACCTATTCTAATATTATAAGCAAAGATTTGTATTTTGTATGTTTGTAACGAATAAACTCAAAAACTACTGGACCGATTTTCAAAATTTCACCATTAGAATCCTACATTATCCCTGAGTAACATAGGCCATATTTAATCCCCGTATTCCCACGGCAACGGGAACTACGCGGGTGAAACCCAGGAGTGCAGCTAGTAACGAGTAAATTCAAAAACTACTGGACCAATTTTCAAAATGCGTTCATCATTAGAATACTACATTATCCCTGAGTAACATAGGCCATATTTAATCCCCATATTCGACGAGCTCTGTGGCGCAGCGGGCGAAGGTCCGCCTGCGACGCAAAGGGTTGCGGGTTCGATTCCCGCCTCGGGACAAATGTCTGCACGATCTGCAGATATTTGTTCAGGGTGTTCTGGGTGTTTTTCTATATATAATAAAAATATCTATCTATGCAGTATAATGTATTAAGTATATCAGTCATCTAGTACCCATGACACAAGCTCTGCTTAGCTTGGGGCTAGATGATGCTGTATGATTTGTCCAGCATTATTTATTTATTATTTATATTCCCACGGGAATCAGCTATCATACGCCTACCCCCACCCGCGTGGTTCAGACGTTTGATTAGATAAATAAATACATTTGATACTTACATCCTCTGGCGTACTGATCAGCGTATCACTGTCCAATATATCGCTGATCAGGTGCACCGCTATCATACGCCTTCCCGGGTGGTTCAGATGCTTGATCAGCGGCGCGTAGTTTTGCAGCTTGATCAGCGTCAGCACGTTCTTGTAGTGATCGGAGGGTAGCTTCAGTATCTTCATCAGTTCCTTGAACACAGGCGTGTTGTGCTCTAGGTGGGTTTTACCGCTGGAAATGTGAAAGGGAGTTTAAAACAAGTTGAAAATATTTGAAAAGTGTAAAATAGTCGTGGTGTCAATTCAGGGGGCCAATTCTCGTGACTCTATATCAGTGTCACTCCGGTCTCCGAACTTGCCACATCACTCAAAAAATCTACTAGCATCTCTTTACAAGTCATTGTAAGTAAACATTTACATCTCCTCATGTACTGAGTTAGGGCACTGGAAACTACGACACAGTTTATACTACTGCATTTTCCAGTGTTCATTTGTATCCTGTGCACATGTATATTTTTTGTGAATAAACAAACTTGAAACTTGAAAGTCGATGCAACAAGATCTGTTTGCAATAGGCATGTCTGTCATGAGATTACGAGAATGGGGAAAGTTCTTTTCAATAGTTTTTGACAGGTTTCTATTTCGAGCGTTTCTTATTTGGATCACGATGCACTTACATTAGGCACCAGGGCACAGTGTGTTTTTTGCCCCGAAAAAGTGACATCGTTATTTTATTCATAAAATCTATTGAGCTTTGCATTTCCAATGTTAGAGTAGAACACCCGAATCTCAATTCCGCTTAGTTTCTGCATATTGATTTTTTTAAATTTTCTTGACCTTGAGATAGAAAATTACAAATATTTATTTATAAAAATAACGGTCCATAAATTGTAGTTTAATCCATCACAGACTTGTGGAGCAACTTTGGGGGCATATTAAACCGTTTTTATTTCAGTTTTAGACCGGATATAAACGAAACTAGCGTGATATTTCATGTTTTCTGTTTTTATTTTTTTTCAACATTTCTAGGGTTTAGTAGAGTTTCTGTCTAAGACAGAAATATACCTAAACCTAAGGCCAATAACCTATAAAAATATTAACGCACAACTACGACGTATTTATGAGAAACATTTTTTTTAGTTTTAAGGTCAATCTGTAAAATTAGGGTTGTCAAAAAGGTTAAAGGATAAGGTGTTAAGAGAATAGGCATAGTTATAAAGGTTTTAATAGTCTATTTTATATGATATACTTATCGGGTTGAAATTTTGCGTTGATCTATATACCTACCTAAATCAGTTTCTATGAGATAGAAATGAAATAATAATGACATGAAAATATGTTTTATTTGACAAGACACAAATACACAAAAAAAACTTATAGGAAAACTAAACTAGGTGCACGTAAATTTACAATCCAAGTTAACAAGATAACACAACAAAAAAAAATACTATTAAAGAAAAACCTTTAAAATTTTCAACGCGTGCGAAGCCCGTAAAAACTAGTTGGACATAAAAATATGACTCTAAAAGTGGTTTATTTAATTATTCTTAAGGAAATAGAGTATTTTTAATTAAAAGAAATAAAAAATATTTGAAAGTTATATAAATCTTCATTGTAGAATTATTCTGTAAAATTTTCCTCGTTGCTTAGAATTATTGTATTATCATCATCTATATCTATATTTATCAAATCTTGTTGCTCTTGTTGTTCTTTAATCTACCGAACTTCTCCACAAAATTAATAGAAAGAGTTAACTTCAAAGGTCAATTACAGTGGCAGCCCTAAAGAGTTTTTTCGAAATTCAATTTCTCATAAATAAGTTGCAGTTGTACGATAATATTTTTATGTGTTATTGGCCTTAGCTTAATGTATATTTCTGTCTTGGACAGAAACTCTACTACAGCCTAGAAATGTTGAAAAAAAATAAAAACTGAAAATATGAAAAATCATGCTAGTTTCGTTAATATCCGGTCTAAAACAGAAATAAAAACGGTTTATTATGCCCCCAAAGTTGCTTCATATGTCTGTGATGGATTAAACTACAATTTGTGTACCATTATTTTTATAAAAATATATTTGCAATTTTCTAGGTCAAGGTCAAGAAAATTTAAAAAATTCAGTTTGGATAAACGAAGCGGAATTGATATTCAGGTGTTCTACTCTAACATTGGAAATGCAAAGCTCAATAGATTTGATGAATAAAATAACGATGTCACTTTTTCGGGGCAAAAAACACACTGTGCAGGGGGCTAATTCTCGTGAAGATTGTAAAATATCACAATAGATAAATACCAGAAAAAAATTCAAATATGTATTAAATCCAACGTTGTTTTCATAGTTATTAAGATATTTATCTATTGTGATATTTTATCACCTTTAAAAATTGGCACATTACTAAAGCTATACAGGGTTGACCGGTAATTTGATACAATCCTTAAAGGGGGTTATAGAATAACCCCCTTTAAGTGAGTTAATTTCCAATTGATTTTGTTATATACGACGATGTAGTTGAGTTTGTCAAGGTGGCAGCGCTGGGCTAGCTTCAGTAGTGCCAACGCTAAGCTCAGGTTGATCTTAAGGCACGTACAAGTCTTAAGGTACGTCGGTTCTGTATATTACCTGCTCTGGTGTATATCCGCACATATCTTGTCTGTGTGGGCGAGCACTCTGTCGACGTAGTTGAGTTTGTCAGGGTGGCAGCGCTGGGCTAGCTTCAGTAGTGCCAACTGCAGGCTTAGGGTGTCTTCTTGAGGCACGTCTGATCGGTTCTGTTGGAAATTAATAATGTTCAGAGTTCAAAAGTTTTAGGCTGCGTCCCCAGTAGGCAAACTGTTAGCGACCGACTGAGTTAGCAGCGTATCGGTTTAGTACGCCTTTCCATATATTTGAAATGGAGTGTACACACTGTTTGCTATACTCTGTTCGCCGAAACAAGCTAATAGGGAAATCATAGACTGCAGGTTATTGGTCGCAGATAACGAACATAGGGCACGTGCACACTGTGCACGCTGTGTGGCCAAAAGTCAGTCTTATCTGTCTCTTGTGCGGTGCGGACGTGTCGTTCGGTGCTCGTTACATGTGTTCTCAGTATACAAAAATGGCAAAAATGTATAAAGCATGTAGTTGATGTAGTAGAGCCTGGTATGGATGTTATGGATAGGAACGTAGAAAATACGGCAGAACGTTTTATTATAAACTTGGGAGTATGATTCAGATTCAAGTGAATAATTTTGTAAGAAAATTTCTGATGTTTTATTTTTTGTGCACTACCCAAATTAAACAAAATATTTTTAGGTTCTCAGTATGATAATAAGTAGGTCAATTATCAATAACCCACTCAACCACAAAACCCCGGGCGAAAAGCTAGTGAATAATATAAGTAATAGTTTGACTTTAGAGTGAGCAATCTAAACATAGCTTTACATTTTAAAATAATGGTCACTCCCACTGACCAATCTTAGTCTCTCACGCTAGTAGTCCCGTCCTTTTCACTTTCGTACAATTGTGCAAGAGAGCGCGCGCTATATTAGCTTGTCTCCGTGAACAGACTATAGTTTTGCGCATACGCAATTTGCAGCGTTACGCGCGCCGACTGTCTGAGTAAGCGGCCGAATCACAGCAAAATCGGTTCCAGTCGGCGGCGGCGATATGGTTGTATGCCTTTGGTTCGGGTAGTGAGCTCAGTTTGCCGCAAATTTGCGGCTCACTCAGTCGGCGGCTAACAATTCATCTTCTCTTCACCAACAATATATTTGTTGGTCTTACTAACAAGGATTCAAATTCAAACATGAACTCAGGAAGGGCACAGTTTCTAAGGAGTTTAAGATAATAATAAGTACTTTTGTGGTGATGAATAAAGTTGTCTATCTATCTATCAAATATTAAACTATATATACTATAGATATATAAACTGTTTTTATTTTATATTAAACAGAGCAACTTTTTTATTCATTTCTCTCTTCGTTGAGCTCGATCGGGTAATAGAAAGCAGATTCTATTTTAATATTATAAAGCTGGAGAGTATGTTTGTTTGTTTGTCGCTATCACAGCCCAATACAACATTAATCACTAAATCTACCAATCTCAAAAACAAATCGAATCAAAAAAATATTTTAGTGTTGGATTGTTGATTTATCGAGGAAGGCTTCAGGCTATATTTTTATACCTATTAACAAGTAAATTTAATAGTTAATAACTCGACTTTCCTAAATGTACTTTAAACTTTTTTTATTATATACATATATAGATATTAGATGTCACAATAGTTTCTAAGGTTTATATTAAACTATAATTAAAAGAAAAATATTCTTGATCAAGTATTAATGGGGCATTTCTAACTTCCATATTTCTCTCCATCCAAAGGTTGCCTGGAATAAGTCGCTAAGCGATAAGACCGCCCATTGTAGCAGTTTTAGGTATTTACTGGAACGCTACACCACTGTATGTCGCTCTAGTTATCACAACCAAACAACGGCTAAAAAATCTTGGTCGCTCTAGTTACCAAAACCAAACAAGCGGATAAGTATTTTTCTGTATTTTTTTAAGGTGTCATCATTCATCATTTCAGCCATAAAACGTCCACTACTGAACACAGGCCTCCCTCATGGATATCCATGAGGGGTAGTTGCCATACTCACCACGCTTGGCAGGCCGGTTGGTGAGCGCAGTACGGGATGTTGATACACGGATAGATACTACTGCCCATCTTCCGGAGGTATCCCTTAGCAGGCTCTTACTGCATCCACGGGCATGAGAGGAGGGGTATCATTCAACTGCCGGCACCCCACGGCGGCGGTTTTAAGGTGTGCATTAAACTATTTCGTAATGTATTGTATCTTGCGGTAATACTGAGGCAGTGTCCATTTTTTGACCTCACGCAGCATTGGTTGTAACTATGTTTAAAATTTTGTTTAACAGTGTAAGCCTAATGAGCCGTTTTCAGTAAAAAACAAAAAAGTGTTTCCTACTAAACTTAACAGATGGAGCTGGCAAGCGGAGAAAGCAAGTTTGTGATTAATCTCAATTGCTGTCATTGTCAAATTGTGTTTCCTACGAGGCAAATAAAACTAACGCCATCTATATGGTTCGAGGGAACTATTTTTGAAGTTTCTACTAATTAATGATAACACCTCATTTGATTCTTTTATGTTTTCTTTATAATTTGTATATGTTGTGTGTGTGTCAAAAATATATGATTTTCTTCTTATTCTTCTTATCTAGCCTATTACACTTACCTGAGTGATAGCTGCGACCTGGTCAGAGAAGACTTCAAACAATTGCACTTCTTGCTCCTTCCCGTCTTCCAAAACCACGCTCAGGTTCACGTTGCCTTCGTTACGCTGAAACGAGTATTTTTATATTAACTGTACATCGCAAGTTACATTTCTTAGTTTAGTTGTACAACCTACACTGCCGGCCAAAAGTTTGAGACCACCTACATACATCTAAGTAGCAAAATGAAATAAAACTCAAAATATAAATCAAGAGGTTTAGATATTAATTAAAATGCTTATTTACTAATACACATTCATCAAGAAGAAAAAAAAATCAAGAAATATCAACCATTTACGTTAAAAATGACGTTCATATTTAATAAAATCATTAAACGGATTTTTCGTCAAAAAAGCCTCCCTTGCATTTTATAACTTTTTTCACTAGTCTCGGCATACGAGCAATCAATTTATCAATTGTATCTTGTGAGATATTGTTCCAGCTTTCTTGTAAAGCCTTCCACATGTCTTCTAGTGAGGAGGGACAACAACTGCGCACATTTCTGTCAAGCTCTTCCCACAATAGCTCAATGGGGTTGAGATCCGGACTCTGAGGGGGCCACACCATGTTTTTTAACACCCTTTCTGTTTCTTTATGTTCTAAATAACCCCTGCATAATTTTGAACTATGTTTAGGATCATTATCTTGTTGGAAAAAAAAATCCATTTCCAATTAATCTTAAACCAGACGGAACGGCATTTTGCTGTAGTATTCGTTTATAATGCTCCTTTTTCATGATTCCTTCGACTCGTACCAAATCTCCGGTTCCATGGCCGAGAAGCATCCCCAGACCATAATGGAACCACCACCATGCTTAACTGTTGGCACCACACAATCTGGCATCATCTTTTCCTCGGCGGTACGTCGAACAAAAATTCGTCGTTTTGAACCAAATATTTCAAACTTGGATTCATCTGTCCAAAGAACTTCTTTAAAGTCTTCTTCAGTCCAGTCTCGATGGGTAAGGGCCCACTGCATCCGTTTCTTTTTGTTTTGTGGCCTTAGTAGTGGTTTTCGAACGGCGACGCACTTAGCATCTCTCAATCGTCTTTTTACTGTAGTCAATGACACAGGTTCTGATCGGGATTTGTTCACTTCTGCGCGGATTTCTGGTGCGGTTAGGCGTCTATTCCGCTTGCTGGTAACGACGATGAAATTATCCTCGCTAGAAGTGGTAGCTCTCGGTCTCCCCGATCGCGAACGATCTTGATTACTGCCAGTCTCCTTGTATCGGGTTATTGCGTTATGAACACAAGTCTTCGACAACTTAAGTTGAGAGGCAATCGCACGTTCAGATTTGCCTTCGCCGTGTAAAACAACTATGGCAGAACGAGTTTCAGTGCTAATTTCGCGCACTTTTCCCATTTTAAGATGTCTTCACTGTAACAACGACGAGCTCAGACTAGTTAAGATAATGAAAAATTTACTCCATCAAAACTCAGGTAAAAAATATGTTTAAGGAAGCTAAAATAATCCGGAACTACGGTTACCGCAAAACAAAACCAAAATAATTAGAAATGAGCAGGCCATAAAAAATATAACAATGACTCTATCACCTGGTAAGCGCGCGGTACTCATTTATGTTTTGAAACAATAGACCTTTAAAGGATGATAACTTAAAAATATACAATAAAAATGACTCTCAGAAATTCTTTGATAACAATAGAATACGCAGGTGTTCAAATTAGCTCTTTATCATGTGTACTTTTGAAATATTTTGGTGGTTACAAAGATTTTTACAAGTGGTCTCAAACTTTTGGCCGGCAGTGTATGTTATAATTAGTATATCTAAAAAAATCGGAAAAGTGCGAGTCGGAATCATGCACGAAGAGTCCCGTTCCATTAATCAATCAAAACGCCGTGTCCTCTCATACCCATGGATGCAGTACGAGCCTGCTAAGGGATACCTCCGGAAGGTGGGCAGCAGCGTCTATCCGTGTATCAACATCCCGTACTGCGCTCACCAACCCGCCTGGCAAGCGTGGTGAGTATGGCAACGACCCCTTATGGAAATCCATGAGGGAGGCCTTTGTCCAGCAGTGGACGTGTTATTGCTGAAATGATGACGATATAAACTCCTGGCTTGGTATAGACAGAGTATGTGACATTTACTTTTGGGTGTTTTTCTATATACCTCTATAATAAAAATATCTATCTATGTAGTATAATGCATTAAGTATATCAGTCATCTAGTACCCATAACACAAGCTCTGCTTAGCTTGGGGCTAGGTGATGCTGTGTGATTTGTCCAGCATTATTTATTTATTTACAAAGGGAGTCCTACACCCAGCAGTATGTACCTGTGGATGATGTGATGATAGAGATGGTTTTCCAAGCATCATCGGATTACCTGACTGTAGCTGGCCAAACGTTCGATGAGCGCTATAATGATGTTCTTTATGTTGACACCGGGTTGGAGTTCCGCACACGATTTGAGGAACGGCTGCAGGTTGGCCAAGTGGAACTCATCAGGGAACACCTGGGGGGGGGAGCAAAAAGGTTAGTATTACAATACACTGCTTAGACTTAAGTAATTTAAGAGTTTTTTTGATGTCAAAGTCAAAACTAAGTGTATTGTTAAATACACTTACTCTCTTAATTAATTAATCTTACCCCCCACTCCATAATGTACACCTACGCTATAGCGTCAGCAGCTGACGACCTGCTCTAGTATACCGGGTAGGACCAGTCGCTTGTAGTCGTCTACTGTGACGTACTCTAGTCGGGAGAGGCGTACTGTGTAATCTCACTTGTATAATACACTCCATGAGGTACTCCTGTGCTATAGCGTCTCTGCAGCTGACGAACTGCTCCAGTATACCGGGTAGGACTAGTCGCTTGTAGTCGTCTACTGTGACGTACTCGAGTCGGGAGAGGCGTACTGTGTAATCTTACCTGTATAATACACTTCATGAGGTACTCCTGTGCTATAGCGTCTCTGCAGCTGACGACCTGCTCTAGTATACCGGGTAGGACCAGTCGCTTGTAGTCGTCTACTGTGACGTACTCTAGTCGGGAGAGGCGGACTGTGTAATCCTACCTGTATAATACACTCCATGAGGTACTCCTGTGCTATAGCGTCTCTGCAGCTGACGACCTGCTCTAGTATACCGGGTAGGACCAGTCGCTTGTAGTCGTCTATTGTGACTGACTCGAGTTGTGAGAGGCGGACTAGGTTGGTTCCGACCAGGATTCGTAGCTCGGAGCGTTCTCTCTCGCGACGTTCCTTGTCTCTGGAAGATAAGTTTGAAAGAGATTTTTTTTTTTGGTATAAAAATAACAGTAACAGACGTTCTGTTAATTGTATCATACATAGAATATCATTATGCGTATTCTATGCTATTCATAGATTTTAGTTCACGCTTGTTATATTTTGTTAAAAATACAAACAATTGATGTCGCCGGAGTTAAGGTTATTTAACTGTCAATTGTCCACTTGACAGATACTGTCAATTGTCCACTTGACAGTATCTGTCAAGTGGACAATTGACCTTAACTCCGGCGACATCAATTGTTTTGTTTACCTAGGTTATTATCAAAAAGAATAGCGCACACCTGCTAACGAATTAACGAATTTGTGTCTGTTGGAACGACAAAATGACATGATTTATCTGTCAAGTTGACAAATGACAGTATCTGTCAAGTGGACAATTGACAGTTAAATAACCTTAACTCCGGCGACATCAATTATTTTGTTTACCTAGGTTATTATCAAAAAGAATAGCGCACACCTGCTGGATTGTGTAATAATGTATTTGTTGTTATAAATACTGTCGATTATTATTGCATATCTAGGTAGGTTAAAAAGCGATCAATCGATTAGCCTGTGCCTGGCCACGGTAAAAGTATCGATTTAATCGATTATTTTAAGCGATCACTATCGATCAATTGATAATAGTTTTTTTTTTATTTGTGGCCAGGCAGGACTACCCTTAGAATTATACGTGGGATTACCACTTTTCAGTGTTGCTGTTTATTAATTTTGCAATAATTATCTACATATAGTATGACGGCATCGTTCATTTAGTATATATTACATTTTTGTTAATCGTGTTGTTATTTTAATACCATCACCTGAGGAAAAATAATTTTGTCTTTTAACTTATTCAGATATTATACAGTTGACAACGTAAGTGGCGCAGTTAGTTCAATAGCCGGATTCTATTTTCGCCGAAGGACAAATTTTTCTACGTATTTACTTTTTAAGTATCATAGTACCTTCGGTTACGTTGGGGCTAAATGACGCTGTGTGAAATGTCGAGCAGCATTTATTTATACCATAAGGCTTTGATGTAGTCGAATCATCCACCACAATGAAACATCATCATCATGTAGCTGCCTGTAATTGCCCATGCTGTTTTATTGTTTTTACTTTTGCATATGTTTTGTATACATCTACATCTCATAGTTGCCCACAGCTGGACCTGCCTTTGTGCACACTACATAGCTGTGCCAAGCCAGGAATTTATCGAGACCTCGCGAATATCGTGGACCCATCGCGTCCTCGGCCTGCCAGGGAAGTGGGCGTTCCCTGGCATTTATTTTGACTGAATGGTGGCCACTAGGCCATAATTGGAGAATTATAGAAATGAAAAATGCAATCAAAATGTTGTCTACTACTGGACTTTAATTAATTTGGGAATATCTTATAAAATTAACTAAAGCGATATCTCTTCACTGATACTGAATACTTGTTGTCGGGCAGTGGGCAAGAATATCTCTAAAGATTTCTGCTAGATGTCGCCACTCGGTTCGAAACCGATAAAGACAGTCAAGATTTTCGACCCGTCGGTTAATTGCTCCGTAGGCGAATGGTAAAGGCAGCCTGCGTTAAAGGTGTTCGTCTGAACGTTACGGGTTCGAGTCCCGTCGAAGACAAAATTTTGATTGCATTTTTCATTTCTATAAATGATACTTTAATGTGGGTTTACACTTTAATTACAAAAACAGCTTATAAAATTGAAGAATTCATGATTTTTTGCGGAATACGTTCTATCAGCTCTATAGAGATGGCGAGATGACCTGGATGCATTTCAGTCCGCGTGGCCGGTGGTTGTAATGGACCGGGATATGTGGACAGAAAAAGGGGAGACCTTTGCCCAGCAGTGGGACAATGTGGGTAAAATAAATAAAAAAATGTTCTATACCTTGAGTGTCCCTGATGTTGCATCCTAACCCACAGCTTGTTCATCTCAGCAAAGTTCATTAGAACGAAATCTATAGCATCGCGCACCTGAAATTAAAAAAAAGTTATGAATTCACAAAAAAAATAAGTATTCCATTAATTATCTGGTATTCAATAGTACCGTGCCGTGGGGTGCCGGCAGTAGAATCTTACCCCTCCTCTCATGCACGTGGATGCAGTAAGAGCCTGCTAAGGAAAGACGCTGCTGCCCATCTTCCGGTGGTATCCCTTGGCAGAATCCTGCTGCAACCACGGGCAAGAGAGGAGGGGCAATATTCTACTGCCCGCATCCCACCATTCAAACGCAAGATGAATATTATTATTATTATTTTAAGTATTGAAAACACTTACGGTCCCCTCAGTCTCATGGTTCTGCCCGTCTGTGGTATCCGGCAGAACATTCCGGGTACACTGCAGCAGGTAGTTTCTGAGGAACAGGCCTCGCAGCGGATGCTGGACTCCTCTGCACATTTCCACCAGGTCCTAAGGATAAATGAAGCCTTTATTTACGATTTTTCAAAGTTTTAAACATGTATAAATTAAAATATAACAACAAAACGTTTGCTTGTTTAACCTTCAAGTAACATGTAATTAGGGTTCCGGACCAAAACGGTAAATAAGAACCCTTATGGTGTGACTTTGTCTGTCTGTCTGTCACAGAACTTGAGAACTACTGATGCTATCAACTTGAAATGGTATTAAATAACGCTTATTCACTAAAATAATGACGCTTATTCACGAAAACGGCTGAAATAATGATAATTATCATTTAAGAAGAGTAATGGGTATACTGTGGGTTATAGCCGTGGGGTGCCGGCAGTAGAATGTTACCCCTCCTCTCATGCCCGTGGTTGCAGTAAGAGCCTGCTAAGGGATACCTCCGGAAGATGGGCAGCAGCGTCTTTCCGTGTTTAACATCCCATACTGCGCTCGCCAACCCGCCTGCCAAGCGTGGTGAGTATGGCAACTACCGCTCATGGATATCCACGAGGGAGGCCTGTGTTCAGTAGTGGACGTTTTACGGCTGAAATGATGATGATGATGATTCACTAAAATATCATAAACTAGCTGACCCGGTGCCCACTTCGTTGGGCGGTAATTTATAGCCTACGACACTCACAAATACTGTGGCTTTCTATTCGTAAAATAATTTTGAAAATCGGTTCAGTACATCCAGAGATTACCCCCTACAACCTCACAAACTTTACCTCTTTATAATATTAGTAAAGATAAAAATGTAGAAAAATAGTCTTATTATGAACGCAAAGGGGGGCCGAGAGGGGGTGTCAAAAATGTTAAATGGAGTTACTAAGTCATGTGAAGGTATCATAGAAAAGGGTTTTATTTGTACATAATTAAACAGCTTTTAGTTATCCTTTAAGGCATATAGTTATCGACTTATTAACAAAACAGCTAAATAAAACCAACTTATTAACAAAACAAAATAGGTACATTCCGAAGTTTGCAGATAAACACCTAAAACTTATATAACTGATATCAATCAATCAATGGCCTATTTCCATCTATAGTAATATGATTTAAGTGATGCCAGTCGTAATACGAGCATGTAGGCACTTGCGTTCGTGACTATACAGGCCTATTCTGGAGCGACAGCTACGGTCACACCATCGACATTTAAAATTCCCTGTAGGTGTTGTAGGGTTTGCAGCACGTTCATGTCGCTGATAACTGTTAGAAGTGTATGTAAATATTATTAACACATATTTAACCGGGTATTTATCGCGTTATTTACCCTTATTGCCCGACGTAGTCTTCCCGGGTCCACGATGGGTGCAATCCTGTCGCAACGTCGGGCAATAATAAAGGTAAATAACGCGATAAATACCCGGTTAAATATGTGTTAATAATGTGTCGTGATCGCGAAAGTTTAAAAAAGACTATGTAAATTTTACAGAACATTTTTTTCTATTTTTATTAATGTCTTTCTTTTTCTTGCTATCTGCCTATGTGGGCATTGATCTAAAGTGTGTGCTTCTCGTCTGGCGTGCATGGTATAGGATCAGTAGCGTATCCATATGTTGCTTCAACTCTTTTTATATGAGGTCTTGGGAGCTCTTTAGCCTTCTGAAGGTACAGAACAATTAGAACTAACTCTATTCTAAGCATAACTTTTTAGAGATCATCGAAGGTTTAAAATATCTACACAAGTTCCCCTTAGATGGCGCTGTCTAGGTTCTATAACAAATATAAACCACGGAACCCTCGGTGCGCGAGTCTGACTCGCTCTTGGCCGGTTATTATTTTTATTGGGGAGTAAACGAAATAAATATAGTAAAACAGTAAAATGCAATGAATTAAAACTAAATATTTTCATTGCATTTTATTGTCATGGATTTCCGCAAAGTAACGCCTGATTCCATTAATTATATATTTATTTATTTTCTTAAGGAAGGCCTACAGCTTTTATAATAACAATATATGAAAGTGAACTTATGTCTAGGCAACAGAGAAGCTGATAAATGGCCTTCACGGCTAAAAATATAGTAAAACAGTTTTAAGGCAAAACTTACCTTCAACAAGTCCCTCCGAAGGTTACTATTAGTCTTGATATACACCAGACCCACAGTAATGAGCAGATACAGCCGTGGCACAATGTTGCCGGCATACTGCACCAGTTCATACAGGTCCGCGACCTTCCGACCTTTCTGGAACTCTTCTATCAGGTACAGTTCCAGATGGCGGAGCTCGTCTGTTATGGCCATGTCTGATGGTGGGTTAGGGAATATGATTTTAAAAATTCATCTTTCACTGTCTTATGTATGTCTACCGTGGCGTACCGGCAGTAGAATGTTGCCGCTCCTCTCTTGCCCGTGGATGCAGTAAGAATCTGACAAGGGAAACCTCTGGAAGATGGGCAGCAGCGACTTTCCGTGTGCTGCCATCCCGTACTGCGCTAGCGCTGTACGGGTTTATTATAATATCAAAAAACATCCAGAACACCCTGAACAAATATCTGCAGATAAAACAGACATTTGTCCCAAGTCAGGAATCAAACCTTACAACCTATTGCATTGCAGGCTGACTTTCACTCCCTGTGCCACAGAGGTTGTTGTTATATTGTAGGTACAATATAAATAATTTGGTTATACTTTAAAAGGATACAAAGTTCATAATAGCCCTTAGGGGACAATTGGGAAGTCCTGAGCTCTCCCAGCATAGTGGAGGCATGCTTTAGAGCATCCATAAGCTTGGACTTGTCCAGGCATCTCTTCATTTGGAATGCCTGCAAATAAATTTAGACTTTTTTGAACAAAAATACTATTAGAACTTTGACATGTTTAATCTGCTGTTAGACTGTTGACAACTTGTTGTACAACTTCTGTATTTGCCCAAGCTAAAAAAAAATCTATTTATAATAAAAATTGGCTTTATAAACCGGTTTCCCGATCACAGAGTATCAAAATATTCAGCCCTCTGTTATATTAATTATATCTTCACCTGGACTTTAACGACGCTCAATGCATCTTCCAAGAGCTTCTCCTGCTCTTCCACTGGAGACGGCTGGTTCATCATCTGTGCCTGCACACACAACAAATAAATAATCATTATGAAATCACCGTCAACTTCCAATATTGTATGCAACACTAACAGTCGACCAGGTATACAAAAACGGGTGTTCTACGCGATCCATTATGTGCAGTTCGATATGCGGTAGACAGCTAAATGTCCAGTTTACCTTATTTATAATCCTTTCAGCCCAAGATAAGGATTTGAGGAAGAAAAATTAAAATATGTGGGAGTAAACACCACAGCGGAAACTAATAAGTGACGTGACATTGACATTAATTTTTACAATAACTAAAGCTATATGTACTATTTTATTCTACCACATTCGCGTACGTTCGCCGAATACACAAGGTGCGTGCCGAATTTGTAGTGAATGTGTATCTACCTAATAGCCAAACTTAACCAATAATGTATTTGTTATGTTGGTCAAGCTGACAAAACGTCATCTATCATCAACTTGTCACGTCAACGTCAAGAATTGTTTTCATTTTGTGCAAAGTTGTTGCGATAAGAATTTACGGAAATATGGATAACAAACCATCGCTGAGTCAATATTTCGGCGATAATAATGTGCCCCCCGCCTCTCAGTTCTTCGACGAAATTGGCACATCTCCCTCAGATATGATTCAGAGCATTTACCTCGGGAGTACTGATAGTGCGTTTTTTATCTATTTACTAGACTCTTTCAATAAAAACAATTGTTTTTTACGTCTGAATTAATACATTATAGTAAACTGTTCTATTTTAAGGTAATCAAACAACAACAGCCAACCTTTTTCCAACAAATATGACCGCATCATTCACACAACCTGTGTCTGATGAAGTGACATTCTCCAACGATATGCCTATACCAACGGTGACCACGGCCACAGCGTTGCCTGCCACAAGCCTGCCGGATCCATCCACATTCTTCGACAACATTGGACCGGAACCAACTATAGGCCCTTCTAAAAGTGGAATTGTTAGCCCTCATGTACTGACAGAGGCGATGGATGGACTGAGTCTTAAGGTAGCTTAAAGTCTTGTTAGTATTAAGGTTGGTTAATACTATTTTCCAATGCAGAAACAGATTTAAACAGACAGAGAACTTTGAATTAAAATAAACAAAAATTTGTGCATATATCAGGATGACTGGCAGATAATGCTATAGCATTAAGTCCTTCTTACACAATTATTATGTGTTAAAGTATTAAATTAATAAATAAAAAATACTATTTACTAAATTCTGAATTATACTCCATAATTAAATTGACAAGCTCTGTGGTACAGGTGGTTTATAGCCAGCAGTGACTCGGGAGGTTACAGGTGTAACTTCTGCTGTGGGACACTTATTTTTTTGGCAGCTATTTGCCCTTGGTCTAGGTATTTTTCTATGTATGTTAAGAATGTATTTACAAAATAAAAGTATTCAATCAACCATCTGGTACCCATATCACATGCTCAGCTTTCTGAAGGTGATGTGAAAATATCAAGTATTATTTATTTTAACTATTTAATTTTAACACACATTTCTAGGGTCTTTAGTACACATAATGTGTTTAAACTATTCTAGCTAAAACCTGATGTTTGAACTATTTTTGGTGACTTTTTAACTAAAAAACACCTAATTTCCAGAATCAACCTGTAGACAAGGAGGCAGATAGAAGAAGGGATGCCTGGATCCCAAATGAAGAGGCTAAGAAATCTCTCATGAAGGTAAAGTTTTTCTATGTCACAACAAATAACATATTCATAGTACTTTTCTTGTGATTTTCTTATTGAATGCCTCTTCGTAAATAAATAAATCATAAAATTTACTATAAAACAAGTGCTTAGATGGGAGCACAACACTCAGCAAACATAGTGTAGTGCACCCATCAGATTTTACAATGGCTGCTAACAGATTTTTATAATGCCCACCTAATAATGGCAGATGCTGATGATGCCAATTGTACAGCTGCTGTACCAAATACTTAAAGGAAGGGTGTATCTCTTTGCAGGCCCAATCATCTCCCAAAGGCTCCTTCTTCCCTGAGAGAGAAGTACTTACAATGCCTGGGTTAGTGCTTGAAGAGGAATTGGTAAGTTTATTGTTAAAACTGCCATCAATTTACTTTGTCAATATAATTGTTATGGCCGTGGGGTACCGGCAGTAGAATGTTACCCCTCCTCTCATGCCCGTGGATGCAGTAAGAGCCTGCTAAGGGATACCTCCGGAAGATGGGCAGCAGCGTCTTGCCGCGTATCAACATCCCGTACTGCGCTCGCCAACCCGCCTGCCAAGCATGGTGAGTATGGTATACTACCCCTTATGAAGATCCATGAGGGAGACCTGTGTTCAGTAGTGGACGTCTTACGGCTGAAATGATGATGAATGATTATAAGCAATCTATCTATGAAAATTTCTAGTTTAAACTTGTTCCGACATATTTTATTTAATTTAAATGCACTAGACACATTCTTCTTTTGTAAATTGATCATGTAGCTTTTCGCTCTATTGAATAAACACTAATTGACTTTGATTTACTTGTACATCGTCAGCCGGACGCGCTCCAAGAGGTGGCAGTGAAATACCTGGGCGTGTCCGCGGCGGGCGCGCGCGGCGTGGTGCGCGCGGGGCACGTGAGCCGCGACGAGGCGGGCCTGCGGGAACTGCTGCGCGCGGGCTGCTTGCGGGCAGCGCTCAACCACACCGCGCTGCTGCTGGCAGCGGCTCAGCAAGGTAAGCGGTACTTAGTTCAACTAAGAGGACCGTCACAGACACCTGTGACGGAAGCAAGTGGCGTGGTGTGCGCTGAGAGAATCACACAGCGTTGCTGCTGGCAGCGGCTCAGCAAGGTTAGTGGTACTTAGTTCAACTAAGAGGACCGTCACAGACACCTGTGACGGAAGCAAGTGGCGTGGTGTGCGCTGAGAGAACCACACAGCGTTGCTGCTGGCAGCGGCTCAGCAAGGTAAGCGGCACTTAGTTCAACGGAGAGGATGGTACAGGTGTCTATGACGGAAGCAAGTGGCGTAGTGTGCGCTGAGAGAACCACACAGCGTTGCTGCTGGCAGCGGCTCAGCAAGGTTAGTGGTACTTAGTTCAACGGAGAGGATGGTACAGGTGTCTATGACGGAAGCAAGTGGCGTGGTGTGCGCTGAGAGAATCACACAGCGTTGCTGCTGGCAGCGGCTCAGCAAGGTTAGTGGTACTTAGTTCAACGGAGAGGATGGTACAGGTGTCTATGACGGAAGCAAGTGGCGTGGTGTGCGCTGAGAGAATCACACAGCGTTGCTGCTGGCAGCGGCTCAGCAAGGTTAGTGGCATAAACTAGAAGAAATACCAGCCAAATTAAGTGAAATAGAACCGGCCAAGAGGGGGGTGCTCGCAGTAGAATGTTCCTCTCATGTCCAGTAAGAGCTTGCTATGGGATACCTCCGGAAAATGGGCAGCGTCTTTCTAAGCTGCCAGTGTTCTGGTACCGACGGTAAACTTTGGGCGCCTACTCTAGAAAACGATTACGATATTACCGTCAGTATGGCAATCTTTACGCTATAGCCATAAGAGTTAGTTTGGCTTGATTACGATTACGATTCATTGCAATTTACGTTTAAGAGTAGACCATCTGGATACAGCAGAATGGCAAATGTCTAGCGGACGAGCGATTTCACGCTGACTCTGCTCTTAATGAAGTTTAGTGACTAATCTAAAGGGTTAGTGACCGTTTATAGGACTCAATAACCTTTAATTACCACAATTGTGGTTACAGGTGTGGTACAATTGTAAACAAGTCCAAAAATGGTGTTCGTCTGATCATGACATATTGTTCATTTTGAAGCTAAAACTTACAAGCTATTTACAGCTAGGTTTTTTGCGAGACTATCGACGGCGCCGGGCGGCCGTGACGCCCGACACGATTTTTTTTCTCACGAGTGTATTTCTGTCAGAGTTAAACATATGTGAGACATCCCACACAACACCACCTCGTGCCCAACATCAAGCAATGCTGATATAATATTATTAAAATATAATTTGTTCGGATTAAAACACCAACCCAGAACAAATATCTGCAAAATATTATACCCTACAAATATGTATGTGTCAGTGTCACGCAGCTAGAATAAAACCCGCAACGGCCGGTTTCTCAGCCAGCTGACAGTAACAGTTTATTTGGTTGCAATCCGTCGACTGATTGCGAACCTCACAAGATAAACTTAATATTGAGATATTACATCACATAATCACAAGTATGCACAAGTTTTATAAAACGATATACCCTATTGCTAAAACGCTTCGATAGCGCGATCTACGATTTTTAAACATTTGACAGCGACATCTAGTTGTGTTTTCGGTAACTCTTGTTACTTATTTGAGAATGTGGGTAGTTGTACATTTTGTTGGACGATTCAATGACATCTGACAGATAGGTAGAATGGAACTACGAATGTAATTTCATACTTATATTTATAACAAGTGATAGAACATACATCTAAAAAGCTAGAGCGGGCGAAGGATGCAATCCAGTAATTTTGTACAACTTTTATTCATTAATTATTATATTACTAAGTAGTCACTATTTTATCATTCTATTAATTTGTTATGTTGTCAGTACTGGCTCATTTTGAAGGGTGATTCTGATGCGGGGGTAGGCATGGTCAATTAATGTCCTTATTTACTAAAAGTGACAAGATATGACATTTGGATAAACCATTATAATAATGTTTGCGATATTTTTGTTGTGTCGAAGTTAACAGTTTCGCGTCTTCCGTAGTTTTGAAAATAATGTTTAGCATCAGTAAAGGTTACAGCGTGATGTGGGCCAAACGATAAATGTGCTATCAAAAAACTCCGCAAGACACCATGGTAAATACCTAGTTTTAGTATCTAATTGTATTCATAGAACTAAAATATCATGTTTTAGAATAAGACATCTTCTTTGCATCAACATTTTTTGCTATCAAGCTAAAGGAAGGTGAATACGACAGACTTAAAATTACCTTATAAATAGGTACCTCTTCGTTGGACGGTAACAAATCTGACTACCACGAAAAAGTCTTCATTTTTTGGGTTAATATATCCCATGACACTCACAAACAATGTGACTTTCTATTAGTAAAAGATTTTTCGAAATCGGTTCAGTGGACCCAGAGATTACCCCCCTACAAACTCACAAACGTAACCTCTTATAAAATATTAGTACCTATAGATAATACAACAAACAAGATGCTTCAAATTGGTGTCGGACTCAGCATGCACCGCTTCCGTCGGATAAAAGTTTAATGTTTAATATAACTCGTTTTGGCAAGTGCCATGCCTTTTAGGGTTCCGGACCTAAAGGGTAAAAACGGGTCATTATTACTAAGACTCCACTATCCGTCTGTCTGTCACCAGGCTGTATCTCATGAACCGCGATAGCGAACTTATAGGTTAGTAATAGGTTGAATTTTTTACATATTTATTATGTATTTCTGTTGCCGCTTTATCAACAAATAACTAACTGACTAAAAACAAAATAAAATCAATATTTAAGGGGGGCATCCCATACAAAGTTTTTGAATTGTTCTCTGTATCTACAGTATAAGATAATATATCTTGCCTTTCACAGTTCTAGGTCAATGGGAAGTACCCTATGAATTAGGCAAATAAATAAATGATCATAATCATAATCATTTATTTATTTGCCTTGACTTAGTGAAGTGTTCTTCATAATCATAATCATTTATTTGCCAGAATGTATGTACAATAAGATCTTAATTAAATATAATGTCCAGTTACAAACTACCAAACATGGCGTGCAAATATAGTTGAAATATTAAAAATTATATAAAAAATAATGTTAATAAATGAAATAAAAATTTGATAAATTAATAAGTAAAACAAAAAATAATTAAATTAAAGATCAAATAAAGTCAAAATATAAAAAAATGTCAAATAAAATCAATAAAATCAAATTAAGTCAAGTAATATAAAAAAGAAACAATAAAATCAAATAAAGTTAAGTTATAGTCAAGTTTTGAAGCTTAAATATTCATTCACGTTATAAAAACAATTCTCCAATAGCCAGTCTTTTAACTTTTGTTTAAATTTGTGCATAGGCAGGTCTTTAAAACTCTGAGGTAACTTATTGTAGATGGTAATGGCATGATAGAAGGCATTACGCTTAACCATCTTAAGCCGACATGGTGGGACGTACAGTCTATTTTCATGACGAGTATGTCTAGTTAGGACTTCTGTATGTGTCTTAAAATACTCGGGATATTGTTTTACAAAGACACAGGCATCTCTGATGTACATGCACGGTAGCGGGAGGATCCTGAAGCTTTTGAACAATGGCTTACAGCTATCCGTACTCCAATTGCCGCTTATAGCACGGACGGATTTTTTCTGCACTCTAAAAGCTGTTTGTAATTCTACTGAGTTACCCCACATTAAAAGTCCATAGGCTAGTGTGGCAGAAACGTAGCCATGGTACGCCGTGAGAGCTGCTTCCCGAGATACGCGAAGTCTAAGGCACTTTATTGCGTAGACAAATCTGTCAATTTTTGCGCAAACTTGCACAATATGTTCCTTCCAGTTTAAATGCTTATCTATAGTAATTCCCAAAAATTTTACAATCTGAACTTCCTCTATAAGATTATTATCATATGATATTTTAAAAATTTCATTCTTAGATTTATATGTCCCGAATTGTATTACACTAGTTTTACTCAGATTAATGTTCAGATTATTATGATTCAACCATTCAATTGTCTTACAAAGTGCGTCATTAATTTCTCTTTCGAACGTCAATTTATTATGTCCCCTAATAATTATGGTAGTATCATCAGCAAATAGTATAGTTTTATGTTTAATAATGTCGGGAAGATCATTTATATAAATAAGGAAGAGAAAAGGACCAAGTACACTTCCTTGTGGGACTCCGTAGTTGTTTATTCTAAAGTCTGATCTATAAATGGTTTTCCTGGTGTTAACCGTTTTTGTGACCTCGACACATTGCAAGCGGTTTTCAAGGTAGCTTTGCAGCCATTCATTGGCTTTCCCCCTGATACCGTAACATTCCAACTTGTAAAGAAGCTTTTTGTGGTCAACAAAATCGAAGGCTTTAGACATATCTAAAAGCAGTGCAACTACCGGAACTTTGTCATTAAGAGCCTCTGTTATAAGCTTGACCAAGTTGAAGCAAGCTAGTGTTGTAGTGCTGTTTCTCCTAAAACCGAATTGCTCTGATTTTAATATTTTATTTGCAGTTGTAAATGATTGTAGTCTAGTTAAAATTAATTTCTCAAATATTTTGGATATAATAGGGATTAGTGTAACCGGTCTATAATTATTAATGTCACTTTTTCTACCTTTTTTGAAAAGTGGCTTTACAATGGATTGTTTAAGGGTTTTTGGAAATATCCCTTCTTCAAATGACATATTTACTATATGACTAAGTGGTCTACAGATGAAACGGCCACAAAGCTTAATTATCCTTGTACTTATGCCGTCTATACCTACGGAATATGTGCTTTTTAATGCTTTTATAATTTTTAATACCTCATCGGGATCCGTTGGTTGAAGAAATATTGTAGAATAGTTTGTATTGATATAGTATGAATTTTTTGTTGTAATTTTTTGATTAGAATTTTTAGTCATGTCAATAAAATGCTGGTTAAATTTTTCACTTATGTATGTCCTGCGGTTCATTAAATGTTATATTATTATTGTCAATTATGTGTCCTATTTCTGTGTTTCCTTGTGTATCGTTAATGTTTTCGTTTATAACTCTCCATACTGCTCTACAGATATTGTTGCTTTTCTTAATACATTTTAAATGATGAATTTGTTGTGATTTGTATGTGCATTTTTTAAGTATTCTACTATAATTTTTATAAAAACTTAAAGCTTTTTTCTTATTAGATCTGTCCAATTTAAGTTTTATATAGAGACCTCTTTTTCTTATACTTGATCTTTTTAACCCTTTTGTAAGCCATCCGCAGCCTTTACTACGGCACCTTTTTTTAATAGAGTATGTTGGAAAGCATAATTCAAAGAAGAGAGTAAAGAGTTCATGAAAAAAATTAAATGCATTGTTTGTGAATTTACTTTCATAAACTTCTGCAAATGAGAGAGATGCTATGCATTCACAAAATTTCCTCTCGTTATCCTTACAGAAGTCTCTCCTACTTTCAAACCAGTCTTATCTTTTAATTTGTTTCTCTATTGGAATGTCCAAGGTTGCCTTTGTCGAACGAATTGAAAGAACTTTGCCAAGTGGTTGATTCCTTTGAGAATGTCGAAACATTCGTTTTTTGCGGCATAAACGATCGTATCTTTTGTTCAGGTTAAGTTAGAATATTGTTTTTTTCACAGCTTAAAGAGGCTGTAGATTTGAGTATATGGTTTTAATTTCTACTCGATACCTCTACACTCTAATAGACTTTCTCGAGATAAAGACTCTTGACAGACAGACAAGAAAGTGATCCTATAAGGGTCCCCTTTTTTTCTTTTGAGGCAAGGAACCCTAAAACAAGACACATTTAAATTTGATAAATTACATAATTTTTTTGAATTCGTTCGATTCAGAATCTTTTTTTTCGGGCAAGAAGAAACTTCACTCTTTCATTTTGTAAAAACGGGAATTACTCACGTAGTTACTACGTGAGTAATTCCCGCTTTTTTTAAAGAGCTCTGTGGCGCAGCGGGCGAAGGTCCGCCTGCGACGCAAGGGGTTGCGGGTTCGATTCCCGCCTCGGGACAAATGTCTGTACGATCTGCAGATATTTGTTCAGGGCGTTCTGGGTGTTTTTCTATGTATAATAAAAATACCTATCTATGTAGTATAATGTATTAAGTATATCAGTCATCTAGTACCCATAATACAAGCTCTGCTTAGCTTGGGGCTAGATGGTGCTGTGTGATTTGTCCAGCATTATTTATTTATTTATTTTACAAAATGAATAGTATATCTCACGTTAATTCACTCTTTCACTTCAATTAATTGTTACAATTTTTGTCTTCATCATCTCAGCCGTAGTACTGCCGGCCACGCCCACTAGTGGGATATTGGACATAGGCCTCGGGATGTTGATACACAGAAAAACGTTGCTGCCCATCTTCCGGAGATATCTCTTGGCAGATTCTTACTGCTTCCACGGGCAACGTTCTACTGCTGACACACCTAGGAAAACACGATGGCTATACTAGAAACCATAGAAGAGTTCGACCACTAATATTATTGGTTATATTATCAGACCTTTGTCGCCAAGTGCATTTTATTGTAATTATTATCAAAACCTTGCCGTGGGGTGCCGGCAGTAGAATGTTACCCCTCCTCTCATGCCCGTGGATGCAGTAAGAGCCTCCGGAAGATGGGCAGCAGCGTCTTTCCGTGTATCAACATCCCGTACTGCGCTCGCCAACCCGCCTGTCAAGCGGGGTGAGTATGGCAACTACCCCTCATGGAGATCCATGAGGGAGGCCTATGTTCAGTAGTGGACGTTTTAAGGCTGAAATGATGATGATGATGATGATGATAGGGGGTGACGGATAAAATTGGAAACATTTTCAGGAAATTTTCAATAAAGTCAGTTTTCTCTCCCCACATAAAAGTCGCTCAGCAACTTCGAACACATAAAGATAGGCTACCACTGCAAATTCCAGGGTATTTATAGCGTAATTAAATTTATTATTATCCCGACGTTTCGACCAGATTGTATCTGGTGGTCGCGGAAAGAAAGGCGTGCTGAAGTTGACCGCAGCAAAGCCAAGGCGTCTTTTCAGACTACCCTCACTTGGTCTTCACAATCAAATTAGAAATATGAGATTTAAGGCCGGTTCACACTGGAACAGCACACAGTAACCTGTATCTGTACACTTTGGTTCATTCACCCGCCGAGTACACTTGGCAGTCTAAAGCCGTCTTCACGATTAACATTAGGATATTCCATAATATCAATCAGTTCCCGAACCATTCTCTTGTATAGTAGTGCCTCTCGTTGGAAATAATCAGGGGATTGTGGAGTTCGATTTAGTGGTTGGGTCCTGAGTCCACTACATGCTCCGCTATAGCTGACTTGTATACTTGTCGATTTTTGACCGCTGCGATATCTTGCTTACCACGTTCGGCGACTGTGCGCTTCGTTTGGCCTATGTAGGAACGACCACAGCTGCAATCGATTTTGTAAACTCCAGAAACTTGCAAGGCTACTACATTCTTTGGTGATCATAGACGCTTGGCCACTATTGTGTGTGGACTGTAGACTGACTATTGAAAACTTCTTGAGCACGTTTCCAATTTTATCAGTAACACCTTTCACGTTCGGCAAGAAAGCTGTTTGTCTTGCACATTCAGGGTGTTTTTCATAGCGCTTATTACATTTACGTCTTAAAGCACCTGAAGTAAAAGTACAGAGAATAATACACTTTCTATGTTTATATATTTTGAAATTTTAAGGGGTTAGAATTTTATTACGAGAGTCTATATTGGCCTTTGATGCCATTTTCAAAGGCGCGTTTGCCTGCAAAATCCGGTGATAGCGGGACCACGCCAGGTTTTTTAAACATCACGTGACTGGAATTTAGTACCAAATAAAAATAAACAACGGACTTTGCATGCGCAGCGACGGTATGTATGCTTGCCACACTTGAATATCTCTGATATTATTTTAAAATTAATAGACACTGTTAGACACTAGCCCTAAGTACCTATTGTTATAATTAAACCTCATTATTGTGTATATCTTGTTGGTAGCCCAAATAAATAAATAGACCAGAGATTGAAAATTCAATAAAATTTTAAACTTATTAATGTATTCACACTAGACGTGTGAACATCTAAAATTTTTTTAGAACTGGAATATGTAACCAGGAAAGTATACCACATATTTACCTATTACTAGAATAACATGTGTTTTGTTACATATTGATACTGATGCTTTTTTTTCGAAAGGACAATATATTTTAACGATATATATGAAACGTCGGGCAATAATAAAGGTAAATAACGCGATAAATACCCGGTTAAATATGTGTTAATAATGTGTCGTGATCACGAAAGTTTAAAAAAGACTACAATATATTTTGTTGAACGCAGACGGCCATGACAACGTTACCGGACTATGGCGAGCGCAGAGAGTGCCCAGCCGCAAAAGTTAGGTTGGGGCAACAAGCTCAAGGGCACCTCTTAGGTTCGAACCACGGCTTGGACTGTTGCCAGATTTTTATATGTAATGATGGTTAACGTCCAGGTGAAAAACTGCACCTTAAGACGGAAGAGTGTATTCTTCGGCCTCGCCGGCGAGACCGGTTATTGAGTGTGTGCCTAGCAGCTAGTATGGGACTGATTGACGTCACCTCCGGGTTAACGGCGGTGAGCTCGTCAACGGGCAAGCCGAGAACGTTTCTCGGTCGACGGAGGAAAGGATTGTTACTGATGTTAAAGAAAATCTGTGGACTCTACTCACGGCTGAAACGCTTCGAAAGAGCGCTCTAATTTTTCCGGTAGCGACATCTGTGTCACTAGTAAAAGCCTCTTTTACGGAGACGCGGGGCGTCGCGCCTTAAACTACTCACATTCTACTGCCGGAGCCCCACAGCGATGTGTACATAGTAGTGATTTTTATAATAGTAATAACTAGCTCCTGCCCACGGCTTTGCCCGCGTTTATTTTTTGTTTTTATTCTATTGCGCGGTATCCTATTTTTTATAACGTTATTATAGTATGCCTATGTTACTCCTTATTACATCAGCTATCTGTCAGTGCTAATCACGTCAAAATCGGTCCAGCCGTTTCGGAGATTAGTTCAAACAACTAAATGTCGTATCTATAACTACTAATATTATAAAAAGGAGAGGCAACATTCTACTGCTGGCACTACACGGCAGGGGATGATTTTAGAAAAATGTTGAAACACGTTTAAGTTTTTTATTTGACAATGTTAGTATCAATTAAAAATCCCCTCCATGCAAAGGTTGTCTGGAAAAAATCGCTCTAAGCGATAAGACCGCCCATAGTGTGTCTCTGTTGTTTTTGTAGTATAAGTTAAATTTTAGTTATTTTTGTTTTTATTTTCTGTATGATTTACACAATAAATGGTTTGTCTATCTGTGTATCAATTTTCAAGCCGCCGCGTCCACCAGAACCACAGAAAATCCTACTTCCCTGCACACCAACTTCTAACAATATACAACTACGGAACCCTACATAGCGCGTGCCCCGACACGAACCTGGCCTCGTCATTCCAGCCGTAAAACGTCCACTACTGACCACAGGCCTCCCTCATGGATCTCCGTGAGAGGTAGTTGCCATACCTCGCCTGGCAGGCGGGATGGCGAGCGCAGTACGGGATATTGATTGATACACGGAAAGACGCCGCTGCCGATCTTCCGGAGGTGTCCCTTAGCAGGCTCTTACTGCAACATTCTACTGCCCCCACGGCTCCTGACCTGATTTATTTTATATATATTGTATGTGTTGTGTGTCAAAAATAAATGTCCTTTCATTCTTTTTATACCTACAGGTGTAGGGCGGATGCACCGACCCTCCAAGCATTCCCCTCGAAGCCTCCAGCTATGGCTGACTCGGTTCGGCGTGATGCTGAGGATCAAACTGCACCAGCCTCTGGCGAGGGAAGCAGAGCCGTTTGGGGACTGCAGCAAGCCCGATATGTTCTATCAGGTAGTAGTCATTACCCACACCAAAAGAAGGGTGTTATAAGTTTTTGAGATTACCTAGAGGACAAAACCACTTGGGACGGAATCTGCTCCAACTCCGTCAAACGTAACATAAGACAAAATAAAATTGTTAAATGATGACTATAACGACCGAGTTAGGTTCTTCTGTTCACTTCTTTTCCTAACTCGCGTGTCATCTGAAGTGAACAGATTCAATTATGTGCTTTATTCTATTTATTTGTGTTGTTTTATTTTGTAATTTGTGACGCGTCAATAAGGTCCATGCGGCCGCACTGAATAAAGTATTTTTTGATTCTTGATTCTCGACCGCTATGTGTCTGTCTGTGGCACCGTAGCTCTTAAACGAGCGGCCCGATGTGCATGCACTTTTTAAGGGGCCAAGCCCCCTAATATGCATAGCGCTGTCTGTCTGTGTATGGGACGATTACAACCGAACTTGTTGATTTATATGAAACCTGCATTTTAGGGGGCGAAGCCCCCTAATAACCCAACTTAAAATGAACATGGAGAAGACGAAAATTATGTCGAATATCCATGTCGTGCCTGCCCGAGAACTCGGCTCTTGAAGTTGTCGACGCGTACGTATACCTAGGACAAACAGGCCGATAAGGTAGATCTTGGTACTTGGAGATCAATGAATGAGGCCTTTGTCCAGCAGTGGTCGTCCTACGGCTGATATGATGATGATGATGAAAGTTCTATCAGCACAAACACGGGAATTTACGGTTTAGAGTCAACCCGGGACCACGATTGTTGAAACACAGTCGAAACGTCGGGAATAATCAAAGGTATTACGCGATAAATTTACATGTTTTTGTTATTATTATGAATTGTGATCGCGAAAGTTTACGAAAATCTAGTTTGATCAGCTATAAAAGTTCATCCCAATCTTACGTGAGGTACCACAAACTAATTATATTATTTTTGTAGCATTTTCTGCACCAATAGATCGGCGTAATTATATGTCCATGCAAAACTACAACTTTCTAAACAATAAATATAGCTACTGCCGATCGCATGTCGACAGCCGTCGCGACAGCTGAATGGCGTTAATCCGAGTAGTGTGGTGATACGCAATCGGCTTAAGCCGATTCCGCGTCGACTAATGTGGGAAGACCCTAATTTTTTTTTTTATTTATTTATTTATACTCAAAAACTTAAATACATGGTTATTAAAATCAGTGCCATAAAACCGTACGAGGTTTGTCTTGGCACATACATTCGTCTTAATTTAACTTAATTACTATACATAGTAGATAGGCAGTACACAGCTAACTTCTATCACCGCACTACTCGCCATAAAGCGAATTTTCATCAGTACCATCTGGATAGCTGGTTCTCCAGAACCACTCGTTATTCGCGCTCTTTTTTGTCGCGGACGATCAAGCTGTGGAACGAACGCCCATCTGCGGTATTCCCTCGGAGCTACGATATGGGGTCCTTTAAAAGGCGGATATCCTCTGGTGTTGCAGATGTCCATGAGCGACGGTGACCACTTCCCATCAGGTGGCCCGTTTGCTCATCTCCCTGCTTATAATATAAAAGGACCCCCGTTTAGTTCCGCTTGTTGTACTACGAAACCCTAAAAAATACTTCGTTTCTCCCCACAGTTCTATCCAGAAAACTACGAAGGCCGCACGGGGTCTCTCGTCCCGTTCTCCCTGCGTCTACTCCTGGCTGAGTTACCTGGTCACCTCGGCAAGCCGGAGGAGGCTGTGGAGAGGCTGTACGCAATGCTGGATATCATACATACGGTATGTAGGTATATGTATTATATTGTTTTTAGTTTTAAAATTACAGGATTTTATCGCGTACCTTTTTTATTATTTTCCCGACGTTTCGAACACATTTCAGCGTTCTTGGTCGCGGGAGGACTGTCGAAGAGTCCTCCCGCGACCAAGAACGCTGAAATGTGTTCGAAACGTCGGGAAAATAATAAAAAAGGTACGCGATAAAATCCTGTAATTTTAAAACTAAAAATATGTTAACAAATCGCGAAAGTTTAACAAGTTATATGTATTATATTGTTTTTTTTTTCATTTGGACCTATAGGAATTTAATTAATATTTATTATTATTATTATTATGAGCCATTTGGGTCCCACTGCTGGGCAAAGGCCTCCCCCAATTCCCTCCATACATCCCGATCCTGAGCTGCTTCCCTCCAGTCAACGATGTACTGATCGAGTTCGTCCCGCCATCTGCGCTTCGGTCTGATGAATATACATATATAATTAATATTTATGATGTAAAAATCTTTGACTTAATTTTTAAATGTAATTATTTTGATAACTAAATTTAACTCTACTTATTATAAATATTTGTACAACTTCATAGTCGAGCCGTGGGGTGCCGGCAGTAGAATGTTACCCCTCCTTTCATGCCCGTGGATGCAGTAAGAGCCTGCTAAGGGATACCTCCAGAAGATGGGCAGCGGCGTCTTCCCGTGTATCAACATCCGTACTGCGCTCGCCAACCCGACTGCCAAGCGTGGTGAGTATGGCAACAACCCCTCATGGAGATCCATGGGGAAGGCCTGTGTTCAGTAGTGGACGTATTACGGCCGAAATGATGATGATGATAGTTGAGTACCTACCTTCATGCCAGCACAGTACATATGCAAATAAAGTATATTTCATTCATGTTATAAGTGGACTTAGTCACAGAACAATACTACTCCGAGGTCTAGTATCCCTTGGCAGGATTCTTACAGCATCCACGAGCAAGAGAGGAGAGGCAACATTCTACCGCCGGCACACCATGGCTAGTTTTAGCCGTAGGTCTTCATAAAAAAAAATAAGTAGTCACTGGCCTGGTAGATGTATAACATTTTCACCACAGTCGCTAAAGTTGCCATAGTCACCACAGTCGCCACAGTAGCCCCAGTCGCCACAGTCTACAAGATGAGCAAGATAGACCAAGGGCAGTCACCCTAGTAACTAGTTATTATAACAGTTGCCCTAGTACTAACTCGCACATCTCCAAGCGTCACGAGGTGACGCGTGACTCTTCCAATTGGTCTTACCCCCCGCAAAAGATGTTTTACATCAAAAAATTCACAACACTGATATAGGTCGCGCGGCGGTTTAAGATCGCTCGATGAATCTAGTGGGGGCAATCGGCGCATGTGTCCAATCGCGCACGAATCGAGACGCGTGCACGCAACGCGGGAGGTGACCTTGAGACCTTGAGAGCGACTGATCTACCAATGACGTGACGCCGTCAGCGCAACCCCGCCCCCCTCGCCCCGCACATCACCAAATAGACCTTAGAATTTAATACTGCGCATATCTCTTCTACTTTTGCCGAGCGATCTTTAACTATCGCGCGACCTGTAGCCTAAGTTGTCTCTTGTTATTTTCAGATGCTTCAAAACCTCCGTGACGGCAAGACTGAGGACGGTGAAGGCACCATCACGTCGGAACAGGACAAGGCTGAGTCGCTCCGTCTGTGGAGCGGCCGGGAAACGAGGGTGATGCACTCTGTGGTCAACTGTGCTATAGCCATGAAGGTATTAAACGATTAAATAACGAGACAAGCCGTATGCCCACCTGATGTTAAGCGGTAACCTCCACCTATTACAACTGCAATACCGCGGTGATCACGTTCACTACGCACGTGACCAACTCTGCATTGCATTGCGCCCGTCACCCTGAGACATAGAGATGTAAGGTCTCATGTGCCCGCAATGAACTGTTCTCAATCAACTCGTCACAAAAAGTTCTACTTATATATACCCGGTTATTATAAAATTCAGAACTTGATGGGCGGGATTTTGATGACAGCAGCTAAGTTTTCCGGACTATAAAAGTTTCTTCCCAATTCTTGACAATTTCGATTACTTAGTAAAAGATCGCTTTCTATGATAAACAAGAATCGGCAGCTCTTTCTTAGATTTCTTTCTTAGGCTAATCAATGTTTATTGTTACGTTTTCAGGACTACCGTCTCGCCGCAGACACCCTCTCCACCCTGATAGATCAAGCTGCTTCGCCGCTGCAGCGCCGCGCGCACCACAGCGCCCTCTGCCGGCTGTGGCTGCTGTGCGGACACGTGCGGCGCGCCGCGGCCTGCCTGGCGCTGGCGCGGCAGGACAGGCTCACACAGTCAGTACTACGTCATACTACTAGCGACGTGCAGCACGCCACCACAGCGCCCTCTGCCGGCTGTGGCTGCTGTGCGGACACGTGCGGCGCGCCGCGGCCTGCCTGGCGCTGGCGCGGCAGGACAGGCTCACACAGTCAGTACTACGTCATACTACTAGCGACGTGCAGCACGCCACCACAGCGCCCTCTGCCGGCTGTGGCTGCTGTGCGGACACGTGCGGCGCGCCGCGGCCTGCCTGGCGCTGGCGCGGCAGGACAGGCTCACACAGTCAGTACTACGTCATACTACTAGCGACGTGCAGCACGCCACCACAGCGCCCTCTGCCGGCTGTGGCTGCTGTGCGGACACGTGCGGCGCGCCGCGGCCTGCCTGGCGCTGGCGCGGCAGGACAGGCTCACACAGTCAGTACTACGTCATACTACTAGCGACGTGCAGCACGCCACCACAGCGCCCTCTGCCGGCTGTGGCTGCTGTGCGGACACGTGCGGCGCGCCGCGGCCTGCCTGGCGCTGGCGCGGCAGGACAGGCTCACACAGTCAGTACTACGTCATACTACTAGCGACGTGCAGCACTTATATTATTATCTATAAATGGTTACTATGAGTTAACCATAAAAGATAGGCATAAGCTGTCGCTGACTTTTCTGTAGACCTTTTTAACAGGAACAATTCTTCTAAACATCACTTGCACTTAAATGGTTTACACGGCGCACGCCAAAACAACTTTCTAACTATCATCTTCATAGTTCACCAAATTTTAATAAATCTTAAAAACCTTTCTCATGATTTACTCTAGCTATTAGTGGAAACCGCATGAAAATCCGTTCAATATTTTCTGAGTTTTGCGCGAACGGACCGACAGGCGCGGCGGAGGACTTTGTTTTATAATATGTAAGGATTATTCGAGTGAATATTCCATTCCAGATGCCCCATGGCCGACGTGAGAGAGTATGTTGACATGGGTCTGATCGACATAGCGCATGGGAAGTACCAGGATGCCTACAATAACTTCGCGAGGGCTGCCGATCAGGAGCCTACTAATATCATGGTGAGTCATCGTTTCTCTGCCCTTATCCTGCACTAGCGGTCCCGTGCCCACTTCCTTGGGTGGGTTGAGTTTCTTATCTCTCATCGTAAAGGTAATGTGCAGCCTTATAGCTTCTGCTCGCCGCTTCGCATGCATTGTACCCGGATAAAAAGTAGCCTATGTGTTAATCCTGGTCAACATCTATACGTTTGCAAAATTTCAGCTCGATACGTACGCTAGTTTTTGCGTGAAGAGGTAACAAACCTCCGTACAAACAAACATTCGGCTTTATAATATTAGTTGACACTTACAAATAATGTGGCTTTCTATTAGTTAAATAATTTTTACAATCGGTTCAGTAGATCCAGAGATTACCCCCTACAAACTCAGACTTAATTATTTTATCTCTTTATTTTTTTTTTGTTTTTTGTTTAAACACTTAGAATAGCTTAGTTAGTTTGTAAGGATTTTGTTTTTTTTTTCTATTGTAAAGTATGTTTGTGTTTTTTGGTTTGAAATAATAGTAGTTTGTCTCATAAGAAAGCAAAATAATATTTTTACGGCGAGGGCACTTTTTCGAATCCAGAGCGAAGCTAGGTATTCTACCTCTAGAGGTAGAGTATAATCCTGAACGTAGCGAGGGATTCAAAGTACGTCGCCCGAGCCAAAAATATATTTTGCGCCCGAGTGATACACACTCTACTTTTCATCACCCTCTATGAGAATAAAAAAAGGTTAGAACTGACTGATGATTTTAGCATTGAGTAGGTACTCCAAAGAGTGGAAAGTTGTCTAGTTTTGGCTAAGTACTAGAAGTAGGCCAAAAACACAGATTCTAAAAAATTCTTGGCGCCTCTTGCATTTCTCCATTCGATAAAATTACCATAGGTTTTCATATATTTCTCCCGCGATTTTGCAGGTAATAGATTATCCATCACATTTCTTGCGTCAGTTCTAATACTTTCAGGAGTGAATTCTATACTTTCACTGTCACTTGACGAACTCATTTTTCAAAACAAATCCATGAATTTCTAACAATCTGTGAAAATTGGCGAAAACGCGGGCTGTGTTCGCGCGTTTTTAATTTGATTTCTTTGTTTTTTATTCAGCCGGCTGCGTGACTATGGGCCGTCGTACCAGCCAGTCTTTATTCAAACAATATTTGCGTTCGATTTCTTTGGCGCTGAACACTAAGATGTTCCAAATTCAAAAAGTGCGCGGCAAAGATAATTGCGGCGCACTAATTCAAATAGTACGCGGCAAACATAATTGCGACGCATTTATAAAGAGGATTAAAAACTCATTACCGCCCGCTAAAAGTTTCTTATTGAAAACACCACCTTTGGGTGCACTTAAAGGCGAACCAAGTCGTCCTTTTCGAATAGATGGGATGAAAATAAATTTTAATCTTTAATATCCCTTGGCCGTTGATACGACAAGAGAGGAGGGGAATATTCTTCTGTGGGCAGCCCACTGGCATTTACCGCAACGCGACTGACTACTGACAATTTATGTATATCTATCTCTCGCTCTAATGAATATGCGTCCAAGCGAAAGCGAAGTGGCTTTGTTTACAATTGAATGAATGAATGAAATGTTTATTAACCACAATAGGATACATTATAAAAAGGTTAACGAAACAAAGAAAGAGACAAATGTATATTATAAAGCAACAAAGCTAATGTACACGATGGGTAATAACCCGAAAAGGGGGTTTCAGCGCATGAAAACAAGTAGTTTTAGAAGGAAGAAACTTGGGAATTCGTTTTTTTAATATTTTTATTTATAATTTTACTAGATGGTGGTCATGTAAAAATGATCCTTCGGTCATAATAGTTTTTTTATACTTATTAATAAAAAAAACCTATTTATGGTTATAGGTATTTTTATTTGTCCTGTCCTGAAAAGTTGTAGAACAAAAGTTGTTGCTTAGGATGGTCAGAATCGTCCCCTTTCAGCTTAGTACACATGTTATATAAAGATAAATGATACACGTTGTATAAAGAAAAAAAAACAAGGTAACCTGAGCTAATTGCAGATGTAAGTGTGTGATACCAGTTGTATAAATCATATTGAATAGACGTAACGGCCTTCTCATCTCTACCGTATAGCACTGGCTGTCCACGTCAAGTTCACGAGAGGGTAATTATGGCAATTACCCTCTCGTGAACTTGACGTGGACTCGCTATACGCTTGGCAGGCGGGTTGACGAGCGCAGTATGGGATGTTGATACATCGTTTGTAAAGGCCTTACTTCAAACGTAAACTTATTTAAATTTGATTTTGCTATTCCGAGTCTTAACTATAAATGAGGGGTCTATAATGTCTAAAAGCAAAAGCGATGCTGTCCATTTCGGGTCAAAATTAACTATGAACGCCATCTAGTACAGAAACTGGAAACTAATTTAGCCGTTACTTCAGTTTACCTGCAATGTGGGCACTGTCCCATAGAAAATCAACTTGAAAAGCGAACACGGCAATGTGCAACAGCTCTTTAGATGCAAAAGCGGCTCAGTCTATTTCAGCCAATGAGGACGCTCCATTTCCAGTGGTTGTATTGTACTAAACCCCCATTCCAATATGGCGTGCTTAGATGCAAACATGGCACTGTCACTTGAGATGCAAATGTGGCACTGTTCGCTATTGTAAACCAAAATTTGCACTGTCTATTCATACTTATTTTCAACATAATTCAAACATTTTCTATGTGGACCAGCAATATTTTCATTTACCTATATAGGACTTATGGAAAACGAAAGTGACCGTAACATACGTGTTTTAACGGACAAAACATGATTGAATGATGATGGAACATTTTTCGCTAATTTAGATTTTTGCTTGCCGTGGACAGTACCGTTTTTGCTTTTACACCCCTCAAATGTGTTATAGCTGTCGGTCTTTCCTGACAATAAATTAATAACATTATTTCTATCACAGGTCGCCAACAACCTATCAGTATGCCTTCTCTACATGGGCCGCCTAAAGGAAGCGATAGCGGTCCTCCAAAAGGCCATTAACTCAGACCCCGAGCGAGGGCTAAACGAAAGCTTACTCATCAACCTGTGCACTCTGTACGAACTGGAGTCTTCTAAGACGCTGGAGAAGAAACTGAACTTGTTGAAAATGCTGTGTAAATATAAGAGCGATACTATACCTAATGTTGTAGAGTGTTTGAAGTTGAGTTAGGTCTATGGATGTCAGAAACCTTTAAAGTTTGCACAGTAATACGACATCGATTCCGCTAAAACACTAAACAATTAAATATAAATGCACTCTGCAGGGCCTGAGACATTGTTATAGAGTGGGGCTAAATTGACCAATCACAGAGCTCGCAGAGCGCAAGGCTCGAGGAAACGAGCGTAGTGATTGGTCAATTGAGCCCAGCCCCGCCCCAGTAGCAGGCTTTAGGACTGCCCATCACTTTATTCCATCCTCTCAGCTTAGTCTTAACGTTACTGGCGTTACCCTTTGTACGAACTGGAGTCTTTTAAGACGCTGGAGAAGAAACTATGTATGTACATTTGTTGAAAATGTTGCGTAAATATAAGAGCGATACTGTACCTAATGTTGTAGTGTTTGAAGTTGAGTATGGCATGGCAATAGCCTTAAAAGTTAGCTTTTACGACACCGATTCTGCTGGTTAAAATACTAAATATTCACTACTAGTGCCTAAGACATTGTAAGATGGAGAAGGTTGGGTTTCCAATGAGGTGAAGCGGAGTTTAATAGACCAATCCCAGCGCTCGCAAGGCACAGGGCTTTTATTGGTCAATTGAGCCCCGCTTTGCCTCAGTGGAAATACTCATGCTTGCCCAGCAGTGCCTGGGACATTGTAGGGTCGGTAACGCATCCTGCGTGTCGAGGCGGGGCAGAGCGGGGCTTAAATGACCAATCAATAACGCTCGCATGTTTACTATTTTGTCGGATGGAACCGATGGTAAGGAAAAATACAACCGAAATCCCTAGGCCTATAATTTCCATACCTACTCAATTTCTGTTTTTACTAGTTGTTTTTTTTTTATATAAAGTACCTTTAGGTATATATAAATATCTAGAGACATTATTAGGTTAGTTTAGAGTTAGATGGCGCTGCATATATCGCCCTATTTCTTTATATGTAGCTGACATATGTATATTCAGATTTTTTAAGTACTTGTACTTAGTTCGTTTTTTCTAGGTATAAATTAATGTATACTTCATACTATTATTATTACCTAAAGTTATTTATTTGAATGTTAATGATATACCTACATAAATAAAATGTATCTAATTTATCCGGTTTTTCCTAACCTGTTCCCAGAAAAGTAAATTGCAATTAATATTTTCTACTTTGACGGGTCTTGAACCGGCAACGTTCAGACGAACACCTAGAACGGAGGCCGCCTTTTCAGCTACAGAGCCACTGAACGCCAGGTCGCATCTTTAACGCTTTTCTGTTTTATAGCACCGTACAGCGCCATCTAGCAGAAATCTCCGGAGATACTATACTTGATTTTTTTTATTTCATAATTCATTTCTATAAAATGATTATAGGTACCTTTATAGTAGTGTAGCGCACACTTAAAAATAGTTTATAACCTGTCCCTGCATCAGCAATACTATAAAATACACGATCTTATAGGCAACTGATTCGGACGGTTGCGGATTCGATTCCTGTCGCGGGACCACTGTTTGCATGATTTACCTACTGATATTTGTTCCAGGTCTGAGTATTTTCTAATAATAAACAAGTTGGTATTTTTTAAAGTTATTTATAGAATGCATCACACAACACCATCTAGCCTATAGGTAAGCGAGCATGTGATATAAAAACAGATAGTTGACAGAAAACTTTCATACACAGAAAAATTTTTAGACCCGAGACAAATATAGTCGATAAAGCAAACATTTGTCCCCGGTAGAGTGAACCAGCAACCTGAGCCGGCTATTAAACCAACTATGCCACGGAGGTCGTCACTTTATACCACTAAACATCTTGCCGTGGGGTGCCAGCAGTAGGTTGTTGCTCCTCTTTTATCCGTGGTTGCAGTAAGAATCTGCCAAACCTCCGGCAGATGGGCAGAAGCGTCTTTCCGAGTGAGGATGTTGAATCCTGTAATGCGCTTGCCCTCCCGCCTGCCAAGCGTGACGTGTTGGCAACGCCATGATCTATGAGTGAGGCTGAGATGATACACATCTACAGTAAATGTTGTGGAATTAAAAATTAAACTACACATAGATTACAATCAATTGATTTATTACCGAAATCATACCTTCCTTGATCATCACATCACAATTTAATTATTATGAACAAAACTGGGTAAGACGGACCAATCCAATTACGTTTAAATAAACGCTGTACTCTCCACTCCAATTGTGAAACCAACTGTTATTTTACTACTTAGCAATGACTACAACTTCGGATATAAACGGATATCGGCACGGATATTGATACCTAACAATGTATCCACAATTTCACCGCGACTAACCGTCACTGTTGTCACGCTAATGTGACCGTAACAACACCTTTATTTACGTCCCTTGTCTACACTCGCATGTCTTTTTTAGTGCAAAAGCCATGCGAGTACCCCACGTTTCAAGTGTGAAACGACTGGTCTCAGCCAACCAGCTTGCAAATCCTATGTGCTATGTCAATGAGTTTGTCCTCTGTCGGATAACCTTGCGGATTTAATCCTTCAAAGGGACTCAGAGCACAGCACGCTCCATAGCTCACTGAGCGACAATTAACTGGCAAGAAATGTACGAGCGATTAAAATAGACCCCAGAGGTATTATGTCATACGAGGAAGTATAAATCAGTGTTTATTCATTCTGACCCAAAGGCCAATAGAACAGAAATGTCAAATTACGTTCGGAAATGACCGTAAACAATCGCGCATTATAGAGGAGGCCTATTATACCCAACAGTACTACATAAAAAATAGGATCCCTAGTACCGTAGCAACTAATGAGCCTTCGATGGACTGACGTCGAACGTCCGATCCATCATCGTTCGAAGATGTAACGGGCTGTGGTTCCAAGCGCCATCGTTCTAACCCCACTGAAAAGGTATCAATATCCTTCCGATACGAACTTTACTGCTGATTTTAAGAATACAATGGACAATTTTAAGACGGTGCCACCGATTCTGTGTGCACAACACTAATGTCAACGTCTTGTACCAGCACCATCTTACCTCAAATTAATCTGATAAAAGATTTCTACGATTTTATTGTGTCTATTGTAAAAGCACCATAAATACACATGTAACCGGGTATGCCTAGTGTAAATTACCTTTATTTTAGCCGGTGCCTGCTGCCTTGTCTGCGCAATAGTTATCTACTAAATTGTTTGTCAGTCACGTAGAATAACAAAATCTATTGGACACGTATTTTTTTTAACGTAATCCAAAAATAACTGCTATACATTATATCGTAGTCACACGTTGCGCTGGTACGCGCCTCGGTACAGAATGATGACGTCATGAGCCCCCCAGTCTTAAACTTCAACTTCTTCCTTATAATGAAGGAAAAAAATACGTCTCTTATTTTTGTATTGTCTAACTGACGGACGGACGAATTTGATGTTCATACCCTGCCATCATGCTTATTTGCGCCAACGAGTAGCCCTTTTTAAAGTGCCTATCTACATTTATGAAAACGTCACAGTTACTTTTGCGTTTATAATTATTATAAGGCCCAGACCATCTCCTAGATGGGTGCATGACAACGTTAAGGTCGCCAACAATACCTCGATGCGATCGGCCCAACACCGGTGGGAGAATGTCTTCTTCCAGTAGAAATTCTAGAAAAACTAAAGATAATTTAGAGAGTCATACCTATTCGGTTACCTACATGTGTATTTATAAATTGTCTTCTGTAGTAAGTAAACTTACGTTCGTCTTAAGAGTTTGAAGCGATATGGTGCCGGCACGTTAGACGTCGAGAAAAAGCTTCTACGATATCATAAGTGCGTTCCTCTCCGTAATAAACCTACGACTCTCACAGCACAACCTTACTGTGTTTATATTATACACGATACATTGATTTGATAAGTATTATTTATTGCAACCTTTAGTTCAAAATTTAATGTAATTTAGATACTAATATTAGCCTACTACATGCTCAAGAATCTAAGGTATGTTAACTCGCATCCAGTGACCCGTTCCAGTCGAGAGAGAAGTGAAATAACGTCACTGGATCCTGGTTAGCATAAGGATTAATTACAAAGATTATCTTCACGTCAAAATATCAAATTCGCATATCTCTGTAATATTAGATAATCTAAAAAACGATTACGTAATTACGAGTCTTAATTACTTAGCAATTACATAGATTGTGTCCGTTGACACCTCATGCATTTCCTAGGTCATTAGGATAAAACATTGCATCCATTTACATAATCAGCAATCGTCATTGAATAAAGTTATTAATTAATGAAGCCATAATTTGTTGATTAGAGATGTAGGTAACTTAAGGTGAACTATGTCATAGAATCACGCGCGTACTAAAGACAGAATTAAACTGTGTTTGAATCATAATTCAAATTCATCAAACTTTCATGTGAGTGACCTAAAAACACGAATGTTCAATTCTGTAGTAGTTTTGTTTGCTGCATTTTACGAAAGAAAACGCGATGATGGTTTAAAACAGTTTTGCTTCTCATGAGTATTTCTTTCTCCGTCATGTTGGTATTTTAAATGTATTTCAATGCGTTCATCAAACGACAGTCCCATTATTTTCTCAAATCTCCGAACAACGAATTATAGCTGCTATCTCATCTACCTTTATACTTGCAGGCAAGTGACTGGCTTCCTACAGTTACTTATCCATTTTAAAGGCAACCCTACTTAAATGTAATGCAAAACCCTTTCGACTATTGAGCTAAAGATCCAATCTGCCAATGAGGTAGTCATGTTATAAAAAATTCAAAACCTAGTGCAAATCCAACAGCACCAAATATAGGACAGTATTGAAACTAAAGGCCCAATAATAATAATGACAGTACATAAATCGATTTGCTATTTTACATAACAAGATACCACAAAATACTGATAATTTGCTCACATGGAAGAAAAAAAATGTTGATCGCGCACAAAGCACTATATTTACATAAATATATTACACAGTAATATGGCTAATGTCACATCAGTTTATTAAATACAGTTCTAGTGCCGGTATTGGTTCCAACAGCAAAAACATCGCATGCACTTGGTATTTTACGCCAAATATTTTTATGCCGATTTCAAGTCGCTGTTGTCCCATAAAACAGAGAAAATGCTCGAGCAACTAAAAACAAACTAACTCGAATTTTATTGTCTAATTCATAACGTGCAAGACACCGATACGGCGGCGCAGGGTGGGTTAACGAGTACTAAATACTTGTTATAAACATATTTTTCGAGTTATGTAACTTTTCCATTTCCTTGTTTTATTGCACAAGCATTTTCTTGATACTTGGCCGTGGGATGCCGGCCGTAGAATGTTACCCCTCCTCACATGCCCGTGGATGCAGTAAGAGCCTGCTAAGGGATACCTCCTGAAGATGGGCAGCAGCGTCTTTCCATGTATATCACAAGGTCGTGCATCTTCCCGTACTGCGCTCACCAACCCGCCTGCTAAGCGTGGTATGGCAACTACACCTCATGAAGATTTATGAGGGAGGCCTGTGTGCAGCAGTGGACGTTTTACGTCCGAAATGATGATGATTTTCTTGATTTTATTTGACTTGAATGGACTCTTACAAAGATTCAGAGCAAACTATGCATGGGTGTTGAAAATAGCATGAAATAATAATTAACAGTTTATACTTTCTAATGGTCAAATGACCATTTCTGTCTTATCAAGTCATAAATTTAAAATAAAATTGTAACTATTAAACTTTGTGCATGCTTTAGTCTAAAATTTTAGATTTTGTCAATATAATTTGTCTATTGTAATGTCAAGATGATCAAGCTATGAACACCATTTTAATAAATATAGTCTTTCATACATGTATAATATTAAGCCAAAAAATTTGAAGATATCAATAATTTTAACACTATCAATCTGGACTGGCAGGCCAAAATTAATCAACCATTCACGCCAGTGGCTGTTTCCAATTGTCCAGAACTGGATCATTCTAAACAAGCCTGACTCACTGGTATAGCCTAACTAATTATTGAGCCTGAATTATAGTAACATGAGTATTGATGATTAACTTTCTCTGCGAAATCAAGCACTTTATCTTAACCTAAAATGTACTACGATTTTATACACACAAGCATCTATGCTAGTTTTAAAAGCCAGCTGTCCCATTTCAATGTTACTGTACAAACTTCAGGAATTAGAACAGGTTATGTAAAAACTACTGTGCTTGTGTGAGCAGTAATGTCAACTATCCTGTATTAAAATAAGTTTACAGGAGTGTAATTAACTGTAAAGCTGTACATCAAAATTGAAATAAAATTTCTAACATTCGTAGCACAAGTTAATTTGAATCATAAGTTCCAATTGACAACGGCAACCACCAAAAGGCTCTCTGCCTATCAAATTATTATAAAGCAAAAATACAATTATGTAGACAGAGTTCCTAGCTTAACCTAACTAGCCATTGAGCTGCCGAAACTCCAGTAGTCTTAATATACGTTTTTGGCTAGTTCAACCTAATATAAACCATATTTACAAAGCAGTGTGGTGTATCTACACTAGAACTATGCCAATTGTATGTGATAATGTGACAGATGTTGTAAATGTTTGATACGGACTCCAAGGTACACACACCGAAGATGCAGTTTGTTGGAATAGTATTCCCAAGAGAAATTTAATACTGGTTAGAACTCCACAAGCCGCGGTTACAAGACGCCTTGAATTGCTAGGAAAGTACGCGAATACACACTCATTAAGGACTTCTCTTTGTCAGTGATTCAGAGGCACAGGTATATGAGACTGGGCCATACTTCTGAGGTGTCATAAATTAATAATTAATTAACGGCTTTCAAGCTATTATGTACGTAAAAAAGTCGCTTCTCTACTTCAGCGTGCGCGAGGCAGTAGCAACAGCATCCTTCGGATGATAGTTTCTCGCTTAGACTGTCCCATCCAAAATAAATGGATGAAAATAATGATGGGATCGGAGTCTTTATAAGTTATTATTTTAATTAATTAATGTATAATTTTAATATATAATATAATTTTAATTTATAATATGATGATGATGTAATTTTTGCCATATTTTTATTATTATTATTATTTGGATTATGTTCTGAATTTAATGTGAAATGTGTGATATGAATTTGTAATTTGAAATAAATGAGTTAATAATAATAAATGCTGCTTCCTCCCGCGTCATGAAGCTAAAAGGAAGAGGGCAGTGCGAGAATGTAAACATCTCAATCATCATGCCCCTGCCTCCACCACTGCATTAATGACGCCTCAGAAATATTCTGGTGAACCCAAATATTTCTGAGGTGTCATCAATGCAGCGTTAAGCTCCCCTCCCGCGTCAGGAAGCAAAAGAAAGCGGGCAGTGCGAAAATGCAACAATCTCATTCCTTATGCTCCTGCCTCTACCACGCTTGCTGCAGGCAAGTTTCTAGGACATTTCCCATCGCTAACGCGAAGTGAGTAACTGAGCAGAATGTAAACACCGCACTGCCGGCTGTCGGTGTACTACTAGTAGCGCGAGTGGCTAAAAGTAAACGGGGCTTAGCTTCGGATCGCGATTTTTTATTCAAAACTGTCAATGACTGGCGCATCAACGCTTAACAGGACTGGATCACTTTGTGAGTGATGCACATTATTCTACTGGCATTCCAGCGTCGGATTCAACCACTAGACTGGAATGCTACTAGAATAGTAAGAGCGGGCCTAAAACATAGGACTGCATCATCAGGATATGCACATTAGCAGTCCGTTCACAATAGTTACACTAATAAGCGTAATAAACTACACGACAGTTTGCAAGTACCACTTAGTTCACTGTGATCACTGTGATGTTTCCAAATAAATATTTCCTCTTACACTATACTGAACGGAAGAAGGTTCACAACCGATTACGGTTCCTTAAAGCCCTAAGGCGCGCACGGCGCATCTTTGCGGATTAAATGTTTCCATTTTGACTTATCCCGATTCGCTTGATGAACTCCTCCTGAAGCATCACCCTCTCGATCAGGTTCTGGTGGGTCCCGTAGGCCATGGGGACCTGGGTGTCCGGAGTGGAGCAGTACTGCTGGGTGCCATCAGCGATGATCACACCTTGTCCGTTTGTCAGAGTTGCCGTTGAATCAACAGAGTTCCAGTATGTTTCACTGGGGGATGTTGTGTTAACGCCGGGAGGTGGCGCGGCGGGCGCTCCCGTATACCTGAAGTAAGGGTTCTTGAGATCTAAAGTGTTAGATGATGTGATGTTTGTCCCGTCTAAACTAACTTCCATTGTGACATCATAACTCTGTCTCTTGTTGGCAAGTAGCAACACTCTGCCACTTAGTGTCTGTCCTTGTTTGGCGAAGATTGGAGTCTCTAGGAGGCAGCGAACTTGGTACCAGTGCGTTAGGGGCTCGGTGGGGGCGGTGGATAGCCAAATTGGGTTTGTTGAGCCAGCAAATAACACATCAAACCAGAATGCAAGGCCATGACAGGTGCCTGATTGGGTCAGCTCAAATTTAAATGGTACTTCGATTCTGTGTAAGTCTGTCTCATGAGCATTAAGGAAGTCAACTACATGTCTCACTGATCTTGCCATGCAAATTCTCACATCAAATGTGTCCACTATAGGCTGTCTGAAGTATTCCTTCATTGCTGCTGTGCGTAATGCACTAAGATCAACTCCATGGAAGCAAGCTTGGTACCAGAAGTTGGCCTTGTTGTACTGTTCCATAAACAATGCATCATCAGTGAATGGAGCTATGTGCAAATCTCCTCTTGTAGGATACATGTTTCCATTAGGTTTCAGCCACTTCTTAGCATGTAAATATGTTTCTAACATTCTCTCATTGTATAGCATGTAACCCATTGGCTCGGATATGATAACATCTACACTCTCAGGCAGTTCAATTTCTTCTATCTTACCTGCTACAACAGTGATTCTGTCATGGAGGTTGTTCGCTCGTACTAAGGCTTGGGCATGATGTGCCATATTACTAGCTTCTACGGCGTAAACCTTTCGCGCGCCAGCCTGTGCCGCGAAGAACGAGAGGATACCCGACCCAGCACCTACATCCAACACCACTTTGTTCTTGAAATCGTTGATATTCGACAGAATGGCTCGCTGGTACGAGCTAGTTCTCACGTAATCCTGCATCATGTTTTGCTGCTGGCTTAGGTAACCATAAAACTGAAAGTACTGCATCGCCGACGAGTCCTCGGTCCGCACCGTAAACACGGATGACGACCTTCCCGCCTTGATCTTACTGACGAGAAGGTGGAAGTTCTGACATTCAGCGTCCGACGCAAATTTGAAGAACAGAGTCTCATTGTCGATCGTGAATATGTACGACTGGCCGGCGACGCGGGAACACTCGGTCTGGCAGTGAACGGGAAACTCGAGCACCTCCTGGGCTAACACTGGATCAGCACGAATCACTTTTACACTTAGCCCTTGCGGATCGTAATCCACGTTTACGTTCGTGGGGAAGTTGAAACGAGGCGTCAGAACGCCATCGTTGTTGACGGCGGAGACGGTCACCCCGCGAAACGTGTTCGCCATTTTATCAACTCTGCACAGATTCGCTGTTTTGGCGAAATATTGTCCACGCGCGTTTTGGCAAACAAAGAAAAATGCCGTTGAGTTGAGAAGTTGTGGCCGGTGTAAAATCGATCACTCACAAACTTCCTCCTTCTTTTTGTCTATGGCTATCAACGTAAGGGCTTCTAGATGCAAAAAACAAAACTCCACAAAAAACTTCTTCATTCGTTACTGTGTGATTGTTACAAGTTCCTCGGAAAAAAGTTATATTGAAACCCCTAGTATTTTCAATTATGAAAAACACCCCGTGAAAATTTCTTTGCATAGATGTTACCTCCATAGGTTTTTAATTTAACCAAAATCAGATCGTCAGTTTAAGAATTAAGTATTATTATCCTCGAATAAAGAAAAACTATTGAACCCCCATATCTCAAAAACTATCCTCTTTATCAAAATTCCCCCTCGATAAAATTTTATCAAAATCAGAGTATCCGTTAAAGAGTTAACCTCCCTCGGATACATGCTAACATTCAGCTGAAGTTACCACGAAGTTCACGCGTCTTAAAATTTCGTACGCTTCGCTCACTCATCCGATTTTAATGTAGGTAGGTAGTGCCTCCCGTTCGAATCGTAAGCAACAGCCTCCAATACATAGATGTTTTACATTGCGTTACATTCTTGCCTAAGTTTAAACACGTCTAAGCTAAAATAATACGACCAAATCATTCTTGCAAAGAATTATATTATTAGTCATGATGACTGAATTCTTCAAGGTATTAATATTGATGTAAAACAAGATTTTAATGCGGTGAGTGAGACCCACTGTTGTCTTCGCAACGTCGTTGTTGCCACGCTCGTGCACATTATTGTTCAACAAGTATCCCTTAAAGCGGTGCTGCACACGCAAACCTACCTAGTCCAAAGTTAATAATGATCCACGCAAGCTTTATTGTGTCATTGTCAAGAAATATTCATCAAGACATAGAACATAGTCATTGTACTACGTACAATAACATAATGCTATGAAATAGATTGTGATTCCTTTGATAAACGACCAAAGTTATGTATATACGAGTATTAAATAGGACTTGTGTTCCCTTTTATGTCAAAAGTAGGTATTTTCAAGTACAAAACTTGCGAAATGGTGCTCGCACGTTCATTCGTTTTTATTTGTTCATAACTAAGCAACAAACAAAATAACTACTTTTTATTGTGTACTAGCTGTCCCGGCGAACTTTGTACCACCCAGAATCAACTACCTGCTACCACATCTTCTAACAAATACTATACTTCTACTACTACTCTACTTCTACCTTACTTCTACTCTACTACTACTCTACTTTTACTCTACTTCTACCATACTTCTACTCTACTACTACGCTACAAATAATCAACAACTACACTACAATTACTACTCGATTACTGCCCTACAACTACCCTACAACTACTCTACTTCTACCCTACAGCTTAGGTTTAGTCGCTTAATAAACTTTTTGAACGCACCTATAAATATTTGACAACCAAAAGACACCGAAGGGCCGAACATCAAATGTTGGACTGGTAGGAATAGTTTGTATTGGAAAATTAAATTTTATAAATCCTTTTCGACGATATTTGCCGGCACGCATTCTGTCAATGTTATGTCAAACGCCATAAATCATAAATAATCACAAATCATTTATTTCGTAAGAATATTACACGTTACAATTTACACACATTTCTACACTAATAACATTTGCGAGTATATATTATGTCAATTAATTAATTATATTAAAATATTTATTTAAAATATTTGAAATTTATAGCGGTAGTGAATCATTATTAATTAAAATAAAACAAAAAAAAAACATTTAAAAACAATAATAATTAGTAAAACATTAATTTAAAGAAGTTCTACTGTTAGGTTTTGTCAAGGAACTCTTCATAACTGTAAAATGGGCTACCAATGAGCCAGTGTTTTAGTTTCAGTAATTACTTAAGGTGATCGCTTCAGTTACACTATTGGGGTGCCTATTGTATACTTTTTTATTGTATGTTTTGTCAAGGAACTCTTCATAACTGTAAAAGGGGCTACCAATGAGCCAGTATTTTAGTTTCAGTTTAAAATTACTTAAGGTGATCGCTTCAGTCACACTATTGGGGTGCCTATTGTATACTTTTTTATTGTATGTTTTGTCAAGGAACTCTTTATAACTGTAAAAGGGGCTACCATTGAGCCAGTGTTTTAGTTTCAGTTTAAAATTACTTAAGGTGATCGCTTCAGTCACACTATTGGGGTGCCTTTTGTATACTTTTTTATTGTATGTTTTGTCAAGGAACTCTTCATAACTGTAAAAGGGGCTACCATTGAGCCAGTGTTTTAGTTTCAGTTTAAAATTACTTAAGGTGATCGCTTCAGTCACACTATTGGGGCGCTTATTGTACACCGTCGGCCCCAATATGTGTGTCAACTTATCCGACTTGGTTAGTTTACGAGGTATGGCGGCAAGCCTATCAGCTTGCCGAGTGTTGTACGGATGTCTATCGCTATTCCTATGAAACAGTTCTAGGTTAATACAACTATCGACGGTAGCGTCAATATTCCCAACTCTTTGAAGTAGGGTCTTGCAGAGTATCTTGCGGTAGATCGACTATCGCTCGCATAGCTCGCTTCTGCAGGCGGAAGGCTCGCAGTCGATCAGAAGCAAGACCCCACAGTTCAGCCCCGTACTGGAGGAGCGAGTGGACAGTGGCAAAGTAGCAGGAGCTAACCACATGTCTGGGCAGAAACTTCGACAGTCGGCCAAGCGCATAGCACGCACTAACTAGTTTTCCGCATACTTTATCAATATGGGATTCCCAGGTGAGCGTACTATCAAGCTCAAAACCCAGGAAGGTAGTGCTCTCTACTTGCCCTATTTTTATTCCTCCAGCAAAGACCTCAAGTTTTCTGTAAGGACTTTCTGATAGACAAACGTCTATAAAATAGGTTTTTGTCAAATTTAAAACAAGTTAGTTTTACTGAACCATTCAGCTAGTTGAGACGCCACGAGTTTCAGCTTTTGCTATAAGCTGTCCAGTGATTCAGCTGTCACTATTGCAGTCACATCATCAGCATACATGAACACTTCTGCTGTATGTATCGCTTCTGGTAGGTCATTCAGCAGTAGCGAGAACAATATGTTGGAAACTGCGGAACCGTGTGCCACCCCCATTGTAGTTATAAGCTGTTTTGACTTCATCAAACGATCCTTCGCACTTTGGTCTACGACAATCTAAGATCGCGATCTCATCAAGTTTACGAGAACATCGAGTGCAGTATTATGGTTACATTATAAAAGTTTAAACTGTCAAAGGAAGGAAGGAGAAATAATTTATTATTGTGGTGAAAAAATTAAGAAATTGCTCAGAAAATTAGTAAATTTCAGAATAGGTATTCTTAATTTTTTCTTCCATTCTTAAGGAAGAAAAAATTACAGGTTCTTAGCTGACAATTACAAACACAACAAAAAAAGAATTACCGAAATCGGTCCAGCCGTTAACGCGTGATGCCGTAACCAAGGGAAATAGGGATTCATTTTTATACAAATAGATAGATTCAGAAGATTACTAATTTACCCTAATATTATGGGAAAGCACGTAAGCTGACAACATGCGAAAGCATGCACCGCTTGACTTTTTTTGTCAGTGGCATAGACAAATAGATAAACGTTTGATGAAAGTATGTCACTGTCATCGGGTGACAACACATGTATGTCAAAATACTAAATGTCAATGTCAACATCATGCACTGTTTTTTATTTGAATTTTGAGGTTAGGATTTAAAAGTCATTCCTAACATACATACGGGTTATCTTCTGTTATTTAAATCAAATTTAGAATTATTAATTTCATTTATTATAAAACTCAAAATGAGTAAAAAGTTAAAGAATTTAAAATGGGCTTCAGTTGCTCTAGAAGGATTTCCACTAACAACTGAGAATTTTGATGGATTTGTCGGTCTTGAAGAATGTACAAGCTATGGTTTGGAGAAAGAGAGCAAAAAAGCTAAAAAAGTAAGTAATTCAATTATTGTCTCAGTAAATTATTGAAGATACATAAAAATATAATATAATAACATAATCCTTTCCATCAAATTTCAACAAGACTTTGTTTTCCTCTCATAAAATTATGTAAACAAATACCATGTGATTTATTTATTACAGAAAATTCCAGAGAAGAAACGCAAAAGCCCTCAAGAATCAGAAACTAGTGAATTACCTATCAAAAAAATTAAACCCAACCAAAAACCACAAGATGTCAAAGCTAAAAAATCCAAACTAAAAACAATTCAACCATCTCACCCTGTGACATTGGCTAATGGATTCATAGTAGAAACAGTGTCCAACCCAACTCCATCTCAGGATAACAAAATACTTATCCCAAACACAGAAAATGAAGTACCTCAAGCAGCAAAAAACATAGAAACTGAACTACCACAGGCTGGTCGGAATAAAAGAAATGAACGGAGAAAGAAAAGTAAAGAAAACAGACAACTAATTAAAGACCAAAAACCTAAGGTACAGAGTAGTTTTCCAGCTAAAACGAAGAAATCTGCAAAAACTAAAAAACCAAAGCTAGGCGAACAGAGTGCTGAGAAATCTGACCTGACGCCTGAGGATATGTTAACTTGGGCTGAATATAAACTGCAAGAGCCTATTATGAAGGCTCTTATGGAATTAGGTTTTAAGAAGCCCACTAAAATACAGCAGCTGTCGTTACCAGCTGCTATTCTTGGTAAGATTTATTATATTATATTATTTACAAAGGAAGAATTTAGGGGAGGCCTTTGCCCAGCAGTAGGATACAATAGGCTAACAAAAGTAAAAATATTATTTTTCATCCATTATTTTCCCACTGGAGGGCAAAGGCTATAGAAACCTTAAACCCTAAACTCTTATGTATTTATTAGACTTTAAGTTATGCTTGTTTCAAGCCTAGCCTAAATAATACTTAGTTATGTATTCTCATAAGTGAACTATATTTTGTTCTTGAGAATAAAGATTCTTGAAACCTGACCTTTGCCTAATAATAGTCCATTTCATCCCAAACGCAAAAACATACCCCATTCCAGCTTCTTCAATTCCACAACACAACCTGCCAACACAAATGGCAAACAAAACAAAGTCAAAGTCAATAAGTGTTTGATGATGATGATAACGGCATGCTGTTATCCCTCATCAGGGACATAGGGCTCTCAGAAGGGATTTCCACTTGGGACTATCTTGAGCAGCAACCTTAAGCTCCTTCCATCCGAGGCTAATAACAATAAAGTGTACAGCACAACAGTAAAGTGTTTATTCAAATAAAATGTGCCACCACCAAAATCATTTAATAAATTTAATTATTTGCAATTTTCTAGGTCGAAGAGACATTCTTGGTGCAGCAGAGACAGGAAGCGGCAAGACCCTTGCATTTGGCCTACCCATTCTGTCGGGTATCCTGAATCTGAAGGAAAAAGCGGAGGCCAAAGGTCTTGATGTGTATGAAATATCCTACAAGAAAGGACCTGCCAAATCTAAGAAAACAGCCGAGGTAAAACCTAAGAAGGAAATGAAAAGTAGGAAAAAGAAAAATAAAGAAGTGAAGGAATCATCTGAAGATGGGTATGGTAGTGGCGATGATGATGATGATGTTGGTGATGATGATACTGATAAAAAAGAACAAAAACGAGAGATAAAGAAGAAGACATACAAAAAAGCTGAGGAATATTTAGAAGAATATGAAGTACCAGTAAAAAAGATGGATACATCTGTTGATGATGAAAGTGATGATGAGAACTATTGCCATCTGTCTGATTTGCTGGACTCTGATGACTTGGCTGATGACAGTGATGAGGAGACTGAAAGTGTCGATGAAAATGATGAAGATGTTGAGCAAGGTGATGAAGATTTACCAAGTGATGATGAGGAAGTACAAAGTGATGATGAAGAACTAAGTGAAGATGAAATTTTAGGTGGTGATGTTGTAAATAATAATGAATCAGGAGTGGACAATAGTGATGGTGCTGATGAAGACGTTGAAGATTTGGGCAATCTTGATGAAACAGGTAAATAACAAGACAATAGAAATTATAAACACAATCAGACTTCTTCTTCGAGCGCAGTATGGGATGTTAATACACGGAAAGTCGCTGCTGCCCATCTTCCGGAGGTATTCCTTTGCAGATTCTTACTGCATCCACGAGAACATTCTACTGCCGGCACCCCAATAACACTTAGGTGGAACATTTCAAGGAATTTAAAAATCTTCTCAAAAAATGTTTGACCCTTAGTGGAATTGTATATTTTTGATAACATAGTTTTTCGTTTTTATTTATTTCCTTGAATAGTATTTCATTTTTTGATAAGGTTTCTTATTTCCTTGAAGTGTTACTAAATGACGAAACAAGCCGAAGGCCCGCCTGATGTTAAGCGGTAACTTCTGCCTATAACAATTGCAATGCCGCGGTGATCACGTTCACTAAGCACGTGACCAACGCTGCATTGCATTGCGCCCGTCACCCTGATACAGAGTAAGGTTTCTTGTGCCCATAATTTCACAGGCCCCCTTGTCCTTATTTGTATAGTGATTAACAACACTTTGATAGAACATTTTATGGAAATTAGAACCTTATCAGGAACTAGCTTTCACCCGCCGCTTCGCTTGCGTAACATTCTTAAGGCTGAACGAGTCGCCCATCTTTCCATACAAAGTGGAAGGGTAACTACTCCACTGTTTGACATTAACCATCCACCACTAAGGATTATATCAATTTATCTCGTCATAATCTATGTTTGTACACACCCCAAACCGTAATAAAAATATTTATTTCAAAAATATAAGCTTCTAAACTTTCGTATTTCAAAACTGATTTTAGCCCAACTTTGGACGAAACTAAATAATATACAGAGAAAGAAAACTCAAAAATTACCGCCATTCCGACATAGTTTAATTATTCAAATGTTGAAATAAACGTTATTTTGAAAAGATTACACTCAAGTTTTTCTATAATAACTTTAATAACCCTTGTGCTAAAAGTCTATTCACATATTTTTGCGCGGTCGTTTTAGGAATGAATAATTGTGCATTTCATTCTAGCGCGCGGGTACACATACTATGTCAGGTGAGATAGCATACATTTAGGCCGCGCCCACTGACGACTTTGCCTCCGCGACTTGTTGAGCCTTAAGGCAAAATTTTAACCAGTTAGATTGAAATTTTCATACAAAAGAAAACTGTTTACGTCATATTTATCTTTGGGAACTCCATTTTGGGATAAAAAATTGCCTATGTCTTATTTCAGGTCCTCATCTATATGTATGCAAATAAATTTCAGCTTAATCCATTGGGTAGTTTTTGCGTGTAGAGGTAACAAACCTCATACATCCATACAGTGCAGTGGGATTCAAGTATGGATTTCAACAAGCCGGTTCAAAACCCGCTGGAACCGAACATGTTTGTTAAGGTTTTTGTTTCCTTGAAATGTTCTGATGAAATACAGCTACAAAAATACAAATAAATCATAATTTCAGCCGTAAAACGTCCACTACTGAACACATACCTACCTCATGGATCTCCATGAGGGGTAGTTGCCTGCTAAGGGATACCTCCGGAAGATGGACAGCAGCGTCTTTCCGTGTATCAACATCCCGTACTGGGCTCGCCAATCCGCCTGCTAAGCGTGGTGAGTATCGCAACTGCCCCTTATGGAGATCCATGAGGGAGGCCTGTGTTCAGTAGTGGACGTTTTACGGCTGAAATGATGATAACCATGGTGTTTTCGCCAGGTATTGGCTGCGTTAAAGTGGTGGACGACATAGAGATACCTGGCCGTGTGGTGACGAAGACGGGCAAGCCTATGTACGCGCTCATCGTCACTCCGACGCGGGAGCTGGCTATCCAGATAAGCCGGCATCTTATGGCTGTCGCGAAGTATACTGGTAAGTTGAGTCATTGCCTCCGTGTCCGTACCTCAATTGGTCCAATAACTGACTGATACGCAGTGTTTGTAATCAATATACATATATAAAACTCTTCCGTTACTGACCGAGTGACTGACAGGCAACGCACAGCCTAAACCACTGGACCTAGAGACTTGAAATTTGGCACACATACATACATATACCTTGAGTATCCTAGAGGTGCACTAAGGAGGAATTTTTCTATGGGCCGTAGAATAAGTTATTTAAGATCTGTGTACTTTTCTATTGTTGCCTGAGAATAAAGATATTATTATTATTATTTTCGAAATTCCCACGGGAACGGGAACTGCGAGGGTGAAACTGCGGGGTGCGGCTAGTCTGCAGATATTTGTCCAGGCAGGCTGATTGCGTATCTCGCGACAGGTTTTCAACAGGCGTAAATCTAGTTCTAATTCTAGGGGGGGCTACCAGATCTGCACTAACGTCCCGCATTGGGGTGTATTGTGCATTGTCCCCCGAGGTGCTGCCTCGACCTTACCCTAACCAGCCCAACTCCTTGAAATACCGGAGAAGGACTCGGGGTCGCCGGCAGCATTCGTGAGCATCCCCGAAGGGTATGCAAATGTTGTGGTAGAAGGGCATGGCTCTATGAGCTCCTGCAGTCCTGTCTCTAATCTAGTCTGTTTTGTGGCACCACAGTGCAGTAGCACGTGCTCCACGGTTTCTTCCTCTTCAAGACACCCGTGACATAGTCCACTGTCTGTGGCACCTGTCTCGAGGGGATGGTAGCTGAGATCGCAATGTCGTAAATCTCTTTGCTTTTATACAAAATTTACCTTTGACTGCGATGATCGCGAGATTTACGCCTGTTGCTAACCTCTAGCGACGTTAACGTTTTGACCTCCCCCCCCCCTTGTTACAGTTCCACTCCTTGTTAAAATGACGTCACATATTTTGCAACTTCACACCTAGTATTCGTGTAGCTCTGTTTTCGTTTTATTTCCATTTAAATTATTTTTTGTAAAATGACGTCACGAATTTTATAACCCCTCCCTCGCCTTGTCACATATTGTCACATTTCGTCGACCCCCTCCCCTTCCCTTAGTGTAAGACGTAATTTATAGAGAGCCCCTTGTGCCGTCTCGCGCTTCATTCCACATTTTCCCACCAGGTATTAAAATAGCGACAATAGTAGGCGGCATGGCACACGTGAAGCAGGAGAGGGTGCTGCGCTCCAGCCCAGAGATAGTGGTGGCGACGCCGGGCCGGCTGTGGGAGCTGATCAACCAAGGACAGCCGCATCTGCAGCAGTTGGACACTGTCAAGTAAGTTGCGAGGTCTTGAGCGGAGACGAGTGATGATTTGCGAAGGACGCTGGCAGATCCTGGGTGCGACAAGCCTGAAGATAAGCCTGACCGCGGCGATGCAGTGTGATAAGGTCAATTGGGATCCGTGTCCAGCAGTAGATTAATAAAGGTCGATATTACGGCTAATAGAACAGACCATAGTAAACGCAGTTTCAGATTTGATCACCATAGACATCTCATCTCACAAATATCTCTCCTTGACTTGTTCAGGTGTGACGGTGTTTGCAATTTCGAAGTAAGTCTGGTCATCCAGGTTTATTCTATAAGTTATCGATACTGAGCGGCAAGACACGCGTTAAGCAGGAGGGGTTATTGCGTTCCAGCCCAGAGATATTGGTAGCGACGCCGGGCCGGCTGTGGGAGTTGATCAACCAAGGACAGCCGCATCTGCAGCAGTTGGACACTGTCAAGTAAGTTGCGAGGTCTTGAGCGGAGACGAGTGATGATTTGCGAATCTCGCTGGATGCTACAAACCAAAGATAAGGTCAAATGGTGCAAGTTGGGATGCCTACCAGCTAGATATAGTGATTATTTTAGAATCTTTCAAAGATAAGGTCAATTGGGGTCTGTGTCCATCAGTAGATTGATTGATATAGGTTGATATTATGCCCAGTCGAGGGGACCATAAGGTCTGCGAGCTACTATGGTCTGCTGGCGCAGTTTCAGATTTGATCACCAGTGGCATCTTTTCAGATTTAGTAGGCATAATTTGGTCTTAATGTCCTATGAGATATTTGTGAGGTGAGATGTCTAGCATTTAAGACTAAATTATGCCTACTACATCTGAGAAGATGCCACTTATTAAAAATAAAAGAAAAATCCAAGTAGCGTGGAGTGGAAGGCTGAAAGGGAGGCATTTTCCAAGCAATGGGACAGTAACGACTGAAAATAATAATAGTTATCCAATCCAAGACTTCACATTCGTGTTTCCTCTTGCAGATTCCTAGCTATAGACGAGACGGACCGTATGATAGAGCGCGGTCACTTCGACGAGCTGACGCCTCTGTTGGAACGCCTGAACGCGGACGAGGCACGCAAGGCGGCAAGGCAGAACTTCGTGTTCTCAGCCACTCTGACGCTGGTGCACGACCTGCCAACGCATATGAAAGGGAAGAAGGTAGGTTATACATAATATTCTCTCGTCTTAGGTGATTTACCTGAGGGACATTCGTCTTAATTATAGACTTCCAGAAGCAGCTGTCTCAGCAAGCGGAAACACGGACGTCAGACGGCACTGATAACTATTCCTCTACACTTCCTGTGATCTGCGGTGTACCTCAGGGTTCTATACTGGGACCTATTCTGTTTATACTTTACTGTGCTGATTTGACTGCAAATAATTAAAAGTTATCTCCACTTAAGAACTCGTTTACCTAGTCCATTGACTAATTAGTAAAATGTATTCAGGTCACGAAGCACGGCAAGATACTCAACCGCAAGATAAAGAAGATGACGCCGGAACAGAAGGTGAAGCGTCTGGTGGATCTCCTAGGCATGACGGAGCCTAAGGTCGTGGACATCACGCAGACTAACTTGGGTGAGTTCTTACTTAGCAAGATCTTCTATAGTATGTCTATTATAGGATGATAATTTTGACAGCTCACGCCCATGTGGTTCTGTGTTTTTTTTTCCGGTAAACTGTACTACAGATAATGTGGTACTTCATTGATGGGTACCGCCTCCTTAGTGCAGTTTATAATTAACAACCGCAGACTATTGAAAATTGGTTTTGACTTAACAATTCTTGAAAATTACATAACGAATATATTATAACGTTAGAAGTAACGAGTTAAAAATAATTCATTATTTCGAATAATTTTTATTCGTTACTTCTAAGTTTAATTGTCGATATTTATTAGTTATTATCTATCACGCAATTACCTATTTGTAAAAACTATTATTAAAATACTAATATATTTTTTTTTAATTGTTTATAACTTTTTTGTTTTGTATTATAATAATACCATACACAGCATAACCATTAACCATGCAACTATCGATTCCATGTTCTATGGAAGTATAATCTATAATCGAATAGGTTCATTAACGATAATACACTACCGCATCCCTACTGTGAGCTGTCAAAATGATCATGCGAAATTTGACAAACTATAATTCAAATTTTATATATGTATATATAATAAAAATATCTATCTATGTAGTTGTATGTATTAAGTATATCAGTCATCTAGTACCCATAACACAAGCTCTCCTTAGCTTGGGGCTAGATGATGCTGCGTGATTTGTTCAGCATTATTTATTTATATATTTAATTCTGACCCTCTCCCTCTCACGATATCCTATGTTTCAGGTACAGCCGAATCACTGACAGAGTGCAAGATAACCTGCGCAATGGAACAAAAAGACGCCTACCTCTATTACATCCTGAAGAGACACCCGGGCAGGACCATCGTCTTCTGTAACTCCATCGGCAGCGTCAAACGGTAAGGCGCAATTTGTTAATCATCGTAATCTCCGACTGCTGTGTTGTAGGTGAATGAGTCACTGATGATGATGTTTCCTAGCCGATTTCGGCCATGGCGACTGAGTATTCAGATGCGATAAGACCGCCCATTGTATGTTATATTTGTCTGTGTTTCTCTTTGTGAAATTTATGTTATATGGTGAATGTACAATTAAGAGTTTATCTATCTATCTATCTCATAGGAGGGTTCTGGTTTTCTACCGTTTCATGTGCTCTAAGGTGGCTCGTGTACCGAATCTTATAAGAGAAGGTACGAGAGCACTTTGGGCACGTTAATACCCCGTTGATAAAATTGTACCGGATGTATCGAGCTCCTCGCGAGCTCATCTTCAAAGGTATCAACCTGTTGATGGATGAAACGTCTCCACTCAGGGCGCTGTGCTGCTTAAATTTGACTTAAATTCCGAAATTAACGGTAGAATAGGTGCTGCTGCCGCGGCCTACGGTAGACTACGCACAAGAGTTTTTCGTTCACATGATCTACACCTTTCCACCAAAGTGTCTATCAGAATGAGTCACTATCATCATATCAGACGTAGGACGTCCACTGCTGGACAGAGGCCTCCCTCATTGATCTCCAAGCACTGCGGTTGGAAGCGACATACAACGCCGACCTGCGGTTCTTGCCAAGTCGTCTGCCCATCTTGTAAGTGGACGTCCTACGCTGCGCTTGCCGGTCCGTGGCCTCCATTCGAGAACTTTGCGGCCCCATCGGCCATCTGTTCTGCGCGCTATATGGCCTGCCCATTGCCACTTCAACGTGCTAATCCGTCTGGCTATGTCGATCACCCGAGTTCTTCTACGTATCTCTTCATTTCTGATTCGATCCCGTAGAGAAACCTCGAGCGTATTCATAGCTCGTTGTGACTCTAAGCTTATTCATAAGGTCAATAGTGAAGGACCAAGTCTCGGTTCCATATGTCATCACTGGTAACACACACTGATTGAAGACTTTGGTCTTCAGGCACTGAGGTATGTTGGACTAAAAGACGTTGCGGAGTTTCCCAAACGAGTTACTATAGTTTTGGGGTTTTTGTATGGCATTCAGAGCAGAATAGTCTGCCATGGCAATAATAAACAATTGGTTTTTTCAGGTTGGCAACTCTGCTCACGGTGCTGAAATGCAACCCTCTACCACTTCACGCGAGCATGGCACAGAGACAGAGGCTGAAGAATCTTGAAAGGTAAGTGTTCTTCTGTGCTCTCACTAATCTTTGACTAATCCTTGATCCCAATGGCTGATAACAGTATCAATTTTGTTGTTGCACTCTCTAAACCTAATTATAATTCCACTTTCAAAGCACTCGTGAGTTACACTATACATTGTAATGATAAACGGGTCTTCTACTCACGTCAATTATACGTTGGAAACCTATTTTCAACTAATAGTAATTATTAATTAGGCATAATGACGTCTCTAATTTTGGAGCTTTTCTAAAAATAAATAATAATAAATTAAATAAATTAGTTAGTCTACCGCTAACCGTGGGGTGTGATGGAGATCCATGAGGGAGGCCTTATTTCAGTAGTGGACGTTTTACGGCTGAAATGATGAATAAAAAATATATAATGCATCATGCAATAATTAGCCGTGGGGCGCCGGCAGTAGAATGTTGCCCCTCCTCTCATGCCCGTGGATGCAGTAAGAGCCTGCTAAGGGATACCTCCGGAAGATGGGCAGCAGCGTCTTTCCATATATCAACATACCATACTGCGCTCGCCAACCCGCCTGCCAAGCGTGGTGAGTATGGCAACTACCCCTCATGGAGATCCATGAGGGAGGCCTTTGTTCATTAGTGGACGTTTTATGGCTGAAATGATGATGATGATGAAATACATAATAATCATTTTCTAAATTTGGATAGCTTTAGAATGGCACTAACCAAATAGCTTTATGTCATTTTAGCCTATTTTACGCAATTCACATCAATAAATAGTTACAATAAAATATGTACACATTTCTAAGGTAACGCTGTTATTCTCTTAATTTAATAGTTACTTAAACAATGTTTTAGATTCCGCGACGACCCGCACGGCGTGCTAATAGCCACAGACGTGGCTGCCCGCGGCCTGGACATCCCACTAGTGGACCACGTGGTCCAGTACCAGTGCCCACGCACGGCGGAGAACTACGTCCACCGCAGTGGACGGACCGCGAGGGCTGACAGGGAGGGGATCAACGTTCTGATGGTGGAACCCGCTGAGGCTTACAACTACTCCAAATTGTGCCTTACGCTGAACAAGAGTAAGTCTATATTTCTTTAGCTGCTAGGTATACGATAAACATATGAAAGTGACAGCAGAATCTGCTATGCAGTCTGAACTGTGCCTTACGCACAAGCACGTTAAGCCTATATTCCTATAGCAGCTAGTTTGATAGCTACCGCAATGGACGAATCAAGTAGCTAATGGTGGAACCAGCTGAAGCTTATAACTACTCCAAATTGTGCCTTACGCTGAACAAGAGTAAGTCTATATTTCTTTAGCTGCTAGGTATACGATAAACATATGAAAGTGACAGCAGAATCTGCTATGCAGTCTGAACTGTGCCTTACGCACAAGCACGTTAAGCCTATGTTCCTATAGCAGCTAGTTTGATAGCTACCGCAATGGACGAATCAATTAGCTAATGGTGGAACCAGCTGAGGCTTATAACTCGAAATTGTGCCTTATGCTGACAAGAGTAAGTCTATATTCCTTTAGCTAATTGACAACGATGCAAGAGCGGCGCAGACAGACCAAACAACGAACGCGAATTGGTTTAGTTTCGGGAACCCGTACGCGCAAATGTGCACTAAACTGCAAGCGCGCAAACGTGCACATCTGCTGCGTGTTCGGTTTTACCAGAACGTTACTCTTGTTCCAGCCACCGAGGTTCCAACTTTCCCGGTGGCCTCGCACCTGCTGGAGCCCCTCAAGGCGCTGGTGGGCGCGGCGCGCGAGCTGGAGGCCCTGGAGGTGAAGAGGAGGCGCAACGCGCAGGCGCGCGGCTGGAGGGAGAAGGCCGCCCACGATATGGACATCATCATAGACGAAGACGATGTGTATCCTTTTATGATGGACCAGCTGACCCGGCACGTTCCTCGTGATGAAAAACAAGCATTGGTGCGGGGGTACCGGAAAAGGGGGCGAAGGCCTCGAAAGGTCACCAAAGTCTTTTTTAAACTTACGCGATCACGACACATTATTAACACATATTTAACCGGGTATTTATCGCGTTATTTACCTTTATTATTGCCCGACGTTGCGACAGGATTGCACCCATCGTGGTGCCGGGAAGTCTTCCCGGGACCACGATGGGTGCAAAGTGGCATTTGTGGGTTTTTGGACGTTTACGGGCATTTGAAGACTTTTATTTTTTGGTGACCTTTTGAGGTCACAATAACTCCGGTCCCTGTGACCCTAGGTCACCAAAATCAATCAGTTACCGTCTCTCATTAAGACGGTGCTAACAAAAAAGGTTTTATGTAAATCGGTCAACGCGTTCGGTTGTAATAAATACACAGGCAGACAGACAGACAACTATATACCACAGCTTCCTCACAGATACACAAAAAGAGAGACTACATAAAAAAAGAAAAATATATGCTGGAAATTACACACAGCACCATCTAGTAAGCACAGCTTGTGCTATGGGTAACAGATACATAAAAAAACACCCAGACCCGGGACAAATATCTGCAGAACAAAATTACAAACATTGAATTCTAAATTAGAAAAAAAAATGTTTACCTACCTACCCTTTTTCTGAACAAATGCTAAATTAATAATAAATTTGGGGCAAACTAATTCAATTATATGATTTATTAGATTTAAATGTGTCTTGTTTTTCTTTACTGTCTGTGATTTCACTATTAGAATAGTCAAATCACGGAATTATAGAGCAAAAAGCGACATTTTATAAGTACTTATTGGCTTTGACTTTGAAAATCATTGAATGGTTAAATGATAAAATGTTAGCCGCCAATCAGCGGCCGGCCCATAAACGATCACTAAGAGATAGAAAGAAGCAACGTCGCAAACCTAACAATTCGAATTCCATCAAGCAAAACAGACAATTGGGTCCAAACGACCCAGTAGACCCCATAGACACAGGTGGCTCCATCCTGTATTATTCTATTCTCCTTAACTCAGCACGCAGTCCCACGACGGAAGCGGACCCCGCGATAGACCGCGCGCTGAAGGCCCGCAGGAAAGACCTGGACGCCATGCTGTCGAGACCCATCTTCCCCCGGGGTTTCTCCTTCAAATACCCCTCGTTGAACGACCCCATGGCACTTAGCATGCCGCAAGAGAACGCTTTGGAGGTAAGGGATTTAAGAAGCGGATCCAGGAATAAAGACCTCTGCAAGGCCCGCTGTAGGGTGCCATCAGTAGCTCTACCATGAGTTTCACAATCTACACTCGCTAGCAACTGTAGTTAAAAAAAATTATGAAAACTTGTACTGCGCTTCTAGCGGATATTTTGGTACTAAAATACGCAGTAAACTATACTACAGCGACTATGTAGTTCTGGCTTCATTTGCTTAGAATTTGGTAACTTGAGTTACAAATCTGACATTTTCTTTTCTTTCTTTATTTATCAAAAAAAAACTTATTTTAATCTTATATATGCGACACTTTAAACCATACAAGGTTTGTCCAGTGTCGACAGTTACAGCGTGTTGCCACACATTTTGGCTTGAAGAAATATAATAATAATACAATCATACTAGTTCTAATTACCTGATCTTATCTATCAGTGATTTAAACAAACCTAAAACTGCATACAAAACGAAGCACCAACAAGTAGGTACCATTCTTTCTTTCTACCACTAAGTAAATTTTATTGTAAGATAAGTTTTAAATAACTACCTGCATTAGGTTTAATAGTACAGGGTGCCTAGCAGTCACTGTCTGAAAACATTATAAATTTGGAAAGTTCGTTGTAGTACATATGTCATAGTAACGTACTACTAACTAGTGAAGCATCGGCAGGCGATCTAAGCCTCTGTTCAGATGAACGCGCGGTGCCGCGCGGGTCATCTGAACAGTTCGATACAGGATTGTAGATCTTAAGCCGCGCGTCGCCGCGCGGTGCCGCGCGGTCATGTAAACAACAACATTGATTTGTTACAATCTCAAACCGCGCGCCGAGCCAACCGCGCGGTGCCGCGCGGTCATCTGAACATAGGCTAACAGTGACAGCTCATGGTAGACACACAGTAGTGTTGAACCTAGTCTCTTAGGTAATATCAAACTGAACAATAAATATACCTAGGTATATCTAACGAGCGCTTGAAAAATACTCAAAAAGAATTCGACACGTGTTGCGCCTCTCTACAAGACACCTTCAGGAGAAATCGGCTCTTGTCCGAGGATGCGGTAAGAATTTGACTCCGGAAGATGGGCAGCAGCGTCTTTCCGTGTATCAACATCCCGGACTGCAGTCGCCAATCCGCCTGCCAAGGTGTTGATCTTTCTTGAAGAACAGAACCACCACGCCCTTGTTCCATGCTTTTTTCACCTTCAAGCAAGGCGGAATTAAAGAGCTTCTGAAGGACTAAGTACCGGTGATCCACCCGCTTTCAGAAGCTCTGAAGTGATTCCGTCCTCACCCGGCGCCTTGTCGTTCTTAAGCTGTTTCAAGGCCATCCTGATCTCGTTGGGTGTGCCAAAATTTTACACGCCTAAAAAACGCTTCTGCTGCTTTCAGGTGATGAAGAGAGCGCTAGAATCCGGTGAACTGAAGAAGGAAAAGAGGAAAGGCAAAAACGCGCCTCTCCTGAAACTCGGGAAAGGAGTACATAAGAATAAGAAGCTGAAAAATAAATCATAGTTTTATATAATTGAATAAAATGTAATTTACCGAAACGTGTTTGTTTATTTAAATGATAATTCGTACATTTTTCGACAATAAACCGACTTTAAAGATAAAATCTAAAATGATGTAACTACCAGACTTTATACATAACTACTTACTAGACACATAGGTGCTTGCACCCATTGTTAACACTTGACCTGTGTGAACAAACAAATTCATATACCTACAATACAAATCCGCTAACTTATACCTATCTAATGAGCGCTTGAAAAAACACTCAAAATGAATATGACACTTGTTTCGCCTCTCTACAAGGCAAAATCGTATAAATACCTAAACAGCCATATCTATGCTTATTATCTTTCCTCCGTCGACCGAGACACGTTCTCGGCTTGCCCGTTGACGAGCTCACCGCCGCTAACCCGGAGGTGACGTCAACCCGTCCCACATTAGCTGCTAGGCACACTTTCAATAACCGGTCCCGCCGGCGGGGCCGAAGAATACACTCTTCCGTCTTAAGGTGCAGTTTTGCACCTGGACGTTAACCATCAGTACGTACAAAAATATGGCAACAGTCCAAGCCGTGGTTCGAACCTAAGTGGTGCCCTTGAGCTTGTTGCCCCAACCTAACTTTTGCGGCTGGGCGCCTTCTGCGCTCGCCATAGTCCGGTAACGTTGTCATGGCCATCTGCGGTCAACAACATATATAATGTCAATTCGAAAAAAAACTATGCTTATTACATTTGAGTATTTCCCTTGGTCAGTGCTGGATTTACCGATAGGCTGCGTAGGCTGGGACCTAGGGCGGCAGAGTTTAGGTGGCGGAATATTTAGACCATTTCTTTTTTTTAGTCTTGGAGAAACAAATACAATATTATATACACAGAGGAATACAATCTTTGATGCAAAAAAATAATAATGATTTATTTATTTATTTATTCAAGAAAGAACACAGCATTACAGTACAACCAATGCGCTATGCTATACATAGGTATGATACCTACTAATAACGGGAAAAAGCTGATATAATGAGGACGTGCAAATAATAAAGATACAATTTCATTGTTTCCAAATTTCTTAGGTCAGTAGGGGCAGAAAAAATGCAATAGATAGATAGATTAACTCTTTATTATACATTCACCATAAAACATAAATTTTACAAAGAGAAACACAGACAAATATAACATACAATGGGCGGTCTTATCACTTTAAGCGATTTCTTCCAGACAATCTTTGGATGGACAGGATATAAGATAGTAAAAACGGCGGTGTACGAATAATATATACGCAAAAATAGATAGATAAAAATATACTACATACATAACAAACTAAATACTTATATGATAAACATACTTATAACTACATAAATATATAAATACTACAATCATAAATAGGTAACGATAAATTTATTTCATCCTAAAGATGAATACATTATGAGGCGTTTTCATTAAAAAGTAAAAACTTCAAAAATAGTTCCCTCGAAACTTATAGATGGCGTTAGTTTTATTTTACTGGTAGGAAACACAATTTGACAATGACGGCAATTGTGAATAACCACAAACTTGCTACTAGCTCCATCTGTTAGGTTTAGTAGAAAACATATTTTTTTCTTTTTTACTGAAAACGTCTCATTAAATTATACAAGTACTTATAGTTCGCGCAAAACTTCTTGAGCTCTGTGAAGTTAGCTTCAGTGACTGCGCAGTACACAGTTTTTAGGGCGTTGAGGGGAAGGAATGATAAAAGGGGTGCGAGAGGGGCTCAGTCTGTGAAACTAGTGTTGCCAGCGCGAGTTTTGGTGTATTTTCGTTTTATCTAGCACACATTTTACTATGCATTTATTTATTTTTCAATTATTAAAACGAACATATTTAAAAAACAATTATTATATTAAATTAAGGATTAATAAAAACTTAAATGCTCGAACAAATTCACCTTTACTTATCGCAAGAAGCCAATTTTTTAATACAAAATTTCTACTATGTGCAAGATTATTTATAACCTAGATGGCAATATTGAATGAACATGTCAACATGCGCAACTTTGCATTTGCCGCAACGTTCACAGAGCTCAAGAAGTTTTGCGCGAACTCTACCTAATATATTAGGTAGAGAAATTTGCCGCCCGTAGACTATTAAGTCTACGGGCGGCAAATTTCTAAATCCGTCACTGCCCTCGGTTTATCATGGATCCCGTCATCAGAGCAGAATAGGTACCTATTTCGTTTCCTTCCGGGTCATGGCTGTTCGTATGACTGAATCAAATAGTTCCAATGTGTAGGTGTCAAAATGTACAAAGTTTATTGGTTAAAATTCAATGATCCTGACGCCGACGATGATGTGTAGTAGGTAAGTATGATGATTAATAGCACAGATAATATAATACACTAGTACAGATGCCTCATCTAGAACAAAAATTTGAGCCTACCTGGCGGTCTTTATGCTTTTGCATAATGCTGAGTCCCCATTGGACACGTACAACTTTATAGACTGTAACGAGGTTGTTCACTATGTAGATTATCATTATTTTGCTTTGACCCGCTGAGTCAGCTTCTTGCCATCTTTTTGCCACATTTTTTTTTAAATATTCTGTGTAGGTACTCCAAGATTAAAATTATAATAGGTAATAGATTAAAATTACAAATAAGTTCAACCTTTTATTATAGTTGTTTTTTTAGTTTTGTGTGTATCTAATAAATGTCTTTCTTATTCTTTCTTCTTATTGTTTACTGATGGGTTGCCTGAAAGAAATTGCTTCAGCACGCCGCCTATTTGTACGGGTTTACCTATTAATATTTTATTTTTAAGTTTATCTGTGTGCAATTTTGTGTGTTCATTCATTCACTCATTCTACGTTCAAGGAGTTAGTTTTGATGACGCTGGAGTAGAATTTGGCTGACGCGCGAGGCGTGCGCGTGAGCTCTGGAGAGTCGAAGTCCACTGCGTACAGACCGTATCTTGAACTGAAATAAACAAACTGTTTAAAAATGACGTAACTAATACGACCTCCATGGCTCAGGTGGTCTAATAGCCGACTGATACGCAGGAGGTAGCGGGTTCGATTCGGCGAGTAGTGTGCCAACCCGTCCTCTCTAATCTTGTCCGCACCGGACGAGTTGGTACAAAAAATAAAAACATTATTTCCGTTCGTCAAGTTTGATAACAAGTTTTTTGCCATAAATTACGAAAAGTAATTTTAACAAGAAAAGTGTATTGTGATGTATGAATATACTTTTTTAATCAGTTTTTTAGTGGTATTAAATAGGAGCAAATTGATAAATATTTTACCTATTAATTGTTTTCAATGTCCATGTAAGTTATTGTATTCAAGTTTGTTTATGACTGTAAGGGATCATATTTATAATGTGGCTACGATTTCACTAATTATAATGACAAAATGATTACCGCCTATAATAATAGTACTGGCGCAAAATTCTAAATTATTGTTTTTAGCGGCAAAATACTTGTAATTGGCAATTTAAATAACTTCTAGATCATAATATAGTATAGGTATTTGCAAAAATAAAATATTGCCGCCTTTTGTTTGAGTCGGGCAAAGCTGGTGTCTTTTGTTTTAAGCAGTATTTACAAGACACTTATTAACACAAATATACGATAAAGTAAAGGCATTAAAGCCACACATATAGTACATATTACAGGTACATATTTTATTGCAAATATCATATGTTTAATTGTTACCTAAGTAATATTAATTTATTTATAAGGTGCCTGATTCTGTAAACTAGTTTTTGTGAAATAAATACTTTTACTTTACTTTACTTTATATACGTGAGCGATAACAAAGTATTTAACTAAGTTTATTGAAAACCCATAATGAGCACTCGCCTTACCTTAATAACTAGTTTTTTAGTATTGTCTTTTAAAGGCTATATATAGTATCTGTTTCTAGGGAGTTAAAAACAATGTCTTAGTTACTTCACCTTTTAATTCTGAATCTTCAGTAAGGCTCTACAAGCATTGCGTTTGTTGTAATGTAATGTGAAAAATGTATGTGCGTAAATAACACGTGCTTTAACGGTGAAGGAAACATCATGAGGAAACCCGCGGCTTAGTTAGCTTCAGACGTATTGACCTGTTTTTTCCTCTGACTAATAGCTGACTAAGCTGAGAGGGTGGTTTTGGTGCTAGTCACTCCTAATCCATCTAACAATGTCCTAGGCACTGCAACGTCCCGTACAGCATGATTGCCAGTTACTGACGCTGTATAAATCGTCTATAACTCAATGTAATGTGAATAAAAAATGGCTTGAAATTGGACTTTGAATTGGCGCACTGATACCTACGACTTGAAGTCACACAAGTCGTATTTTCTGTTGATTTATTAAATGTATATGTTTATAATGCCTTGTTCTAAGTTTTACCCATTTTTTTTCTATAATTCGACTGATTTTAATCATTACTAAGATAGCATTTTTGAAATAGTAAAACATTTTTACTGACTTACAGTTAATTGTTATCATATATTTTATTATTTCTCAAAACTTATAAACACTTCTGTCGCCAACTATACAAATCACCCTAGTACTAGGTACAATAAAACTGAGCGGACGACTTGACGAACGAAAATAATATATTTTTTAAATGTGCCATCTCGTCTGCTGCGGACAAGTTTATTGCGGACGGGTTGGCACATTACCCGATTCGGCTACAGGACAACTAATTGTTCTGCAGGTATTTGTCTCGGTTCTGTGTCTTTTTCTATGTATAATAAGTCTGGGACAGGGCTGGATGTTTGCCGCATGACGGACAAAATGTGGGCAAAGATAGCCACTGAGTGGGTCCCACATACAGTACAGCGGCAGCGCGGCCGGCCCAGGCTTTCAGTCAGGTTTCCGGTGCTGACTGGTCGGCTAACGCCTTAGACCGGAAAGAGGGTAGGCTGATTATTTAGATAGATTACTTAGCTAAATATGTACTATTTACAAAAAAAAAAAAATATTTACGAGTAGGTATTATAATAATGGTATTGGCCGTGGGGTACCGGCAGTAGAATGTTACCCCTCCTCTCATGCCCGTGGAAGCAGTATAATAAATAAATAAATAAATAATGCTGGACAAATCACACAGTATCATCTAGCCCCAAGCTAAGCAGAGCTTGTATTATGGGTACTAGATGACTGATATACTTAATACAGTATACTACATAGATAGATATTTTTATTATATATAGAAAAAAAACACCCAGAACACCCTGAACAAATATCTGCAGATCGTATAGACATTTGTCCCGAGGCGGGAATCGAACCCGCAACCCCTGCGTCGCAGGCGGGCCTTCGCCCGCTGCGCCACAGAGGTCGTCAAGAAGTAAGAGCCTGCTAACGGATACCTCCGGAAGATGGGCAGCAGCGTCTTGCCGTGTATCAACATCCCATAATGCGCTCGCCAACCCGCCTGCCAAGCGTGGTGAGTATGGCAACTACCCCTCATGAAGATCCATGAGGGAGGCCTGTGTTCAGTAGTGGACGTCTTACGGCTGAAATGATAATTGGGCTAATTAAGTAATATTTTGTTAAGGTTTACCCAAATTTATGAATAAATGAAATTAAAAAGAAACATCTGGTTTCCATAGAAGGTAAAAGCTTTGCTTAGTTCGTGTCTAGATGGTGTTCTGTGAAGTAACCAGCATTATTTATTGATCTATTATCCACGGGGCATAACATTCTACTACCGGCATCCCTCTGCAAGGACTCATTACCAAGTTGAAACTCACGTGTGTCCGAAAGTAAATTCAAAGTTGTCCATCAACGACCACGCGATGTATCCTGTCACGTTCACTCCGTCCTCTTTGATGGCCAGTAACATCTGAAATTTCGAAGAGCTCTCAAAAGATGTAGGGTATAACTGCTAGTAACTAAGCATCGCCACGGTAATATTATCTATACAGTATTCCAACTTCATACAAACGGACGAAGCGCGATCTATACCTACGCGCCTCGATCTCGGCATGCGCCCTACGTAGGTAAAGCATTAGCTTATAAAATTAAAAAAAAATAAGTAACCCCGACACTTTACCTATTCTCGGAGGTTGTTTTTTTTGTACTGTGAATGTACACTCAGTTTTGCAACCTACACACCATTTTCTTTCATTTGATACCAAACTTTGGTTTATTTGGAAATGAAAATTCGATTTTACATTATTTCTTTCAACCCCCATATTATCTTAAACGTCTTCTGACGTGAACAGATTCAATTATGTGCTTTATTCTATTAATTTGTGTTGTTTTATTACTATATTGGATTATCGGGTATTTATCGCGTAATTACCTTTATTTTATTCCCGACGTTTCGACCGGATTGCACCTGGTCGTGGTCGCGGGGAGACTGACAATCCGGACTTGTGTTGTTTTATTTTGTAATTTGTGACGCGTCAATAATGTCGCCCTGAATAGGTATCTAAAGTATTTTTTTGAGTTTGAGTTTTTAACCAATTTTGATAAAACTATGTCGCTAGCGAGTATAGATTGTGAAAACTCATCGTAAACCTACTGCTGTAATAGTTAACCAATCGTGTAACCGAACTACCAATTTGAAGTAGGTAAAAGACGTGAATACTGAAAACATAAAATAACAATTCCGAATGTTTTGTAACTACTAAAAAAATCTAAAATCCCTGACGCCAACATGCGTCGTCTTAATGGGGAGGAAGGGAGGAGTCGATGTAGTGTGATAATGTGTAACTAGGGGTATTTAACTCTTTCATCATCATTTCAGCCGTAAAACGTCCACTACTGAACACAGGCCTCCTTCATGGATCTCCATAAGGGGCAGTTGCCATACTCACCACGCTTGGCAGTGATACACGGAATGACGCTGCTGCCCATCTTCCGGAGGTAGCTCTTAGCAGGCTCTTACTGCATCTACGGCTAAGAGTGGAGGGGCAACATTCTACTGCCAGCACCTCACGGCAAAATTTTTAACTCTTTGCACGAATTTTACCCCGAGAATCCCGGGCCGGGATGGGTTTTTTATTTAGCCTATTTTATCCCACTGCTGAGCAAAAGCCTTCCCCAAATCCTTCCAGTCATCCCTGGTTTTTGCATGGTCCCACCAGTCCCGTTCGAAACGATCAAGATCGTCACCCCAACGCTTTCTAGGCCGACCTTGACGGCGCCTCCCATTTTCAGGCTAAAGCCTGTAGTATTACATAACACGGTATTCAGGGACCTAAGAGTGGTGTAATAAGAGTTAGAGCGTAAGGGACCCTAACTAGCGCGACCGCGGCAAGTCTTGCTCCCTAATCGCCCTAACTACCGGGCCCTGAATACTGTGAAGTGTAATACAGCTTTATCATTGAGTGGTGATAAAAGCCCTCTTGAATACGGCTGACGTGGCCTGCCCACTCCCACTTTAGTCTAGCTGTTTTTTAGAGGGGTTAAATATTTAAAAAGATAATTGAATTCAGGCATTAAGAACTTTTCTGAGGTTTCTTACCTGTTCCATAAAAGCCCTGTAGTAGTCAATCCTGGCTGTGTCGTTCAGTCCTCCCGCGGTGGAGATTCCATTCTCCGTGATGAGGATTTCGATGTCTCCGTACTGCTGCTTCAGCCAGGCCAGCTGTTTGCGGAAGCCTTCCGAAGGTGACTGTGAAATTGGAAAATCGCATTTCCATTAATTAATATCATTTATTTTGTCTTCTTCAATTACTTGCTACCAAATGCAGAGCGTAGGACTCGTCCTAGATTGTGCGGTCTCCAGTTTTGCGTATCCAATCATTCACAATTTTATTGTTTGTACATGCCTACCAGGTCGCTGGTCGCTGACTTAAGTAAAATTACAGAAATCTGGGTCTTTAGTCGTTTCGCACCACACGCGATTCGGACCGCGGTGCGAAACACCCAAGTACTGTTTCTGAATGGGGCCATTCGCACCGCAGTGGCTCGGTGGTGCGAATCGCCCAAGATTCTTTTGAAATGGGTCGTTTCGGACCACGGGCAAAAACGACTTGATGCTTATTTTGTAAGTCCAAAATTTAGGCATGCATCAAAAATTTTATAACTTTTATAAAAGTTTTATAACTTCGTTGATTAAAAAAAAATAAGGCTGTGATTCTTAATGATTACCTAGTCATAAGTAAATAATAATGTACGTCATACCTGTGATTAGCAATAGTTATTTTTTAGTAAAATGTATAATGTTGATCAAACTGTGATTTAAAACCCACCTATTATTTTACTTTATTTTATTTATTATCTAAAACTCACAGTTACATTATTGTTTTTTATTACATTGTATAATATGTACTATTCATAAACCAAATCGAGTCTACATTATATTAATAGCACTTACTTTAAAAAATATAAAGCTGTTGAGCAAATATAATTATTACATATAATCTTGCAATTTTTTTATCAGTATCCATGTTTCTTCTTATCTGTACAAATAAATAATTGAAATCCTTAAATTTTTGATGCATGCCTAAATTTTGGACTTACAAAATAAGCATCAAGTCGTTTTTTCCCGTGGTCCGAAACCACCCATTTCAAAAGAATCTTGGGCGATTCGCACCACCGAGCCACTGCGGTGCGAATGGCCCCATTCAGAAACAGTACTTGGGTGTTTCGCACCGCGGTCCGAATCGCGTGTGGTGCGAAACGACTAAAGACCCATATATATATACCTACCTACCTACATTATATAGATACCTAGGTACATCAGAATGCATTTATCTATTTACCACAAAAGAATTACAAAAATCAACTTAGGTGTTACACAGATACTTAACCAAGAAATAATTAATAATTAAAGGGAAAAATTTGCTCTTGTGCTTAAAAGGCGTTCAGCTGTAGATAGTAAAAAATTCCGGCAACCTTGACTAGATCGTCCGTCATCTGGCAGATGGTCTGCCTCGAGGCCGTCCCGCTTCTATCGGCAACCACTCTGTCACCGCCTTGGTCCATCGGCTGCCGTCCCACCTAGCAACATCTCCTGTCCATCATTTAAGCTCGACATTCACAAATCTACGTCTAAGACTTTCGTGCGTCGGCGTATCTCCACGTTAGGTATGTAATACAGGAGGGAGATCTGGTATCTCTCTCCTTGGCATCCATCTCTCCTCCATGGCGCGATCCATTGCCCTTTAAGCAATTTGTATGGTACCTATGCATGAATTCCTTTGTAAGCGGCTGTCTCGGAACCGTACGGTATGGTTAAGACACATTGGTTACAAAAACTGGTTTTTAAAATTTGGGGGAATGTTCAACTTTAACACGAATGTGCGGTGTGGAGTGTCCAGCATATTTTTTATTACGCCACTCATACGATGACTTGCACTTAAATATAGACCCATACTTCACTAGTAGCCAGCTGCGCGCGAAGATCTGGGGCGCCTAGGAACGGCCAGGGCCCCAGCACCTGTCCTGGCTCCGCGGGGCTGATCACCATGGTGAAGTAGTAGTTCAAGGCGTAGTAGTCAAATGTTCCTGAAATAAGCTAGACATTTACGCCTGTTGCAAACCTGACGCGAGTTAGGTACGTAAGTTAAAAATTAATAAAATAAAGTTAAAATTAATATTTAAAAGTAAAAGTTAGTAATTAATATATGTATAAATATAAATAATTTGACAATTTGGCATTTAAAATTGATTGAATTGTTACTTACTTGTCTATTAATTTGTTTTATATGCCTAATTGCTGACAACTTATTATATACCTACTTAACATGAATATGACATGCATAATTAATAACAATTACCTACTTTGCGTATTTACCTTTTTTTTTCAATATATTGTATTATAACTTGTTAAATATGATATATATATCTACGTGAAATTTGTGACATGTAACTCTGGTTATCAATAAATGAACTATAAGTTATGTAATCAGATGCGGAATTATATAGTTTAAGTATTGTTAGCGTAAAAATTATAACCTTGGACCAATTCCCTTTCCTCCGGCGTGAATGGGGGGAGACCGGGCCAAGGATAGCCCCGACACCTGCTTCTCGCGGCCAATACCCTCTCAATAGACGCTGGCCATCCTCCTTCCTTCGAATAGATTGGGTGGGAGTAACGACCTGCCTGAAAAAAAACATCATATCAAGGTTTCATACAATAATTTCATAGGGATAATCAGTAGGGATTAATTGAACGAGTGAGCGAAGCGAACAAAGTTCTTAGTGGCAACTAGTCGTTTCAGCTGACTGTTTGTATGTATGTATGTATGTATGTCCGCAATTTTTGTCCGAGGATAACTCTTGAACGGATGATCAGATTTTGGTGAAATTTAAAACATAAGGAGATAACATTAATACAAATCGAATGCCGTGGGGTGCCGGCAGTAGAATGTTACCCCTCCTCCCATGCCCGTGGATGCAGTAAGAGCCTGCTAAGGGATACCTCCGGAAGATGGGCATCAGCGTCTTTCCGTGTATCAACGTCGCAAACTGCGCTCGCCAACCCGCCTGCCAAGCGTGGTGAGTATGGCAACTACCCCTCGTGGAGATCCATGAGAGGCCAGTGTTCAGTAGTGGACGTTTCACGGCTGGAATGATGATGATGATGAATGTCGTGGGGGATTTTAGATCAATTTCATAGTTGAAATTATGGGGTATATAATCGATTTTCCAATTGCCCGAGGATAATTTTTAAACAGAAAATTCGATTTTGATGAAATTTAAAACCTATGGAGATAACATCAATGTTAGCCGATTGTCGTAAACTATTTTTGATAAATGGGGTAATTTTTCAGATATGGGGATCTTTTGAAAGGATTATCCAACTTTAAAAAAAAATATAACATTATGAGATAATTTCATTACAAATCTATTGTCGTGGGGGATTTTTGATAAATTAGGTATTGCTTCAGGTAAAGGGGCTTAATTTTTTTTCCTAGGATATCTCTTGAGGAAATCATTCGATTCAAATGGCATTTAGAACTTAAGGAGAATATATTAATAAAAGCAAAAGATTTAATGGGTTTTTTTCATATTTATGTACTTAATAGTTTTTTATGGTACACAGAAGAATATTTTTTGAAAATTTAGAAGCCCCTATATATAAAAATATAATTTGATTATCTAGGACATCATCTGATAAGTCCCCACTTATCAAAAACTCCCAGGACAATATATTTTTTCAACTTTTTAGTTCGATGATAACTTTTAAACTAACCATTCTACTTTGATGAAAAATTACAGTTAGGAGTGTTTGGAAATTCCATCAATGCATTGATGTCTCATATTGCCGTGGGGTGCCGGCAGTAGAATGATACCCCTCCTCTCATGCCCATGGATGCTGTAAGAGCCTGCTAAGGGATACCTCCGGAAGATGGGCAGCAGCGTCTATCCGTGTATCAACATCCCATACTGCGCTTACCAACCCGCCTGCCAAGCGTGGTGAGTATGGCAACTACCGCTCATGGAGATCCATGAGGGAGGCCTGTGTTCATCAGTGGACGTTTTATGGCTAAAATGATGATTGATGTCTCAATCGCGTAAAATAATTAAAAAAACGTAAAATTAAGTTCATTTGCGAACTTCGTTGAAAAAATTAGGTAAATCTCGCTCGTTCTTAGTTCGAGGCGAACTACTAGTTATTAATAATTGCCGCGGTGAAGTTATTGGAATGTTGCCTCTCCTCTCTTGCCCGTGGATGCAGTAAGAATCTGCCTAGTTAATCCTCCGGAAGATGAACAGCTGAGGAAAGATCTGCTTCTCTTCTAGCATACGGAGGAGTGAAATAAAATATAACGATGAGTTTCCTACCAGATTTTGTTTGGCCAACTCTGCTAACTTCTTATCTTGAGGAGTTTTCGGCTCGAACCACATCAGTTGGTTTGCTATAGACACCTTCCCTGAAATCAAATAGGTATTAATAATATTCATATTTTAATTTGACTCAGTATTGTTACGAGCTGGGGGGTTCGGGATTAATGGGGGGTGTGGGCGCTCGACGCCCTGTTTGTTTGACTTTAATACTTTTTGTGTAAGGCATCCGTAATGTCAAGAAATGGCGCTGACGGAAGATCAGCGTTGGTTACCTAGCTTGCTAGACAATCAACTCAATGCTGAGTCAGTGTCCATTTTATGATGTTTAACACGTAGGTACGTCGATCACGGAACATTTGGTTCGCACGTGTAGACGTTGATTTAGCAAAGCGAACACCTTGCGAACACAAGAGTTCGCAAGGTTGTGTAACACAAGTAGAACTGTGTTCAAAACAGAATACAGGTATTCTGTACCTATTATGTGGTGTTCAAGGTGTTGAAAGGTGTCTTAGTGACCATGGATTTACTGTTGGAAGTGGTCGACAGGGTATGTAGCCCAAAAAATATCCGAACAACTCAAGATTTTTTTTATAGGAGCAGAGAGTTTGATGTTAGTTTGTGGTATGCATATGCGAACAAAGTGTTCGATTAATTTCGGGGATCACGTAGTATAGACGTCGAAGCTTTTTCCGACAAGTACCTATATTATCCCTGCATTGTACGATTTGTACGAAATGAATAATTCATCTCACGTAGATTTTGCAGAACACGTGGGGTGGAAGTAGAATTTTACCCCTCCTCTCATGCCCGTGGATGCAGTAAGAGCTAAAGGATACCTCCGGAAGATGGGTAGCAGTGTCTTTCCGTGTATCAACATTCCGTATTGCGCTCGCCAACCTGTCTGCCAAGGTGAGTATGGCAACTCCACTCATGGAAATCCATGACGGAGGCCTGTGTTCAATAGTGGACGTTTAACGGCTAAAAAGTGAGAAAGTGTTTGGAGTTCGTTATCGTCATGCATTTATTAACCTGTGCGTTCCTTGGCAGATTCTTACTACATCCACAGTCAAGAGTGGAACGGCAACCTGCACTCCTCGGTTCATATTGTCAAGTATTTATTTCCTTCGTGGCTCGTCAAGTAGCTCTGGATCGAGACGTCTAGACGTGTCTGGAGAGAATGGGGGGAGGCCTTTGCCCAGCAGTGGGACACCAATGGCAAATAATAAATAAAGTTTATTTCCTTCAGGTGCACCGCCCACTTAAGTGCATCCTGAGTGACGGGTGGCGCACGAGTGGTGCTGTATCTTACCCTGTTGACTCTTCCTGAAGTCTTTGTCATACACCCTCCAGGCTTTCGCATGCGCCAGTAATACGTTCTTGTTGCAGATGTAAGCTCCGACCTGTGATAAGGGTAAGAGTAAAAATCGGCCAAGTACCCATGAGTCGCACTCGCGCACAAGGGTTCCCGACATACCATAAGTCTGTTAAAATTTCAAGCGTCTACCTGTTGACGTTTTTAATATCGAGCAAAAAACGGCATTATAATCACGTTTGTTGTATGGGAGCCCCCTAAATATTTATTTCATTCCGTTCCTAGTATTTGTTGTTATAGTAGCAACAGGAAATACATCATCTATGAAAATTTCAACTGTCTAGCTATCACGGTTCATGAGATACAGCCTGGTGATAGACAGACAGACAGAGAGACCGACAGAGAGATAGACAGACAGATAGACAGACAGCGGGCCGGTGAAAATACGGGCACATGAGACCTTACAGCTCAATGTCTAAGGGTGACGGGCGGAGTGCAATGCATCGTTGATCACGTGATCACCGTGGTGTTGCAGTTGTAAAAGGTAGAGGTGACCACCAAACATCAGTTGGGCCTTCAGCTTTTTTCGTCATAAGTTGTATAATGTGTGTTGCATGTCTAAAGAAATGTGGGCAAAGATAGCCACCGAGTGGGACTCAACGCCTTGGACCGAGAAGTATGGAGAAAGGGAATTTACCGGCAGTAGGATCCTACAGGCTGATTAGATTAGATAGGTTGATGAATAAACAAAAGCCACGGTATATACCTCAGGGTCAGTGATGTTGGGGACAAACTGGCCCTCGTATGTCCAGTCACACACCAAAACAGGCTCGTTGATGGTGATCCAGATCTTCACGCGGTCCCCGAAAAGGGAGAAAACCACACGCGCGTACGCCGCAAACCAGTCCGCCGTTAGTGGGTTCGCCCAGCCACCTGGGAGCGTGAAGATAAGTATTACATTACAACATACTTTAATTGAGGGCACAGCTGAGAGTGCGATATTCATCATCATTATCTTAGCTGTAGGACGCCCATTGCTGAACACAGGCCTCCCTCATGGATCTTTGTACTGATCATAAGCCACGCTTGGCAGGCGGGTTACGAACGCAGTACGGGATGTTGATACACGGAATGACGCTGCTGCCGTTGATGGAGAATTCGGAAGATGGATAAGCCGTTTCGAGCCTGGGCTCTTACTGCATCTATGGGCATGAGCAGAGGGGTAACATTCTAGCTGGCACCCCAAGGCATGAGTGCGATATTAGCTGTCTAAAATACAGATGATTTGCGCACGCAGACATCGCTAGCAGACGCTGGATACGGAAAGCTAAAGACAGGAAGAAATGGTGCTGATTTGAGGAGGCATTTGTTCTGCAGTGCACTATATAAATAAATATCAGTTGAGGTTTTTGAGACCCTGATTGCTGGCTTTATTTAAAGTGCACTTGGCAAAGCCCTCATAAGGCGAGATCACATTTCTCGTCTACTATAATTGATTTTCAGTACGCATCAGTCCTGTAAAACGTACATTAGCTGTCCAGTAGACCATTTATTAACAGTCAAAGGACCCAACTCAGCCCTCCTCTTGCAGCTCGATCCTGAAACGTCTGCGGAAGGTCGACGTGTACGATAGTGACGACTGGCTTGAACGCCACCAGTTAACATTATTTCAGCAGTCGATCAACTGGGCCAAGAAGTAAACATCCTCCATTCAACATCATCATCGTTTCAGCCGTAAAACGTCCACTACTGAACAAAAGCCTCCTTCTGGATCTTCATCAAGGGGTAGTTGCCATACTCATCACGCTGGCAGGCGGGTTGACGAGCGCGTTACGGGATGTTGATAAACGGAAAGAAGCTGCTGCCCATCTTCCGGTGGCAGGTTCTTACTGCATCCACCTGTTCTTACCTAGATTCTGAATCCTCTGCGGAAGGTCGAAGTGTAAAATAGTAACAACTGGCTCGATGCCCTCCTTCAGCAGACTGTCTATCAGGTTATTGTAGTACTTGGCGCCGGATGCGCTGATCTTGTTCGGAAAGCTGGTGGGGAGAAGACGTGTCCAAGATATGGAGAATCTGGAAAGCATCTCAGTATTACTGTATTGTTTTATCGGGTATGATTTCCTTTATTCTTATCCCGATGTTCATATAACTCGCTCCGCCGTTTTAATAAAGACCTTAGCTAGATCCATACCGGATCTGCAGACAGTATCTATTGATCTGAAAAATTGCTCTTTTGTGCGACGCTTTATTGCGATTATATAACTCACAAAGCTCGTTTAAAAGTTAAAGGTAAGCGTTTTATCTTCAATGTGTCCTACAGTTACACGTCCACAGTGGTCAGAGCTCTGTCCCATCTTCTTACACTTCACACGATCACCGGCCGCTTCTCTCCACCCTTCCTGGAAGGCATCTATATCGTCTTTTGGGCCTGCCTCAGCTTCGACGCCCGTCTTTAGGCTTCCGTATACATTTCATTCATTCATTCATCTCAGCCGAAATTGCATTTGTTATAAATGAAGTATTTAAGATGTATATAAAATCCAGCTTGCTATGAATTAAGGATGACTCACGCTAGACCGTAGCACGGTCAGCTAATATATATAAAATTCAAAGTCCTGACTGACTGACTGACTGACTGATATATCAACGCACAGCCTAAACCACTGGACCTAAAAACATGAAATTTGGCACACATATACCTTGAGTATCCTAGAGGTGCACTAAGAAGGGATTTTTCGAAATTCCCGCGGGATAGGGAATAAATGGGATTTATATTTTCGAATCAAAGTGCGTGAAAAAGGGGATTTTACGTTTTATGACTTCCACGCGGACGAAGTCGCGGGAAAAAGCTAGTTTTATATTTGTTCTGTATGGACACACTCACGCTATACCCAGCGGCAACCGAGTGACAGTCGAGCAATGGACAGGCTCGGAATAATTCCTCGGACTCGGCTCTGACACGACACGGGCCAGCGTGAGTCATCCTTTAATGCAAACTGGAATGTATTTTTTTTATTTGGACGCTATGTTCAGAAAAAAACTCTCGTCTTGCAATAAGAAACGGTTACCTATATAATTGTGTACCTACTTCCTTGTTCATCTCAATGTCCCGCTCCCAGAGATGGTAGGAGTCACAGGCGACGGACGTCACCGGTGGACCTATCGGCTATGGCGTCTTGTTTACCAAGGTGTCGCATATACTCCGGGAATAAGTGACCAGCCCACATATACCCCACGTCAGGGGAGCTAGGTGGATAACATTCGTCACCCTTAGGTGGCTTGCGGTTGACCAAGTCAAAGAAGGACTGGCAACAGGTGGCGCAAAATCGAAAAGAGTAGTGGGATTTTTTTTAAATAATGATGGACAATTCAGTCAGCATCATCTAGCCCCAAACCAAGCAGAGCTTGTGTTTTGGGTACTAAGACGACTGATATACCTAATACATAACTACACAGATAGATATTTTTTTATTATAACACATCCAGAACACCCTGAACAAATATCTGCAGATCGTACAGACATTTGCCCCGAGGTGGGAATCGAACCCAAAACCTCTTGCGTCCTTGGCGGACCTTCGCCCGCTGCGCCACGGAGGTCGTAGTAACAGCAATACCCTCATTTTATCCTTTAGAGATACTCCTAACATAGCTCTTGCAATAACAAATGGTCTTACCTGTAGAACTGTGCACCAACTTCCTTGATCATCTCAATGTCCCGCTCCCAGAGATGGTAGGAGTCACATGCCACGTCGCCGGTGGAGCCATCGGCTATGGCGTCTGGCGTCTCGTGTACCAGGGTGTCCAATATGCTCGGGGACTTATCTTGAAACACATCACACACATCTCAAACCATTATCTGACATCATCACCTTAGCCGCAGGACTGTTGCCCTGCCCACGTCCACTGATGAACACAGGCCTCCCTTATGGATCTCCATGAGGGGTAGTTGCCATTCTCACCACGCTTGGCAGGCGGGTTGGTGAGCGCAGTATGGGATGTTGATACACGGATAGACGCTGCTGCCCATCTTCCGGAGGTATCCCTTAGCAGGCTCTTACTGCATCCATGGGCATGAGAGGAGAGATATCATTCTACTGCCGGCACCCCACTCTCTTACAATACAATACAATAAAATACAATAATTTATACATAAAACCAGTTTTACCAGTCAATCAGTTCACATAATATAATACAAATTTAATTTAAAGATAATAACAACTTTTAAATCTCTAGGATCAATGGTCTTGGCTGATGTCCAAGTCCACAGCTGGACATAGGTCTTCCTTATGGATTTCCAAGATCATGAAGGGTTGCTGCCCGACTCACCACGCTCGGCAGTACGCACTGCCGAGCTCATGAGCTCATGATCCGTGTATTAACATCCCGTGATGTTAATACACGGAAGAATGCTGCTGCCCATCTTCCGGAGATATCCCTCGGCAGATTCTTAGAAGTAAAAGAGTTCGATTTCTTTTTCGCTTCCTACTCTCACATTAAAAAAAAGTTTTCTGAAACGAATTATATTATGTGTTATTATTATTAGAATCAGGCGTTACTTTGCGGAAATCCATGACAATAAAATGCAATGAAAATATCTAGTTTTAATTCCGCTAATGCGGAATGCATTAGCGGAATTAAGACTAGATATTTTCATTGCATTTTATTGTGTTTTATTTAATTTAAATGTGGTATGTTTTGTTTATTAAACACCAACTGATTTTGACCTTTGTCATTGACATTAAAATAAATAAATAATGCTCGACAAATCACACAGCATCATCTAGCCCCAAGCTAAGCAGAGCTTGTGTTATGGGTACTAGATGACTGATATACTTAATACATTATACTACATAGATCGATATTTTTATTATATATAGAAAAACACCCAGAACACCCTGAACAAATATCTGCAGATCGTACAGACATTTGTCCCGAGGCGGGAATCGAACCCGCAACCTCTTGCGTCGCAGGCGGACCTTCGCTCGCTGCGCCACAGAGGTCGTCATTAATCAATTGACATCATTTACATTGGCCCAGTGCTTAGTTTTGAAGCCTCACCGCTGACATTCCACGCCCCTTCCACCTGGTATGCTGAAGTGGCGACTCCGAAGTGGAACCCTGGGGGGAAGCTCAGGTCCGACGCAGCACAGGTGCCAAGAGTCCTGAGAAACAAGGAACCGGTCACCAGCTCGCCATGAATGTTTTGAGGACCTTCGTAATGCAGTTGTTTTAAGGCTGCGGTGACGAAGTCAGCGGCGCAGTTTATTTCCATAGTTTGTAATTACAAAACATAGATACGTCCACTTACAATATTTAAAAAAAACATATTTAAACCTATGTTAACAGGAAATAAGGCACATGAACACTATCTCTCTCTGTAATTATTTTTGTTATTTATATAATTATATATTTTATATATATTTTTATGTATGTATGTATATTATCGTATTTGTATTTATTATAATTATGTTTGTGTATATTAGTAGGTATATGTTTACAATATTCTCATTACTTTTGTATCAACATGTATTTACATATATCAAAACTCTTTTTGTTTTGTACACGTATCCAGCTCACGTAATCAGTTTTTCCTATCCTCAAAGGTTTGCTGGAAGAAAACTCTTATTAGGGTTAAGCTCGCCTTTGTACATGTCATTTATTTAAACTTTTGTCTGTGTATTTTCAATGTGCACAATAAAGAATTAAGAATGAATGAATCTCTGCGTAGGTACCTACATACCAGGGTGTCCAATTTAGGCACAAAATATATCTACAGTCACTATTTATCTATTCTGTGCCAACAGTCGAACAAGGACTTCCGCCTTTTCAAGTCTCTTAAAACAATGCAGTTGTTTTTAGAGTATGTTTTTGATCGTTCATATTACTTAGTAGATAAGTAAGCTTATATCATATTACCTCTCTGTATGTAATAAATAAATAAAAAAAAGCCGGTTCAAAATATCGCTGCGTTCCTTACAATTATAAAATTTTCCTATCTTCAGAATTACCCCAATTCACTTAAATAATTAGTTCTCACCAAAATACAGCTGTAAGCCAGGATATCATTACGACGACTAACATAATAAGTAAGTAAGCGTTTAGATAAACGAACTATTAAACTATAGTTTTAAAGTATTATCTATTCATTCTCTTAATAATTATCTCCTTAAAATTACCCTTACTTAAGTACTTTGAAATACTGATAGGTATAACTCTATGTGTCTGTGTGTCTTTAATCTATCAAATTGAAGTTGAATTAGAATTGATAAGTAAGATTATGGAAAAATAAACATTTATTCTAGCAATTAAATTGAAGGAAATGAAAAACCTTATCAAATAAAACCGGGCACGAGTGAGTCGGACTCGCGCACCGAGGGTTCCGTGCCATTATACAATATAATATACGATAAAGGCGGTTGATATTTGTTGGAGAACCTTGTCAGCGCCATTTCTTGTGCAGCGGAACGTATGTATGATTTCTAAAAAACTATGCAAATTAGAGGGTTCGTTTTTTCGGTTTATTGTCATAATCCCCACTAAGAAATCCCCACTAGTGGGGATTATGACAATTCTAAAAAAAAAATTGGCGTTTTCCCCACTATCAATTTTAATTTTGGTTGGTGGGGATTATGACCGTAAATATAATTTCGGTTTATTTTTAATTATCAGTCCCCACTCAGTGCCTTCTAAAATAAAACGTATAAACCTTATTTAAATCAAATTGTAATAAGAGTTTTAACCTTAGGGATATCTTAGTGGGGATTATGACAATAAACCTAATTTGGTTTTCTGTAATCTTTACATATACTTCTTTAACAATAAAAGTTTTGAGGGGTTTATCTCTGCAAAAGTTTGGAGATAAAGGGGGAACGCTATTTTTAATTTTTTTTTGTAAATAACCCAAAAACGAATCGGTTTAGAGGAAAAATAAAAACTGTTTATTAATGTGCAAAAACCTTTCATATAATACCCCACACGACCTAGTAACTTCAAAAAAACTTTAAAAACCCCCCTTTCACCCCCTTGTCGAAAAAACTGTGCAAATTAGAGAGTTCTCTATAATTTTACTATAAACTTTACATACACTTTTATTAGCTATAAAAGTTTCACGGGTTTATCTCTGCAAACTTCGGAGATAAGGGAGGAGCGGTAGTTTTTTCAACATTTTTAGTAATGTTAACGTAATCATTAAAGTAAAAATCTGCTATTCTGTTATTAAAGGTACAAAACATTCGAATATTCACCCCTCTTTCACCCTGCGAATCTTTTGAACGTCTTAACCGTTCTTCAACAAAAATGTTTAATTTTTGGAAAAATAAAACTAGCAAAAGTTTGGCAAAACACGCTAGAAACTGCATTCGCATCGGTCCACTCGTTTACTCGCTACGGTACCACAGACAGACAGATACATAGCGTTGAAACTTATCACACCCCTCTTTTTTGTCGGGGTTAAAAAGCAATAGCGCAACCAGAACAATGTGAACGATACCTACAAATTTTTCTGTGTATTTTTTGCTTGGTAAAGAAATAAACCTATTTATATTTGTAACCTGTATTTATCTCTGTAGGAGGTCTTTACCTAATCGGGGGTTCTTGGCTGGTCGAGAAGGCATTCTAAAATGTTGATCATTTTGTACCTAAAATTTGTTGACATCATATAATTTATTAATATATAATTTAGGCCGTGGGGAGCCGGCAGTAGAATGTTGTCCCTCCTCTCATGCCCGTGGATGCAGTAAGAGCCTGCTAAGGGATACCTCCGAAAGATGGGCAACAGCGTCTTTCCATATATCAACATCCCATACTGCGCTCGCCAACCCGCCTGCCAAGCGTGGTGAGTATGGCAACTACCCCTCATGATGACCCGTGAGGGAGGCCTTTGTTCATTAGTGGACGTTTTATGGCTGAAATGATGATATAATTTATTGAACGACGAATTTATTAATTTATGAATCATTTTACTGTTTAATTTTTTGTATCTATTTGCTTTGACTTGTGCATAAAATGTATTGCTTAATTTGACTTTTTATTATTTTATCTAATAAACAGTCGAACATAGAACCTCTGCTTTTTTGAAGTCGGTTAAAAATAAGCGTTTGTGACAATTTTTAAAACATATCCATCGGAGTATACCTATCTCTAGAATCCCAAAGCTTAACAGCTTAAAAAAAAGCTAAAAATGTTGAAAAAACTACCGTTCCTCCCTTATCTCCGAAGTTTGCAGAGATAAACCCGTGAAACTTTTATAGCTAATAAAACTGTATGTAAAGTTTATAGTAAAATTATAGAGAACTCTCTAATTTGCACAGTTTTTTCGACAAGGGGGTGAAAGGGAGGTTTTTAAAGTTTTTTTGAAGTTACTAGGTCGTGTGGGGTATTATATGTAAAGATTACAGAAAACCAAATTAGGTTTATTGTCATAATCCCCACTAAGATATCCCTAAGGTTAAAACTCTTATTACAATTTGATTGATTAAAAATATCTCACCAAAATACGACTGGAAGCCAGGATATCATTATGACGACTAACTAATATCGTTTGCGTAAAGGCCTATATACCTAACGAACATTTAAACAAGTGTTTTAAAGGCAATATTTAAATCTTTAGACGTGCCCTGACACCAAAATCTGTGACATTGTCTTTACACGTTTGTTTACAATAATGCCGACGCACACTGGTTTTGCCAATAAACCAAACTATTGTTACCATAGTCTCTTTTAAACTTTCGCGATCACGACACATTATTAACACATATTTAACCGGTTATTTATCGCGCTATTTACCTTTATAATTACCCGACGTTTCGACAGGATTGCACCTAGATTATTACCTATTATTATAAAGGTAAATAGCGCGATTAATACCCGGTTAAATATGTGTCAATATTGTTACCATTTATTGTTCAATCATATTGCACGAACTTTCGTGAAAAAAATAACACACACCACGTCCGGCCAACACTGTGTTTAGAGGTACGCTGATTCCAATAAGTGAGCTCACTTATTTAGTATAGTAACAAAACGGCGATGTCTCATTATTACGATGAGGGCGTATCTAACGATTTAAATCTTTGTTTTAAAGTATTATCTATTCATTACCTTCAATTCTCTTCTTAATATATACTTAAGAACACTGATAAAACTACTAGCGATTTTTCTGCTGTTTAAATTGAAGACACCTATTTATTCAAGTAATGAATGTTCATTTATATTTAAGTCAAACGCGTATCACGGTTTTACGTTAATATCGCGGTAAAATACGAATATATGGCAATTTTTTTTATCTCTTATCTCTCAATATTATAAGAGGAAAGATATGTATTTTGTATGTTTGTAACGAATGAACTCAAAAACTGGATGAACTGGACCGATTTTCATCGACCGATCGGACGTCGACCTTAGCCGTCCCAAGTATCGCTGGAGGATTCTAATCTAATTCTAATTCTAGGGGGGGGGGTTACCAGATCTGCACTGACATCCGCATTGGGGTGTATGCCCAACTCCTTGAAATACCTACCGGAGAAGGACTCGGGGTCGCCGGCAGCATTCCATGAGCATCCCCGAAGGGTATGCAAATGTTGTGGAAGAAGAAGAAGGGCATGACTCCATGAGCTCTGGTGGATTATCCTACTAATAAAAAATCTACAATCTTTGTACCATTAAAACGCATAAGCTTAGTCAGCTAATTATCAGAGAAAAGAACAGGTCAATACGTCTGAAAATAAGCCACGGGTTTCTAAACGAAGCAGCCTGTATAATAATTGTTCAGTCCATTTAGTTCATTCGGTATGCTAGCTACTTACACCTAAGTTCACTCTTATCAATTCTGTCTACATTCTCTTAAAACAGTTGAAATTATGTCACAAATATGGACGGTCATTTTTGTTTCGCTCAGATAGACAGCATAGAAGAAAAACCCTTAACTCCTGAACATAATGGTCATAATCGAACCGGATCGCGCGCTCAAGACAAGAAAAGCTCGAAGGAATGCAGTGAACTTGACCGTAATCGTTAGCTCGAGCCTACGAATTGCATTTGCTTATCTATCCAAGCGTTATTATAAGGCGTATTAACTCACGAATATTGCAGTGATAATAAAACCAATTATAATTTAGTGCTGTGCGGAGGAACGATTATAGATAACTATTCTGTGATATAATGGCGAGGTGAGAGAAACTGCAAGAGGCATTAATGCAAGACTTGGCCGATTTTATAAAAAGTCTCAAACTAACTATAAGAAGTGCCCCAAAGTGCGTAAAACAAAAGGTTATTTGTAAACGCGACTTCAATCCCTGGAAGCAGCTCACTTTAGAAAGCATCAAGCAGTTTGTATTGGTCTTATAAATAGCATTTTAGCTGACCCTCTGTCAAATGATGCTGAAGTACTATACCAATTAGCCACTATAGGTTTAAGTAACTAAGTTGTTCTTTTTTCATTAAAATGCAAAAAAAATATCTAGTTTTAATTCCGCTAATGCAATTGTTTTTTTTGTTTTGTTTCTTTTATAAATCATGTTATTTTAGTTCGTATTGGAGTTATGGTTTTGTTATAAGATTTTATAGGACGATGTAGTAGCCCAGCCAAAAAGTCCTTCAAAAAAAAACCCTGGAAGAATATTGGACTAAATACAGTGCATTGCGTATTTCGCTCTCGATGTACACAGTGAGTGTGAAGAAATGTATTCGTGTCTGAAGGCGGATGGATTGTTTGCTGGAATTGCAACCCGTCCATACACCTAACACTGAACCGGGTCCTTCTTCGTTCTCTACTCCAAAGCAGTACATGGCGATGTCGAGTCACCCTGAAGTAAAATTACCAACGATTAATCTACCATCATTCGGTGGGGCTTATGAAGAATGGCAGTCGTTCGAGGATACGTTTGTTTCTCTAATCCACAACGACAAATCACTAAGTGAAGTGCAAAAACTGCATTATTTGAAGTCATGCGTTACCGGCGAGGCGAAGAATACAATCAAACACTTTCAAACAACAGACAATAATTATTCACCGGCGTGGACGAATTTAAAGAATAGGTACAGTCAGCAAAGACTTATTGTGAACGCAATTATGAGAAAACTTTTCATACAAAAAAGGATCGTTTCCCCATCGTCCATTCATCTGAAATCACTCATAGATAATACCAAAGAATGTTTGAACAGCCTTAACAGTTTGAACATTGCTACTGCAAGCTGGGATCCAATAATCATATTTTTGTTGATACAAAAATTGGACAGTGAGTCACATCGAGCTTGGGAATCGCACGTAAGTCACGAATACTGCGATGAACTTCCTACTTTTGACAATTTCACCACCTTCTTGGATAGACGCATTTGTACATTAGAACTAACATCATCAACATCATCACCAGCCACAAACAGATATAACATGAAGGCTTTTCATGCAAACACAACTGCACAATGCATTCTCTGCAACGAGAATCATCTGCTATGTCACTGCAAGGAATTTGGAAAACTGAACCCAGACAAGAGAAGTGAATATGTGAACGAAAAAGAGACTATGCTACAACTGCTTGACACCTGGATATTTAATGATGTATTGCAGACAGAAAAGCTCATGCAGAGTATGTGGAAAACGGCATCACTCCCTCTTGCACTCGGCTCCGAAGAGGGATGGAGACGACAACAAGGAAACGACATCCCTGCACCTGAACGAGAGCAACCATGGGGACCAGAGCAACGACGAGGAACAGGGTCAGGACATGACGGATATAGCGACACACTTTGTATTATATTTCACGAGCAACGATTAAGGTACATTTTTGGCCACGGCTGTAGTTCCCGTCAGAAGTAGGTCAGGGCAGACGATGTTACTCAGGGCACTTATCGACTTAGGTTCAGAGGCATCATTCGTGAGCGAGAGGGCAGCTCAAAGATTAAAACTCATTAGAACTCCATCACATGCTAGGATAACAGGTATAGGTTCTACAGAGACATAGGTTAGTCATACAACGCAACTTGAGGTTTTATCTAGATTCGAGGCTTCTTTCAACCTCAATGTTGACGTTTATATTGTTTCGACACACTTGACAATTACCTAGCAAATCAATCGCACCTTTAATGATATAGGCGCGATTGATTTGCTAGGTAACTGTTTATGTATGCCAATGGCAGACCGTTTAAATGTGATCTCATGGTCACATTTAAACGGTCTGCCGACCCTAAATATAATATTCAAGGCAAGATTGATATGTTACTTGGAGTGAAAGTTTACGCTGACATTTTGAATGGAAGCGTTATTACGGGTCCAGCAGGTACTCCATGTGCACAAGAAACCAGCCTGGGGTGGATTCTATTTGGCGAGATAAGTGATAACACACACGATGACAGGATTATTGTTCACCATCACCTAGAAATCTTAGACGTGCACACCATGTTAAAGAGCATGTGGCATCTAGACGAAACGAGTACGAGAAGTTTAACTGCTGAAGAAAGGCTGTGCGAAGAAATATACGCAACTACTCATTCCAGAACAACTGATGGTCGCTATGTAGTTAAACTACCACTCAGAAGTGCATAGCCAATTGAAGAAATTAGAGAAACAAGAGATATTGCACTAAAGAGGTTTTATCAGCTAGAGAGAAGGTTAGAAAGTAATGTAAAACTTAAAGAAGAATATTACAAGGTAATAGATGAACATTTACAGCTAAATCATATGGAAGAAGTGCCAGAAGAAGAAAGACTTCATCCTGCTGTATATCTTCCTCACCACGCAGTTGTGAGAGAAGACAAGGAAACTACAAAGATGAACTCTTGGTTGGTCCACAACTGCAAACTGATTTACGAAATCTGATTATGTGATGGCGAATGATGCCAGTATGTTTTACTGCGGACGTTAAAATGATGTACAGACAAATATTGGTAAGAAAGGAAGACACAAATTTACAAAGAATTTTATGGAGAAAAAACTCAACAGGAGAAATTAAAGAATACAGACTGTTACGAGTAACGTTCGGTACAGCATCTGCGCCACATCTTTCAGTAAGAACACTTATGCAGATTGCAGACGATGAAGGAAGGGAATTTCCAGAGGCAGCTCGAGTCATCAAAGAACAATTCTTTGTGGAAGATTGTTTTAAACATATGGTTTATCGTGGAATATGAAGACCACTACATTATAGAATAGCCATACCACCTAAGTCGAAATTAATCACTAAAAGAAATATATTAAATATATATCCGGCCCAGGCGCAGATGGCGGGATGAGCTGGACATGTACTGTGCTGACTGGTCGACCAACGCCTTGGACCGGGAAGTATGGAGAGAGGGAAGGGAGGCCTTTGCCCAGCAGTGGGATCCTACAGGCTGATTAGATTAGATTAGATATACAACGTTTCTTTGATCCCCTCGGATGGATCAGTCCTGCTATTGTTCCAGCCAAGATGTTGATTCAAAGATTAAAAAAAAAACGCAGTGAAGGCATGTATTCACAAATGTTTGATATGTGCTCGTCAACGTGCAACTATACGAACACAAATTATGGGTGATTTACCAAAGGTTCGTGTGACACAGGCACGACCTTTTCTACACAGCTCTGTTGACTTTGCCGGCCCTTTGCAGATTTTAGCATCAAAGGGCAGAGGTTCAAGGTCACACCTAGCCTACATTTCCATCTTTGTTTGTATGGCCACCAAAGCCATACATTTAGAGTTAGTGGGAGATCTCACGTCCGAAGCATTTATTGGCGCATTCCAAAGATTTGTTGCCAGAAGAGGCAGGTGCACTCACATGTGGAGTGACCAAGGCCGTTACTTTATTGGTGCTAATAAAGAATTAAAAGAAGCTTTTAAAGAGGCTTGCTTAGAACTACCAGGTGAATTAGCTAATATTTTGTCATCTGATGGGACCCAGCCCAGTGGCACAATATTCCAGCTTACAGTCCAAACTTTGGTGGATTGTGGGAAGCAGGAGTGCGCTCCACAAAATATCACCCGAAAAGAATCCTTAATAAAAACCTTACTTTTGAGGAAATGGCTACAACACTATGTCAAATTGAAGCATGTTTAAATTCGCCCCCCCTCGTCCCAATTGATGCGTCTGACCCAGATTTTTCAGAACCTTTAACACCTGGTAATTTTTTAATAGGTGAACCTCCTGTGGTGATACCAAGCCCTGATCTACGAGACGTTAACGTAAACAAGCTCTCACACTGGCAATATACTCAGAAGTTGGTAAGAGATTTTTGGCATCGTTGGCAAACAGAATTCTTGACAAGGTTACAGAAAAGACCCAAGTGGATGAAACAGCAAAAGGAGCTTGATCCTGGTGACATAGTCATTGTAAAGGAAGACGGTTTGCCTCCTGGTAAATGGTCCATGGGTCGTATAACAGAAAAACATGTCGGTCCTGACGGTAACACACGGGTCTATGTATAAAATGTCGCGGGAAAATAACTAAACGCACTAATAACCGTTTATGTCAACTTCCTATCAATAAAGACAATTAAACCAAGGCATGTGTGTTATATCAACCTAACACAAGCCGGTTAATAATAGGTTAATTGCACATGCGTTAAGTTCCTACTTTACAAATGATTTTATGTTTTTCTAGAAAGTTAAGTTTATACCTATGTGGATTAGGTAGGTGTGTTATTCGCAGGGAATTAGTTGTTTATCGTTCCAAAAAGTTTTATTTATTTATTTTGCATTGTTTCCTTTTAATACTTTTATAATGTACATATATCTATTTAGTATAATAGTATAGCCAACTAGCGGAATAAACACTGCAACTATCATAAGTTAGAATTTATTGTCCTGGCAAAGTCCTGGAATTTGCTTTCTTGTTAACCATAAGTTACTTCAACTTAAGTAATAGCAAAGAAACCTTACTAGGTTTCTCTTGCCTTTACTTATGTTCATTACCTACCTACCTACTCAATGTTTTAGTTTATTGAAGTTTTTGTTTATAAAGGACGTTGCCCTTTGGTGGGCGGCATGTTCAGTCCATTTAGTTCATTCGCTACTTACACTTAAGTTCACTCTAATCATTATCTACATTCTCTTAAAACAGTTGAAAATAAATTACAAATAAATTACAAATAATAATGAAAATTTGTTGAGGAATTTTTTTTTCTATTTACGCGGCTATGCTGGCAGATGAGACGGCGTGGAAGGCGGTGGCCTCTTTCTGTGAGACCGTAATGGTTCGGAAAGAGGCCGCGGAGCGGGATCGCGAAAGGACTGATCCCGCTCGTAGAAGGCGGCGGCGGGGTGCAGACAACGGCCTCCCCGCACCGCCTGCCCCGTGTGACTACGGCGTCATGGGGCTGCAGCATCCCCTATAGGTGACCATCTGGGTCCGTAGGTTAGTCCGAGTGAGGGCTTGGACTATCCCAGACGGGCCCAGGGAGGGCGATGGTGCATGATGGATATGCACAATCGTAAGTTCCGCGAGACGTAGGGAGCGTTAGATACCCCCGGGACGTGCTCAGGCAAGGTGCGATAGGGGCTCCGGAGTGTTGTTTACGAGGAACCGGAGCCCCTAGTGCAACGAGGCCAGCCATCGGGGTGGTTTTAGTGAGCCGTCGGGAGACAACCTCACATAACCATGCTGTGCCCTTACGCAGCATGTGTATCTGACCTAGCAAATTACCACCCCGTCACCAAAAAAAAAAAAGGTAGTTGTAGGTGTAGGGTAGTTGTAGGGTAGTTCTAGGATAGTTGTAGGATATGTTGTAAGTAGTGGTTGAAGTAGGTGCGAAAGCAAAACAAAATTGATGTAAAAAAAAATCGTTATGCGCGCTTGGCCTGAATGTTTGTAGGTTCTATATACAATTCAATAGATGATACCTTATAGTCAGTTTAGATAAGAAATTTCAGTGAAAACTTTAATAAGTAGTTTTTTTAAGTTAATTTATTCTATTTCACTTTCAAATGACTCGTGAGTTACTCTTTTCATTGTTATGTTAAACGGGTTTTCTACTCACGTTAATTATTGCGCGAGTGCAACGCGAGCGCGTGAGAGGGAAGGAGACGGTACCGTGTACCTATTTTCAACGAATAATTAACGTGAGTAGAAAACCCGTTTAACATAACAATAATTTATTCAATGTTGAATAATTAAAAATAAATTATTCTATGTTGAATAATCCTACTAATCTTTTAAACGCGAAACTTTGTGTGAATGTATGGATGTTTGTTACTCTTTCACGCAAAAACTAGCCTACGGATTGAGCTGAAATTTTGCACACGTATAGATGTTGACCAGGATTAACACATGGGCTACATTTTATCCGGGCACAACGCATGCGAAGCGGCGGGCACAAGCTAGTTTAAAAATAAATTGATAAGACGTTCCTACTTTTTGAGACTTATTTATTGGATTATAAATTTTATTATTCTATGTATAAAATATTTACCCTAGCGTAAATTACTTACAATGCCAAATTATACTATACCTATAATATGCATAACTTATACCTCTATATAGGAGAAACTATGAATCCGAAGATGCACCAATGGATTTTTCTTTATTAAAAAATGAATGAACACGTGCTCTATCGGTGAAGGAAAACATCACGACGCGGCTAAGTCAGCTTTAGACGTATTGACTTGTTCTTTCCTGGGTTTAAGAGCCGCTATTTTAATGAACGGAAAATCCATTGGTGCACGGCCGGTATCGAACCCATGACCTTCGGATTGCAAGTCGGGATTATATACCACTCGGCCAACACGGTTTACTCACAATACAATACAAAACACTTTATTGCACACCTTAAAAGATTACATAAAACAAACTTACAATAAAATAAAACTGGCCAAGAACGAATCGGACTTGCGCACTGAGGGTTCCGTGCCATCAGGCAATATAATTTGAGTTAAAAGCGGTTTAATTCGTAACTTTAAATTTATATAAAAAAAATGATTTTTTCACTTTCAGTAATAAGAGTACTGAATCCTTTTTTTTAATTTAAACAATTTATTGTTAAAACATTATAATTTCCACCATAAAAAAATCGTAATTCATAAACGACGGAGTTCTGAGATAGGTAACAAAGATTAAAAAAAAGTACAGACTTGACTTGAGAAACTCCTCCTATTTTTGAAGTCAGTTGACAAAAGGAAATGGTGTGTAGAATCCAAAACTAAAAAGTTAAATAGGAATCGGTTGAGCCATTTATAAGAATAAGGTGGAAGAAAACGAGTCTAAACAATCCAACGATAATAGAATTGACCATAACCGCTCGTTTGGTTTTGGTCAGTTTACTTACCAAGATTTTTTAGCCGTCGTTTGGTTTTGGTAAGTAAACTGACCAGTGAGTCATCGCTGAGTCATCGTTCCACGAAAACAATTGTCATTTTTAAACTATGGTGTTTATCAACTTCTTCTTTGTTTTGTAGCCTTCTCAATGAAGTTGACAATGACAATAACAAATAAAATTTACGTAGCCCAAGAAAAAATAATTTTATTCGATTAAATTAAAATTAAAAAAAAAATTACGCAAAAAAAGTGCATAAAAAATGCACTTTATAATTACGATCAAAAAATATTTTGTTCTAAGACACCTAAATGTTATGTTATATATAGTGAGGTTATACCACATACTATGTATATACCGCAAAACATGTAGATATATGATAATACATTTTGAATTACAAACAAAAGTATTTTTTATATAAAATTAAATCAATAATTAATAGAAAATAATTTTTACGCTATATATCCCGAACACAGACTAAATTATGAATGATTGTACTGACAAGCTTCATTCAATCCCTTTCCATAGAGCGTAAATACCACGATACGCTCCATTGTAAAAACCGAGCCAGTATCCACTTAGCGCCGACGCGGAGCGCGAAAAATTATTTTCGCGAAACCAATTTAGCGGATAATTTAGAAATAAACTTGAATAAAACGCGTCTTGTTCAATTCAGAACATATCAAAAACCTAAACTTAATCTTGACCAACTTTCTTACAATCTTAATATTAAACAAACTGACGAAATCAATCTTTTAGGTATAACACTTGACACGTTTTTAAATTGGAAACCTCATATACATAAAATAAAGACAAAGTTATCCCGATTTATCTATGCCCTCAGTATTTTAAAATCAAACACGGATTATGTAGGTATGACACAGCCTTAGCGGCGTACTATGCCTACGCCTATTCCTGGTTAAATTATGCCATAATATTGTGCCGTGAAAGTGCTGACTTTGACAAATTGTTTATAATGCAAAAAAAGTGTATTCGAATACTTATGAACATTAAAAGAAGAGAAAGCTGTAAACCATTATTTATAAATAAACAAATATTAACCCTGCCTTCCATATATGTATATATTACAAGCAGCGATCTTTGTAAGAAAAAACAGAACACTCTTTGTTTACAACTCGGAAGTGGTTATAATAGACGCAATAAAACTAAATTGTACCTTCCCGCCTCCAACCTTCATATTGTAGGTAAAAGCGCAACATACATGCTAGTAAAAATTTATAATAAATTACCCGAACGAATTAAATCAGAAGAGAATGACTCAATATTTATAAATAAACTGAAACCAATGTTATTATAAAAGGCATATTATGACGAAGAACCATTTTTATCTGACAAACTAAACAGCGCAACCTGGTAGTTAGGCATCCTTCGACTTTAACCTGACTGACCTTTGACTGATTATAATAGTAATAGCATGTAAACAATTAAAATTTGACATCTGAATAACTTTATTAATAATTTCATTTTAAATTTGATACATTTGACATCATATCTCTTTCAATGTTATTGATTAGGTATATTTTAAATTTAAATTTTGCTACGCCCTTACAGGGTAAATGTACGTATCTAGCATCCTAGACCTACGCTAATCAATTTGTACATTATGCAATAAATAAATGAATATGAATACGATTTCAAAATTTCAAATTATACGTTTTAAAACAAGGGGTCTTAAAAAATTGTGAAGTTACCAGGTCATGTGGGGTATCATATGAAAGGTAATAATTTGCACATTAATAAACAGTTTTTATTTTTTCTTTAAACCTTGTAGTTTTTTAAGTTATTTACAAAAATGTTGAAAAAACGACCGTTCCCGTTATCTCCGAAGTTTGCAGATATAAACTCGTGAAACTTTTATAGTTAATAAAAGTGTATGTTAAGTTTAAAGGAAAATTATAGCGAACCCTCTAATTTGCATAGTTTTAAGTGTAAAACATCTACATAAGTTTATTTGCTTAAAACATTTCCTTCCCACTTCTACTAAGATATCCCTTGCAAATTCGCTCCTTCTACCCATAATTGATTACGCAGATGTTGCTTTCCTCGACCTTAACTCTAACCTCTTAAACAAACTTGACCGCCTACTGAACACTTGTATCCGTTTTATTTTCTGTCTGCGTAAATATGACCATGTCAGTAAATACCGTGCCCAACTTGAATGGCTTCCCATTCGACAACGCAGAAGTCTCAGAATCCGATGTTTACTCTTTTCTGTTCTCAAAGACCCTTTCCTCAAGACACGGTTCCATTTTCGCACTAACACTCACAACAAACAGCTAAGATCTTCCGAAAACTTATTACTGGACATTCCAGAGCATAGTAGGTACTTCTTTTCGGGATAACTCCTTTTCAGTTGAAGCTGTTCGACTTTGGAATGATTTACCCCTCGACATCAAAAAGGACAATCAAAGGACTGTTTCAAGCAACTTACCCACAAACACTTTCTTGATAAAATATACCCGTAGGTTCATCATCGTCTCCCCTTGCTTAACCCTCGACTGTTCTGTTGTGAAGTGGAATTTTATTAAATGTTATTTTCTGTTTATTTAGTTTTTAAGGAAGTACCGTTATAGTACGCCAACCACACTCTAAACTACAGGTTTGGCTGGTAGAGAATGCTTTAGCATTAAACCCACTTTTCGTGCATTGCAATGTATTAAATAATAATAAAAAATAAGTTCCGCTATCAGACAAGAGATGGCGCTGTCAAGGTTCTCCATCAAATATAAACCGCCTTTATCATAATATTATATTGTATGATGGCACGGAACCCTCGGTGCGCGAGTCCGACTTGCTCTTTCCCGGTTTCATTTATTTTATATAATATTAGGTATTATGATTGAATAATGGTACGGATTTTACCTTTCATTTCAATTTTATAGGAAGGCTGGTCACACGCGACACCGCGCCAAGTCATCGCCCCAGCGTCGCAACACGATAAGAATATAAGAATATGTATTTTATTTCACAAAAACAAATTTACAAACTTAAATTATCAGTTCTTACCTACTAAGGTGAAGGTGTTATCACTATATTTAGTGTCATAAAAAGTGTCAGTATGCATACAGTTATAGAAACGTAATGCCTCCTGTGCTAGTGCAAGACTGTGTTACGGCGAGGCAGATGCGATTCCCATCCCGTACGTGTACGGACCTGTTTAAATGCGCACTAAGAGCAGCTATGTGCAAAAGACAATAGATAATTAAGAATATTTTATGTAAGTTAGTCTCTATGGTCCTTATATAAGTTACTATGTATGCTTTCTTTGTAGACTGAAATAAAGATAATAATTATTATTTCATATCCGATTCGGGGATTTTGCAATGTTCGTAGCGTATTTAAATGTTGGTGACATAAATTTGCTGGACGCAGTGTCGACCTCTAGGGAGTGAGCCTTGATGACGCTGGAGTAGAACCTGGCCGAGGAGCGAGGGGTGCGTGTGCGGTTCGGGGAATCGAAGTCCACTTCGTATAGACCGAATTTAGACCTGAAATTCAATATCTGAGTTAAGTTAAGATGTTAATTTTAAGTTTTAGCATAAGTTTCGCTGTATTTTATACTTTTTCTTTTTGTTGTAATAAATGCTTTTTCATTTTTTTTTCATTCATATATTATTCAAAGTCCGGACTGACTTACTGCCTGACTGACTGACTGACTGACTGATATATCAACGCAATGATATATCGGCCTAAACCACTGGACCTAAATACTTGAAATTTCGCACACATACCTCATACCTTGAGTATCCTAGAGGTGCACTAAGAAGGGATTTTTCTTAATTCCTACAGGATAGGTAATAAATGGGATTTATATATTTGAAGTGGCTCTGCGTGAAAAAGGGGATTTTACGTTTTATGACTTCCACGCGGACGAAGTCGCGGGCAAAAGCTAGTAAGTCATAAAACAATAGACCGTGCCGTGGGGTACCGGCAGTAGAATGTTACATACATAAAAGTGATGCGATTCTCTGTCCGACGCGTACGGTCTGGAGTGTAGGTACGACAGGGAGGGATAAGCTCTCCATTTTTTTTTATCTGTACCTTAATGGCCTAAGGGCCTCAGCAGCTTACCAGTCGGCTGCACGATAGACGAAGCGAGCGTCAACAACCTAACCTACGCAGACGATATGGTGCTGCCGGCGCCGTCTATCGGGACATTGAGAGGTTTGATAGTATTTTGTGAGAGTTATGCTGCAAGTCATGGCTTGCCTAATGTCAAGAAAAGCGAGTTTATGGTTTTTGGTCCCAACTAGTCCTATGGGACCGGTTTCCGTGCCTCCCATTATATTGAGTGGAAAGATACTCAGTAGAAAGAAAGAAGAAAGAAAGAGAAAGCGTTTATTTATCTCACATGCGCGATCAGTAAAACTTATACTAATATAATCTAGAGCATGCAATAAACATGAACCAAAAAAGAAAATACAATTGAAAATGAACTAGGTGCAGAGCTAGACCACGTAGTGCAGTGTGAGCTAAATCGGCCCCGTCTCAGCATATTAGCGCGAGCCATTCGGGCTTAGAACGGCACGCAGCGCTGGTTTTCAGACGTAACGAATAAAGAGTATAGAAATAGACATTTGGGTCATCTTGTCACAGATAACCTAAAAGAAGGAGATTATAGAAAGGGAGCGAAGGGCGTGAGAGCCAATTTTATGTTGATCCGCAGGTTTGCTCGTTGTTCCGAGGAAGTTAAAATAACTCAAGCAACCTGAGATCCGTCAACGCTCTCCGGGGCTAAATAACAATGCGTTTAGGATGCTGTATGCCTCCCGCGGTTCTGTAGCGTGTCGCCATGTTCGCGCAGGCGCGCGTGGTCGCCGCCTGCTGCAGAAAGAAAGCAGCCTCACTGCTAAGCAGAGTGCGCGGGAGTACCTACACCATCCTGAGGGTAACAGCCGATCCGATACGTTCGATGGAGTGTAGGAACACTCCATCACTATGATGATGCAATATTTTTTTGTGCACATTATTATAACACGTGCTTTAACGGTGAGAAAAAAATGGTGTGAAAAAAGCCGTGTTGGCCGAGTGGTATGTACCCCGACTTTCAATCCGAAGGTCGTGGGTTCGATACCGGCCGTGCACCAATGGATTTTTCTTTCTTGAAAAATGTATGTGCACACTTAACACGTGCTTTAACGGTGGAGGAAACGTCGTGAGGAAACCCGCGGCTTAGTTAGCTTCAGACGTATTGACCTGTTCTTCCCTCTGAATAATAGCTGACTAAGCTGAGAGGATGGTATAGGTGCTGGGCAAGCCTAATCCATCTAACAATGTCCCAGGCACTGCAGCGTCCCGTACAGCATGATTACCAGTTGCTGACGCTGTATAAATCATCTATAATAGATGCAAAAGCCTTACTAATATAGCCCGAGTCCTTTTTACTAACATATTATGTATCTGTGTTAACTGAAAATAAATGAATTATTATTATATTATGTATTATTATTTGTCTCCTCTCATGCCTGTAGTAAGAACCTGCTAAGAGATACCTCCTGAAGATGGGCAGCAGCGTCTTTCAGTGTATAAACAGCCCATGCTGCGCCTGCCAACCGTGACGAGTATGGCAACCTACATAAGATCAGTACGTGATCCAAGAGGGAGGCCCTTGTCCAGCAGTGGACGTCCTACGATGTTTTTTTTATGCTACTAAATGACGAGACAAGCCGAAGGCCCACCTGATGTTAAGCGGTTACCTCTACCCATAACAATTGCAATGCCGCGGTAATCACGTTCACTAAGCACGTGACCAACGCTGCATTGAATTCCGCCCGTCAGACGTCCCGTTGTCCCGGTGACGGGGACATGGCGTGGGGGACACCGGGAATACACCACCCTGAGACAGAGTTGTAAGGTCACATGTGCCCGTAATTTCATGATGATTTCGATGATGATGATGATTGTTTATGCGTCGCCTTAACTCACGTGTATCCGTCCATCCACTCGAAGTTGTCCATGAGGGTCCAAGCGGTGTACCCGGTCACGTTCACGCCATCCCTAATGGCGAGTAGCACCTGAAATAACGATTTCGTTAATATTGAGGGAACTTAGGAAGCTAGAATCAAATTACATTTTACTAAGAGGTAAACTTTTACTAAACCGTGGGGTACCGGCAGTACCGGCAGTAGAATGTTACCCCTCCTCTCACGCCCGTGGATGTAGTAAGAGCCTGCTAAGGGATACCTCCGGAAGATGGGCAGCAGCGTCTTTCCGTGTATCAACCCGTACTGCGCTCACTAACCCGCCTGCCAAGCGTGGTGAGTATGGCAACTACCCCTCATGGAGATCCATGAGGGAGGCCTGTTCAGTAGTGGAATTTTTACGGCTGGAAAGATGAAGAGGTAAACATGTCGGCCAAGGGGCGCCGGCTGTAGAATGTTGCGTTTTACCTCTTGCCCATGGTTGTCTGCCAAGGAGGTTTCCCGGAGGTATTCGGATGGGCAGCGGCGTCTTCGTGAATTAGCATCCCATGCTGTGCCAACTCGCGCGTCAAGCGTGGCGAGTATGGCAACAACCCCTGTGCCTATATCCTTGTCCGAGGCCTATGTCCAGCTGTGGACGTGGGCAGCAGGCCTACGGCTGACATTATGAGGATGAAGCATGCCATGTCCACGTAACCATAGGGTTGGTTGCCATACTCGCCACGCCAGGCGAGTTGGCGCAGTACGGGATGCTGATACACGGAAAGACGCTGCTGCCCATCCGGATACCTACGGGAAACCTCCTTGTCAGATTCTAACTGCATGCACGGACAGAAGATAAGAGGCAGCATTCTACAGCCGATGATCAACGATGATCATCATGATGTTACCTGTTTCATGTATTTCTGGTAGAAGTCAACCCTGTCGACGTCATTGATGCCCCCCGCGGTGGGGTATCCATTCTCCGTGATGAGGATCTCGATGTCTCCGTAATGCTGCTTCAGCCAGACTAGCTGTTTGCGTATGCCTTCAGGGTTTACCTGTGGAATATAATATTATATACTATACCAAACTGATTCAATTATAATAACTGCCGCGCCCTAATTTTAGCTAGTAGTTAATACATTACACGGTATTCAGGGACCCTTACTCTAAGAGTGGTGTAATAAGAGTTAGAGCGTAAGGGACTCTAACTAGGGCGACCCGTCGGACCCGGCAAGCCTTGCTTGGGAGTTAGGGCGATTAGGGCGCCCTAACTACCGGGCCCTGAATACCGTGTGGTGTAATACAGGCTTATGAGTTGAGTGTTTTGATTTTCATCATGTATCAAACCGGTTCTGACGGAAGATCAGCGTTGTGCTTATGCTCAACTTAGGCTGAGTCAGACGCCTTTTTGTAACTGTTTTTTCTTAGTTTAATTTGTTTCAAATTCAAATTTCATTTATTTTGCGAACATGGGTTACAAGATGGTATGAGTTAGAGCTATTTATAGTACAGCCATGATCAGCTTTTCAGCATGCAAATACAGTTTAATTTAAATATTATCAAAATAATTGTTATTTTCTCTCTCCTGTTGTGTCTTTTATTTTGTATGTGTTTTGTTATGAGTGTTACAAATAAATGTTTTATCTATCTATCTCATTGGGACCGATCTATGTATAACTACGGTCCAGGTCGGGAGCGTCTACCAGCAGCCAGGAGCTCGGCAGTTCACCCTTCGCCGCGGGACGGAGCACCGGCTCGTATGAGACGTCTGGTGACATTATGTTGACACTCACATAGTACCAGAAAACCTGAGAGCTCCGCCATAGTGGGTGCCTTTACATTCTGGCGTCCAAGAAAGGAGCGTCTGCCAGCAGCCAGGAGCTCAGCAGTGAAATGCAGAACTGCCTTCGCCGCGGGACGGAGCACCATATGAGACGTGTGGTGACATTATGATGTTGACACTCACATAGTACCAGAAAGACTGCGCAGTCCGCCATCGAGGGTGCCTCAGCATCCTGGCGTCCAGGTCGGGGGCGTCTCCCAGCGGCCAGGAGCGCAGCAGCTCGCCCTTCGCCGCGGGCCGGAGCACCATATGAGACGTCTGGTGACATTATGATGTTGGCACTCACATAGTCACGAAGAAAACCGGATACTGTCTAAGGGTTGAAAAGTTATCTTCCCACCATAGCGTGAACTTTAGTTCTTTTATGGTGAGAGTTCCAACGGACAAACTATCAACTTTTATGAGTGAAGAGTTCTGGCCAAAGGGAGTTAAATTCCGACGGTTCATCGGACGCCTGCAAGCGGACACCGTGAATCGTCGCTATGAGACAAGCATGCGTCATACGTCGCCGTCCTAAACGTGTGTTAGCAATAAGTTTATACTATATATATGTTAGATATAAGGTATATATCTATGGGCCGTAGAATAAGTTATTTAAGATCTGTGTACTTTTCTATTGTTGCCTGAGAATAAAGATATTATTATTATATTATAGTACCAGAAAGCCTGCGCGGTCCGCCATCGAGGGTGCCTCAGCATCCTGGCGTCCAGGTCGGGGGCGTCTCCCAGCGGCCAGGAGCGCAGCAGCTCGCCCTTCGCCGCGGGACGGAGCACCCGGCTCGTATAAAAGTTCAAGCCGAAATAGTCATAGGTCCCTGATAAACAAAGTTACATTTACTTTTGATACTATCATAGTTGTGAATATTATGCAATACTAGCTTGTGCCCGCCGCTTCGCATGCGTTTCACCCGGATAAAAGAGTTATTGCCATACTCACCAAACTTGGCAGGCGGATTGGCGAGCGCAGTACAGGATGTTGATACACGGAAAAACGCTGCTGCTCATCTTTAGGTATACCTTAGCAGATAAGAATCTGCTAAGATTCTGCAGTAAAAATTGCATCCACCAACAACAGAGGAAGAGTGACATTTTACTGTCGGGGCACCTCATGGCGAAAAAAATAAATGCCAGCAAATTCGGGCAAAATTTAATAGAATGTAACTTTTTTATAAATTGGGAAAAGTGCAGTGCGTGTCGGGCCACGCGCTATGTAGGGTTTCGTAGTTAACTGTATATCTGTTGTTAGAAGTTGGTGTATTTTGCCACTTCAACGTGCTAATCCGCTTGGCTATGTCGGTGACCCGAGTTCTTCTACATATCTCTTCATTTCTGATTCGATCCCGTAAAGAATACCCAGGCATAGCTCCTCTCCATAGCTCGTTAAGCTACTCTAAGCTTAGTCATAAGGCCAGTAGTGAAGGACCACGTCTCGGTTCCATATGTCATCACTGGTAACACACGCTGATTGAAGACTCTCGTCAAAAACCTTTCATCATCAACATTTCAGTCGTAAAACGTCCACTACTGAACACAGGCCTCATGGATCTCCATGAGGGTTAGTTGCCATACTCACCACGTTTAGCCGGCGGGTTGGCGAGCGCATTAAGGGATGTTGATACACGGAAAGACGCTGCTGCTTATCTTTCGGAGGTATCCCTTTGCAGGGTCTTACTGCATCCACGGGTATGAGAGGAGAGGAACATTCTACGGCAAATTACTTTTACCTTTAACAAATTCGATTTCTTCTTCAGTAAAAGGCGGAAGGCTTGGTCGAGGATACCCTTGCTTCCTGCTGTTCTCCGCTAGACGCCGCTGGATGCCCGGTGGCCAGCCGCCGGTCTTGGAGTATATGGGGTGCGAATAACGGCCTATCTAGAAACCGAGGAAACTTGGTCGTTTTAAAAAAAATGGACCCGTTACTTATGTGGAAACCTTATTTCTAAGACGGAAGTCTGCATGAAATTGATGATAAACCTATAGATTAAAATAAATTAATTAAACTTAACAAAATTTGTATAGATACACGAAAATAAACACAAGAAATATCAATCTATTTTCCAAAGTTATCTACAATTCGTTCCAATTAGTAACTTTTTAATAGGGCATATAAAATTGTGTTCTTTTGTATTAGGTACTTTTTTGACAATATTTTAATTTTTAATCATTTCTGTAGTAAAAATATTACTCTTACTAGTGAAATGTGTTATATTTGCTAAGAAATTTATTGTCGAAATTAGTGGACAACACATTCCTTGGTGCTCATTTTTTTTGAAAAACGCCCATAAACACTTATTTCAAAACCTTATTCTTTAAGGTTTATGTTCTCTCATGTGACGGAAAACATCGTAAGGAAACCAAAGAAGGAAACCCGCGGCTTAGTGAGTTTTAGACGGTGTCCTGTTCTTTCCTCTGACAAATAACCGACTAAGTTAAGCCTAATCCATCTATCAATGCTGACGCTGTATAAATCAGCTATATAATATGTGAAAGACCATTTAACATGCAAGCGACGAGCTCTGTGGCGCAGCGGGGGAAGGTCCGCCTGCGACGCAAGGGGTTGCGGGTTCGATTCCCGCCTCGGGACAAATGTCTGTACGATCTGCAGATATTTGTTCAGGGTGTTCTGGGTGTTTTTCTATGTATAATAAAAATATCTATCTATGTAGTATAATGTACTAAGTATATCAGTCATCTAGTACCCATAACACAAGCTCTGCTTAGCTTGGGGCTAGATGATGCTGTGTGATTTGTCTAGCATTATTTATTTATTTATTTAATCTCAGCTCTAACCATGTTTTCTCTCGCCAACACTGTTAGTTCTTCATCTTCAGGAGTCTCTGGCTCCAGCCAGACCACTTGGTTTGCAAGCGATACAGCACCTGAAACAAAAAAGAAAGAAATAGGTAATTCATTGAGACCCCACACTAAACTTATAATACAATCATGGTGTCGATTCTGTGTTACACTTCCTACAGCTAATTACTTTACTGCGCTAATCCGCCTGCTTTCTTTTTCTTCTTCTTCCAGCCGTAGGAAATCCACTGCTGGACAAAGGCCTCCCTAATTCATCACTAAGCATTGATCATAAGGGGTAGTTGCCATACTCACCACGCTTGGCAGGCGGGTTGGCGAACGCAGTACAGGATGTTGATTCACGAAAAGATGCTGCTGCACATCTTCCGTATCCCTTGGCAGAATCTTACTGCATCCACGAGTATGAGAGGAGGGGTAACATTCTACTGTCGGCACCCCACGGCCAATGCGTTTCGTCGATGGGTCGTCACCTCGAAATATCAGTACCTCGAAGGGTTTCTACCGCGACGTGTCTTTGCCTCGACGGTACACTTCATTTATTTATTTAATACTTTGCGCACAAAAACAATGTACAGAGGAGGACTTAATGCTAATAGCATTTTCTACCAGTCAACCTGGGCGTGCAAGAAAAAAATGAGAAGTCACTATAAGAACAGAAGTAAGAAAAGTTTCTAAATAAATATTAATTTCAGAATAAATATTAAATAACATAAAAACTTTGTTATAGCGCCATGATGCCAGTGTTGTAGGCCATGTCACAGAACACCATCGGCTCGTTCAACGTAAGCCAGGTGTTCACGCGGTTGCCGAACAGTGAGAACACTATGCGAGCGTAATCCGCCAACCAATCCGCTATTAGGTCGTTTTTACAGCCTCCTGTTTGACTTTATTGGCATTGACTTTATCAGCATTGACTTTATCGGCATTGACTTTATCGACTTTGACTTTATCGACTTTGGCCGTTTGGTTTTGGCTTCGGCTTCGGCTTCGGCTTTGACTTTGTTGATTTTAAGTATTCACCTCAGTGTCAGTGATCCCGGGCGCCATGACGCCAGTGTTGTAGGCCATGTCACAGAACACCATCGGCTCGTTCAACGTAAGCCAGGTGTTCACGCGGTCGCCGAACAGTGAGAACACTATGCGAGCGTAATCGGCGAACCAGTCTGCTATTAGGTCGTTTCCGGAGTAACAACCCATCAATTTTAAATATTTTTATTAATGTTATATAATGTATTACTGTTGGTATTTTAAAATTGATGGGTTGTTACTCCGGAAGATCATGAAAACCAAAGTTTTAATTAAAATATTACAGCTGTCTCACCTTTTTGACGTGGTCTGAACTCTGTATCGTACAGCCTCCAAGCTTTTGCGTGTGCCATTAAAACATTCTTGTTGCAGATGTAGGGAGCTAACTGAAATAAAATAATAATAATGTGAGTAGGACTTACTGCTTTAACCCCCCCCCCCCCCGCCCCCTTCACAGACAAACACACAAACTGTCCCTTTCCTCCGTCGACCGAGACACGTTCTCGGCTTGCCCGTTGACGAGCTCACCGCCGCTAACCCGGAGGTGACGTCAACCCGTCCTACACTAGCTGCTAGGCACACATTTCATAACCGGTCTCGCCGGCGAGGCCGACGAATACACTCTTTCATCTTAAGGTGCAGTTTTGAACCTGGACGTTATGTATCATTAAATATAAAAATCTGACAACAGTCCAAGCCGTGGTTCAAACCTAAGTGGTGCCCTTGAGCTTGTTGCCTCAACCTAAGCTTTGCGGCTGGGCGCCCTCTGCGCTCGCCATAGTCCGGTAACGTTGTCATGGCCGTCTGCGGTAAACAACATATATAATCATTTCTAAAAAAACACACAAACTTTGGCTTGAGTTTGACCAGTGTGTGTGTTTGTCTGTGAGTCTGCCTATGGCACCGTTGTTCATAATGGGTGAACCGATTTGTAGGGGGCTAACTGAAATTAAAATAATAGTTATGTGAGTCGGACTTGCCTTTTTAACCCCCCTACAGACAAACACACGCATAGTGGCTTTACTTTGACCAATATATGTGTGTTTGTCTGTGGGTCTGTTCATGGCACTGTTGTTCATAATGGGTGAACCGGATTGAATGCTTAATAATTCTCGTGGAAAATAAAAACATTGGTAAAATCCAACCACCATTTTTAAAAGGGTGCACAGATTATGTACAGGAAATTTCGAGGCATCGGTTTCGTTCACCTGAAAAGTGAAGTGAAAAGTGAATTGACTTTGACTATATTGACTCTGACTTTGTTTACTTTATTGACTTTGAATCTGTTGACTTGTACTTTATTGACTTTGATTCACTTCAGGGTCAGTGACCCCGGGTGCCAATCTGGCATCAGCCAGTGTTGTAGGCCATGTCACAAAACACCAGCGGCTCGTTCAACGTAAGCCAGGTTGCCGCACAATGAGAACACTATGCGAGCGTAATCCGGCAACCAATCCGCTATTAGGTCGTTTTTACAGCCTCCTGTTTGACTTTATTGGCATTCACTTTATCGGCATTGACTTTATCGACTTTGGTCGTTTGGCCGTTTGGCTTCGGCTTTGACGTTGTTGATTTTAAGTATTCACCTCAGGGTCAGTGATCCCGGGCGCCATGACGCCAGTGTTGTAGGCCATGTCGCAGAACACCATCGGCTCGTTCAACGTAAGCCAGGTCTTCACGCGGTCGCCGAACAGTGAGAACACTATGCGAGCGTAATCCGTGAACCAGTCTGCTATTAGGTCGTTTGTCCAGCCTCCTGTAATTGTTAAAATTCCTTCTCCAGAAATTGTCATTTTCATTTTGTTTATCGACGCTTGTGACGGTCTATCTGGGCGTCCTCGTATCGAGCTCAAATAGAGATACAAGATAGAAGTTCCGCTTCGCCTTTGTGGGAACACGGCTTTATAAATGTACTCCTATATACCTACTCCTGATTTGTTCCGTTGCTTGTCCTACTTCCTACTTTCTCTGACACCGATCTACACATAAAAACGTAGTCGAAAACCTCTTGGCAGGTCCCAGTGGTTAAAATTATTAATTTAATTGTATAATAGAATAAAAATAAATCAAAATCAGCGTAAAAAATAATTATTTTGTAGAAATTCACCAATATTATAAAAGAATTTATCGAGGAGCTATAAAAAAAGACGCGTTTTAAGTTTTTGGAGAGGCGGAGAAACGATGCCAGACGGAATCCTATTAAAAACCTAACAAGCATTCCAAGAATACTTTTCCTACTGGTTGAAAGCCTAAATTTGGGTAATGCTAAATCATTACGAAATCTTATTTCCCTAGTTCTCCCGCTATGTGTTTACAAAAAAAAAAAATACTGTCTGTGTTATTTTATAAAAGTGCAAACAAGTTAGAGGCAGGTTTTTAAGCGTTTGGAACAAAGGGCTCCTAAACATTTTTTCTGGGTTAAAAAAACAAGACTATTTCACTCGATTTATTCTCAAACCATTCGACCAGATTGCACCTGGTCGTGGTCGCGGGAAGTCTGGGTGCTGAAGTTAACCGCAGCAAAGCGATGGCGTCTTTTCGGACTACCTACCCTCACGGTCTTCATAATTAGTTGAGATTTAAGGCCGGTTCACACAAGGAAAGGTCACTACACTAACTGTATCGGCACACTTTGGTTCATTCTCACGGCCAAGTATACTTGGATATCTCTGGATTCCATGAGGCAGAGAGTACAATATATGTATTAATAATGTGTTGTGATCGCAAAAGATTAAATAAAACCGGGCAAGAGCGAGTCGGACTCGCGCACCGAGGGTTCCGTGCCATCGTACACCCTCATCGTATATATGACAAAAGCGGTTTTATATTTGTTGGAGAACCTTGACAGCGCCATCTCTTGTCTGATTGCGGAACTTATGTAGATTTTTTACACTTTCGATGATTTCTAAAAAAGTAAGTTTATATAGAGAGATTGTAATAAATTTCCTCTAATCTTTACATACACTTCTAAAAGCTATAAAAGTATTACGGGTTTATCTCTGCAAACTTCTGAGATAAGGGGGGAGGGAACGGTCGTTTTTTCAAGATTTTTGTAAATAACTCAAAAACGATACGGTTTTATGGAAAACTAAAAACTGTTTATTAATTTGCAAATGAATACCTTTCATATGATACCCCATATCACCTAGTAACTTTCCAAAATTTTTGACAATTGAATTTTTTTTACCATTTTGGTCCGGAACCCTAAAAAGACTAATATGGTATAAAAGGTTAAGTTGGTATGGTTGTAGAACTACAAGAATATTAATAACTAATACATACATACAATTTTAGATTTTTTAATGTGGTGATGTAGCTACTTAAAGAAGCAAGATTAAAAAAGATAAATAAGTACATAAGAACTCATGCTAATGTAATTATAATACAGAAGAAAACTTGATAAGGTTACGCAGACGAAGTTGCGCGGGACGCTAGTATGCATTATTTTTAATGCCATCTTAAAGAAAGCAGTATACAATGAATTGTTATACATAAACAATGGTAGGTCAAGGTTGTCTGACTGTCGCGACCCATTTAAATTCATTGTAGTTATCAGTGACCTTTATTTTAGGTACCTCCTTGATTAGTATTATTTATAAATGTTAGCATAATTTTGAGAGAAATTAACATTTTTATCATATATTTTTATATTAAATTTCCCTAGAAGAAACTTGGCAGATTATAATTTTTCTGAACGCAAATTTGGTAGAAACGCAAGATTTTTTTTTGCATGCATTTATTTATTACACGCCCAACACAATGAACACGATGGCGAGTATGGCAACAACCCCCTCTTGACCTGCATTTTGGTGACACGACACTTATTAAAAAAAATCGGCTCATACACAACAGTGGGTGCAAACTGACTGAAATGATGACGATGATGATCCTGCCAGCCCTACTGGGGGTTATAGTCAAAGATTAGGTCTACCATGAGTTTTCACAATCTATACTCGCTAGCGAATGTGGTTAAAAAAAATATATGAATCTGTCTCTAGCGGATAGTTTGGTACTAAAATACGCAGTAAACAGCGACTGTAGTTTGGGCTTTATTTGCTTAGAATTTGGTACCATGAGTTACAAATCTGACAGATGTCATAGTAACATATTATTGCTACTGTAGTAATAGCAGGCGATCTAACAGTGACAACTCATTGCAGACACAATGATTCACGAAGTATTGAGACATGTCTCAAACTGCCCAAAGTTAAGATCGGACTGTGACATAAAACGCTGCACAAATACATCGAGTAAAGCGGGTTGGCAAGCGCAGTACAGGCCACTTGCCAGATCCTTACTGCATCCACGGGCAAGATTGGAGAGGCAACATTCTTCTGCCGGCACCCTACGGCTCCTTTGTCCTGTTACTGTCAACGAGTTTTTCAGTTAGAATTGTCAGCTATTAAACGAATGGATAAGATTTACAGTGGAAGCAGCTTCTATTCTAATAAAAAATTAAACCGGCCAAGAGCGAGTCGACTCACGCACCGAGGGTTCCGTGCTATCAAACATTGTAATTTGTGTTGAAGGCTGTTTATATTTGTTGGAGAACCTCGATATCACCATCCCTTGTCTGATAGCAGATGCTAATTAGAGAGTTATAATATTTATTTTATATGTACATATGTATATTTCCCTTGGCTATAAAAAAATCAGGTGTTATACCATGTTATACTCTGCAAACATCGAAGATAAGGGAGAGGTTTTTTTAACATTTATGAGTCGAAAACCATGCGGCTGAAAGAAAAACTCAAGACTGTTTATTAATGTGCAAATTAAGCCCTTCAAAAGTAGTTGATTAATATTGGTTAGTTAAGAGGCGTTTCGAAGTTAGTCAGGACAGCTTGTTTACCATAATCTGAAAAAAACCATAAATGTAGATTTAACCATGAACTTTCTAAGAAACCTATAAAGGATAAGTGAACATTTCCAGTTTCGGAGAAATTGTTGGTCAAATGCGGCAATCAATAATTGTTTTGATAAACGTAAGAAAATACACAACAAATAATAAGAACAAGTTATCGGGTAAACTGCGGAACCCTACACAGCACTGGCCCTATATGCGTCTAGCCTAATTTATTGATATCATACATTCAGTAAGGTTTCGCGATCTGTAGACATAATAGATAGATAAATAAACAGTTTATTTGGAACTCAATTACACACATACAGTACAGAGATAAAAACTTATGACAACAAATAACATAATAACTAAACAACTAAACGGTAACGTGAACTAAATGCTTAACTGGCTAAGTAGTGCATGTGTGTGTTGCAGCATGTCTAAAAGGTCACAGCTCAGCGTATAATTTTGCTTGTTAAGCAAACACTGATTCTCAGCTGTTACCATTAGAGTTAGCGAAAAGAACGAGATGGCACAACATAGACGGTTATTATTGGAATGATATACACTATGAATACTTACATTTATTATTTTACCGCAGATTAAATATTTGTCAAAAAAGAACAAAATATGTTTTATCGGTTTAGTGATTATAAGGCTAATCAAACAATTTTCCCACCAATACTGTCATAATTTTAAAACCGTTTACCTTATTTTCTTATTTCCCGACGTTTCTAATTAACTGGAACTAGAAAGTCCCGTTAATTAGTTTTAGAATTTTATCTACTTACATTACGGACAAGATATGAAAAGTCAACATCAAATTATGTGACTAGGAAGTGAGTTAGCAAAACGTTATCCTATCCAGTAGTCGTTTATCAAGGTGCTGCCAAAGATTTAAATCTTTAGATGTGCCCCGACACCAAACACTATGCCGTCACACGACACACAAGTGTCACAAGACAATGCCGTCTTTAATGTGTGTTTACAATAATGTCGACGCACGCACACTGGTTTCATCAATAAATCGAACTGCTATTTTTAACGACCTCTGTGACGCAGCGGGTGAAGGTCGCCTGCGACGCAAAAGGTTGCGAGTTCGATTCCCGCCTCAGGACAAATGTCTGTACGATCTGCAGATATTTGTTCAGGATGTCCTGGATGTTTTTCTAAATATAATAAAATATATCCATGTACATATGTACATATGTGGTATAATGTATTAAGTAAATCAGTCATCTAGTGCCCATAATACAAGCTCTGCTTAGCTTGGGCTAGATGATGCTGTGTGAATTGTCCAGCATTATTTATTTATATTAATTATTTATTTATTGAGCAATCAGATTACACGAACTTTCGTGGAAAAAATAACACACACCACGTCCAGTTAACACTGTGTTTGTAGTCACTCATCCCAAATGAGAGTGCTCAGTCATTTTCGTACGGCGCGGTCTCACTACGGCAAGGGCGTATCTAATGAATTAAATCTTTGGGTGCTGCAATTCACAGGTTCTGATAAAGATAAAAGGCCCTAATAAATTCATTTAAAGACATGTTATCAGTTGGTGTGCTTGTGTTCAGGTAAACAATACCATAATTACTCATGTGTTTGTATTAAAAAATGACGTAGGGTGCCGGTAGTAGAATGTTGCCTCCTCTCTCTTGGTTGCATTAAGAAACTGAAGATCTATTTTTATAATGATGTGAATACGTAAAAATATTATAATAGTTAATTAATACTAATCTTTAGTTTTATCATGTAAGTGGCATTATGTTGTTAATGAGATATAAATATCCTTAATTAAACTGTACCTACCAATGGATACCTCTGGAAAAGACAGCAGCGTCTTTCCGTGTATCACCGGGTCTGCTTCTGAGCATCCGTGAGGCTGTGCGGCACCCAGCGTGAATCTATCCTCCTCACGCGAAGACGCACATCTCTAGCACTGGAATCTCGTGAAGGCTTTCCGATTTAATCAGCAGTATGAGCTGAATCTCCTGATACATAACTTCCCTAATTGTCTTGGATTACATTTTTCACTGCTAGCACGTCTTCTTCCGTAACAGCCGTCTAAGGGCGACCACTTCTGTCTTCATCCCCCTAAGTTAGTCGACTGCGTTTGAATTAATTATACCAACTATACCTATTTGTGTGCCTAGGAAGGGATGAATGCCATTTGAAGTCTATCATACGATTCGTCCGGTTTCAGGCGGCACTTGAAAAAAACATAGCGCGATAATGTTCCCGGCGCAGATCCATTTTACAAGCTTTTATTTAGTTTCCGAGGTTTCACTGTCCCGAGGTCTCTCTGTAATCAAATCTTGCAAGCTATATAAAATATGATCCACTTACCGGTTGACCTAAAATTTTGCATGCATGTGTAAATCGGATGACAATACAATATTATTATGACATGGAGCTGATCTGATGATGGAAACGGAAGGTGGCCGTAGGAAACCGGTGGTTAAACGACACAACCCCATCGTGTTTGGACTCGTTTCATCCCTCTTGACGAGTACTTTGGTGCTAGATGGTAACCAGGGTCTGACGATGGAGATTTGAAATCTTCTAGTTATTTTTATTATCATGTAAAAAAAGCTTGTTTTCAAAAAGTTTTTTTAAGACCTCCTTTAAATGAGTCACGATAATTTAAATAAGCTCGCAAAAAATTTGGAGGGATATTCTGAAATTTTCCCTACATTTTTTTTTGTACGTACTTGTAGCATATTTTACTTAAATGGAATAAAAAAGCATTACGTTGTTAACGGCTTTCAAAGGCCAAGAACCGTCGAGGTAGAAACCCTTCGAGGTACTGATATTTCGAGATAACGACCCATGGAGGAAACGTACCGTCAGGGTAGAGACATCGAGGTATTGAACATGGAGCTAACGTTTTTCAAACTTGAGAGTACGAAACCCGTTGTTAACCATCGGTTTGTTGGCAGCGTCCTGTCAGCGTCACGCGGTGAGGAGCTGGTCTTTCCGGCAGGGTTCCAGTTCGGAGTTGCGTCTTCAGCCTACCAGACTGAAGGTGCTTGGAATGCGGGCGGTAAGTATTTTGAAAATTAAAATACAAGTATACCTAATTTAAAAAAATATATAAATATTTCTAGATTATGCCAAATATTTCATGTTCAGCAAAATATGTTCAGATAAGGGGTTGCACCAGGACAAGACTAGCAAAGGACAGAGGCAAAAGGTCGTGCACGTTCGGAAAAGCTTTCCGAAAAAACGCTCCGTAGATGAGGAGCATATCATGTGTTTCTACAGTCAGGCTTATTCTGTATTCGGATGATGAAAATAGGATGGTGGCATTTAATATTAACAGGTCCTCTTTGCAGGTGCTGAGCGTGATCTTAAATGTCTTAAATAACATTAAATTCAAAATACATCCCCCGACAGCTAGCCTTTAATAATTCACAAACGGCTGAACCGATTTTAATGAAACATGCCTATTAACCACCGCTAGAAAACCTGCTTTCGAAACGGTTCATCAGTTTAAAAGCAACGGTGCTACAGTCTTACAAATACACTGACAGAGAAGTCATAATTCAATAGACAGATAAAGTGAAACTATAAGGGTTCCTTGGTCTACTTACCCTAAAATGCAGTTTGCAGTTTCGTTAATCGAAAACACGGTTAATGGAACTGCTTATTCATAGCTTATTTACTTATTAAATAAATAAATAATGCTGGACAAATCACACAGCATCATCTAGCCCCAAGCTAAGCAGAGCTTGTGTTATGGGTACTAGATGACTGATATACTTAATACATTATACTACATAGATAGATATATTTATTATATATAGAAAAACACCCAGAACAAATATCTGCAGATCGTACAGACATTTTGTCCCGAGGCGGGAATCGAACCCGCAACCTCTTGCGTCGCAGGTGGACCTTCGCCCGCTGCGCCACAGATCTCGTCAATTGCTTCCATTATCACCCTTCATCACTTGGTTCAAGGCAAAGGCGAGAGCATATGGGACCGGCACACGCACAGAGCTGCTGGGGGCGCCACCGGCGACGTAGCCTGCGACTCCTACCAGCAGTGGAGGAGAGACGTTGATATGGTGCACGAGCTGGGGGTCAACTTTTACAGGTACCATTTCATTCAGAATGCATTATAACTAAACTGTTAAAGCACGGGTTAAATATCATTTCTCTGAGCTTATCCCACACTACGTGAGCACAACATGTTCTCTTCCATTCTTCTCTATCAGACTTCAACTCGATATTAGAAGAAGAAAGAAGAAGAAATACATTTATTGGACACACACAGTAAACTTAAAAATAACTATAGTAAAAACACTGACTTATTTCTAATATTAGTCTAGGAGTACCTACCCAGTTAAATATTATGCGACATAGGTAGTGACAAATAGATGGTAAGCAGCTCACTCAGCGGGTCAAAGCAGTATGAATACTATTTCAAGTAGGTACCTAATGAACAAACCAGTTCACAAAGTTGTGTGAGTCCAAAGGGGCTTGACTCAGCATTATGCTCCCACACATAAGGAATACTAGGAAGCGCTGGTTTTCAGTCATATTCACTCCTTTACCAATCATATCATCTTTCGCACACTCCATCCATTTTTTCTTTGGTCTACCTCTGCTCACATATCCGTCCACGTTCATATTTTATCACTTATTTCGTAACATGAGATTCATCCCTCCGCATAGCATGTCCGTACCACGTCAACCTATTACTCTTCAATCTTTCTGTCACGGGCGCAACTTGCAAGCTTCCTTTTATGTATTAATTCCAAATCCTCCATTCTGGTGACACCATCTTGTCAGCATCTCCGCCGCGTGCGTGAACTCTTCTTTCATCCGTCCCTTTAGATGCCCAGCATTCACTACCATACATTACGACCGGTCTTCCATACATTACGATCGTTTTGTAATTTTTCCCCTTAAGTTTAAGGGGCATCCTTGGATCGCAAGTAGTTGCAGAGACCTGTCGCCATTTCATCCATCCCGCTTTTATTCTTTTTTTCACGTCCCGGTCAATCTCGTCGTTGTTTTGGATCAATAATAAGCTGAGGTACCGAAAGTTGGAGCAGGCTGGTAGGAATACACCATTTAAGGCAATATGGACAAAACTGGATGGACCACCGAAGTCGCAGAACATGTGCACCTACCGGTGTTGAACCCGCGACCGTCGGGGGGCTAATTAGTATGTTATATACCAATTCGCAAAGCTTTAACAACTTCTGATGCGTTTTATATAGTGCACCTAACTGTTTTCCGTGTTTAACCAAACCGTTTGCCATGGGGTGCCGGCATTAGAATGTTGCTCCTCTCTTGCCCGTGGATGCAGTAAGTAACTACCAAGGGAGGTATGGAATATGGGCAGCAGCGTCTTATCAACATCCCGTACTGTGCTCGCCAAACCACCTGCCAAGCTCCATCTCCATGAGGAGTTGTTGCCATACTCATGGTGAGTATGGCAACAACTCCTCATGGGGCATGTGTCCAGCAGTGGCCGTCCTACGGCCGAGATGATGACGGTGATGATTCTAAATAACTTTCCATGTTCAGATTCTCCATATCCTGGGCTCGGATCATGCCCCGCGGCTTGTCGAACCAGATCAGCAAAGAGGGAGTCAAACACTACAGCGATCTGATCGATGCACTCCTGGAGAAGGGTATAGAGCCCGTCGTCACTCTCTACCACTGGGACCTGCCACAGAGGCTGCAGGATTTAGGTAAGGCCTTTGCATTTATTGTAAATGATTTATACAAGGTCAGCAACTGGTACTTCAGTAAACACTAACATTTTGACCCTTGTAGACTACATTTCAGAAAAGCTAGATTCAAATACCCAAGTCGATGTAACATATTTAGATTTCCAAAAAGATTTCGACTTTGTGGATAATGATATACTTCTGAAAAACTTGAGTGCATTGAAATCACATTCTCACCAAAATTACTGAGGTTTTTGCCAATTATATGTCAGACAAAACACAGTTCGTAAGGCTAGGTTATTTCGATCCCCTAGCTTTCCATACCCGATCAGGAGTGAGTCAAGGCTCGTCCCTTGATCCCTTACTATTCTTAAGATCGATGATATAGCTAAATGCTTTGATACTGCTAACTGCCTAACTTGTATATATAATAAAAAAGCGTGTGCATCTCGGGACGCACGACAGAAATGCTAACTTAAACTAATCTAAGTTGAACTATTTAATATTGAAATTGTTTAACTTGAGAAAGCGTCCGTCCGAAATACAGCTAGCGCTGCGGGTTAGAGTGAGAGAGGCCTACCGCTGCCGTATGCGTGAGAGGAAGGGAAGCCAGACAGACTGGCGCCGCAACGCGTTACGTATCGAAGCGGTTTACCCTCCCATATGAAGTTATCACTTCAAAAATATATATCTATGTAGTATAGTGTAGATTTATTTATCTAGGTAAGCTTCATAATATCCTATGCTTGCTTCCATCATCATCATTATACCTACATATGATGTCCTCTGCTGGACATAGGCCTCCGTCATGGATCCAAGGAACAGATCTTGAGCGGTTGTTGTCAAACGCACTCATACGAAAAGCCATATTAGTTTACAGCTGTTACAGCGTAACCGTTAAAGTTTTCCTAGAAAGATCATGATTAGCGATTAAAACTTGAATTTTGTAATATTTGTAAACCTTGCAGTTTAAATTTTAGAGGCTCGGTTCCTGGAAATAAATTCTAAATTTAAATATTTCGCAAATGGAACCATAAATTGAAAAATTATATTCGCGAAAAAAGTAGATGGTTTTAAAATGCAATTTTATTTATTTGTTTAAATTGGAAGTTTATCGCCTCTTTGTCGACTTGCTATTGAGGTTGAAGAGATAGAGGACCTGTCAGACATGATAACACAGTTAAAATATTTCTTTGCTTAGTTTCTGCATTATCATCATCATCATCTCATCCGTAGGACTGCTGTCCACGTTCACTGCCGGACACAGGCCTCCCTCATGCATCTCGAAGTAACGATCATGAGGGGGTCGTTGCCGTGACACCTTGACAGGTGGGTTGGCGAGCGCAGTACGGGATGTTAATACACGGAACGACGCTGCTGCTCATCTACTGGAAGTATCCTGCATCCACGGGCATGAGAGGGTCACATCTACTGCCGGCACCCCACGGTAGACCAGTGAACATCGAGTATTTTTTTTATTTATAGGAGGCTGGACGAACCCTATGATCGCAGACTGGTTCGCGTACTACGCTCGTACAGTCTTCTCCCTCTACGGAGATCGCGTGAAGACTTGGATCACCATCAACGAACCGGCCGCTTTCTGTATCGTCAGCTACGGGTTGGGTAACATGGCGCCAGGGATCTACAACCCTCATGTCGGCAGTATGCTGTGTAGCAAACACGCTTTGATGGCACATGCTAAGGCCTGGAGAGTTTATGATGAGGAGTTCAGAGGGAAATATCATGGTAAGTGTTATACTAAGAACTCTTTTTATAGCTAGAATCTACGAGTTACTGACTGTACCATGGCAACCATGGCGCCAGGGATCTACAGCCCTCGTATCGGTAGAACCTCTGCAGTAAGCACGCATTGATGGCACATGCTAAGGCGTGGAGGGTTTATGATGAGAAGTTCAGAGGAAAATATCATCCGGATGAAGTGAACTCAAGTGTACTTTAGTGTCCATTACAAGCAGCAAAATTGAGTTCTGTACCTGGCCCGTAAATTTAAGGTATATTCTGGTTAAAATATATTAAGAACTCTTCGTATAGCTTTCCAGATGTAAAAAGAGTTCTTAAGAGTTCTACGGGCTAGAAACCATGGCCCAAGGAATCTACAGCCCTCACGTCGGCAGTATGCTGAGCTGATCGCCGAATGGATCGCCGACTAAGCTGAAATTCTGGCAATCTTTATCGATCTTAATAAGTTCGCTTTTAAGGACTTTTTAGTGAAAGTGCGCTAATCTAAATAATCACTTTCAGGTCAAGTTTCTTTGGCCAATTATGTGATGTGGTTCCAATCAGCTACGTCTGAAAATACGGGTTTGACAGAACTGGCGCAGCAGACTTTTGTGAGTGCATTCTTATTTATACGAAATAATTCTTATTTCATGTTAAGATAAGAACAGACAAAAGAGTTTTAATACAAGACCGACTATTTATTATTACTTTTATACGACTTAAAAGTCGTATAAAAGTAACAATATTACACATACGCAAGTTTTCAACATAAAAATCCGATTTCAATGATAAAACCCCTGACTTGTTGCTAAAATTTCCCAAACCCGTATAAATTTTAGCCTCTTATACATATATGAGTACCTATTTCCCTCGATTTATAATCAGATCTGTTTGTTTGTAAAAACAAGCAAACAATTAAGTATAACAAAAAACCTAACCACAGGTTTAAATTTAGGGCAGTTATGCCTTTAGGGACTTCAATAGACACTATCACAATTATTGAATTCCTCATGAATCCCATGATCAGAATCTAGTTTTGAAAAAAAATGTGACCCAAAGAAAAGTATGTCTATTCGAACTCGAAGATAATTTTCCAAATCGATCCATAAACGACAGAGTTCTGAGTTAGTAGTTAGATACTCTAAATTTAAACTTGCGGTTGGGTTGGTTATAACTTATAATGTTTGCCTGATTCTACATCCAGATCTGAGGAGATACTCAAAATCGAGGGAAATGCTCAAATGTGAGAAAGGACTTGAGTACCTCTTTCTTTTATAGAACTCGGTTAAAATCAGTAAGCTTTTTACCTATGTATCTGTTAGTCTGTTAATAAATTAATAAATGGATATCAAACAAAATACGATCCATAATGATGACACACATACGATAAAATAACTCCAGAATTATCTTGACCTTTCAGACAGGCTTGTTCTCCCATCCCGTCTACTCAGCAGAGGGTGGCTGGCCGTCAGCGATCGAACAGGCTATGGCAGAATACAGCAAGACTCTTGGATACCCTCGGTCCATATTACCGGAGCTGACGAAGAAGGAAATAGAGGTCATGAAAGGTTGGTTGACATGGTAAAAGTCGCGGACCCGCTGCCGTGGGGTGCCGGCAGGAGAAGGCTACTCTTCCTCGTGCCCGTGGATGCAGAAAGAGCCTGCTATAAGCGATTCTTCCGGAAGATGGGCAGCAACGTTCTGTGTATCAACATCCCATATTGCGCTCGCCAGCCCACCTGCCAAGCGTGCTGAGTATGGCAACTACCTGTGTTCAGTAGTGGACGTTTTGCGGCTGAAATGATGATAATAATGAATAGGACAAAGTCGTGGATGATCATCATCTCAGCCGTGAGACGTCCACTGCTGGACATAACCCTTCCCTCATGAACTGACAAGTACCTGCTGATCATAAGGGGTTGTTGCCATACTCGCCACGCTTGGCAGGTGGGTTGGCGGGCGCAGTACAAGATGTTGATGCACGGAAAGATGGTGCTGGCCATTTTCCGGACGTATCTCTTGGAAGATTCTTACTGCATCCACAGGCAAGAGAGAGCAACATTTTACTCTTGTTACCCCACTTCGTACACCATCAATCAATATATTTCTTCATTTTAACAATAATCATGAAAAATAATCTAAAACATACGGATAATTGTAATTTTTGAGGTTACTTGACCGGTCTCATTCCAGGCACATTTGACTTCTACGCCGTGAGTCGGTACACGAGTCGCATGGTGCGCAAAGCCAAAGACAGCGAAGACCTGGATAACTTTCCGACAGATATACCCTATTTGGGAGCCAAACTCATCGACCCGGCGAGGGAAGCCATTGCGTTCCAGAACGATACTGTAAGTTCTAGTAGTCAGATTCATACTCCTCTCTTGCCTGTGGAGGCAGTAAGAACCTGCTAAGGGATAGGAAGATGGGCAGCAGCCTATTTCCATGTATCACCCGCACTGCGCGTCCCAACTCGTCTGCCAAGCGTGGTGAGTTTGGCAACAACCCCTCATGGATATCCATGAGGCCTACGTCCAGCAATGGATTTCCTACGGCTGAGATGTTGGTGACGATGAGACAATGAGCAGAAGATAGTTAGGTACTTAGCATAAAATCCTATTGTATTTTTACTGTTAAATGCGTTGATCTATGACTGATATCGTCTCTGTACTTGATAGAATTATTTTTTGATACCTTTTTTATAATTTATGTTTTATTGCGTGTGGATATGCCACCTATCACAAACAAGGTGACCATGGAAGACCAGCGCTGTGGTTTAATATACTTTGCCACAGCACAAGCTGAATGGTGACCTTTTTTTCACTATGACTTAGTTCTAAGAATACTTTTATAATTTTGTTAATTGTCGTAATAAGTGACAAAATAAACACACTTTTATCTTTTTTTATCTTACGATACTGAATCTAATCACGAACTCGGTGTTGACAGATTCGCCGAACTGTCAAAAACGAGACGACCATTTTGAAGTCATTGCAAATATATAGGTACTGAAAGAATAGCCACGCGGTGCCGACAGTATAACATTGTCTATCCTCTCTTGCCCGGTGGATGCAGTGAGAATCTTCCAAGGCAGCAGCGTCATTCCGTGTGTGAACATCCCGTACTGCGCTCGCCCGCCTCGAGTATGGCAACGACCCCCTCATGCTCTTGGAGATCCCTGAGGGAGGTCTGTGTCCAGCAGTAGATGTGTTCCTGTGGCTGAGACGATGATGATGATGACTGAAAGAATAAAATTACTAATTCATCATCACAGCCGTGGGACTGCCGTCCACGTCCACTGCTGGACAGAGGCCTCCCTCATACGTCTCCAAGATCATCAGAGGATTGTTGGCATCCTCGCCACGCATGCGGGTTGGCCAGCGCAGTATCGGATGTTGATACACGGAAAGACGCTGCCCATCTTCCGGAGATATCCCTTTACATATTTTTTAATGCATCCACGGGGATAAGAGGAGAGGCATTGTATTGAAAGCTCAACGGCGCATTAACTTATTATTTTTGCAGAAACAAGCGGAAGGCATCAGGGAACTGCTAGCCTGGCTGAAGAAGGAGTATGGTAACCTGACGTTCGTCGTTGCTGACACTTTCAGCAGTACGGGAGGACTTGAGGACAAAGAGAGAATTGTGTTCTTCAAGGATTACATGGAACAGGTAGCTCAGAAGATAAATAAACAACGCTGGGGTACCGGCAGCATAATGTTGCCCGTGGATGCAGTAAAATTCTGCCAAGGGATACCTTAGGAAGATGGGCAGCAACGTCTTTCCGTGTACCAACATCCCGTACTGCGCTCGTCAACCCGCCTGCCAAGCGTGGCGAGTATGGCAACAAGCCTTCATGGTCTCGGAGAATCAAGAGGTCCTGCGGCTGAGATGATGAGAGATGGTGATAGATGATTTATGCAGCGTCAGCAACTGTCTGGAACATTGATTAGCATATCTAACCAGCTTACTCAGCCTTTAGTCAGAGGAAAGAACAAGTCAATACGTCTGAAGCTGACTAAGCCGCGAGTTTCCTCATGATGTTTTTCTTCGCCGTTAGAGCACATGTTAAATGTGCATATACACTTTTGAAGAAAGAAAAACCCATTGGTGCACGGTATCGAACCCATGACCTTTCTGACGAAAGTCTTGAGAACATACCATTCGGCCAACACTACTAGAGATGGGTAATGTGCCAACCCGTCCGCCATAAACTTGTCTGCTGCTGACGAGATGGCACATTTAAAAAATATATTTTTTCTGTTCGTCAACTCGTCCGCTCGGATTTATTGTACCTAAAACTAGTGTGATTTATACTGTGAGCGATAGAAGTGTTTTAAGGCAATTGAGAGAAATAATAAATATAACTAATTGACAGAGTAACACAATAATATAGAATTAAATATATAGGTAATTTTAGGTAACTAGATAAATTATGATAACAATTAACTGTAAAGCGGTAAATATTTTTTATATTTAAATAATAATATGCTTCCTTAGTTGTAGTAAAAACTTAGGATCAGTTTAAGCTCACGGTTTAATATGGCTGTTTTTCACAACTGATAAGTCACTGTTTTATATTTAGAGCTATCACTTTTTAAATATGTTAATTGTAAAAGAGCCAAATTAAACATTGATCTTAAGTTATCAGTAATATTCTGTTAAATAATCTTCAGGATTATCTACAGAACATGGCGTCATTTAGACCTCAACTCATTTGTGGGCGAAGTCAACAACCACAACATTCTAAATATTGAACTGGGCTCCCATTCCCACATTTTTGTTTTGGTAGGATAGATATTTAGAGGCTGTGAGGTGCCGGCAGTAGAATGTTACCCCTCCTCTCATACCCATGGATGCAGTAAGAGCCTGCTAAGGGATATCTCCAGAAGATGGGCAGTCTTTCCGTGTACCAACATCCCGTACTGCGCTCGCCAACCCGCCTGCCATTCGTGGTGATTATGGCAACTACCCCTCATGTAGATCTATGAGCGAGGCCTGTGTTCAGTAGTGGACTTTTTACGGCTGAAACGAACGATATTTAGAGGATTAACGATATAGGCTACTTTTTATTAGAGTACAAGTACCGTACAACGTATAAAAAACGGCGGGCAGAAGCTAGTCTATAATAAATAAAGTCAATATAATGATCGTGATAGATTGAAATAATGAGGTTTGGTTCCAGGTGCTGTTGGCGATCAAAGATGGCGTCAACGTGACTGCGTTCACGGCCTGGTCTCTTATGGACAGCTTTGAATGGGACCAAGGATATAGGTAGGTAATATAATCAACCAATCCTAACCGTTTTCAGCTACGTAAAACTTGAGTTTTACGACTTTTCAGGATACATTTAACAGGATTTCGGTGATTTTTAGTCGAGAAAAGACCATGAAAGTTTTAACTTCTACCGCCGATTATACGATAACGATTAAGATTTTACTATCGTATAATCAGCTGATTTGGCAGGGTTAGTGACCTCTGCAATGAATTGCCGTACAAATAAAAATACCTATAACAATTAAAAATCCGATTATTACCTCAGGATCATCTTCAAATCACACTACTAGAAAATAGTAAATAAAAATATATACAAATTTCCTATTTTTCTCCTCCAAAGCTACTGGTTTCCATGTACTGAAATCCCTCTTTCGGGTTAGTACATATATGCCGTGGGGTGCCGGCAGTAGAATGTTACCCCTCCTCTCCTACCCGTGGATGCAGTAAGAACCTGCTAATGGACACCTCCGGAAGATGGGCAGCAGCGTCTATCCGTGTATCAACATCCCATACTGCGCTCACCAACCCGCCTGCCAGGCGTGGTGAGAATGGCATCTACCCCTCATGGAGATCCATGAGGGAGGCCTGTGTTCATCAGTGGACGTTTTATGGCTGAAATGATGACACATATTATAATACACCCTGTATACTAGTACTAGTTATCTGGTTTTTTAACAGGAACGATTTTTTTTTTTTTTTTTTTATTTATTTGAAGGACTTTGTCGCTTGGCGACCACATCGTCCTATAAAATCTAATTACAAAAACATAACTCTAATACAAACTAAAATAACTCGATTTATAAAAGAAACAAAACAAAAAAAACAACTTAGTTACTTAGACCTATAGTGGCTAATTGGTACAGTATTTCAGCATCATTTGACAGAGGGTCAGCTAAAATGCTATTTATAAGACCAATACAAACAGCTTGATGCTTTCTAAAGTGAGCTCTTCTAAATGTCCCGTTCCGGGAACATTCCATCAAAATATGCTGTACATCATCAATTACGCCACAGTCATCACAATTAGGCGATAACACTTTTTTCATTAAGAACGCAAATTTGTTTGATGGAATGTGCCCTGAACGAAGTCTAAGTGCGATTTTTAATACATTTCTGCTTAAACTAGCGTTGTCAAACCACGGGAATTTAAATACTTGTGGTTGGATGGTTCTGTACCATATACCTTTCTCAAGTGAGCGTTTGTCAAAATATTCTTGCCAACATACACTACACTGATATTTAATTGTTTTAAAATGTTCTGAATAGTAAGGCAACACGTTCATCGGTACACCATCTACAACCGCCTGTTTGGCTAAGGTGTCAACGTAATCATTTTCATTAAGCTGTATATGAGATGGGATCCATTGCAAGATAACCTTTTTATTCTGAGATCTTAAATTCAAGATAGACTCTAATATTGTATAGGCAATCGGTAAACCTCTCACTGAAGAGGTTATGCGAGCCAAATGTTGTAACGAGCTTTTAGAGTCTGTAAAAATAACAAAACTGCCGAAATCTATTGAAATAATGTATGCCAATGCTTCTGCGATGGCGATTAATTCAATGTGCATAATTGATAAGTCAGAGTCTATCTTGAATTTCATACCACATTCCATTAAGGGGTCAAAAAAAGCAGAACCTGCACCGACATTGTCCTTGGACCCATCTGTAAAAATTTTATAACATGGAGCGTACTTTTCATTAATAAATCTAATACAAATATTTTTTAAAAAGAGATTATCATATGTACGTTTAGACCTATCTATTTCTGGAATACCCTCAACTATTACGTCGTGAAGATTAATATTGCTCACCCAGGTGTCCAGTGAATACATGTTTAATTGATTATTACTGTACAAAGACAAAGAATTTAACGACCGCTGAGTTTGCATTAACAGGAACGATTTCTTCCTGTTAGCAAACCATCAGAGATGCGGTAGTCTAGTAGGACATGCCTTTTCATTTGATACCAAGCTCGGGGATATTCGGAAACATTTGGTTATTCATGTTTCACCCTCCATATCGTATAAACTTCTGAACCCATTTTGATAAAACATTGTTAAGATCCACTGCCGGAAAACCAGCTTTTAATTAAAAAACTGCATGCCAATCGCTCCTCTCGTTTAAGAGTTACGGTGCCACAGACAGATACACGGACATACAGACACACAGTGGTGTTGATATAAGTGGTTGTTATTTATTTATTTATGGACACCTAACAAAAGAATCACAAAAAAATATAAACTTATAACTAATTTAACTTAAGTCAATGTGTTCCTCCACTTACAGGATGTCACAGCATGCAGGAATACTTATAGCCACACAACAAGATAATTTTACGAGAATGTATGACAAATAATAAGTTAATAATAAAAAAAAATATTATTATTTACCTATTATTGCAAATACGACCATGCCGCAAGGATAAAACTTTAAACTCTTCCTACAACGGACACGTGGAACGAAGCTCTCAAGGTCATTGGCACAGTACAGCGTATGTTTCTGTAATCTGTGGTATGGACCTTGAAATTTTGCTTGTTTACTTATCAGAAACCTTCTAATACAAATAAGGAATATCTTATCTTTAATAAATTAAGTCACTGATTGGTAATCGACACGCTTCAAAATGATTGTAATAAGTCTGTATTATTTTAGCCGCGGGCATTTTATCGTGACGGTATAAAATGCCTATAACTCTACGATCATACAGAAAGCGCTACATGACATAAACCTATAGTTTTTCTTAAACTTTCGCGATCACAATTCATTATAGATAATATAATCAACCCGAGACCACGATTGTTGAAACACAGTCGAAACGTCGGGAATAATTAAAGGTATTACGCGATAAATTCCCGTGTTTATGTTAATATATGTATATGTATGTTAAGAGATTGTAACATGGTGGTTGTCTTTTTTAAACTTTCGCGATCACAACACATTATTAAAATATGGGATTATCGGGTATTTATCGCGTAATTACCTACCTTTATTTTATTCCCGACGTTTCGACCGGATTGCACCTGGTCGTGGTCGCGGGGAGACTCTCTCCCCGGTAATTACGCGATAAATACCCGATAATCCCATATTTTAATAACATGGTGATTATTATAATTACGAGTTTATAAAATCAAAAATTTAAGTAACCTCCGATGGTACTCATTATTTTTTTTGTAATGTGGTCCCTAAGTTTTGAGTTTTATGTGTAGATTTCATTCATTCATTCATTCATTTGATACCACACTTTATATTTGAAAACATTCGATTGTTCACCCCTACTTTTAAAACCCATATCTTATAAATGGCTCAACCGATTTCTATATTATTTTCAGTATTGCATATTACACATTATTTCCTTCCATTTGAAACCAAGCTCGGGTATATTTGGAAACATTCTATAATTCATCCCCTCTTTCTCACCCCATATTTTGTAAACTTCTTAACCGATTTTGATAAATCATGTTTAAAAACCACCGCCGGAAAATCTTCTTTTAAATAGAAAAAACTGCATGGAAATCGGTCCACTGATATGAGAGCTACGGTGCCACAGACAGACAACACACACACACACACAGAGACGAAACTTATAACACCCCTCTTTTTTGTCGGGGGTTGAAAAGAAAGAACTTATTTTGTAACTTAGCGTAATAAACTAACCCAAATTATTACTTGCGTAGTAAAATAACCATGAATCGAAGCTTAATTTTTAAAGTAATGTCAAAAATGACAACTGTCTCTCGTCTTTGACAATACAGCGCCACTAGTGATGTAACGAGTTGCTGTTTTTATTGTTGCTATGCTTTATTCAATTTAAATGTGTTTTGTTTTCATGTTGTAAACTGACTATTCTACCGTTCTGCTCTATTGAATAAACACTTATTGACTTTGACTTTTGACTTTGTAATTGTATTCTATATTATGTATCTATTTTATTTATTAGTATTATATTACGTATCTACACTCTTGTGATGTATCTTCATATGTAAATGTAATTTAATAGCCCTTTCCTTACACAGTTTTTAACTAGCACGGAAGGTAAGGTCTTGATGATTGCGGTAAATATGTAATATGTTTTTGGGGTTGCGTACCCAAAGGGTAAAAACGGGACCTTATTACTAAGATTCCGCTGTCCGTCTGTCTGTCACCAGGCCGTATCTCATGAACCGTGATAGCTAGACAATTGAAGTTGAATTTTCTCAGATGATGTATTTCTGTTGCCGCTATAACAACAAATACTAAAATCAATAAAATAAATATTTAAGGGGGGCTCCCATACAACAAACCTGACTTGGATTGAATAATGGTACGGACCCCTTCGCGCGCGAGTCCGACTCGCACTTAGCCGATTTTTATTACAATAAATGATTGATTTGATGATTTGAATCAGAGGAAAGAGCCGATCAATGCGTCTGACGCTAAGTCGGATCAACTCTAATCCGTTTGTGTCTTTAGTCTCAAGTCCGGCCTCTACGAAGTGGACTTCTCTTCAGCCCAGCGAACGCGCACGCCCAGAGCCTCCGCCTTCTATTACTCCAAGGTCATCAGCTCCAAGTCCTTGGACGTGGTCATCGATGACATCATCACCGCGTGAGTGCAATAAGACATACGTATGCTGGACACTACAAACATCCGTGGGGCGGCCGGCAGTCGAATGTTGTCTCACCTCTCATGCCCGGAATACCTGGAAGAATCTGCCAGGGAATACCTGGTAGATGGGCAGCAGCATCTTTCCATGTATCTATCAACAGCGCTCGCCAATGCGCCTGCTAAGCGAGGTGAGTATGGCAACTACCCCGTCATGATCAGTACTTGCAGATCCATGAGGGTGGCTTTTGTCCAGCAGTGGACGTCCACGGCTTAGATGACTACACACAGTACAATCTAGTCCTTAACTAAGCAAAGCGTATTAAACCTACGTAACTTATACAGGGAGTATTTTAATAAGTGTACAAACCCGAAAGGGGGGTAATTCTGACCACCCCATGGAACAACTTTTTTTTTATGTAACAATCTAATTATGAACTCAGGATCATGTTCACAACACATCAAGTAATAAAAATGTAATTATTAATATATGAAAAAGAAAAAATAAATAGATTTTTTCCCCCCCCGTTTTGGGTTATGTATATGGTGTATTTTTTTTTTTAAATAATGCTGGACAAATCACACAGCATCATCTAGCCCCAAGCTAAGCAGAGCTTGTGTTATGGGTACTAGATGACTGATGTACTTAATACTTTATACTACATAGATAGATATTTTTATTATATATAGAAAAACACCCAGAACACCCTGAACAAATATCTGCAGATCGTACAGACATTTATCGTATTAAAACACATGTTATAATACACCCTGTATAAACGTCGGGAAATAATACAGTAGGGTAATTACGCGGTAAAGTCCCAATAACCAGTTTAAAATTTGTATAATGTCTGTGTGTCTACCATGAGTTATCTATCACTGTTAGATCGCTTATACATAAATACAGTAGTAATAGCGTTACTATGACATCTGTCAGATTTGTAACTCATGGTAGCAAACTCCAAGGAAATGAAGCCCAAACAACAGTCACTGTAGTACAGTTTACTGCGTATTTTAGTACCAAACTATCCGCTAGAGGCGCTGTACAAGTTTTCATACACTTTTTTTAACTACAGTCGCTAGCGAGCATAGATTGTGAAAACTCATGGTAGACCTACTGAAATAAAAACTAAATTATTATTGTCTCTCTTTCTAGGCGCGAAAGCATCGCCACGTCCATAAGTAACTACGCCTACGTCGCCGGCGGTGTCGGCTTCCTACTAGCTGTCCTTGTCCTACTCGTAGTCTACCAGCTGAGAAAGAGAAAGATGGCATTACAGCAGAAGGACAGTTATGTTGGAGTTATGAGTGATGACTACGGGAGTTAGACGAAGTTTTGATGTTACAACATTTATAAAATAATATGTAAACGAACAAAAAAAATATACTGGATTGCGTTAACCAAAATAAATTGTGATCAACCAAATAATTATTATTAGTTTAAATCAAAACGTGATGACAAGTTGATGTACCTGAGCCCCTATGAAACACGTAAGATACGATACTCAAGTCGAATACTACCTGAATAAAGATCCTACGCGAAAGTTTGTATGCATAAGTGATGGATGTGGAAAAAAATTTGGTAACGTCTGAGAATAGGTGCATAGTTTCGGGGTTAACTTTAAATTTTTAATTTTATGAACTTGTTGTATTCACTCTTGGCGAACTATCATGTCGTCACACCGGGCCAGCCTAGTATTACATATATGGGTGCCTAGGTACAAGATAAAGATATCAGATACTAAAATGATTGCTTGGATAACAGTCGTGTTTTGGTAAGATAAAAATAATTAAATTTGTTCTTAATAAAATTAACAGTGAATTTTATATTTTTGTTTACTATTAGAATGCTTTACGGATGCTTAAAAACTTCTCAAATGTGATATTAATTATTATTTTTTTTTATGATTGAAATGGCTAAATAGGTTTTGTTTAAACGCTTCAAATAAGGAGAAGTCGTCTGTATTTTTAGAAAAACTTTGTTACCTCAGAACTTGCATTGTATAAGAACCGACTTCGAAATATAATGTGACCTAATTATAAGGTCACATTATTTTAAAACTCGATTCTGGTATCCTATGGGATCCTTGAGGAACTTAACAATTGGAATAGTGTCTACTGGAATCCCTCATAGTTACATGACATGACCTTAATATAAACTTGCGGTTGTGTTTTTGTTCCTTTAATTTTTGCACCTAGTTCTGGTGATGGGGTCCATGATAAATCAAGGGCAAATACTACGATCTAATAGTAACAAGTCAAGGATATCATTTAAAGTCGGTTTTTATTTTTGCAAAATTTATTAATCATATTGTGTCATCAATCTCAATCATTTGTTAAAACTTGTAAAATAAGGCAAATAAATGACTTCTATTCTATTCTAATACTTCGGTTCCGACAGTTCGGTACTGAGTGCCTGTGCTGCAGAGGATTTGAGCTTCCCTCCAGGGTTCAAGTTCGGAGTCGCGTCTGCAGCCTACCAGGTGGAAGGGGCGTGGAATGTCAGCGGTAAGACCCTCGATTACAGCTCGATTACAATATTTTCGCTTTTATTTACTTTTAATCCCGACACAAAGAGAGGTGTTTTATGTTGGACCACCAAGTGTGTGTGTCTGTGACACCGTAGCTGTTAAATGAACCAATTTAGAAGGCAGGTTTTTATGCCCGTAAGGATTGAGGAGCCACATCAGATTTTTAAAATCTGATATCACCATTATTTAGCAGCAATGTAGCTGATTTTGCAGATGTGGCTCCTCAATCCTTACGGACATAGGTTTTTTAGCGGTGGTTCTTGGAAATGTGTCTAGTTTTTATTACAAGTTATATTTAACTTGCCCTGTATTGTAACTGTGTTTGTTCGGGTGGAATTTTGCAACTCAATTTTGAAGTAGATATCTTTATTAAAATATGGGATTATCGGGTATTTATCGCGTAATTACCTTTATTTTATTCCCGACGTTTAAATTAATTAATTACGCGATAAATAGCCGATAATCCCATATTTTTAGAATGTGTTGTGATCGCGAAAGTTTAAAATAGATATCTTTAACCAATTGAGCTGGCATTTTGTACATAAACATGTTTTGTTTGGATGACAATGCATGGTCAGCTTTGTTTTTTTAATGCACTCCTACAATATGGATATTAACCCCCAACGCGCAGTATGGAACGACAGGGTTCCATAAGGTTTAAAATAAAAGGGCTTGCTGAGAGTTGCACTAGAAACGTGCCTATTATTGGCACTATAGTAGTAATATAATATTAAGTGTAGTATAATAATAAGTGTAATAGCACTGGAACAATGCGAATTACACTTATTAGGCTCTTATAGGACCATTTTATAAGTGTACTAGCCGCACCCCGCAATTTCACCCGCGTAGTTATGTATTTGATACCTACTATATTTTATTTATGACAGACAAGGGTGAAAGCATATGGGACCGGTTGACGCGGGAGCACCCGGAGATCATGGCCGATGGATCAAATGGCACCGTCGCGTGTGACTCCTACCATCTGTGGAGGAGAGACGTGGAACTACTGGAGGAGCTAGGAGTGCATTACTATAGGTAAAGCATATGGGAGCGGTGGACGCGGGGGCACCCGGAGATCATAGCCGATGGATCGAGCGGCGCCGTGGCGTGCGACTCCTACCATCAGTGGAGAAGAGACGTGGAATTGATGGAGGAGATTGGAGTGCATTAGTACAGGTAAAGCATATGGGAACGGTGGACGCGGGAGCACCCGGAGAGCATAGCCGAAGGATCAAGTGGCGCCGTCGCGTGCGACTCCTACCATCTGTGGAGGAGAAACGTGGAACTGCTGGAGGAGTGCATTCTATGAACTGAGTCATATCTTCATAAGTCAGTATAGAAGGTTTGTTCAGTGAGCTAACTTTTTAGTCATGTCTCGAAAATTTTGGCGCTTGTTGTGAGGAAACAAGTGACTCAATTTGCCGGAAGTTTGTTGTAAGCATTCGGACCTATAACGTGAGTTTAATTTGGCCGAATTTGTGTGCGCAACATCGATTCGAGCTTATGCTCATCACGGGTGGAGTAAGTGTGATGATGTCCATGCCTAAATATCCACCACCATATTCTTTTGTTGAATCTAAGTTATTGTATTTCCTAAAAGGATAAACTGTTAAACCTTTACTTTTACGTATTAAGACCAGTTGCACAATTTGTCAGTAAAAATATCTTTATCAATATCATACGAGTCTACGTTAGATTTCACGAAGGTTGCACCTTGGTGAATCAGGATGCATGGGAATATTAAAGCTCCTAAAGTATGGCCTTGACTCGCGTGGGGTGGCAAGAGTAACATCCCATACCGCGATCGCTAGCCCGCCGAGCAAGCGTGGCGAGTATGGCAACAACCCACAATTTGGAGATCCATGAGGTATCTTAGCCGTAGAACTTGTTCATGTCCAGCAGTGGACTAATGCGTTCTACGGCTGAGATGATGATTTCAATTTCAATTTATTTATTAAATAAATATTAAATAAAAAAATAATAGTTATATGATTGTGCAAAAATTTTGCACAATCATATAACATTACAGATAACAATAAAACACTGCGTTATATGAAGTACTTAAATATGTATCTAAATACTGTTATGTATCTATATACAAAAAATAAACAACAATATAAGGCGTTACAATACCTAAAAACAAAAGTTACTTTATTTATTTATTTATTTTTATTTTTCAGCCGTTATTATCCCACTGCAGGGCAAAGGCCTCCCTTCCCTTCTTCCACTCCTCGCGATTTAACGCTGCTACAGGCCAAGATCTTAAATGGGCGTCTAGTTCATCGCGCCATCTTCTTCTAGGTCTTCCACGTCTTCGGCTTGCGTTAGGTGGAATCCACTCCGTAGTGAGCTTTGCCCATAATTCGTTTGACATGCGGCAGACATGTCCGGCCCAGTTCCACTTCAAGCTAGCGGCTTTATGACCAACATCAACGATTTGTGTTTTGAAGCGCAGTATACTGTTCCGCACGCGGTCTGACAGTTTCACTCCTAAAATACTGCGCTCCATACCTCGTTGACATACGCCAAGTGCGAACTTCTGATGATCAGTCAAAGACCAAAAAAAGTTACTTACTTAAAAATATTTAATATAACTAACTTCAATATATATATAAAGTAAACTTTGACCACAGGAATAAAACAGCACATAAAAATCTAAATATTTGTGTAAACACTATTAAACACCTAAGATAATTATTATTAACGTACAACAATATTTACAGAGAAATTAACAAAAATTACCATGTTGTTAATTTTGTTAATTTCTCTGTAAATATGGTTGCGTGAAAGTTATATTTCAAATAAGGTTACACAATGTTTATTTAATCTTAAACATAGGACATACAAAATAAATAAAGGCACTATGATGAATGTGGTCTTGCCGATACGTGCTCCGCCCTCGCGCTTTGGCCCGTACGGACCTTTTCTACATATGCGCTCCCAGTTGGCAGCACTGTGGCCCATAAAAAGCGGTTGATCATTCCAGATTCTCCATATCCTGGCCGCGTATTCTTCCCAGCGGGTTCCCCAATCACGTGAGCAAGGATGGCGTCCGGTATTACGGCGAGCTGATCGACGCGCTCTTGGCAAAGGGCATCGCACCTGTCGTCACGCTTTACCACTGGGACCTGCCGCAGATGCTGCAGGATCTCGGTATGTCATCATCATCCTCATCTCAACCGAAGGACTGCTATCCACGTCTGCTGCACGGAGGCTTCCCTCATATTATATCTGATCATGAGGGGGTTTTTGACATACTCACCACGGTTTGCAGGCGGGATCTTGATACACGGAATAGTAGATTGTTAAACGAGGGTCGAAAGAATCGCGTCTATAGTCCGAGTAGGAATTGAAAAAATGATAATGAAAATTGATTGTTGTTAATTGATTCTTTTCCCGTGTTAAACACTCTACTTTTCATTTCGAATATGAGGAAAATAAAACTAGTTGCTTATCTTAACTATATATTGATGATATATAATAATTTAGTAGTACTTACTTACTTAAAATTCATTGTTAAATTAGGACCTATTTTTTTCCGTCACAGATACATAACAGATTACTATCCCGCCAATATAAGTCGACTTTTTAAATTTTAAATATGGAACTCACCGCGTAATTGTTGCGGTTTATTCCGCTGAAAGAAGTTTGCGCTAAGTTCACACTGGCTGTTTAGAAAGTCACATAGTCGCAGCATTTTTTTTAATTAGTTTTTTATACATAAAACTCTTCATAGCTGACAGCAGTTCTATTTTTAAAGTTCATTCCGGCCCTTAGGTGGGAAGTATAGGTATAATTTGTATGAGTTTTTCCCTCTCTATGGAGGGAAGCGGCATTTTCCACCCAATAATCAGATCAAAACAACACTACTTTCCGGGTATGAGAAATGAAAAGATCATCATCATCATATCAGCCTTAGGACTGCTGTCCACGTCCACAGCTGGACATAAGCCATCCTCATGGATCTCCAAGAGCATGAGGGGTAGTTTGTCAGACTCGCCAAACTTGCCAGGCAGGTTGGCGAGCGCGGTACTGGACTTTGATTCACGGAAAGTCGCTGCTGCCCATCTTCCGGAGGTATCTTCCTCAGATTTTTAGAGTAGCAGAACTTTTTGTGAAGAGTTCATCCGGGGAAGTACCACCATACCTATTTCTGCCGCCAAGCAGTAGTGTCGATGTTGCTGTGTTTCGGTTTGAAGGGTAAGAGGGCCGGTGAAATTCGGGCACTTACAACTTTATGTCTCAGGGTGACGGGCGCAATGCAGTACAGCGTTGGTCGCGTGCTTGATAAACGTGATCACCGCGGCATTGCAGTTGTAATAGGTAGGTCGAGGTTACTGATTCTCATCAGGCCCACCTGATGACACAATGCCCACATTGTGCTAGTCTCGTCATCTAGTCATATAAAATAAATCTTACTGCATCGTATATAAAACGTATAAACAATTAACATTGGAGGAACTTCACAGCCGCCGTGGGGTGCTGGCAGAAGAATGTTGATCCTCCTTTCATGCCCGTGGATGAAGTAAGAGCCTGCTAATACCTCTTGAAGATGAATAGCAGCGTCTTACCGTGTATCAACATCCCGAACATTGCGCTCGCCAACCCGCCTACCAAGCGTGGTGAGCATGGCAACTACCCCTTCATAACATACAGCTGAAACAACAACAACACCGTTAAACGGTAAGAATAGGTAAGTACATTGATTCCTTTCAATGACATGAAACATCTATGTTCAATGTACACATGTATTTCAAGCAATAAATGATACTTTACTTTAGGAGGCTGGACAAACGAGCTCGTGGCAGACTGGTTCGCGGACTACGCCCGCGTCGTGTTCTCGCTATACGGAGACCGCGTGAAGACCTGGGTCACCTTGAACGAGCCGGTGGTCTTCTGCGAGGTCAATTACAACGGCGGCATCATGGCGCCGGGCATCATTGACCCTGAGGTAAATTGACCTTTCGCATCTATTCTCTATTATATAAGGTAAGGTAGTACTCGGTTCTCGGAGTACATTTAAGTATGAAACATCATAGGTTTTGTTATGTTTTTTTGGAGAAAACTATAAAACAAATTTGCTACGTTAAAACACCCTGTTAATAAGAAAATTAAATGAGACCTCTTTAGACATATTCTAGAACCTCTTTAAACCATCATTCAAGTGGCCTCATAAAGTTGATAAATAAAATACTTGAATCATAATGACATTTAAGAAAAACAACTTTTGATGTGACATGACAGACAGTGTTAAACATCTTGACATAATAGGGGTGATTATTTTAAAAATTAATTATAATTTATTTTTTTGTTCAGTAAATGAAAACAAAAAAATTATATACAAAGGTTATTTAATAACAGTTAAAAGTTAATTGTTATAATGTTATGTATTATCTCTTAAAATATCCGTGACTAATTTGTTAGCACCTTGTATACTAGCAGCCGAACAGGGAGAGCATACGCATACACTTGTCGCGAGTATGACCGACCTCTATAGCCACGAACGCAAGTGCCACCGTCTTGCTGCTTAAAACATCTGACATAGATGAAAAGGCCTAATATTATTATTACTAGCAGCACTCCGCGGTTTCACCCGCATAGTTACCGTTCCCGTGGGAATACGGGAATGAAATATAGCCTATGTTACTCAGGGGTAAAGTAGCATTCTAAATGGTGAAAGAATTTTGGAAATCGGTCTAGTAGTTTTTGAGTTTATACGTAAGAAACATACAAATACCTACAACATTCAAATCTTTCCTCTTTATAATATTGAGAATATAAAACAAAGTCGGGTTAGTTACACCATTTATAACTCGAGAAGACTGGACCAATTTCAATGATATCACATTTTTTTTATTTTTCTGCGCCCGAAATAAGCAGGTAATATTTTATAGGCTACCTATTATAAACATCGTAAAAATTCACAGAAATAATAGTTATGAAGTTAATTCATTTTCTCATACATTTTATGAAATAAGAAGAATATTAATAAGCTGCAAAAAATAAGACACGATTATAAGCCATAAGATCATAATCGAAAGCAATTGAGGCTCTATTTCATGCTCAAAAACTAAAATAGAAATGGGCAGAACATGTGATACGTCACCAGAACCATAGATGGACTAATGCCTTGACCGTGTGGAAAAGCCCTTCAGGAAAACGGCACAGAGGAAGACGCTTGTTGTGAAGACGACATCAGAGAAATTGCAGGTTCACAGTGCCAAAATAGCGGAGAGAGAAATGGAAATGTTTGAAGTAGACTTCACCTGAAAGAAACTGGTTTGGCATATACAGGGTTTGCAAAGGGTGACCGGAAATTATCCGCCGGCCAATAGTTCGGATTTAAATAAACAATAAAAAAATATATATGTACTTATATTAAAATTTCTGGGAAAATCGACTAAGATAAAGTGCCCAGTTTGTCGAAAAAAATATTTTACACTGTTGCATAAGACATCCCTAAGCGTATAAAGGCGCCTACAACCTTAATACGCTTAGGCTCAGCGAAGACAGAACGGAGCGCAGCGGAGAGGATTTTATTGACGCACTTGAAAATAAACTTTAAATTTATTGCAATAAAGTGCATAAATGCTTGAACCTGACAAAAAATGCTCGCCTCGAAGATACGCGGGAATCCCCGCGCGGCGTTTTGCACTTTATTGTAATAATTTTAAAGTTTATTTTCAAGTGCGTCAATAAAATCCATACGCTGTCTCGTGTGTCCTGTGTATCGACGGGTATTGGTTAGCGAACTGTCACTGTCACAATGAGAACCGTCATGTGAGCCAGAAGGGCGGGAATGATGGTATTATGGTATGTTTTCATTGTGTTGTGTTGTGTGTTAGATCGGTGAGTTCAGGGTGAGTTAAAATACAAATACGAGGGAATTGTCGAGCCAGTGTGTGATATAGATCATAACAACCCCTACAATTTTAAGTTTTTATTTATCCTTAATTTAATATAATGATTGTTTTTTAAATATGTTTGTTTTAATAATTGAAAAATAAATAAATGCATAGTAAAATGTGTGCTAGATAAACCGAAAATACACCAAAACTCGCGCTGGCAACACTAGTTTCACAGACTGAGCCCCTCTCGCACCCCTTTTATCATTCCTTCCCCTCAACGCCCTAAAAACTGTGTACTGCGCAGTCACTGAAGCTAACTTCACAGAGCTCAAGAAGTTTTGCGCGAACTCTAGTATCAATTACAATACAATGTATTTACAGTGTAAACTCAATAAAAGGTACGTTAGCATTAGTACCTAAGTAAGATTTATAAACATCCGCAACCTCTAAATAATAAAACAAAATTCAACATTTACCAAATTGTTTAGTTAAACAGTTATTACTGTTTAACTAAACAATTTGGTATTAGGTAAAACCTAACTATTGTTAGGTATTACAACTAAACTGCTGAGAATAAAATTATCCTGGACCTCTGTCTTGAACATTGAAAATTATGTAGTCCATGGTAGCACTATAGATACTTTAAAAAAGTTTAAGTTAAAAACTATCGACCTATTGCTATTTTATCAGCCTTTTCCAAGTTATTTGAAAGTATCCTTCACTTTAGAATATACAAACAGCTATCTCCATATCTAAGTGACACTCAGCACGCATTCAGAAAAGGGCGTTCAGTTAACACCAACCTTTTAACACTAGTGGACTATATTTCCAAAAGGCTAGATGAAAGGGTCCAAGTCGATGTAATTTATTTAGACTTCAAAAAGCTTTTGACATTGTTGATAACGATATCCTTCTAGAAAAATTAAGTGCATACGGATTTTCACCAAAATTACTCCGTTTTTTGCTAACTATGTTTCAGACAGAACACAGTTCGTAGCACCCGCTCAGGAGTGAGCCAAGGCTCCTACCTAGGACCCTTACTTTTCTCGATTATGATAGACGATTTAGCTTAGAGCCTTACTACTGCTGTCTTCTCTATGCTGACGATGTAAAAATGTATAGGTACTGGTATTAAATCTCAGGGAGATTGCGATTTACTGCAACAGGACGTAGATGCCCTTCAGCTTTAATATAATAATTAATATTATATAATAATAATATTATATAAAAATTTAAAAGAGACAACACATTTTTCACATCTGACATGGCCGGTACCTTTGATGGAAGGGGCAAACCTTAGACGGCAAACAGCTGATTTCAGGATCGAGTTTTGGTTGAAGGTCATGCCATGAAAAAGAATAACAAGAAAAAGAGCCTGATGTCTGCAAAGTGTCATTGGTTTGTTGTTTTTTTTTTCAAGTACAGTACAGATGTCTATGACATCAACGCTGATGTTGGTTATTCAAACATAAGATCAGACCAGAATGAATACTTCAGCCTTATTGCAACAAACTAAGGGCTGATAATGCATAATCAACCTAAGTGTGCTGATACAGTTAGTGAAGTGTGATGTCCCAGTGTTATACAGCCTTAATCTGAAGTTCCTATAATTATGAAGACCAAGTGACCGGTTATCTCCAACATGTCAGTCTTCCCGGGACCACGACGGGTGCAATCCTGTCGAAATGTCGGGCAATAATAAAGGTAAATAACGCATTAATTATCGGATAATGCATGTATTAATTTCGTATGAATGACTCCAATAAATTAGAATGATCTGGTAGTTCAAATGAATGCCCCCATTAAATTGGAATAGGTGGCCCGGCAGTTCAAATTACCTAAACCATAGCCAAACCAAAATAAATAATTACACAACTTGTGTAGGTAGGTATAGATAAACTCTTTATTGTACATTCACCATTGTATAGTGTCTCGTCTCTGGTAATTATTAAAGTAGAAAAGTCGTCTCACTTATAGTTAGTGGAGAGGAGACAATAAAGTGGACATGAAAGATAAACAAATTTTCTTTCATAAAATAGTTAATAAGTTTTATACGGCGCGATCACATCAAAGAATGATGATAAGCGCCTTTAAAAATCACATCTTTCCGTGTATCAATCAATTCATTGACTAGCAATGAATTCCCAACTCTGACCAGAGTACTGCGAGGACCCAACCAAATGGTGAAAACGCTTCGATAGCGCGATCTACGATTTGAACATTTTTAACAGCGACATCTATTTTCAAAACGGTGAACTTATTGCGTCACAGATTACTGTTATAGTTAGCTTCGCTGTCTCAGTTCGCTGTTGTGCATGTTGCCACAGATTACTACAATAGTTATTACTACTGTACAACATTGTGGCCTGTTGTGCTGCCACAGATGACTACAATAGTTATTACTGTTGCCTATGTGCTGCAGATTACCTGTTACAGTGAGTTTCGCACATGATGCCACAGGTTACTGTTATAGTTAGTTCTCTTGTTGTACTTGTCTAATTAAAACGACGACGCTTGTAAAGCTTAAGTGGATATTAATAACTGTTTCGTTTTGTTTCTTGTGTTAAGTTAACCTTTTATCCTTATTTTATTATTGATTGTTATTTTATCAATTAGAGTTATCATTTAGTCTATATTTTACTTCATAGTAAAGTAAAGATTAGTCTGCCAGACAGACTATGACTATGCGATAAAGAAATATTATAACCTGACTAGCTCAACTACGCAAAGTAGTAAATAGCAAAAGTTTATTGGTGGCGTACCATGGAAATGTCGTTTCTAGGCTCAGATATGGAATAATTTTTTGGGGAAACGCTACTAATATAAACAGCATATTTATTGCTCAAAAGAGCTGTATTAGAGCAATATGCGGTATTAGAAGAAGGGAGAGTTGCAAGTCATTTTTTAAATCTTTACGACTCCTAACACTGGCATCTATCTATATTCTCGAAACTGCACTCTTTGTAAAACGTAACCCTGACTCGTTCTTAATGGTAACGAGCGCACGGCGCTGTAATTTTATGCAGTCCAGAAAAAACGTTAAAACGACATTAATTAGTAAGAGCATTTTGGTGATGAGCGCTAAAATATATAATAAACTACCAAGTGAAATTAGAAATTGTGACGATGTTAATAATTTTAAATCTAATCTATTTAATTTTCTTATAGATAGGACATTTTATTCTGTTCAAGAATTTTTTGACTATAAGGAAAAATAATGATTGCGTGATTGTTCTTATTTCTGTAATAATTTTGTCTACATTTTAAATTTTAATCTATAATTATTGTGAATCTGATTATGTTTATTATAAATTAAGTGACTGCGTTGTATCCGTTGCTAGTATAAGAATCTTTTGCATGCTTTACAAGTAGATCATGGATGCCCATCAGTGTTATTTATTGTCATCTTTTTATACCCATGTATCGCAAAACTGAATAAATGAAAATGAATAAATAGCTTTTGCCCGCGACTTTGTCCGAGTGGAAGTCATAAAACGTAAAATCCCCTTTTCCACGCAGAGCCACTTTGATTCGAAAATATTAATCCCATTTATTCCCTATCCCGCGGGAATTTCTAAAAATCTCTTCTTAGTGCACCTTTAGGATACTCAAGGTATATGTGTGCCAAGTCTTTAGGTCCAGTGGTTGGTGAAATAGTGAAAGTTTAAATAAACACTTTCTTAATCCCACTAATATTATAAAGCCGAAAGTTTGTTTGGATGGAGGTTTGTTATTTCTTCACGCAAAAACTAGGCTACGGATTAAGCTGAAACTTTGCACACGTATTGATATTGACCAGGATTAACATATATTATTCGGGTACAACGTATGCGAAGCGGCGGGCAGAAGCTGGTTGTAAAGAATTTGGAATTATAGGTCGCGCGATAGTTAAAGATCGCTCGGCAAAAGTAGAAGGGGTATGCGCAGTATTCAAGTTTCGTTTGACGTTTCTAAATTAAGAACTCTCAGTGTAAAAATTGGTCTATTTGTTCCGTTATCTTTTTAGAATGACAGTAACCGAATAGCTATATGTCATTTTAGTCGGTTTCACGTCAATTTAATTGGGTTTATTGTTACAAGAATCGGCAACTATATACTATATTGTTATTGTTTAGTATGTAAGCTTCCTCTAACCCAATATTTTACGGGAGGAGGGGCTTTAACTATGCCTGTTAGGTATACGGGCGGTGCTGGGTGCTGTTGAGCTGCGTGACCTCTGAGGCACAGTCCTTCGACTAGTTCAGAGGGAAACGGACGCTCGGCGGCACACAAAACCGTGCTGTGCTCATCAGCTTAGTGTAGTTTTCGGTAGTCTGTAAGAAATCGCAGTAAGCGATAAGACCACCTTTTGTAAAATGTGTTTTTTTACAATAAAGATTTTTTATTTTATTTATTTATTTATTTATTCAATTCTAAGGTCTATTTGGTGATGTGCGGAGTGAGGGGGGCGGGTGTGCGCTGACGGCGTCACGTCATTGGTAGATCAGTCGCTCTCAAGGTCTCAAGGTCACCTCCCGCGTTGCGTTCACGCGTCTGGACTCGTGCGCGATTGGACACATGCGCCGATTGCCCCCACTAGATTCATCGAGCGATCTAAAACCGCCGCGCGACCTATACTTTTAGTTCAAATATACACTTCCTTGAATGGAACTATGCATATAATTATAGTTTACATGAACACTTCCATAAAAGGAAATAATTTTGAGAAATTTGGTAGTTCAAATAAACACTTTCAATTGGAAATAGTTCGGAATTATATTTGGTTTAAATGAACACATCTGAAAATAATTTAGAAAACGTTTAGTTTATAGAATACGTCCCTAAATGGGATTTATTGGAAAATACTTACCTATTCTGTTAGTTCAAATGAACAATTCCTTAATTGGAATTACTTTTAGATCAAATTTCACATGAAACAGTATTCACAGTTTACAGAATAGGTTTACGACAAGAGTGTTTTTCGCACGGACAACTATCATGTTGCCATATCGAGATCTGGTTCTGGTGAAAATCAATATCTACTTCTGCCGGAAGATAATAAAACTATTTAAAAATATTTTCATTTTCTACGTAAACGAAGTCGCGGGTTGAAGTTAGCGTTAGCCCAAAGTAACTATTCCACGCGGACGAAGTCGCGTGCAGAAGCTAGTATAATTATAAATGTGAAAGCTCTTTTAGTCTGTCTGTTATATTTTCACAGATTAACTGCTGAACAAATCTTGATGAGATTCCAATTAATTTAATTGTATAGTAATTTTGTGTAAACGTTACTATTTTAGGGAAATAAAAGGCTTTTTAATTTGATTATTATTGATAATCTAAATTCTAATAAAAAAACCTGTTTGTAGATCATGTCAGTCAATTTGTTTGACGCCTGTAAAATTATAAAGATAAAGATACATTTATTTTGTTGCACAAATTACATCATCAATAAACACTAATAAGGTTTAAAAAAAATTGTGACAAAAATGGTCATCACTCAGCATAATTATGCTGTGGCAGAACGGGTCGTACTACAGCGCTGGTCTTCCGTAGTGACCAAAGTGTGCGGTTGGTGGCTACCGCGATACACAAATGACACGCCAATTAAAATATAATAATAAAGTACCTATTTTTTCATTCATACATTTCGGCCGTAATACGTCCACTACTGAACACAGGCCTCCCTCATGGATCTCCCATGAGGGGTAGTTGCCATACTCACCACGCTTGGCAGGCGGGTTGGCGAGCGCAGTATGGATGTTGATACACAGAAAGACGCTGCTGCCCATCTTCCGGAGGTATCCCTTAGCAGGCTCTTACTGCATCCACGGGCATGAGAGGAGGGGTAACATTCTACTGCCGGCACCCCACGGCAAGTACCTATTAATAAAAAAAAAATAACTAAACAATCATAACTTTTTGTGAATGAGATAACTTAACAATATCTATTTATGTAAATGCCGCCGTGGGGTGCCGGCAGTAGAATGATACCCCTCCTCTCATGCCCATGGATGCAGTAAGAGCTTGCTAAGGGATACTTCCTGAAGATGGGCAGCAGCGTCTATCCGTGTATCAAATCTACATCCCATACTGCGCTCACCAACTCGCCTGCCAAGCGTGGTGAGAATGGCAACTACCCCTCATGGAGATCCATGAGGGAGGCCTGTGTTCATCAGTGGACGTTTTATGGCTGAAATGATGATGATGATTTATGTAAATGAACTATTCAAAAATATATGAACTGAAACAATAAGAATAAATAGAAATGAAAAATGCAATCAAAATTTTGTCTCCGACGGGATTCGAACCCGTAACGTTCAGACGAACACATTTAACGCAGGCTGCCTTTACTTTATAAATGATACCTTAGTGTGGGTTTACACTTCAAATACAAAAATAGCTTATAAAATGAGAATAAATTAAAATAACAAGATACTTTCAAATCTTAGGTTGAGTAGAGAATTATTCACATTTATGTATTCAAAACTTACTAAATTTTATTTTACTAAATCTTAATGTCTGATCACTTATGGAAATATGAATCTAGGAAATTAAACTATTAAACTGAATATGTTAAATAAGCTTCATGCTGTATAATATTGAAGTGTGTCATACGAGTCTAAGCCTTGGCTATTATTTTATTTCAGGTAGCTCCTTACATCTGCAACAAGAATGCTTTAATGGCACATGCAAAAGCTTGGAGGATCTACGATGAAGAGTTCAGACCAAAGCAGCAAGGTAAGGGCCTCAAGGATACGCGGGAGCTCCAACAGTATCCTGAACGTTATTTTAGAAAAAAATCATTGTCCTTTGATGTGGGAGCTCACTCAGAGAACCAAATCGTACTAACCTAATTTAAGTCTGATACATGGACCCTGTTGTCTGAATAAATGAATGAAATTATTATTGTATCATCTCCTTGCCGTGGGGTGCCGGCAGTAGAATGTTACCCCTCCTCTCCTACCCGTGGATGCAGTAAGAGCCTGCTAAGGGACACCTCCGGAAGATGGGCAGCAGCGTCTATCCGTGTATCAACATCCCATACTGCGCTCACCAACGCGCTTGCCAGGCGTGGTGAGTATGGCAACTACCCCTCATGGAGATCCATGGGGAGGCCTGTCTTCATCAGTGGACGTTTTATGGCTGAAATGATGATGATGATGATTATCTAAATATTCTGTAAATATTTTAAGCAACCTGTTGCCGTTATTAATTCTTTATTAATTTACATTATTATACATGTAGCATTACAGCTAATTATAATCCAAGGCGTTACATGGTCTTGATCATAACATAAAATAAAAACAAGGAAGGATACGTTGAGTGGGTACTTTTTACTTACCAAAACAAGACAATAACAAAAACAATCATTCTAAAATATAGAGAAAACAGAACATCTTTCTAATAAAAACAACATCATCCTAAATATATTTAGTCAAATTAAAGAAAAATTAAGTAAACACTTAGATAATACCATATTATAATGAATGACTGCAACATTAAACTGATCAAATCATAAAGCTTTTTGTTTATGGCTTATGAGACTGACTATGAAGTAAAATAAAATATTAAATGATGACTGATTATTAAAATAAAAATCAATAATAAAAATGGGTTGAACTCACACAAACAACAAGCAAATACAAAAAACAAAACAGGTTTTAATATCGATATAAGCGTTACCAGGCGTCATGGTTTTAATTAGACAAGTACAACATGAGAACTAACTATAACAGTAACCTGTGGCATCATGTGCGAAACTCCCTATAACAGGTAATCAGTGCAGCACAATAGGCAACAGTAATAACTATTGTAGTCATCTGTGGCAGCACAACAGGCCACAATGTTGTACAGTAGTAATAACTATTGTAGTAATCTGTGACAACATGCGCAACAGCGAAGCTAACATAACAGTAATCTGTGACGCAATAAGTTCACCGTTTTGAAAATAGATGTCGCTGCTAAAAATGTTCAAATCGTAGAACGCGCTATCGAAGCGTTTTCACCATTTGGTAGGGTGCTCGCAGTACATCGCTGAAGTTGGAGTTCATTGCTAGTCAATGAATTGATACACGGAAAGATGTGATTTTTAAAGGCGTATATCATCATACTTTGATGTGATTGCGCCATATATGATATAGAAGAAAATGTGGAATAATACCATTACTGTTATAGCTGTGGTTATAGCCAAGCCAAACAAAATTATACTATACAACTTGTGTAGAGAGAATTAACAAAGACAAATTTCTCGTCTCTGGTAATATTAAACAAAATAAACAACGTTAGCTTCACTTGTATCTATGTAAATGTAACGGAATCTTCGAATGTTGTTTTAACCCACTTGATAACAGAATTAATTAAAACTTTGGGTCCTCTTGCGCGTGATCACAAATTTCTATGTAGGACCACAGATAATATAATACACTGTAGGACGTACTAAATTATTTAAATGATTAATTTATAGAAACGTCTTGCACGACCTAAAATTTGTCGCTAAATAATGATTTAAATACCGCAAATTGGCTTTTTAGTAGCGCCGAACACAGTTTAACCACAAGCAACCCGTTTGAGGCCATAATTGTGTATCATCGACTGAACCAAGATAAGCATCATAAAATAGATGTTATAACGTGGAACAGAACGTAGAATCTGTTTTACCAACATCCTAAATATATTTAACTAAATGGGCCTGCTTTCATCTTTGTGCAAGAGGGCTCTTAATACGTTTAAGATAAATAGTAATTAGCGTTAAATAGCAGTTACAAATTTTATTTAGTAGAATGTTGACCCTCCTCTCTTGCTTGTGGATGCAGTAAGATTCTGTTTAGGGATATCTCGGGACGGGCAACAGGGTATTTCCGTCTATCCAACTACCCGTACTGCACATGCCAACCCACCGGCTAATCCTGGCGAGTATGGCAACAAACCATCATTCACGATCAGAACGTGATCGATGAGGGTGGCCTTTTGTCCTACTGATGAACTAAAGTTATTGAAATATGCTTAAAAAGCTATGCTTTCCAGGTGTTGTGTCGTTAGCAAACCATTTGATCTGGCTAGAGCCAGCGACTCCACAAGATGAAGAACTGACGGTGTTGGCCAGAGAGAACCTGGTAAGAAAGGCAAAAAGGGTAAAAGCTGTATTACACTACACGGTATTCAGGGCCCGGTAGTTAGGGCGATTAGGGAGCAAGGCTTGCCGGGTCCGACCTGTCGCCCAAGTTAGGGTCCAAGTTAGGGCTCTAACTCTGATTACACCACTCTTAATTAGGGTAAGGGTCCCTGAATACCGTGTAATGTAATACAGGCTTAAAGACGGGAGCCTATTACTGAGGCTCCGCTGTCCGTCTGGCTGTCTCACACAGTTGAAATTCTCACAAATGATGTATTTCTGTTGCCGCTATAACAGCGAATACTAAAAACAGAATAAAATAAATATTTAAGGGGGCTCCCATACAACATAGAACAAACGTTGATTGACTCCGGACTTGTTGACGGAACCCTTTGTGCGCGAGGTTGACTCGCACTTGACGCACTTCACTCTTGTATGATAACTTATAATGTTTGTCCTAGGAAGTTTGAAAAGCTAGTTATCATTACAAGTAACCATGACCAAATAGACGAAATAGGAACATAACACATTGGTCGTCGTTTCATGGTGCGGACACTAATCTTGTCTTCATCGCTTTAGCGTCGTTAAAAAAAGTTGCCCCAGTCCTCGTGTCCTGGCACAGAGGTAAGAAATAAGTAGGCCCAAAGGAGATGTCCCTAACACATAATGACGCAATTTCCTAATGAATATTTCATGGTGTACGAAGTCAAAAGCTTAGGAAAGGTCACAAAAATAACAAAAGCGTCTTGCGACCCCTCCCAAGAATAGTACCGGCAACAGAATATTGCCCCGCCTCTGCTACCCGTGGATGCAGTAAAAACCTACCTAAGGTACCCCTTAGGTAGGTTTTTACTTGCGGAGGTACCTCCGGAAGATGGGTAGCAGCGTCTTTCCGTTTATCAACAGCGTACAGCGCTCGCCAACCCGCCTGCCAAGCATGGTGAATATGGCAAAAACCCTTTATGATCTATAGATCCATTAGGGAGGCTATGTAGTGGGCGTGATGCGACTGCGACTGAGATGATAATGATGAAGTCTGTACCTTGTAAGGAATCTTCATCATCATCATCATTTCAACCATAAAACGTTCACTGATGAACACAGGCCTCCCTCATGGATCTCCATGAGGGGTAGTTGCCACACTCACATGTAATGAATCTTAAGTAGCAGAAATATAAATACAGATTCCCTTTGATTTGAGCTCGTTGTCCGCGTACTGTGAAAAAAAACCTGTTACGTTGTAATCGCGTTTTTTCTGAAAAAGGCAAATACCGACGCCACGCCTCTAATAATTAGGTTGTCTGGTAAGGCAGGTGGCACCTTTGAAGAGTAAAGTGAATCGATATTTGAAGTACCCAGGTGCCTTGATTGACGCACGGACATTGCTTTGACGTTGTTAGGGAATAAGAATAAAAATGAGAATAAGGAAACTTTGTAAATTGGTACATTTTCTATGCACATGAAAAGTCTTAAATAAAATTAGTGTAAAAATAATTTAGCCATTTCAGACATACAATAGGTACTCACCACTTAATACTAGGTAACAGAAAAAACCGCCGTGGGGTGCCGGCAGTAGAATGATACCCCTCCTCTCATGCCCATGGAAGCAGTAAGAGCCTGCTAAGGGATACCTCCGGAAGATGGGCAGCAGCGTCTATCCGTGTATCAACATCCCATACTGTGCTCACCAACCCGCCTGCCAAGCGTGGTGAGAATGACAACTACCTTTCATGGAGATCCATGAGGGAGGCCTGTTCATCAGTGGACGTTTTATGGCTGAAATGATGATGATGAACAGAAAAAAACACTTTTAAAAGGCCTGGGATTCGAGTCTTGGGTGATGGATTCCTCGCTTTCTCTACTCAAGCCTAGAATATGCAACGTTTTATTCTCCAACTGCACTTTACACTGTGCTAGAAGCTGGCAAAGACTGCGTCCGTTCTAGGTTGCTATATCTCAAATATCCTTGTTTTCCAGGTAGGCCGTTATTCGCACCCCATATACTCCAAGACCGGCGGCTGGCCACCGGGCATCGAGCGACATCTAGCGGAGAACAGCAGGAAGCAAGGGTATCCTCGACCAAATCTGCCGCCTTTCACAGAAGAAGAAATCGAATTTGTTAAAGGTTAGGTCGTTACATATGAAATTGGCGTTTTGTCGTACTGGCCATTTTGATCTCATATTTGGTTAACTCATATAACTCATCTTTGGTTAGGAATTGCAAATTCAAATTTATACAGCTATTTACTCATGCATTTGTGTTTCGAGAACCATAATTCATTTGTTTTTCCTCTTTTGTATTTTTTCTCTGCGTCACTCATGATCTTGGAGATTCAGAAGTGGCCTATGTTCAGTGGACGTTGGCAGCAGTCCATCGGCTGAGATGGTGATTTGCTGCTGCGGGCTTTGGCTGATGTGGAGATTTGCATCTCCAAAAGTCACCTTAGCTATAGGACGTCCACGTTGGGTCAAGCTGGACATAGATCTTATTCATAGATCTCCAAGTACTGGTGCGTTGGAATTCTCACTATGCTTGGCAGGCGAGTTAGCTTCTTGGCAAAGATTGGCAAATGGCAAACTGGCCAATTGCCAATCTTTGCCACGTAGCCAAAAACACTCCACAGTCAGAATCTCTCATCATTTCAGCCATAAAACGTCCACTACACTACGCCACACAGGCCTCCCTCATGGCTCTCCATGAACGGTATTTGCTATACTCACCACGTGGCGAGCGCTGTACGGGATGTTGATACACGGAGACGCTGCTGCCCATTTTCGGGAGGTATCCCTTAGCAGGCTCTTACTGCATCTATAGGTATGAAAGGTAACATTCTACTGCCGGCACCCCACAGAGAGTCAGAATCTATTAAAATTTAAAATTTGTCATCACTCATCAGGGACCTATGATTACTTCGCCATGAACCTGTACACCAGCCGGCTAGTCCGTCCCGCGGAGAAAGGTGAACTCCTGAAGCCCTGGCCCTTCGGAGACGCAGCTGACCTCAACGCCAAGATGGTGAAGGACCCTCGCTGGCAGACCTCGCAGGCTTTTTGGTACTATGTGAGTATAATGACCAGGCAAGACAGATTTCCAGCAATAATTAATGTATTTTAAACTTTTTATCGGGACTTTATCGCGTATTTACCTTGTGTAGCGCGTCGAAAGCACCTTTAAATCGTAGTGTAGCGAATGCGTTTTGACAATATGCTTGTTCGCGCCTTCAGCGCGTTTGGTTTTTAAAAAAAGCCTTTGCATCTATTATAGATGATTTATACAGCGTCAGCAACTGATAATCATGCTGTACGAGACGCTGCAGTGCCTGGGACATTGTTAGATGGATTAGGCTTGCCCAGCACCTATACCATCCTCTCAGCTTAGTCAGCTATTATTCAGAGGAAAGAACAGGTCAATACGTCTGAAGCTAACTAAGCCGCGAGTTTTCTCACGATGTTTCCTTCACCGTTAAAGCACGTGTTAAGTATGCACATACATTTTTCAAGAAAGAAACATCCATTGGTGCACTGCCGGTATCGAACCCATGACTTCGGATTGAAAGTCGGGGGTACATACCACGTTTGGTTCAAAGTTACCGCTAACCTCCGCCTTGCAACGAATAGAGGGCGCGCAAATCAGTAAAAGAGTCTCGTCTAGCTCTGGCCCGCGAAAGATATACGCACATGGAGGGATTATTGTTTTCTCCTAAGTTTTCGTATGTAGTTTTCCTGTGTTATTGTGTTTTTTATGCCTTGTATTATCACCGTGTTCCTTTTGTTTATATATACCGTTTACATCGTGCTACGAACTCTTTTCTATTCAAATATCTATATCTATAGATGAGAACAATCAAACCTAAAGTTAACCTAAACATAGTGAAAGTGCCAACCCTACACTTGTTTTTATTATTTCCCGACGTTTCGAGTGCCCTGCTGCTCTCGTGGTCACGGGTGGACGTCGGGAAATAATAAAACATGGTAATTACGCGATAAAGTCCCGTTAAATAGTTTAAAATCACGTCTATTGATCGCGAAAGTATACGGTGTACTAATAATGAATGTTTTGTCGCAGTTAAACCCTGAAGCCATCCGCAAACAGCTGGTCTGGCTGAAGCAACAGTACGGAGACATGGAAATCATCATCACTGAGAATGGATACCCCAACGCTGGGGGAGTGGGTGACATTGACAGGGTTGACTTCTACCAGAAGTACATGAAACAGGTACATCAACACTGACATACGTCATACAACACTTTTACAACCAGGTCTTTCCACCCCACTGCTGGGGCAGCCCAGTCTAAAAGTTAGGTAAAAGAATTAGATATTTGAAGAAGGGGGGGAGGGGGGCACGGCCTCTTTGGTCGCATTTTTTCAACTCATTTTTGATGTCAATTCAATAAGTGTTTATTCAGTAGAGCAAAAACGCTACATAGAATACTCAATTTACAAAAGAAGAACAAGACACATTTAACTTGAATAAAGCACACAATTGCATTCGTTCGCTTCAGATAACTCTTTATCCAAGTGAGGGAAAGAAGCGAACAAGAAACCTCACTCTTTCGCTCTCTTTTGATGAGAAATCGAGTGAACTCACCGTGGGCTGAAAATAGAAAATTGCCTCCCCTCTCTTGCCCGTGTATGCAGTAAGTATCTGCCAAGGGATACCTCCGGAAGTTAATCAACAGCAACATCTCGTACTGCGCTCGCCATGCCGCCTGCCAAGCGTGGCGAGTATGGCAACTACCCCCTCATGATCTTAGAGGTCCACAAGGGAGGCCACCGTCCATCAGTGGACCTGGACAGCAGGCATCCTTTTATCGTTATTTCGACTCCAGCTGAGTTCCCTCAAGATTACCGGAATCGTTATTTCAGGTGCTACTCGCCATTAGAGACGGCGTGAACGTGACCGGGTACACCGCTTGGACCCTCATGGACAACTTCGAGTGGATGGACGGATACACGTGAGTTATACAATATATTGCCGTGGGGTGCCGGCGGTAGAATGTTACCCCTCCTCTCCTACCGCCATTCTCACCCGCCTGCCAAGCATGGTGAGTATGGCAACTACCCCTCATGGAGCTCCATGAGGGAGGCCTGTGTTCATCAGTGGACGTTTCATGGCTGAAATGATGATACAATATAATATACAGGGTGTTCGGCAGAACGTTGATCATACGAAAATGGCAGATAGGTGGGATCGTCTGTCATTTCACAAAAATCGAATTGCATCAAAATTCTCGTTATGAACTAAAATTAGTCTTTTTTAAACTTTCGCGATCACAACACATTATTAAAATATGGGATTATCGGGTATTTATCGCGTAATTACCACGACCAGGTGCAATCCGGTCGAAACGTCGGGAATAAAATAAAGGTAATTACGCGATAAATACCCGATAATCCCATATTTTAATAATGAACTAAAATTGTTCAATAACTCTAAAGTTTTTTTTGTTAATTAAACAAATTACATTATTAAATTATGCTGTGGGGTGCCGGCAGTAGAACGTAACCCCTCCTCTCATGCCCGTGGATGCAGTAAGAGCCTGCTAAGGGATACCTCCGAAAGATGGGCAGCAGCGTCTTCCTATATATCAACATCCAGAACTGCGCTCGCCAACCCGCCTGCCAAGCGTGGTGAGTATGGCAACTACCCCTCATGAAGATCCATGAGGGAGGCCTGTGTTTAGCAGTGGACGTTTAACGGCTGAAATGATGATGATGATGATGAATTAAATTACATACCGTTCGAAATGCCATACACCAAGGATGTTTGGATGAAATCCTAAGTCTTCAATCACTTTTACTTCTTTTTAATGCAATGCAAAGAAAAGCTTAAAGTCAACACCATTTTGTAATGTTTGAAGGCTCATAAATTTTTGTCTAGCTGTTATATGCACCAAACAAGAGGAATTTTATAGGAATCTACCAACAGTCTATACAAAAACAAAAAAGGTATTGCCAGTTTCGTCTATACGTAAAGTATTAGGACTTCAAATTTTTCAAACTCATGATAATCGGTTATTAAAAAAAATCAAAATAAAAAATCTATGGGGCCTAGATCAAATCATTTGGGCTGGGTAGATAGCAGACGACTCCACCTATCTGCCATTTTCGTATGTTCAGCGTTCTGCTGAACACCCTGTATAATATTCCTAGGTGTTCCGGCGAACTTCGTATCGCATCTACTACAACCCCTGCTTACAACTACCCTATAGCTTTCCTCGATAAATGGGCTATCTAACACTGAAATAATTTTTCAAATCGGACCAGTAGTTCCTAAGATTAGCGCGTTCAAGCAAACAAACAAACTCTTAGCTTTATAATATTAGTATAGATATATATAATTCTGGAACGCCATCTCACTAAGCTAAGTCATTAAAAAAAACCTCAAAATCTGGATAATCGTATTTGTGAGACACCCTCCTCCATCTTCAGATTGCGGGTTCGATTCCCGCCTCGGGAAAAATATCTGTACGATCTGCAGTTATTTGTTCGGGGTATTCTGGATGTCTTTCCATATACAATAAAAAAATATTTAGCTACTAAATGACGAGACAAGCCGAAGGTTCAGATGATAAGCAGAAAGCTCTACCTATAACAACTGCAATGAGTAGTTAATTAATTAGCTTTATTCATCTCATCATCATATTTTATCGAAGTTAAGGTATAACGTATGTAGAAACACACTCTCAGCTTATCGTATCTATCTTACATTTTCTTTATTTGTATACACAATATAATATTATAGAAAAGATAAGATATATAGTTCTTCAACCATACCAACTTTGCCTACTTATACTATCTTCATTTTGTAACGAAGTTATTATTATATTTTTGCATGTAAAGGGACATCTGTGACTCAAAAAGGTTCCAACGGAAGATCAGCGTTGTCATGTCTTGTGCAGGACAAGGCAACAAATGCTGAGTTGGGCGCCTATTTGTGGCACAATATAAATGTTTTATTTAGATTGTTTAATAATTAGTTGTATTTTTGTATTGTGTCAGAAATAAATGTTTTTTCTTTCTTTTATGATGGTATTTTGGTTATATATGGTATTTTTCTATGAATGATTAGAAAATCATTCATAGAAAAATACCCAGGGCCTTAATTCTCGAGAAAATGATAAAGTATCACAATAGATAAATATCATAAAAACCTGTCAAATATGTATTTAATCCAACGTTATTGTGACAGTTATTAGTTTTGGTAGTTTTATTTTTATCCATTGTGATATTTCATCATCTTCATGATAATTTCCCCCCTGACCTAGATATTATGTCCTTCCTGTATTAAGACCATACCGTTTCGTTTCCACACGAAATGACCTCGCTCATTTGGAATCAGTGTATTCCTCTAAACACAATTTGAGCCGGACGTGGCGTGTGTTAAATTTTTCACGAAAGTTCGTGGAACATGATTGCACAAAAATGATAACAATAAAGGCTCGAGCAGACCGGATGCGTATGCGTACACGTGCACGTACCACTGAGTTGTAATGTATCATCATCATTTCAGCCATAAAACGTCCACTGATGAACACAGGCCTCCCTCATGGATCTCCATGAGGGGTAGTTGCCACACTCACCACGCTTGGCAGGCGGGTTGGTGAGCGCAGTATGGGATGTTGATACACGGATAGACGCTGCTGCCCATCTTCCGGAGGTATCCCTTAGCAGGCTCTTACTGCATCCATGGGCATGAGGAGGGGTATCATTCTACTGCCGGCACCCCACGGCGGAAATGGTGTAATGTATGGAACTAACATATGACGCGCACGTCTACGTTACGCAAGCGGTGTGTTCCCTGTCTCATACAGGTCTAACTTAATTAAAATGTGAAGAGCGAGATCCCCTAATACAGGTATCTTATTACTTAAAAGGGGATTTCAAATGCAATTATTTGTTAAGTATAGATTAAGTTAAAGAAATAAACAATTTGTATTTGTATTTGTATACAGTTCCATATATTACAACTCAGTGGTACGTGCACGTCTACGCTTACATACGTCTACGCATACGCATCCGGTCTGCTCGAGCCTTAACTGTTACTGTTCGGTTTATTGGCAAAACCAGTGTGCGTTGGCATTATTGTTAACACACATATAATAAAGACAATGCCAGAGTTTTTGGCCAAAAACGATTTAAATCTTTGTAATAGAGGAACTAAACCCAGAACTAATGCCGTCAAACATACAATGTTTTGGTTTCAGGTCTAAATTCGGTCTATACGAAGTGGACTTCGAATCCCCGAACCGCACACGCACCCCTCGCTCCTCGGCCAGGTTCTACTCCAGCGTCATCAAGGCTCACTCCTTAGAAGTCGACATTACTAACTTATAGTACCCGTTACGAACCTAGATGGCAGCACTCAAAGTAAGGCAATAGAAAACTGACGAGAACAGTAAAAGATAGTTCAGATCAAACTATTATGTTACTTTAGTTGAAGCTGTTATTAGATCACTCCATAGTATAAAACAAAGTCGCTTCCCGCTGTCTGTCTGTCTGTCCCTATATTTGCTTAGATCTCTAAAACTACGCAACGCATTTTGATGTGGTTTTTTTAATAGATAGAGTGATTTAAGAGGGCGGTTTATATGTATAATACATGCATAATTAAGTAGAAAAACACTGATAATTTTCGAGGTTTCTAATGTGATGTCGTAAATAATTATTTATTTTAATTAATTAATTATTTTTGAGCTTACATTGCAAACGCTGGCTGAGCCCTACGAGATAGATCAAAATAATGTACTACAGTATTGTATACCTTAAAATTTTCTACAAAAAAGTCCGCGATGGTATATGTCTATCTCTTAGGGATAACCCACAATAACCATTTTTTATCCTTTACTTTTTACGAGAAACAATGGCTTATTTACGAAGCGATTTTAAGCAATACAGTATTAATCCTTATCCAATTAAGTACCTTAAATACATTATAGATCAATATGGCACTGTTGGGTAAAGGGTAAAGGGCTTGCTGAGAATAATTCGAAAATGAAATGACGATACTCTGAATCCAACATGGCGGACTAGTTATTCTTAATGCACTCCTATAATATGGGTATCAAATGAAAGACCTTGCTGAGTGTTACTCGAAAAATTAAATGACATCACTCTAAATCCAACATGGCGGTATACTTAAGATGGCGGACTAGTTATACTTAATGCACTCTTACAGTATGGGTTAGTTTCTGTAATCTGTGGTATGGGTATCAAATGAAAGGCCTTGCTGAGAGTTACTTGAAAAATTATATGACATCACTAATCCAACATGGCGGTCATGAGATGCACAGACAAGAAACCAACTGTCCAGTGATAACTGAAAAGTAAAAAATAAATTTAAAGTACTTAAAAAGAAAATTAACAAACAAGCTTTTATTTCAATGTAAAACCCACTAAAAATAATAAAATAAACATTTTCCATTAAAGTTTAATGTCAACTTAAAACGTCTTTACACAATATATGTAATAAAAACGCTTGTCGCGAGATTTAACCAGGTAGGTACTCGTATTTACATTGTTTAAAAAAAAATTAAATCAATTTGATCAAGTTACAGGCACACAGGTTAATCTCGCGACAAGCTTTTTTTATTACATAATTATATTGTGTAAAGACGTTTTAAGTTGACATTAAACTTTAATGTAAAATGTTTATTTTATTATTTTTAGTGGGCACATTTAAATAAAAACTTGTTTGTAATTTTTTTTTACTTTTAATTTATTATATTGTAATGTTAATTTGATTGTTGTAATTTTGTTTGTATAAGTATATTAATTAGTTTAAGTGGTTCTGTACCGTTCTAATTAAATAAATAAATTGAAATAGTCTGCATTTTATCTCACTCATAGTGGTTGGGTCGGACCCAAACGTGAAGCTAAGCTGAGTAAAAGTTAAGGGTAGCTAGCTGAGGGGGTGGTGACTCCGAAGAGATATAAATGACCGAACCCGTAGAGTGTTGAAATCGCACTGCTTTATTGTTTCCACAAGTTACACGACAATTAATCTAGGTCAATGCAAACGATGCTAAAATAAATAAAGTTGAATGTACTCGAACATGTGTATGTATGCGCTAGCTCGTACATCTTGCCAAACCAAAAATAAAAGAAATAGAGAGCTATTATTTTAACAACAGCTAATTGATTATGATTGCACATGTGCAGAAACAACAATTGATAGAAAAGCTAAATGAAAAATGAATTACTAATTAAAAGTACTAAAGCTAATAATTGTCCATTTAAGATAAAATATTTTTAAAGTAAAGTAGTTCATATTCTAAAGAGTCAATTGTCCTCGGTGGACTGCACTATCTCGCCTAAGGATTCGCACGGTATGGGTATCACTGACACTGACCGCGGTGGTTTAGGAGGCGCGGTGCCTTTTGTTACACTGATATTGCTCATGCTAAGAGATTCACGTATTTCACAACACTGGCGGGGTACGTATTCGCTCGTTGGTCGCAGACGCGAAGCTGGCGAGGGCGCTGGCGCGGGAATCCGCAGCCGCGCTCGCCGGAGCTGTCCGAGATGATGCTAGCTGCATACGACGTTTCCTTGCACGAAGAAAGACGGCGAGGATGCCTATTACGGTCAATGCAGCGAGGATGCTATAAATGACTGAGTATTGATGTATGTCATGAATGCTGAGATCGGATTCAGACTGCCTTTTCAGGGTGTTGATCTCATTTCTTATCTGCTGATACGCTAGCTCGTGGTTTTCAGTAGTGACGTTATAGTTTAAGTTAGGTATTCTAACGACGCTGTTCAAGATAGATGTCTCTGGGGCTTCGATAGAAGAGTGCATATTCACCTTTCGTAGGAAATTATTGTGAGAGTGAAGCGTAAAGAATTCTCCCTTAATAGTACAACCATGACCTATATCTAGAAGGCCGGTGCCCGATAAAGTATTCAGTGTCACATCAGTGTTATAAAATGACAGTGTCACATCTATTCATAAAAACTTAAAAAAATCCTAATAAATGAAATGTTATTATACGATCGATGAATACTTTAGTAATAATCTTCATTAACGCTCTAATTTGTATTATATTAACAATTTTTTATTTTATTTTGACCTACATAAACCTGACCTAGATATTTAACTTTTAAATGACACAAGTTTAACTCTCACGATTACAAAAACATTTTTTTTTTGCTTGCTTTACAGTATACTAGCTTCTGCCCACCGCTTCGCATGTGTTGTACCCGAATAAAAATGTAGCCTGTGTGTTAATCCTGGTTAACATAAATGCGTGTGCAAAAAAAAAAAAAATTTTTCAGCTCAATCCGTAGCCTAGTTTTGGCGTGAAGAGGTAACAAACCTCCATCCAAATAAACTTTCGGCTTTATAATATTAGTGGGATATTATAACCTTATTATCTAGTATGAACATTAACAATGACGTCTTCCCGTCTGACTGTACTTAACGTGTAAACATGGCTACGTAGCTGCCTAGACGGCTTTTTAAACAGAGAATCTATAGGAAATTAGGATTATGGGATAAGAGAAACGACTCGGATGGCTTTTCAAACACAAGTACGTCATTTATTTTGCCAACCCACTAAGAAGGTTATGCGTCTGCAGCCTAGCACAGTTTTCACACAGTATCGATAGATGGCGCGCATTTAAGTTTTAACAAATCAAATAACATTCCTTCGAAGATTGATTTTTGCTCATACAAGAATTAAATAAATCAACACGCCCCCTCAAAAATTAATCACCAATATACAAAACAATTAATGATTTTAGCTAAGCAGATCACATACTCTTCATAGTGTTCGCTGGGAGATACAATATGGTCCAACATTTGTTGCAAGGATTAGGGGAAACCCAGAAAACCCTAATCAGACCATTTATCAAAATAATACCTTATATTTAAATCATATCCCATCCTAATTATAATTGCAAAAGAAATTGCCTCAAGTGGCTACTGACTCTTTCCTACGAAGAAACTGAAAATATATTATGCTTTACAACTTAAGAAAAAAAAAAAAAAAGAAAAACATGTATTGATGTATTGTAACTTACTGGCCAATTTATATTTGTTTTTGATTGATTCGCATTCACACACCCACAAATAACACACCGACACACACACACACCCACAAATAACACACCCACACACTCACACACACCGACACTCACACTCACACACAATCACACACAATCAGTAAAAATGTTATTTTTAATTACTATCTTAGTTTGTATAATTTAATTTAATCTAAAAAGGGAACTACGCCTGTACCTGCATAGATAGAGGGCGTTGATTATCGCGACACAGTATATTTTTTACTTCTGCGATTATCATCGTTTATAGTTTTTTGTTATGTTTTACGTTTGTTCCCAATAAATAATTTTTTTTTTTTTTTTATTATATAATTATAATAACACAATCAATGTAATTTTAATCTCATTTCTAATCAATAATTTTACTGCACACCCATCTTGCTTCTCATCTCTCGAAAAGTAATTGCCGGCAAAGGCTTCGTCAGGACATCAGCTACCTGTTCTCCTGTGGAAATGTATTTAAATTTTACTACATTTTTCTCAATTTGTTCTCTTGAAAAATGATATTTGATATCAATATGTTTTGTACGCTTATGATTAGTCGGATTATTTGCGATACTTATACAGCCATTATTATCTTCATGTATTACAATTGGGTCTATAATTTGCAAGTTTATACTACATGCTAATGACTTCAACCAGAGAGCTTCCCGAACAGCTTCATACAAAGCCATATATTCGGCTTCAGTTGATGAGGCCGCTACCGACGTTTGTCTCTTTGTACTCCAGGTAATAGAACATTGCTCAAATAGCTTAAATAAATACCCAGTTGTACTTTTTCTGTCATTTGTATCATTGCCTCCCCAATCTGAATCTACATAGCCACAAAGAATGTTATTATACTTACACCTTTTGTATGTTAACTTTAATTCAGTTGTTCCCTTTAAATATCTAAGTACCCGCTTTAAACACTGCCAGAGTTCTTTATTGTTTTTGTTCGTATACCTACTAAGTATATTGACACTTGTACTTAAGTCTGGTCGAGTACATAGCATGACGTACATTAGGCATCCTATAACATTACGGCATGGTGCATTGTATTTCTCATCAGAGTTCAATGCTTCATAATTTAGCTTATTTTCTAAGGGTGTATTTACAGGTTTGCATTCCTGCATATTGAATTTACTCAGAATCGTTTTGATGTACGCACTTTGATCTAAAGTGATTTTATCTTCGAATCTGGTAATTTTTATACCAAGAAATAATTTAATTTCTTTTAAGTCGGTCATCTTAAACTTACTCATTAGATACCTTTTGAAATTGTTCATGATTTCAATATCAGCACATGCAATAACTAAATCGTCTACATATAATACTACATATATATTTTTATTTATATGCCCATTGTTCAACATGTAAATGCATCTATCAACCGATGAGTTTTGGAAACCCTTTTCTTTTAATGATTTTTCAAATACTTCAAACCAACATCTAGCTGCTTGTTTGAGTCCGTAAAGAGCTTTATTTAATTTACAGACATAGTTGTCCTTACTAAAAATGCCCTCAGGAACTGTCATGTAGATTTCTTCGTTTAATTCGCCATTTAAAAAGGCGGTTTTAACATCCATATGATGAACCAATAAATTAAATTGATTAGCAAAACTAATAATAAATCTAAAACTAGCTATTCTAGCCACAGGTGCAAAGGTTTCATTATAATCTATTTGATATTCTTGACTAAAACCTCTTGCAACAAGTCGGGCTTTGTATCTGAAAGGTTTTCCAAATTCATCATGCTTGACAGTAAAAACCCATTTACAATCTACAATGTTTCTATTTTCTGGCTTAGGTACTAAAGTCCATGTTTCATTTAATAGAAGAGAATTTAATTCATCTTTAATTGCTTTTTCCTACTGAGTTCTATCATCTCGAGTTTTAATCTCTTCATACGAATTTGGTAATTTGCACAAAACCGATTGTGCACACATTAATCAATCATCATCATCAGTCTCTTCATTATACGAAACTGGAGGTTGATGTTTTAACCTATCACTTCTCCTAATTTCTCTATCTGTGTTTTCAGGTTCGTTCAGTGACGAAGAAATATCAGTCCGTATTCGTGTATCAGCTACTGCCTGCTCAGATTCAATTAACATATCATGGTTTAATTTGCGAATTTTATTAGGGCTGTGTTCATCAGATTTTGGGTGATCTGATTTAAGACTGTCAGAATTTTGAGACTTTACTGATTTCTCAGTTTCGATCGGAGAATTTTCGATATTCTCTTCAGGCTTAAGTCTAGGCCTGGTCTTTAGAAAATTAGTCTCATCAACAATGACATCTCTAACTACCACATATTTTTCGCATTCTGGATTCCAAACTTTATACCCGTTTGGTTCATAACCAACCAAAATACCTTTCCATGATTTGTCATCAAACTTTGTCTGACCGGTTTTATTGTGAACATAAACCGTTGAACCAAAGACTTAAATATTTTATTTGCGGCTTTTTATCATGCCACATTTCGAATGGTGTTTTTGAACATTGTAAAGCTTTAGTTGGGGTCAGATTAATTAAATAAACAGCAGTTAGAACTGCATCGCCCCAAAATACTTTACTTAATTTAGCACCGCTTATCATAGAACGAGCTTTCTCAGTAATGGTTCTAACCATACGTTCAGAAACGCCATTTAACTGTGGAGTTCTCGGAACTGTTAAATGATAGGATATACCTTTGTCAACACAATATGCCTTCATTTCGTTCGATAAATACTCCCCACCGTTATCGCTATACAAATTGACTAATTTCGTATTAAATTTAGCCTCACTTTTGGCGACAAAATCCTTGAAAGCAGCAAATACGTCTGATTTATACGTTATTAGATATGTAACATAGTAATGAGTGTACCCATCGACAAAAAGTACAAAATAATTTTTGTTATCAATAGTCGTAGGAGTGATAGGGCCGCACACATCTGTGTGTACTATAAATAGTGGTCGTTTAACATAGGCTTTATCTTTTGCGTTGTTAAACGGTAGCCGACTCTGTTTGCCATTTATGCAAGCTTCGCATAATTCATCGTTAGGTTTTACGTTATTAATCAGATTTGAATCATTAACCATGTTATGATTTTTAAGTTCTATAAACTTAGTTTTACTTATATGACCAAAACGTTCATGCCATAACTTATAAGCATTTTTGTCACTATCGCATAGATGGGAAACAGGTCGTCTTTTGTCTGAACATGCCACTAAGTCCACAGCAAATAAATTGTGTTTCAACATACCTTGCATTATAGTTTTATTACCCTTGTGTATAAAGGCTCCATGCTGATCGAAGGTGACGGTCAATCCAGCACGCTGCATCTTTGACACCGAGAGTAGGTTGTATGGAACCTCAGGGCAGAACAGAACGTCCTCCAAAACTCCTTCGATCCCCATGTCGCTGGTAACCTGTAGAGTGCCTTTCTTGGTTGCTGAAATAAATTCACCGTTTTTAGCTACTGAAATTTTCAAGGGTGTTTGTAAATCAACATGACTTATAAAAAGGTCTTCTCTATTTATGATGTGCTCTGATGCTCCAGAATCCAACAGGAATGTAATTTTGTTGCCACCATCATCCACTTGGTATGCGCCCATCATAAACGCAAAACCAGAAAAATTGTTTGAAGTAGATGGTTTATCAGTTTCAATAGCCTGGATGGCCTGGATGGTTCTTGGTCTCTCCGAATTTTTATTTGTAGGTTTTTGCTGATTCATCCTTTTGTAATAGAAACAGTCTTTTCGAATATGTCCTTTTCGTCTACAATGATGACATTTTATGTGTGCCTTCTTTTTCGTTTTGTCCATTTGATTGTAATTATTTGCTTGTGAAATATCCTCAGATTTTCTCTTCCCGTTATTATTTCCAGATCTGTTTTCAATATGCAGTACTTTTGCACTTGTATCACTTGACTCGTTTTTCAACTTTACTTCATGATCCAATAACCTTGTTTTTACGAATGCCAATGTTAAATTATCCTCCGACAATGTTTCAATCGCCGTTATTACACCGTCATAATTTGAGGGTAGGGTGAGCAACAAATGAGCTACCTTATCAGTTTCCTCCAATTTAGCTCCAGCCGCTAGCAATTCCGTAATTAGGTCATCAAATACTGCGAAATGTTTTATGAGTATGACGTCACCTTGCAGTTTCAACGCCAACAACTTTTTTCTCAATGCTAATTGAGTCGCGATACTTTTCCGCTCGTATAATGCATCCAAATTCAGTAAGATTTCTCTCGCTGAATTATCTTCTTTGGCAAAACCGAGGTAGGAATCGGATAAGTATTCAACGATAACACTTTTGGCGATCCTATTATGTTTCTCCCAATCACTACAACGGATTATCGGGTCGTCGTCTATAACATATAGAACATTCAACTCACTCAGTAACGCCCGTATTCTAAACTTCCACACGCTATATTTTTCTCCGTCAAACTGTTTAATATTTCGTTTCGACTTTAAATTCTCCATTATGTAGAAATACACTTTTTAATCTTTGTAATGCACTTGAACGTAACTGGGCCCATAACCTATAGGAAATTAGGATTATGGGATAAGAGAAACGACTCGGATGGCTTTTCAAACACAAGTACGTCATTTATTTTGCCAACCCACTAAGAAGGTTATGCGTCTGCAGCCTAGCACAGTTTTCACACAGTATCGATAGATGGCGCGCATTTAAGTTTTAACAAATCAAATAACATTCCTTCGAAGATTGATTTTTGCTCATACAAGAATTAAATAAATCAACAGAATCGACTAAACGCGTCATCGACCAAGCGCTACGGCGGCACTATAAAAGGGATCTCGGCAAAAGAAGACTTTGACGTAACGAGATTCATTAAGGGGTTTCGAGCCAACAAGAAAACGACATGCCGGGAATTATTCCTCTCTTCTATAGTTATTGTTGTGCCCTACTAATGCTACCTATCACCATTGCCAACACCACTGTAGGTACCTACATTATAGAACAATAAAAAATAAAGTGTTGATTATCGGTAAGATTCTTCCTAGTTTACGTTAGTAGTTGTCGATTTAGTTTTTCAAGCTATAGCAAGCTAAGCTAAGCTTCCCCCGTACCAATGCTTGTTCAACACGATAAATTCCCGTGTTTATATTAATTTTTTCTTCTGACTACCCACTTCTATCTCATCATTTTGAATACTCGTAACAAAACTGGATATCTCGAGAACTACTAATGCTATCGACTTCAAATTTGAAATGGTAAAAGACAACACTTTTTTACTAAGATAGCATATATAAAAATGTCAAAAAATATACTCATTTTGGGGGCGGAAAGGGGATCTCAAAATTTTTAAGTGAAGTTACTAGGCCGTGTAGGGTATCATATGAAAGGTATTCATTTGCACATTAATTTTTTAACAGTTTTTATTTATTCTTTAAGTCGTATCGTTTTTGAGTAATTTACAAAAATGTTGAAAAAACGACCGTTCCCCCCCCCCCCCCCCCTTATCTCCTAAGTTTGCAGAGATGAACCCGTGATATTTTTATTGTTAATAGAAGTGTATGTAAACTTTATAGGAAAATTATAGCGAACTCTCTAATTTGCATAGTTTTTTAGACAAGGGGGTTGAAAGGGGGGTTTTCAAAAAAATTGTGAAGTTACTAGGTGATGTGGGGTATCATATGAAAGGTATTTACTTGCACTAATGTGCAAGTAAATACCTTTCATATTGTTTAAAGGAAAAATAAAAACTGTTTATTAATATAAACAGTTTTTATTTTTCCTTTAAACCGTATTGTTTTTGAGATATTTACAAAAATGTTGAAAATACGACCGTTCCACCCCCTTATCTCCGAAGTTTGCAGAGATAAACCCGTGGTACTTTTATTGCTAATAGAAGTGTATGTGAACTTTATAGGAAATTTATTACAAACTCTCTACATAGCATACTTTTTTAGAAATCATCGAAAGTGTAAAAATCTACATACATAAGTTCCGCTATCAGACAAGAGATGGCGTTGTCAAGGTTCTCCAACAAATATAAAACCGCCTTTGTCATATATCATATTGTATGATAGGACGGAACCCTCGGTGCGCGAGTCCGACTCGCTCTTGCCCGGTTGTATTTCCTATTACAGACACTACTGGCCAGGGTTTAACTCAACTTTTGTTAGATTTTTTAATCTCAAACGAAATTGACATACAAGATATGCGTGGTCAAGGTTACGATCATGGTGCAAACATGAAAAGGAAAAATATAGGTCTTTAAAAACGAATATCAGATATAAACCCGCGCGCATTTTATGTACCATGTGCGACACACAGCCTAAATTTGGTAGTGAATACGCTGCTAAAGGTTCATTAGAAATAGTAAATTTATTTTCAGTTGTGCAAGAAATTTATGCTACTATTTATGTTATTTATTTATGTTACGTTGGCAAATACTTGCTAAAGAAGTGCCAACTTTAAGTCTAAAACCACTCTCAAATACTCGATGGGAGAGCAGGGTAACCCCTTCCTTCCTAAAAAGCTTCTTGACATCATTTAAAATTGCACTATTTGCACCCGAATTTTCGTATGAAAATATAACTGTAAGTATTCCATTTTGAACCCGCTCCTACTAGGGGGCGCCAGGGTACTGGTGGCACACTGGCGCCACAAGGGCTAGAGCCGCCTCTGGGAATGTGCTAATGTTTCTAATCAATCGCCTGCTACATTTTCAAAGAATTATTTTTTTGTGTAGGTACCTTGTATTTTCTGTTGAGGCGTCGATAAGGTTATTGTATATACTCATGGTACCAAAAACGTTGGGTCACCACGCCGCCTTATAATACCAGCGTCTTATTGGCGGAAAATGCGAGCCTCTCATTGGTCGGATATCTCTGGATTGGTATCTACCAATCCAGTGACGTCGTAAGTAATATTTTGTTTATTAGAACTTATTATATACGAAGGTGGATTTTAATCATTGTACCGTTATTAATAGTAATAATTCAATACTCGATTATTACAACAGTTATACACATTGTTTGGCAATTCCTTGTCAATTCATGGCAAACGGAAATACAATGTATTCACCTAAAACTTGTCTTTTAGGTAAGTTGCCAAACAGCATACCTTTAGCTTTACCTAATAACTTTAATATTCAATTAGTGATTATACAAATGGTTATATAAAATGTAACATGTAACATGTCGAGGCAATCCAGCTCCTCTAAAGGAGCTGGATTGCCTCGACATTTACGTGATGATGAAGTCTGCGTTTACGGCGGTTGGCGATGACGCGCCAGAATTGTACCTACAGTCTCACGAAGTTCATTAGTTTCAATATTTGTTTCACGTCTAGTTCTACCTCGACCACGAGAAGTAGAACCTTCGGCCATGGTGTTTATTATGTTTAGTATTTTATATTCATTACATTAAATTTTAGCTACATATAAAAAAATAAAACCAACATTTCCCTTCACTGCTCTGCTCCTATTAAATTGTAGCGTGATGATACAAATAATAAGATAAAGTATACTATAACCAGCTCAGGAGTATGAAAAATAATTGTACCAAGTTTCGTTAAAATCCGTCGAGTAGTTTTTGTTTCTATAACAGTGTGTCTACCATGAGTTGTCGCTGTTAGATCGCCTGCCGTTACTACAGTAGTAATAGTACGTTACTATGACATCTGTCAGATTTGTAACTCATGGTACCAAATTCTGAACAAATTAAGCCCAAACTACAGTCGCTGTAGTGTAGTTTACTGCGTATTTTAGTACCAAACTGTCCGCTAGAGGCGCTGTACAAGTTTTCATACATTTTATTTACTACAGTCGCTAGCGAGTATAGATTGTGAAAACTCATGGTAGACCTACAGTTATACATACAGACAGACAGACAAAAATTTTACTCAATTTTACTTAAAATTTAAATCAGGGCGCAAATGCGCCCCGTCCCGCCCCGTCCCGTCCCGTCCCGTCCCGCCCCGCCGCATCCCGTCCCGTCCCGCCCCGTCCCGCCCCGTCCCGTCCCTTCCCGTCCCGCCCCGTCCCGTCCCTTCCCGTCCCGCCCCGTCCCGCCCCGCCCCGTCCCGCCCCGCCCCGTCCCGTCCCGTCTCGTCACGCCTCGCCGCATCCCTAGACGCAACGTTACAGTTTGTCTTGTCTTGTCTTGTCTTGTCCCGTCCCGCCCCGTCACGCCCCGCCCCATCCCGCCCCGTCTCACCCCGTCCCGCCCCGCCCCGTCCAGACCCTTCCCGTCCCGTCCCGTCCCGTCCCGCCCCGCCCCGTCACGTCGCGTCCCGTCCCTATCCGTCCCCGTCACGGCGGGGCGGGACGGGGCGAGTCGGGGCGGGACGGGGCGGGGCGGGACGGGGCGGGACCGGGCGGGACGTGACGGGGCGGGACGGGGCGGGACGGGACGGGGCGGGGCGGGACGTGACGTGACGCGGGGCGGGACGGGACGGGACGGGACGTGACGGGACGGGGCGGGACGGGACGGGACGGGACGGGAAGGGGCGGGACGGGACGGTACGGGGCGGGACGCGACGTGACGGGACGGGACGGGGCGGGACGGGACGGGACGCGACGGGACGGGACGGGACGGGGCAGGACGGGGTGGGGCGGGGCGGGACGGGACGGGACGGGACGGGACGGGGCGGGACGGGACGGGACGGGACGCGACGGGAAGGGACGGGATGCGGCGGGGCGGGACGGGACGGGACGGGACGGGGCGGGACGGGGCGCATTTGCGCCCTGATTTAAATTTTACTGATTGCATTTGCAATCAGTAAAATTTTTGTCTGTCTGTCTGTATGTATAACTGTAGGTCTACCATGAGTTTTCACAATCTATACTCGCCGAGTGCGAGTTCCACAAACATTTTCGAATGACTTTACTTTCTCGTAAATCGAGTTAACGACAATCGAATCGAATGTCGAAGTCATGTGAGTGCGAGTCTCTATCGATGCAAACTAATCGAACGCGTTTACTCACCGTGAACACGGTTTATTATTTTTGTTAGGGTGGTAGGACGCCGGCAGCTTGAGATTATCCGACCAAATTCGGGCGGGGCGGGACGGGACGGGACGGGACGGGAAGGGTCTGGACGGGGTGAGACGGGGCGGGACGGGGCGGGACGGGGCGGGACGCGACGTGACGGGGCGGGACGGGGCGGGGCGGGACGCGACGGGGCGCGACGGGACGGTACGGGACGGGACGGGACGGGACAAGACAAGACAAGACAAGACAAACTGTAACGTTGCGTCTAGGGATGCGGCGGGGCGTCCCGCCCCGTCCCGTCCCGTACCGTCGTGTCCCGCCTTGTCCCGTCCCGTCCCGCCCCGTCACGCCCCGCCCCGTCCCGCCCCGTCTCGCCCCGTCCCGCCCCGCCCAGCCGCGACGGGACGTCGCGTCGACGGGACGCGATGGGACGCGACGGGGCGGGGCGGGACGCGACGGGGCGGGACGCGACGTGACGGGGCGGGACGGGGCGGGACGGGACGGGAATGGGCTGGGCGGGGCGGGACGGGGCGAGACGGGGCGGGACGGGGCGGGGCGTGACGGGGCGGGACGGGGCGCGACGGGACGGGACAAGGCGGGACACGACGGTACGGGACGGGACGGGGCGGGACGCCCCGCCGCATCCCTAGACGCAACGTTACAGTTTGTCTTGTCTTGTCTTGTCTTGTCCCGTCCCGTCCCGTCCCGTACCGTCCCGTCGCGCCCCGTCGCGTCCCGCCCCGCCCCGTCCCGCCCCGTCACGTCGCGTCCCGCCCCGTCCCGCCCCGTCCCGCCCCGTCTCACCCCGTCCAGACCCTTCCCGTCCCGTCCCGTCCCGTCCCGCCCCGCCCGAATTTGGTCGGATAATCTCAAGCTGCCGGCGTCCTACCACCCTAACAAAAATAATAAACCGTGTTCACGGTGAGTAAACGCGTTCGATTAGTTTGCATCGATAGAGACTCGCACTCACATGACTTCGACATTCGATTCGATTGTCGTTAACTCGATTTACGAGAAAGTAAAGTCATTCGAAAATGTTTGTGGAACTCGCACTCGGCGAGTATAGATTGTGAAAACTCATGGTAGACCTACAGTTATACATACAGACAGACAGACAAAAATTTTACTGATTGCAAATGCAATCAGTAAAATTTAAATCAGGGCGCAAATGCGCCCCGTCCCGCCCCGTCCCGTCCCGTCCCGTCCCGCCCCGCCGCATCCCGTCCCTTCCCGTCGCGTCCCGTCCCGTCCCGTCCCGCCCCGTCCCGTCCCGTCCCGTCCCGTCCCGCCCCGCCCCACCCCGTCCTGCCCCGTCCCGTCCCGTCCCGTCGCGTCCCGTCCCGTCCCGCCCCGTCCCGTCCCGTCACGTCGCGTCCCGCCCCGTACCGTCCCGTCCCGCCCCTTCCCGTCCCGTCCCGTCCCGTCCCGCCCCGTCCCGTCACGTCCCGTCCCGTCCCGTCCCGTCCCGCCCCGCGTCACGTCACGTCCCGCCCCGCCCCGTCCCGTCCCGCCCCGTCCCGCCCCGTCACGTCCCGCCCGGTCCCGCCCCGTCCCGCCCCGCCCCGTCCCGCCCCGACTCGCCCCGTCCCGCCCCGCCGTGACGGGGACGGATAGGGACGGGACGCGACGTGACGGGGCGGGGCGGGACGGGACGGGACGGGACGGGACGGGAAGGGTCTGGACGGGGCGGGGCGGGACGGGGTGAGACGGGGCGGGATGGGGCGGGGCGTGACGGGGCGGGACGGGACAAGACAAGACAAGACAAGACAAACTGTAACGTTGCGTCTAGGGATGCGGCGAGGCGTGACGAGACGGGACGGGACGGGGCGGGGCGGGACGGGGCGGGGCGGGACGGGGCGGGACGGGAAGGGACGGGACGGGGCGGGACGGGAAGGGACGGGACGGGGCGGGACGGGGCGGGACGGGACGGGATGCGGCGGGGCGGGACGGGACGGGACGGGACGGGGCGGGACGGGGCGCATTTGCGCCCTGATTTAAATTTTAAGTAAAATTGAGTAAAATTTTTGTCTGTCTGTCTGTATGTATAACTGTAGGTCTACCATGAGTTTTCACAATCTATACTCGCTAGCGACTGTAGTAAATAAAATGTATGAAAACTTGTACAGCGCCTCTAGCGGACAGTTTGGTACTAAAATACGCAGTAAACTACACTACAGCGACTGTAGTTTGGGCTTAATTTGTTCAGAATTTGGTACCATGAGTTACAAATCTGACAGATGTCATAGTAACGTACTATTACTACTGTAGTAACGGCAGGCGATCTAACAGCGACAACTCATGGTAGACACACTGTTATAGAAACAAAAACTACTCGACGGATTTTAACGAAACTTGGTACAATTATTTTTCATACTCCTGAGCTGGTTATAGTATACTTTATCTTATTATTTGTATCATCACGCTACAATTTAATAGGAGCAGAGCAGTGAAGGGAAATGTTGGTTTTATTTTTTTATATGTAGCTAAAATTTAATGTAATGAATATAAAATACTAAACATAATAAACACCATGGCCGAAGGTTCTACTTCTCGTGGTCGAGGTAGAACTAGACGTGAAACAAATATTGAAACTAATGAACTTCGTGAGACTTTAGGTACAATTCTGGCGCGTCATCGCCAACCGCCGTAAACGCAGACTTCATCATCACGTAAATGTCGAGGCAATCCAGCTCCTTTAGAGGAGCTGGATTGCCTCGACATGTTACATGTTACATTTTATATAACCATTTGTATAATCACTAATTGAATATTAAAGTTATTAGGTAAAGCTAAAGGTATGCTGTTTGGCAACTTACATAAAAGACAAGTTTTAGGTGAATACATTGTATTTCCGTTTGCCATGAATTGACAAGGAATTGCCAAACAATGTGTATAACTGTTGTAATAATCGAGTATTGAATTATTACTATTAATAACGGTACAATGATTAAAATCCACCTTCGTATATAATAAGTTCTAATAAACAAAATATTACTTACGACGTCACTGGATTGGTAGATACCAATCCAGAGATATCCGACCAATGAGAGGCTCGCATTTTCCGCCAATAAGACGCTGGTATTATAAGGCGGCGTGGTGACCCAACGTTTTTGGTACCATGAGTATATACAATAACCTTATCGACGCCTCAACAGAAAATACAAGGTACCTACACAAAAAAATAATTCTTTGAAAATGTAGCAGGCGATTGATTAGAAACATTAGCACATTCCCAGAGGCGGCTCTAGCCCTTGTGGCGCCAGTGTGCCACCAGTACCCTGGCGCCCCCTAGTAGGAGCGGGTTCAAAATGGAATACTTACAGTTATATTTTCATACGAAAATTCGGGTGCAAATAGTGCAATTTTAAATGATGTCAAGAAGCTTTTTAGGAAGGAAGGGGTTACCCTGCTCTCCCATCGAGTATTTGAGAGTGGTTTTAGACTTAAAGTTGGCACTTCTTTAGCAAGTATTTGCCAACGTAACATAAATAAATAACATAAATAGTAGCATAAATTTCTTGCACAACTGAAAATAAATTTACTATTTCTAATGAACCTTTAGCAGCGTATTCACTACCAAATTTAGGCTGTGTGTCGCACATGGTACATAAAATGCGCGCGGGTTTATATCTGATATTCGTTTTTAAAGACCTATATTTTTCCTTTTCATGTTTGCACCATGATCGTAACCTTGACCACGCATATCTTGTATGTCAATTTCGTTTGAGATTAAAAAATCTAACAAAAGTTGAGTTAAACCCTGGCCAGTAGTGTCTGTAATAGGAAATACAACCGGGCAAGAGCGAGTCGGACTCGCGCACCGAGGGTTCCGTCCTATCATACAATATGATATATGACAAAGGCGGTTTTATATTTGTTGGAGAACCTTGACAACGCCATCTCTTGTCTGATAGCGGAACTTATGTATGTAGATTTTCGATGATTTCTAAAAAAGTATGCTATGTAGAGAGTTTGTAATAAATTTCCTATAAAGTTCACATACACTTCTATTAGCAATAAAAGTACCACGGGTTTATCTCTGCAAACTTCGGAGATAAGGGGGTGGAACGGTCGTATTTTCAACATTTTTGTAAATATCTCAAAAACAATACGGTTTAAAGGAAAAATAAAAACGCCCCGCCCCGTCCCGCCCCGTCTCGCCCCGTCCCGCCCCGCCCAGCCCATTCCCGTCCCGTACCGTCCCGTCCCGCCCCGTCACGTCGCGTCCCGCCCCGCCCCGTCTCGCCCCGTCCCGTCGCGTCGCGTCGACGGGACGCGATGGGACGCGACGGGGCGGGACGCGACGTGACGGGGCGGGACGGGGCGGGACGGGACGGGAATGGGCTGGGCGGGGCGGGACGTCCCGTCGCGCCCCGTCCCGTCCCGCCCCGTCCCGCCCCGTCACGTCCCGCCCGGTCCCGCCCCGCCCCGTCCCGCCCCGTCACGTCCCGCCCGGTCCCGCCCCGCCGTGACGGGGACGGATAGGGACGGGACGCGACGTGACGGGGCGGGGCGGGACGGGACGGGACGGGACGGGAAGGGTCTGGACGGGGCGGGGCTGGACGGGGTGAGACGGGGCGGGATGGGGCGGGACGGGGCGGGACGGGGCGGGACGCGACGTGACGGGGCGGGACGGGGTGGGGCGGGACGCGACGGGGCGCGACGGGACGGTACGGGACGGGACGGGACGGGACAAGACAAGACAAGACAAGACAAACTGTAACGTTGCGTCTAGGGATGCGGCGGGGCGTCCCGCCCCGTCCCGTCCCGTCCCGTCGCGTCCCGCCCCGTCCCTTCCCGTCGCGCCCCGTCACGCCCCGCCCCGTCCCGCCCCGTCTCGCCCCGCCCAGCCCATTCCCGTCCCGTACCGTCCCGTCCCGCCCCGTCACGTCGCGTCGACGGGACGCGATGGGACGCGACGGGGCGGGACGCGACGTGACGGGGCGGGACGGGGCGGGACGGGACGGGAATGGGCTGGGCGGGGCGGGACGGGGCGAGACGGGGCGGGACGGGGCGGGGCGTGACGGGGCGCGACGGGAAGGGACGGGATGCGGCGGGGCGGGACGGGACGGGACGGGACGGGGCGGGACGGGGCGCATTTGCGCCCTGTTTTAAATTTTACTGATTGCATTTGCAATCAGTAAAATTTTTGTCTGTCTGTCTGTATGTATAACTGTAGGTCTACCATGAGTTTTCACAATCTATACTCGCCGAGTGCGAGTTCCACAAACATTTTCGAATGACTTTACTTTCTCGTAAATCGAGTTAACGACAATCGAATCGAATGTCGAAGTCATGTGAGTGCGAGTCTCTATCGATGCAAACTAATCGAACGCGTTTACTCACCGTGAACACGGTTTATTATTTTTGTTAGGGTGGTAGGACGCCGGCAGCTTGAGATTATCCGACCAAATTCACGTCACGGATAGGGACGGGACGCGACGTGACGGGGCGGGGCGGGACGGGACGGGACGGGACGGGAAGGGTCTGGACGGGGCGGGGCGGGACGGGGTGAGACGGGGCGGGACGGGGCGGGACGGGGCGGGACGCGACGTGACGGGGCGGGACGGGGCGGGGCGGGACGGGACGGGGCGGGACGGGACGGGACGGAACGGGACGGGGCGGGACGGGACGGGGCGGGGCGGGACGCGACGTGACGGGACGGGACGGGACGGGACGGGGTGGGGCGGGGCGGGACGGGACGGGACGGGACGGGACGGGACGGGACGGGACGGGGCGGGGCGGGGCGGGGCGGGACGGGACGGGACGGGAAGGGACGGGATGCGGCGGGGCGGGGCGGGACGGGGCGCATTTGCGCCCTTATTTAAATTTTACTGATTGCATTTGCAATCAGTAAATTTTTTGTCTGTCTGTCTGTATGTATAACTGTAGGTCTACCATGAGTTTTCACAATCTATACTGAGTTCCACAAACATTTTCGAATGACTTTACTTTCTCGTAAATCGAGTTAACGACAATCGAATCGAATGTCGAAGTCATGTGAGTGCGAGTCTCTATCGATGCAAACTAATCGAACGCGTTTACTCACCGTGAACACGGTTTATTATTTTTGTTAGGGTGGTAGGACGCCGGCAGCTTGAGATTATCCGACCAAATTCAGAATGACATTTTTATTGGTATTTTGCTTAGAAGCAGCTGTCCATCAAAAATGCTATGGTTATTTTAAGTGTTTATGTTTATGTTTGAAAGTTTGTGAATTGTGGTCAGTGGTTGCTGTGCAAGTATTATTCTAGTCCCTTGCAGTTGTTACTGAAAGTATACGGTAAAAATGAAGACAAGCTCGTCCCAATTTGATTTGATGGTGACGTTCATGGAGCAGTAAGTGTTTGCTAAGTCATTTGAACGATGTTTGAACGTTATGTGAACTGGTTTCATCTACGGAGAAAAAACTAAGTATATTGTTGTTTTTAGGCATGGAGACCTCAGCAAGCCGTCATCAAATGCTAGAGGTAGAATCTCCAATTTACAGAAGTGGGAAGAATTAGTCCAACTATTAAACGGTGATACAAAGACTACCGAGAAATGGAAGAAGGTAAGTTACCTCACGACACTTTGATCGCGCAATGAATGACGAAGCTAGCTATGTTCCGTTTTACAGTACACGGAACAGTGACACGACACGTAGACTTGTATATTCACTTGTCACTGGGTCGCGGAATCAGTGGAATTTTATTCCCGTACGATCCCGCTTGTTCAAAGCTCGAAGGACCATATGTTTGGGGTCGGACCCAAACGTGAAGCTAAGCTGAGTAAAAGCTAAGGGTAGCTAGCTGAGGGGGTGGTGACTCCGAAGAGATATAAATGACCGAACCCGTAGAGTGTTGAAATCGCACTGCTTTATTGTTTCCACAAGTTACACGACAATTAATCTAGGTCAATGCAAACGATGCTAAAATAAATAAAGTTGAATGTACTCGAACATGTGTATGTATGCGCTAGCTCGTACACATAGTCATTATAGTCAATTATAGTATTTATAGCTGCCCATCTCATTTAAGAGAGCCCTTGGCAGATTCTTACTGCTTCCACTTTTGGGTAAGAGAGGAGGGGCAGCATTCTACTGCCGGCACCCCACAGCAGTGTCGACACTGTTGTGAATTAAATGTTTATAATTAAAAACTTGTATAGAAGTTGAGGTTTATAATGTTGCTAAAACTCATAATGAAACTTAAGTACCCATTTGGTGAACCTAAGGTACATAATCAAGCTAAAGATCATAATGGAAATAAAGTTCATAGTGAAGGTAAAGTCAAAGTCACTTTGAGTACATATTCAAGTTAAAGTTAGTAATGAAGCTTAACATTTAATGAAAGTCCCGCAAATTGAATCCCGTCCCGTCCCTTCCCGTCCCGTCCCTTCCCGTCCCACCCCGCCCCGTCCCGCCCCGTCCCGTCCCGTCCCGTCCCGTCCCGTCCTGCCCCGCCGCATCCCGTCCCGTCCCGTCCCGTCCCGCCCCGCCGCATCCCGTCCCGTCCCGCCCCGTCCCATCGCGTCCCGCCCCGTCCCGTCCCGCCCCGCCCCGTCCCGTCCCGTCCCGTCCCGCCGCATCCCGTCCCGCCCCGTCCCGTCGCGTCCCGTCCCGTCCCGTCCAGCCCCGTCCCGTCCCGCCCCGTCCCGCCCCGCCCCGTCCCGTCTCGTCACGCCCCGCCGCATCCCTAGACGCAACGTTACAGTTTGTCTTGTCTTGTCTTGTCTTGTCTTGTCCCGTCCCGCCCCGTCCCGTACCGTCCCGTCCCGTCCCGTCGCGCCCCGTCCCGCCCCGCCCCGTCCCGCCCCGTCCCGCCCCGTCTCGCCCCGTCCCGCCCCGCCCAGCCCATTCCCGTCCCGTCCCGTCCCGTCCCGCCCCGTCACGTCGCGTCCCGCCCCGTCGCGTCCCGTCCCGTCCCGTCGACGCGACGCGACGGGACGGGGCGGGGCGGGATGGGACGGGGCGGGACGGGACGGGACGGGGCGGGGCGGGACGCGACGTGACGGGACGGGACGGGGCGGGACGGGACGGGACGGGACGGGGCGGGACGGGACGGGACGGGAAGGGACGGGATGCGGCGGGGCGGGAAGGGCGAGACGGGGCGGGACGGGGCGGGGCGGGACCGGGCGGGACGTGACGGGGCGGGACGGGGCGGGACGGGACGGGACGGGACGGGACGGGGCGGGACGGGACGGGACGGGACGGGACGGGGCGGGGCGGGACGCGACGTGACGGGACGGGGCGGGACGGGACGGGGCGGGACGGGGTGGGGCGGGGCGGGACGGGACGGGACGGGACGGGATGGGACGGGACGGGGCGGGACGGGACGGGGCGGGGCGGGGCGGGACGGGGTGGGGCGGGGCGGGACGGGACGGGACGGGGCGGGACGGGACGGGGCGGGGCGGGGCGCATTTGCGCCCTGATTTAAATTTTACTGATTGCATTTGCAATCAGTAAATTTTTTGTCTGTCTGTCTGTATGTATAACTGTAGGTCTACCATGAGTTTTCACAATCTATACTGAGTTCCACAAACATTTTCGAATGACTTTACTTTCTCGTAAATCGAGTTAACGACAATCGAATCGAATGTCGAAGTCATGTGAGTGCGAGTCTCTATCGATGCAAACTAATCGAACGCGTTTACTCACCGTGAACACGGTTTATTATTTTTGTTAGGGTGGTAGGACGCCGGCAGCTTGAGATTATCCGACCAAATTCAGAATGACATTTTTATTGGTATTTTGCTTAGAAGCAGCTGTCCATCAAAAATGCTATGGTTATTTTAAGTGTTTATGTTTATGTTTGAAAGTTTGTGAATTGTGGTCAGTGGTTGCTGTGCAAGTATTATTCTAGTCCCTTGCAGTTGTTACTGAAAGTATACGGTAAAAATGAAGACAAGCTCGTCCCAATTTGATTTGATGGTGACGTTCATGGAGCAGTAAGTGTTTGCTAAGTCATTTGAACGATGTTTGAACGTTATGTGAACTGGTTTCATCTACGGAGAAAAAACTAAGTATATTGTTGTTTTTAGGCATGGAGACCTCAGCAAGCCGTCATCAAATGCTAGAGGTAGAATCTCCAATTTACAGAAGTGGGAAGAATTAGTCCAACTATTAAATAGTTGTGGTGACGGTGATACAAAGACTACCGAGAAATGGAAGAAGGTAAGTTACCTCACGACACTTTGATCGCGCAATGAATGACGAAGCTAGCTATGTTCCGTTTTACAGTACACGGAACAGTGACACGACACGTAGACTTGTATATTCACTTGTCACTGGGTCGCGGAATCAGTGGAATTTTATTCCCGTACGATCCCGCTTGTTCAAAGCTCGAAGGACCATATGTTTGGGGTCGGACCCAAACGTGAAGCTAAGCTGAGTAAAAGCTAAGGGTAGCTAGCTGAGGGGGTGGTGACTCCGAAGAGATATAAATGACCGAACCCGTAGAGTGTTGAAATCGCACTGCTTTATTGTTTCCACAAGTTACACGACAATTAATCTAGGTCAATGCAAACGATGCTAAAATAAATAAAGTTGAATGTACTCGAACATGTGTATGTATGCGCTAGCTCGTACACATAGTCATTATAGTCAATTATAGTATTTATAGCTGCCCATCTCATTTAAGAGAGCCCTTGGCAGATTCTTACTGCTTCCACTTTTGGGTAAGAGAGGAGGGGCAGCATTCTACTGCCGGCACCCCACAGCAGTGTCGACACTGTTGTGAATTAAATGTTTATAATTAAAAACTTGTATAGAAGTTGAGGTTTATAATGTTGCTAAAACTCATAATGAAACTTAAGTACCCATTTGGTGAACCTAAGGTACATAATCAAGCTAAAGATCATAATGGAAATAAAGTTCATAGTGAAGGTAAAGTCAAAGTCACTTTGAGTACATATTCAAGTTAAAGTTAGTAATGAAGCTTAACATTTAATGAAAGTCCCGCAAATTGAATCCCGTCCCGTCCCTTCCCGTCCCGCCCCGCCCCGTCCCGCCCCGTCCCGTCCCGTCCCGTCCCGCCCCGTCCCGTCCAGCCCCGTCCCGTCCCGCCCCGTCACGCCCCGCCCCATCCCGCCCCGTCTCACCCCGTCCCGCCCCGCCCCGTCCAGACCCTTCCCGTCCCGTCCCGTCCCGTCCCGCCCCGCCCCGTCACGTCGCGTCCCGTCCCTATCCGTCCCCGTCACGGCGGGGCGGGACGGGGCGGGACGGAACGGGACGGGGCGGGACGGGACGGGGCGGGACGGGGCGGGACGGGACGGGGCGGGGCGGGACGTGACGTGACGCGGGGCGGGACGGGACGGGACGGGACGGGACGAGACGGGACGGGGCGGGGCGGGACGGGGCGGGGCGGGACGCGACGTGACGGGACGGGGCGGAACGGGACGGGACGCGACGGGACGGGACGGGACGGGGCGGGACGGGGTGGGGCGGGGCGGGACGGGACGGGACGGGACGGGACGGGGCGGGACGGGGTGGGGCGGGACGGGACGGGACGCGACGGGAAGGGACGGGATGCGGCGGGGCGGGACGGGACGGGACGGGACGGGGCTGGACGGGGCGCATTTGCGCCCTGTTTTAAATTTTACTGATTGCATTTGCAATCAGTAAAATTTTTGTCTGTCTGTCTGTATGTATAACTGTAGGTCTACCATGAGTTTTCACAATCTATACTCGCCGAGTGCGAGTTCCACAAACATTTTCGAATGACTTTACTTTCTCGTAAATCGAGTTAACGACAATCGAATCGAATGTCGAAGTCATGTGAGTGCGAGTCTCTATCGATGCAAACTAATCGAACGCGTTTACTCACCGTGAACACGGTTTATTATTTTTGTTAGGGTGGTAGGACGCCGGCAGCTTGAGATTATCCGACCAAATTCACGTCACGGATAGGGACGGGACGCGACGTGACGGGGCGGGGCGGGACGGGACGGGACGGGACGGGAAGGGTCTGGACGGGGCGGGGCGGGACGGGGTGAGACGGGGCGGGACGGGGCGGGACGGGGCGGGACGCGACGTGACGGGGCGGGACGGGGCGGGGCGGGACGCGACGGGGCGCGACGGGACGGTACGGGACGGGACGGGACGGGACAAGACAAGACAAGACAAACTGTAACGTTGCGTCTAGGGATGCGGCGGGGCGTCCCGCCCCGTCCCGTCCCGTACCGTCGTGTCCCGCCTTGTCCCGTCCCGTCGCGCCCCATCCCGCCCCGTCACGCCCCGCCCCGTCCCGCCCCGTCTCGCCCCGTCCCGCCCCGCCCAGCCCATTCCCGTCCCGCCCCGTCCCGTCCCGTCCCGCCCCGCCCCGCCCCGTCCCGTCCCGCCCCGTCCCGTCCCGTCCCGTCCCGTCCCGCCCCGTCCCGTCCCGCCCCCCGTCCCGTCTGACGGGGCGGGACGGAGCGGGGCGGGACGGGACGGGGCACGACGGGACGGGACGGGACGGGGCGGGACGGGGTGGGGCGGGACGGGACGGGACGGGACGGGACGGGACGGGACGGGACGGGGCGGGACGGGACGGGGCGGGGCGGGACGGGACGGGACGGGACGGGAAGGGACGGGATGCGGCTGGGCGGGACGGGGCGAGACGGGGCGGGACGGGGCGGGGCGGGACCGGGCGGGACGGGGCGGGACGGGACGGGACGGGACGGGGCGGGACGGGACGGGACGGGACGGGACGGGACGGGACGGGACGGGGCGGGGCGGGACGCGACGTGACGGGACGGGACGGGGCGGGACGGGACGGGGCGCGACGGGACGGGACGGGACGGGGCGGGACGGGGTGGGGCGGGGCGGGACGGGACGGGACGGGACGGGACGGGACGGGACGGGGCGGGACGGGATGCGGCGGGGCGGGACGGGACGGGACGGGACGGGGCGGGACGGGGCGCATTTGCGCCCTGATTTAAATTTTACTGATTGCATTTGCAATCAGTAAATTTTTTGTCTGTCTGTCTGTATGTATAACTGTAGGTCTACCATGAGTTTTCACAATCTATACTGAGTTCCACAAACATTTTCGAATGACTTTACTTTCTCGTAAATCGAGTTAACGACAATCGAATCGAATGTCGAAGTCATGTGAGTGCGAGTCTCTATCGATGACCCTTCCCGTCCCGTCCCGTCCCGTCCCGCCCCGCCCCGTCACGTCGCGTCCCGTCCCTATCCGTCCCCGTCACGGCGGGGCGGGACGGGGCGAGACGGGGCGGGACGGGGCGGGGCGGGACCGGCGGGACGTGACGGGGCGGGACGGGGCGGGACGGGACGGGGCGCGACGGGACGGGACGGGACGGGGCGGGGCGGGACGGGGTGGTGCGGGACGGGACGGGACGGGACGGGACGGGACGGGGCGGGACGGGACGGGGCGGGGCGGGGCGGGACGGGACGGGACGGGAAGGGACGGGATGCGGCTGGGCAGGACGGGGCGAGACGGGGCGGGACGGGGCGGGGCGGGACCGGGCGGGACGTGACGGGGCGGGACGGGGCGGGACGGGACGGGACGGGGCGAGACGGGGCGGGACGGGGCGGGGCGGGACCGGGCGGGACGTGACGGGGCGGGACGGGGCGGGACGGGACGGGACGGGACGGGACGGGACGGGACGGGGCGGGACGGGACGGGACGGAACGGGACGGGGCGGGACGGGACGGGGCGGGGCGGGACGCGACGTGACGGGACGGGACGGGACGGGACGGGACGGGACGGGACGGGACGGGACGGGGCGGGGCGGGGCGGGGCGGGACGGGACGGGACGGGAAGGGACGGGATGCGGCGGGGCGGGGCGGGACGGGGCGCATTTGCGCCCTTATTTAAATTTTACTGATTGCATTTGCAATCAGTAAATTTTTTGTCTGTCTGTATGTATGTATAACTGTAGGTCTACCATGAGTTTTCACAATCTATACTGAGTTCCACAAACATTTTCGAATGACTTTACTTTCTCGTAAATCGAGTTAACGACAATCGAATCGAATGTCGAAGTCATGTGAGTGCGAGTCTCTATCGATGCAAACTAATCGAACGCGTTTACTCACCGTGAACACGGTTTATTATTTTTGTTAGGGTGGTAGGACGCCGGCAGCTTGAGATTATCCGACCAAATTCAGAATGACATTTTTATTGGTATTTTGCTTAGAAGCAGCTGTCCATCAAAAATGCTATGGTTATTTTAAGTGTTTATGTTTATGTTTGAAAGTTTGTGAATTGTGGTCAGTGGTTGCTGTGCAAGTATTATTCTAGTCCCTTGCAGTTGTTACTGAAAGTATACGGTAAAAATGAAGACAAGCTCGTCCCAATTTGATTTGATGGTGACGTTCATGGAGCAGTAAGTGTTTGCTAAGTCATTTGAACGATGTTTGAACGTTATGTGAACTGGTTTCATCTACGGAGAAAAAACTAAGTATATTGTTGTTTTTAGGCATGGAGACCTCAGCAAGCCGTCATCAAATGCTAGAGGTAGAATCTCCAATTTACAGAAGTGGGAAGAATTAGTCCAACTATTAAATAGTTGTGGTGACGGTGATACAAAGACTACCGAGAAATGGAAGAAGGTAAGTTACCTCACGACACTTTGATCGCGCAATGAATGACGAAGCTATGTTCCGTTTTACAGTACACGGAACAGTGACACGACACGTAGACTTGTATATTCACTTGTCACTGGGTCGCGGAATCAGTGGAATTTTATTCCCGTACGATCCCGCTTGTTCAAAGCTCGAAGGACCATATGTTTGGGGTCGGACCCAAACGTGAAGCTAAGCTGAGTAAAAGCTAAGGGTAGCTAGCTGAGGGGGTGGTGACTCCGAAGAGATATAAATGACCGAACCCGTAGTGTTGAAATCGCACTGCTTTATTGTTTCCACAAGTTACACGACAATTAATCTAGGTCAATGCAAACGATGCTAAAATAAATAAAGTTGAATGTACTCGAACATGTGTATGTATGCGCTAGCTCGTACACATAGTCATTATAGTCAATTATAGTATTTATAGCTGCCCATCTCATTTAAGAGAGCCCTTGGCAGATTCTTACTGCTTCCACTTTTGGGTAAGAGAGGAGGGGCAGCATTCTACTGCCGGCACCCCACAGCAGTGTCGACACTGTTGTGAATTAAATGTTTATAATTAAAAACTTGTATAGAAGTTGAGGTTTATAATGTTGCTAAAACTCATAATGAAACTTAAGTACCCATTTGGTAAACCTAAGGTACATAATCAAGCTAAAGATCATAATGGAAATAAAGTTCATAGTGAAGGTAAAGTCAAAGTCACTTTGAGTACATATTCAAGTTAATTAGTAATGAAGCTTAACATTTAATGAAAGTCCCGCAAATTGAATCCCGTCCCGTCCCTTCCCGTCCCGCCCCGCCCCGTCCCGTCCCGTCCCGTCCCGTCCCGTCCCGCCCCGCCGCATCCCGTCCCGTCCCGCCCCGTCCCATCTCGTCCCGCCCCGTCCCGTCCCGCCCCGCCCCGTCCCGTCCCGTCCCGTCCCGCCGCATCCCGTCCCGCCCCGTCCCGTCGCGTCCCGTCCCGTCCCGTCCAGCCCCGTCCCGTCCCGCCCCGTCCCGTCCCGTCACGTCGCGTCCCGCCCCGCCCCGTCCCGTCCCGCCCCGTCCCGTCCCGTCCCGTCCCGTCCCGTCCCGTCCCGCCCCGTCCCGTCCCGTCCCGTCTCGTCCCGTCCCGCCCCGTCCCGCCCCGTCCCGTCCCGTCCCGTCCCGCCCCGCCCCGTCACGTCGCGTCCCGTCCCTATCCGTCCCCGTCACGGCGGGGCGGGACGGGGCGAGACGGGGCGGGACGGGACCGGGCGGGACGTGACGGGGCGGGACGGGGCGAGACGGGACGGGACGGGACGGGACGGGGCGGGACGGGACGGGACGGGACGGGACGGGACGGGGCGGGACGGGACGGGGCGGGGCGGGACGCGACGCGACGTGACGGGACGGGACGGGGAGGGACGGGACGGGGCGCGACGGGACGGGACGGGACGGGGCGGGACGGGGTGGGGCGGGACGGGACGGGACGGGACGGGACGGGACGGGGCGGGACGGGGTGGGGCGGGACGGGACGGGGCGGGGCGGGGCGGGACGGGACGGGACGGGAAGGGACGGGATGCGGCGGGGCGGGACGGGGCGAGACGGGGCGGGACGGGGCGGGGCGGGACCGGGCGGGACGTGACGGGGCGGGACGGAGCGGGACGGGACGGGACGGGGCGGGACGGGGCGGGACGGGACGGGGCGGGGCGGGACGCGACGTGACGCGGGGCAGGACGGGGCGGGACGGGACGGGACGGGACGGGACGGGACGGGGCGGGACGGGACGGGGCGGGGCGGGACGGGACGGGGCGGGGCGGGACGGGACGGGACGGGGCGGGACGCGACGGTACGGGACGGGACGGGGCGGGACGGGGTGGGGCGGGGCGGGGCGGGACGCGACGTGACGGGACGGGACGGGGCGGGACGGGACGGGACGCGACGGGACGGGGCGGGACTTAAATTTTACTGATTGCATTTGCAATCAGTAAAATTTTTGTCTGTCTGTCTGTATGTATAACTGTAGGTCTACCATGAGTTTTCACAATCTATACTGAGTTCCACAAACATTTTCGAATGACTTTACTTTCTCGTAAATCGAGTTAACGACAATCGAATCGAATGTCGAAGTCATGTGAGTGCGAGTCTCTATCGATGCAAACTAATCGAACGCGTTTACTCACCGTGAACACGGTTTATTATTTTTGTTAGGGTGGTAGGACGCCGGCAGCTTGAGATTATCCGACCAAATTCAGAATGACATTTTTATTGGTATTTTGCTTAGAAGCAGCTGTCCATCAAAAATGCTATGGTTATTTTAAGTGTTTATGTTTATGTTTGAAAGTTTGTGAATTGTGGTCAGTGGTTGCTGTGCAAGTATTATTCTAGTCCCTTGCAGTTGTTACTGAAAGTATACGGTAAAAATGAAGACAAGCTCGTCCCAATTTGATTTGATGGTGACGTTCATGGAGCAGTAAGTGTTTGCTAAGTCATTTGAACGATGTTTGAACGTTATGTGAACTGGTTTCATCTACGGAGAAAAAACTAAGTATATTGTTGTTTTTAGGCATGGAGACCTCAGCAAGCCGTCATCAAATGCTAGAGGTAGAATCTCCAATTTACAGAAGTGGGAAGAATTAGTCCAACTATTAAATAGTTGTGGTGACGGTGATACAAAGACTACCGAGAAATGGAAGAAGGTAAGTTACCTCACGACACTTTGATCGCGCAATGAATGACGAAGCTAGCTATGTTCCGTTTTACAGTACACGGAACAGTGACACGACACGTAGACTTGTATATTCACTTGTCACTGGGTCGCGGAATCAGTGGAATTTTATTCCCGTACGATCCCGCTTGTTCAAAGCTCGAAGGACCATATGTTTGGGGTCGGACCCAAACGTGAAGCTAAGCTGAGTAAAAGCTAAGGGTAGCTAGCTGAGGGGGTGGTGACTCCGAAGAGATATAAATGACCGAACCCGTAGAGTGTTGAAATCGCACTGCTTTATTGTTTCCACAAGTTACACGACAATTAATCTAGGTCAATGCAAACGATGCTACAATAAATAAAATTGAATGTACTCGAACATGTGTATGTATGCGCTAGCTCGTACACATAGTCATTATAGTCAATTATAGTATTTATAGCTGCCCATCTCATTTAAGAGAGCCCTTGGCAGATTCTTACTGCTTCCACTTTTGGGTAAGAGAGGAGGGGCAGCATTCTACTGCCGGCACCCCACAGCAGTGTCGACACTGTTGTGAATTAAATGGAGTTAAAACTATTAATGAGATTTTTTTAGTATAAAAGTGAGAGTCACGTCTAAACGTGACTCTCATGCTCCGACTCCTGGCCACCTGGCTGTAGAAGGCGGCGGAGCAGCGCGGGATGCGCGTGCGCTGCTCCACCGCCTTCTGCAGCCAGGTGGCCAGGCCACTTCCGCGAGAAGTCCACTTGGTACAGACCCCACGTGGTGACTCTCATGCTGCGACTCCTGGCCACCTGGCTGTAGAAGGCGGCGGAGCAGCGCGGGATGCGCGTGCGCTGCTCCACCGCCTTCTGCAGCCAGGTGGCCAGGCCACTTCCGCGAGAAGTCCACTTGGTACAGACCCCACGTGGTGACTCTCATGCTGCGACTCCTGGCCACCTGGCTGTAGAAGGCGGCGGAGCAGCGCGGGATGCGCGTGCGCTGCTCCACCGCCTTCTGCAGCCAGGTGGCCAGGCCACTTCCGCGAGAAGTCCACTTGGTACAGACCCCACGTGGTGACTCTCATGCTGCGACTCCTGGCCACCTGGCTGTAGAAGGCGGCGGAGCAGCGCGGGATGCGCGTGCGCTGCTCCACCGCCTTCTGCAGCCAGGTAGCCAGGCCACTTCCGCGAGAAGTCCACTTGGTACAGACCCCACGTGGTGACTCTCATGCTGCGACTCCTGGCCACCTGGCTGTAGAAGGCGGCGGAGCAGCGCGGGATGCGCGTGCGCTGCTCCACCGCCTTCTGCAGCCAGGTGGCCAGGCCACTTCCGCGAGAAGTCCACTTGGTACAGACCCCACGTGGTGACTCTCATGCTGCGACTCCTGGCCACCTGGCTGTAGAAGGCGGCGGAGCAGCGCGGGATGCGCGTGCGCTGCTCCACCGCCTTCTGCAGCCAGGTGGCCAGGCCACTTCCGCGAGAAGTCCACTTGGTACAGACCCCACGTGGTGACTCTCATGCTGCGACTCCTGGCCACCTGGCTGTAGAAGGCGGCGGAGCAGCGCGGGATGCGCGTGCGCTGCTCCACTGCCTTCTGCAGCCAGGTGGCCAGGCCACTTCCGCGAGAAGTCCACTTGGTACAGACCCCACGTGGTGACTCTCATGCTGCGACTCCTGGCCACCTGGCTGTAGAAGGCGGCGGAGCAGCGCGGGATGCGCGTGCGCTGCTCCACCGCCTTCTGCAGCCAGGTGGCCAGGCCACTTCCGCGAGAAGTCCACTTGGTACAGACCCCACGTGGTGACTCTCATGCTGCGACTCCTGGCCACCTGGCTGTAGAAGGCGGCGGAGCAGCGCGGGATGCGCGTGCGCTGCTCCACCGCCTTCTGCAGCCAGGTGGCCAGGCCACTTCCGCGAGAAGTCCACTTGGTATAGACCCCACTTGGCGACTCTCAGTGCTCCACAGTAAGCCAATCCATACTGGAATCCCTTCCCAACACAAATAAAAAAGTTGGTACCCCAGCATGAGAGGATAGAAGGAATGGAATGGCTACATTAATAGAGGTGTGAATAGTTCTGAGGATAAGTTCTGTTTCTAGATTCCTTCACGCGCGTTAAAATAATAATAATAATGTATTAATAATAATAATGTATTTATAATGGCTCCAGATCTGGAGTATAATTTGCTTCGAACCACCTGCCTTACGGACGTGTATGAATCACATGTCCAAAACTGGTTCCTGTCGCACTGAGCAATATAACAACCGTGACTCTTGTAACTTAGAAATTATCCCACTAATATCATAAAGCCGGCAGTTTCTATAGATGTATTAATGTTTCTTACCTCTTTACGCAAAAACTACTCATCGCACTGAGCTGAAACTTTGCACACGTATTGATGTTGACCAGGATTAACACATAGGCTACTTTTTACCGGGTGCAACGCATGCGAAACGGTGTGCGGAAGCCAGTTATTTCCATAAAAGACATTCCATATTAACTTTAAATCTTTAGGGAGATTTTCGAAGCAGCAGCGCAGAGTTGAATAAAGTTAAAACTAGTTATGTGTTTTAATTATTTTTTATTGTAAAAGTGCTAGCTGTTAGCAGACGTGACCCTCATGCTGCGTCTCCTGGCCACCTGGCTGTAGAAGGCGGCGGAGGAGACGAGAAGTCCACTTGGTACAGACATTTGTTTTCATTGATCCACCTGAGCTAAGTCACCTAGGTGAGTTAGGGTAGTAATTATGTTGGTACGTACTTGGCGACTCCCAAGGCTCCAAAGTACGCAAACCCATGCGGGATTTAACCAATTTTCACCATTCCCAGCACATACGTGAGCGGATAAGGCACGGAGGTCGGCCATTTTGTGTATCTCCGTTTAAGTATATTTAGTCTGCGGGTATGCAGACAAGCCATCAGAATTAGCTGTGTTTGTGCTTGTTTCCTTGATTTTTAATAATTTGGTTGGACTGACAAGTTCTCTCACAAAATCGTATCCTAACTTGGTTACTAAGTTCAAGAATCAAGCTTTATGCCATATTTTGTTGATGTTGAACAAAATCAAACTGGACCAAACCGCGGTAGGCACTTGGGCATTGCCGTGTTAACTCTTTGGGTGAATATGTTTCGTAGCTGTTGTTGTGAATTGAAAACAGATGTATTTATTATTAGAGAGTTTTAATTATTTTTTTTTATAAAAGTACCGGCTGTTAGCAGACGTGACCCTCATGCTGCGTCGCCTGGCCACCTGGCTGTAGAAAGCGGCGGAGGAGCGCGGGGTGCGCGTGCGCTGCTCTGACGAGAAGTCCACTTGGTACAGACCAAACTTTGTACTGAAATGAACATGTATGTTGTTATGTTAAATGGGTTTTCTACTCACGTTAATTATTCGTTGAAAATAGGTATCCAACGTGTTCAGTTCCTCCCAGGGGAACTTTCGGAAAGAGGAGATGTATAATCGGATGTTTCCAAATATACCCGAGTTTGTCGAGTACCTATCAAATGAAACGAAATGATGTGTAGAATGCAAAACTGAAAGTTATATAGAAATCGGTCGAGCCATTCATGAGATATGAGGGTTGAAAGTATAAACATTCAAATATTTTCTAATTTACCCAAGTGTGGTATCAAATGAAAGCGCAAGATGTATAGATTGGAAAACTGCGAGTCCACATTACAAGAAAAATATGTAAACTCCGAGACTAGGTATAGTGTGGGTTTAGAAACTTGTTTAAGAATAAGAATAAGAAAATATTTATTTACGACTCATAAGTACACAGGTAAATTAAAATTACATAATTTAAACAGAATAAAAATCTTATGAGACATAAACTGGACACCAACTCAGCACACGCCGTGAGAATTGTTTAAGTTTTCACTTTTTAGTGATAAAAAGTAAGACCTTTGCATCTATTAAAGATGAATTTTACAGCGTCAGCAACTGGTAATCTTGCTGTACGGGACGCTGCGGTGCCTGGGACATTGTTAGATGGATTAGGCTTGCCCAGCACCTATACCATCCTCTCAGCTTAGTCAACTATTAGTCAGAGGAAAGAACAGGTCAATACGTCTGAAGCTAACTAAACCGCGGGTTTCCTCACGATGTTTCCTTCACCGTCAAGCACGTGTTAAATGTGAACTTACACTTTTCAAGAAAGAAAAATCCATTGGTTCACGGCCGGTATCGAACCCACGACTTTATATACATTATTATTATTATAGAGGCCTCATTATATGCTCTATTAACAAGCATTTCTCACCCGTAACCATCAGCCCACTCGAAGTTGTCCATCATCGACCAGTAAGTGTATCCGGTGACATTAACTGCATCTTGCTGTATGGACAGCAGCACCTGAAAATAACAACCAGTTTATAGGCAACTAGCCGCACTCCTAGGTTTCACCCGCGTAGTTCCCGTTCCCGTGGGAATACGGGGATAAAATATAGCCTTTGTTACTCAGGGATAATGTATCATACTAATGGTGAAAGAATTTTGAAAATCGGTCCAGTATTTTTTCTTTTAGCTTATTCGTTACAAACTATTAATAATAATAGTCCTATTTATAATATTAGTATAGATTTATAGATTAACAAGCATTATATGAAGGCCTAGGCGGCGATGGAGGGACGAGATAGACTCCTACAGCGAAAATTGGCACCAGAAAGCACATGATAGGGACCAGTGGAGAGAGGGAAGGGAGGCCTTTGCCCTGCAGTGGGAAGAATCAGGCTCATAAATAAATAATAATAAATAAATAAGCATTATATGGCATATACTCCTCCTGTATCCCGGAAGAAGGGCAGCAGCGTCTTTCCGCTTATCAACATCCCGTACTCGCCACCCCAACGCCAAGCATGGCCACAAACCCTTCAAGATCAGTACTCGAAGATCCATGAGGGAGGCATATGTCCAGCAGTGGCTTCGATGATGATGATGATGATGTGGCCTAATTGATACATGCCGTGGGGTGCCGGCGTGCAGTCAAAATCTGCCAAGGAATAACTCCGGAAGATGGCAGCAGCGTCTTTCCGTGTAACAGCACGTACTGCGTTCGCTAACCCGCCTACCAAGCGTGGTGAGTATGGCGACAAACCCCTCAAGATCAGTACTTGGAGATCCATCAGGGGAGCCCATTTCCAGCTGTGGACGTCTTACTGCTCAGATAATGAAATGAAAATAATTTTATTTAACTTAAATCTACTACACAACACAACAACATAAGACACTATTATTAATCCTAGGCTTAACTGAAATTTTTTGTGCGTAGCAGAGTTTAGGGCAAATATGGCCTGCTTTCAGTATTGTGCTGGGCAGACACTAGTGCGTCTACCCGGCCCACTAGTGTCTGCCTGATAATGAGTTACCTGTTCCAAATGATCTCTAATAAAGCTGATTCTATTTCCGTCCCTTAGCTCTAAACCAGCTGAGGAGTATCCGTTTTCTGTGATGAGGATCTCCATGTTTCCGTACTGCTCTTTGAGCCAGGCCAGCTGCGCGCGGAGACCTTTGGGGCAGAGCTGGAAATAAACGCAAAATGTATAATGGTGCTTGTGGACATACAGCCAGTGAAAGGATGGAGACAGTGGATAGACACACAGTCAGACAGAAAGAGAGACAGATAGACGAATAGACAGACGAATAGAATGATAGGCAAACAGTGATGGATGGACACACAGGCAGATAGAGAAATATACAGATCCACACAGACAGATAGATGGACAGAGAGACTGAAAATCAGCGTTGGCTCACAATTGGGTTCAATTGGGCATGTTCAGTTCAATCAATTTTTTGGAGATACAAGAAGGACAGACATGCAGTCAGACGGAAAGGCAAATGGACAGATAGACATACAGATGGATGGAAACACCGATAAACAGATGGACCATTCATCTAGACTGTTCTAGACACTCGACTCAACGACATCTTCTTACGGACATGATAAGGGCATGACGAGTAGATACAGTTATAAGAAGACCGAAGACTCATGCTCGATACAGTGTTTCTCTTTAAGTTAGTAAACGGTATCCTTGAAGCCCCTGATTTACTGACTTCATTGTCGTTCTCTCTGCCATACAAACTGCCCAGGGCTTCGAGGTTCAACCTTTTTCGTCTGGATGGGTTTAAATCCAACCTTGGACATCACGCACCCTTAACAAGAGTCGCAAGGCAGTATAACTGTGGTATAACGCGGTCAGCAAATCTAAAAATGTAGACATATTTGCTGACAATGTGTCTAGGCTCAAGACCCACTTTAAAAATAAAGAAAGTTCTTGCTCCTTAAATTGTTAATATCTAATTTTAATATTTAATTGTACATAATTTTATTTAATTCATTTATTTTTATTTAATTTTTATTCACCATTTTTGCATTTATTTATTGAATTTTGATTTTATTTAAGTCGAAATTAATTGTGTTAACATTTTATCCACACACGTAGTACATTTGATGCATATTGTCTTATATACCTATACCTATAATTATACTCGCACTTGACATTAATTTTATTAAGGCAACTCTAAACTAGTTTTAGTGTACACTATGTTGGTGATCAATAAAATAAATAAATAAATAGAAGGACGGACATATAGACATACAGATAAATGGACACACAGATAATCATTTGGCCCATCCATCTTCACTAATCTAAACTCTCGACTAAACATCATCGTCCACTTACTGCTCCAAACTGCGACTTGCCGTAAGGCATCCCCTCCTCAGCCTCCATCACCGCCCTGAGCTCTGGGATGCCGAGGATAAAGAACGGGTTCACCTGCTCACCAGGCTTCGCTCGTCGCACCACACGGCACGTGTAGTAGTTCAGGGCGAAGAAGTCATACGTCCCTGAAACAGCATCATGGTTCACCATCAAAAAGGCTTTAAACTTATAGCGTCGAAGAATCGGAAAATTCTCTACTTTCCATAGTATTTTAGACAGTTTGGGGTGGAAGGGGGGTTTTCAAAATTTTTATGAAGTTACAAGGTCGTGTGGGTTATCATATGAAAGGTATTAATTTGCACATTAATAAACAGTTTTTATTTTTCCTATAATCCGTATCATTTCCGAGTTATTTATAAAAATGTTGAAAAAACGACTCTTCGAAGTTTGCAGAGATAAACCCGTGAAACTTTTATAGCTAATATTGTATGTAAAGTTTATAGGAAAATTATAGCGAACTCTCCAATTTGCATAGTTTTTTAGACAAGTCGAGATTTTACATTTTTGTGAAGTTACTAGGTCATGTAGGTAATCATTATGTAGTACCATAAGTATCATTATTATGTATTCATTTGCACATTCAGGCATTCACAAGACCTTACAACTCTGTCTCAGAGTGACGGACGCAATTTAATTATGCGCGTTGGTCACATAGTCACATGATTCGTGACCGTGATCACTACGATGTTGCAGTTGTAATTGGTAGAGGCTACGCTTTACATCAGGTGGGCCTTCCTTCATTCAACATCATCATCATCATCATTTCAACCGTAGGACGTCCACTGCTGGACATAGGCCTCCCTCATGGATTTCCAGTTATTGCGGTTGGAAGCGATCTGCATCCACCGTCGACCTGCGGTCTTCACCAGGTCGTCTGCCCATCTTGTTGGTGGACGCCCTACGCTGCGCTTGCCGGTCCGTGGCCTCCACTCGAGAAAATTTCGGCCCCATCGGCCATCCGTTCTGCGAGCTACATGGCCTGCCCATTGCCACTTCAACGTGCTAATATGTTTGGCTATGTCGGTGACCCGAGTTCTTCTACGTATCTCCTCATTTCTGCCATAGCCCTCTCCATAGCTCGTTGAGCGATTCTTGCTCGTTCTCGTCATTAAGTCGTATAAAATAAGCTAACCTCGGACAAGGCTGATCTCCTGGTCCGTGAAGTCCGGCAGTCTGGAGGTCTCGTAGCCTTCCTTGTGGCTGACTTCCTTCATCAGCTTCACCATGGTAGGGGGCCAGCCGCCTGTCTGCGAGTAGATGGGGTGGGTGACGCGACCTACCTAGGAGTAACGATTATAGATCAGTCAAAATTCTTAAATTCTTGTACAAAAACGCAAAACATACAAATAATAAAAAGATAAATAAAGGTGATGTACAAAGGCAAGATTAACCCTGAAAGATATGTTATTCCTTTTGGATATGTCAGCATCATCTCAGCTCTCAGATGTCCACCACACAGAATATATTCCTTATGATCAGAGTATTGAACATCAGGGGGTTGTTGCCATACGCCACGCTGGCAGGCGGGCTGGCGAGCGCAGTACGGGATGTAGATACACGGAAATACGCTGCTACTCATCATCCGGCAGATTCTTACTGCATCCACGGGCAAGAGAGGAGATTGGATTGTTACTACGAGTAAAATAAACAATGTATAAGGTTTTTTTACCGACTTCAAGAGAAGGAGGTTAAGTCGTCTGCAGTAACGGTTGAAGTAATTAACATTTTGTAAATACATGAAATATCCAAACCCGAGACAAATATCTGCTGATAAAACAAAAATTTTGTGTCCAGACAGTATCGAAGATGCAACGTCCTAACACTAACTGCGCCAATTCGTTCAAATGTCTGTGAAACCCCTGTTTCTCACTCAGATACAGGGTGGTATCAGTGCAATTAAATTTCAACTTCAATGATCCGTTACTTGTTGCTAAAAATACCAAAACCTATTTATTTATTAACTTACACAGATGGGCTAACAGCTTGCGCCAAATCACCCAAATATTAAATTGATAATACAAAATATACAACTACAAATTAAAACAATAAGCTAAATAATAATTAAGTTCAAATACGTTAGTCAGATTCAGTATATAATAAAATAAATTATGTCCGATTATATTCAACAAGCATTGGTACGGGGTACCAGAAAAGGGGGCGAAGGCCTCAAAAGGTCACCAAAGGTCAAAAATGGCATTTTTGGATTTTTGGATGTTTTTGGCCATTTCAAGACTTATTTTTTGGTGACCTTCTGAGGTCATAATAACTCCGGTCCCTGTGACCAAATTCAATCAGTCTCCTCCTCTCATTAAGACGGTTCTAATAAAAAGGTTTCATGTAAATTGGTCAACGCGTTCGGATGTAATCGTCAAATGCACAGACAGACAGCGCTATGCATATAAGAAGGCTTCGCCCCCTACAAAATTCAATATAAAACGTACCTATATAAAATATTAGATATTGATATTCAGTATCATAGTCAAACCAGAAAAAAAATATAGAGAAAATAAGAGAAAAAAATGTCAAGTAATGTTTTAAAATGCATCTAATAGTTTATGTGACGAGAAGATGGCAAGCAGCCTATAATACTATTTTCAACCGGCTTCAAACAAGGAGTAGGTTTCTTAATTCAACCGTATATATTTTTTGGAGATCCCAAGGGTGGCCCCATGCAGGTAATATACATATGTATATATCACGACTAGCTGACACGTGCCCACTTCGTTGGGCGGTAAACATTTTTACTTGTGATGAAATTAAGAGTGTAGTTCGGTTAGTACTGAGTGCTGCGATTTATTTCCCGACTGCCTTATGGATAGTTATATTTTTACAGCATGCTAACTTGGCTATATTACCGGGTTTCAAATGAGTGAGTAAAATGATCATGGTTAGTTAAATTACGTTTATTTTATTTGTTATAAACTACACTGTATACTACTATATTACATGTAGTATCATTATTTGGTACCGAAATATATTATCTTACAGGAGTTCCAACCCGAGATAAGCCAACAAATAATTGCCCATGGGAAAAGCACTAATTTCTCAGGTCAATACTAGCGCATGCAACTAGTGCAAGCAAAAAAAAAACAAAAATCGGCTCACTTTTGCCAGCGATAATTATTGAAAAAAATCTCGATAAATATCGGTAAACGATACATTTTAATATTACCATTTTAAATATCAAATACGCGGTAAAACGAGGAAACGTCGGGAATAATCGAAAGCATGCCCGTATTTTTGGTATTAAAAAGATAAGTTAATATATAATTCACGAAACCATATTGTGAACTGGAATCTAAAAAGTCACTGGAATCTAGATGCATACAACTAGAAGTAATGATATTATATGACCTTTTCCGTAACAGATATGATTATAGGTAAGTTATCCCTAATCCCTTTAATAAACAAATTATGTTTTAAAGTACCGACTAAAACACATTGTCCTAGTATTGTATAAGCAAATTGTTTCCATTAACACGATGCCGGACTAATACTGGAAAACGATCACCCCTTTATCAGTTTGTTCATTTAAATAACTCTTAGTTCCATTGATATTGTAATCGCGTCCAAGCGTTTTCAATAAACCAGTTCTTGAAATGTTAGCGTAAATGCACTAAATTTTTTCCAAACTTTGAAGTTAAAGTTGTTATATTGTGTAAAAACCTGCTTGACATCTTCTACCAGCATCTCAGTTGTACACTAGTTAGTTAGTAATCTGTGGTAAACTGTGTTGGAAATTACAGATAGTTACATTACTTACTTTTAAGCTTTTCGTTAATACACTCTGTAATTTTGATTTTTACCTCAATAAAAAAAATAATTAGGCGCATTCGCGTGTGTTTGAAAGTTTCTTGCGCGAGCAAGCTCTCCCGTGTTTCTTTTAAATTAAAAGTATTTCGATTAGTAAGAGAATCGATATAGATAATAATTTCTAGTCCCAAACATTCAGCTGACTGATCTAATTAGTTGTTAAAATACTTTGTTCCTATTAGATTGACAAACGTGTCAACTAATTTCAAGTTATTCGATTAGTAATACTAATCGTTATTAAAAACAATTAATACTAGTCCAAGCATTCAACTGAATGATTTACTTATTATTCTTATAATACTTTGCTCATTATTTTAATCGAAATAATATTATATTTTGCGTTTTTGGAACGTTTGGAACACAAATATTAAACTTTTAAGTACCTACTTTATATTTTAGTAAGTCCCATGCAAATTAAATTTTGATTTTGTTTGTTACATACAAACATTAAACCACATTTTTCAGTAAATAGTGAGTTTTCATTATCAATCACTAAGTAATAATGTAATTTTTAATAAATTTAAGCTATTTCCAATAATAAGAATGGTACCTACATTAAATCCTTGAAATAAATATCAAAAGACCGAAATCTATTAGACAAAATTAAAAGTTAATTTAACATCTAAACAAACAAAATTACAAGTTCATTTCACACCCAAATTTGTACAAACACCGAATGTTCTCATTAAAGATTTTTTTAAAAGAAACCGAATTTGAATAAATTTATCTTTATCTATCTTTATATATTTATCTTTACCAAAAACCGATAATTATCAATATTATCGAAAAATAGAGCGTGAAATATCGGATTATTGATAATCGAAAAGTTTTGATTATCGCATGCCCTAGTCAATACCCACCAGAGAGAATGTTTGCCCACTTTGACCCTGGGACTTATTAATAGTGAGGGCAAAAGAGATCTTGATTTAATACTGTAGCCTTTTAGCTACAGTGTCCCATCAAGATCTCTTTTAAAAAAACGTTATGGGTAAATCCGTCGGAATCATGAGTATCCGCGAAATATAAGCAAGTTGTCCCACTGCTGGGCTTGTGAGATTAGTCGCCACGATTACTATATATTATAAGTATACATTACCCGCAACAATCTCACAAACTTTACCTGTTTATAATATTAGTTTAAGCAGATTATTTCTAAAAAGATTTACGAGATAAATCGTATATGAAAAAAGTCGTCAAATAGAAATATCACTCAATAGATTACGACGCGTCTTTTCGACACGATTATGTCGTATTATCTTTTTAACCATTTGTCCATTTAACCATTTTTGTAAATTATATAGGTACAGTAAAAGAGAAAAGTATTTTGGTCCTTACACTTGAGACGGTAATAAAAATACTTATTTTGATAAGTATTCATAATTGTCGATAATATGTCCCATAAACATCATCTAACTATTATATTTATTTTTTATATATAAAAAAACTACATACCCATTGTGACTTAAATATTAAAGTTAGACATAGGCTGTCGCTGACTTTTTTATAGGCGTTATCAAGCTCTAAAACTTTTCTCTAGATATCAGTCATCTATCTCTCATCGTTAAGGCAGTGTTCGTAAGAAACGTTTTCGTTTGACCGTTTTTTCTCCGACTTACTTTTACAAATCTATTACTGCCACGAAAACGTATTTTATTTTTTTGGGTAACTATATATAGCCTATGATGACATTCACAAATAATGTAGCTTTCTATTATTAAAATAATTTTCAAAATAAGTTTAGTAAATCCAGAGATTACCCTCTACAACCTCACAGACTCACAAACTTTACCTCTTTATACTAGCTGGCCCAGTGCCCACTTTGGGCGGTAATTTATAGCCTATGACACTCACAAATACTGTAGCTTTCTATTAGTTAAAGAATTTTGAAAATAGGTTCAGTAGATCCAGAGATTACCCCCTACAACCTCACAAACTTTACCTCTTTATAATATTAGTATAGATATAGAATAAATTGATATTGATAGTATAAATAAACTTAAAGTTTATTCTTGATCATGGTGTGTGAAACCGAAATATCGGAAAACTCAAAAAGACTCAAATCATGGTAAATATCTCTAAATATTACGTAGTGTCAAAAATAATTTTCCAAATCGGTTCATATACTACGGAGTTCTGAGTTAACAAAGATTTGAAAAATACAGACGACTTGAGAACGCCCTCAATTTTTTGAAGACGGTGAATAAGAGTACTTACTGTGAAGTCAAGAGCTAGCTTGGTTAGTGAGTACTCTTTGGTTGAGTTTGGAGTTAACCAAACAAGGTTGTTTGATAAGGAGACCTTGCCTGTAAAAATAAACATGATTTAGTGTAAATTCCGACTCCTCATTTTGAAGCTGTTGGGTCCATGTGGCCTGTAATAACGATAGACTGTGAGAAATGGATCTTTGCCGAGTTATAAAATGTATGGGGAGTGGGGTAATCTTATATTTTCAACCGTAAAACGTCCACTATTGAACACAGGACTCTATTATGGATCTCCATGGGGGGTAGTTGCCATACTCACCACGCTTGGCAGGCGGGTTGGCGAGCGCAGAACGGGATGTTGATACACAGATTGACGCTGATCCCCATCTTCCGGAGGTATCCCTAGCAGGCTCTTACTGCACCCACGGGCATGAGAGGAGTAACATTCTACTGCCGGATTACTGACGGACAGATAGACAGACACACAGACAGTTTCTTGTTTTACTACAAAATCCTAAAAAAGCAAAAAAATACGTGTCTAATATTAGGTATTTCACCCACCAACCCGCACTGGACCAGCGTGGTGGGTTACGGTCCAAACCCCTTCTCCATCATTAAGTGGAGAAGGGGGGGTCTTTGCGCAGCAGTGGGATGCAGCAGGTTGTTCATATTAGATTTAGATTAGATTAGGTATTTACGGACTAAAAACTATTTTGAGTAAGTATTATATGCTGTCATTGCATGAAAATCAAAATTACAATTGTCCATTGATCAAATCAACGGCATAATGAGTCTCTCAGTTTTGGCATTCGTATCCACAGAAAAAAACACGTAACAATATCATCAAGAGCCAACATGAGTAAAATTTTAAGTGCATTAGATATATTTTTCGAGACTAAAATATACATTGATGCACGGCCGTAAGAACTAAAAGTCGGGAGTTTAGTGCTCGGGTGTCCTTCCGACTGTCCTAGACTTCAGATCGAAAATTGGAAGCAAATCCGGCATAACCCTTAGATGTAACAACTGAGAAAGTGTGTATTTATCAACACCATACTCTACTAAGATGTGTTGGCCGAGTGGTATGTACACCCGACTTTCAATCCGAAGGTCGTGGGTTCGATACCGGCCGTGCACCAATATATTTTTCTCTCTTGAAAAATGTATAAGCACACTTAACACGTGCTTTTACGGTGAAGGAAACATCGTGAGGAAACCCGCGGCTTAGTTAGCTTCAGACGTATTGACCTGTTATTTCCTCTGAATAATAGCTGACTAAGCTGAGAGGATGGTATAGGTGCTGGGCAAGCCTAATCCATCTAGCAATGTCCCAGGCACTGCTGCGTCCTTACAGCATGATTACGAGTTGCTGACGCTGTATAAATCATCTATAATAGATGCAAAAGGCCTTACTCACCATGATACAGCGGCTTGTAATGCTCATCATAGATCCTCCAGGCCTTAGCATGAGCCAACATCACATGCTTGGTGCACAGGAACACCGCGAACTTGGGGTCCACGGTACCCGGAGCCAGGACCCCGGTGGAATACGTCAGGTCGCACATGATGTTTGGCTCGTTGATGGTGAGCCAGGTCTTCACGCGATCTGCGTAGAGGGTGTAGACCACGCGAGAGTACGATGCGAACCAGTCGGAGACGAGGGGGTTCGTCCAGCCGCCTGGATGTTAGAAGATACAAAAAATACGAACATGAAATTAATAAAATAATAAAGTTAACGGCAGCAGAATTTTCCTTCTTCTGTCTTGCCCGTGGATGCAGTAACAATCTGCCTAGGGAAACTGGAAGATGAGCAGCGTCTTTCCGCATACCAACATCCCATACTGCGCTTGCTAACCCGCCTGCTAAGTGTAGTGGGTATAGTCACCACCTCCTCATCACCAGTATGCTTGGAAATCCATGAGGACGGCCTATGTCCAGCAATGGACATCCTACCGAGATGATGAAAAGCCCTACCGAGTTCCTGCAAGTTCTGAGGCAGATCAAAGTGGTAGAGCGTGACGACAGGTTCTATGCCCTTCTCCAGGAGCGCGTCGATCAGGTCACTGTAGTACTTGGAGCCGTCGGCGCTGATCTGGTTGCTGTATCCCGAAGGTAAAAGGCGCGTCCAGGAGATAGACATTCTGGAAGAAGGAATAGGAATATAATTGCGAGTTGTTGCTTGTTTCACAAATAAATAATGCTAAAAATCACACAGCACCGTACTACAGCACCAGGCTAGCCCAAAAGTAAGGTGAACTTGTAATATGCTTACCAGATGATTGACATGTTAAAGATAAAGATAAAGATTTATTTACTTAACACACACGCACATACAGAAAGGCAAAAAGAAAACACACAGAACAGGTATAAAATACACAACATTACAAAACATTGGTATTTCCCAAGTGCGCGGCTAAGTAGGTTCAGCCTCAGCCAAATGTCGCTACCGCACCGAGGGCGATACCGACGCTGATTTTCAGTCTGAACCTCAAAACATTAACGAAAACATTAACGTTACCTACCTACTTAACAAACCTTATCATTATCCCGCGGTGGAAAACAAACACGCTACCTCTTAGATCTTCCTCCGGGGCTACTGGCTCTGTTGGTCAGATAGACGGAGCCACGGAGGCAGACAGTTTGTATTGTCTATTGCCAAATTGGTAAGAGGATGGTAGAGATACTTGACAAGCTAGTGGATAGTGTAACGACCTAGATCACTAATGTAGATCGTTTTTAACATTCTTAAAGCAACCTCGAAGGTGTTGAAGACGTTGTTGACGAATAGGATGACTTGGTTAGATCCGTTCTTGACCTGGCACCACTTGTAGCTGACATTCCTCTCTTCCTATCGTGTAAATATAAGATATCCTTTGTGAGTTGAGCTAGCTTATCCCAGCTAGGTTACCCTTTGCTAACCCTATTATTAACACGGAAGGTAGTCTACGTCCACGATACTTGAGGTCTACCTGCCACTATTAGACTCTACAAGTCTGATAGTGGCAGGGTCTACCTTTATAAGTGCAGTCCTAGCTTCGCTGCCATTTCTACGTCTCGCCTCCAGAGGCAGTGGGTCACCACGTCGTCGTTGCTGAGGTCAGGTTCTGATTGACAGGGTGTAGTAGTTACCTGTAGAAGTGCAGTCCCAGCTCCATAGCCATATCTACGTCTCGCCTCCAGAGGCAGTGAGTCACCACGTCGTCGTTGCTAAGGTCAGGTTCTGATTGACAGGGTGCAGTAGTTACCTGTAGAAGTGCAGTCCCAGCTCCACAGCCATATCTACGTCTCGCCTCCAGAGGCAGTGGGTCACCACGTCGTCGTTGCTAAGGTCAGGTTCTGATTGACAGGGTGCAGTAGTTACCTGTAGAAGTGCAGTCCCAGCTCCACAGCCATATCTACGTCTCGCCTCCAGAGGCAGTGGGTCACCACGTCGTCGTTGCTAAGGTCAGGTTCTGATTGACAGGGTGCAGTAGTTACCTGTAGAAGTGCAGTCCCAGCTCCACAGCCATATCTACGTCTCGCCTCCAGAGGCAGTGGGTCACCACGTCGGTCGTCGTTGCTAAGGTCAGGTTCTGATTGACAGGGTGCAGTAGTTACCTGCAGAAGTGCAGTCCCAGCTCCACAGCCATATCTACGTCTCGCCTCCAGAGGCAGTGGGTCACCACGTCGGTCGTCGTTGCTAAGGTCAGGTTCTGATTGACAGGGTGCAGTAGTTACCTGTAGAAGTGCAGTCCCAGCTCCACAGCCATATCTACGTCTCGCCTCCAGAGGCAGTGGGTCACCACGTCGTCGTTGCTAAGGTCAGGTTCTGATTGACAGGGTGCAGTAGTTACCTGTAGAAGTGCAGTCCCAGCTCCACAGCCATATCTACGTCTCGCCTCCAGAGGCAGTGGGTCACCACGTCGTCGTTGCTAAGGTCAGGTTCTGATTGACAGGGTGCAGTAGTTACCTGCAGAAGTGCAGTCCCAGCTCCACAGCCATATCTACGTCTCGCCTCCAGAGGCAGTGGGTCACCACGTCGGTCGTCGTTGCTAAGGTCAGGTTCTGATTGACAGGGTGCAGTAGTTACCTGTAGAAGTGCAGTCCCAGCTCCACAGCCATATCTACGTCTCGCCTCCAGAGGCAGTGGGTCACCACGTCGTCGTTGCTAAGGTCAGGTTCTGATTGACAGGGTGCAGTAGTTACCTGTAGAAGTGCAGTCCCAGCTCCACAGCCATATCTACGTCTCGCCTCCAGAGGCGGTAGGAGTCGCATGCTACGTCGCCGTTGTCGAGATCAACTATCACGGTGGGGTCTGCGTGTGTGAACCGGTCCCAGATGCTCTCACCTTTGTCTGAAATAGTAAATTAATCTTTATAGAAATTATATAAAGAATGCTGGGCAACTCACATTTATTTATTTATTTATTTATTTATTCAAATTGCTGTATGGGCTTACAGATTAATCCAAGGCGCCCAGAGACTATACTAACATAAATATACAATAGAAAAAAATACATAGCAAACATTAATGAAAACGAATTAACAATAAATATTACATTGATGTCAAAAAATGTCAAGATACAAGAACAAAAAGATAGTAATTACAGCAGATACACAAATGTCTAATTAGATAATAAAATAGAATTAAAAAAACAATGTTAAGTCATAACATAGCATCAACTAGCCCCAAGGTAAGCAGAGCTTGTGTAATGGGCACTAGATGATTGATCTCTCTATATAGAGGTATATATTTACATTATCTATGTACATATATACATATATAAAATTCAAAGTCCTAACTGACTCACTGACTGACTGACTGACTGATATATCAATGCACAGCCTAAGCCACTGGACCTAAAGACTTGAAATTTGGCACACATACATATACCTTGAGTATCCTAGAGGTGCACTAAGCAGGAATTTTTCGAAATTTCCACGGAATAGGAAATAAATGGGATTTATATTTTAGATTCAAAGTGACTCTGCGTAAAAAAGGGGATTTTACTTTTATGACTTCCACGCGGACGAAGTCGCGAGCAAAAGCTAGTACCATCATATAGCGTGACGATGCGTCGCCACGGCATGCGTCACCAGAAAAGGGCATGCGTTGCCACGCCAGAAATCGGTTTTACGTGCGGCTATAGATGTTTCACATCAATAAAATCACAAATCCTGGCGATCCTAATCAGGATAATGAGAAAGCTTATCAAAATATTGTATTGTCGGCGGTCGTTGATAAGTCTACAACGTTTAAAGTAGTACTGATCGCTTAAAGTGGAGCAAAATCGAGCTCCAACGAGTCAGTTACAAACCAGCAAACATACAGGTGAAACTAATATAAAAGCGTGTTAAATAAAAGCGTGTTAAAAAAGATACAACTGTTAGGTTTTTCATGAATTAGGTACTTTAAAACTATAATATATGTATACCACAAAAAATTTAATACACAATGAAATTGAATGTTTTTATCTACAAAAGAAGGCACTCAAGTGTAACCTAACCCTAACAGCACACCAACTAGAATTTTTTAAATCTTGTTTTTGCTGTCCTGTAAAGTTGTGATTTTTCAGTTGTATCACTGGTCACAGAAGGCACAGATATTTAATTTTCTAATATAAACTATTCCTACCAGTCAAACATTTGATGTTCGGCCCTTCGGTGTTCGGATTTGTAGCTGGAAAGGGCTGTCGTCAAAAAAAGTAGGTTAAAATACTCTGCTGGGGAAAAGTAGACAAGTTAATCATAGATAGATAGATAGAGATAGAAAATACTTTATTGCACACCTTAAAAAGAAACACTTAAAAACAAAGTGACAATTGGCGGCCTTATCGCTAAAGAGCGATCTCTACCAGGCAACCTTGGGATGGATTGGATTGTAATATATGACAAGGGGTTATAATGGTGTACATGTAGATAAACTAATTACATATGTACATATATACCATACATAATATACATTATAAGTACATAACATATTATACATACAAAATACATAACATGAGTATCAAAGATAACGTATAGACATATATACTTACATGTTAATAATAAATATATAAATAAAGTGTCAATGAATCAAGCAGCTAGTGACAACAGGACAAATAGTGTACCTTAACCATAGATTTGAAGATTGTAAGGGATGGAGCACGCCTGATAGATACAGGCAATGCGTTCCACAGGTTAACAGCCTTGACAGACAAGGAATTGTGGTAGTACGACGAGTTATGCATAGGTGTCATGAGCTGAAGAGTATCAGAAGAACGAAGAGATAGAGAGTGGGAAAGATGAAGAAATTTGAATCGTTCCTTTAGATAGGGAGGAGAAGAAGGAGTAAAAAGAATATTGTACAATAAAAATAGGATATGGGAATTCCGACGGAGCCGTATTGGTAGCCAACTTAGCTTCCTGCGAAACTCCGAAACATGGTCATACTTGCGTAAGCCAAATATGAACCGTATTCCGACGTTTTGCAGGCGCTCAAGCTTGTCCAATTGTTGCTCCGTCAGATCTAGGAAAGACGCATCGCCGTAATCAAGGATAGGGAGAAGAAGAGATTGAGCCAGAGAAATTCTAGTGGCAATAGGAAGGAAGTTACGCAGTCTACGTAGTGATCCTACGCTTGCAAATACTTTTCGGCTGATTTCAGAGAGATGAGGTCCCCACGACAGATTTCTATCAATGAGGACACCTAAATTTTTCACCGATTCGCTTTGCAAGATAAGTTTTCCGTCAAATAAAACAGGAGGAAGCCCTGGTACTTATCATCCTGTCGACGAACACTTCAATGACGAATCGGTCATAGGAGAACGGTTGCGGAACCATGGTAATAAAGTGAATGAATTTTGAATTTCACCCTGCAAGAGACTCACCGCTAGCATTCCAGCCGCCCTCCACCTGGTACGCCGCTGTCGACGAACCGAACTTGAACCACGGCGGAAAGACCACTTCTACTGACCATGACGAAGTCACTAGACTGAAAAAAATAATGTTTATGTTAAGTGTTATTTCCTTCACAAAGAGATGACCTCCGTTAGCGCGGTGGATATTCGACTGAGACGTTAATGAGGTGGTTGGTACGACCTCCGCGTCGAAACAAGTAAAAAGTTACTTAATTCGTATTTCTTTATTGTAGATAGGTATACATTTTAAATAAACAGACAAAAGTAAAGATAAATGACATTTCTTAACTTTTGTCTGATTTAACCCTAATAAGAGTTCTTCCAGCAAACATTTGAGGATAGGAAAAGCTGATTTTATCCATGTACGTGTAAAATAATAATAATAATAACACAGAACAATTCACAGAGCATCATCTAGCCCCAAGCTTAAGAGCTTGTGTTATGGGTACTAGATGACTGATATACGTAATACTTTATACCAAATACTTAGATAGATATTTTTTATTTTATTAGAAAAACATACTGAACACTACAGTCTACCATGTGGTCGTCTTTGTTGGGGTTGTCTCTTTAAAATTTAGTTTTCCTTAAAGGCAGGCAGGGTTTTCGGATGGTTATAAAAATAACCTAATAACCGTATACTGTCCTTTTATCGCGATTCTGCCACTGGAAGGTTTTATAATCTTTCGAAAATATGTGGGATAATAAGTTTTATAATTCGCTATTACTATGACACATGTTTATAACGATGAAAATTATGGAAATTATATATTACGTAAAATAATTTTATGCATAAGGAACATTAGGATGAAAAATATCTTATTGCAAATTATAATTAAGGGACCATAATATTATGGATGGTGATATTTAAGAGACACTTGTTATTGATTGCGAGACAAAATGGGCACCCCACATATTATAATACACCCTGTATATAATAATATTGTTACGAGCTGGGGGTTCGGGATTAAATAATGTAGTCCAATTAAACCAAAATTAACACTTTAATCACAGACCACACCAATAAGAATCTCACAGCAGATTCACACAGGAACACTTCTTCACTGTACAACACTGATCACACTATAACACTTGTTTACTGAACACTATATTCACTTTGAAGTCACTCGGATATATCACACTGTTCGCTTCCGTAGCCAAATAAAGACTGTCCGCTCGGTAAACACATCCGCGTATTTATATCGCACATAAAGAAGATTCTCGTAGCCGAAGTTTCTAGATTCACTCACAATAGAGACAGGACAACAAAAGACAAGTAAACAACTTTTTATGACTCTATTTACAACCCGCAATATTGTTTCAAAACCGGTTTGTCTAGAAACTTCACTTGTTTGTGTTGAAAACAATAAAGAGTGACCTTTGGACTCTTTCTGCCGCTCGCACACCGGTCCTTTCTAGATCTTTCGCTAACTTACTGGTTTACGTTTGCGCTCGGTGCAACAATACGGAACTATTTATGCGCGAGTTTGGCTTGCATTCCCACGGTTTATTGTCATAATCCTCACTAAGATATCCCCACTAGTGGGGATTACACCGGTCGGGATTTTGCTTCTTATAAAGTAAGTATGTTTAGTAGTAGGTAGGTACTTATGTGTTTGGTAACCGAATACTTTATATCTTTTTGACTTTTAAATGCACTATCAAAGACATTGGTATATCAATCTCTTTAAGCGTTTAGTTCAATGAACTTATTTGTTATCGACGAACTGACGACTCCTGTGGCGCGGTCGGTCTATAGCCGACTCGGCGCAGGCTGAGCGGGTTCCATTTCCGGCTGGGAAATATTTATATTCTTTCAGGCACGTGTAAGCTGAGGGGGTTATAGGAGATTATGGTGCTGTGGGAAATCATTAATAAAACGTCCGCTACTGAACACAGGCCTCCCTCATGGATCTCCATGAGGATTAGTTGCTATACCGCCACGCGTGGCTGGCGAGTTGGCGAGCGCAGTATGTTGGTACACGGAAATACGCTGCTAAACATCTTCTGGAGGTATTCCTTAGCAGGCTCTTACTGCATCCACAGGCATTTGTATGAGTGTAATATTCTACTGCCGGCACCCCACGGCAGAAATGCCCAGAGTTATTAAATTAATTTCTTTAGGATCTGACTGAAAACCAGGGGTTGCTAGCAGTCCCAATATGTGGGATCACAATACTGAGCCAGATACAGGGAATCTTCTATTCTGTCGTCATCACAGTGAAAGGTCCCGGAAATATCAACAGGCTGAGTAGCTGGAGCCTAGGGCGGCAAATTAAGAGCATTAGGAACATTTTTAGTCGTAGATAAACAAAAAAAATATGTAAAAACAAATAAAATATTACCTTCTAATAACTGAACAGAGCTGTTGTAATGAGGACGTTATAGCACAAATCGTAAAGTTGCAATTTCTTTGTTTATTCTAATTTCTTAAGTCAGTAGGGGCGGCAAAAATGTAATAGCCTACTGGCGGCAAATTTGCATATCCGCAACTGTAACTATCCCATCTATCAAAATTGTCCTACGACAATCGTATTGATGTCATCTTTTATCAAATTAAAAAAAGATGTTTACTAAATAATATTTTTTAAAAATATCCTTGAACCAAAATAAAATTTAAATCCATGTAGTTTAAATCCATAAAGTTTAAATCCAAAAGACAAACTCCCAAAACAATTTGTATTGAAGTTAATTTTTATTGAAGTTTGCCGTGGGGTACCGGCAGTAGAATGTTACCCCTCCTCTCATGCCCGTGGATGCAGCAAGAGCCTGCTGAGGGATACTTGCGGAAGATGGGCAGCAGTGTCTTTCCGTGTATCAACATCCAGAACTGCGCTCGCCAACCCGTCTGCCAAGCGTGGTGAGTATGGCAACTACCCCTCATGGAGATTATGAGGGAGGCCTGTGTTCAGTAGTGGATGTTTTACGGCTGAAATGATGAAAGGTCTCTCATGGATCTTCATGAGGGGTAGTTGCCATACACACCACGCTTGGCAGGCGGGTTGGCGAGCGCAGTTCTGGATGTTGATATACGGAAAGACGCTGCTGCCCATATTTCGGAGGTATCCCGGAGGTAGCAGGCTCTTACTGCATCCACGGCATGCAACGGCATGCATGCATGCAAATACATTTCATATGATACCTCCATGACCTAGTGGTCATGGGGGTATCATATGAAAGGTATTCATTAACTATAGGTACTTCATATACAATTTTTGAGACATCTTTTCCGCCCCCTTGCAGTCATAAGAAGAACATTTTTAGGGGGCGAAGCCCCCTAATATGCATAGCGCTGTGTGTCCGTCTGTGCATGAAACGATTACAAACGCGTAGACCGAATTACATGAAACCTTTTTCGTTAGCACCGTCCCAATGAGAGAAGGGTACTGATTGATTTTGGTGACCCTAGGGTCACAGGGACCGGAGTTATTGTGACCTCAAAAGGTCACCAAAAAAATAAAAGTCTTCAAAAGGCCGAAAACGTCCAAAAACCCAAAAATTCCATTTTTGACCTTTGTTGACCTTTTGAGGCCTTCACCCCCTTTTCTGGTACCCCCGTACCAATGTTTGTTACATATTCCACATTGGTGAAAAAGCGTTATCTTATCCATTTAAAATTTCAAGTCGATAGCATCAGTAGTTCTCAAGATATCGATTTGTGACAGACAGACAGACAAAGTCACACCATAAGGGTTCCTTTTTACCATTTTGGTTCGGAACCCTAAAAAATACCGCACTTTTAAAAAAAATCCCCACGACAATCAATTTCCCTTGTTGTTGTTATGTTTATATTCAAATTTTCATTAAAATCAGACCGTCTGTTTAAGAATTATTGTCGGATTAAGCCCCTAAAATGTCAAAAACTACCCCATTAAACGAAATTTTGGGTTTCCCTTTAATGCTGGACATTTCACACAGCACCATCAAGCCCCCAATGTAAGCAGAGCTTATGTTAAGGATACCAAATTTTTGATAAAATGCTTCATTACAAAAGTCAAAGTCAATACTTTAGTGTTTATTCAATGGAGCAAAAAGCTTCATAGAATAAATAAATAATGCTCGACAAATCACACAGCATCATCTAGCCCCAAGCTAAGCAGAGCTTGTGTTATGGGTACTAGATGACTGATATACTTAATACATTATACTACATAGATAGATATTTTTATTATATATAGAAGAATAGTCAGTTTACAAAATAAAAACAAAACACATAATTGAATTCGTTCGTTTCGGAAAACTTTTTTCCAAGTGAGGCAAAGAAGCGATGAAGAAACGGCAAGATATCATTTACCTACAAAAAAAATACCTTTTTTTGTAAATAAATTCCTATGATATACAGAAAATACCCATACCCAATACAAATATCAGCAGAATATTTGCTTTAAGCTAACATTTCGTCCCCTGGCGGGGATCGAACCCCCCTGCGTCTCAGCCAGCCACTAAATCATCTTCGCCACGGAGGACGTCGACAATAATCAACCGAGTTAATAACTAATTATTTAAATAACAATAATAATAAATAATAATAATAATCATTTTACTGTAGAGTATTTGTTTTTATATTTCTTTACAGTAAAAAATGTATTTTTATGAGTTTACAAATAAATGATGTGGAATAATAAAAATAAATATATATATAAATGATAATAATAATTATTATTTCGAGTTATTATTCTAATTAACAAAATTACTCACCACAAAACGACTATCAAGTCACGCAGCATATCTTTAACTGACAAATTATTTTACCGTCTACAAGTTAGTTGATGCATTACAATTTTTATTACACTCATTAAGCATTATGCAAAACCTGTATAATTTTTTTGCGACATTCATACCAGTTATACTTTTTTGATACTTAGGACTAACATTTAAAACGATAATCTAAAACTGTGGCATTGTCTTTAAATGTGTGTTAACAATAATGCCGTCGCACGCAAACTGGTTTTGCTAATAAACCAAACTTTCATTGTTATCATTTATTGTGCAATCATATTGCACGAACTTACGTGAAAATAATAGCACACACCACGTCCGGCTGACGCTGTGTTTTGACTTCAGAGGTACACTGATTCCTAATGGGTGTGCTCGCTTATTTCATGTGGAGACTAAACGGTAAGGGTTATCGATTCATCATCATCATTTCAGCAGTAAGACGTCCACTACTGAACACAGGCCTCCCTCATGGATCTTCACGAGGGGTAGTTGCCATTCTCACCACGCTTGGCAGGCGGGTTGGCGAGCGCAGTACGGGATGTTGATACACGGAAAGACGCTGCTGCCTATCTTCCGGAGGTATCCCTTAGCAGGCTCTTACTGCTTCCACGGGCATGAGAGGAGGGGTAACATTCTACTGCCGGTACCCCACGGCTGTATGGCACGCATCGATTGATATGATCTAAAACTGTTGGTTCTGTATTTTGTCTCCGAAATTTTAATAATCATAATCGAAACATTATTCTCATAATTATTTATTTGAATAATTTTCATGTTCCATGATTTTTGTTGGCGGCCGCTGCAGCTGTCGCGTAGTTTTTTTACTAGCCTTACTCATTTTTTAAATAAGCTACTGTGTCTTTCCAACTCGGTTCGGCCACATGCAAGGTTTTCTGATAGTTGTAAAAAAAACTTTTAACCTACTGTCCTTCCGTCTCGATTCTGCCACTGGAAGTTTTTATACTTAATCTTTCGAAAATATTCGGGGTAATAAGTTTTATGATTCGCTATTATATGAAAATGATGGAAATTATATTATGGTAAAATATTTTTATGCGTAAAAGCATGCGGATGAATAATATCTTATTGCAAATAATATTTATGGGACTATAATAATATGGATAGTGATATTTCGGAGACACTTGTTATTGATTGTGATTTTCGGACAATCGTTTTTCGGAGACAAAATGGGCACCCAATTCTTTCTTTTTATACATAAAGAAGGCCTTTGTCGCTTATGCTATTATGACGCACGATTTAAATCTTTGACTTTGGAACAGTAACTGGCCAATCCTGCGCGTCGTCGGCGACGCGAGATGCGTGACCCGAAGCGGGAGCGTCTACTACGCGAAATTAAACGAGCACCTGTGCGACTATGGCGCGAATCGCATATATCGTCCCGCAGGGTGATCACGTATCTCTTCTTCGTCTTCTTATTATTTGGCTTCTGTGACTAGCGGTCACAATTCTGCCAGTGTCCGTACAATGACACTTTCATAAATTACGCCGGAGAATCAAATGAGAATATGGCCGGTTGAGCAAATGATTAATCTACAACAAAGACAAAACAAACATTGAAGACAGCACAAATATTAGTAAGCATAAATAGTATACAGTTAATTTATGATAAACTAGCTTCTGCCCGCCGCTTCGCATGCGTTGTACCCGAATAAAAAGTAGCCATTGTGTTAATCCTGGTCAACATCAATACCCCCTCGCCTGCGGCGCCTTGCGCGCTAAAAATGACACATCTGGGTGCGGTTTTCGTGGGTTGTACCCGCGCGCACGCCGCTCGGTAATTGATTGATGATTGTCTTTTATTTTACTACCGCAACTATTGTATCATTATAGCTTTTTGAAATCAGCTTGAAATATTCTAACTAATTAAATAATAATTAAGACTCGTTTACAAATATACACTTCGCTACTTGAAGTCAAAGATTGAGTAAACGGATGGATCACCGACTTATGTGTAAAAACCCCTAAATCTTATAAATAAAAAGACTTTTAAATCAAATTAGTCTTTTATCTACTTAAATAAACACCATGCTAAGATAAAAGGTCAACAAAAGCATAACTTCCTATTAATTTTTACGAGAAAAATAATCACAAAAAAAGGGTTGTTTTCGGCAGCCCTAGCGCCCAGATGTGAAGAATATGAAATTCCAAGATTGTTTATGAATTCCACAAGAGTGAAGTTGCCTTTTTTATGGCTTAAGTCTCAAGAGTAGTTCATAAACAATACGCAGACAAAGCTTATCACATCCCAAGCATACTATTTCAAGATTTATAAACAAAATGCCAGACCCCTTAAAATCTAACACCAAATACACACTATCAATTTATGTATTGTAGTACAAAGTAGAATCATCGAGTTAGGTCAGTTGCCGTCCTCGCGCCGCAGCGTGCGCACGCGAGTCCCGCTCCGCATAGCGATTCCCCCCGCGTCCCCCGCTCAACCGCGCTTGAGCTTCCTGCCGTCTCCGACTTGAGTCCGACTCGTCGTTGAGACCGCAGGATCTGCTCGCGTTGGACTGTAGTGTCGCTCGCGTTGTGATATTGTTTTGTGTTGAGATAGTGACTCCAGTGTTTGTGTTGTGCCGTGAAACCCCACCAATCGCACTTGGCCGCTCGGACCGTTCTACGGCGAGTATCTCGTGCGATTCGCGTGCATTGTGGGACTTTTTATTTTGTACCCTCGTCCACACCTTGTGTTGCGGTCACTGTCTGGGGTTTTATTGAAAACCTCCAGTGCAGTAACACCCTATTACTCTTCTTCTTGCTTCCGGTCGGCGAGTTAGGTTAGTAAGCGCCGCTGAATTGCCTAAGCTGGGCCTTCCCTAGGGATCTCACCCGGCTTGGCTCTTCGCCCTACTAACCTCTCGCCCACCTACTCGGGGTACATTCCCTTTCTCTTCCTTCCCCGGAGCACTATGTCCGAGGGGAAAAAGCCTCCCGTGCGGAGATCCGCGCGGCGCGAGGCTGTTTTGGATAGGGCGACCACCGCGCCACCTGTGAGTGCGCCGCGGTTTCGTCCAATTCGGATACCAGCGTCGGAAAACGCCCCCCTGCCCCCCGAAAGCTCGGCCGGGACGTGCGCTGGCGGAACTGAGTTTCCGCCCCGCCCCTCCTCCGGAGCATCGGGACCGAGGGCCCAACCCAGACGTCGAGGAATTGACCTCTCCCAGGATGACGATGCGCAGGAGGACAAGAGGCAGCGTCTACGGACCCCCTCTGCCCCCCCGTCCCCATCCTCACCGCAGCCGCAGGAAACGCCGGGCCCAGGGAGACTGCAGTGCCTACTACTTTCCCCATCGCCTCCGAGGGGTGCAGCGTTCGACGTACAGACCGTCTCGGTGTCGTCGAGCGTGGCCTCATCCCCAGTCGTCGCCGCCATCGAGGAGGAAGCGTCAGAGGACGAGTCCTCCTCATACGCCGCCTTACCACCGCAGCCAGCGCAGCCCTCATACGCAAGGGTAGTGGCCTCACCGCCGCCTCAAGCCCCGCCTGCGTCTCACTCGCATACCCCACCGACTGTCCGCCTAGCGGTACCCGCAGGCCGACCCGTCCCAGCAGTGCGCCTGCCCAATGCAGGCCCCGCCGCTCGAGCACCACGACCCATGCAACCGGCGGTTGTGGGCCTCATCGAAGGTACCGCCGCCAGACAGCAACCAGCTGGCCCCACGACCCGCGAATCCTACGCGGGCCTGGACCCAGCGACTACTGCCGCCCCCACAAACCCTCGGGTGGAGGATCAATGCGCCGCCCGCTTACTAAAGAGCTACCCACCCATCGTGGTGGAATGCCTGCCCAACTGGGCACGGCACTTCGCCACCCTCCGGGAGAAGCTGGGGCACGCGCCGAACGCCCGACCCCTCGGCAAAGGGGTCCGGTTCACCCCACGCTCCCCGGAGGAATACCGCACCATCCAGAGCCACCTGGTCGAAGCTTCGGCGGAGGACCCTGCGATTAGCTGGTACAGCTACTCGGTCTCCGCCGAGCTCCCAACGAAGGTGGCCATCAGAGGCCTTCCGTGGGACACATCCCCGGAAGATATCGCTGCCGCCCTCACTGATCGGGAATTCCCGGTCAGATTTGTTAAGCCTATCCGCCCCAAACACGGCCGCGCTGGATGCCTATTCCACGTACAACTGGACCGCATGTCCTCGGAGGAGCTCGTGAGGCTTTACAGCATCACCGAGCTCTTCTACATGCCGGGCGTGTGCGTGGAACACTGGCGCGGCGCGGCCAACAGAGTGCCGCAATGCCACCGCTGCCAGGCGTTTGGGCATGCCTCGGCGCACTGCCACCGTCCGCCGCGCTGTGTGCGGTGCGGCGGGCAACACGCAGCTGCCGACTGCCCACGCCCAATCACCGACAAGCCGACTTGCGCCAACTGTGGGCGGGAACACACCGCCAACAATCGGCAGTGTCCTGTCCTCAGAAAGGAGGCGAGGAAGCGCGGGGTTACCATCCCGCCACCTCGCGTAGCCCCAGCCGCGGGACGGGAGGGGTCGCCCGACCCCCCTCCCGCCGGCAACACGGCGGCTACCAACCTTCGCCCAAATACAGCCCCACCCCCGGCCAGTCGCCCACCACAGAGTGGGCAGACCGCCGGGGAAACACGACCAAGAAGGCGAGCCCGTGGAGGTAGGAGAAAGCGGAAGCCGCTCACCTCCTCCACACCGCAGGTACCCGCAGGACAGCGGGAACACCAACCCTCAGTCCCGGCGTCCCAGCCGGGACACCCGCTGCCGCGTCCCGCTCCACGGACGCAGGCACCTATCGGCGCAACAGCGCCGGCCATCCCTGTGGCCACTTGTGGCTACAGCGCCAGAAACCCCCCCTCAGAAAGCGCACCCACCGCGCCTGTGGCTGAACAGCGGCCCGTCGGACCGGATGAGGCCCCCGTGATACTCATGGGGATCCTCACCGAGGTCCTGATGGCCATCGCCGCGGGCGAGGACACGCGTGAGGTGGCGGTCCGGGGTCTGGAGGCCATGCGTAGAAACTTCTATGCATAGGCCCCTCCCGCACCGCACCTCCGCCCGGGAGAACCATTGCTGCCCGCCCACTCAAAGGGCTACAAGATACGAGACCTGGGGGTTGTAGCCCCCAGAGATGAAGCCGGGGTAAGGAGACGTACGTCTCGAGGCCTCACCCGGTGACCCCGAAGGGGGTACGGAAGAAGAGGATGATGATGAGTTAGGTAAAAACATTTGTATCCAAAAACTACAATATATTTACAATAGATTTGTAATAAAATAATTACCCTTTACCTTACAAAAACTTTTAGAAATTCAACAATCAAAACTTACAATTTTCTATGATATCAGCGCCAAGGATCTACCAACGTAAATGGATATGGCATTTCAGTAAAATCGGCGAAAATACTGAATGTACGAGTACTATTGAATAAAAAATAAATATCGAAAAAATCAACAGTCTGTCTGTCTGTCTATCTGAAAGTGTGTTTGTCTGTCTGTCAAATTTGGGATCTAAATTTTTTGAGTAATAAATACCTTGTCACTTTTGCAAGTCTATTCCTCTTTTTTGCAAGTTAAAATTACGTACCTACTTCATAAGTTACTGAATTACCAAAACATATTTTTTTCTTTATAGAAACGTCGAAATCGAAATGATGATGATGAATCTGACATACTGAAATGCCACATCCATTCCTATCTAGATCCGGCAAAATGGTCGTTACGCGGACTGCGTATTGGCCCGCTCCGGGCCGATGCATGGAACGCTAGTATTAACTTCACTATTTTGAGGAAATCGAATTAAATTATAACAATATAACACATAAATAACATAACAATATGTATTGTTGACCTAATTAATTGGTTTTTTAGTAAGGACAATTAGTTTTTATGCCAATCAAAGTGTTTTTGTTGAGTACTTTGCAGAAGAAAAATTGGGTGGCTGATGAAATTAGCAAGATTTTGAATGTAAACTTTATCAAAACCGACATCATTGATTATAAAAACATTAAACACTTACTTGTTCATTGTTCGTTTACTTTGAAAACACCAATTAAACACAAAATACACACAAAAACCCCAACCAAAATACCGCCTTGAATTTTTGAACTTCCCGCAAAAGAGCGCGCAAATCGACTGAATTTTCGAACTTTTATTCTATGGGCGCCACTGTTGTCAATGTTTGCTACCTCTCTCTGTTCTTCAACAAACCCACTGACTAAGTTAAAGCAGTGTGGCGATAGGCGTTTATGATTAATTCCGCGAAATAACGGAGGCAGCGTGCGTACTCCGTATCAACCCGGAGCGGGTTGGTGCGCAGATGCGCCATATTTGAATGGAACCCGGAGCGGGTTCATTCCCAGTTGAAGGGATACGTGTGCAAAGTTTCAGCTCAATCCGTAGCCCGAAACAAACTTTCGGCTTTATAAATATTAGTGATCATCATTTCAGCCTTAAAACGTCCACTGATGAACACAGGCCTCCCTCATGGATCTCCATGAGGGGTAGTTGCCATTCTCACCACGCTTGGTAGGCGGGTTGGCGCAGTATGGGATGTTGATACACGGATAGACGCTGCTGCCCATCTTCCGGAGGTGTCCCTTAGCAGGCTCTTACTGCATCCACGGGTAGGAGAGGAGGGGTAACATTCTACTGCCGGCACCCCACGGCAATATTAGTGATAAAATACGTTATTTCAAGTATCTTAAAGACACTTTTACTTTTCTTAACTTTACTTGGTGGATTGAAGTATACCTACATTTAACAATGTTACAGACATTGTTCTGGTGAAGATGGGATCCATCCATGATACATCGAGGGAACTGCCCAAATGTGATACCTATTTAGGTATTTTCAGCATTTGGTCATCTACAGACATCAAAACATTCCATTAATCTGTCATAACGCGGTTTTTTATCGGTTGAACACAATACAATACGAGTGTGTGTGTGTTTCATATATATAAAAATGAAATTTGTTTTTATACATTTCAAATAATGAAATGGTCTGAGCGCGTTCGCCAGGTACATAGTTCTTAGATCAATTAATGACAACGAAGTAAAATAATTAGTGCTTGCTAGTGTTACTTGATTTGTCTGCGTCCGGAATAATATAGGCTATTCAAACATCGTACACGTTTACAAAAGAAATAACAAATAAATTAACTCGTCTAAGCTCTACATGCATAAAATAAACTTTGTGTCTACCATGAGTTGTCACTGTAAGTTCGCCTACATAGTACGTTACTATGACATCTGTCAGATTTGTAACTCATGGTGCCAAATTCTAAGCAACTGAAGCCCGAACTACAGTCGCTGTAGCATAGTTTACTGCGTATTTTAGTACTAAACTATCCGCTAGCGCTGTACAAGTTTTCATACATTTTTTTAATTACAGGCGCTAGCGAGTTTTGTAAAACTCATGGTAGACCTACTTATCTACCAGCACGTAATGTTTGTGACGTGTGACACACGTGCGGAGATCGGCAGCCTGATAACGTATTTCGCGACAGGTTTGCAACAGGCGTTAACCTCGCGATCATCGCTGTAAAACGTCAATTCCACCCACAGACTATATCTGCTCCGTGATTCCACCATACCTATTTCTGCCGCCAAGTAATGTCTACATTGCTGTGTTCCGGTTTGAAGGGAAAGGGGGCCGGTGAAATATATAAAATTAATAAAAATTAAGTAACTCCCGACCTCTCCCGACACGTTACCTAATCTCTGATTTCTGTTTTTTTTTTTGTAATGTGTGCCCTCAGTTTTGCAATTAACACAACAGCCGCGCTAGCCGTCGGGAATCTTCGGGAGGCGGCCAACGGCCCACTATGCACGCGCCAGTCGGATGAAGCCTGAGCTAACAATCGCTAACGTATTACCTTACTTTTCCCGCCTATTTCGCGAACCTACGCAATTACTGCCTGTCGTGTGTTTATGTGCTATCTTCTATCCATCCTATTGACTGTACCTTCTAACTTTCTCCTTCTATCTCTGTACTGTGAACTGTGTTGCGTGTGTAGGTACCTCTGTACGAACAATTTTATTATACGTGTAGAGTTTGATACAAGCGTGTTTGTATTTATTGCACTTGCACCCCGAGGCGCAGCACCCCATCACCTTACACAACACGCCCTTTCATTTGATACCACACTTGGGTATATTTAAAAACATTCGATTGTTCACCCCTACTTTCAACCCCCATATCTCATGAATGGCTCGACCGATTTCTATATAACTTTAAGTTTTGCATTCTACACATAATTTCCTTTCATTTGATACCAAACTCGGGTATATTTAAAAATATTCTACCTCTATTATTCATCTTTTCTTTCACTTCCATCTTGTAAACTTCTTAAACGATTTTAATAAAACATGTTTAAATATAAAACAACTGCATGCAAATCGGTCCACTCGTTTAAGAGCTACGGTGACACAGACAGACACACACACAGCGGTCAAACTTATAACACCCCTCTTTTTTGTCGGGGCTTAAAAAATAAATCCTTGCTTTCATCTAATACAAAGTCTGCAATGCCGGTCCTTGCACGTGGTCGGTGTTTGTGACATTTGACGCCGAGGCACGTGGAAGCTTCTTTCCATTGCTCTTTACGGGATGTTGAAACACGGAAAGACGCTGCTGCCCATCTTCCGGATATCATCCCTTGTATCCGTATCCCTTGACAGATCGTTAGTGAATCCACGGGCAAGAGGGAGGGGCAACATTCTACTGCCGGCACCCCACGGCAAATAATATTATATTAGGTACTAGCCGCACTCGACGGTTTCACCCGCGTAGTTCCCGTTCCCGTGGGAATACGGGAATAAAATATAGCCTATGATGTAACTCAAGGATAATGTCGCATTCTAATGGTGAAAGAATTTTGAAAATCGGTTCAGTATTTCTGAGTTTATTCGTTACAAACATACAAACAAAATACGCAATACAACATACAAATCCTTCCTCTTTATAATATTGAGAGATTATAATACCTCTATTATATTAGGTATCTATGTAGATTATTACACATTATTACATTATGTAATGTGCCATAATCGGAGCGGAACCATTTGATGTGTCTAAAAGGTCACGTTTAATTTATTCGTTTGCGAATAAAGATGATAATTAACTAGAGCATGGTCGAAGACAATAGAGCAGACAAGTGCGAGTTTTGTCCATCAAAGAAAATCCGGAGGTCGGGGGTTTACCGGTACTCCGATGTGTACCGGTAACCCCTAACCTCCGAGATCGAACATCGGCCCGGGCCACTCTGCCAACACGACACATCGGCCCGGGCCACTCTGCCAACAAGACACATCGGCCCGGGCCACTCTGCCAACACGACACATCGGCCCGGGCCACTCTGCCAACACGACACATCGGCCCGGGCCACTCTGCCAACAAGACACATCGGCCCGGGCCACTCTGCCAACACGACACATCGGCCCGGGCCACTCTGCCAACACGACACATCGGCCCGGGCCACTCTGCGGACAAGACATGAATGATGATCTAACTAACTAAACTATAACATTTTGTAAGTTCCTTCTAAATTGTATTTTTTTAGATTCTTTTTAATTGACGTTACTAGGTCGTTTGGGTTATCATAAATATGAAAGGTATTCATTTGCACATTTATAAACAGTTTTCTTATTTTTCCTTTAAGCCGCATCGTTTCCGCGTTATTTACAAAAATGTTGAAAAATACGACCCCCTTATCTCCGAAATTTGAAACCCGTGAAACTTTTAAAGCTAATAAAAGTGTATGTAAAGTTTATAGGAAAATTATAGCGAATTCTCTAATTTGCATAGCTTTTTAAAAAAGGGGGGGTGGAAGGGGGGTTTTAAAAAAAATTGTGAAGATACTGGGTCATGTAAAATAATATAATATCATATAAAAGGTATTCATTTGCACATTAATAAACAGTTTTGCTTTAAGCCGTATAGTTTTCGACATTGTATACAAAAACGTTGAAAAAAATAGCGTCCCCCCCCCCCCCCCCCCTTATCTCCGAATTTGGCAGAGATAAGCCCCTGAAACTTTTATTGCCTATAGGAGTGTATGTAAAGATTATAGGAAAATTATAACGAACCCTTTAATTTGCATAGTTTTTTTTTAGAAATCATCAAAAGCGTAAAAAATCTACATAAGATCAGCTATTGGTTGACCAGCCCACTTATGCACCAGATCTGGCGCCTAGCAATTTTTATCTGTTCCCCAAATTGAAAGAATCCTTAAGGGGAAACAGGTACGAAGACGACAACGAGGTGATGGATGCCGTGGAGAGCTTTTTGCAGGACCGAGACAAAATTTTTTTTTTGAAAAGGAACGAAGCCTTGGAAAAGCGCTGGACTCGGTGTGTAGAGAGACTCGGAGACTATGTAGAAAAATAAATTATTAAGTTATCAATAGTCATTATATTCTATCTCATTCTCACTACTTTTTGATCCCTCCTCGTATTACTGTTGCCGCTATAACAACAAATACTAAAAACAGAATAAAATAAATATTTATTCCCCATGCTCCCATACAATAAAAGTGATTTTTTTTCCGTTTTTTGCTGCTTGATATTAATAACGACAAAAGGTAGACGCTTGAAATATTTACAGAATATTTAATTGTATATTCACTTAAAAAATAAATAATAATATTAAAATAGTATTATAATTTATTTTCATACAACAAACGTGATTCTTTTGCCATTTTGTGCTTGAATAACGGTAACAGGTAGACGCTTTAAATATTCACAGAATATTTAGTTGTATATATTTTGTATATTTTGTATATATTTTGTTTATTACATTCATTTTAAAAATAATTAATAAATATATATTTAACTTCGTTATTTTGCCGAATAATGGTACGAAACCCTTCGTGCGCGAGTCCGACTCAAACTTGGCTGAATTTTTTGTTTAAAAATTAAAGATTTCTCTCATTTTATATTTTTGGAGTCATTCAGAACACTGTTACGAGCGGTATTGATTATCTTAATTAGAATTTTATTACTAATTATTGATTATGTCTTATAATTAAAATTTTATTATTATAAGATTAGACATAAATCTAATGGATAAGTTGTGTCGAGCACTCGAGTGACATTGCAAATGAGGTTAGACAGCTACCTATCTGTAGAGAATTTAGGCGCAGGATTGAATACTTAACGAAAACTCGTACCAGAATAGGTATTATGTACACGAGAAGAATATAAATGAATAAAACACTAATTTAACAGTGTTTTACACGACTATTTACTATCACACACAGTCAATATCAAAAGACACAAAAACTTGTACTACATAATTATGTGACGATCGCTCGCGATTTCCGCCGCGTGATTCCAGCGACCGTCACGCAGCTCGGCTCCATTCTGCCGCAACTTAGTAACTTTGAAAACGGTGTATGGTTTTTCCGCAGTAAGAGATGGCCGCTAGCTGTCTGGTTCGCTCTGTCAATGTCAGTTATTATTCTTATTATAGACCTCTCGCTCCCACACTATCATTCACTCAGGTTCACTTCTCTCTGTTTTTGCTTTTTGTGAAAACAGTTTTTTTATTATAATTATTAGCAATATTTTTGTTTTGTTTGCTCCAATGGTGGTAGTGGAGCCTTTTCGGATGACTAAGGATACATTGTTTGATTTTAAACATCTTATATAAATAATGATATACGCTTTGTGGTGCAGGAAATGCTCCACGACGTCAGGCTTACAGGATGAATTAATCACTTCCCTCATAAATGATCACTGAAGCTGATCAAAGCTATAAGTACAATGTCAAACCATGTTTTCTTTATAGGTATATTGAAAGGAGCTCGTGTTACGTGTAATTCGCAATAGCTAACTTGGCAGCATAAACAGGTTTTGACTTGTATAAGTTTACTTACCGCTTGCTTGTTTGTTTTGATTTTTTAGACTTTGAGATTTTATAAATTGCGTTGAAGGGGACCGTGCGATTGCATTGCATTAGAATTTGAATTTTAAGAGTGAGAAATAAATCAGTACCTATTTAGATAGTATATTGATTTTCTACGTCCACCTACAAGATGGGCAGATGACTTGGTGGTCGACGGTGGATGCAGGCCGTTTCCAACCGCAATACCTGGAAATCCATGAGGGAGGCCTATGTCCAGCAGTTGGCGTCCTACGGCTGAAATGATGATTGATTTTCTACATAATTAAATAAAAAAAATCGTTATTTCACTATTATGTCACAGGTATATGTGAGCTTACATACAAAGTGTACCACGCATGGCAGTCGTCAGTTGCGAGCCCATACAGTCGAATCATAAAAAGTAGTTCCGTCCATCTTTAATAGTAAACTCAGTCTATAGTCAAGGCAGTGTTCATCGTTTGTTGCCCCAATCAACCAATGAACGTAAGCGGACGGTGAACTATAGACCATGATTTGAACTGGTCATTCGACTAGTCCATGAACGAAAATGAACGGTTCCGAACTATAATAGTCCATGATTTGAATAGGTCGTCTTCTGCACTAGGTATCTATAAATAGATACCTAGTGTAGAAGTCTTGTATTTGATAATGCCATCAGAATCCTAAATCAAATAAGATAAAACTTAACTAAGGTTAAATAACTATTAGGGTGAAAAGCATCGAGCCAGTATAGTAGGCAAGTGCATTTTATTTTAAGTATAAGCTGCTAGCCGTGCTGGCATGTTGCCATACTCACCACGCTTGGCAGGCGCGTTGGCAAGCGCAGTGCGGGATGTTGATACACGGAATGACGCTGCCCATCTTCCAGAGTTATCCCTTAGCAGGCTCTTACTGCATCCGCGGGTATGAAAGGAGGGGTAACGTTCTACTGCCGCCACCCCACGGCTAGATTTAAAGCCTAGTTCGCTGTCTAGTCAGTAAATTACCCTTTTTAGTTACTTGAACAGTCGACTTTCTGCCGTTCTATACCTGAATACCTAATCATAATAATACATAGGTACGAAATGTTATTTCAGTAGGTATAATTATTAAATGAACTTAAATATACATTCTCAAGTTCAGTAGTTACATTTAACTTCACGATGTCTGTTCTCGCGGTAGTGATATGGCAAGTAATTGTTTTAATTAATAATTTTTAAGTGAATTTAGCCGTGGGGTGCCGGCAATAGAACCTCTCCTCTCATGCCCGTGGATGCAGTAAGAGCCTACTAAGGGATACCTCCGGAAGATGGGCAGCAGCGTCTTTCCGTGTATCAACATCCCGTACTGCGCACGCCAACGCGCCTGCCAAGCGTGGTGAGTATGGCAACTACCCCTCCATGAGGGAATCCATGAGGGAGGCCTGTTCATTAGTGGACTTTTTACGGCTGGAATGATGAAGTGAATTTAATTAATTTATAGCTGAAAGTCATAGTCAAAAAATATTTATTGTTTTGGATCCATAGGCCACATACAAATTTCAAATAATTTACGTGAATAAGTATGTTAGTTGAATTAGGTAGCTTCAGAAATCAGTGAGGGAAAGAACCTTTTTTTAATAAAATAAAAAGGGAATTTAGTAAATAGTTTTGCCTGCTTACTAATTGGACTTTCGTTGTTAAGGGCGCTTTATTGATAAAATTTAAGTCTTTATTTCGAAGTTAGAATGTTTCTTTAAAAAGTTACTCTGATCTGAACTCGCCTTCTTTCAGTAGGTATTTTTATATGCAATTAGTTATATTTCTATTTTATTTTAGCTTTCTATTAGCTTTGCATACACAAGGACCGATAAAATACAGTAATTTCAGCTTGTTTAATTATTAGGTGTAATCGTTATTATTATATGATTTACACAGCGTCACCTGTACGGGACTTTGCAGTCCCTAGACATTATTAGGGCTTGCTCATTACAATATATTATTCTCACAGCGGCCATAATCACATTAAAGAACATATCAATGACATCTCGAAAACCGTTTGAGCCATATTTATGAAATTTGGGCTACTAAGTGGTAGTGGGACTTAATAAATAAACCAAATTTCACGTGGAGTTTGTGATTAATAGATTTTAAGTTATGAAAGGACCAAAAGTGCCTCCAAATGTTTTACGTAAAATGCACACTGCTGCGTTATCGCTCGTTCGCTTTGCGTGAACTTGGCTGGACACGCTGCGCTAGTCTAGATACTACAGCTAAGGCTAAGTATTGACTTGCCCCACGATCTTTTCCTTCATCGTTAAAGCTCGTGTTAAACGAGCACATGCATTTTTACAAGAAAGTAAAATCCGTTGTAGCGCGGCCGGTATCTCCTTCGACCTAAGGATTACCTAATAGTGGGGGTACATACCACTCGTATTGTTTTTTTTAGGGTTCCGTACTAAAAGGGTAAAAACGGGACCCTGTTACTAAATACTCCGCTGTCCGTCCGTCTGTGTCTTCAGGCTGTAGGTATCTCATGAACCGTGATAGCTAGGCAGTTGAAATTCACAGATGTATCTCTGTTGCCGCTATAACAACAAATACTAAAAACAGAATAAAATAAATATTTAAGGGGGCTCCCATACAACAATAGTGATTTTTTGCCGATTTTCGGTCGATAAAATTTATCGTAGCTAAACCAAATCGGGGGAGAACGAACCGGGTGAATACGGGACCGGGTGACAACGAACCGAACCCGATCTTAATAAGTTGAATTCTTATCTTATGTGTTTCTGGTACTTATGTGTAATTAATAATATTTGTATATAATTTTACGTAGCCTATTGAAAGTTTGTAATAACAATAATAATGTTTGAAGTTTTGGAATGTATGTGTAATTCTGTAAGTCATCATCATCATCATCTCAGCCGTACGACTGCTGTCCACTCCCTCCCTCTCCCTCTAGGATCTCCAAGATCATGAGGGGATTGTTGCCATACTCACCACGCTTGGCAGGCGGGTTGGCGAGCGCGGGATGTTAATACACGGAAAGACGCTGCTGCCTATGTTCCGTAGGTTTGCAGATTTTTACTGCATCCATGGGTAAGAGAGGAAGGGCAGTATTCTACTGCCCCGCGGCGTTCTGTTACTCGAGTTTGAGTAGGTAAATAATAAATGGTTTTATTCCAGGGCTACAATAACTCTGTCCGCGGCCAAGGAAGTGAAGTTTCCACCATGGTTCCAGTTCGGCGCCTCCACTGCATCATACCAGGTGGAAGGTGGCTGGAACGCCAGTGGTAAGATATCTTATGGTTCCTACCTAGACTTTCTGTTTAGGATTATATGAAAGCCATTAAAAAGATCCAAATTTACGATGACAGCTGTCAAACTTCAAATAGTCATATCTAGAGAACTACCTACTCATCCTGGACTTTCCGTTATGCCCCAAATGAAAGACATTGATGAGATCTTCTTTTTCAATGACAGCTGCCAAACTTCGAACGGCGATAACAAGATGGGTACTACAACAGGAAATAATAAAAACAAAACAAAGAGTTGATTCAGTGGAGAAGCAAATTATGAAGACTACGAGAACTCCTGAGATATCCTACCGTAATTCCTCACCTAAAAAGGCTAACCAATTGTTAGACAATACGACTCAATCCAATAAACGTACATCCATGTTGCAGACAGCTAGAACAAAAAGTCCTTTCCTCAATTAAAAAGGCATTAAAAAGATATATAAATTTACGATGACAGCTGTCAAAGACATGAATATCGTTATCAAATTTTTTTACGGTTCCGGTAGGATTCGAACCCACGTCCGTCAAATCGATAGTTGACGCTTCCTTAAGCCGGAAATGCTTTGACCGCTAAGCTACAGAACCCATGTCTGGCCCGCTGAAATTCTTGATAAGGTGATATCAGTTTGAGCAACCGATTAGATTTTTGATAAATCTAAATTTTTCGGTGGTGGATAGCTCAATTTTCGAGGAATTATATATATACACATACATAACTAACTATTAGTTAATAGTATACTATAAAAGTATACTATTAGCTATGTAACAATAAATTGGTATTAAATTGTCTTTCATACTATTTGAATTCAAGGATTATCTTAGAAGATAAATATCACAGTTATTGTGCGCGCGCATTTTAATTTTGCGGAAGGATCATAAATCTTCATCATCAGAGTTTCAGCTCCCTTAGAATTTTATCATGGGTGCCTACGACCCACTCTCCCTCTTATGTGACGCAGACAAAATTACGCGGGACAGCTAGTATATCATAAAGCCTTCCTAAATAAATGGGCTATCCGACCCAAAAATATTTTATCAAATCTAACCAGCTCCAGAGAATAGCGTGTTCAACCAAACAAACGAAATCTTTAGCGTTAAGTACTTAGGTACATATATAAATATAGATTATGAATTATAGTTTATTCATATCTATGATTATCCTCTGTGGGCACTGTAAAGTACATGTGAAGGTATGTCTAACCTTTATTTTATGATCAGACAAAGGTGAAAGCATCTGGGACCGGTTCACACACGCAGATCCCACCGTGATAGCTGATCTCAGCAACGGCGACGTGGCATGCGACTCATACCATCTATGGAGGCGAGACGTGGATATGGCAGCGGAGCTCGGACTGCACTTCTACAGGTAACATCCTGCCACAGCACCCTGCCACTCTCAAACCCTGATGACTCATACTGCCTCTGTAACTACTGGACCCTGCCACTATCAGACCCTGACTTTAACAACGGCGACGTAGCTTCTCCTACCGCCACTGGAGGCGAGACGTGGATATGGCAGCGGAGCTCGGACTGCACTTCTACAGGTAACATCCTGCCACAGCACACTGCCACTCTCAAACCCTGATGACTCATACCGCCTCTGGAGTCGAGATGTAGTTATGGATGTTGACAGGTCAACGGCTGACTGCTCTTCTACAGGTAACTACTGCACCCTGCCACTATCAGACCCTGACTTTAACAACGGCGACGTAGCTTCTCCTACCGCCACTGGAGGCGAGACGTGGATAAGGCAGCGGAGCTTGGACTGCACTTTTACAGGTAAATACTGTACCCTGCCACTATCAGACTTTTACTTTAACAGCGGCGACGTAGCTTCTCCTACCGCCACTGGAGGCGAAACGTGGAGATGGCTGCGGAGTTCAGACTGCATTTCTACAGGTAACTACTGGACCCTGCCACTATCAGACCCTGACTTTAACAACGGCGACGTAGCTTCTCCTACCGCCACTGGAGGCGAAACGTGGAGATGGCTGCGGAGTTCAGACTGCATTTCTACAGGTAACTACTGCACTCTGCCACTATCAGATCCTGACTTTAACAACGGCGACGTAGCTTCTCCTACCGCCACTAGAGTCGAGACATGGCAGCGGAGCTCAGACTGCACTTCTACAGGTAACTACTGTACCCTGCCATTATTAGACCCTGACTTTAACAACGGCGACGTAGCTTCTCCTACCGCCACTGGAGGCGAAACGTGGAGATGGCTGCGGAGTTCAGACTGCATTTCTACAGGTAACTACTGCACTCTGCCACTATCAGATCCTGACTTTAACAACGGCGACGTAGCTTCTCCTACCGCCACTAGAGTCGAGACATGGCAGCGGAGCTCAGACTGCACTTCTACAGGTAACTACTGCACCTTGCTACTATCAGATCCTGACTTTAACAACGGCGACGTAGCTTCTCCTACCGCCACTGAAGGCGAGACGTGGAGATGGCTGCGGAGTTCGGACTGCTTTTCTACAGGTAACCACTGCACCCTGCGACTATCAGATCCTGAACTTAACAACGGCGACGTAGCTTCTCCTACCGCCACTAGAGTCGAGACGTGGATATGGCAGCGGAGCTTGGACTGCACTTCTACAGGTAACTACTGCACCCTGCCACTATCACACCCTGACTTTAACAACGGCGACGGCGACGTAGCCAATTTTTCTACTTCAGTAGAGGAGACATGAAGATTTTTACCTTTAGTTATGCGATCTTACCTATACTTACCAAGGGAATATTGGCTCCAGGAATAGAAGATACCGCTTTTGCTCCATTTTTGTGCAACCGGCATTTGCTCCTATCACACATGCAAGAGCCTGGAGAATCTATGATATGGATTTCAAACCGTTGCCGTTAAAGTTGTATAGTTAAGAGTTGTGGACCAAAATGTCCTGCCTCAGTATAATGTTGGTCCATATAATTATAATGGACCAACGCTGGTATTCTGGCAGGACCATTGGTGCGTGTCGACACGTTATAATAATCAACACTTATAAAACTAAATACCAAGTACATACAACCTATATACAAATAAAAATTGAAGAAGAATACAATAAAAACTCTCACACTAAACGATAAAATACTTAAACTAGCAAAAAATACAATAAAAATATATTTACCTAAATTATTTTGAACATGTACGTATGTGTTTCTTAACTATATAACATGTCTAAAAGAGACATTTTTTTATATTTTAGATTCTCCCTATCGTGGACGCGTATTCTACCTTCAGGGTTTAGCAATCAGATCAGCGCTGACGGCTCCAAGTACTACAGTGACCTGATCGACGCACTTCTGGCAAAAGGCGTGGAACCCGTCGTCACGCTCTACCATTGGGACTTGCCACAGCGGCTGCAGGACCTTGGTAAGTTCCATCAACAAAAAGCGTTCGGGTCTATCAATACTAAACTTTTTTAGGTTCTTTGATGTTCAAGGATTTTACGAAAGCCGTGGGGTGCTGGCAGTAGAATCTCCTATCTTGCCTGTGGGTGCATTAAGAAACTGAAAAGGGATACCTCCGGAAGATGGGCAGTGGCGTCTTTCCGTGTATCGACATTGCGTACTGCGCCCGCCACTCCGCCTGCCAGGCGTGGCGAGTAAGGCAAAAACTCCCTTATGATCTGTAGATCCATGAGATCTTTGTCTAGCAGTGGTCGTGTACAGAAGTACTATGGCTGTGATGAAGAATATTCTATGATCGAAGTCCATACTATACCATAGCCATCTTTTACATCTGGATTTCGATGTGGACACGTGTTAAACGTCTACAGATGCTAACAGGGCTTCGCATGTTTTAATAGACATACCCTCGTGTATTCTTGTTAAAAAATCTATATCGCGTTTTCTCCTACAGTGTACCTATCCCCTACCTCCTATAACCTTTAATATTCAAGCCCACATGTGCAATTTTACAAAACCATGTTCATGTCCGCCCTTAGAACGGACTCACAGTATAAAATATCTCGGGGTATGGTTGGATACATCCATGTCATGGACTGAACAAACAGAGTGCACAGTTTCTAGAATTAGAAAACTAATGTATATTTTTAAAAACCTAAGAGGTATTTCTGACTAAAATTATATACTTTTCTTTTGCTCAATTAATATTGTCTTATTGCATAGCCACATGGGGTGGAGCCGGCAAGACACATATTCATATTCAAACAGTTTATTATTATTAGGTATACACATATGTTGAGAGTTGAAAGATCTCAGCGAACAGTCCTAAAGCTTATGACGTCCAATCCTCGACGCTTTCCCACTGCAAGTCTCTATTCCCTATATTTATTTATTTATTTATTTAAGGAAGACTAACACAAATCAAACATAATATATATAAGTAATCTAGAATCAAACGGCTAATAACAAGTCTTCACTTTTAGAAATATTATAGAAATAGAGCACGAAAGTAAATACAAGCTTATAACAAACAAAGGTGATTTAGGTTAACAAAAGTGATTAAATAAAGTTAGTTCAATTCAGTCAAAGAAATCAGAACTCAATACGCGCCTCATCTTTGCTACGCTACAGTCGAACAAATCCACAGAAGTATTATGTTGTTTATTGAAGCCGTCACAGACCCGCCATAAGTACGAATTACACCGATAGTTAGTAGATACTGTTTTCAAGTAGAATGTGGGAATATACCTACGAAACCCGTTAGGGACATAAAATTGCAGTTTACTAAGTAATTCGGGACAATCTATTTGACCAGTTACCAGCTTGCTCAAGTAAAGAACATCTGCAATTTCACGTCGCCTAGCAAGTGGCAGAAGGTGATATTTTCTGCATGATAATATTCATAGTCGTGTATGTACGTCTTGGACCGGAAATTTAGGAATCTGATGAACTTCTTTTGAACTTTTTCAATCCGATCAATGTACATAGATATTATAATTTGGATTCCATATCTGACATGCATATTCTAAGTTACTTCTCACAAAAGTGCAATATAATATTTTTAAAGTTTTAATATTTGAGAAGTCACTTGAAGTCCTGAAAATAAAACCCAAAGCTTTGTACGCTTTAGAGACTATGGAATCTACATGCTTATCAAATAATAATTTACTATCGTGGATAACCCCAAGGTCACGTACAAAAGACTCTCTTGTTAGCGTATGACCTTTAAGAGTGTAATTAAAATCTAGTGTTACTAATTTTCTAGTGAAAGTGATACACGAACATTTCAGTGGGTTCAAGTCCAGCCCGTTGTTTAAACAGTATTTGTCTAATCGTTGAAGATCCTCCTGCAATAGTAGTGCATCGTCAACACTATTAATAGATTTAAAAATTTTCATGTCATCTGCAAATATTAGGACTTTAGAGTTAATGAAACAATCGTCGATGTCGGATATAAAAATAATAAATAACAGGGGTCCTAAAAGAGATCCTTGAGGTACACCACTTGGAACCTGGACCCAGCTGGACATGTAATTGCTCACGACAACAGCTTGCGATCGATTGCTGATGTAAGATTTAAACCAGCGAAGTAAGTCTCCACAAATCCCTGATAGACGTAGTTTATTAATTAATAGATCGTGATTAATTCTATCGAACGCTTTACTGTAATCGGTGTATATCACATCCACCGATAGGCCATTATCCATATTACAGGTAAGGTAATCATTCAATAAGATTAAATTAGAGACTGTTGAGCGACCCCTAACAAAGCCATGCTCAGATTGGGGAAGAGATTCCTTTAGAACGGAATATAGTTGATCATGAACAATGCTCTCTAAAACCTTAGCGATAACGCAGAGTTTCGAGATAGGTCTGTAGTTCGAGACATCGGTTTTTGACCCTTTCTTGAAGACTGGCGTCACAAAAGCGGACTTCCAAATGTCGGGCACAGTACCATTCGCGAATGATTTGGTAAAGAGCATACTTAAAGGAATGGAAATATTTTGAGCACATTTAATAAGCAAGATGGGTGGAATATAATCAGGACCGGCAGACTTAGTAGAATCAAGCTTATTAAGTTTGTCTAAAACAATATGTGTATGAATTTCAATTGAGTTAATATCACCATTAAGGATAGGTTGTTCATTGAACTGTGATTGCAAAGATAAGAATGGGTTAACATGGGCGGGGTCAGAAAATGTGGAACAGAAGTATTCAGAAAAAAGCTTACAGATATCTTCACCTGTAACAGCGGTCTGTCCAGAGAAACTCATGTTCCGCGGCAATGATTTTGATTTAGATTTATTCTTTATGTAAGTCCAAAATGATTTAGGGTTATATTTAATTGATTCTTCTATCTTAGAGATATAATTATTAAAACATAGATTCTCAACTGATTTAAGTTTATTACGCAGAAAAGTAAAAGATAAATAATCTGATCTAATCCCATATATTTTATATTTACGTAAGTATTTAAATTTCTCCACGATTATTTTCTTTAAGGCTGGTGAGTACCATGGAGGGTAGCTACTTGGTGAGACAAGTTTAGATGGTACATACTTGTCACGCAGATCATAGACTGATTGATAAAATAATTGTACGCATTCATCCAACGACCTCGAGGAGAACTTTGAGACCCAGTCGATGTTTCCTAAATCAGTGTTCAATCCGTCAAAATTTGCACGATGATATAAGTACTTAGAACGTTTAGCTGGCTGTAAGACTTCATGGTCAATAGAAAGATGTGAAATAATAATAGGTGTATGATGGTCGTCGATCTTAACCATAGGTTGAAAGCACTCTCTAATGTCGAGAACCTCATTGCATAAAACCAGGTCCAACAGTCGACCGTGAATGTTGTACACACCATTATATTGAGCGAGGTCATGCATGTTCATTAGGTTGAAGAGTTCGTGCTCATCATTGGAACAAACATTAACCGGAGACAGGGATTTAGTACTAGGGTCAAAGTTCCATTGCAGTTTAGTTAGATTAAAGTCACCCAGTATAATATACCTATCATCCGGATTGGATGTGATTATTTCATTTACCCTATCAAGAAAGTTAACAAGAGTTGTTGTGAAAAAGAGTTACCCAGATTTTCATCGCAAAGATACACTAAACCAATGTGAAGCCTAGTAGTTGACTGAGAACTTTTACTACCTAAATAAATTGTGACCCACATATCCTCTGCAGATGAGGTCCATTCCGGCCGCGGCACCACACGTAGGTCCTGGCGTGTAGCTATGAAAACTCCGCCGCCATATATTTGATGTGTTTTTGTATAGTCACGGTCACGGCGCCAAACCATATAGCGGTCATCAGAAAACTCAGAATCTTTTATTGCGTCTAATAACCAGGATTCAGTAATACACAGAACTTCGTACTTATGTAAACACACGTTCCTATAGAACTCTGAGGTTTTAGTCCGCAAGCCTCGTACATTTTGGTAGTATATTTCAAAAGTATGAGTGTTGGGCATCATTATAAATATATGAAAAAAATAACAACATAGTAAAAAAACATAATAGGTAGTGCAATATACTACCAACATATCCGAGGTGCCCGCACGAACTTTTAAATAAAAACCATAAAAACAACTCATACCAATTAACAAATAGGATAAAAATTGAGTCATAAATAAATAGCATAGGCATGAAAAGTTTGTTTTGATGTTCGTATTTTTTAGCGTCATTTGCTAGTAAGCGATAATTAGTAAATATACTTCCACATTGAAAACATGAGAGAGAGTGATAGCTAGTCGTGTATGGCGAGCGCAAGAGAAAGATAGCAATACGAGGATAGTTCGACCGAGTTGAGACAATAGACAAGGCGTGATTGAGTGAATAGCGGCACATTGCATCTATAAAAATATGTAGGTTATTATAAAAGAACGTAAGACAAACGAGATTAAATTCAAGAAGGCTAAGGTTACAATAAATTATACAAAAGTGATTTAGAAAACATGTTAAGTAAGCTTGTTTAAATCCAGTACCGAATGAATGGTCAACACATGAGATGTATCATTCTTTCGAACGTGTATTTTCGCGTACCGGACCCAAACATAGCTATATTGCTTATCCTTGGCTATTAATTTCACTTCATTTAACAGTTTTTTATTCTGAGGCGTGAGGTGGTCGTTCACGTACACCCGGCGATCATCACTAGCATAACCTATGTCGGATGCTGAGATTATCTTCATTCCTCGGGCGGCTGCCACGAAGTCTTCTTTCACGTACCTATTTACGAAGCTGAGTAGGATCGACTTATCCTTCGAGTTATATGTTGGGATACGGGAAATATAGTTGATTTGAGTTTTAGGAATTTGGTACGCAATGTACTCGCTAAGTTTATCAATTACTTTGAATAGGTTTTCGTCCTTTTTCATTGGGATTCCTCTGATCTCAACATTGTTCATCCTTGTCCACTGATCTTGATTGTAGAATTGAGATTTTATTGATTCCACCGATGTACTGGCAGCAAGAGCTTCACTCCTAGCGGCTTCAAGGACCGACACACGGTCTCCGAGGTCGTTCAACTTTGAGGAGAACTCATCAATTCTGCTACTGGTGAATTCACACGTATTTCTAACCTCCTGCAATTCGGATTTCAATTCACGAATATCGGCTGACAGCTTTGGTAAACAACCAATAGTACGTGTCACATCGTTTAGTTTACTCATGATATCCTATCAAGTACTCACAGTGCGACAGCTTTTTATCTTGGCAGTAATTACTTCCACCGATCTCTCGACTGCAACTTAGCGGCTACAAAACGTCGATCCGACATAGTATGCAGGATAGAGTCATGCAAATCAATTTTTCCCAAAAAAACGTTATTTTTTTCCGAGCAACTCATTGTTTTATAATAGAATAAATAAAGAACTTAACATTAATGCACTTACTTTCTCCAAATGTATAAATAAGTGTATAACATGGCTACTCACATTGAATTATGACGAAACTGAATATTTTGTGAAACCGTCAAATTAAAATTATTCAATCGCAAAGCTTATGCAAGCACGACTTTGACACATACACACACACACACGCACACACACTCACTCACCACTCACACACGCACCCACACTCACTCACTGCTCACACACACATACACGTTTACATACAGAGAGTTTTAACTTTGTACTTAAAATTAAAATTAACTTTGTAACTTGACTTCTACTTTGTAATTTAGCAATAAGTAATCTTAAATCTTATATTAGTTTTTTAAATGTTTTTCATAGCGGAACTTATGATTGTCATGTTCGGAGGAGGGCGCTGACTCTGCAACACAGTTTCGTTTAACTTTTGAAGTAGTTCAACGTTCCAATGTTTTTTTTACCCATGTTTTTGTTCCTAATATACATTTTTATTTATTATTACTTTATTGTAGGATTTGTAGGTATATTTGCAAAATTTGTGCAGATTCTGAATCATAACATCTTTTCAGGAGGCTGGGCCAATCGTCTAGTTGTTGACTGGTTTGCATCATACGCACGTGTGGTCTTCTCCCTTTACGCAGACCGAGTTAAAACCTGGATCACTTTTAACGAGCCCTTAGCTATGTGCGATGTTACCTATACCACAGGTATACTGGCTCCAGGAATAGAAGATACCGCTTTTGGTCAATTTTTGTGCAACCGGCATTTGCTGCTATCACATGCTAGTGCCTGGAGAATCTATGATAAGGATTTCAAACCGCTGTATCATGGTAAGTGTTCTGCTACGTTAACATAGCAGATTAACTTTCACGACTATTGTAGATGACTTAAACAGCTCGCAACTGGTATTCATGCTGGACGGGACGATGTACCTAATATTTTAAACATTGTTTAACAATTTGCTTTGTTGTTCTGCAGGTAGAGTGTCAATATCGAATCACATCATCTGGTTCTCGGAGTACTCTCGCAAAGACTACGCTCTCACGAAGATAGCTAGAGACTATGGAGTAAGATAAAGCAAAATCATTTGTTTATAACGGCTCATATTTCGCTTAGGACTTATATAGCACCGTTCAGTTACGATAATGCTAAAGATAAAATGTTATATCAAAGTTAGATTAAAGTATCTATGTTAGAGTACTATATTCCGACTTTGAGAAGGCGTTTGATATCATCGATAGCAAGGTGCCAGACCAGGTTTCATCCGGTCCTTAGGATCCTGTTTATCTGAACGCCAACGGTCTTGAGTTGTATCCCGGTAACATCATATATACATATGGGTCAAAATCACCAAGGTGGCAAATTCCAAATTCTGTTTTATGATTAATTTACCTAGCAGCTATTACTTTGATGATCAGCCTAAATTATCACTTAACTTATGTTTAAACAATATTTACGTTGGCAGAGCATGAAATTGATTACTACTCTTGTAATTTTATTTTTAACAAGAGCTATCGCTGAATTAAATCATTACGGGAACGTTTTTGTGATGTTTATAATAATATTAAAATATAACATAAGTATTAATTTTTTTCCTTGTTCAATAGCGGATATATGTTATTTATAAATAGAAATTAAAGAAATGTAATGAAATTGCCAATAATGACGTTGAAACGCAAAATAAAGTGCAAATGGAGCTAATATGACTATTTTTTGTCTAAATTATCTAAATATGAGAAATATCGCTGTCTTATATACATATAAATTTACATGCTATAGGTATAAGAAGCTTGCTTTATTTTAATATTACCAGGGCCTTTTTTTAAATATCTAAAATAATAATGTATAATCTGTGAGTATAGTGATGTTCCCGGAAATGACGAGGTGTTCGCGGAATGATGCGTGTGTTCCCTAAATGACGAAATAGATACAGTTTAGGTTTATAAAAGCATAAGCAATGTTTTTGTACGTCGTAGGTACTTATTTATTCATTTTGGCATAAGGTTTTTAATTAACAAAAACGTAAAACATCCTGCTAACATCATCTCTCTCGAAGAAATCTTTTACTTTTTAACAAACTTCCTCCTTTAAAACAACCTCACGAATTTTGGTATCAGACTTCAGAATCGATGTACTGGTTCTCCCATTTGGCAAAGAAGCAAAGCATCTCTTTTGGGAAAATCTCTTCTTTAACGAAGTACAGACTGCGCAATTAAAAAAAATGTTGATGACGCCAAGTTTTTTAGCTATACCTTTCAAATGATCGCGGAATTGGACGCTACTGTTTATGTCGACACCAAGGATGCCAATACTCTTGGATTATATTAAAAGGAACGTTCTGAAATCTCGGAGCTTTGTCAAATAGGGGTTTCTTAGTAGAAAACGCGCAAACTTACATCCACTTGTGGCCGAGAAAAAATTGCTGTACTGTCATCTGCATAGCAATGTATGTTACTCTGTTGTAACATGTCGTTGATATGCAGAATAAACAGTGTAGGTGACAAAATAGAGCCCTGTGGGACGCCAGCATTTTTGAGCTTAGTATCAGAGCAAAATCTGTATACTACAACCTTAGTGCTTCAATCCGATAAAAAGCTGGCTATCCAATTGCATAATTTCTCGGGAAGCCCATATGCTGGAAGCTTCGATAGAAGTGCCCTGTGCTACACCCGGTCAAACGCCTTAGCAATATCGAGATTAACGGCCAGAGCCTCTGTCTTGTTCTCGACGGCTTCCGCCCATCGGTGAGTTAGGTACACAAGTAGATCACCAGCTGAGGGACCATGGCGAAAGCCATATTGCCTATCACTAATCAGCTGGTGCTCTTCTAGGTGATTGAGGAGCTGGTCATTTTTTCCGTCCGACCCTTTCCATCACTTCCATCACCAGAGAACAGGGAGGTTATTGCCATAGGCCGATAGTTGTTTGGGTCTGAACGGTGACCTTTTTGGGTATTCGGTGAACCAAGGCTGTCTTCCATGAAGACGGGACTGTTTCTATCCTAACGAACAATTTTTATTCACGCTGTTCTTCTCACTAAAGACCGTTCTGTAACTAATTCATCATTAGAATGGGGCGGAGTATTGTGTACTTATACTTGATATTGCCTTCTTATTTTCTCTGTATTTTTTTGATGCTTTTTTCCAAATTTTTCTCTGCTTTCACTTTTTTCTCAGTCATCTTACAATGTTTTTAACTTTCTTTTCTGCTTTTCTGATCGTACGCTCTATCTTTAGCCCTTTTTATTTTTCTCTCTTCCTCCGTCATCTTATCTAAAAATTTCCTTTTCCTGGCATTGGCTTTCTCTGGTTGTCGCAAGTAAGCCGAGCTATTATTTTTACTTGCTTTTTCGGAGGTTTTTTATTTTTTTCAGCCACATGAACTCCATATTGCTAAAAAATATTAAACATATTAAAAAATATGTTAGCACAACTATGTACACTAAATTAGTTAACCAATAGTTATAATAACAGGGCGCGTTTATTTGAAAAAGTCATTTCGGGAACGTCATCATCATTTCGAGAACGCTCCGTCAAGTCCGGGAACGGTCCCGAAATGACCGTTCCCGAAATGACTTTTTTAAATAAAAACGTCCTTTTTAGACGGCAGCTATCTTTGACATTGTGTTTGGCTTTGTTATTGTAAAATATTTGAGGTTAATATTTGCTATAAAACACTACAAAACATATTTTTAAATATTCCAAGTTGAGAAACGCATTCCCGGAATGATGACGTATTGATGTACGCTCTATAAATAATGAATTGAAAGATACTTACCACTTATTTTCAATTGTTTTGGCGAAAACGAGAGACGACAACCGTTTATTTACATCGTTCTCATCACTGTACCATAGACAACTAAAGGTTGCGTTCAAAAACTGAATTTTTAGTGAGAATCAAAATTGCGTTCACTAAAATGACGCTTACATTGCCGGACACAATATGTTGACTTGATTTTCTTTAATTTATTTTCTTTCTTTAGTAATAACAATAATTAATTGATATAAGATAAAATTGTAGGCCATTAAGAAAGAAAAACTATTCAATTTATTTGATTTTATGAATATTTCGAAAGTTAGTTTCTGAAGATTGCTAGACAGGACGCGTTCTCGAAATGATTTTTGTAGTTATTTCTTCAAATAATAATAAATGTGCTTTACTTTTTCAGGATAAAATATTATGTACAGTTAATATGAACAGAGTTAAGTAATATTTACAATAACGATTTGTTTAAATAAACTAAATTCAGACGTTTATTTGCTGGTAAAGCTGATTCTCCACCTTGGTGATTTTGACCCATATATATAAAATTCAAAGTCCTGACTGACTCATTGACAGACTGACTGACTGATATATCAACGCACTACATAAACCACTGGACCTAAACACTTGATATTTGGCACACATATACATACCTTGAGTATCCTAGAGGTGCCCTAAGAAGGGATTTTTCGAAATTCCCACGGGATAGGGAATAAATAGGGTGTATATTTTCGAATCAAAGTGGTTCTGCGTGAAAAAGGGGATTTTACGTTTTATGACTTCCACGCGGACGAAGTCGCGGGCAAAAGCTAGTGTTTTCATATTGTATTTAATTTTCGTTTTGGTGTACAATAAAGATATATTCCTTCATTCATTCATTCATTCATTCATCATACGCGTTTTGGAGTGGGTCAAGGTACTAAGCTAATAATCTGTTTAGAATGCCGCCGCCGTGGGGTGCCGGCAGTAGAATGTTACCCCTCCTTTCATACCCATGGATGCAGTAAGAGCCTGCTAAGGGATATCTCCGGAAGATGGGCAGCAGCGTCTTTCCGTGTACCAACATCCCGTACTGCGCTCGCCAACCCGCCTGCCAAGCGTGGTGAGTATGGCAACTACCCCCTCATGGAGATCCATGAGCGAGGCCTGTGTTCAGTAGTGGAAGTTTTACGGTTGAAACGAACGAATCTGTTTAGGAATTACGATAGAGACCTGTAACAACTTTTCTCGCTGTATATAATATATTTATTTATATTATGTCAGACAGGGCGGTACACCAATGCGATCTACTCTAAGGAAGGGGGATGGCCGGCGTCAGTGGAGAAGATTATGAAGGAAGTCAGTTCTAAGCAAGGGTATGATGTGTCGAGATTACCATCGTTCTCTGAGGAGGAAGTTCAATTTATAAAAGGTACCTACAATCCATGGACCCGTTTACACATACACGTATATACAATTCAGCACTTACTTATTGATTTACAAATTTAGCTGTTTTTGTGTGACATGTGTTGTGCGTTCTCGTTATATTTTTGGCGCCCTGGGTGCAGTCTGTGGCACTGTGTTGCTCCCATGTTGCTCCCAAATGGCTGAAGATACTGTGATTTCGTTGTGTTATATACAAAACTAGTTTGTCCTGAAATCGGGTTTGGCCGGTAATATATATTACCGGCCAAACCCGATTTCAGGACAAACTAGTTTTGCCTAGGCTAAACTAGTTCTTCCTTTATACAATTCCGAAGCTATTTAGGAAATGTATAAAATAAAAACACTGCCTGTGACAGAACCGAGATGGAGAGACAGAGTAGGTTATTAGGTTTTTTTTATAACCATCCAAAAACACTGCCTGTGGCAGAACCGAGATGGAGAGACAGTAGGTTATTAGGTAAACTAGTTAACTAGTTTGTCCTGAAGTCCTGAATTAAGTTGTGAGCTTATTAATTAACTTTTAGTATTATTGTTTCTTGTATATTTTGCCTTTTAAAATGTGTGTACTGTGTATTATTGTTTTCTTGGTTGCAAATAAAAACATTTGATTGATAAATCGGGTTTGGCGGGTAACATATATATATATATATATATATATATATATGCATATATATAGGTGATTTGGTATACGGTGTAAATATTATAATTTTATTTTTATTCTTTTACACCTATTATTAAGTAGTTTTACTCCTTTGGCGACCAATCGGATCGGATCTTGGCCTCTGATACAAGTCTTCTGCTGTCCACGTCCACAGCTGGCCACAGGCCTTCCTCATAGAACTCCAAGATCATGAGGGGATTGTTGCCATACTCGCCAGGCTTGGCAGGCGGGTTGGTGAGCGTATTACGGGATACGGGTATACACAAAAAGTAAATGCAGTAAGAATCTCCGAAAGATAGGCAGCAGTGTCTTTACGTGTATCAAAATCCATTACTGCGCACGCCAACCCGCTTGCCAAGTGTGGTGAGTATGGCCACAACCCCTCATGACAACAATCAGCACTTTGAGATTGATGAAGTGGGCCTATGTCCAGCAGTGGACGTCTTAAGGCGGAGCTGATTATGATGATGAATAATTTGAAGAAATGATTTATTTATACACTCATGTATAATTCAGGAACCTACGACTTCTTTGCCGTGAACTACTACACCTGCAGAAAGGTGCGCCACGCGAAGCCTGGTGAGAAGGTGGAAGCCATGATCTTCTATGGTATTCCGGAGCTTCGGGCAGTTCTCGAGGGGGACCCCACTATGCATCGAGGAGCCTCCGATACTTTGATAGTAAGAATCTCCATTTTTAAAAAAAGGAGTTTCTATATATGTAACTTCAGCAATATGAAAACCCATCGTTCTGGACCTCGGACAAACCACAACAAAGTCGATAACTAGTTAATATTATGTAAATTATTCTCATTCTCAGGATTTGGAAGTATGTTTTTATTTTATTTGCATTATTTTACAAAATATATTTTTAAATAATATACTACATAAATGACTGAAGGCGAGATAGTGTGTATTACCAGTGATGACACATTCAACCGAGACGTGGTCCTTTGCTAATTGGCCTTGGTTATGAATAAGCTCAGAGTCGCTCAACAAGCTATGGACAGGGCTGTGCTCGGGGATTCTCTAAGGGATCTAATCAGAAATGAGGAGATATGTAGAAGAACTCGGGTCACCAACTTCGGTACTTCGGTAGTTGGAGATCCTACAGCTGATATGATGGTGATGAATTACATAAATAAATATGGTCAAGTTATGTTATTCACGAAACGTTTTGATTGGTTTATTGTTATAAATTGTAGGTATCTGATTATTATTTAACTGGCGTATTTAATTTATGTATCGCGGTTGCCACCAGCCCAATACTTTGGCACTCGTAGGTACACGTTGGGAATTCAAGGAAGTTTCTGCTGATTCTCATGTCACTTCGATGATTCAAATATTATTATATGAATAACGGACTCCGCTATCTCCTGCGTCTCAGTCAGCTATCAGACCTCCTGAGGCACGGAGTTCGTCAGTTGCAGTTGGTGGATTTGATCGACCTTCTTGGTATTTCAATTGTCTACGATTTTTAGATACAGAACTGCCCAAAAGGTCTGCGCAGCCTGCTGGCTTGGATCAAGGAACAATATGGAAATCAGGAGATCTTCATTACGGAGAGTGGCTACTCCGATAGAAGCAGGGACCTCAGAGATGACGAGAGAATCAGCTACATCAGGGATCACTTAGAACAGGTACCACTTGAATCTACTTCCTTATGAAGTGGCCTTAGATATCATAATAATTTGGTGTCTTGGAGCTGTGCTGATGAATCCTTTAGAAGGTATAATCGTAATAATCATAATCATTCAGGGTATCATCATTTCAGATGTCAAACGTTCACTACTGAACACAGGCCTCCCTCATGGATGTCCATGAGGGGTAGTTGTCATACTCACCAGGCTTTGCAGGCGGGTTGGTGAGCGCAGTACAGGATGTTGATACACTGAAAGATGCTGCAGCTCATCTTCCGGAGGCTCTTACTAAGCAGGCTCTTACTGCATCCACGGGCATAAGAGGATCAGGTGCAAAACAGAGGAATGGCCGGCACCCCATGACATTTATAAGGTCTCTTATAAGGTATCATGTGCCCGTAATTTCACAGGCCCTCTTACCCCTTAAACCGGAATATAGCAATGCTGATATTACTGCTTGACGGCAGAAGTAGGTATGATGGTAGTTTCCCCGGATGAACACTTCACAAAAAGTTATTCTACTCTAAAATGCTAATTCCTTTGGATCTTAAACTAACCTATAGACTGTGTTTCAAGATCCAAGGCCTCTCGTTATATTAACCTGTCGAAACCCGAGACTCTGTGTGGATTTTTGGCGATGACTCCCACGAGAGTCAACGGGGTTCGAAAGGTTAATTATATACATAGGTATAATTTATTTTATGTAAAACATCTTTTTGGGTATGCCGATCGGACGAGGGGTGAGTTGGAGAGACTTGGAGATGTGCGAGTTAGCACTAGGGCGACTGCCCTTCGTCCATCGTTTTGAATGTGGCGACTGGGGTGACTGTGGCGACTGTGGTGACTGTATAGCGACTGGGTCAACTGGGTCTACTGTAGCGACTGTGGCGACGGTGGCGGCTGTGGTGATTTGTTTTTACATCTGCCAGGCGTCCCTTGACGGCTCAATTTTTTTATGACTTAAGTAAAAATATTTTGTTCACACAGGTCCTGCTGTCCATCAATGTGGATTTAGTGAATGTCACGGGGTACACATACTGGTCTATAATGGATAATTTTGAATGGGTTGATGGATATAGGTACGTAAGTTTAACCTTTGTGCTCGCATATAGGCGCTGTTTCTCTTTATTTAAGTATAAATTAATAGAATAATTATTCTTAAGCCTCTGTATGTCTGTGAGTGGTATGTACTCCTTTCTGAAGGTCGTGGTTTCGATACCGGCCGTAAACTTCTTTCTGTTCTCATCTAACACGCGCTTTAACGGTGAAGAAAAACATCGTGAGGAAACCCGCGGCTTAGTCAGCTTCCGACCTATTGACCTGTTCTTTCTTCTGACTAATAGCCGACTAAGCTGGGAGAATGGTATAGGTGCTGGGCAAGCCTAATCCATCTAATAATACCCCAGCCATTGTAGCGTCCTGACCGTTATAAATAACAGTTCCTGACGCTGTATAAATCATCTATAATAGATGCAAAGGCCTGCGCTCGCCGATTCCCACACGGTTTTACAGATTTACGAAGGTGAGCCACGGAGGCGGTATCAGAGCCAATACGAAAATGTGTAATTAAATTTGTTATAATGACCCTCGCAGTGTAAGGCACACAACAGAAATACACAATGGGCGGTCTTATCGCTTAGAGCGATTTCTTCCAGACAACCTTTGGATGGAGAGGATTTAATGGAATGAGGATGATGAATGAAAGTACATCCTTCATTTAATAGAAATAAAAAATGCAATCAACATTTTTGTGTCCGGCGGGACGCGAACCCGTAACGTTCAGACGAACACCTTTAACGCAGGCTGCCTTTACTATTTCGACTACGAAGACACTAACTGTCGCGTCGGGTCGAATATCTTGACTGCCCATAACTGAGTATTTTTTTGATTTTATTATTTATAACCGAATATTGCATTTTTCATTTCTATAAATAATACCTTAGCCAAAAAATCTTGGTAAGTAAACTGACCAAAACCAGACAAGCGGTTAGTTTGGGTGCTTTAAAACAAAAGTAGCTTATCCTTCATTTTATTTCCAGATCTAAATTCGGGCTTTACGATGTAGACTTCAAGTCAGAAGCCCGCACCAGAACTCCTCGATCTTCAGCCAACTTCTACAGTCAGGTCATACGAAGACATACTCTTCACCTTAACACTTCAGACGCTAACAGCCTGCCTTAATCCAACCAATCTGAAGAGCTCGTTGGATTCCACCGCTAGGCAAAGACCTCTCCCGCATTGACTGTACCTAATAGCGAAGTCTCCTCTTCAAGTCAGATGTCCGTACCAGAGCTCCTAGGTCTTTTGCCAACTTCTGCAAAGTCAGGTCATACGAAGCCATTCACATCATCAATATATATAAAACTCTCCCGTTACTGACCGAGTGACTGACAGACAACACACAGCCTAAACCACTGGACCTAGAGACTTGAAATTTGGCACACATACATATACCTTGAGTATCCTAGAGGTGCACATCATTTCAGCCGTAAAACGTCCACTACTGAACTAAGGCCTCCCTCATGGATCTCTATGAGGGGTAGTTGCCATACTCAGCACGCTTAGCAGGCGGGTTGGTGAGCGCAGTACCGGATGTTGATATACGGAAAGACGCTGCTGCCCATCTACCGGAGGTGTCCCTTAGCAGGCTCTTACTGCATCCACGGGTAGGAAGGAGGGGTAACATTCTACTGCCGGCACCCCACGGCTAATTATAAATAAATGTTTATTGTCTATTGCAATTGCAATTACTTAAAAACTATACACACAAGCCTTATAAGCCTTCAAATAATCAGCGTATTTACCGCTGAGCGTTAAATCAGTGCTTAACCGATACTTATGTTTAATTATTATGATAATTTGTATAAATTAACATATTATGTTACGCTCTGGCTACGCCGGCTATACGAATAATTTTATATTTTTGAACAGATATTAATGCAACATTGTACCATTTTTTTAAATAATTCCCTAACCTTCAAACTTCAATTAGCAGTAAGTGTCCCACAGCTGGGAAAATGCCTCCACCCACATCTCTCAATGCATCTCGATTTACCTTCAATTCGACGTATGAGAGCTATATTGGTATAACCTAACTTAACCTTAGTTTGCATCTAATTAAATCTGGAGGACCTATCGTGAAATGAATGAAAATAAGTACTTTATTGTACACCAAATACAGAAAAAAATAGAAACTAAAAATAACATAATTAAACTAAAGGTAAAATGGGCGGTCTTATCGCTGAGAAGCGATCTCTTCCAGAGAACATTTGGGTGGAGAAGATTTAGATTCCGGAGGTATCTCTTAGCAGGGTCTATCTTTGGCTCTTACTGCATCCATGCAGGTCATGAGAGGAGGGGTAACATTCTACTGCTGGCACCCCTTGTCGTGTAAGTATTAATGTAAATAAATAAATATGGTAGTAAGTATACATGTATACCTACTGTATACCTACTTCGTGCTACAATTCCTCATTTTCCACATGCCAAGAATATGATCAAAGTAAATAGGTAAAATATTTAATAATCTCTTATTTAAATAAAATCTAACAAAAGTACCTACCTAGTTAGTTATTTTAATTTTAAGATACTACCTTAATTTTTAGTTTATGCTTATGAGAGATTTAAAATAAATCAGAATAAGTGAAGTAAATTCTGTTTATTATTTATTCACATATGACTTAGGACATACCTACAGATACGATACCCACAAAACGAATTAAGTATATTTGATTATTTGATTGACACAACAAAATTAAACAGGACAGATTTTTTGCACATAAAAGGTTTAAAGTAAAACACAAGAACATAATGAGTCAAAAGAATACAATAAACGTAAAATTTTCAAAAGATGATTTATGATTGCAGTTGTGATAAAAAAGGAGATTAATAGCCATTACAGGTAAATAATATTTCCCTTGAAACTACTGGCAACAGTGTAGTGTCACTGGAAATGTATTTTTACCCGTAGCACTACCAGTAGTGTCATTGGAAATGTACTTTTACCCGTAGAACTACCAGTAGTGTCACTGTAAATATACTTTTACATGTAGCACTACCAGTAGTGTCACTGGAAATGTACTTTTACCCGTAGCACTACCAGTAGTGTCACTGGAAATGTACTTTTACCCGTAGCAATACCAGTAGTGTCACGGGAAATGTACTTTTACCCGTAGCACTACCAGTAGTGTCATGGGAAATGTAATTTTACCCGTAGCACTAAATTTCCCTTCACTCTATTAGTAACACTCTAATAAGTAGCTACTTATGATAACCATGTCAGATATTTTATCTAGCGAAGTTTGTTGACCTAAATGCTAACAAATAACCTACCTATGACCTATTTGACATTCAGAATAATTTAAGATCAGTGAGGGTTTAATTACCCAAATGTAGATACTTAGCTTAAAATTACTAGTAGTTGGTACCTCTCAGTCATAATCTAGCACCTAGTAGGTACCTAGGATGTTTCATCAAACTAGCATACATTATTTTAAGTACTTACCCTTTATTACTAAGTTAACCTAAGTTGTGAGTGGAAAAATAAATGTTTTGTATTGTACTTTTAAATAATTTGAAATAAAATAAAAATTCAACGGCAGGTTTTAATAACCAGGGACCGAGAGCCTTGCCGCACTCCAGCAGGCGTCAAGTAACGTGGTTATTGTTTAATTATTTAATTATTTATTTAAAGGACGCCTAACGGTTGTCTGGAAGAAATCGCTCTAAGCGATAAGACCGCCCATTGTGTATTTCTGTGGTTTTTGTGTAGTTTAAGTTAATTTTAGTTATTTTTGTTTTTACTTTCTGTATGATTTACACAATAAAGAGTTTATCTATCTATCTATCTAACAGAATGAACACAATATAGGTATGACAATTTTCACATAAATAGACTATCATCATCATTATATAAGCTGTAGGACGTCCACTGCTGGACAAAGCGAAGTAGCCTGCATCCAACGCCGACCTGCGGTTCTTACCAAGTCGTCTGCACATCTTGTAGGTGGACGTCCAACGCTGCGCTTGCCGGTCCGTGGCCTCCATTCGAGAACTCTGCGGCCCCATCGGCCATCTGTTCTCCGCGCTATATGGCCTGCCCATTGCCACTTCAACGTGCTAATCCGTTTGGCTATTTCGGTGACAAGAGTTCTTCTACGTATCTCCTCATTTCTGATTCGAACCCGTAGAAAAACCCCGAGCAAGCCTCTCGATAGTTCGTTGAGCAACTCTAAGCTTATTCATAAGGCCACTAATGAAGCATACATTATCTTTATTACTAGTGTATTATGTTATCTGTGACACAAGGAAGGATTTTCTCACTGTCGGTCAAGCAGACTCACAGGACCGATTAGAAACTATAGGGATCCTAATTGATCGGGTATGCAGAGTGGAAATAACCAAGTCGGTTGTAAGTAGAGTAATAATGAATATATTTTGGTCGGGGTTTTCTTCTCACGCGGACGAAGTCCGCGTGGGGAGGCAGTTACGGGCGCGAGCCCCTTACTGCAGTCTTCCTGGTTCGCCCTTAGTAACCACTAAGGGGTCTTTGGGTTGGCCTTCTTGGCCGTGTGTCAGCACCCGATTTGATCGGGCTCGGGTTCGGTGTCCGTGGAGGCTTCTTCTTCGATGTCTTCATCGGTGAGTAGCAGCTCCCGGGCGTATGGTCTTGAGTTGGGTAAGCGGTCATACCTTGGCGCTAGGTCTTGTAGATGGGAATAGGATGAGGCGTCGCTTCGTCGGAACATGTTCTCCGCGAGGCGGGTGATGAAGGAGTCCAGGGTCTCTATCTTGAGATCCCGCTGGATGGTGGAGTTCCGGACGAAGCGAGGCGCATCCACTATTGCCCGTAGGCTCAAGTTCTCCTGCGCTCTCAGCTGCCGTCTGTGGCGTTCGCTGGTGAAGGCATACCATGCTGGGGCGGCGTACGTCAGCCGCGGGCGGATGTACGTCCGATACAGGGCAAGCCTCATCCGTAGAGGAATCTGTGGAGCGGTCATGGTCGGTCGCAGCGCTATCCTCGCTGCTTTCGCCGATATGCAGGCATTTCTAGCTTGTTTAGCCATTGTCAAGCCTTTATCTATTGTCACTCCGAGGTACTTGGCCGACTTCGACCACGCGATGGGCCGGTTGAAGAGTGACAGGTGTTCTAGATTGTTAGTGACTTTCCGAGTGAAGGCCACCGCTTGTGTCTTACCGACATTCACGGATAGCCTCCAATTCGAGAGCCACTCGGGGAGGGTGTTGAGTGTGCGCTGCATCTTCAACCGTGCGTGTGGGAGATTGTACGACGAAGTGACATAGGCTGCGTCATCTGCATATAGTGCCAGAAGTGCGCCATCTGGGCACGGGATATCGTCTGTGTACCACGAGTAGCAGATAGGCGACAGACAGCTACCCTGTGGTACTCCAGCGAGTATGGGGCGTTCCGACGAGAGGTGTTCCTCTACTCTTACCCTGATCGTGCGGCTGTGCAGGAAAGATGCCACCGTCTTGGTGATCCTTGGCGTTGTCTCCGACTGCAGCAGCTTGTATAGCAGCCCGTCGTGCCAGACTCGGTCGAAGGCCTTCTCCATGTCCAGGAATACTGCGATGGCTTGCTCCTTCTTGTTCCTCACCATGGTCAGGTGGTGTAGTACCCTGGACAACTGTAGAGTGGTACTGTGCTCCGACCGGAATCCAAACTGCTCTGGACGGGGCTGTATTGTGGGAGTGAGGTGAGGCAGCAAAAGCTTCTCCAATACCTTAGAGGTCGCTGACAGGAGCGTGATAGGACGGTAATTCTCCGGGCGTCTGGGGTTTTTGCCTTGCTTCGGCAGCATGATGACCGTGCCGGCTCTCCACAGGGTCGGGAAGTGCGTGGTCCTCATGATCCCGTTGAATAGGCGTGTGAGAGCGGCCACTGTCTTGAGCGGCAAGTGGCGCAGCATGGCGTTGGTGATACCGTCCGCTCCCGGTGCCTTCCGTGGCTTTAGCGTCATTATAACCTTCTTGGTGGTGTTGGGCGACCAATGTATTGGTGACTCGTCTGGCTTGGGTGTTGGGGTGGCGAGGAATTCCCTTACCGTCTCCTCCACAAGTGATGTGTGGGCGCTGTCCCCGGCTGGGTTTGGTGAGAACTGCTTCTCCAGGTGGTCTGCGAAGATCTCTGCTCGATCTTCGGTGCGATAGCGAGGTGTTCCGTCACTATGAGTGAGAGGGTGTACGGCTGGAGGAGCATTTCTCAGTTGGCGGCAAAGCTTGTGGAGGGACTGCCAGTCGTCGGAGGCCTCTTCTATCCTCTTCTCCCATCGGTGCGAGCTGTCTTCCCGGACTTCAGCCTTGACTTCTTCGCAGATAGCGTTGAGCCGTGTCTTCAGTGCTGGGTCTCTGGTGCGCTGCCACAGCTTCCTGAGACGTCGCTTTTCTGCGAGGAGTCTGGCCAGGGCCGGAGGGGTGCGGTCATAGCGTGCTCTCGGCGTCTGGCTTGATTCTGCCTCTCTCTTGGCGTTCTGAATCGCTGTTTGTATCTCTTCTGTGAGGATGTCCACGTCCTCTGGAGTTGAAACAGGTCTGGTAGGGGTGTTTTCCGCTAGGTGCATGCAGAACGCCTTCCAGTCTATCCTGGGACGCGTGGGTGGTGGTGGAAGTGATGCCGGTCTGTGCTCCACGATCATCAGGACTGGCTGGTGGTCAGACTGCATCTCGTCTGCGAGTACCTCCAGTATTGGCGTGCATGCTAGCCCCCTATAGGCTGCCAGATCGATGGTGTCCGGTCTGTGGTCTGGGTTCCCCGGGTAATGTGTAGGAGTGTCGGGACCGACTATGTTGTAGCCGTTTGCCTCCGCGTGTCTAAGTAGGGTCCTGCCTTCCAAGCTTATGCTCAAGGAGTTCCAGGCCGTGTGCTTGGCGTTCCAGTCCCCGGCTGCGATGGTGGAGGTGGGGTATTGGCCTTCCTTGAGCATAAGATCGTCCAGGTCCTTTTCCTGGATATGCTCGTTCGGAGGCTTGTAAACGGCGTACAGGTGGATAGGTTTAGTGTCGGTTCCAATTTCTACACCTAAGGCGGACATGGACGACAGGGTGATCGATGGGAGGGGTTGGTGGATGGTGCGGCGTTTAACGAGGACCATAAGGCCTCGGTAAATTCTGCCATCCTGCGTCATCTCGTCCTGCCTGTAGGTGAGATACCCGGGGAATTTAGCTCTGTCACCGGGTCCCAGCATGGTCTCATTTATGAGGGCCACCTCAATGTCTTGCTCGCGCAGGAGGAGCCTGAGGAGGGTCATCTTCTTCCTTATTCCGTGCGCGTTCCAGAACAACACCCTCAGCGCAGCTGGAGCTGTACCAGCCGCCCTATCCCGCTGAGGATTAGGGGAACTGGGCTCGTCTCCTGTTGGATCGCCGTGAGGATATCTTGAAGGACCTGGATTGCCATGGCCAGGACCTCCTTCATGGTTTGGTCTTGCGTCAGCTGATGAAATGGTGGCGGCAATCTCTGTGAGGGTGGTATCTCCTGTGGGGTGATCGGCTTTATCGACCCCAGGGTTGGGGCAGCAGGTGCTTGTTGTTGCCGGGCTGCTGCTGGCATCGGGAGCCGAGGGACTTGTCTCGGGCGAGGGGGTTCGGTCTCAGTGTCCGTCTGTGGTTTGCTGGCCATTCTTACCCTCCTCTTCCTTCTCCTGGGGAGATTGCTGGACCTTTGTGTCGGTGGGTTGGCGGGGGCCATGAGGGATCCACTGTTGTAGTCCAACTGGGTGGGTTGAGGGGTAGGTTCCTGCTGCGCTTGTGCCTGCGCCTGTGGGCGGCTTACCCTGGGTGCTGTGGTTGCTGAGAATGCTGTGGATCCTGCCTTCTTATTGCGCGCCTCTCGCTTGAAGACAGGGCAGCTAGTCTTGTTAGCCGTGTGTGCGCCCTTGCAGTTGGCGCACGTGGGTGGATCCTCGCGGTCCCGTGGGCAGTCGCCTGCGTGGTGCGGGTCTCCGCAGCGGACGCAGGCGAGGGTGCGGTGGCAGTTGTGGCTGCTGTGACGAAACCCCTGGCACCGGTGGCATTGGGCTGGGCCCCTCTTACCTCTCCATCTCTCCACCTTCACTCCCGGCATGTACAGCACCTCTGTCACCTCGTACAGTGCGGGGAGGAGGTTGGGAGTAGGCTTAAAGATCCCCAGGAAGATACACCCAGGTCTTCCTTTGCTGGCTCTTATAGGTTTTATAAGCTCCGCCTCGAAGCCCCGTTCGGCGAAGTCTTGTTGGATCTCTTGAGGGGGGGTATCGGCGGGAATACCTCTGATGGCCACCTTTACCTGGCGTTCCTCAGGGAGGGAGTACGAAAACCAGCTCAGGTTTTCCTCGACCTCCGAGAGGTACCTCTGGATGGTACGGTACTCTTCCGCCGATTCCGGGGAGAAGCGCACGCCTTGGCCGAATGGTCTGGCGTTGGGGGCGTGGCCTAATAGGCCACGGAGGGCCTTAAAGTGTGTGGACCAATTCGGCATTTTCTCCACAACAAGAGGCGGATACCTAGTCCTAGGTTGTCGCGTACCTGGGTCATCATTGGTGATGGGTTGGGTCGCATTAGGGCGGGCGGGGGGCGTAGGGCGGGCTTCGTTGCCCTGCTGGGCGGGCGGCTGAGCGTAGGCTGCGCTGTGGGCGGGTTGCGGCGAGCGGGCGGCAGTGGAAGCCGCCATCGAGGCGTATGTGGAAGGCTGTGGAGGGCGCGGGGCCGGGGACGCCGTCAGCGAGGCGTAGGACGTCGACTTGGTTGACGACGGCGATGGTACTGATGTTGGGCGCTGTTCTAGTTGCTCCCATACATGTGGCTCGGCAATTCTTTTGTTTTTATCTTCCGGCGACGGCGAGTCGACTTCCGCCCTCTTGCGGCGAATGCCGGCTTGAGTTGAAGATGCGGGGGGGGCAGTGGGGGGTAAACTGGTATTTACGTCTACATTATAATTAGCATCATTGCCCTCTAGTGTTGCCCGTGGGGCTCCACGTAGGGATCTTTCTTGTTCTTGGAGATGTGCCTTAATCACGGTCATCAGGTTGGGTGATAAGGCATTAAATTCACTAAGACGGGCAATGTAGTAAAGATCCTGATCATGCCCGGTCCTAAGGGACGGCAGTTGGTTGCTTGAGTTTATAATAGCATCACAAATGGCCGCCAGCATCGGTTGGTTCGACGCGGGGGGAGGCGGGGGGGGCATCACATCGGGCGATTTCGATGGTGATGATGATGGTTTAGCGGGTCTTGTGGCCTTGAACGGTACCTTTTTGGATGACCGTGGTCTTGAACGGGATCGTCCGTTGTCGCAGCTGGCGCCTCGACTGGACGCCGACGAATCGGAGGTGGAGTCCCTTCGGGAGGCACGTCGCCCATGGACGGCCTGTCCCGAAGGGATTTCGCGGTCCGACATTTGGTGCGGCCGCTGGGTGCCGGATGTGCCGGCTACAGGTTCTTGTTGCCGCGGGACGCTGTCGACCGCGCGACCTTTTGGGATGGATCCGGGGTCCGGGGGATCCCGTTTCCTCCCAACGACTTCCTTCTCCATGGGATGACACTCCACTCACTCACAAACACAAAAAAACACAAACGGTTTCGCGGTTGGCGAGGGCCGAGCTCGGCAATCGTATTCGCAGAATACGTTGCCGAGATCGTATACGGAGAATTTTAGGTCCGTGCGCGCGCGTGTGTACTGCTCGAGAGCGTAGCCACTACGAATATATTTTTCCTAAAAATTAACATATAAGTAGTTTTTAATACATTTCGTTTCGGCGCTGAAAGACGGAGCGTCTTCTTGCCGCGTCGACCAATAGGGCGCGAGCGCGCCGTCGAGTGTCGCCCGTGCAAACCGTCTCACACCGCTCTTCTATAAATATAGGTTTTTCACGGGCGACGCCCCTTTCGCCTTCAGGCCGCCGTGAAGTGAAGACGTCTCGAGAGCTGTGCGCGGCGTGACGACTCGGAGCTGTACGCGGTGCGAAGACTCGGAACACGCAGGACCTGGAGCTGATGTCGTTCTGCATGATCACCTCGTTCTTATCAGGGCGAAGGATGATTAATGTTTCTTATGGCCTGGCTAGTCGAACTTCTTGTTTCTTGCTGAATTGCTGTCTGCGTGCTATTAAATATTATGTGATGTGATGTGATGGTTCTGTGTTTTATTTATTCTGGTAATCCATGGTAAAGGTATGTTGTTTAACTTCTGGTAACGGTAATCTGGTAAAAGGTACTCAAGGTAGATAATCTGGTAAAGGAGGTGAGTAATCTGGTAAAGGAGGTGGTAAGGTAGGTACGTAGTAGATACGTAGCTACATGGCTCCCTCCCTAGCGAAAGCGTACCGGGAGCTTGACCTCTCTTCCATGGCCTGTTCTCTTTATAATTGAAGGCGGGCTTGATTGAGTTGAGCTCGTGGTGGCAGGTATTTTAATTTCCGGTGATTGTGAAGGTACTGATGCGGGGGTCTCTGCACTGTAGGTATCTTCAACCATTGTAGTGTAGGCCGGCTTGAGTCTATCTATTGAGACTACGTTTGATTTTCTTCCGGGTAGTAACAGCTTGAATGTTTTTTCGTTCCGTTCTAAAACTGTGTATGGTCCATCGTAGGTAGGTTGCAGTGGTTTTCTTACGGCGTCGTTTCTTATAAACACTTGTTTGCAGGTTTGTAGATCTTGATGTACGAATATGGGTCTATTGCTTCCGTGTGATGATGTTTGTTGCTCAGGTTTAACTGCGTTGATAGTTTCGCGTAGCTGGCTCACGTAGTCGTAGTCCAAGCTTTGTTCTGATGATGTTGCTGATGACGTAGTGAAGAAATCACATGGTAGACGCAGATTGTACCCGTAGGTAAGTTCAGCGGGACTGACGCCTGTGTCAGTACGTGCGGCGGCTCGCAGTCCTAGTAGTACGGTAGGTAACTCGTTTATCCACGTTGAATGTTGCGATAAGCGAGCTTTGAGTGACGTTTTGAGTGTGCGGTGCCAGCGTTCAACCATTCCATTTGCTTTCGGATTATATGGACTACTTCTAGTTCTTTCTGTTCCGACGGTGTTGAGAAGCTTAGCAAACAAACTACTTTCGAAGTTTCTTCCTTGGTCGGAGGTTATTATCCTTGGAGAGCCGAATCGAGTTATCCAATTTTCGTAGACGATTTTCGCCACTGAGTCAGCTGACATGTCATCCGTAGGTATAGCTTCGGGCCATCGTGTCGCTCGGTCTATCATTGTTACGAGATAGCGATATCCTTGAGGTGAAGTAGGTAGCGGGCCGACTATGTCGATGTGTACATGTTGAAATCTCTCCGTTGGCGGGAAAGACGATAACTCGCTTGTTGTGTGTCGGTTCACTTTGCATCGTTGGCACTGTATACATTGCTTAGCCCAGGTAGCGACATCGGTGTTCATTGACGGCCAGAAGAATTTTTCGGTGATGAGTTTCCGCGAAGATCGAACTCCCGGATGGCTGATGCTGTGTAGTGCGTCGAAAGCTTGTCTTCGGTAATTTTCTGGTAGGTATGGCCGGGCGCTCGATGTTGAAGTTTCACAGTAGATTGTTTTTCTTGAGTTAGGCAGTGCTATTTTTGTTAACGATAGGTTGCTTTGTGACGCAAGTCTATCGATAATATCTCTGTCCTTTTCTTGCGCTTCGGAGATTTTTTCATAGTCGAGTGATGTAGGGCATGTGATTATGTCGATAGGTATTCGACTTAGCGCGTCGGCTACAATGTTTTCACTGCCGCTTATGTGGCGTATATCTGTGGTAAATTCGCTTATGAAAATTAGCTGTCTTGCTCGGCGAGGTGTTTCTGTTGTGGATGGTGATTTTTGTAGAACGAATGTGAGAGGTTTGTGGTCGGTGAAAACGATTAGGTTTCTCCCCTCGAAGATTTTCCGAAAGTGCTTGATCGCCATGTAGATAGCTAGTAGCTCTCGGTCGAATGTGCTGTAGTTGCGCTGTGCATCGGAGAATTTCTTTGAAAAATATCCGAGTGGTTGCCATCTTTTGTTGATAAATTGTTGAAGTACAGCTCCCGCAGATAGATCGGATGCGTCGCTGAAAATGGCCAGTGAGGCTTGGTGTGATGGATGAGCGAGAAGTGCGGCGTTTTGAATCGCAACTTTACAAGCTTCAAAGGATTTGTTTGCGTCTTCGGTCCAGTTGATGATTGATTTATCCTTTTTCTTGGCGTTGTGTAGGTACGCATGTAACGGGGCTTGAATCTCAGCGGCTTTGGGTATGTGTTCTCGGTAAAAATTGATCATACCCAGAAAACGTCGTAATTCTTCGATAGTTTTTGGCTTGATATAGCTGCATATTGCGGACACTTTTTCTTCAGGCGGCTTGATGCCTTCTTGATTGACAGTGAAGCCAAGGAACTTGACTTCTTGTTTTCCGAGGACGCATTTTGATGGGTTTATTGTGATGCCATTGTCTTCTAATCTTCTTAGAACTGTTCGAAGGTGGTTTTGGTGAGTATCTTCATCGGGGCTGGCTATTAGTAGATCGTCGATGAAAGCGAATACGAAATCTAGGTCTTTCAGCACTTCGTGAATGAAACGCTGAAATGTTTGTCCCGCATTGGTCAAACCAGGGCACATGCGTGGAAATTCGAAGAGGCCCATTGGTGTTATTATGGCTGTCTTTTCGATGTCTTCTTCCCGTACCTTGAGTTGTTGGTAGGCACGGTTGAGGTCTATGGTGCTGAAGATTTTCTTGTTTGATAATTGGAATGTGAAGTCTTTTATTCGCGGGATAGGGTATCGATCAGGAACAGTGATCGCGTTCAGCCTTCTATAATCTCCGCATACTCGTAAATCCCCATTTTTCTTAGGCACAATGTGAAGAGGTGATGACCATGGGCTTTTGCTTGGGCGGCATAATCCTTGATCTATCATGTTCTGGAATTCTTTTTTTACTTGTTCGTAACGATGCGGTGCAATTGGGCGGGCTCGACAGTGGAGTGGTTGTCCGGTAGTTTCGATTATATGTTCAACATTTTGCTTTTGTGTTAGATTCATTGCAGTAATTCTTGTAATTCCGGGGAATGCCGATAAAATGTCGTGGTACGATGTTTGTAAGTCGATGCTGCGGACTGTAGGTATGTTGGTGGCTCGAACGAAAGAATTTGCTGTGAGGCTTGTTTTCCCGTCGATGAGTCGTCTGTTTTTGATGTCGACGATGAGTTGATGATGCTCTAGGAAATCTGCTCCGATGATGGGTTTTCCAACTTTTGCGATGATAAATTTCCATTTGAAGGGTCTTCGTAAATTAAGGTCGAGTTCCATCGTTTTTTCCCCATACGTTGGTATTATTGTGTTATTTGCGGCGTAGAGGTTGAAGTTTAGCGGTTGAGGTAGTGCTCCTTTTGCCGGAGGTAGTACAGAGATATTAGCTCCGGTGTCGATTAAAAATTGTTTTCCGGTTTTCTTGTCCGTGACGAAAAGGCGGTAAGAGTTGTCACAAGCGCTGGGTTCCGCCGCGGCCAGCGTGCTTGTTAGTTTGTTCGGCTTCGTGTTTTCTTTTTTGAATGAGCATGGTGTAGTACAGTGGTAGGCTTCAGCTCCATAACGACGGTGGTAGTAGCAGTAGGGTGTTGGTGTCTGACTTCGTGATCTGTTGTTTTCATCTGGCCTGTTGAAGGAACGGTCTCGTCGGTAATTTTGGTTTTGCTGTTGATTCTTAAGGGCGGCAACTTCCAGTGATAATTTGCGTAATTCTTCTTTGAGTGCTTCTGTCCATTGTTCTTGATTCATTTTTCTTTTCTTCGTCTGTGTTCCTTTTCGGGGTCACCAATTATAGGGATCCTAATTGATCGGGTATGCAGAGTGGAAATAACCAAGTCGGTTGTAAGTAGAGTAATAATGAATATATTTTTCCTAAAAATTAACATATAAGTAGTTTTTAATACATTTCGTTTCGGCGCTGAAAGACGGAGCGTCTTCTTGCCGCGTCGACCAATAGGGCGCGAGCGCGCCGTCGAGTGTCGCCCGTGCAAACCGTCTCACACCGCTCTTCTATAAATATAGGTTTTTCACGGGCGACGCCCCTTTCGCCTTCAGGCCGCCGTGAAGTGAAGACGTCTCGAGAGCTGTGCGCGGCGTGACGACTCGGAGCTGTACGCGGTGCGAAGACTCGGAACACGCAGGACCTGGAGCTGATGTCGTTCTGCATGATCACCTCGTTCTTATCAGGGCGAAGGATGATTAATGTTTCTTATGGCCTGGCTAGTCGAACTTCTTGTTTCTTGCTGAATTGCTGTCTGCGTGCTATTAAATATTATGTGATGTGATGTGATGGTTCTGTGTTTTATTTATTCTGGTAATCCATGGTAAAGGTATGTTGTTTAACTTCTGGTAACGGTAATCTGGTAAAAGGTACTCAAGGTAGATAATCTGGTAAAGGAGGTGAGTAATCTGGTAAAGGAGGTGGTAAGGTAGGTACGTAGTAGATACGTAGCTACAAAACTAATGGCTAAGGTAGTTATGGCCACAGTGAGAGTATGTTGGAGGTATGAGCGTGCAGCTCATCCAGCGGATGCTGGGAATTTCTGGGCAGCTCGTTAGCGGGTGCTGGTACTTCAGGGTACCTTTAGCGGTTGCTGGGAACTTCTGGGCAGCTTTTCAGCGGGTGCTGGTACTTCAGGGCGCCTCCAGCGGTTGCTGGGAACTTCTGGGCAGCTCATCAGCGGGTGCTGGTACTTCGGGGCACCTCCAGCGATTGCTGGGAACTTCTGGGCAGCTCGTCAGCGGGTGCTGGTACTTACGGGTCCATAGGATCTTCGTAGGTAGTATTTAGGGGAGGAGTGATACTCGACTCAGTGCGCTTTTTTTCCAATATATTTATTTCACAAAAATGTGCAGTTTAAATACTTAATCTAGCTCAGTAGAGGGGGAGAATTATTGCTGAGTCTTCCCTGTATTGATCGTTGGACTTTAAGATAAATGCTGTAAGGCTAACAATAACCACTTATTTGGTTTCGCGCCACGCCGATTATGCACCGCATTTGGTTCGCGTTTTGGCGCGAAATACGGCGTGCGCTCCGCGTCGGCGCTAAGTGGATACTGGCTCGGATTTTACAATGGAACGTATTATCAGTATTATGGTATTTATGCCCTATGGAAAGGGTTTGAATATTCTGAGGTTTGAATAAAGCTTGTCAGTACGTTAATTCATAATTTAGTCTGTGTTCGGGATATACAGAGTAAAAATTACTTCAGCTGATAATGAGATTTTATTTTTAGTTATAAATATTTTTGTTTGTTATTCAAAATTTATTATCATCTATCTACATTTTCTGCTGCAGTCGGACAGTATAGGCCAGCAAAAAAAAAATCTACCGTTGGCCATGGTGGCATATCTTTACGCTACATTTTGTAGTAAAAGCCAAAGTCAGATGAAGTTGACGGCTCTCTATGTTGACAGCTCCATTATTTGACATTTCCTATCACATCGCGATTCGCGTCGCGATCGTACCCTCGACTCACTATATTCTATGTAAATTTGTAGATATGAATAATAATTATTGTTATAAAATTCGTGTGTACCTACCTATATTAATTATCATAAATTAACTTTAATAATATTATGATTACTGATATTTGTGATGTCTTTATATGTTTATGTCTTTGTTGTAGATTAATCATTTGGTCAAAATTTCGGGTGTGTCTCTTTTAGAACACCGCCCATATTCTTATTTGATTCTTCGGCGTTATTTATGAAAGTATCATTGTACGGACACTGGCAGAATGAACAGAAGCCAAAAATAAAAAGAAGAAGAAGAATACACAGTACATCTATGTACGAACAATTTCTGTTTTCATCATATCATATTTTCAACACCAATCCATATGTTTACACAAAAACAGTGCATTAATAAACGCAGACGAGCCTACGAGCAGTTGCCTACTTAATCTATGTTGTATCAGTGTTGATTAAATGTCTAAAATGAAGAAACTAAAAGGTTCATTTCGGTATACACAATGGGATCCCTGTCTGATTATCTCGCAAATAGTAGCTATGCAATCTGTTTTGTACCTTACTTTGAGTCTTCTCATCGCAATAATGCAGGATTTGACTGACTCTACAAGAACTTTGGACCATATCTTTGAGTATCACGTAAGTAATCGAAGTTGGATCCGTTTATTTGCTCAGCTGTTGTTTAAAAATAAAGAAAGTTCCTACACGTTTTAATTTGGGCTGTTGTTGCTACTAAATTGTGCATATTCCTACTAAATTCTGGTTAGACCCAGTACCTAAATTTTCTATGAAAATGTAAAAGGTATGTAATTATATTTATTTTCTTAGGAAATACATGTAAGAGACAGCGAAGGACGATCAGTCATACTTGCATTTGTGCTAAATGCAATTATCGGAGCTGTCATTTTGTGGAATGTTGTTGGACGGACTAAATTGTGCTTGGACTTTAGGTAAGTTATGATTTGTGTTGGTATTGTTTTAATCCCAAGGTCATCATGGAAAACATTGTACTTATGTAAAACCCACAGCTAGTCCACTTTAGACATATTGACTTGTTCTTTCCTCTGACTTACAACCAAGCTGAGAGCATGGTATAGGTGCTGGGTAAATGTCCACTGCAGTGACTCATACAGCCGGAACACCAGTTATTAATGTTGTAAAAATCATCTACAGTAGATGTAAAGGCCTTAGTTTGATACTGCAATCCAGCCCCAAACTAAACTTAAATTTATACTACTATTGCATAGGAAAAAGAGAAATAAAGTATCAGCTGATTATAGCAAACCTGCAAGCTATCTTAAATACAGGGTGGTTGCTACCCCTCAGTTTCCTCCAGGGACTAGAATGGAATAAAATGTTTATTATATTGATTCATAAGACCTCTAGGCAGACCACCTGCCAGATTGATGGACATTTTAGTTTGCCATACAGGGTAAGATCTGGATACAAAAGGCCAAGAATGGAGCTGTTTGGCGTTGGAGAAAGCTTATGCCCAGCAGTGGGTCACTCATTATCATCTCAGCTGTAGGATGCCCACTGCTGGACAGGCTTGTTGCCATATTCACCATGCGTTGCAGGCGGCTTGGCAAGAGCAGTACAGGATGTTGATACACACAAAGATGCCGCTGCTAATCTTCTGCAGGTATCCCTCGGCAGATTCTTACTGCATCTACAGGCAAGAGAGGGGGGGGGGACATTCTACTTCCGGCACCTCACAGGAATGGGTCACTACCATCTGACAATCTTAAATAATAATACTAAATCTGTTCCTTGTCCGCAGTTGCACCTTTCACTGCATACATCTAATAGCCTGTTGGATGTACAACGGCACATTCCCAACCACCTTCTCATGGTGGATCCTCAACATAGCCTGCGGAGCCATCACATGTGTCGCCGGGGAGTTCCTATGTTTACGGACGGAGCTGCAAGCAATACCATTAAGCAATATCGGAGCTAAAGTTGATTTATGAAAGTTGGTTTGCGACTTGTTTTCCCTGTTGTGTTCTTAAGTTCATGAAGGAGAAGATTTTATTCCGCTTAGTAGTTTTGGAGGTAAAGTTCATTCATGTATGAGTTGGGTTTTAGTCAACCAGTTGACAGTGGTAAGGCAATAGGCTTTCTATGCCTATGTTGATATTGTATGCCGATCAGTGGACTATGTTTGCCAGTTAGTGAACATTGTATCCTAATTTGCTAATCAGCTAAGATTAATTCTCAAAAGGGAGTTTATCATGGGTACATAATTATTATTTACTATATTTATTATTATTATTATCATTTATCTTGAAACAAGCAGCACACCTAGCCTTATTGAAGCTATAGCCAAAAAACCTACATGTAATTACTGGCACATGAGACCTTACAACTCTATGTCTCAAGGTGACAGGCACAATGCAATGCAGCATTGGTCAATGCTTCGTGAATGTGAACTCCGCAGTTGTTATAGGTAGAGGTTACCGCTTATCACCAGGTGGGATTTCAGCTTGTCTCGTCATTTAGTAGAATAAAAAATTCCTTTTTATAATAAAATCCGATTTTTATAATATATATTAAAAATCCGTTTTTTTTATATATATCCCTTATGTATCGGATAATACATATTTTTATAATAAAATCCGATTTTTATAATATATATCAAAAATCCGATTTTTTTATATAATATATCCCTTATGTATTGGATAATACATATATCCAGGCTAAGAAAAAGAAGCGAATTTCATTCTGTAAGCTCGTTTAGGTATACCTAATTACCTACCTAATTCGTAGACATTGGAAGGAGCTGGGGGAGAGACCTTTGCCCAGCTGTGGCACAATATATGTTCATCATCATTTCAGCCGTAAAACGTCCACTACTGAACTAGGGCCTCCCTCATGGATCTCCATGAGGGGTAGTTGCCATACTCACCACGCTTGGCAGGCGGGTTGGTGAGCGCAGTACGGGATGTTGATATACAGAAAGACGCTGCTGCCCATCTTCCGGAGGTGTCCCTTAGCAAGCTCTTACTGCATCCACGGGTAGGAGAGGAGGGGTAACATTCTACTGCCGGCACCCCTAGGCAATATATGTAAGAAAAAAAAAATTCGTTTGTCACGCTTGCGGGGAGAATGTGAAAATTATTAACGCTAAGCACCAGGAAATCCCCATTTTCTAATACCTCGTAAAATAAACCTTATATGAAATGAAGTTAATGTTTGAATTTCAATAAAAAGCTAGCCGTACTGGTAGGGTTAGTTAAAGGGGATTTCCGCAACTTTAAATGAGGTTCCCATTTTGGGAAACAATCTTAAATTATTCTGAATTGTAGTTTTTCGCTACATGTTGTCAGGGTAAACATTAATCTCCAAAATTTTTAGTTCAGAAGACAGGAAAAAATCAATTGATATATATCAAGGTAAAGATGAATTGATATATATCGTGATATTTATCATGATATATACCTATCCGCTGATATATATCGGCGAACCCTGTTAAAGGTAATAATATCCTTCTAAATTCTGTCTTTGAATCAAGAAAGGCATTTTCGAAATTGAACTAACTTGATCAATAATTTATTTATTGTGTATGAATGAATTAAATTGGTATTTTGTTGCTATTTAAAATGTGGTTTGTAATGAAACTGTGATTATGATAATTAATTAATGAGAGATAATATGGTAAATAAATACTATTTTGTAATTAATGTAAATAAAATAAATTGTTTCTTAATGTACTGTATTTTATTATTTCGTTACAAAAGATGATGTACCTACCTAAATAATAAACTTAGCTGGGATAGAAAAAGAAGTATAGGTAGATGCTGACTGCTTGACGGGAATAGTAGGTACTTTCGCTTTTTTAAATAAATAAGTAAATAAAATAATGCTGGACAATTTACACAGAATCGGCATCATCTACTAGCCCCAAGATAAGCAGAGCTTGTATTATGGATACTAGATGACTGTTATAGTTAATACATTATATTTTTTATAATATATAGAAAAACATCGAAAACACCCTGAACAAATATCTGCAGATCGTACAGACATTTTTTCCGAGGCGGGAAAAATTTCCTCTTGCGTCGCAGGCGGACCTTCGCCCGCTGCGCCAGAGGTTGTCTATTATAACTAACAAGTAATAATGATGATGGTGGGTATTATCACGGGACACTGCGATCATAACCACCATGTTCTGAAGATGGGGGCCGCAGACAGTGGACTGTCGCGGTTGTCTTATTTATTTGAGCCACCAACAGAAGATACACAAAGAAAAATTACAAAAGTAAAAACAATAAAAATCATGAGCTAAGTGTTCTCCCAATTACAAGCAGCTACATCTAGGTATAATTAGTAAATATATTCGGTATCTTGAAGCAGACGACCCAGTGGAGAATGTAATGCTACTGTACGTCCATATAAGCGACGCGACGTCAGAAATGAAACGGGATTACGAGAGCTAATGGAACCAAGCCCATCCACATCAACAACATCTGCATCTTCTTCAGGGATGCTCATGGTAGCTGCCAAAGACCCAGAGTCCTCCATTATTTTAAGGAGCTGGGCTGGTTAGGGTCTTTGTACTTAGTATAGGTTTAAAGAACTTTATTCTCATAAGAACACAAGTGTTTCACTTAAAATGAGATAAGTACTTACATGAAATTACTTAATCTAAGTTTTATAACTATTCTTTACAAAACCTCTGATGCCTGGCATTGTGTATAGTCGTTTAAACATAAACAGTAACCATATTTTAATCATAAATTAAAAATGTGATATAAATAAATAAATCTTAAACAGTTCTAAAGTTCCTACTTATATCTTGTAACAATCGGTAGTATCGCGGGGGACAATACACCCCAATGCGGGACGTCAGTGCAGATCTGGTATCCCCAACAGAATTAGAAAAAATAACAGCAGGGAAACCAGAGGGAAACGTGTGGGTTAATTTATACCTACTGCAAAAAAGGAGGTTTTCAAGTCGTCTATTTTTATTTCTAATTTTTGTTACCTTGGAACTCCGTCGTTTATAATATATAATTCTGATAATGGTAGGTTCCTCAGAGCATAGTTACATGCCCTTTTAAACTTGCCTCGCCTTACAAGCGTGGCAAGCACGGCAACCACCTCCTCATAACCAGTACTCGGAAATCATGAGGGAGGCCTGAGTCCAGCAGTGGACGTCCTACGACTCCTGCGGCTGAGATGATGTGAACCTAAGCTATATTTTTTGACCCGGTAGGTGGCTGAAACAGTGCGGGTGCTAAGTTCGTCGAGTGAGCTAGTCACTAAATAAAAATAATGGGTTTAATAAATATAATACGGCTTGCACCACTTACGAAATGGCCACGAACAGTGCTCATGGTGTAAAAGCCTCTAAATTGTCTACGAAACGTCAGCAAGATGATAATAAGTTAGGTACCTGGGTACGTGGCGTAAGCCGTATTATACAGGGTGTAAAAGGACATCTACCGAAAACTTCGGGAGGTCACTCGTCAATATGAACAACTTTTACTGAGGAACTTTTGCTGTAAAAAAATGTAAAGAAACAGCTGTTCCATATATTTTAGTAATGTAGGTATTGTACTTTTGTATGGAATTTTACAGCAAATAAAAAAATGTAAAGAAACAGCTGTTCCATATATTTTAGTAATGTAGGTATTGTACTTTTGTATGGAATTTAACAGCAAAAAATCCTGAGTTAAACTTGTTCATATTGATGAGTACATTGACCCCCCGAAGTTTTCGGTAGTCGTCTTTTTACACCCTGTATACTTAGACGAGATAAAACATTTATCTCGTCTAAGATATTGAAAGATGTCGAGCCACGATAATTTAAAAAAATAATGGGTTTAAATAAAAAACAATAATCAATCTAAATTGTATAATGTAAAACAAAAACAGCAACAAGTAACTGAATATAATATCACAATATCTCACAACATAGCTAAAAAATACATTGATACTACTGAGTGCCGGCGTCTCGTACATAAAATGCTAAATTGATAATCTGTATTCCACTATCTTGTCTCGCAAACTTGCACATACTTCAGCAAAACATGAGCAAAAACACTTCAGCCGAATTAGACGTGCATTAAACGTAAACAAACTGTCAGTACTTTACCTAAAAAACTTTCTTGATGATTTTATACACAAATAAATAATTTTGGGCACTACACACAACACCACCCAGTTCCGAACTTATCAAAGCTTGTACTATGGAAACCAGATGATTGATAGATAAATACATTCCTATCATACACAGAAAAATATCGAGACCCGGAACAAATATCTGCAGAATAATTACAAATGTTTGTCCCGTGGCGGGAACGAACCTCCTGACACGGAGGCAGTCGTTAAATCTTAGAATAATGACGTTATAGAAATCAGGCTAAAATAGCAACGAAAATCAATAATTCTGTACTCTTTTTACTTATGGTATTATAAACGAGTTTGAAAGAGATAAATATACAGTCATACTCTTTGGAATTTACAAGGATGGCGTAAATAAACAGTCAAATGGTTCTAAATTTGGTTCTACTTATGACGTATAAAGCTAAATAAAGCAATAATAAACGAGAAGTTAGCTATAAGCTATAGCTAGCTATAGCTTCTAACAAACTTGAAGTAAGGCTCAGACAGAATTGTATTTTAGCCTTACTTCTATTATGTCATTATTATATATATTTATATATATATTTATTCATAAATTTATATTATATATTTATTCTAAGCGTTAAATAAACCACTCTAATCAATAAAAATTTGATCAATTCAGTAAAAAATCAACGCTAAGAAAGCAAGCCAATTTTGCGTTGCAATGTATTTACATTTTGTACCTACACATGGCTGAAGTCTGGTTCAATATAGCCACATTATAAAATATGTAGCATTGCTTGAAAGTTAGCACACAGATTTCGATATAATTACACATAAGCTCACTAATTATTTGCTATGCCTATATTAAAAAGCTGGACTTTCCAAATCATTGTAATTTAATAAAGTTATTCGTTAACTTCAACTACATACATATGTACCCTAGGTACTTATACAAATTAGAAATTACTTAAATTATTTCAGAAGAATATCTTTTGTGTGTAAACCATGTATTGTAAATCTGTAAGAAGTGGCTGGATTTAAACATTACTTGTAGGTAATGTTTTTATTAGGCATTCATATTCGTATTTTTAGCTTTCTAATTGAAAAACACATCTTATTAGTTTCATATTCTTACAAATATCTTTTTAAAATGATAACTTTACATATATTTTTTTTATTTTTAAAATTACAGGATTTTATCGCGTACAGTCAAGGTCAAAAATATGTATACACCACAGAGTGACAAAAAGCGTAGTCATCTGAATGGTCATAAATTCGGCAAAATAAAAATGTACCTAAATTTGTTTACATACTTTGAGAGATAACTATGTAAACAACAGTTGCAATAATATGTCCTCATTTATTTAACCATAAACTTAGATACACCATAAAGTTCAAAAATATATATATACACTATAATGTGTCACTTTTGAATTTTTAATTTCATTTGACTTCCCGTATCATTGTGTAGGTGAAAATGTATCGCATTAGCGATCATTTAAAACACAGGATTGTTGCCTTATGCGAGGAGTGTATCCGTGTCTGATATAGCTGACGAATTGGGCATCACGGTAAGAAAAATGTTATGTAACTAGAACTTACCGCCGAAAATGTCACTTTCTTTTAGCTTTAGAATACTTCGTCATAAATAATACGAATAATTTTCCATTTCAGAGAAAAACAGTTTATATATGGAAGCAAAGATGCGGGTATATAGACATATTAGATCAGGTACTCCTTCCAACAGGTCATACATACTTTGGAAATTGACATATCAAATTCGTCCATACATAATGCGATACTAGTATCACTAGTATCTATGCACTAGTGCAGCAGTGGATTAACTAGCATGAGGACCTTCATTTAATAAAGATGCCCCCAAAAAGTCCAGATATAAACCCAATTGAAAACTTGTGGGGCCTTATGGTTCAAAACTGGGACTCTTCAGTTGTGAGAACCACTGAAAATTTAAGAAATCACGCAAAGGAGATTTGGGATTTGTTTATAGGTACAGGATATATGTTTAAACATGGTAAACTATATGAAAGACCGACTAGACGCGGTTATTGAAGCTGACGGAGGATATACTCGCTATTGAGTAATTTTTGTTTCAAAATGGAGGACAAATATTAGAATTATTATTTTCCACTTAAGGAGCTACTTTTTTTAGTTATTTATTACAGTTATTTTAATAAAATATTTGCCTTTTATTAAAAATACGTAAAAAAACAGAAAATAGGGTAAATCGCCAATTACTGGCCACCTTTCATAACTGGCCCCATCATACTAATAATACAATCTATTCACGTACAGAATTCATTTTCAGTTTAAGGTGTTATTGACTGGCCACCCTTCAATAACGGTCGAAACCACGTTATACGAGAATAAAGCGAATGAAGTATGTAGGTGCACATAGTTCATGTTTAGTATGACGTCACGCCAATAACGTCGTGACAGGTCAAAACATGAGACAAACATATGCAATGACAAGTCTGCACTGTTTTCGTGAATTGTCAAAACATTCTATTCCAATTTGTTTCGTGTGACAAGACCGTCAAGTTGATTTTTGCTGATTTATATTTCGTATACATATTTTCGTAGCAGTTACTGAATCTATCTTTAATGACATAATATGACTACAATATTTTGCATCATTTGCAGGATACTTATTATGTAATTTTGATTGCATACAAGTTTTTGAACTTGCCTTATACATATTTATGTGGCCATTGCAGTTTGCATATTTATTAGTATTTGGAGGAGTACATATCTTTTGAATTTTTTATGATTACTTTATTTTTACAACATTACTTGCATATATATCTTTGACCTTGACTGTACCTACCTACATACATCCAGTAATTTTAAAACTAAAAAAAAAATATGTTAACAAATCGCGAAAGTTTAACAAGTTAAACTTTACATAGGATTTACTCACAATTTTAAAGTAATTTTGAACACAAAATGCCACATATAATAAAAGATACCCTCTTGATTTTGCAAGGCACAATGACAATATCATAAGAATAATTGTTTTAAAAAAGTAATTTGTGCAAAGTAAACTAACAAAGTTTAAAAGTGAACTAGAAAATCATCTAAAAACATTGCCTAGTTTAAATAAATTGTAATAATTTAAGCTAATTTTGTGAAAGCTAAGCTTTGTGTTTTATCTTATAACTATGGTACATTGTCGTTGGTCTAAAGCACTTGGGGAACATTTCAAAATCTGATGCTTTTCAGATATCAAATTCACAGTAAAATCTAATAACCTTTAGTTCTTTACCGGTTGTTAACTAAATAGTTTTTTCTTGCCATCTCTCATCTATCAATATTTTAAAGAGGAAAGATTTGTATTTTGTATGTTTGTAACGAATTAACTAAAAAAAACTACTAGACCGATTTTCAAAATTCTTTCACCATTAGAATGCTATATTATCCCTGAGTAACATAGGCTATATTTTATCCCCGTGTTCTCACGGGAATGGGAACTACGCGGGTGAAACCGCGGAGTGCTAGTAAGAAATAATCTTTTCAGTTGTTCCGATAGTAATTCAAATTTAAACTCAAAAAATACTTTATCAGTGCGGCTGCAGGGACCTTCTTGATGCGTCAATTTACAAAATAAAACAAGGCAAATTAATAAAAGAAAGCACATAATTGAACCTGGTCACTTCAGATGACACGCGAGTTAGGAAAAGAACCTAATTCGGTCGTTATAGTGATCATTCAACAATTTTCTTTTTAGTAAATCCCTACCAGCTTAACCAATTCCAGATTAATGTTCCAGTAATGATTCAGACCAACTTTATATCAATAACACTTATAATTAAATAAAAACCATTATATCAGATCTAAATTGTTTTCATCTATTGTTCTATCATAGCTTTGCCAGTATCATAAACCTATGTACATTTAATAAGCCAACATCAATACTGTTTTGTTTCAATGTTAAGTAACACTTAAAATAAAGTATATTTTATAAGTATAATTCAGATCACAATCAATGATATGCTTTGCAAAATTATAGTAGTTTCTCATTTAAAAATATTTTGGACTATGAAAATACTTCGTTTTTGATGTACTTGGTAATTTCAAATACAAGGTGTATTTGAGATTACCAAGACCCGATTACCGAGACCCGGTGTACCCGACAGGGGCTTCGGCTTTCGGCTTAGTACACAATTATAATACACCTTGTATAACTAAAGTAATAGTATAACTAAGGTAAGCATTACTTAATTCACATTGTAGCAGTTAATGGGCGATTTTTTTTTACATAATATTCATTAGACGAATATACTGCAATAAGAAGTGCTTGAAAGAGCCTCACACTCAACTTTAGTACTGTAGAACGATTTATATCAATGCTGTACGATTAGATAAAGCAGTTAATATTCCAGCATTATAAGACTTTAAATTTTGATAATAAATAACTAAACAATATGAAATTAAACCTAATCCATCTCATCCTAATAAAATTCTTATTATGAGTGAACATGAGAGTAAGAACTTTTAAGTGCCTTATAATCTAGTATAATCTCAAGTGGACTAAATACATAACAAAAGTATTATATAAATTGTCCTGGTTGTCTAAAAAACAACCTGAAGTAAGACAATTAATAAGTAATCCACATTTCCGGTTAGATATACACCCAAAATTTTCGAACGATATTTTAGGCGAAAACGATACCCATAATAAATTTTTGGTTTGACATTTGCATCCGCCATCTTGGATTTCTAAAATAACATTATTTTCGTAATAAGCGCCCCCAAGCTAGTCGAAAACGATACCCATATCAAATTTTTGGTTTGACATTGGCATATAATTTTGTAATGTATTACAATTATGTATAATTTGTTGTAGCTGTCTGTTATATTTTATTTTTAAAATTTGTATTGTTTAGCTCAGAGTCGCTCATTGAGCTATGGATTAGCACGTTGAAGTGGCAATGGGCAGGCCATATAGCGCTCAGAACAGATGGCCGATGAGGCCGCGATAGGTACATAAGTATTTTAGAAAAAAACATTAAACAAAATAAAAATCTCATGAGACATAAATAAATTGGTCACCAACTCAGCACACGCCGTGAGAACACTGATCTTCAGTGGCGCCATAATTGTGTTAGCTTTCTGGTCGGTCAAAGTTACAAAGTTACTATGTATTTACACAACCAACACACATTTTTTATAGCTAGTTGCACCCACAAATATTGCATTATCTCACTCACTATATTAACTCTATTCGAGCTCAATACAGACCTTAATCTTAGCTAACACCCATAATTACGTCTTTATGCAAATCGTTCTAAAACGAATATACGTCTTTTCTTTTAGTCGCGTTTAAGTTTTGAATAGCTATCAAACATTGACTCACTGCACACCAGAAGGCAAATTATTCAAAAGAACTAGAACTATAAATAAAAAAATTGAGCCGTCACGTCACCTGGCAGATGTGAAACATTATTATTTTGCGATAACCACAGTCACCTCAGTCGCCAATTTCGGAACAGTCACCACAGACGTCCTAGACGCCACAGTCACCAGTCGCCCCAGTCGCTACAGTCGCCATAGTCACCAAGTCGCCCACTAGGGCGACTTGGTGACTATGGCGACTAAACTCGCTATACTAAACTCGCACGTCGCCAAGCGTTACGCGTCAACTCATCGGTTTTACCCCCCGCAAAAGATGTTTCACATCAATAATGCTGGACATTTGACCACCATCTAGCCCCAAGGTAACCAGAGCTTGTGTTATGGCTACCAGATGGTTGCTCAAATACTTAAATACTTTATTTTCGTAAGTATATACTAATCGTACACAGACAAACACCCAGACGCGGGACAAATTTCAGCAGAAAACTTACAAATATTTGTGTCACGGCGGAAATCGAACCCCGCCTGCGTCTCAGCCGGCTAGACTAACTGAGCTACGCAGGTCGTTAGTATTTATGTACAGTTATTAGTATATTTTTTTTGATAAAAATAATCATAAATTAAGTAGTTGTTTGTACATCATTTTAAGGTTTTCTCAAATATTTTATAAGTATAGAACATTAAGGAATGAAGGGAGGCCTTTGCCCTGCAGTGGGACAGTACAGGCTCTTAATAATAATAATAATAGAACATTACTGCCTAAAAACATTAAAATTAACTTGAAATAAATTTAAGAGTATTTTAAACGGAAGACCTATAACGTAAAAGGCGGAGATAAAATAAGATTATTTAGCATAATTGCATATTTTGCATTAGCGGAATTAAAACTAAATATTTTCATTGCATTTTATTGTCATGGATTTCCGCAAAGTAACGCCTGATGATTCCATTAATTAAGATTATTTAATTAAATCCCCACTATCTATAAACGCTCATTAAATTAATCAAAACTTAATGTGTATGATTTTATAATAATAATGCTGGACAATTCACACAGCATCATTGAGCCCCAAAAAGAATCACTCAAAGATAATTCGACACGTGTTTCGCCTCCCCACAAGGCATCTTCAGGAGATTTCTCCTGGATTCGTTACTAAATATTGGTTGTTCATTTAGATATTACTTTGTGATTCAGTTTACTCGTAAGTGACATATCTAGTATCTTAAGAACAAATATATTTATTAGGTAATTAATATATTTATTAGGTAATTAATATATTTATTAGGTATAAATAAGATATACGAAAAATAAACAACAAGCAGAAACAATATGAGCCTTCTACGTCACGGATTACGCAACTTATCATTATTTTTAGGGCTCCGCAGAGCCCGGGATTTGCGTCTAAGTCCCATCCGTGAGTCTCCGCGTTATTCGATATTATTTCTTTGGGACATTCCGCAGCATATTTATGGAACAAATATATTAAAATAATGCCGACGTGTTCTCCGACAATATTGCTGAGTTATACCGTTTGCTAAACTCTTTTCTTGACTGTACCTAGACTAATTATTATGACTTGACATTGTTTTTTTAGTTCTATTTTTATTATCTAATTAGACATATGGTTGTAATTACTAATCTTTTAGTGAATTTTTGTTCTTGTATCTGTTAATAATTTTTGACATCAATGTATTATTTATTGTTAATTAAGTTTTCATTAAAGCAAACCTTTAATATATACCCCTATGTATTTTTTTCCTTATTGTATATTTATATTAGTATAGTGCCTGGGCGCCTTGGATTCATCTGTAAGCCCATTCAGCAATTTGAATAAATGAATAAAAATAAATTAGTGTAGATTAGAGACACATAACTTAGTCGACAGAGAATATAGTTGCGAACTTAAGGAAAATATGTATAAGTAATAAAATTTTGTTTATGAATTATTTATATTGTTAGTTCTAGTTTTTTTTTATGTTATGTATCTCATAGTATACTTTTTATGTTTAGTTCTTGTGTACACGAACCCATGATTCTAAGCGTAGTAGAATCACCTCTCAGTAGCCTCATAGGTTTGCTGTAAGAGAACTCCTTAGGGTTCAGCTCGCCTTTGTACATGACTTTTCTATGTGTATGATTATATTATTTTATTATTGTGTACATTAAATAATAAAATAAAAAAATCCTCTTGCATCATGGCTTTTTCATTTCTAGCTAACACTTGGCTTCCATCTCCGCCTTACCTAAAAGCTTAACAGAATGTTATGATCTATTTATGCGTATATATGTCTTTTAATACTAAGCAGTTAGAGAATACTAAGTGAGGTAGATGACTTCGACCAATGATTGCGCATTGATAGTAATCGACTTATTTTTAAACTCCAACGCAAAAAGAGTGGCGCTGTTCGAACACTATGATTACGGCAGCGTAGCTCTTAAACGGGTGAACCAATTTGAAAGCAGTTTTTCTAGCGGTGGTTCTTAGACATGTTTTATCAAAAAAGGTTCAGGCGTTTGGAAATTATTGACGGTGGCAGGGGTGTCTAAATTATCTTATCTAAAACCTGACTTGTTATAACATACAGTGTATTTATTTTTAGTTTTAAAATTACAGGATTTTATCGCGTACCTTTTTTATTATTTTCCCGACGTTTCGAACACATTTCAGCGTTCTTGGTCGCGGTTATTTTAAAACTAAAAATATGTTAACAAATCGCGAAAGTTTAACAAGTTATACAGTGTATTACAAGGAATTGAAAATCTTTATAATTTATTTTAATCTCTACAAGCCAAATCGCGTATTAATACGATAGATCTATCTATCGCTGTCTCAGGCCATACAATGTTACCTAGATGTTACAGAATAGCAAACGAGAGTACTTCAAAGTGGACTCCGCAGAGTGATTACGTGTCTCGCGACAGGTTTGCAACAGGCGTATATTTCGCGATCATTGCTGTCAAAAGTATTTTTTTTGCATTTACATATTACAAAATTGCAGCGTTGTTCGCGAGATATACGCCTGTTGCAAACCTGTCGCGAGATACGTAATCACCCTGCCGTTATCCTAGTTCAGACGCTTTTACTACAAACATAAAATACGTTTACTTGAGTATATCCATTCTCTCCATTTGTTTTCGTCGGTTAACGAGGGTAGTTGCGTTAAGGGAGGGGGTAGATTAGGGTGAGTTCTCGTCAACTTCTTTAATGACGGTGTCGGACTCCCATCGCGTCCTCTCCGCTAATAGCTCTTGCAGTTTCTGAAATGTTACAAAATACGTTACAAAACGCTACTTCGTAATTCGTTATTCGAAAATTAGTTACTGTCTCAACGTATAGATGGCGCGTGGAGTAACGATTTAACAAATTAAAAAATTGGTCATTCCCGACACCTAAACGAACCATAACACGATTCAGTGATCGTAAAGATACAGCAGTCAAAAATATAGATGGCGCTAACATGAATTATTGTACCTAATTTTTAACAAAAAATCGATTGTATTTTTGAACTTCGTACTCTTTGTCAGCGGCTAGCGGTTCAAACGGTAATTATTGGCAACGTATAAGTAGCTCAAGGTAAAGCGCCATCTAGAAACACGCTGAGAATTTGACGACTTTTAGTATGGACATTCGTTTCAGCCGTAAAACGTCCACTACTGAACACAGGCCTCCCTCATGGATCTCCATGAGGGGTAGTTGCCATACTCACCACGCTTGGCAGGCGGGTGGGCGAGCGCAGTACGGGATGTTGGTACACGGAAAGACGCTGCTGCCCATCTTCCGGAGGTATCCCTTAGCAGGCTCTTACTGCATCCATGGGTATGAGAGGAGAGGTAACATTCTACTGCCGGCACCCCACGGCGGTATGGACATTAGCAGTCCAGTATTTATTTGGTCTATGGTTAAAGTAAGCAGTGGACTCACTACGGCTGAGAGATGATAAGGTGTTGTTGGGGCATTTAAATTAAACGGAAAATAGCACAATTCAGAATACAACTCACAAAGTTAAAATAAATAAATAATGCTGGACCATTCACGCAGCACCATCTAGCCCCGAGCTAAGCAGAGCTTGTGTTATGGGTACTAGAAGACTGATATACTTAATACATTATACTAAATAAACAGATATCTTTAATATAAATAGAAAAACATCCAGAAAACCCTGAACAAATATCTGCAGATCATACAGACATTTGTCCCGAGGCGGGAATCGAACTTTCTTGACGCTATACATATATACCTCAGGTCTGTCGAGAATGATGATTCAGTTCGTTCTTAATGCTATATACCTCAGGTCTGTCGAGTATGATGATTCGGTTCGTTCGTAATGCTATATACCTCAGGTCTGTCGAGAATGATGATCCGGTTCTCGACCTTGGGCGTCAGCTCGCAAGACTGCTGCTCCAAATCGTCGAGCGACGCGCGGCGGGTGAGCCTGAAAATAATATATTGTTATTAAATCCGATACTGAACACAGGCCTCCCTCATGGATCTCCATGAGGGGTAGTTGCCATACTCACCACGCTTGGCAGGCGGGTTGGCGAGCGCAGTACGGGAGATGTTGATACACGGAAATACGCCGCTGCCCATCTTCCGGAGCAATCCCTTAGCAGGATCTTACTGCATCCACGGGCATGAGAGGAGGGGTAACATGCTACCCCACGGCCCCATAATACATAATAGTACATGATTTATTAATAATTGTTTTTGTGTCCGAAGCGTACTGTTTACAGTTTTCTCATTATTATCTTATAACTATTCGCCCTTTACTTGCTTTATGTTTCAGACTTTTTATCTAAGGTTATATAGCTGTTGGTTGTCGAAATAAATAAATACATTCCGCAAATACTCCGAAAGAAGAAGTTCAACTGAGGATAGCAGTTTTTTTATATTATATTATAAGTTAGAATTGGGCGGGTCACGTCTGCCGCAGGCCGGATAAGTCTTGGGCTAAATCCACTACCGAATGGATCCCACAAGACAGGAAACGACCTCGAGGCAGACCGAGACGTCGATGGATGAACTCGACGCATACTTGGAAGACTGGACCACAGTAGCTCAAGACAGAGAAAGGTGGAAGGAAGGAAGGGAGGCCTTTACCCTGCAGTTGGACAGTACAGGCTATTAATAATAATAAGCTGGAAGACGAGCAAACGGGCTACCTGATGGGCAGTGGCCACCGTCGCCCATGGACATCTGCATCACCAGAGGCGAGGCTTTTGAGGAAGGAGATTACCCGCCTTTTGAAGGACCCCATTTCGAAGCTCCGAGGGAATACCCCAGATGAGAGTTCGCTCCACAACTTAATCGTCCGCGGCGAAAGAGCGCGCGAAACGAGCGGTAGTGGAGAACCAGCTATCCAAGTGGTGCGGATGAAATTTGGTTTTGTGGCGAGTGGTCCGGTGATGGAACTGCGCTGCTGGTATCAAGTTAAATAGTTCTTCAGAACATTCTCCATATTTTTAGGTCATTTTTTTCCTGAGGGTACATCGTTGTGGGTGTATCATCAGAAATCGGCATCTGAGCTGTTTACCTGCGACTGTGTTATCATTCGACACGATGATCTTGACGAAGCATCTTCAGCGCGCCTTTTATACTGAGGTTATTTCGGTTTGAATGTATCGTCAGAAATAGAGTTTAAGTGACAATCTATTACTAGACACACCTAAACCTTTTAGCTGTTAATTGTAATTGTTCAATTAGAATCAGAAGAGAAAATTTATAACCACACAACATATATTTTAAAAGAACTACCAGATGCCTTTATCGGTTCGAAACCGATAAAGGCAGTCAAGATTTTCGACCCGACGGTTAATTGCTCCGTAGCCGAATGGTAAAGGCAGCCTGCGTTAAAGGTGTTCGTCTGAACGTTACGGGCTCGAATCCCGTCAGAATCAAAATGTTGATTGCATTTTTCATTTCTATGAACTACCAGATAATAGTTTTCGAGTAAAATTGTGTAACTGGTTGGTTAATAGTTGGTATTATGTGTTTGTGTTTAGTAGAATAATCAACATACATATGTACTTTATTGATTATATCGTGAAATTTTTGAATACCTATGTCTTATTACCTTCGATGTCTTTGCTGTGGTCGGTGTTGCGTCTTGTGGCGCAAATATGGTGCCACTGAAAATCAGAGCCGTGTTCTCACGGCGTGTGCGTTGGTGACCAGTCTGTCTCATAAGATTCTTATTCTGTTTAAATCAAGTATGTAATTTTAATTTACCTGTGTACCTATGAGTCGTAAATATATATTTTCTTATTCTTATTATTATTAAAACTTGAATTCTTTGAACGAAAATAAGTACAGCAGCGTCTTTCCGTGTACCAACATCCCGTACTGCGCTCGCCAACCCGCCTGCCAAGCGTGGTGAGTATGGCAACTACCCCTCATGGAGATCCATGAGCGAGGCCTGTGTTCAGTAGTGGACGTTTTACGGCTGAAACAAAAAAAATGTACTGGGCTGAACCCTTAAACTTTTCATTGTTAATCATAATTACTTTATATGTATATTACCTTTTTGTAACCACGTTCAATAAGCCTGTGACCAACGCTGCATTGCGCCCGTCACCCTGAGAGAGTTGTAAGGTCTCCTGCGAAGAGTCTGACTGGTGTTATCATAAATAAGAGAGTCGTTAACCTGTGACTGTGATGCCCGCCATGGGTCGGTTCGACAGCCGCCGACGAGGCTCGCCGAAGGGGTGGTGGACCGTCCAGCTCGCTACAATCCAGCATCTTGACGAGGCTGTGCCTGTGACAGTCAATATTACTTAGTTTAGCATGTGGGACTGCCAAGCGGTGGCATGGAATGAAATGCTAGTTCGCCTGTGTTCAGACAGCGTCATTGATAAGTATCCCCACCGTCAAATCGCTACGGCGGGCGCGGCTGAGGGGTTACATAATCGTGACGCCCACACACCATAATAACGCTGGATTTTATATAGCAATCCAAAGTCTGACTAACGAGAAGCGCGATACCAAATGTAAACAAAGCCGCGTAGAGATAAACTATTCTAAAAATGCACGCCCCTCCACAGCGTTTACACGGACATACAAAATAGGTGTTCTATACACAATACAGATGAATTAGTATTTGTCATTGGTTGTTCACACTTGTTCAGTCACCGGCTAGACACAAACGGTATCACTAGGAAAAAAAGCTGGATCTGTCGGTCAGCTAGTGCATTAGTGTTCCGAGCGCGCGGCAGAGCGGACGTGTCGCCGTAACAAGAAGCGCGCTCCCGCCTTACAATGCCTACAGCTCGACTGATCGCCCGATTAGTTGACTTGTCAGTGCGCAGATTATTCCATGTTTCCAGTAAAGTTGCAGCACGCATACAAATATAGAGATGCAATAAGTATTTCCTCTCACACATTGTAATTATTAAGTTTTGTGGAGGGGCGTGCATTTTAAAATGGTTTATCTCTACAGAAGAACGCGGCATTATGTAAAATTCATTAATGCGAAATAGAAAGATATAGATTGGCAGTTCCACACTCGTGTTTCAGGACAATGACTTTTGTATCGATTCTTATTGGCTTTACTCTAGCAAGAGATTACAAGATAATCACCGTAAAAATCTGTCAAGCGATAATATACCCAATTACCTTCGACTAAGGGTGACTAGCGACTGGCGATGCTTGGACGGCCGCGATTTCCCAGTGCGCACGTTGATCGCCGCGAAATGGTTCTGTACCGCCATGCCGATCTCAGGGCACATGTCTTCGGATACCTGGAACAAAGTTTTTGTTAGAGTCACTCTAAATATTCCTATCATCCATTGTTATGGTATAGGATAAAAGTACCTAGCAAAACTACTTAGTCGTAACAGTTAAATGAATGAATATTCATTATTTAATCATTATTGTTTTTGGAGGTGTCTGTAGCGACTTTTCAAAAGCATCCTATTGTGTGATACTCATATAATGATAAGTTGATTTGAAAACTAGTACATTACTATGGTTTAGTACCATCCCTGTGGTTCTTCTTTCTTGTTATATTAGCGATAGGATACAATGAGTTGCCGTTAATGGAAAACATTCTCTAAGATTTGTTTTTACCATGGGAGTGCCTCAAGGATACATTCTTGGTCCATCCGTATTTATCTAGTATGAGTAAATAACTTTATTTACTCAAACGAGTGAGGATTATCAGGCTAGAGAGATAGGCTCTCATAATACTCTAATGTTAAATAAATGAGGATATAGAAGAAACTTTGGTCGTCCGGCAGCAAGATGGGCAGAGGACATTGATAAAGTCGCAAACAACGGCGCATAATTATGGCGGATGACACAAACTAAGGCAGGTATACCAGCAGTGGGTGAAGTCAGCCTGTGGATGATGATGAAGGTAGAAATAATACTCACAATGACTTTGCAGGCCGGCAACATGGTGTTCTCCGAGACGTGTTCTTCGACGTGACTAGGGGGGGTCGAAGGTGAATGATACACTTGGCTGTAAATGATACTCGAATGCCATAGAAATAAGACTCACAATGACTTTGCAGCCCGGCAGCATGGTGAATCCGTCGTTCCCCTTGAACAAATACTCCTTGATCGCCAGTCGGTAGTTTTGCTCGCGGTTCAGATACTCGTCTCCTATCTTCAGGACCTGCTCCGCGACGCGACTCCCGGGGGGCTTCGAGGGGTCGAAGGCGAATGATACACCGGCCACCTGGGTAAAAGTAAGGAATAGGTGTATAAGTGTACCTTCGACTTTCAATCCGACGGGTTCGGATTGAAAGTCGAAGTGACGGGTTAGATACCGTCTGTGCACCAATGGATTTTTCGTTGTTGCACGTGCTTAAACAGTTTAACACGTGTTTTGACGGTGAAATCTGCTTAGTCAGCTTCAGACGTGTATAATACCTGTTCTTACCTCTGACTTATAGCCGACTAAGCTAAGAGGATGGTATAGGTGCTGGGCAAGCCTAATCCATATATCAATGTCCCAAGCACTGCAGCGTTACAGCATTATTACCAGTGGCTGACGCTGTATAAATCATCTATAATAGATGTAAACGAAAAAATGCATTGTTGGCATTTTTATACATCGACATTTGTAAAGAATAATATAGTTTATTTTCAACCTACGTGAAAAAAAAATAGGTACTTTTCCAGGGCTTCGATAGTAGACTGCATACTGTCGATTTGTATGACCTTAGTCTCCACATCCGCGATCTTGGTGGAGAAGCTGTCTAGACGAGTTCCCATGAACTCACAGCTCGGCTTAAGATCTGTCAGTTCGACTTTTATGGATCTAATATCGTCGAGGTACTTGCACAATAATCCTTAATCACTTATGTACCACGCATAAATTATGTTACTGCAGTAAGTTAACAAAGATTTTTATTACAATCAGTTAAGAAACATGAGAAGTAAAAAAATATTAAATATGACGCTACCTATCCAGTTGAAAAAGAAACATGTAAACAAGTGGACAATATAAATACTTCATCATTTTTAGGCCAAAGTCGTCAAACTCTATATTACCTGTGGAAACCTGCCCTCCAAGCTAGGGTACTTGCTGACTGCGTTCTCCAGCACCTGGATGATCACGGCCCCGGTCGTCTCCACCACCACGATTGGATCCCTCATGGGGATGATGGTGCAGAGGTCTCGAAGAGTGAACTCGCCGGCTGGATGCACCTGGAATCATGAGATTTGTGAATATTATGTACTTGGTCATAGGACTGCGGTCCTCATACACTGTTGGACATAGGCCATTTGGCAAAATCGTAAGGTCCATTGGTGAGTAGAACGAAATCGGAGAAGCATAGAAGAACCTCGCAAACCCTATTGCTGAAGTAACATTCATCGGGATTACGAACAAAGATGTAGGGTATGTACCCTAGTATCTTATAAGTCGTTCAGAATAACTGTTGTTTAAAGTTCTCCGTTTATTCGTTTAGTTAGTTTAGTAATAAGTTGCGACCACTATGACGTGTTTCCGTATTTAAGGTTGAACGAGTCGCCCATCTTTCTATACAAACGTGGAAGGGTAACTACACCACTGTTTGACGTTGACCATCCAACACTAAGGATTATATCAATTTATCTCGTTATAATCTATGTTTGTATACACCCCAAACCGTAAAAAAAGTAAATATTTCAAGCTAAACTTTTAAACTTTCGTATTTCAACACTGATTTTAGCCCAACTTTGGGCGAAACTAAATAATATACGGAGAAAGAAAACTCCAAAATAAACGCCGTTCCGACATAGTTTAATTATTCAAAAGTTGAAATAAATGTTATTTTAAAAAGATTACACTCAAGTTTTTCTATAATAACCCTTGTACTAAAAGTCTATTCAATATTTTTGCGCGGTCGTTTTAGGAATGAATCATTGTGCATTTCATTCTAGCGCGCGGGTAAACACACTATGTCAGGTGAGATAGCATACATTTAGGCCGCGCCCACTGACGACTTTGCCTCCGCGACTTGTTCAACCTTAATGGTAGAAAGCAACTGTCCGATACGGACAAGAAAACCACGTCATAGCGTAAAATGCTGACCCGAGAACATGTGCGAATATTGTGCGGTTGCATAAACCGTAAAGCTATATCTTGAGTATACTTGGTCAGATCGGAAGGATCATGAACAACAGCTCATGTAACCAGACTGAAAGTCTCTTGCTTGCCGCAGCGTCTACCAGAAATACATTCATAGATTCATCACATCTAGCTGGTCATACATAATCAAGACCTACCTTAATTTTTACAGGCCTCTTCTATCCTGTACATTTCGCAACCAGGTGTGCCAATCGGTGTATCTTATAGCTATTTGAGAAATGTGATCTAGTGTCTAGTCCTGGTTAGTCTGGAAGGTGCCTGCCAAAATTCTATTCGTCACATCTGTGGTCGTAGATTATCAACAGTTTACCCTGCCTTAATTTTTGCCAGACTCTTCTGCCCTGCCCTTCGCAACCAGGTGTGCCCTGAGACTTTTACACAGACTTCGGTCCAACGCGCTATCTATGCGGGAGAACCTACCTCTTAGAGGCACGCTGAACAATCCTAGGAGCTCGTGTATCTTGTAGCTATGTGAGAGGCGTATTCTAGGGACTAGTATACCTGGTCAGATCGGTGCATAAGCGGACGCTATTATCAAGAGTATACCCTCCCTTAATTTTTGCAGGCCTTGATGCAGGCGCTCTCTATGCGGGAGAACCTACCTTTAAGAGGCACGCAGAACAATCCTAGAAGCTCGTGTATCTTGTATCTATCTGAGAAAGGTGATCTATGTAGTCTCTAGTGTATACCTGATCAGGCCGGAAGGTCACTGAGTATAGCCGGACAAGGTCGGCTGAGGTGGCGTAGAGGAGTACGTCGCAGATTCAGTTGCCCAGGTTGCATTCACACGCGCGGATGCGGGAAAATCTACCTTCTAGGGGCACGCAGAACTGGCCAAGAACCACGTCTATCCAGCTAGTATCTAAGAAATGTGAACTAGTTCTAACGACCTACTGTTTACTTGGCAATATCGGATGGTTCCTTAGTAGAACGAGAGTAGAGAAGGAAGCATAGAAGAGTCCTCTGACCTCGTTGCTGTACAACTGAGATGAACAGGTATAGCTTGGTTATCTAAGACCGCGTCAGCAGCAGAATGTTTCATCTCTTACCTGTAGAAGCAGTACGATAGGCAGCGGCGTCTTTCCGTGAAACAACAACCCCCTTACGATGAGTGCTTGAAGATTCATGAGGGAGGTCTATGTCCAGCAGTGGAGCCTGCGACTATGATGGTACCTGGTCCGACCGGAAGGTCCCCGAGTTGAGCAGCACCAGGTCGGCGGAGGTGGCACAGAGGAGCACGTCGCAGATCCAGTTCCCCAGGTTGCACTCGCACGCGCGGATGCGGGAGAATCTACCTTCTAGGGGCACGCAGAACTTGCCCAGGATCTCGTCCATCTTGCCTTCTACCATTGCTGTGGGGAGAGGATGATGGTTAATATTTTATTATTAGCTTTGTCTCATCATATCAGCCGTAGGACGTCCACTGCTGGACAAAGGCCTCCCTCATTGATACAAGTACTGCGGTTGGAAGCCGTCTGCATCCACCGCCGACCAGCAGTTCGCACCAAGTCGTCTGCCCATCTTGTAGGTGGACGTCCTACGCTGCGCTTGCCGATCCGTGGCCTCCATTCGAGAACTTTGCGGCGACATCGGCCATCTGTTCTGCGCGCTATATGGCCTGCCCATTGCCACTTCAACGTGCTAATCCGTTTGGCTATGTCGGTGACCCGAGTTCTTCTATGTATCTCCTCATTTCTGATTCGATCGCGTACAGAAACCCCGAGCATAGCCCTCTCCATAGCTCGTTGAGCGACTCTGAGCTTCATCTGCATAGCTTCATAGCTTTGTCTGCATCACTTATAAGAAAAAGTGGGTCGTGGACACTTAAAATACATATTTCATAAGGATAATATTCGTAATTCATTCCGCATAATTAAAATGCGTATGGTTATGCGTACACAAGGCAATTCTCGCTTTGCTGTTAACTTCAGCACGCCAGTCTCCCCGCGACCACGACCAGGTGCGATCCGGTCGAAACGTCGGGATTAAAATAAAGGTAATTACGCGATAAATACCCGATACTCCAATATAGTAATAATATGTTGTGATCGCGAAAGTTTAAAAAAGACTAAGGGAATTCTGTTTAAAATGTAATACTGTTGCGCCGTGCGCAAACGCAAACTAGTAAGTTAACGAAAAATCCAGAGTGACTAATAAATTCAAATGTGATCTAAATGTAAAAGGTTATCAAAATTTTCTTACCATGGTATTTCTCCACCTTCTCCTTCAGGACCTGGTCTTCCGCGAAGGAGCTAGTTACGTGCATGTCCACTATGTCCACGCGTGGGGTCTCGCCGTTCAAGTTGACGCTGATCTTGGAGAACTGGCGGAAGTCTGTGCCGCTTTTCACTATGTATTTGTTGTTTATCTGAAAACAATACCACTAATATTATGAAGCCGAAGGTTTGTTTGTATGGAAGTTTGTTACCTCTTCACGCAAAAACTACTCGTTTTAATGGGCTCATACCTGCTCCTTTTGGGTGAGTACACATTATACACATTTGATTTATAACATTACAGGATATATCATTATGTTATATATAATACACCTCTATGCTTACAGAATCAGTTTATAAAGCTTGAGATAATTCTTCGGTCAAGATGTTTTCCATCGTCAGTCATACTTCTATTTCGCATCATTGTTGATTTCCATTATAAAATCAGATAAAGATTAGGTTAATCCTTCCATCTCACGATGTCTTTCACCACTTACCTCTAGGATCTCGTAAACGTGATCATGCCCTCCCAGTATAAGGTCTATGTCGGTGGAACCTTCAGCCAGCTTAATGTCGTTGGGAGTTCTCATGTGGGTCAGGGCGATCACGAATTCACAACCCTGAAATTGATAAAGAGAATTATTGTTGTGCGCAAACGCAAACTAGCAAGTTAGCTCCATCCATATCTATCTAGCATTATCCAGAAAGGACCGGTGTTTACGTAAATAGTCAAAAGACTACGCGCGGACGGGCATTCAATCCCATGATGATGATTTTCTTGAAAAATCGAACGAAACGTGTCGGAATAATCTTCGACGTTACAATACTACGTGAGCATTTCCCGTTTTTGCAAAATTAACAGTCGAAATAGTTCAAAGGTCACTTCTTTTTTTTGGAATACAATGAGTTGAAGTTCCTAGTGAAACCGGTTTCAAAACAATGGGGCGGTTGTAAACAAAATTGTTTACCTGTTAATCTATTGTTTGTGAATCTAGATACTTCCACGTCTCGAATGTTCTTATGTGCGATATAAATACGTGGGCGAGTTCGCCGAGCGGACAGTCTTAATTTGGCTACGGAAGTTAACAGTGTGATATATCAGCGCAACTTCAAAGTGAATACATGTGCTATAGTGTCCAGTGAACATATGTAATTGTGGTGATCAGTTTGGTGGTGATCAGATTTAACAGCCGTGTTGAAGAGTGATATGTACCCCCGACTTTCAATCCGAAGTTCGTGCTTTAACGAAGAACGTGAAGGAAATCTTGTGAGGAAACCCGCGGCTTTCTTAGCTTCAGACGTATCGACCTGTTATTTCCTCTGACTAATAGATGACTAAGCCGAGAGGATAGTATGCTGGGCAAGCCTACCCCATCTAACAAAATCCCAGGCACTGCAGCGTCCCGTACATCATTATTACCAGTTGCTGACGCTGTATCATCATCATTTCAGCCATAAAACGTCCACTACTGAACGCAGGCCTCCCTCATGGATCTCCATAAGGGGCAGTTGCCATACTCATCACGCTTGGCAGGCGGGTTGGCGAGCGCAGTAGGGGATGTTGATACACGGAATGACGCTGCTGCCCATCTTCCGGAGGTAGCTCTTAGCAGGCTCTTACTGCATCCACGGGCAAGATAGGAAGGGTATAGTTCTACTTCCGGCACCCCACGACATGTACGCTGTATAAATCATCTATAATAGATGCAAAGGCCTTAATTTTTTACAAATTTATTAAAAATTTCGTTTTGGTTTCAAAGCTAAAACAACTAAACTAAAATTCAAATATATTCTTACCTCTTGTTTCAGCTGTGCAGCCAGCTTTGAGCCCGCCTGAGTAAAGTCTATGAATGTGACTTCCTCAGGATTAATCGTTGCTAATGTGTCGAGCCACTCCTGATAAACAGAACACTGTATACATAACTGGTAAATATAACCGTCGAACAGCAACGTCTGAAAATCCGAAGGAGTCAGCAATATTTCAAAATCAAGGCATGTGTTTTTGACGTTTAACTTTTGTTAATAAGTGCTACGAAAAACATTTATTTATTTATCCAGCATTGCAGACGTAGGCATTAAGGTTGAACAAACGCGGAGGCAAAGTCGTCAGTGGGCGCGGCCTAAATGTATGCTGTCTCACCTGTCATAGTGTGTGTACCCGCGCGCTAGAATGAAATGCACAATGATTCATTCCTAAAACGACCGCGCAAAAATATGTGAATAGACTTTTAGCACAAGGGTTATTATATAAAAACTTGAGTGTAATCTTTTCAAAATAACATTTATTTCAACTTTTGATTAATTAAACTATGTCGGAACGGCGTTCATTTTTCTCCGTATATTATTTAGTTTCGTCCAAAGTTGGGCTAAAATCAGTGTTGAAATACGAAAGTTTAGAAGCTTGTATTTTTTAAATAAATACTTCTTTTTATGGTTTGGGGTTTATACAAACATACATTATGACAAGATAAATTGATATAATCCTTATTGTTGGATGGTCAACGTCAAACAGTGGAATAGTTACCCTTCCACGTTTGTATGGAAAGATGGCGACTCGTTCAACCTTAAGGCGGCCCGTCTGAAGTGGGATTGGGCAGGCCACGTGACCCGAGTGCACCCAGGACGTTGGGCCAATCTCGTCACACATTGGGTGCCAGGCCGGCAATGACGTCGCGGGCAGACCCAGAAAGAGATGGCGAGATGACGTGGATGCATTTGAGTTCACGTGTTCTTTACATTCTAATACTAGGGGGTTACCAGATCTGCAACGGATTTGGACCTGGTGTCTGGTCTACCGAGTGCATTCGTAAGTGCTGCGCTATCTGTTATGAAAACGAGCGGCATTGTCTTTGCTTGCAAGGTCTATGTAAGCGGACATCTCTTTTGTCGCTTGCAGAAGCGCACGCGTTTCTGCCTGGAAGGTTGTAGTCATTGAGAGGTTGTTCTTTACATTATAATAGTTAGTTACCTGTTCCACGAGTCCTATAAGTCCAATCTTATGTCCATTGCAGTCCAGTGCGTGCGTGATCTTGCCATCTCCGAGCGGCCGGCCCGTTTCGTTGTCTATCACGTTCGACATGAGCCAGGGAAACGAGCATTGGGACACTAGCGACGAAAGGACTTCTAGACCGAAATCTGAAACAATAAGTGTTATCTGTAACACATTTATAAACACTAGGTGTTCTGGCGAACTTCGTATCGCACCTACTACAACCACTGCTTACAACTAGCCTTCCTCGACAAATGGGCTATCTAACACTGAAAGAATGTTTCAAATCGGACCAGTAGTTCCTGAGATTAGCGCGTTTAAGCAAGCAAACAAACAAACTCTTCAGCTTTAAAATATTAGTATACCTACATGATAACAGAGCAAGCGCTTCACTCAACTCTTTGGCACGTCTTTGGTAGATATAGATGTTGATGTATTTAACACCTCAACAAGAAGGTTAAATCGCTTGCTTAGTGTAATTTTTTAGTAATCAAACGTAGTTTTATCTTAGGTTCGTATTTATTTCTCAGTATATTACTTGATTTTTGTACAATATAACCTTTCTTCGGTCGTCCATATTTTGACTGTTTAGTTTTAGCTTATTTTTATAATAACCATTTATGGAAACTTTTAATTGGCCATCAGCATGCATGTTTTTTTCCATTTATAGTTATGTACTATTATATATTATATTATATAGTTAGTATAATATAGTATAATAGTAGTTATTATAGTATATTATATAGTTCATGTAAATACTTTTTCTCTTAGATTCTCAAATAAATAATTCTTTAATATTTCAACAAAATACAATATTTTTAGAATACAATGAGTTGAAGTTCCTGGTGAATCCGGTTTCAAAACAATAGGGCGGTTGTAAACAAAATTGTTTACCTGCTAATCTATTGTTTGTGAATCAAGATACTTCCACGTCTCGAATGTTATTGCGAATGAATAACTATTTATGGAAACTTTTAATTGTCCATCAGCAAGCATGTTTTTTTTTTGCATTTATAGTTGTTTATGTATCTAAATACTTAATTAGCTGTAAGTTTTCTTAAGATTCTTAAATAAATCATTCTTTAATATTTCATTAAAAAAAGCAGACTTTAATGAAATGTTGCTAAAATACCCAAGCCGCTATATGTACACATACATAGAGAAACGTCAACTTACAATAAAAAAAAAACATTTAACCTTTTGTTAACCGGAAATATGAGACATGATGAATCTGTTCGCGTGGGTACGGAACCCTAAAATAGGCTTGCCCAGCACCTATACCATCGTCTCGGAAAGTCTGCGATACATACCAAAGTCATGGTTCCCGAAAACCGCGCAGTGTGTACCGATCTCGTTCAATACTGGCACCATCTGCTCGCCTTTTGTGAAAGTACTCACTGAAAAAGAACAAGATTATATAAATTAATTAATGAATTTCGCCGTGGGCCGGCAGTAGAATGTTACCCCTCCTCTCATGCCCGTGGGTGCAGTAAGAGCCTGCTAAGGGATACTGTTTGTGTATCAACATCCCGTACTACGCTCGCCAAGTCGACGAGAGGGTCACGCCAAGGAGTTCGAGTTGATTAGTCATCGGTACAGACACATTTTGGAAAGAGAGAGACAGTTCAAACGGTCTTTTTTTGGCAGAAAACAGACACGCCTGGGTCTCAGTGACATTGAACTTGACCAGGTTGGCATCACCCCAGTCAGAAACGACCTTAACCCTTAACCAGGCTATAGACTGAGCGTCTCCCACATCGATTTTAAGATGTTATTATCAGGTTATGGCAAAGTATCTACCAGAAACTGTCAAAAATGACCAAATAAAAATATTCCCCAGGGCCACAATAAATAAATTGTCACTGTCATTGTCAAATGTCACTTTTACGGCCATTCTTTCAATGGTCGCCCGTGTAACGGTTGTTTTTGTGAAAAGTGCGGCGTATTTGATTGATTATGGGGAACCGGAGGAAGGTAAGTCGTACGATTTTTTTATATGTTGTAGAATTAGAGTTTTTCTAGTGATATGTGCATAAATAATAAGTAAATACTCGAAAAAAATCATGATATACCAAAATAAAGCATGTGGGAAACCATATTACCTTAGCCTGTGAAAGTTGGAATTATTGTGGGATTTATATGTACATAGCCCGGTGAATTGAAATCTTTATTTTATACTAGCTTTTTGCCGCGGGTTTTCTTTTTTGGTTTGCCTACGGTCATTTTACATTAAAAGTTAAGAAGATATTACTTACGTTTTGCTCTATGGAAAATGAAATATAAATTGTGGGTAGACTTTTGTCGTCATTGAATTCTTAGTCAGTATAATATTTACCTACATTAGTGTTTTTTTTGTTATACAGGTATTACAACAACATCATATCGAAAATGTGCTCAGTGAGATGTTTTCGTCAGAGGGCGAAGATATGGATCTTTTATGGATCATTCAGATTATGTCCCAAAACAGGAAAACAGGACAAGCGGTCAAAACATGAATGCGAAATTTGTAAGGTAACATTGTGTATCACCACGTGCATGAAATTGTACCACCAAGTCAGAATTTAGATTTCTAGAAGATTAATAAAAAGTTTATAAATAACTGAAATTAAAAATAAGTGCCTCCATTGTATGTTTCATTCGTAGATTACCTATAGTTTTCATTAAAATGTTCTAAACTAAAATGCTTACAAACTTACAAACATTATAATATGTAGATATAAAAGTCAGTCGTCTGGACAGGCAATGGGATTATGCTTTCCCACATGTTTTTTTTTAGGTTTTCAGCTAATTTTCTAAATATAATTGATGAAATCTCAAACTAAACGTTATTACTCATAGAAATCTATTAAAAAATCACTATTACTATTTCCTATCTATAAATCAGGATGCAAATCCGACCCGGGAAACTACAGACCTATATCGGTTTTACCCACTATATCTAAAATATACGAAAAAGTTATGTACAATCGGCTTGAGTATCATCTAACTAAACTAAACTTTTTATACGAACATCAGTATGGATTTAGACCGAAGTCGAATACCTTGTCCGCAACCATTGATTTAATCACTAAAATCAAGGTAAATATTGATGAAAAACGCTATTGTTTGGGAATTTTCATTGATTTCCAAAAGGCATTTGATACAGTTAGCCACAGCATATTAATAAAAAAACTTTCTAATTTAGGTATCAAAAATACAGCCCTAAAAATTTTTGATTCGTATTTATCAGACAGGTATCAAGTTGTAAAGATGGGCAATAGTGAAAGTAGTCGTCAGAAAATCGCCTGTGGAATTCCCCAAGGATCCATAGTTGGCCCGCTGATTTTTTTGATTTACATTAACAACTTAAGTAAAATAGGGTTAAAGGGACACATAACTTTGTACGCCGACGATACGTGCCTATTTTACTTTGGGCCAAACATGCGCGAGCTAGTCAGCGATGCGCAGGCCGATCTATTTAAGTTTAATATTTGGTGCCAAAGCAATCTGCTTACAATCAACACAAAGAAAACATCTTTTATGATATTTGCGGCAAAAAACAAAAAAATCCCACCTTTTCCACACCTTACAATAGGCAATTCCGTACTTCGTCGCTCGCACCAAGAAAGATACTTGGGTCTTCAACTAGACGACAAGTTGAGTTGGCGACCGCACATAGAATATGTCACATCCAAGCTGACCTCACTAACAGGTGCACTGCGGAGATCCCTAGGATGTATACCACGTGAAGTGCGGACCACAATCTATAACACATTGGCCAATTCACAACTAGAATATCTTTTAGAGGTTTGGGGTTCCGCAGCGTTATCAAATCTTAAAACTCTCCAAACCTCACAAAATAAACTGGTAAAAGTACTTTACAGCTATGACTACCTGGCTAGCACTAACATAGTCTATGAACAAACAAAAATTTTTACCATCAGGCAACTTTACAAATATTTAACCTGCATACTTGTTAAAAAATTCTGACTGGTAAAATCCACACACAACTCACACTAACTAAAAGGACCTATACACACAATCTTAGGAATAAGAATAAGCTTGCACTACGAACACCGAGGACTGGATACGGAAAGAGAAGCATATTATACGAAGGTGCTCAGCTGTATAATAACTTGCCTGATAGTATTAAAAACTGTTTACATATGCACACTGTAACGTTGCGTCTAGCGCGGTCACCTAACTGTATAAGTAGCACTAAATTAAAGATAAAGTAATTAAACATTATTTAAAAACTTAACATTTCAATACGGAACCTCCGTATCTCTTGAAAATATTCTGAGGTTCGCTAATTTCATTTGCGCACCCGCGGAACCATATTACATACAGCTAGCCTATTCCTTGGGTAGGATTATGTGGTATTCTGTGGCCATTCGCACGCCGTGTTCTCATACTGCCTTCTCGCGCCGACCAACGCGCACGCGCTCCGAAAACTGCTAAGGAATCCCGCTGGGGTGAGTTTCCATAGTGTCTTACCACTGCCTAGCCCTTCCACCTGTGTCTAAATGTAATCTTAAATATCTCTGTAAAGCTGTCTGCTTCGCTAAGCTAGCTGCCGTTATTCTTAAAATCACCGACCATCGCTGGACCTTGTGCGGCCTACCCACACAGCAATCACAACGTTGGGAGAAATGGCTTGGCGGACAGCTAGTTCTGGAACATTCCCTAAGGCTTATCCATTGATTCCAGGATTCCACTGCACCTTTTAAAGAACTCGGGTCTACCCCCGGGTTTTATCTGCTGCACCTACGGCTTGCCGCTTTCACCGCTTCAAAGTCCTACTTCGAGCCAAGACATTCTTGGAGAGGAACGCAGCTGCCGCCCGTCTACCTCATCGCCGAAGGCGTACCCTGGAGCGTGGAGCCAAGATTCCTGGAGAGGAACGCTGCTGCCGCCCGTCTACCCCTTTAACGCTCAGGCCAGTGACGGTGTACTAATAACTCTAAGTGCATTAGAGTTATGTGCGGCTGTGTAGTATTTTAAGGACAGTAAAGGGTAACTTAAAATCATCTGTTTGATTTCAACCCTTTCAGGACCCTACCTACCTACCTGCGTGTAGTGGGGGCTATCAACCCCTAACGCCGCAGTGGCGCCCATTTAACGTGGTTATTGCACAGCCTATCATATTCTTTTGTACTTCTAATAATTAAGCAGCTAGCCGATCTAGATTTGAACGTGTGAACGAGTGGTGATTTTTTTCTCTCAGCGAACTGGTACGTACTACCCTGCTACTACTGTTTTTTCTTATTGTAGGACGATTATTGTGTTTTATTATCTTTTCTCATCAGTTCCCTAATGTTAACTGTTACGTACTACTAAGTATCCAATTCTATTAGCTAAATTTATTGTAAAACTTGTAAAAATTTGATAACTCGCAAAAAGTGGTACCTACCCACTTACTTATAAGTTAACTACGTAACGGTTCGCAAGTCGTTTCAATTTTGTGCCTGTTTATTTCAAGGTCATTTTATTTTCGATCACCTATTCGTAGTTAGTTTCATTTCATTGTAACAGACAGCTAATTTTTTATTTTTTACAATGGAAACTCACCCTATAAAATTCCTACTACTAAACAAACACGAGCTATCGTATGAGGTCCTTATTAGAGGCGAGGAACCGGCTAGTACTGTACTAAAAATAAGAAATCAAATAAATAAATTAACTTCGATGATACCTTCGGAGGATATACAAGAATCTGGTCTTGAATCCGAGATTGATGTGGATGGCGTTACATTGTCACTAAAAGAATTGATTTCACGAGTCAAATCATTGCAAGAAAAATATGATCTAAATCTTTTTGAACGCGCTAAAGCGTTGGCGAATCATATTTACTATCGGCTAGGCCGAATTGATAAAACAAATGTTGCTGTGAAGGTGGCTAACCTACAAAAAGAATTTAATTCTCAATACGCCCTGTTATCTAAACTTGCTAAAACGAGCTCTTCAAGCATTTCAGTGACTGAGCAGTGCTCGGATCAGTTACTACCTATTAGCGTACCTACTGGTGACTCATGTAAATGTGAGCGTAATCATATTGCCGATCTACAAAAACTAAAGTTTAATGGGAACTCCTGTGTGCGTGTGTTTATACAAAGAGTGAATGAGTTTTGTACGTCTAGGAATATCTCGCAGGCTAAGTTACTGAGTTATGCTACTGAAATATTCACTGATCAAGCGTTGCATTGGTATCGTAGCGTAAAAAATGATGTAGGTAGTTGGCAAGATTTAACTAAATTACTCGTAGCTGACTTTGGTCCATTTGATTACAACTATAGGTTAATATCTGAAATTCGTAATCGCACTCAGGGTGATTCTGAAAATATTGGGATATATTTAGCCATTATGTCGGAGCTTTTTTCTAGGTTGTCTAACCCCATGTCTGAGAGGGAGAAGTTAGAAATATTACTACACAACATAAGACCGTGCTATTCAAACGTATTAATTTTACATAGGGATAGTATTACTTCTATAGATACTCTTCGGTTACTATGCCGTAACTACGAAAAAATACAGGCGTTGTCTGCACAGTTTCGTGAACCTCCTAAGGTGACCACGGAAACTCTAGCTCCTGATCTAGCATTTTCTAGACCTCAAGAAGCGTCTATCAATGCTTCTGGGTCAAAACCGTACTACAATAGGTATAACTATAATAAATCTGCTACTCAGACTGCTACTAGTCATTCTAATGATACGCGTACACCTGTGGAAGCTATCAACGCTACTAACCCACTAGGGACTAAAAAACGCTATTGTCCGCGGTGTCGCAATGACTCGCACTTTCTTAGTCAATGTAGGCGAGAACGCTACCTAATTTGCTTCAAGTGTGGAAAAAAGGACGTTAAATATCCTGACTGCTCTAACTGCAACCCTACTATTCCAAAAAACTAGGTAGCTTAGATTGCTGCAATGTGAGTGATAAGTCTCTTCCTAAATCTAAAACTACAAAAACAGAGTGGGAAGAATGGTTGCACTTTATAAAAGTTTTTTCCACGAGTTACTCTATTGCATCAATCTTAGATCGTAAACCTGATAACGATGTACGTCCCTACGTAACTATTAAAGTAGGTAACCAATCTATATGTGGATTGCTTGATTCTGGATCTGCTGTCACAATACTTGGAAATAATTCTCATCTGCATTTTCTTACTTCGGGACTAACTTTGTTAAATGATACTAATCTTAAATCATTTGTGGCTGCTGGTGGTCAAACACTATCGGCCATCGGATACCTAAATCTACCTGTTTCATTTGAAAATAACTTTCATGTCATTAGAGCTTATGTAGTGCCAGATGTTAAGTCGTCGTTGATATTAGGCATTGATTTTTGGCGGAAGTTCGAAGTGTGTCCTAGGTTTTTTAATTCTATAACGTTGTCAAATAAAACTATAAGCTGTATCTCCGAGATAAATATTTCTACTAAAATGCTACAATCCTACGAAGAGCTAAATGAAGCTGAAAGGGTTACTGCTGATAATATTATAGAACAATTTCAGTCGATTTCTTCTCAGAAGTGTGGCCTAGGTCGTACTACTCTAATCGAACACTCCATCGACACAGGTACATCTAACCCTGTTAGACAAAGATACTACCGGCTCTCACCGGAAAAACAACGAATCTTAGGTGAAGAACTTGACGAAATGCTTCGTTTAGGTGTGGTTGAAACGTGCGAAAGCCCGTGGTCTTCTCCAGTGTTGCTAACTCCTAAAAAAGATGGTTCTTTACGGTTTTGCCTAGATAGTCGTAAACTAAATGCTGTGACTAAAAAAGATGCCTACAAGCTACCTTACATATCTGAAATATTAGATAATTTAAAAAACGCTCGTTATCTATCCAGTATCGATCTTTCTCGTGCATACTGGCAAGTACCGATTGCCGAACAGGATAGAGACAAAACTGCTTTTTACATACCTAATCGAGGTACCTACCGTTTTACTACTGTTCCTTTTGGCCTAACTAACGGGCCAGCCACTCAACAGAGGCTAATGGATGTCTTATTTTATGGTCCTGAGTTTGAGAATTCCGTTTTTGTATTTATTGATGACATAATAGTTGCTTCTTCTAACTTCCAGTCTCATATCGCTCTGCTTTTAAAAGTCCATCAGAAACTAAAAATAGCAAATCTTACTATCAACTATGAAAAATCCCAATTCTTCAGGAATGAACTAAAATATCTTGGTTTTGTGGTTAACTCTAAAGGTCTCCATGTTGATCCAGGGAAGGTTGAAGCTATCCTTAATTTCCCAGTACCTACTAATAAAAAAGAGGTGAAACGATTTCTTGGTACTGCTTCATGGTACAGAAGGTTTGTACCGAACTTCAGCGCTATAGCTGGTCCCCTAAATAGCCTAACTTCTACCGGTAAAAAGGCTAAGTCATTTTCGTGGACTAAAGAAGCGGATGATGCTTTCTCTAAACTAAAAGAGTGTCTTATTTCTGCCCCTATTCTTTCATGCCCTAACTTTGATTTACCCTTCGAAATTCATACGGACGCTAGTGATTATGGAGTGGGTGGCTTACTCACACAGACTATTGATGGAGTAGAACATCCTATCGCTTATATGAGCAAATCTCTTTCTGCTCAAGAGAGAAACTACAGCATTACCGAAAGGGAGGCTCTCGCTGTGCTCGTCGCTCTCGAACATTGGAGGTGTTACATTGACAATGGTCGTAAATTTGTTGTTTACACAGATCACTCTGCACTAAAATGGTTTCTAAATCTAAATAACCCTACTGGTCGTCTCGCACGTTGGGGTGTGCGACTATCTACATTCAATTTTGAAATGAAGCACCGTCGTGGTGCTGACAATGTCATACCAGACGCGCTATCGCGTGCTTGTACTATCTCTGCTATCGATACTTCTCCTATGTCTACTAATACAAAGGACGAATGGTACCTAAACATTTTCCATGGCTGTCAAAATTCTGCAGTTTCATTTCCTAACTACGTCATAAAAAACGATAAGCTGTATCGCTTTATGAAAAGTAAATGTTCACTAACTAAAGAATTTGAATGGAAGGAAGTTGTACCAATTGAGGTTAGGGAGGCTATTATAATTGAAAACCATGCTGAACCGGTGGCAGGTCATCTTGGCATTTTTAAAACCTACAAACGTCTTACTTTAAAATACTACTGGCCAGGAATGCACGCTGACGTGGTCAAAGTGATTACTTCGTGTGACAGTTGCATTGCTCACAAACATCAGAATCATGCCACTCTAGGAGAAATGGGTAGACCTAAATCTTGTTCTAGGCCTTTTCAAGTACTGAGTATTGATCTGGTTGGGCCCTTGCCTGTATCTAGAAAACAGAATACTTTTCTATTAGTGGTAACTTGTTGTTTCAGTAAATATTGTCTTTTGTTTCCTATAAAACGTGCTACCGCAGAAATAGTTACTAAAATTCTAGAAGAAAACGTATTTTTGGTCCACGGCGTTCCCGGGACAGTAATACTGGACAATGGCAAACAATTTGTCAGTGCTACTCTAAAACAAATGCTATCTAGATATAATGTCCCACATTTACATTTTACTCCTAAGTATACGCCTCACGTAAATACGGTCGAAAGATACAATAAAACTATAATGACCGCAGTTTCTACATTTATTACTAATGATCATCGTATCTGGGATACACTAATACCTAAAATCCAATTTGCAATTAATAACTCGGTAAATGAAGTAACGGGCTACACGCCGTCATTTCTAGTTTATGGCCGCGAACTAGTCACTTGTGGTTCGCACTACACTAACAAGGAACCTGGTGATGTGGAGGACCTAATCTTCCAACCACGCGATCAATACGCTGAGAATCTAGGTACTCTGTCATCTATATTTAACAAAATACAATTATCTCTTTTGAAAGCACACAGTAGAAATTCCAATTCTTATAACCTACGTAAAAAACATATGGAATTTCAAGTAGGTGACGTCATTTGGAGAAAAACATTCTATCAAAGTGATAAAGAAAAATATTTTAATAAAAAACTAGCTCCTAAATATATTAAATGTAAAATTGTTTCTAAAAAGTCTCCTCTTGTTTATGAATTGAGCGACATGAATGGTAATAACCTCGGCTCATGGCACATAAAAGACTTCAAACTAATTAACTATAAAGATTGATCATAAAATCTTATCTTAAGTTGCATGCATGTATTAAATAATAAAATATATATATATATATACAACATGTCCCAAAATTCAACGATAAGCCGGCACCAAAAGGTGGGCCTGTTCATGACTACTTGAGAAAAAATAAGAAAGAAAAAAAATCAGGTCTTTTTTTTTAAATGCGGAAAAAATATTCAATTTCTTCAAAAATTTACACCCCTTATTATATTATTGACAACCATGACCACAATTTATCAAATATTTCTGATATTTTTTTTTTATTGGCAACCTAAGTAGCACTGCTATCTATGACAATCGTTAAAAATACAAGAATGCTTGGAATTTTTACACAAGAATCAATCAAAATATTTTTTTTCCTTAAAATTATGCATATTTTAAATTTCTGTCGACTTTTCCTCAGCGTGGTGAAAAAAAAAAGTACTGACACTACTATGGCAAGTTTTTTTAAAAATTGGCGCCACTAACCAAGATTCCAAAATGGTATAATACTTTAGAATATCTAACCACAAAAAAATATGAGTACCATTTTTGAACATGTAGGTAATAAACTTCATTTTCTGTTGTTGATAATAACCACTTTTACTATTTGCCCAAAATACATTCTTTGTTGCAAATTCTTGGAATTTTAATGGGACACGTGCATAGTCAATAAAAAAGTTAAGTTAGAAAGAGATAAATAGAGTGAGATTATACGTTAGAGCGAGATAGACATGTACGTTATTGAATACCAATAGGGCAGGTAGAGAAGTACTCACCACTCTGATAATCGCAACGCAAGTCAGTACGCTCTGCTCCTTTGTTTACTGCGCATCTTCCCGTATTCAATTGACTTGGCTCCGGTACTAACGACTTTTGGCTTGGCATTTTGGACTGGATTAAGTGAAATTTTTAGAACTGACCTGGCATTAACTCGGACTGTGTGTGTTTTGTTTTGTGGTTTGTGTCGTATTTTGGTGTTTATGATGCCGCTACCATACACACCACAGGAATACGCTAATATGCACCTGATTTATGGAGAATGCAGATGCAACGCTAACGCTGCTAGTAGATTGTATCGAGAAAGGTACCCTAATGCTCAAAGATACCCAGACTATCGCGTTTTTATTAATGTGCATCAAGCGTTTTCGGAGGGTCGCCTACCATCTACGAGGAGAAATGCTGGAAGACCTAAATCGGACCGTGAAGAAGAAGTCTTAAATGAAATAGAAAATGATTCCACTACTTCGGTACGTGCCATCCAAGCCGCTACGGGAATCCCAAAAACTACTGTACATCGCATTCTAAAACGTCACAGACTCCACCCATACCACTACAGGCGTGTGCAGACATTATTACCGCGAGACTATCCACTACGAGTCGCATTTTGCCTTGTGATGCTGCGAAAGCACAGGGAAGATCCCCAATTCTTAGATAAAGTGCTATGGTCGGATGAATCAACCTGCAAGAAGGATGGCTATTTCAATTTACATAATCTACATAGCTGGAGCAATAACAATCCGCACCTGATGAGACAGGAGAAATCTCAATATCAATTTAAAGTAAACCTGTGGACGGGCATATTAAATGGAAAAGTGATTGGGCCCTTTGAGTTACAAGGAAACTTAGATGGCAACAGTTATTTGAACTTTTTACAACATGATTTGCCAGAATTATTAGAAAACGTGCCCATTAGTGATTTACAAAACATGTGGTTTCAAAATGATGGATGCCCAGCTCACTATGCCCGTCCTGTGCGAGAATATTTAAATCAAGAGTATCCAGGGCGATGGATCGGGCGACTTGGTCCTATTTTATGGCCACCCCGTTCACCTGATCTAAACCCCCTAGACTTCTTCTATTGGGGCTGTCTTAAAGACAGGATCTACTCAAAGCCCATTGAAACGTTGGACGAGCTTCGCCAAAAAATAATTCTGGCTGCGGATCATATTAATAGCAGAAGATATGCACGACAAATAAAACGATCTTTTTTAAGACGATGTCATGCCTGTATAAATGCTGGTGGCAAACAATTTGAACACTTATTATAATTGTAATGATGTAATAAATTAATTAAAAATGTTAAAATGATACAAGCATTTGTTTTAATTCATCCAACTTTTATCAACAATACAACATTATGAACTATTTTGGACACATTATTCATTATGAAATTAGGTTTATCTCTAAAAACGGTACTCATATTTTTTTGTGGTTAGATATTCTAAAGTGTTATATCATTTTGGAATCTTGGTTAGTGGCGCCAATTTTTAAAAAAACTTGCCATAGTAGTGTCAGTACTTTTTTTTTTCACCACGCTAAGGAAAAGTCGACAGAAATTTAAAATATGCATAATTTTAAGGAAAAAAAATATTTTGATTGATTCTTGTGTAAAAATTCCAAGCATTCTTGTATTTTTAACGATTGTCATAGATAGCAGTACTACTTAGGTTGCCAATAAAAAAAAATATCAGAAATATTTGATAAATTGTGGTCATGGTTGTCAATAATATCGTAAGGGGTGTAAATTTTTGAAGAAATTGAATATTTTTTCCGCATTTAAAAAAAAGACCAGATTTTTTTTTCTTCTTATTTTTTCTCGAGTAGTCATGAGCAGGCCCACGTTTTGGTGCCGGCTTATCGTTGAATTTTGGGACATACTGTATATAGGTTACTAAATATAATAGGTACTAGGTCACTAGGTTAGTTAAATACGGTAGGCATTGTGTTATGTTTCTGTTCAATCAGATTGACACTATCTCGTATAGCTACCTAACTATTATACGCTATTGTAAAGATGCTATTGTCATCTGACTAGGTTTATGACCCTCGGTGCGCTGAGCATCGTGTAGGTATTTACAATTCTTCGTGCTATTACAATCTTCTCTAAACTAAATATTATTTTCATGCTGTGTCAATAATGTTAGTAAGTTGTAATATAAATAGTTCGATCTAAAATTAGTAGTATTTCTATAAAATGTACATACCTACTACTACTACTACCATGGTATATACAGTTCACCTATATAATTTAATTATGTAGTTGGACCTTAGTCTTCAAAAACTACCTAATTAATAGATTACGTTTTTTTTATTTTAGCTAGGATGAAATACATGTTCAGTACCGATGCTCATTGTATGAACTACAAACTACCTATTGTGAGTTGTCGTGCTAAAACGATAAACTTTACCTGTGCTGTTTTGAGTTTACTTAACTATATTATAAGTACACTCTGAATGTTAGGGTCTTATGGCACGCTATAAAGTGACTTAAGACAGGTTGTTATTTTGAATGAAAGATGAAGTATGAGTGTAGGATGAATGTAGACAGTACTATGGAACTTTAGTGAAGTGTATTGAGTCGGATTTCCATAAGGAAAATCCTACGCTTTTTGGCGGGGTACTGTAACGTTGCGTCTAGCGCGGTCACCTAACTGTATAAGTAGCACTAAATTAAAGATAAAGTAATTAAACATTATTTAAAAACTTAACATTTCAATACGGAACCTCCGTATCTCTTGAAAATATTCTGAGGTTCGCTAATTTCATTTGCGCACCCGCGGAACCATATTACATACAGCTAGCCTATTCCTTGGGTAGGATTATGTGGTATTCTGTGGCCATTCGCACGCCGTGTTCTCATGCTGCCTTCTCGCGCCGACCAACGCGCACGCGCTCCGAAAACTGCTAAGGAATCCCGCTGGGGTGAGTTTCCATAGTGTCTTACCACTGCCTAGCCCTTCCACCTGTGTCTAAATGTAATCTTAAATATCTCTGTAAAGCTGTCTGCTTCGCTAAGCTAGCTGCCGTTATTCTTAAAATCACCGACCGTCGCTGGACCTTGTGCGGCCTACCCACACAGCAATCACAACGTTGGGAGAAATGGCTTGGCGGACAGCTAGTTCTGGAACATTCCCTAAGGCTTATCCATTGATTCCAGGATTCCACTGCACCTTTTAAAGAACTCGGGTCTACCCCCGGGTTTTATCTGCTGCACCTACGGCTTGCCGCTTTCACCGCTTCAAAGTCCTACTTCGAGCCAAGACATTCTTGGAGAGGAACGCAGCTGCCGCCCGTCTACCTCATCGCCGAAGGCGTACCCTGGAGCGTGGAGCCAAGATTCCTGGAGAGGAACGCTGCTGCCGCCCGTCTACCCCTTTAACGCTCAGGCCAGTGACGGTGTACTAATAACTCTAAGTGCATTAGAGTTATGTGCGGCTGTGTAGTATTTTAAGGACAGTAAAGGGTAACTTAAAATCATCTGTTTGATTTCAACCCTTTCAGGACCCTACCTACCTACCTGCGTGTAGTGGGGGCTATCAACCCCTAACGCCGCAACACTTTTAAAAAACGGCTTAAACGTCACATTTTTGAAAATCCTCCGTCCCGATAACCACTTATCAATACCGATACTTTTACTACTAAGCTAGACATAAGTTAGTTTAGTTAGTTATAAGTTTTATGTACCTACCTAACTCATTTAAGTGAACCATGTTCTTTATGAGAAATAAATGCTCTTTAAACGTATTTGTCCGAGGCCTGGTAAAGGGTTAAGGGACAATGTCAAGCGTTACGGACTAAAAATTAAAATTCAGTTAAGTAGCCTATTAACGAAGGCATCCGATTTCGGATATACTTACACATACACAGACATTAAACATACACAGTTCTCGTCTCGCGGGTCTCGGGAGTCGGCCACGAACGGTGCTCATGAAGAAGGGCCTCTAAATGGTCTACGAAACGTCAGCAAGATGATAATAAGTTAGGTGCGTGGTGTAAGCCGTATTATATTTATTAAATACTTACACATACTCGGGGAGAAAGCATCACCGCTAAATAGCACCAGAGGGTTCAGATGTTGGAGCGCCTTCACCGCCGTACAGAATCTTAGGGCTCCACCGACGGGTTCCGTGTCTGCAAAGATAAATAATGACAAAGAATGCATTTATTTACCACAAAATTACAATCAACTTAGCTGTAATTAATGGAATCAGGCGTTACTTTGCGGAAATCCATGACAATAAAATGCAATAAAATTTATTGCATTTATAATCAACTTAGCTGTTCCACAGAATGTCTTTTTTAAACTTTCGCGATTACAACACAACATTATTAACATACATATAACCGGGTATTTATCGCGTAAGCGTCGGGAAATAATAAAGGTAATTTACGCGATAAATACCCTGTTATATGTATGTTACACAGATATAAGAAGACTACTGAACACAGGTATCCCTCATGGATCTCCAAGTTAAAGTTAATTCTAGTAATTTTTGTATTGTTCTGTATAGGTAATATGGTTTACACAGTAAAGAGTTTATCTATCTCCATGAGGGGTAGTTGCCCTACTCACCACGCTCAGCACGCGGGTTGGCGAGCGCCGTACGGGATGTTGATACACGGAAAGACGCCTGCAAATCATCCGGAGGTATCCTTTAGCAGGCTCTTACTGCATCTATGTATGTGTATGAGGGGAGGGGTATTATTATACTGCCTGAAATTTATTTATTTATTAAGATTTAATGTAACAAATATTGTATTTGTTATTCATCTCCGAGCATAGACACAGTGGGCGACGGCAGTAGAATGTTGCATCTCCTCTCCTCCCGTGGATACTGTAAAAATCTGCCATATCTCCGGAAGATGAGCAGCAGCGTCTTTACGTGAACTAAGATCCTCTACTGCGCTCGCCAACCCGCTTGCCAACCGTAGTGATCATGGCAACAACGTCTTATGACCATGACTTCAGCCTGCCGACCGTGGTGAGTATGGCAACAACCCCTTATGACACTTAGGGGTCCATGAGGGAGGCCTATGTCCAGCAGTGGACGTCCTACGCTGAGATTACGAAAGCAAACATTTTGTCCCCGCCGGAAATCAAACCCGCAACCTGCGTCGGCTATTACACCAACTGCACCACAGAGGTCGTCGTTCAACTAATTTGAACTTCCAGCAGCCACACAGTTTAAATTACTGTGAGGATTTTCGCTTCAAATCGCATAGGGGACATGAAGGTATAATGATTGGGGGAACGAAAATTTAATAAGCGTGAGAAAAATACGATAAAATACGACTCTTTCATGAAGAAGTTAATTTCATAGTCTTTAACGCTAAGTTAAATAGATATTCAGTAAACATGTGTAAGGTTGGATATACACTAAGCTAGGTTTAAGGAAAATACAATTTTATTACAATTTGTAAATATAAATATAGTGTATATAGTGTTAGTTTTGAGTAGTTAATGGACTGATGAATTAAATTTATTGATTATAATGTGTATTCAGCTGAATTAATATATATAAATAATATTCTACAATATAATTATCTTATTATTAAATTAGTAGGAATTAATAATCAAAAATTATTAAATCCTAAATTATCAAATCTGTTAATGTCGTTAAAATTCTACAAAGTGATTTAAATGTATTACAAAATTGGTATTCCGTAAACTCTATGCAGCTCTGTATCAATAAATGTTACCATATCCACTTTTCCAAAAAAACAAACTACTGATTTAACATCATACACTTGGTAACAAATTACAGTAACAGGATTCGCGATCTTGGAGTTATTATTGATGACAACTTATGTTTTTGTACTCACTATGATCATATTTTCAAAAAGTCTGCCCAAATGACCGGCAACACGAAGGGTTTCAAACATGTCCGCACTAAAATTGTTCTCTTTATCCCTTTTTATGCTGTGCATTCTCAAAGAATAGAAAACTTGCAGAGAAATTTTACCAGGCACATTGCATATAATATATGCAATGCGCCTGGTAAAATGTCTTCTTTCTTTCCTTTATTATTTTTTCTTTCCTGGTAAAATAAATCCTGGTAAGAACTAAAAGGACATAATATGGCCCCAGGAATATTTCACCGAGCTCCATAATATTCAATGTCTCGGCCATTTATTAACATCACTCAGGAATCGTCGGACTATTAATGATTTAGTCTTCCTTTACAAAACTGTCAATGATTAAAGGGGATACAGCAGTTTGGTAAATAGAATCTATTTATTTATTTAACACTTTAACACATAACAATTGTGTAAGGAGGACTTAATGCTAAAGCATTCTCTGCCAGTCATCCTGGGCGTGCAGAAATATGGTGTGTAAATAGAATCTGTCTCACTGAACTGAAATATCCTAGGAAACCGATTAAAAATATATTTAATAGTCCCTACAAGAGAACGAATCTTGGCCTCAATGCCCCCATAGTAGGGATAAGTAATGTATATAGTAAAATAATACAGTCAATAGCAGACCTTGATCCATTTTCTGGTTCATTACATGTCTTTAAAAACAAATTGTTACAACACTTTTCTGGTAATCTATCTGACCTTCATTCTGATGATGAGTGTTAAACCTTAGTTTCTTTTAATTATTTTATTTTTAAAATGTTTACCTATTCGCTATTTATTTGTGTATTTTTTAATTTTGTAGCTATTGTTTCTTTGCTTTTATTGTAAATGCTGTGCATGCCTCTTATTAGTAGACATTTTATAATATTAATATTTTGTAACATGTTAGATAATATATTTATTAAGAAAGGCAATGCCAACACAACAGTGGACATAGTAAACACTTAAAAATAACATGTAAAATAATGTAAAATATTATAAAAAAATATATAAAAATGTAAAATATTATATCGCCGTGGGGTGCCGGCAGTAGAATGATACCCCTCCTCTCATGCCCATGGATGCAGTAAGAGCCTGCTAAGGGATACCTCCGGAAGATGGGCAGCAGCGTCTATCCGTGTATCAACATCCCATACTGCGTTCACCAACCCGCCTGCCAAGCGTGGTGAGTATGGCAACTACCCCTCATGGAGATCCATGAGGGAGGCCTGTTGTCATCAGTGGACGTTTTATGGCTGAAATGATGATATAAGATAAAATATGCAGCAACAACGAAATCCTTTATTTACCTGTTATATTTTATTATGATATAATTTAGAATACTGATTATGATGTGGTGTTGATATTTATCCTAAACTATATAACTAATAGCATACATTTAGAAACCATATTCTATAAATTGAGTACATGTTTACATAAACATGTATTATCGATAAATCAATGTAAGAAGTATACATATTACTTGTTACATTCTGCCCTCCTTATCATAAACGCAATAACTCGATTTCTGGGGCCTACAGAGTTATTGCGTTTATGATAAGGAGGGCAGCATTGATTTATCGATAATTACCCTATCTACCTCTAAAGTGTAAAATATAGTAAATCAGTTTTAGTTGGTGTTGTGTCCGAAATGGGAATATTGACAGTATTGTTGAATGTTTATTTTATTCACAATAAATAGTAGGTTCTCTATTTTGTCTCCGAAATTTTTATTTTTCTAATATAATAATCCAAAAAAAATACTGACTACGTTAATATGGTTCTTCCAACTAAGCTCTACACAAACATTACATTGCGCCCGTCACCCTGAGACAGAGTTGTAACGCATCCGTATTTTGCGCCATGGATAATACTAAGAAATTCATTCATTTATTTCCAAAGTTTGTCAAAACATAGACACGTCCACTTACAACACAAAAAAAAACATATTTGATCTTACGTTAACAGGAAACATTAATTAATCTGTTCGCTTCCCTGTTTTAAGCACATACGAAGCGATAAGAAAACACAGTTCTTTTTAATAGTTATGATGATGATGATACAATAGTATTAACACTTACTCGTAGTCTGCTCAATATTATACACATCGTTGAAATGTATAATAACGACGTCGTCTCCCATTCCTCGGCCTGCCAGTTGACTGACAGCGCGCCTTCCAACTTGGCGAACTTCGAGTGAAGCCTGGAAGAATCAGTTAGTAGTTCGGTTTGGGTAAAAAAACAACACGGACTTATGATTTGCCCCGAGGCGGGTATCGCACCCGCAACCTGTTGCGTCGCAGTCGGATCTTCGCAATTTGAAGATACTAACAGATACAGAGTATCATCAAATTGTATACTAAAATCAAGTGAAACAAAATTTATTAAAATAATATTATGGTTCAACTGTACTCAGTTATAAATGGTAATGATATACTTAAAAGTAAAAAAAGAAGTTAATAAAATTGTAATAGGTTATCAAAAGCATGGACCAAGCATTTAATGGGACCAAGCATTGATATATCAATGGGATTAAGAGTCTGTGGTGAAAGCTTAGTGCCATTTTGAGACAGCAATAAATAAAAAAAATCGGACATTCGCCCTCTGCGACACAGGCGTCGTCGATAAATAGTCTGGATTCTAAATATTTATGATTCCTTTGTATGACATACATAGGTAATTTTTCTTTTTTAAATGCTGGACTAATTACACAGCATCATCTAGCCCTAAGCTAAGCAGAGCTTGTGTTATGGGTACTAGATGACTGATATACTTAATACATTATACTACATAGTATAATGTATTATTAATATACTTAATACGTTATAATACATACATATATATTTTTATTATATACAGAAAAACACCCAGAACACCCTGAACAAATATCTGCAGATCGTACAGACATTTGTCCCGAAGCGGGAATCGAACCCGCAACCCCTTGCGTCGTAATTTAATTAATTAATTAATTACTGCAATTCAAACAATTTTGGTTTTATTTGATTTGTCCCGGCGAACTTCGTACCGCCACAGAATCAACAACCTTCTACTACAACTAATACTACTACTCTACAACTACTACCTACAGTACAGACTACCCTGTCAAAAATAAAAAAAATTGCCAGTTTTAGTATAAGTAATGAAATATATATGTAACTTAAACTAGAAGCAATGCATGTACATATGTATTTGATGATGATGATTGCCGGCAGTAGAATGCAGTAGAAAGCTTATGTCCAACAGTGGATCAGTCACAGTCAGTGGTGAACAGTGGAACAGTCTAATGGCTGTAATGATGATGAAAAATAAATATAGTAAGGCTTTTGCTCTTATGCAACCCTTAATCAGATAATCGAAAAGCATACAGAATATAAACAGCCCCTATACTTGGCGTTCGTGGACTATTCGAAGGCATTCGATAGCATTTCTCACGAATCGTTATTTCAAGCACTGACCAAGGCATAGGATCCACGTACGTCAAGTTAATTATGAATATTTACCTTAAAAGTACAGCCGCCGTCAAGACACACACCACTGGTCCGTCTTTTCCAATAAGCAAAGGTGTCAAACAGGGAGACCCATTGTCCCCTAAATTATTTACAGCCACCTTTGAAGAAATCTTCAGAAGCTTGGCTGATCAGTGGATAGGAAAGGGAATTGTCGTTGGCGCAAACAGACTTACCAACCTTCGTTTCGCCGACGACATCGTTTTGTTCTCAACAACATCGCATCAACTACAACAGATGCTGGTAGACCTGAGCAACGCGAGCCTTTCAATCGGCTTATCAATGAATCAGTCAAAGACCAAGGTTATGACTAATAACACCAAACATAAGATCTGCGCACAGGGTGGGGAGATTGCATACGTCGATGAATATATTTACCTCGGCCAGATAGCCTCTTTCCAGGCAAGACAAGAAAAAGAGATCATCCGTCGAACAGACAACGCCTGGAAAAGCTACTGGGCCATGAAGGAATTAATGAAGGGTAGCCTTCCAATTTGCCTCAAACGCAAACTCATGGACGTATGCATTCTTCCTATCTTAACTTATGGTGCACAAACCTGGTCTTTGACATCTCTTCAGCGCTCAAAGCTCGGAGTCTGCCAAAGGGCGATGGAGCGCAGTATTCTAGGTGTTAAATTAACAGATCGCATAAGAAACACCACACTGCGCTCCATGACAAAAATCGTCGATGCTGTCAATAAATCAGCTAAACTGAAGTGGGACTGGGCCGGACATGTGTGTCGCATGTCGGAAGAAATGTGGGCAAAGATAGCCACCGAGTGGGTCCCACATGCGGTACAACGACCGCGCGGCCGGCCCAGGCGCAGATGGCGGGATGAGCTGGACATGTACTGTGCTGACTGGTCGACCAACGCCTTGGACCGGGAAGTATGGAGAGAGGGAAGGGAGGCCTTTGCCCAGCAGTGGGATCCTACAGGCTGATTAGATTAGATTTTGCATCTAATATAGATGCTTTTTTTTTATTTTATTTTTTAAGAATTAGAATAAGAATAATTTAATTGCTCAATAAAAAGGATATAAGAATGCTTAAAGTTAAAACATGCATTATTAATTTAAATGTACTTTATACAGCATCAATCGCTAATCATGCTGTATTTGACACTGCAGTGCCTGGGACATAGTAAAGTAAGTAAAAGTTAGTTAGTTAAATATAGTAAGCCTTATTTTTTAATAGCTTAATAGCTTGCTTTAAGCCTACAGGACTATAAAATAAAAATGTCCAATAATCTACATATAAATCAAGATTACAGTTCACATCTACTACATACAACTCTACACAAAACCAATTAAGATTAATATGACAACTGTAACAAGATATCCACATGCCTGCTTCAACCATCCAACCACAGACCGGACTCCATCGGTCACCTCTCCGGGCATGTCCACACTCGTAGACTCAATGAGCGAGCTCCAACGGGAACGTAGAGCTGCCTGTGCGGCAAATGAAGCCATTGCTCGACCACACTTTACTATAATCATTTTTAGCAGCTATTAACTTGTATTACTAATAATACATTTTCTTTCAGTTTAATTAGACCATGACTGTCACTTATACTTGTACAATTCTATTTAGTAGCCCCTATTATTACACATTTAACTTCAACAGTCTCTGTATAATTTGTTTGTTATAACGTACTTGTTTGTATATTTTTTTTATCATACTTGTTATGCTTAAAGTAATTAAGCAGATTTATTTTATTCTATGGTTTTGCGTTTGTTGAAAATACATATTTTGTTTGGTTTGGATGAATTTAATATTGAACTGTATTTCCAGATGGAGTTATGGGTTAGATCATACAACTTAATTACTCTGCAGTTTGTTTATTTTAATAGACTATGCTTAGGTAAGTCTCTCTATTATTTACTTTGCTATTTTAGTAGATTCTAGAATTTAGTGATTCTTTCAGGTAAACAAAATTAAAATACTATCTATACAAGAATTTTATATACTATGAATTATATTCATTGTGGCATTGAAATTTAAATATCTTGTGCTCTTAAATAAAGATTAGGAGTTCTTTGGCACATTTTCAAGAACAAAGTTATCAGAAAAAATCCACCAATCTTTTTAACTGGCTTTAACTTTATTCATAAAAATAGGTTTTATTGGCATATAAAAACTATTATGTAGTTTTATTTATGGTAGGAAGCTTGTTATAAATTTAGTTAATTTTTTGATTATTTCTATCAATAGCTACATGATCCTGTGGTAGTATTGTGTGTAGGTATATAATAGCATAGCAATATGGCCACAGCCAGATATGGTCAAGGCAAACCATTTGTTTCTAGGTCACTTGAATTGAAATTACAACAAAGGTTTTACGGAGCACTTTAATTTTTTTTCTGTTTCATTTAAAGACACTTGGCACTTATTTTAATTTAGAATCACACTGGCAGTCAATATTAAAAGTTTGATTAAAACCTTTTCAATGCACTTGATGCAATAAAAAAATGGTCACAGACGAATGAAGTCGCGAAATTCAAAATAGGAACTAAATCTGGGTCTGCAATGCCGTAGTGGTAATGAATGAGCTAGGTCAAGGCAGCTTCCTAGTTTATTTTAGGACAAAACTACACCTCACTAATCAGTCAGCTGTATGGACATCACGTAGTGAATTGTTTGACGTATGTTATCTTTTATCAAGTGCAATCCGTCGAAGCAAAACTGTAAAAGGATTGAAGAAATATTTCGGAAAAGACTTGCTTACCTGAAAATTGATGGCGTTTGAATGAAACACCGGTTGGTATGACAAGAAACTGGCAGTTTTATTCACTACTTTGATAACAGACACTTATCTGGTTTCGATTTACTATTTTATTGTTTGGACGTTTGATTTATCGAATTTTTATAAATTGCACACCCATGCAAGAACGCAAGATCGTGAACGGAATTCGGTATGAATTCCGGAAAGGTTTGGTTTGACATTTGCTTGTCAAATTGATAAGAAACATCAAATTCGATCGCCGGAATCAGCTGTCAGATACATTCCGTTTTACGTAGAATATAATAGAATAGAAACTACATATAGTCGTCGCTATTTTATTAAATTGTGCGCAAACATTTTAGACGATGCGAAGGTAGCTGACAATTGTCAGCTATTTAAACTCATAGATACCGCAGAAATAAATACATTTCCATTTGATGATGTCAATTTCTGTTATTATTACATTTTTAATTAAATTCCTAAAAACATATAACTATTAGTTTTCACTTATATAATAATTACGAAAAAGTGTTATATAATTATCCTACCTATACGTGAACGTATTCGTGTCAAATTATTCAGTGATTCACAAAATAACCGCCGCAGTTTTTTGGAACTCTGTTTATAAACTAAGTTTTACACCCATTCTACTACCCAGGATTTGATAATACTTGAGAATGAAGATTTTCTCAGTGAATGTTTGTATTCTCTGCAATGTAACAGTAAATTAAAGACATTTACAATAATTTCAACTAATACCACTTATTACGTGATAATGCTCGACCAAACCAAATACCAGCGACATCTATTATTGCAATATTGCACTACGTACGATTGGAAATTGATCCGATTGAACTGTGGATTGAAGACCGGTAACTCCTAAAATTCTGAGATCAGAGAGCGTGAGGACTAACTAATTCTAACAAAGACAAAGGCGTACAGATGGCGCCGCCGGCCGGTTAGAACTCCGCCGCCAATTCGAAATATATGCAGTACCTAAATGCTTTCAGCCTATTTTTACCAAACATTTTATGACATGCTCTTCCTGCAAAATAAAGCTACATCTTGAAACTTGCTCCATTATAACATACCGTCATTACTGTCATATGTCAGCGGATAGAAAGTATAAAAATGGCCGCCAACATGGCTACTTGGCTAGCCAAATAACTTAAGAATTTATAAAATAACTTGACACTGGCAGAATTGTGTTAAACTAAACACAAAAAGCCATAAAATCAAAAGACAAGACAAGCTCGCTTTTGTACATGTCCTATAGGTACATACAATAAGTTTTTGTCTATGTATTTACTTTGTGTACAATGAGACATAAAAAAAAACCTTTGAAATGGGGTAAATCACCAAAGGAATTTTACAAAACATCTAGTTGTAGCCTACTTTCACTATACCAAAATTTTAATGGCCTCAAAACAGAACTAACAGTCTTAAATACCTACATCTCTAATAAAAAAAATCAGGATTTCATTGCTGCAACGGAAACTAGACAGCTCGGTTACTGATGTTATTTGTCACACCCCGCACCGTATGGATGGAGTCTAGTGAGGCGAGACCGCGGAGGTTCAAATAGAGGAGGAGTACTAATGCACTATTTTTTTTTATAGCTGCCAGACCTGGATTAAAACTCTTTTGCCAACAATACCTAGAAACGGAACATGGTGAGGACCTTTGGGCGTCGTTCAGCTATCGAAAAAGCACAGTGTATGTAGGTTGCGTTTATTTAAAACCTTATGTCAAAGACGAGGACTACATGAACTGGTATAAGTAGAAGAAAATATATCTGCATTACATATGTAATTCAACTGTTATTGTTATAGGTGACTTAAACCTAAATAGCAATTCCATTAACATTAATAACATCCTAGTTTCTAAACTACCTATTGTGATTTTACAGATCATAACAATATTTATAACAAAACAGGTAGGTACCTAGCAAATTAGATGTTGTTCTTGTTAACAATAGTAATAAATAAATAAATAATGCTGGACAAATCACACAGCATCATCTAGCCCCAAGCTAAGCAGAGCTTGTGTTATGGCTAACTAGATGACTGATATACTTAATACATTAAACTACATAGATAGATATTTTTATTATTTATAGAAAAACACCCAGAACACCCTGAACAAATATCTGCAGATCGTACAGACATTTGTCTCGAGGCGGGAATCGAACCCGCAACCCCTTGCGTCGCAGGCGGACCTTTGCCCGCTGCTAATATGAAGAAGGTTAGCGTCGTTGAGGCAGACCGCGGGCTGGTAGATACATCGGACCTTACCAAATATCATCCACCACGAATGTAAAATAATAAAGATCGACGGCAATATTCACACTATTTTATTCTAAAATATCATCCCAGATCTTATCATTATTATGTTCGTACTTATAAAAAAGAAAATCAGCTTTACCAAAATTCCAGTCCGTATTGTATAATGTTGCTAGTCATGTAGCAAATAAGATGTCCCTGCTTGCAGATAGAATAGAGCAAATATATATCCAGTGGTGGATGATACCTATTTGTCCTATTTACCTATCTACCAGCCTGCAGCGGTGGTGGTGGCGCGAAATATAACTATATCTATCATATTTCCTCATCGGAATTATTAACTTTTCTATGATCTATTAACATTATTATCAATAATAAAATGCTGCAAAAATCTGGCATTCGAGTTTTCACTCGCCGCCGTATTATAGAAGTGCTAGACATTAACCGGAGCTAAGCTAACGAGTTAATAAAACCGCGAGGTTGAGGCCCGCCCAAGGAGCATGCGCAGATCACGTCGCAGCCGCGCGGGCGATCGTCTCCCGCGCAAACTACAAGGGGGTGCCTGCCAAAGCGCGTGACGTCACGGCCTGCAGATCTCCTAACTAGCGCTAGTGATCTAGATACAGTTAAGTAACATCACACTATTCTATCTATGAGATACACTTCCAGTTTATATTTCGCTTTTTGTTGTTGGCTGTTTCGAAACTAGAAAACTTTGCTTGCGCGATCTAGAAACTTAGCGATTTATCTTAAATAACTGTACGCAGATACAGAATAAAGCACTTTTTGTGCATACAAAATACTTTAACTACAATTTGTACTTACTTTATTGAAATATTAGCAAAAACTTTGAGAATATAAGGAACAAACAAAAGTTTTAAAGTTTTAGGCAGGAAAAACCCAATCTCAACGCCATCTAGCGGATTCAGAAAATACTAAAACAATACTCACTCTTGGCTATTCTGTGGTTTTACAGAGTTGCTTGAAGCATCCACGAACCTTGTCGAAAGGTGTAAAATTCGTTTGTAGTTGCTTTGTTATTTCCTTATAGAGTTCCAGAATTCTATAGAAGATGGCATGCCAAAGTTTGTGTTCCCATAAATGGTTTTAGGATTCTTTAACAGAATAATTAATTGAATAAAAACACCATTTCTGTCGATTCTGTTGTTGGAGCTCTTAAAGCTAATTGTAATTAGAGATGTCGTTTCTAAATTTAGAGCTGTCAACGTAAAATCCGTTCTAATATTAGAACGGGGCAGAAATACCTAGCTATTGTGTCATTTTACAAGCTTATAAGTAGCTTGTCCTGTATGTATGTATGCATGTAACTATGTTTGCTCGCGGAATCTTACAACTCAATTTTGAAGCAGATATCTTTAACCAATTGAGCTTAAATTTTGTTATATATGTTTTCTTTGGATGACAATGCATGGTCAGCTATGTGACGTCACTCTGAATCCAACATGGCGGAACATCCAAGATGGCAGACTACTTATTTTTAATGTACTCCTATAATATGGGTCAAATGATTATCAAATGTCAGGCCTTGCTGAGAGTTACTCAAAAAATTAAATGACATCACTCTAAATCCAACATGGCGGCATACCCAAGATAGCGGACTAATTCGAAAAATGAAATAACGTCACTCTAAATCCAATATGGCAGAATACCCAAGATGGCGGACTAGTTATTTTATTAATGCACTTTTACAATATGGATATCAAATAAAAGGGCTTGCTGAGAGTTACTCGAAAAAAATTACATCACTCTAAATCCAATAGACAAGAAACCAACGGTCCAGTGATAACTAAAAAGTAAAAAATAAATTAAAAGTAAAAACAACTTTTTGACAAACAAGCTTTCATTTAAACGTACTAAAAATAATAAAATAAACATTTTCCATTAAATTTTAATGTCAGTTTAAAACGTCTTTACGCAATTTATGTGATAAAAAAGCTTGTCGCGAGATTTAAGCAGGTAGGTACTCGTATAAATTACATTGTTTGAAAATAAAAATTAATCAATTACCTATATCAAGTTACAGGCACACAGGTTAATCTCGCGACGACACGTTTAGACGATTTAAATTGACATTAAACTTTAATGGAAAATGTTTATTTATTATTTTTAGTACGTTTAAATAAAAGATTGTTTGTTATAAAGTTTTTTTTCTTTTAATTTATTAGTTAGGAAGTGCGCCAACAATTTTTTTAATGTTACTGATTGAAATCTACGGGAGTCATCACGTCGATTAGTCAAAAACTAGAATATAATGACAAAAACATGTCAGAGGTGAAAACCAATTTACCACACAAGTGTTTGTTTGTGAGTGTGAGTATAAACGAGCAAATATAGTTTCAACACTTGCCCAATAAAGTATTTTTAATATGATAATTGAGTTGTTAGACAAGTTTTCTAAACAACTAGGAGTTTAGGTCTTACTACAATAATTATTCTTTATCTTTCTAGCTTGAGTCATTTATAGTAATTTATTCATAATTAAATTATGAATCACCATCATCATCATCATCACAGCCGTAAGATATCTACTGCTGGACATAGGCCTCCCTCATTGTCTTAGAGATCCAATTGCATGAGGGGTTGTTGCCATACTCACCACGCTTGGCAGGCGGGTTGGTGAGCGCAGTTCGGGATGTTCTTACACGGAAGGACGCTGCTGCCCATCTTCCGGAGATATCCCTTAGCAGATTCTTACTGCATCCAGGGACAGCAGAGGAGGGGTGACATTCTACTGCCGGCACCCCACGGCTAGTTATGAATAAATGACTATAAATGACTTAAGCTACGTGTGATTTAACAAATTCTGTTAAATCACACGTCAAACATTTCCAAATACCCCTACAATAAAATAAAAAATAGTATAAATTTATGATTATGTCTAATCGACAAAAATTAAATGAAATTAAATATAATTATACATGTCAAGAATTTCTTAATGTCAATACCTACATTCTCAGAACTATAAATAAATATTTTAACATAAAAAAACTTACCACTAATTAATTCAAATTGCAATAAATATTTTAATCACAACAAATACAATCATCATCATCATTTCAGCCGTAAAACGTCCACTACTGAACACAGGCCTCTCATGGATTGCCATGAGGGGTAGTTGCCATACTCACCACGCTTGGCAGGCGGATTGGCGAGCGCAGTAAAAGATGTTAATACACGGAAAGATGCTGCTGCCCATCTTCCGGAGGTATCCCTTCGCAGGCTCTTACTGCATCCACTGGCATGAGAGGAGGGGTAACATTCTACTGCCGGCACCCCATGGCAAATACTGTAGGTATTTAATTACATGCTATGAATTCCTCGTAGGCATAAAAAGTTCTATCGATAAGCGATCGTTTAAGTCTAGTTTTGAATAATATTATATTTTTGATATTTTTGTACTTACCTTAATCCGACTCTGTACTTCATTTCATTTTAGAACCTACCTTCTTTAGATAAAATCTATTGCACTTGCGTACATGTTACGCTTTTGTTAACTGATAAGTATTTAGCTTACGTTAGATGATACCTTATTATTTCTAGAGCATGCTCACTGCTCGTAATTTAATTTAGTACATTAATTTAAGTTTTGTCATAAGTGAAATTTTGTAATTTCTTGGCAAATAAACATTCTTTAAACCGAAACCGAAGCTTTCACAACATTGTCGGGCAGATTTCTGTAGATTGTTGGACCCATTATATGAGTCAACTTAGTAAGTGTCCGCGACAACGGTTCTATTTTGTTACGGTTGCGGGTGTTGTACTCGTGCACCTGGCCGCGCAGCACGTACGAGTCCAGGTTGTTCCTTACGTATATACCCACTTGATATACATATAAGAATACAGGGCAGTGTAAGGATACCTAGACTTCTGAAGTACGGCCTTACTGATTCATCGCTACGTATCCGCACGATGGCTCGCACTGCTCTTTTTTGCATTCTGAACGCGCGCTGCCGACTGGGAGCGTGCGTTCAGAATGCAAAAAAGAGCAGTGCCCAAAATTCTCTGCAGCAGCGAAAGCGAATCGTTCGTCAACTCACACCAAGAATCTTGTCCTAACTGGTGTGAGTTGACGAATCGTAAAAAAAATATTATTTTCGTTCTGCAACTCACACCACCCTTTGTTTCCATTGAATTTATGCGACGAGTACACTCACCGAAAAAAGCGGATTTTAGAATCAAATAATTTGTTTTGCTCTATTACCACCATTATTTGTAAAGTTCTTTGTTTCATTCGAGATCCATAAGTTGAAAATAAAAAAAAAGACTACTACCGCATGTCAGACGCAAGATGTATTTATTACCGTAGCGAAGTACTTATTTATTGTAGCATATTATTATAGTTTATTTATTTTACCTCATTCAAGATAAACCTCAATTTAGGTAGGTAAGTACTTATTTCACGTTATACCTCTATATTAGTAATTATCAATTACCTTGCAAACATTAATTTGTAATTAGAGTATCGTTTAGGAAGTTTCCATACAAGCACGATTATCAAACAAAAGAGTATTGTTCGTTGCTGGTAAATAATAGGATAGGTAACTCTTAGAAAAAATAAACGTGTACAACATATTAGGAGAAAAGGATATTATATTTTTGTTCTAAAAATCTTATTCTTATAAAGTTTATGGGACAGAAATTTTCCCCAAACTAGAAAACCAGTATCTTGTGAACCTAAACATTCATTTTAATTTAAGTACCTACCTTTTGTAATTGGAATATGGAATAAAACTGATAGATTTCTTTAAGAAATATAAAAAAATATCAACTACATTTCGTAGTTGATATTTGTTCAGATAAACACTTAATAAACCAATTTTGCTATGCCCTAACAAGGCGCATGTTTGAAACTCCTTTATTTTTTTAAGACCTTGTAACTCAACATGCTTGCAATAAATGAATATGACTATGAATGTTAGATAATTAGCACATATGAAAACCCAAAAACAAAAGATTTCAACGCACACTTCGTAGCAAAATTCGTAGCAAGCTACGGGTATTGTAGTTTTGCATAGTGCATAATTTAATCATTGATTTTAATTATTTATGCCGTGAGTGAGGTTTTAACGAGTTCTTGAGTGAAGACCGCAGCTTGGTAAGCGTAGTGTAGGACGGCCACTAGCTAGATGGAGTGATGACTTGTGGGCCGGTCGCTGGAGACGCTGGATGCGGCATGCTGAAGACAGGGTGAAATGGCGCAGATTTGGGGAGGCCTATGTCCAGCAGTGGACTAATATAGGCTGATGATGATGAGGTTTTAATAGGAAAATAATGGTTATTGAAATAAAAGCAAGCCAATTATTAAACTTCTAAGAATGTATATTTCATTTCCATTGTCTCGTTCAAAGAGCTACATAAATTGACATGACACACTAAGTCTAACTTAAACCGTTAAAGTAATGTAATTTGTAAAATGCTTAATATGCTGTTTGTAAAATATATTAATAAGTTTTCTCAGTATTTAAATGTACAAATATATTTATATAAATTTAGTATAAATGCGAATGAGTTCCTTTATTTTTATCCTAACAGGTTTCGACAGAATTGCATCTATCGTGGTCGCAAACAGACTGTCAGAAAACCCCATACTTCTATAATCCAATATAATAAAGAAAATAAAAATACTATGAATAATATAACTAGGTACAAATTTTTGAATATTACAAGGAACACTGATACCAAAAATCACCACCAGCGTCTAGCCAATCAATTATTTTTCCATCATGCCACATAAAAATACCTTTCAACTTTGGCGAAGCCTCCAATATCAGGTAAAGTATGTTTTTAGCTGCTTCATCTGCGTCTGTATCGCCTTTACCATCTGCCATATCTGTTTTCAAATATCCCGGGTGAATAGCGTTAATAGAAATATTGCTATATTTCCTCTGAAGAATTTTCGTGAGAGCTGTCACAGCTATTTTTGACACCCTATGCTCAGCATGCTTGCCGTCATCCGCGAAATCGTTTTTATCAAAAGTTCCGTTCCTTACGCTTTCCAAATACGAATCGACGAAGTTATTCAGCTGTTCTAAACTTAAATCGGGGTTTTGGAGCATTTCCAGCCAGTGTTTGTTTTTCAAGTTTGACAGATGGCCACAAGCGGACGAAATGTTCACGACTCTAGCGCCATCTCTTAGCAACGGAAAGAGGAAGGTTTCAACGGTTAATAAACTTCTGTAGTTAGTATCAATGTTTTGCTTCGCCGTTTCGTATGTTGGGTATAGTTGTCCAAGTTCTAACACGGCTGCGTTGTTGACTAACACATCGAACTTTCCATGCTTTGCTTTGATGAATTCTGCTAATCTCTTCACACTTTCCGTTTTCGTCACGTCTAGCTGGTGAAATTCCGGTTTTAATCCGATTTTGTTCAAACTCTCCACGGCTTTGAGGCCTAATTCTTCGTTTCTTGCTGTGAGGTAGACGATTCCGTCGAATTTTTGGCATAAAACTTTGACGATAGCAAATCCAAGGCCTTTATTAGAACCGGTCACTAAAGCAACTTTTTGCGCCATTTTCACACGTCTGCTCTCATCGGCTTTTGAATTGAGAATGAGGATATTCACACCGCTCCCTCACATGACTATCTTTTGTTTTGAATGTGGAATGATAATTAAAGTGTTAAACAGACTGCACTAATTCGTTTTCGTGCAGTGGCGTTTTTTGATAGACAAGTAATACATCAATATTATTTTTACTGATTTCGTAATTTTAATGTTGAATATTGGTAATAAAATGATGTTATTAATTAAAATAACGAAAAAACAACTGAAAGAAGATGGTGAAATTGAGTGACAATAAAAATATTGTGAGCCTTAATATTTTTTTTTCATAAAAGCCGTGTTAGCTGTGTGGTATGCAGGTACTCTCGATCTAAACTCGTGGGTTCTATACCGCAAGTGCAGTTGTGGATTTTACTCTGTTAAAAGATTTAGGTATGTGCAAAACGGATTACAAGAAGAGAGAAAAAACGAAGGCACTTATACCCTTTGTACACAATAGATACATGTTGTAAGAAATGGTATTTACATTTGCGAACCGAGATGGTTGTGACTGAAAGTCAGGCAAGTACCTTACTTTCTTAACGCCAAAGTAAGTAAGTCAATGTATCTCTGGATAAAAATGTCTCAAGAGTATTTTTCTATTATTATCAATTCGTAGATAATAATGTTTACTTATGGCGTCAGCAATTAAGTAATTATTTTTAATTTGGTGAGGATCAAAACAGTTTACTTTATCAATTGCTTATTATATTTTAAATAAATAAGTAACAATGATGATAATGAAGTAACTAGTAGTAGTAGAAATTAATTGTTATAGGTAGATGTTACCGCTTAACATCAGGTGGGCCTTTGGCTTGTCTCGCCATTGAGTAGTATAAAAAAAAAACTTTTAGGGTTTTATTAGATATTTTATATTTTAAGCGTAAACCCACACAAATTTAATGTATAATTTAAGTATACCTACTCGTAGAAACGAAAAATACTATCAAAATCGTTTCTACTTGATTAATAGTGATTATATCGGACAAGGCAGCCCTCGTTAAGGCTGTCCTCTTGTGACGTAAAAATAAATAAATTATTTAACAAATTACCTGTGCCAACGTCTTCGACGTTCTACCTAGTGTATTATATTATCTGTGGTTCCACCAGTTCTACTATATTTATAAGTGTCTCGAATAGGGCTGTGTCGATTCGTGGCACTGCACGAATAGTGTTGTGCAAGGCGACGAAAATTGTTATCCCTTTGAGCTCATTTTTTTTCGCGATTATAGAGAAGTCACACGGTGCTAGGTCAGGGCTGTAAAAAGGGTGACCCAGGAGTATGACCGGCGTGCTGCTTAGGAAGTCCCTCATTTTGAGTGAGCCAAAATATGTATATGTTTACATATAGCGGTCACATATAGCGGTCTTAGGATTTTTGCATGGATTGAGGAGTTCCCTCTTTTTCTCATGTATCCCATCATCAGAACTGTTTTGAAGTACTACGACCAGTTATTATATATTGGACCTAATTCAAAGTGTATCTATTCGAACTCAAAAATAATTTACCAAATCGGTTCATATCTCGTAAAAGGAGTTCTTAAGGTAACAAAGTTTTAAAAAAATATTAATAGATATACTTGCCGTGGGGTGCCGGGAATATAATATTACCCTTCCTCTCATGCCCGTGGATGCAGTAAGAGACCACCGGAAGATGGGCAGCAGCGTCTTTGCTTCTTTGTGTTTCAGCATCCCGTACCGCGCTCGCCAACCCGCCTGCCAAGTGTGGTGAGTATAGTAATAACCTCTCATGATCAGTACTCGGCCATGAGGGAGGCCTTTGTCCAGCAGTGGACGTCCTACGGCTGATATGATGATACATAAACAGTCTACTGTCAAGTTGATCAAACCTTCTCCTTTTTTGAAGTCGGTTAGAAATACCAGGCTCACTACCTACTCGTCTTCCTCCGGTGAAAGGAGCTTGTTGTTTTCCACACCTGCACACGCCTGCCTGAACCCGTGAAGTGACGCGAGGAGGCTTCGCGGCGGTATAGTGATACGAGATTTCCAAATAAACTTAAAAGCTAAATAACTTTTGATTCTGTGAGTCGATTTTGATGAAGTAATGACTCAATGTTATTTAGGATAATGCTTGACATTTTCCATTTATTATATACTAGCTTTTGCCCGCGACTTCGTCCGCGTGGAATTCCCCTTTTTCAAGCAGAGCCACTTTGATTCGAAAATATAAATACCATTTATTCCTTATCCAGTGGGAATTTAGAAAAATCCCTTCTTAGTGCACCTCTAGGATACTCAAGGTATATGTGTGCCAAATTTCAAGTCTTTAGATCCTGTTTAGGTTGTGCATTGATATATCAGTCAGTCAGTCAGTCAGTCAGTGAGTCAGTTAGGACTTTATATGTATAGATTTTACTACTTTTATATATATAGATAATCTATGCTATTCAAACATCACAAAAATAGTATATTATCAAAAATCACTAACTTAATTAGTTTTCTGCCTACTGCCTACGCCTTAAGTACGATAGCATGAATATTAATAGCCCATATCCTTTTCTAGGTTACTATCTATCACCTGACTAAATTTCATCAAAATCCGTTCAGCCGTTTAGGCATGATAGAGCAAAACTCCCACCAAAAACCATAAAAAAATCACTAACTCAATTCAGTTTTCTGCCTACTTCCTACCCCCTAAGTACTATGACGTGATCATTTTGATCTTATATCCGTTTTTAGGTAACCATCTATTACCTTACTAAATTTCATCAAGATCTGTTCAGCCTTTTATACGTGAAAGAGCAAAAGTCCCAACAAAAACGACTAAAAATCACTAACTCAATTTAGTTATCTGCCTACTGCCTACCCCCTAAGAACGATGGCGTGATTATTTATAGCCTATGACCATTTCTAGGTTATCATCTATCACCATACCAAATTTCATCAAAATCCGTTCAGCCGTTTAGGCGTGAAAGAGGAACAGACAGACAGACAGACAGACAGACAGAGTTACTTTTGCATTTATAATATTATATATATATATATATATATATATATATATATAGTATGGATAAAAAACCACTAACTCAATTCAGTTTTCTGCCTACTTCCTACCCCCTAAGTACTATGACGTGATCATTTTGATCTTATATCCGTTTTTAGGTAACCATCTATTACCTTACTAAATTTCATCAAGATCTGTTCAGCCTTTTATACGTGAAAGAGCAAAAGTCCCAACAAAAACGACTAAAAATCACTAACTCAATTTAGTTATCTGCCTACTGCCTACCCCCTAAGAACGATGGCGTGATTATTTATAGCCTATGACCATTTCTAGGTTATCATCTATCACCATACCAAATTTCATCAAAATCCGTTCAGCCGTTTAGGCGTGAAAGAGGAACAGACAGACAGACAGACAGAGTTACTTTCGCATTTATAATATTAGTATGGATTTATTTATTTATTTATTTTAGTACGCCCATATCCTTTTCTAGGTTACTATCTATCACCTGACTAAATTTCATCAAAATCCGTTCAGCCGTTTAGGCATGATAGAGCAAAACTCCCACCAAAAACCATAAAAAAATCACTAACTCAATTCAGTTTTCTGCCTACTTCCTACCCCCTAAGTACTATGACGTGATCATTTTGATCTTATATCCGTTTTTAGGTAACCATCTATTACCTTACTAAATTTCATCAAGATCTGTTCAGCCTTTTATACGTGAAAGAGCAAAAGTCCCAACAAAAACGACTAAAAATCACTAACTCAATTTAGTTATCTGCCTACTGCCTACCCCCTAAGAACGATGGCGTGATTATTTATAGCCTATGACCATTTCTAGGTTATCATCTATCACCATACCAAATTTCATCAAAATCCGTTCAGCCGTTTAGGCGTGAAAGAGGAACAGACAGACAGACAGACAGAGTTACTTTCGCATTTATAATATTAGTATGGATTAAATCAAATACTTAAGTGGTTTCTGCGTGATACGCTCATGAACAAACAAACAAACCGACAAACAGACATAAATTTCAAAAGTAGTTTTTTTTACGTTTTATTACCTTTTCTTCATGTATCCTTTTATTTATTTCCAAAAATATTTAATGTACAGACGTGAAAGGTTTACGATTTGATTATATGTATAGATAAACTCAAGATGTTCATATTATATTAGTATTATAGTAGTAAGTAGTTGTAGAATAGTAGTTAAGCAGTTGTAGAGTAGTAGAAGAGTAGTAGTAGAGTAGCTGTAGGGTAGTGGTAGTAAGTGCGAGGAGGAGCAGATACGATACGAAGTTTGTTGGGACAGCTAGTAGGTCTACCTCTACTATGAGTTTTCACAATCTATACTCGCTAGCGACTGTAGTTAAAAAAAATGTATGCGAACTTGTACAGTGCGTCTAGTGGATAGTTTGGTTCTAAAATACGTAGTAAACTATAATTATATACTACAGCGTTTGTAGTGTGGGCTTCATTTGCTTAGAATTTTGAATTTAGTAACGTAACATAGAATGTCTCATTGTAACGTACTATTACTACTCTAGTAACGGCAGGCGATCTATCAGTGACAACTCATGGTAGACAAACTGTCTGTACTTCACAACATAATGAAAATTTCTATGTAACCTTAATCCAGAAGACAATTAGCATAATATTGTATTACGCCCTTCGGTTACCAAAACAATGGCCCTAAGTCACAGAACAATAGATAGATTTACCCTTCTCAGATTAAAGTTAACTAGACTGAATAGTAGCCTTTCGAGGCCTAGATTATCTCTAATGGGGCTAATATTTTGCCTTAATAGTTTTGATTAAGTCAAGTTAGTAAATTAGTACAGTCAGCTTGATGTATACCTCTTTGAATGTGTTTTTTATGCTTTCGTGTGTGTACTTACAGAAACAGGCTCCAAATGAATATTGAAATGAAAATGTTTATCAAAACTTTCGATTTTGATTGGATTCAATCGCGAAAGAACTGATAAATTTTGATAAAAAGTCTAAATAAAACAACATGAAATAAATAAATAATGACGGACACTCTACACAAAACTATTTAGCCCCAATGTAAAAAGAGCTTGTGCTATGGATACGTATGAATAATGAGCCGTTTTCAGTAAAAAAAGAAAAAGAGTTTTCTACTAAACCTAACAGATGGAGCTGGCAAACGCAGTAAGCAAGTTTGTGATTAATCCTGTCATTGTCGAATTGTGCCTACCAGTAAAATAAAATTAACGCCATCTATATGGTTCGAGGTAAATATTTTTGAAGTTTTTACTTCTTAATGAAAACGCCTCATTTGGGTCTAGTTGTCTAATTGACGTTTTCTGTAACTGGCTTTGTTTGCTGATATTTGTCCCGGGTATAAGTGTGATAAGTATGTACCTAATGTGTATACAAAACAAGTAATTTAGTATGCTATTAACCATCTGGTACCTACAACTCAAGCTCTGCTTGTTTTTGGGCTAGATAGTGCTGTGTCAAGCATTGGATTATAATCAATTCATTTTACTTCAGCCTTACCTTTAATAATGTTTGTATATACCGTGAGGTGCCGGCACTAGAATGTTACCCCTTGCAGTAAGAACCTGCTAATGGATACCTCCGGAAGATGGACAGCAGCGACATTCCGTGTATCAACATCCCGTACTGCGCTCGCCAACCCGCCTGCCAAGCGTGGTGAGTATGTCAACTACCCCTCATGGAGATCCATGAGGGAGGCCTGTAAAACGTCCAGCCGTAAAACGTTCACTACTGAAAGTGGACGTTTTACGGGTGAAATGATGATGATCACATGGGTGAAACCACGCGGGTCTAACCCAATCCTCATTATAAACATTTATTTTTAAAAAGGTTAATTTTTTTGATTAATTAACTACCTCGACACTGCGCTCGAAAACACAAATAGCCGACGTAGCTCACAAAGCAGGCCAGCTCAAGTGGGACTGGGCAGGACACGTTAGCCGTATGCCCCAACAACTATGGGCAAAAATCACCACCGATTGGGTTCCCCAACAAAGACGACCACGTGGTAGACCCAGGCGACGATGGCGAGATGAGCTTGACTCCTTTAGCATAGACTGGCTTCAACAAGCTCAAGACAGGGATAAGTGGAAGGAGGGAAGGGAGGCCTTTGCCCTGCAGTGGGAAACATCAGGCTTATAAATAATAATAATAATTAACTACCTACTTGTTGAAATTTTTCATTTTAAATTATTTGAAACTAGCATTTGAAGCTGACTATACTTTTCCCTAGGCTTTTAATGGCATAGGTTAGTACCTAATTAGTGGAGAGATATCACTTTAATTAAGCGGCGAGCTAATTTAATCGACTCTAAGACTATTGCTATTTGACGGTATGGTAAGAATGACGGGTGCAGTATTCTTTAGGGTTTCGAGTCCAGAACCTGGGTTTCACCCGACTATCACCTACTGAGCCTCAGAGGGCCGTCCAAACCTAATATATCTCTTTATCAATCGGAATGGGATTAGTAATTCCTGTCAGCCTTATCTACCTCTATTATGGAGATATTTTAATTATACCGAGCGGACGTGCTCTCCATTCACATAATTAAATGTATGTGTACTCGTATTATATGCTATGGCACGCCGTGGGGTGCCGGCAGTACAATGTTACCCCTTCTCTCATACCCTCATGCAGTAAGAGCCTGCTGAGGGATACCTCCGGAAGATGGGCAGCAGCGTCTTTCCGTATACCAACATCCCATACTGAGCTCGCCAACCCGCCTGCCGAGCGTGGCGAGTCTGGCAACAATCCCCTCATGAACTTGAAATTTTTGCCTCTCCTCTTGCTCGTGGATGCAGTTAGAGCCTGCCAAGGTCCGGAAGATAGACAGCATCGTCTTTCCGTGCCAACGTCCCGTACAACCCGCCTGCCAAGCGTGAGGGAGGCCTGTGTTTAGTGGCCGTTTTACGGCTGAAATGATGATGATGATTATATCATCATCATCATCATTTCAGCCATAAAACGTCCACTACTGAACACAGGCCTCCATGAAGATGGATCTCCATGAAGAGTAGTTGCCATACTCGATAGACATATCATAGATACATATATAGATTATATCATAAGTTACGTAAATTGGATATAAGTAGTTGTATTATAAAAATTTAAAACTAAACGGCTAACTCTTTTAGCAATAAAATATTAAAACGAGATAATCCTGACGAGTTTGTAAACATTTTCAGTGTTGGCCGAGTTGTATGTACCCCGGAATTTCAATACGACGTGGTCGTGGTTTCGATACCGGCCGAGCACCAATGGATTTTTCTCCCTTGAAAAATGTACATACATATGTGCACACATAAAGCCGGGTCCGCAGCGCCAATTTTCTAACAAAACATGTTAACATAACATGTTAAGCAAAACATGTTTTTAAAACAGCCCGTCTGGTGTGTTCTGTTTTGTTTATTGTTTTTGTTTCATTCCAATTCATTTCAAAAATGAGTTCCGACGAAGAGGACGTAGAAGCTGTAATAGCTATAGTGGATTTAGTTCTACAAAGACGTAACCGAAATAGATTCCGGGTCCGACCCTACCTGCTACCTCGTTCCTTCAATATTTATCAAGAACTGAAAATCGATGATAGATTCGGAATAAAAACATTTTTTTAGATTTTCGGAGAGTGATTTTGAAGAGCTGGTATCATTAATTTCACCAGATATAGAGAATTATTATTAATTATTCAAAAAATAACCTCAACGAGTGAACGAACGAATGACGTCTTGCTTCAATGAGCGCAAACATAAAATGCAACGCTTCCCCTCCCCGCAGGCGAACGCGGGTGATGTTATCCATTTGTCTCGGCAAACATGTTTTTGTGTTTTTGCTAACAAAACTGTTAAGCCACGCCCCTATTCTGTTTTGTAAACATGTTATGATGTTAGAAAACACGAAAACACGGCGCTGCGGACCTAAGCCGGGTCCGCACACGTGCTTTATCGGTGAAGGAAACATCGTGAGGAAACCCGCGGCTTAGTGTAGCTTCAGACGTATTGACCTGTTCTTTTCTTTGACTAATAGTTGACTAAGCTGAGAGGATGGTATAGGTGCTGGGCAAGCCTAATCCATCTAGCCATGTCCATGCAACCTCTCGTATAGTATGTTTACCAGTTGCTGACGCTGTATAAAATCATCTATAATATTATGCAAAGGGTTTACAACTGTAAAAACCGCAACGTTGTAAATAACGTACAGAGTTATTGATCCTGTGAGGAGTTCCTCATTAGTATTCAGGAATGGACATCTAAATTCATTGAATGGGACCTATCTGCCGAACTGATTAAGTAAGATTAGAGGCAGAATACACTGTAGAGTGAGTGTCCGTAGATTACAAAGTTAGACATTGGCCTGGCCTTTTACATCTCTCATCTCTCAATATTATAAAGAGGAAAGATTTGTATGTTGTACCTTGTATGTTTGTAACGAATAAACTCAAAAAATACTAGACTCCTTTCATGCCCGTGGATGCAGTAAGAGCCTACTTAGGGACACCTCCGGAAGATGGGCAGCAGCGTCTTTCCGTGTATCAACATCCCATACTACGATCGCCAACCCGCCTGCCAAGCGTGGTGAGTATGGCAACTACCACTCATGGAGTGGAACTCCATAAGGGTGGGAGGCCTGTGTTTATTAGTGTACGTTTAACCACAGATTACAGAAACTAACAGATACATCACTCCAATACAAAAGCGAAAATTCCTACGCTATAATAGCCTACAAAATTGTTTTAATAATACCAGCAGTTCACAGCGAGAAAGAGTGTTACCATAGCTATATTATCTGTGACCATAGGTATGCAAGCATAGAGTTGAGATTGCTTTGCTCACCCGCCCCACCTACTTGCAAGTAGTCTGTGACGCGGCATCGAATGAGTGGCTAGGGTTGCTTCTACGATGATTTTGATAATAAAACGCATGTGGTGAAAAAAACAGTTATTTTTAATTGGTTGAACAAATATGATTTATAAAATGATGGATACATTTTTTCCTTGTCTAAAAACACGGTTACTAAATTTTAACGTTGTAAAATAAGCTAAATCGCGTAAATAATTTTAATACGAAGAAAACAGGAGCAAAGCGGATGCAATAGTGGTACCTAATCAGTGTTCTGTAGTGTTTAAGTGTGAATCTGCTGTGAGATTCTTATTGGTGTGATTTCCGATATAGAGTTAATTTTGTTACACACACCTATGCTATTATTGCTCGTTCACCTAGGTATTCATTGATACTTCGCTAGCAAATATTTGAATCTTTGTTCGCCGGTGGGCACCTAATACTTGATTTTAGGACTGTTGTTTTCAAAGCCATAATCGATTTGAAGGAACGCTAATCTGGAAAGCGATAACATATGTTGTGTGTGATAGATAAAAGGTAATAGTTATTTTTGTATACAAAACAACACTATTTTAATAGCTGAACTCTTTTATTTACGAATATTTACATAGTACCTACCTAAGTACATTTTTAGAGGAAAGGGAAAAATGAATTTTACAAACTTACATAGGATTTAAATTATATTTTGCTTTACCTTCTTTCGTCTCCTGGCAAAGAAAAAAATGTTAATTTTTCATTAGATCTTTGACTTGGCAGCCATCCACTGCACAATAGTCACGCGGTTTCGGCATCTAAGTGAACACATTTGACGTGCGTGTGCTCAAGCGGGCGTGTGGCAGCCGGCGTAACACCAACGTTACACCAAGCGGTAAGCATTTAACGCGTGGCCTTGAGCGAGTGAGGAACGCCTGGCTTAACGGCTGAAATGATGATGAACTGCAGGCTAAAATAATTAAGTTTGTCATACCTTGTCATCATGCCTATTAGAGTATGAACCTATTGTTCATACTACGTATGGTAACGTACACAGTGCGAAAGCCCTCAGGGACTCCACCGCACGTCTGACGAATAACTCGGATCTTTAACTTGATCCTGTATGTAAATTACGGGTCATAGTGTTTGGTCTTCGTGGCAGCTTAGCTCTAAGTCCACAGCACACAAGTTTATTGAAGGTTACAGACCTCATTTGTTATTCATCTGTTAACCAACGTGGAATTCATGAATAAGTAGTGTTGCTATAGCCAAATTTATTTTTTCTATATTTTAACCGCCGTAAGCAAAAGTATACGGGTATACATTTTATTAACTTTTACAAAAAAGTCAGCAACAGCAGCACATGTATATCTTTTATCGTTACCTCAAAGCACAGATAATGTAATACACTATTACTCAAAGTAACCATTTTTGTAATTATTTTTTTTTTGAAAAGTATTCACTATTTGCGAAGTTGTTTTAACCAACATGATGTGAATATATACTCAAATAAGTTCAAAATTCTACATATACAGCTTTGAAATCTTGTGTAGTAGATATAGAGCATACTTGCCCTTCAAACTATATAATTAAAATCAATATCTTACGTGTTAAAGCGCGCGCTATAAAATCTCGCGCGACAAAATAATTACAGCGGTGCGGGGGTATGTCTCACTTCTTCTAAACAGCTGCACCAACACAATTTAACCCGGTAGATGGCGCTGCTGTCAGTATGTCTCCAAATCAGTGGGCAGAACGACGTCTGCCGGGTCTGCTAGTTCAGAAGCGATGTACGAGTAGAATGGAAAAAGCATACAAATACTTTTTTGTTGAAAATTGTACGATTCTACAAACTTTTTCGTGACAATTTTGGAGCAGCTTTATCAGAGAAATACGCAAAAAGCTAAAATTTACCCTCCGGCCATTTATGACCTTTTACCTGAAATAAAAAGTAACGCACAAGCGGGATTCAACTTTTAACATAGAATTTGTACTAAGACCTACATATATAAGTTGGGAATTAACCTAAAATGATATTTTTATGTCTATTTTGCCTGGACTAATTAAAGATTTAAAACGTTGGATACGCTCTTACCGTAATGTGACCATTTTGTTTCCACAAGAAATGAGTGAGCACGCCCATTTGGAATAGGTGTACCTCTATCTTTCTTGTTATATAAACTGGAGCAATATGGCATAAGAGGGTCTGCATATAATGGTTAGAGAGTAATTTACATAACAGGAAACAATGCACAGAAATCATTAAAATGTGTCTAAAAATCAATACAATGGAAAATTTTAGGTCTATGTACTTAACAAACCATTATGGTGTACCACGGGGTAGCGTCCTGGGCCTCAGGGCTGGGTCACAGGGCGCTTTTGTTTATATTACAAATACAATACAAATACAAATTGTTTATTTCCATAACTTAATATATATTTAACAAATAATTGCATTTGAAATCCCCTTTTAAGTAATAAGATACCTGTATTAGGGGATCTCGCTCTTCCCTGATTACATGATTACATATTATATATAAACCAACTGCCAAACTCGACTGACCAGTATACCTACTATATTGTTTGCCGATGATACAACTATCCTTACTAAAGAGAAAACCATTGAAAACGGGGTTAATATATAAAGTTTATATATAAAGCTCTTAAAATATAATTGACTGGCTAGAAAGAAACAATTTAAAAATAAATACAAAAAAACTAAACGAGAAAGAGATAATGCCAAATTATTATGACATGGAGCTGATCTGATGATGGAACTGGAAGTTGGCCAGACGAACTCAGTAGTTAAACGACGCAACACCATCGAGTTTGGACTCGTTTGATCCGTCTTGACGGGTACTTTGGTGATAGAATGGTAACCACAATCAATAAAAGTTTCTTTTTAAAAAGTTTTTTCACTGCAATTGTGTCTTTACATTCATTCAATAGTGAAGTGACATTTCCACAGCGCTTATCACTGGTGAATAGGTAGCGGCAAGTATTCATACGATTGTCGCCGAGCATCGGGCATGCAAATTAACAGAGGGAATAAAGCGGCGGAGGTCTGCTTACACGAGGCTAGTGTGCTTGTTAATAAATAATAAGAGCTGCGAATGGTCGCTACTAGACGCTGGCTGTGATAAGCTAAAACAACTGTTTTAGCTTATCACAGCAACAGGGCAACTGTACTGTTTTAGCTTTAGATTCTTTATTTTTTAAACAAAAAATACCGACTACAATGGTGAAATCTAAATTGTTGCTGAAAATACCCATGTCGCTATATGTACGCTTATTACATTTGAATATTTCCCTCGATTTATTTTACAAGCAAACATTAGTGAAACAAAACCTCAACTTTAAAATTGGGCATAAAACTACCCCTTGAGGGAACATTTAATTTAATTCCAATGACCCTGATGCTGATGTTAAGTGGATAGGGATGTTATCATCTAAGTCGTCTTTCAATATCGCCATACGCGCCACGCCTGGCAGGCGGGTTGACGAGCGCTGTGCGAGATGTTGATGCACGGAGAGACGCTGCTGTCCATCTTTCAAAGATATCCCTTGGCAGATTCTTACTGCATCCACGGGCAAGTGAGGAGGGTCTAAATTCAATCGCCAACACCCCGCGGCTATGGTATAGAAAAGCGTTTTCTGACGCTGATCATGTAATGTTTGACCAAAGGCTAAACTACCTATTTTTTTGTTCTTGAGAATAAAATTCTTTAAACTGAACTCACCAGCTAAATCTTATAACTAGCACAATATTTTTTTATTCGACAAAATAACGAGACAAGCCGAAGGCCCATCTGCTGTTAAGCGGTTATCTCTACCTATTACAACTGCAATATATCACGATCGCTAAGCACGTGAACGACGTTGCACTACACTGTACCCGTTACCCTGAGACATAGATCAATCAGATCAGTCTTCCCGAGACCACGATGGGTGCAATCCTGTCGAAACGTCAGGCAATAATAAAGGTAAATAACGCGATAAATACCCGGTTAAATATGTGTTAATAAACTGAGACATAGAGTTTTAAGATCTCATGTGCCCGTAACAATCCCAGTAGTTCTGTCAACAGAACTACTCAACAGAACAGGTGGGAGTAAACGGTATTTTCACCGCTCCATTACCCTTTAAGCCGGAACACAGCAATGCAGACCGCTTGGCGGCAGGTATAGGTAAGCTAGTAACCCCGGATGAACTCTTCCCAAAAAGTTCTACTACTAAAACGTACCTGAACGAAGCACAGCAGTCCCAGCGTAAACAATGGCAGGATTATGAGCAGAAATAGTATTTTCCCGTAGGGACGAGCCGTGCTTTATTTTAGAGAGGTTTTTAGTGTAGCGGGCGCGCTCGGAAAAATGGGACACATTGTCCCCACTCGATGTAGAACTATGTATGTAATAAACTCAACCTCGAAAAATATATTATTCAGTGAGACCTTATTGACTCGTCACAAATTACAAGATAAAACAACACAAATTAATAAATAACGCATTTAATTGTATCCGTTCACTTCAGATGACACGCGAGTTAGGATGAGAAGCGAACAGCTAGCTCGGTCGTTATGGTCATCATTTGATGATTTCCTTTTGTATTTTGTTACTTTTTTTTTTAAGAATAAGCATAATTTATTTGCTCAATAAAAAGGATATGACAAAGTTTAAAGATAAAACATGAATTATTAATTAAAATGTACCTAATAGCATCATTTGTTTGAGGCCTCAGATGTCTAAACTAGACTGAAAGCCTGTACGATACGTACGTTTGACGGTACAGTTTGATAAAATCTTGAATAAGATATTTAGTAGGCGTCAAGAACTTAAAAGACAATTGCATTAGGTAACTTGATGACGTAACTTCATTTAATATAAAAATATATAATCATAAATCATCATCATAACCATCATTTCATTATTTCCATGAAGGAGTAGAATTTTACCCCTCCTCTCATACCCGTGTATGCAGTAAGAGCATGCTAAGTGATAACTCCGGAAAATGGGCAGCAGCGTCATTCCGTTTACCTATCAACAACCCGCCTGCCAAGCGTGGTGAGTACGGCAAGTTGCCGTACAACCGTACCGTACGTAGGTACACGGAAAGACGCTGCTGCCCATTTTCCGGAGTTATCACTTAGCAGGCTCTTACTGCATACACGGGTATGAGAGGAGGGGTAAAATTCTACTGCCGGCACAACACGGCAGTAGTAGTAAGTAGCATTAAAATAGGGTTAATTTTATAATTTTTCTCACGGTTTTGCCATTACTGTTTTGGTCAACAGCTAAGTAATTTCGTAGCAAGTGTCCGCCCCTCACGTGGTAGATGGTCAGCACGGAAGTGGGGTTAGACTTTGAGGCACACCATCTATTACTAAAGTACGGTATCAGTTGACATTGATTATTTTTATTTACATCGTCGTATGACGTCACAATGGCAGCTATCGTTTCATGCAGTTCAAAAACAGACTTAAAAAAGAGTTTGACGACTTTGGTCTAAAATGAAAAAAAAAACCGGTCAAGTGCGAGTTGGACTCGCACACCGAGGGTTCCGTACAAACCTGTAGGTATATAAGACCTGAGTATTTGATATGAATTTCAATTTAATACCTCTATGCGTTCATGAGAAAAGGGGTGTGTTTGAGGGAAGTTTAAAATTATAATATTTTTTTTTTTATATGATGTAACTAAACATTTACGGTTTTCGCAATTTATCTGTGCTATAAGACGTTGCTTCGTACCAAATTTCAAGATTCTGAGTTTACGGGAAGTACCCTGTAGGTTTTGATTCCCTTGCGAGTGTCGAAAATTTGCGGCATAAACGGCTGTATCTTTTGATTGCGTTGGCTTAGATGTTTGATTTTTTCACAGCTCCAAGGGACAGTAGACCTGAGTATTTGATATAAAGTCCAGCTTGATACCTCCAAATGTTCCTGAGAAAAAGGGTCTTGACAGACAGACGGACGGACAGCAAAATTGTTAACACATATTTGACTGGGTATTTATCGCGTTATTAACCTTTATAATTGCCCGATCGGGCAATAATAACAGTAAATAACGCGATAAATACCCAGTTAAATATTTGTTAATAATGTGTCATGATCGCGAAAGTTTAAAAAAGGACAACAAAGTGATCCTATAATAAGGGTCCCGTTTTTTCCTTTCTAGGTACGGAATCCTAAAAATGACTTAGTATAACGCCAACAATCACAAAATAAAAATGTCAACATTAAAAAATTACAACTTAGAAAAATGTCCACATGAAAAAATTACCAAGTATGATATGGACAAGGTATAAACTGTAAACTTTTAATTTAATATAATTTATTATTGTATGACCACGGATATTATCTATAGACAAGCATTGGTACGGGGGTACCAGAAAAGGGTGCGAAGGTTTTCAAAAAATAAAAAAAAATAAAAAAATTCAAAGGACAATGCTCATGGATATATGGAATCCCGTACCAAGCTGCGTCAAAACCAAACTTGGTTTTTTATAGTCTATACTTATCATATTAACTCCTATAAAAGTTATTTTTGTAAACAAACTGGGGTTTCGGAGTAATTTTATGAAATCGAAAATAACCTCAAAACCAGACAAGTAACCTATTTTATTGACGCGTCATATGTTTTGCCGGGTGATCCCACGACTCGACATATTTGCACAGATACACAGAAAAAAGTTCACAAAATATAAGTAAACAAGTTCTACTTCTCAACTCGCAATACGAAAATAATGATTAAACGATATGATTATCATTAATCTAAACACTAAAACACAGACACGAACGTATTCGCACGAGCTAGCGTTAGCGGTTAGATCTGACATCTGATCTATCTAATGTCAGTAGTAATGCGCCCGCTAAGATTTAGGGATGCGATCGATAAATCGAAATCTTTAGTAAGAAAATCGATTTTATGTCAATTAGCAATACTAAATCGATTTGGTGTACTGGATTTACTTAATTGATACTATTATTCAACGAGAAGATAGCAAAGGTTAAATATATATCATCCGGAAATTGTTTTTGAAGCAAACGTTAAGATATTTATTAAAAAAGAAACGATTGGAATGACTGTTTAATCGAGTCATCATATTGTTTCTAATAATCCACTACATCCCTATAACCGGTTGTGTGAACCCCATGTAAAGGAAATTAATAACAATGTTCATACTTTTATACCTTAAATTAAATTCCGGGTTCAAAAATCAAATCCCTGACGCATAATGTCGTAAAAAAATATAAAAATAATTACTATAAAATTTTAATCTTGATGCGTGAGACTTTTTTGTACCACTTTTGGGCATCTCCTTTCAAATACATTAAGGTCTCAATAACTCCGGTCCCTGTGACCCTAGGGTCACTAAAATCAATCAGTACCCTTCTCTCATTAAGACAGTGCTATTTATTCTTCTGTTTAAATCGGGGGAGAACGAACCGGGTGAATACGGGACCGGGAATTGTAATAATACAACCTACAAAAGTGATGAAGATGTAGCCCAAGCATTTGAAACTTTTTTTACTGACATTCCAGTTTCTACCACAAAGTCTTTAAACTCTTCTCACCTGATCGCCGAGTCCTTACTTAGCAAAAATGTACCTAAATGTGATAGTAATTTTAATTTCCAATATGTGGACAGCAGCGATATAGTTAAAGCCTTTAAAATGTTAAATGTTAAGAAAACTGCAGATCTCTGGGGTATTTCTGTAAACATTGTAAAACCATTGGTAGACACAATCGCACCTGAGCTGGCTCTTATATATAATGAATGCATTGACTGTGGCGTATTTCCTGATCTAATGAAACACAGTAAAATAATACCTTTATTTAAATCAGGTTCTAAGTCGGACCCCACTAACTTTAGGCCGATATCAGTACTGCCGACATTTAGTAAAATTTTTGAAAAGCTTATTATAAATCAGCTATCTAAGCACTTTGCCGACAACAAATTGCTTCACTGCAAGCAATTTGGCTTTACTCGCGGCCGTTCCACTACTGATGCTGGTATAGAGTTAGTCTCGCATATCTATGATGCTTGGGAGAGGTCGCAAGACGCTTTAGGTGTTTTTTGCGACCTTTCAAAAGCATTTGACTGTGTACACCATGAAACATTAATCGGAAAATTGCGCCACTATGGTGTTAGAGATATCTCTTTGGATCTACTTATTTCTTATCTCAGTAACAGGAAACAAAGAGTTGATGTTAATGGAAAACGTTCTTCGGGATCTGTAGTTACAATGGGTGTACCGCAGGGATCAATTCTTGGGCCTTTTCTATTTTTAATTTACATTAATGATCTACCTCATCTTGTCAAAAACAATCATGAGATTGTATTGTTTGCTGATGACACTTCACTTTTGTTCAAAATGAAACGACGTACCACCGATTATGACGAGGTGAATAATGCAATCTCAGAGGTTGTTAATTGGTTTAATGTCAATAACCTATTACTTAATGAAAATAAAACAAAATGCATTAGATTTACTCTCCCTAATGTAAAACAGGCTGATGCCAAGATTAAATTAAAAGGTGAAAGTTTAAACCTTGTAGAAAAAACTGTATTTTTAGGCATAACTTTAGACAATAAGCTTCAATGGGGCCCACACATAGAACAACTATCGGGTAGGCTTAGTTCTGCAGCATATGCAGTCAAAAAAATCCGCCTTCTTACAGACGTTGATACCGCTAGACTTGTTTACTTCAGCTATTTCCACAGCATTATGTCCTATGGCTTACTACTGTGGGGATGTGCTGCAGATATAGACACCGTATTTGTGCTGCAGAAGAGGGCTATTCGTTCTATCTACAATATGGGTCCCAGAGAATCACTTCGCACTAAATTTAAAGAAATAAATATAATGACAGTAGCTTGTCAATATATTTATGAGAACCTGTTGTACACCCATAAAAATATTGCTTCGTTTAAGAAAAACAGCGACAATCACAATGTAAATACAAGAAATAAGAATAAACTCGCTGTGCCCACTACTAGGCTCCATAAGGTGAAAATATCTTTTAAAGGGCAATGTATACGCTTCTACAACAAACTCCCAAGTGAGTTGCAGAAGTTATCATTGAATAAATTCAAAAACATTATTAAACGCAATCTGTGCAATAAAGCTTATTATAAAATATCAGATTACCTAGAGGACAAAACCACTTGGGACGGAATCTGCTCCAACTCCGTCAAACGTAACATAAGACAAAATAAAATTGTTAAATGATGACTATAACGACCGAGTTAGGTTCTTCTGTTCACTTCTTTTCCTAACTCGCGTGTCATCTGAAGTGAACAGATTCAATTATGTGCTTTATTCTATTTATTTGTGTTGTTTTATTTTGTAATTTGTGACGCGTCAATAAGGTCCATGCGGCCGCACTGAATAAAGTATTTTTTGATTCTTGATTCTTGATTCTTCTTGGTGACAACGAACCGAACCCTACTCGTGGGTTACTCGCCGTGGGGTGCCGGTAGTACAATGCTACCCCTCTCTCATACCCATGGATGCAGTAAGGGTGATAACTCCTTGATAATTAAGTGTAAGTACCTCCGGAAGATGGGCCGCAGCTTCTTTCCTTGTATCAACATCCCGTACTGCGCTCGCCAATCCGCCCAGCGTGGGTTAGCTAAACTACCTCAGTGTCGTGTCGGCCCCACGCGCGGACGGGCACTCAATCCCATTATGATGATTTCTTGAAAAATCGAAACGTGTCGGAATAATCTTCGACGTTACAATACTACGTGAGTAACTCCCGTTTTTACAAAATGAACACCTCATGGAGATCAATGAGGGAGGCCCGCGTTCAGTAGTGGACGTTTTACGGCTGAACTGATAATGAGGTACTCAAAAGCTTGCACATCCGCAATAACACCGAAACTAAGGCTCTGTAATCTGTGCCGAAACTTACCCAAACAGGCTAACTTCTTAAGAACTGGTGGAAGTACCAAATCCACACGCAATAAGAAACAAAAATAATCAAACTGCGATTACAACTTGAATAAAACCTTGTTATCACAAGCTTACTATAACAGCGCGGTTCTTGATCCCTAACGGTCAGGCCAGTGAACTTTTTGACGTAGGCGAGAAGGTTCAAAATACCTTAATCTGCGTCAGGGAACTCTGATGACATTTTATCTTGGGTCTGAGTTTTGTTTGTCATTGGAAGTTTCGAGATGAATGTAGGTAATTGGGTGTTCGCTGTGAGTGGACGTAAACTTGGACTTCATTAACCATGATCATCATATCAGCCGTAGGACTTGGACGTCCAGTGATGGACAAAGACCTCATTGATCTCCAAGTACTGCGGTTGGAAGCGCCCTGCATCCATCGCCGACCAGCGGTCTTACCAAGTCGTCTGTCCATCTTGTACGTGGTCCTACGCTGCGCCTGCCGGTCCGTGGCCTCCATTCGAAAACTCTGCGGCCCCATCGGCTATCTGTTCTGCGCGCTATATGGGCTGCCTATTGCCACTTCAACAAGCTTATCCGTTTGGCTATTTGGGTGACCCGAGTTCTTCTACGTAGCCCTCATTTTTAGGGGGCGAAGCCCCCTAATATGCATAGCACTGTCTGTCTTGACTGTGTATGGGACGATTACAACCGAACGCGTTGACCGATTTACATGAAACCTTTTGGTTAGCACCGTCTAATTGAGAGAAGGGTACTGATTGATTTTGGTGACCCTAGGGTCACAGGGAACGGAGTTATTGTTACCTCAAAAGGTCACCAAAATAATAAGTCTTCAAATGGCCGAAAACATCCAAAAAAACATAAATGCCATTTTTGACCTTTGGTGACCTTTTGAGGCCTTCGCCCCCTTTTCTGGTACTCCCGTACCAATGCTTGATAAAATCATTCTAAAATGTGTTAAACTTATTATTACTTTTTTCAGTCAGTTTTCTATATAGCGGATCTACCCAGAATAAAAAGTTTGGCCAATTAAAAAGTTTGACTCTAATCGAAATGTATGGAAAAAAGTTATTCAAGGTTTTCATAAATTTCTAGTACTCTTGAAATGAAACAGGGCCGATAGGCATCAAAATAGTTTTTGTGTAAATTTAGTATTTACTTGCTGACAGTACATTTTTCCAAAATCTGTGAGTGCAGTTCAGAATATCTCAAAAAGTTAAGGATGGTCTCCTAGGGACGTTTTCCTGTAACTATAACGGTTAAGGTACCTGTCCCTACTAGCCTCGTCTAAAATTCGATTACTACGTTTTACTCAGGCTTTCATTTTGATAACTATTAATGTTCTTCTTCAAATCTTTATCATTTTCATCCTGCTAAAAAAATTGTCAAAAACCTATTGTCAAAAACCACTGTCTTGTCCGTGGATGCAGTGACATACTTCCTTATCCTTACCTTCCAGAGGTACTGGCAGATTCTTACTTGCACCCATGAGGACGAGGAGACAAAATTCTAATTCCATCATTCCACCTTTATCCTTAAACTAAAATTATCATTCTTCATAATCGCATCCATTACTGACTGACAAAGAAATATTAAACACCAACAAAGCGCTCATATTTATTTCACAAATTGGAAAATAGAAAGTAATTACGTCTGAATTGAAAAGATTATGGTTTCTGCTACATTTCGCGAGATTGGAATAGATGAAGTTTATTCTTAGAGGTATTTTCTTATAATTCGTGTGGGGTGACCATATTTTGCGCCTTGCGGCGAAAATTATTAAAGATAGAATAGAAAATACTATATTGAACACCACATTAAGAGAACATAAACGATTAAGAAATAAAGTAAAAATAACACAGGAGTACAAAGGGCGGCCTTATCGCTATGAGAGATCTCTTCCAGACAACCTTGGGATGGACAGGAAAATAAAGGACGTTATATCGTGGCGTAAAATTAAGAGATTATAGATTATACGATATAACGTCCTTTATTTTCCTGTCCATCCCAAGGTTGTCTGGAAGAGATCTCTCATAGCGATAAGGCCGCCCTTTGTACTCCTGTGTTATTTTTACTTTATTTCTTAATCGTTTATGTTCTCTTAATGTGGTGTTCAATATAGTATTTTCTATTCTATCTTTAATAATTTTCGCCGCAAGGCGCAAAATATGGTCACCCCACACGAATTATAAGAAAATACCTCTAAGAATAAACTTCATCTATTCCAATCTCGCGAAATGTAGCAGAAACCATAATCTTTTCAATTCAGACGTAATTACTTTCTATTTTCCAATTTGTGAAATAAATATGAGCGCTTTGTTGGTGTTTAATATTTCTTTCTCATGGATCTTCATGAAGGGTAGTTCCATACTCACCACGCTTGGCAGGCGGTTTGGCGAGCGCAGTACGGGATGTTGATATACGGAAAGACGCTGCTCCCCATCTTTCGGAGGTATCCTTTAGCTCTTACTGCATCCACGGGCATGAGATGAGTTGCAACATTCCAATGCCGGCACGACTCTAGGTCTACCTATTTTACTCAATTTTAAACGTGTGTAATTGCGCCCAGTATTATTAATTATGCTCTGAACCCGAGAATTACCACAAAAACATGTTGATTGAACCCGTGAATTGAATGAACCCTTTGAATACATTGAACATGATGCGGCCAGTGGTTAATTAAGTTTTGATAATGATGATGACATTATAGCGAGGCTTACAGGCCACTTCTTTCAGCCGTAGGACGGCCACTGCTGGACAAAGGCCTCCCTCATTGATCACTACGTACTGATCGTGGGGGATTGTTGCTATACTCGCCACGCTTAGCAGGCGGGTTGGCGGGCGCAGTACGGGACGTATTCCTTTGATCCTTACTGCATACGGGCTCGAGAGGAGTATTGGTTAGTATGGCAACAACCCCTCATGGTCTTTAGATCCATGAGGGGGGCCTGTGTCCAGCAGTGGACGTTCCACAGCTGAGATGATGAGTATTTATAAAAAAAAAACCATAATTTAAGGTTATAAAGAAAATTTACCCATATTAACTTAACAGGTAGGTTCACTACTTTTAAGGAATAAAAGAAAAAGAAGAAAGAAAGAAAATACATTTATTAATAACTACAATTACACAATAACAAAAATTTAACAAAATTTAAATAATATATAGTTACAACTGTAGATAGATAGATAAACTCTTTATTGTATGTACATTCACCATAAAACATAAATTTCACAAAGAGAAACACAGACAAATATAACATACAATGGGCGGTCTTATCGCTAAAAGCGATTTCTTCCAGACAACCTTTAGATGGACAGGATATAAGATAATAAAAACGGCGGTGTACGAATAATACATACGCATAAATTGATAGATAAATATACCTACATACATAACAACCTAAATACTTAAATGATAAACATACTTATCACTACATAAATATATAAATACTACAATCATAAATAGGTAACGATATAAGTATTACATCCTAGAGATGAATACATAATGCAATTTATAACAATATACGTATGATATATACCTCTATGTAACAATACATAATGTAAATTTGGAAAAAAAAACAGTTTTACGACAAGGATAAGTAATGACAGTGTACCTTAGATTTAAAAATAGCCAGAGATTTTGATGATCTAATAGAGAAAGGGAGTCCATTCCATAAACTGTAGTAAAAAATTAGGAGGCGGCTCAGCATGATGCTGCACGTACTCGTGACTCGGCACATGTCGCGCTGGTCTCCCGCCGGCTCCTGCAGTCAGTAACAAGCAGTATATTATTACACACAGAGATATTATAATAAGTACGATACGTAAGAGTATCTAAACACAAATAAGACCTTTGCATCATTACAATTACAATTAGCCATAAGTGTCCCACTGCTGGGCAAAGGCCTCCCCTCCAACTCTCCATGCATCCCGATCCATTATAGATCTATTATAGATGATTTATACAGCGTCAGCAACTGGTAATCATACTGTATGGGACGCTGCAGTGCCTGGGACATTGTTAGATAGATTAGTCTTGCCCAGCACCTGTACCATCCTCTCAGGTTAATCAGCTATAAATGATTAGAGGAAAAAACAGGTCTATACGTCTGAAGCTAACTAAGCCATGGGTTTCCTCACGATGTTTCCTTTACCGTTAAGGCACGTGTTAATCAGAGTATCACACATAGAGCTTATCACTTTAACGCAAATATAAAACTCGAATATCGTTCTTATCCCGTATTATGGTGTATTATGTGTAAGCTGATAATTCTAAGACCCCTCTGCGCCCTCATACGACTGTAACAATAACATTTGCATGCGAAAACAAAACTTAAGACCGCGCGCGGGCAAGCACCGGGGGCCTTATTCTGAATCAGTCGCGCATGACTTTTCGTTCGACTTATCCCTAGACACGTTTGGTTGAGAATACTCGTTTCCAGTGAAAAAGTCAAGTAAGCGAGTAAAATTAGTATTTTAACTCTCTTGCCCGTGGATACAGTAAGAACCAGCGAAGGGATGCCTCCGGAAAATGGGCAGCAGCCGTCAATATCCCGTACTGCGCTCGCCAACGCACCTGCCAAGCGTGGAGACTCATGACTGATGATGTTAGAATTTTAAGAGGGAGGCCTATGTCCAGCTGTGGACGTGGTCAGCTGTTCTACGGCTGTAATTATGTAACGATGATTTAACACAGTAGCATCTAGCCCCAAAATAAGCAGAGCGTTATAGGTACCAGATTTCATCCAGGATGAGACTTAACTTTGAGCCTTAACCTAGATTAACTATTACTGCAGACGTGGGATTTATAGGGAATTTTAATATTTAATTTGTATTAACATTTGTACCAATTTTCGCCCCCCATCCCCATCGTTTATGAACCGATTTGTTAAATTATCTTTGAGTTCGAACTATGATTAGGTCCAATATTTTTCACAACTTGATTCTGATGATGGGATCCATGAGGAATTAAATAATAATTATTTATTTTTTGTAATAGTGACTATGCGGTCTCTCAACGCATAGTTAGATGCCCTTAAAACTTGGGTTGGTATTTTGTTTTATTTATCTATTAAGCTTTATTGTTTTTACACATATCCCAGATCCCAGATCTTATGATGGGATCAATGGTAAAACAAGGGAAATATTGCTATTGGTACTAGGTACTATGTTATTTATTATTTTTCTTTTTGTCTTTTGTTCTTTGCTTGTGCTGTAATGTAAACCAAATAAATATATTTCTATTCTATTATATTCTATTCTATTATAGCCGTTTGGGTATTTTCAGCAAAAAATTGAGGATTTAATTTAGGTCGGTTAGTTTTGTAAACCCGCCGTGGGGTGCCGGCAGTAGAATGTTACCCCTCCTCTCATGCCCATGGATGCAGAAAGAGCCTGCTAAAGATGAAGGAAGATGGAAGATGGAAGATGGGCAGCAGCGTCTATCCGTGTATCAATATCCCATACTGCGCTCACCAACCCGCCTGCCAAGCGTGGTGAGAATGGCAACTACCCCTCATGGAGATCCATGAGGAAGGCCTGTGTTCATCAGTGGACATTTTATGGCTGAAATTATTTTTGAAAAAAATTTGAGAACTCATATTTATTTATGTTATTCCTTAAATTGTGCCAGATGGCGTACACGACTTTTCATAGTCACACAAGCGATTTTAAGATACGGTACTTAAATAAACCTAAAAAAAACACATAACCTTTATCTTCCTGTAAAGTTGAAGTATTTTTTTTTATTTTTATACCAAAATGTAGACAATTTGTTCATAACCAAAAAGCCCGTAACTTTTTTGAAAAAATAATATCTTTGAATTTATTATGAATTATTATTGCAAATACGACCCTGCGCAAGGATAAAACATTAAACTCTTCCTACAACGAGCACGAGGAACGAAACTCTCAAAGTCATTGGCTCAGTACAGCGCCTTAACATTGTCTTATCGTTCTTCATCACTAAATCTATAATAATATATATATAGAATAATTTTTTGTCTGTTATTTTGTACTTGAAGCTGGAGGAGGGCATGAAATAAACAAATGAATAAATCCTACAGAACTATCGATTTATAGGTTTAAGCTTTTTATAAAACAAAATCTCATAGAGAAAGCTTATTACTCCCATAGATGATTATATAAATGATATTGACCCTTGGCCGAGTGTTGCTCGGTTCAGACATGATAAGAAATGAAGTCATCTTGCAATATCCAAACTATCAAATATCCTTGCGGACATTAAATTAAGCATAATATTGTAACAATGAATAAAAGTGAAAGTGAGGTTTCTTGTTAGCTTCTTTCCCTCACTTGGAAAAAAGTTATCTGAAGCGAACTAATTAAATTATTGATAAATAAATAATAAATAAATAAACTTTATTTCAGGCAACAAACTTAGTTTAGTACAATATGTTATAATACTTAAACTAAGATAAGGTGATATCGGTTTGAGCACCGATTAGAGCACCATCTACAATTCAATTATGTGCTTTATTCTATTTAAATGTGTCTTATTCTTTTGTAAATTGACTTTCTATGAAGCTTTTTGCTCTATTGAATAAACACTTTATTGACTTTGAGAGGCAACATTCTACTACCAGCATCCAACGGCTTATTTTTCATTTATTGTTCTGTATTATAACGTTACGGTACGTTGAGGTGCCGGCGGTAGAATGTCACCCCTCCTCTCATACCCGCGTATGCAGTAAGAGCCTGCTAAGGGATACCTCCGGATAATGGGCAGTAGTGTCGTTTCGTGTACCTATCGACATCCCGTACTGCGCTCGCCAACCCGCCTGCCAAGCGTGGTGAGTATGGCAACTGCCCCTCACGGAGATCCATGAGGGAGGCTGGTGTTCATTAGTGGACGTTTTACGGCTGAAATGATGATGATTATTATAACATGTTTTTCATCCAATAAATGCTTTTTGTCATTATATTTTCTAGCTATGGACTACGAGTAAAAAAAACGTTGGGCTGCAGCGAAGTAAATCACATGATATATCCGTCAGTGATTGTTTTGATTGAATATTCTATTTTATTTTCAACTACAGCGTGAAAATAGCACTGATAGCACGTCGGATGTGAGAATTGCAACATTGAATATAAATAATAGTAGGAGCTTGATAGCAGCTATTGCTGTTGTAACCATGGGTTTTTGTGTGAATGGATATTTAGGTAAAGAAAATATCGTGTGGAAATCCGCGGCCTAGTTAGCTTCAGATCTGTTCTTTCCTCTGACTAATAGCTATGAGAATGGTATAGGTGCTGGGCAAGCCTATTCCATCTAATAATGTCCCAGGCACTGCAGCGTCCCGTACTACATGATTACCAGTTGCTGACGCTGTACAAATCATCTATAAGATGCAAAGGTATTAAAGATATTTAGAAAAGTTGTTATATTTACATGGATGTGTGACGTTATCTGAAGTTTGCGCAAAATGGCGTTTTAACTGCTTAAACCGAACAGGAAGTCCCAAACTAAATGCTTCTCATGTGGAAACCGATTGATACATGATATATTTTGTAAATAGGTAAATACTTATCAGACCTACTTAAATACCCGTTAGTATCATTAGATCTTGGGGTTGAAGAAATACTGAATTGACAAAGAAGCCCAAAAATGTTTTAACTTTAAGGGCCTTATAAAAAAAGTCATCATCATCATAATTCCAGCTGTAAAAAGTCCACTACTGAAAAGGCCTCATGGATCTCCATGAGGGGTAGTTGCCATACTCACCATGCTTGGCAGGCGGGTTGGCGAGCGCAGTACGAGATGTTGATACACGGAAAGACGCTGCTGCCCATCTTCCGGAGGTATCCCTTAGCAGGCTCTTACTGCATCCACGGGCATGAGAGGAGGGGTAACATTCTACTGCCGGCACTCTACGGCTATTAAAAAAGTACAAATGTAAAATACCCTACCAGTATAAAAAGCTTTCTCTACCTGTCAAGTAGTTATCCTCAAAACTTAATAACGCTAGTCATAAGTCTTCATCCTAAAAAAAAATCTGAATGTAGTAAGTATATGATTTTAATTTCTTAATAAAAGTGAGAAGTATTAAAATCGGCTAAGTGCGAGTTGGATTCGCGCACGAAGGGTTTCGTACCATTAGACATCCTGTATATTCATTTGAAAATTTCCGAACTTATTTATATTATTTCTATAAGGATGTGAATAATGAATTAATAACATAAAAAATGCATATTTCCTATTGTACCAGCTTTCTGGTAAAAAACAAAAAACCTGCCGTGGGGTGCCGGCAGTATAATATTGCCTCTCCTCTCTTGCTCGTAGATGCAGTAAGAGTCTGCCAAAAGATACCTCCGGAAGATGGGCAGCAGCGTCTTCCGTGTATCCCTTGCTGCGCTCGCCAACCCGCCTGCCAAGCGTGGTGAGTATGGCACCAACCCCTCATGATCTGAACACTACTTAGATCCACGAGGGAGGCCTTTGTCGGTGACGTCCTAAGGCTATGATTAATGAATCTATATTAATTTCCGTTCTACATAATTATGGGAGAAAAACGCTCAACTTAATTTTATGTCAAAAACAAATCATAATTTCATCAAAGTTTGAAGGCCGTGTATCGTGCATCTCACTTTCATTACACTCCGCTGGGGTGACCATAAACGCTGATTATTTTAGGACAATATTGTTTACGGCTCGCCGAGAGTGCATCGTAAACTGTAGTGTCGCCATTTGAAGATTACTGCGGGAGAGGAGTGATATTGCGTGCTTGCAACTATTTTTATGGCATAGTGTTGTAGAATTGTTTTTTTTTAAATCGGGCATCTGTAGCTTCTTCTTCCTGACGCTGCGGGTAGGGCCTCTAGCAGCGCTATTTACCCTGGCTTTAACTCTAAAAGCCACTACTTTTGGGTCACAGGTTGTCACCCAGATGGGTGGTCCATCTTTTGTTACACTCGTATGCTCTAGCTTAACTCCTACAGGGAGTCGGGTGCGCCCAGGATTTCTTGGGGCAGAGGACGCCAGAGTTTTGACGTCAGGTGGTCGTGAGTGGAGAGGGGACGATACCACTGAGGTGATTGTGGTGGGGACAATTCTCTTGGGGCAGAGGACGCCAGAGTTTAGACATCAGGTGGTCGTGAATGGAGAGGGGCGATACCATTGAGGTGTTTGTGGTGGGAATAGTCCGCATGATCGTACATGCAACGCCCCAATAACACCACAAAGTCCTCAATGTTGGTGTAATTTGCACATCACTTGCCATCACGTCGTTCCTCATGTAGCGCCCCGCTCCTGTGCACACTCGTAGGGCGATGTGGGGGTGTTAAGCTTTAGCATAATTGTAATGTCAAAGTCAACCTCAACTTTGACACTGACGTTTTCTAAGTTGTAGTTGCGCTTTGCCTAATTTTTCCTCCCTTATGTACACGTCTTGTTTCAATGTCCTGTTAGCTATTTTGTGTTTTTTAATGCACTTATATTTATTTATATACTAGCTGTTCCGGTGAACTTGGTATCGCTCATACTACTACGACTACCCTGCAACTACTTTAAAAAATATTACATTATTTATAATACCAAATTTAAAATGTCAGAAAAAAAATCATTAAGATTATAATAGCAAACCCTTTACTAACTAGTTGCACAATTTTGTTCAAAATTTTTTTACGTATCTTTCTACCTAAATTTTATTTAAATTAAGTATATTAATGTAGTGTCTATTGTTTTAACGATGATCTCATTATAATTTAGTTACCATAAAATATGATATAGATATATTTAGTTACTTTTAGTATAAATTTAAGGAGTGTTGTGTTCGCCTTTCGCGTTTATAAATAATCATTTTTATATAAATAATTGGATGCTGTTAAGCATAACTAGTCCAAGCGCCATTTTCACTTTTTTGGCAAATGACATAAACGCGTTTTTATTAACAGGAGAGTTGAATTTGCTTCATCTGAAAGTAAATCTATATACATCGATGCTTCTATTTGTAATTTAACATATCACAAGAAAAAAATACAAAATAAATATTTTTTTTAAAAGATATAGCTAAAAATGCACTTGGACTCTCGATAAATGTGATGTTTTTATTTTGCAAAACGAGTCCAAGAGACATTTATGTCGTTTAGACTCCTCATGTGTAACTAAATTTGATAGAATAGGTTTCTCTGCATCTAAAACCAGGGTAAAGATAATTGAGAAAGCTAAATAAAATACTTATTAAATGACACAGGTAATGGCAAGATTAATCCAAAAAAAAAACAATCTTAAGATAAACTAATTTTACCAAAAAAATTTAAACATGTATTCTTTAACATAGTCCCAGATGTATTTTCTTAGACAAAGACGCAATTGAAGATGATATTAGTCAACACCACCCTCACCCCAGAACCTGTCTAGTACCTAAAAACTTACGATATAGTAGATGGAGTAGATGCTAAATCTTCTCTTCTTCAACATGTTCTGGATCAAAATCTAAATTACTATCAAACCCTTTAACGTCATCATCAATCGTATCGTCTGTAATATTTTTTTTGTAAAATGACTTAGAATCTTTTGGGTTATATGGGAATAGTGATTTTAAATATCAGTTTTTTCTCCGAAACAGGCTATCCATTAGGCCAAAGAGGTTTAACCATGTCTTTACAACAGTTATCTATTTCGTCTCCGAAATTTTACATCCCTAATATAGTATTTCATATTTCTTTTTCATAATCATCGTTTGCTCGAATAATCAGGATCTATAATATAGTTACCACTTATGTCGGTCTCCATAATGATTAACACGCATAAAGTCATTCTCAATAAATAATGAAATCCATAACATTATTAAATAACTAAATCATTTTATTAGAATTTGATTTATAATTTGTTAAGTAGTGGACGTTTATCGGCTGAAATGATGAAGTTGATTATTAGAATAATTTTAATATTCATAACATTGTATGTTGACTGTATTTAACACCTCAAAAAGCAAATGAAACCGCTTGTTTAGTGATTTTTTTTTTTTTTTTTTTTTTTTATTGTTGTCAAGACAAGAGTAATTTTATTTAAATTAGTCTTTAATTTAATTCAATAAAATTCCTCAGGCGGCCGCTCACTACGGTTGATCGTATTAAGTATTTTGGAGTTTTACTTAAATATATACCCAGTATCTACTTTATATAGACAGTAGCGCCGTCTTGGCCCACGAAAATTGCACCCTGACAAAAATTCTTCACAGGCAGTGTTTTTGGATGGTTAAAAAAACATAATAACCTACTGTCTCTCCATCTTGGTTCTGTCGCAAGCAGAGTTTTTGGTTGGCTATAAAAAAACCTAATAACCTAATGTCTTCGGTTCTGTCACACTGTGGCAGTGTTTTCGGTTATTTATAAAAAAACCTAATAAACCACTGTCTCTCCATCTCGGTTCTGTCACAGGCAGTGTTTTAGGGAAGTTATAAAAATAAAATAAGTAGGTAAATAATGCTGGACAATTCACACAGCATCAACTATCCCCAAGCTAAGCAGAGCTTGTGTTATGGGTACTAGATACTACATAGATAGATATTTTTTATTATATAGAAAAACATCCAGAACACCCTGAACAAAAAAAAAACCTAATAACCTACTGTCTCTCCATCTCGGTTCTGTCAAAGACAGTGTTTTAGGATAGTTATAAAAAAACCTAATAACCTGCTGACTTTCCATCTCGGTTCTGTCACAGGCAATGTTATCGGATAGTTATAAAAAAAACCTAATAACCTACTGTCCTTCCGTCTCGGTTGGAAATTGGAAGTTTTATAATCGTTCGAAAATATTCGGAAGAATAAGTTTTATGATTCGTTATTATTATGACGCATATGTTTATAACGATGAAAATTATGGAAATAATATATAAGGTAAAATAGCTATATGCGTAAATAGCATAAGGATGAACAGTAATGTTATCTATGGGACCATAATATCCTGGATGGTGATGTTTCAGAGACACTTGTTATTGATTGTGATTTTCGGACAATTGATTTTCGGAGACAAAATGGGCACCCCTTTAAAACATGTATGTCCTTTCCTAGCTTTTTTCTCTCAACATCAATTTCTACTGTGTTTCTACCCATTATGGTATTTAAGCAGTCATGGTAGTTACAAGACCATGCGAAAAATGTTTGTATGATTGGTTTGCGTTCAAAACCAAACTCATGTTTTTAGTTTTGCAAAACCAGTCCAAGTCACAAATAAATGTCGCGTGGACTACTGATGCGTAACACTATGTCGTTTGGGTTTGTTATGTATAAACGGAAAAGAGTTTTTTCATTATTAAATTTCGTTGTTAGTTTTAAATTGGTTTTTGGGCTTGTTTTGCGTATCAAAATATCTCGTTTGCTAAAGAAGGCGCTTGGACTGGGTATTAAAAAATACCACTCAGAGTGAAGCTTGCTGCATAAGTGTTTTTTCTATGGCTAAATTATGTCTTGGAGATTACAGTTGCCGTCCTCGCGCCGCAGCGAGCGCTCGTGAGCCCGGCTCCGCATCGCGTTACCTCCCGCGTACCCGGCTCAACCGCGCTTGAGCTACCTGCCGTCTCCGACTTGAGTCCGACTCGTCGTTGAGACCGCAGGATCTGCTCGCGTTGGATTTGCAGTGTCGTTCGCGTTGTGTTATTGTGTTGCGTTGAGATAGTGACTCCAGTGTTTGTGTTGTGCCGTGAAACCCCACCAATCGAACTTGGCCGCTCGGACCGTTCTACGGTGAGTAGGTACCTCGTGCGATTCGCGTACATTGTGGGACTTTTATTCTTGTACCCTCGTCCCTACATTGTGTTGCGGTCACTGTCTGGGGTTTTATTATAAAACCTCCATTGCAGTGACTCCCTTTTATTCTTACTCTTGCTTCCGGTTGGCGAGTTACGTTAGTAAGCGTCGCTGAATTGCCTAAGCTGGGCCTTCCTTAGGGATCTCACCCGGCTTGGCCTTTCGCCCTTCTAACCTCTCGCCTTACCTTTTGGGGTGCATTCCCTTTTCATTCTTTTCCCTTCTTCCTTCCCCGAGACACTATGTCCGAGGGAAAAAAGCCTCCCGTGCGGTAGTCCGCGCGACTCGAGGCCGCTTTGGACAGGGCGACCACCGCGCCACCTGTGGTTGCGCCGCGGTTTCGCCCTATCCGCATACCAGCGTCGGAAAACGCCCCCCTGCCCCCTGAAAGCTCGGCCGGGACGAGCGCTGGCGGAACTGAGCTTCCGCCCCGCTCCTCCACCGGAGCATCGGGAACGAGGGCTCAACCCAGACGTCGGGAAGTCGACGTCGTACAAGATGAGGATGCGCAGGAAGACAAGAGGCAGCGTCTACGGACTCCCTCTGCCCCGCCGTCACCATCCTCACCGCCACCTCAAGACTCGCCGGTCACTGGCAGACTGCAGCGTCTCTTGCCATCCCTACCACCGCCGCGAGATGGAGCGTTCGACTTGCAGACAGTTTCGGTGTCGTCGAGCACTGCCTCATCCCCAGCCGCCGCCGTTGAGGAAGTTCTGTCTGAGAACGAATCCTCATCATACGCCGCCCTTCCACCGCAGCCCTCCTACGCAAGGGCAGCAGCTTCACCGCCGCCTCAAGCCCCGCCTGCTGCCCAGCCATCCATCCGCCGCCCCATCAGCACTAGCGCACACACCGCCGTCCCAGCAGCGCGCCAGCCCAACGCAGCCCCCGCCGCTCGACTGCCACTGCCGACCTACCCGGCGGTTGCGGGCCCCACCGCCCGCCCGCCCAACACAGCCGCCAGTCAGCAAATCGCTGGCCCCTCGTCCCGCGTATCCAACGCGGGCCTCGACCCCGCGGCCCCCGCCGCCCCCACAACCTCTCCAGAAGAGGATCTAGCCGCCGCCCGCTCAATACTCAAGAGCTATCCGCCCATCGTGGTCGAGTGCCTGCCCAACTGGGCACGCCACTTTGCCACCCTCCGGGAAGAGCTGGGGCACGCGCCCAACGCCCGACCCTTTGGCAAGGGGGTCCGGTTCACCCCACGCTCCCCGGAGGAATACCGGAAGATACAGTGCCACCTGGTCGAAGCTTTAGCGGAGGACCCTACCATTAGCTGGTACAGCTACTCGGTATCCGCTGAGCTCCCAACAAAGGTGGCAATCAGAGGCCTCCCGTGGGATACACCCACGGACGACATTGCCGCCGCCCTGTCTGACCGGGGTTTCCCGGTCAGATTCATAAAAGCTATCCGCCCCAAACAAGGCCGCGCTGGCTGCCTTTACCACGCACAGCTGGACCGCATGTCCTCGGAGGAGCTCGTGAGGCTGTATAGCATCACAGAGCTACTCAACATGCCGGGCGTGTGCGTGGAACACTGGCGCGGCGCGGCAAACCGAGTGCCGCAATGCCACCGCTGCCAGGCGTTTAAGCATGCCTCGGCGCACTGCCACCGTCCGCCGCGCTGTGTGCGGTGCGGCGGTCAGCACGCAGCTGCCGACTGCCCACGCCCCCTAGTAGAAAAGCCCACCTGTGCCAACTGTGGACGGGAACACACGGCTAACAACCGCCAGTGTCCCGTCCTGAGGAAGGAGGCGAGGAAGCGCGGGGTAACTATCCCGCCACCTCGCATCGCTCCAGCCGCGGGAAGGGAGGGGTCATCCGACCCCCCTCCTGCCGGCACCACGGCGGCCGCCATCCCGGCCCGCCGCCAAAGTGCTGCCCCTCCCCGGGCCAGTCGCCCACCACACAGTGGGCCGACCGCCGGGGAAGTACGCCCTCCGCCTAGGAGGCGAAGCCGTGGAGGTAGGAGGAAGCGGAAGCCGCTCGCCTTCTCCACGCCACAGATGCCCGCAAGCGTCGCTCAAGGCGCCAACCAGGAACGCCCAGCACCGATCCCAGCCCGCCAGGCGGGACCCCCTCTGCCGCGTCCACGGACGCAGGCACCCCTCGGCGCGTCAGCGCCGTCCACTACTGAGGCCAACCCTGGCTTCAACACAAGCAACCCCCGCCCAGAAGGCACACCCACCGAACCCGCGGCTGAGCCACGGCCCGTCGGACCGGTTGAGGCCCCCGTGATACTCATGGGGATCCTCACCGAGATCCTGATGGCCCTCGCCGCGGGCGAAGACACACGTGAGGTGGCGGTCCGGGGACTGGAGGCATGCGTAGAAATTTCTATGCATAGGCCCCCCCGCACCGCACCTCCGCCCGGGAGAACCATGGACACCCGCCCACTCAAAGGGCTACAAGAAGAGTGACCTGGGGGTTGCAGCCCCCAGAGATGAAGCCGGGGTAAAGAGACTAAGTCTCGAGGCCTCACCCGGTGACCCCGAAGGGGGTCCGGAAGAAGATGATGATGATGATGATGGAGATTACGAAAATGCAAAAAAATTAAAAAATGCAATTTGGCGCTTGGACTCATTATGCATAACTGTATCCAATTGATCCAGGCTTAACTTTGCGGAAGATTACCCCCTTAAAAAACTACTTGTTTACATGCTTGTTTCATGCCTCTTTCGGGTTAGTACACCCTGTGTAAGAACCAATGCCGCCCAAAAGTACCAAGATCTCTGCTTACTGTTCATACACAAAAGCTGTCACGATTATTATCCGTTTCCTTCCTGAAAATTACTACTTTTCTGGTAGCTTATTCGTAGTTTATGTTCACCTACGTGATCAACTCAGTATGCTCTGCTTTATAGAGACAAATACGAACTGTAAAAATGTTATGGGAACGTATCATGTATATAGATTAAGTACCAGAAATATCCAAGGAGTTTGTTCAGGTTAATATCTTGTAATTTTCATCTCATTTCAGCCATAAAAAGTTCACTACTGAACACAGGCCTCCCTCATGGATCTTCATGAGGGGTAGTTGCCATACTCACTACGCTTGGCAGGCGGGTTGGTGAGCGCAGTATGGGATTTTGATACACAGAAAGACGATGCTGCCCATAGTCTTTTTTAAACTTTCGCGATCACAACACATTATTACTATACCGGGTGCAATCCGTTCGAAATGTCGGGAATAAAATAAAGTTAATTACGCGATAAATACCCGATAATCCCATATAGTAATAAGATGCTGCCCATCTTCCGGAGGTATCTTTTAGCAGGATCTTACTGCATTCATGGGCACAAGAGGAGGGGTAACATTCTACTGCAAGCACCCCACGGCAAAGTCGTTATTTCTGAGTAACATAGGTTATATTTTATGCCTGTATTCCCATGTGAACGGGAACTACGAGGGTGAAACTGCAGAGTCCGGCTAGTCTGAAATAAGTATATGAAATGACTTGAGAACTTTTTTGGTCTAATTAGCGTAATTTAAGAGTTCATCTGTGTAGGTAGTGAATAAGGTCTTAACATTTATTAATCATCATCATCATCACAGTCGTGGGACGTCCAATAATGGACAGAGCCCCTAAGTACTGATCATGGGGGTTGTTGCCATACTCACCATGTTGGCGAGCGCAGTGCGTGATGATGATACCGGGAAAGACGCTGCTACCTTTGGAGGTATCCCTAATCTAGTAAGAGTAACTAATCTCTAACATCTATTATGGATGTTTTATACGGCGTTAGCAACTGATATTCAAGCTGTGCGATGGCGCTTGCCGGTCCGTGGCCTCCATTTGAGGACTTTGCCATTCCATTATGAAATTATAAATCTAGATTAAATTATCTAAAGTATCTAGAAATACAATGTTGGAGACAAAGTTATCCCACCATAGCGTTTTCATGTAAAATTTTGCCAAGACGAGACCATGAGTCCAACCAGCTTCTAACTGTTCTTAACTTTGCAAACTCTACACCTAGTCAAAAAATATGTGGCTTGTAAAAACTTGACGAATTCTGTAACGTAGCAAAGATCCGCCTGCGACGCAAGAGGCTGCCGGTTTGATTTCCGCCTCGGGACAAATGTCTGTACGATCTACAGATATTTGTCAGCTTTGGGCTATATAAATTGTCCAGCATTATTTATCTCTTCATTTCTATGCTTCAATTTATATATCTATGTAGAGATAAATCTCTACATAGTATAAATTGAAGTCGCTTCCCGCGTCTGTCTTCTTGTCTGTTTGGCTTTCTTCTGCTAAACCACGCAACGGATTTTGATGCAGTTTTCACCGATGGATAGAGTGTTGCAAGAAGGTTTAGAAGAAAAAAATATTGAGGTTTGTTGTAAGTTCGTTGAACTATGACGATGATTGTTGATGTTATCGGAAAATTTCATGCCATTTGTATCTTATTTTGGCGTGTGCCGCGTAAACCATTAAAGTTATGTGCAAGTATGAGTGATATATAGAAGAATCTTTCTCATAAAAAGGTCAATCTTTCTCAAAAAAAATTTGCCGCATCATATGGTCTTTTATTAATAATTAATAATAATTTATTCAGAAAGAAGAATTAAAACTAAACAATTGGTAGAACTAAAGCTGCTAAGTACAAAGATTTTGATCACAAAGGTAACAATAGGAGTTTTAGTGCCTATAGTTAGCCGTACCGTAGTCAAGCGACTATCCTCTGTAGGAACTAGTGTAGACTGTATTACAGCAGGACGTCTTGTGTAATCTAACTCAGGGTTTCGCAAAGTGGGGTACGCGAACCCCTAGGGGTTCGCCATTCGACGGCAGGGGGTTCGCGACAAGATTCACACTTGGTCATGATAAAAACTAAATACAGAAATCGACTTGATGCCAAGTCAGAATTAAGGTTAAAATTATGCAAAATTACTCCTTAAATTAACTCCATTTGTGACAAGAAACAAGCACACTCATCACATTAATATTAATAAAAATATATTTCTTTTGGCACTTTATTTGTTACCTTTTATTGAAATAAAAACCTTATTTTCTTCAACAGTCAATTTTATTGTTTTCTTTGGGGGATAGGGGGGGGGGGGTTAATTAGTTAAGGGGTTCGCTGTCACCTGGAAACTTTAACAAGGGTACGTGGAGCCGAAAGTCTGAGAAACCCTGATCTATCTAACTAAATACAGTTTTAGCCAATTCCAATGTAAATAATTCCAAAATAAACAAAATAAAAAAATGTAAATATATAGAATATATGTATAGAATATATGTATATATTTCTATATACGCACATAGCCATATAAATGTATTTTTAAGCTTGTGAAAATCTAAATTTTAGTATCAAAAATTCCATTATCTAAATTACAAATATTCTTAAACGACTGATAAACTACGACAATTCTTACTTAAACCCTTCTGGCATAAAAATATGAAGGTTTGTAGCATGTAGGTACTTGACACTCATGACTGGTATTATAGTTCCTGACTATAATACTCGCCAGTAAGTATTAAAAATTATATTTAGGCTCGAGCAGACCGGATGCGTATGCGTAGACGTAAGCGTAGACGTGCACGTACCACTGAGTTGTAATGTATGGAACTGTATGAGACAGGACACTCCGCTTGCGTAACGTAGACGTGCGCGTCATATGTCAGTTCCATACATTACAAATCAGTGGTACGTGCACGTCTACGCATACGCATCCGGTCTGCTCGAGCCTTTATGAATAACTTATGGTGACAAAATTTGAATAAAAAGTATGTGCGAAGCCGTTTTATCGACCATGGTTTTATATCTTACAAGTTCTAGCAAAAATAAACTCGCACGATAAAATATTTATGGCTCTCAGGTTTCCATGTAGGTATAATATTAATACAAACTGTAGCAAAAAACCCTCAAAATCCGGGAGAGCTATTGTGCCTACTAAACTGAACACCAACTGAACAACTTTTATTCTAAGACTTTGGAAAATCATATTTTTTTAATTATAAACAAGAAGACAGATGATTGCTTCATCCGTATACAACTGTGCAAAGCAGGAGGGGTCGCTAGTGTATGAATGAATGAATGATTAATGATAATAACTTTATTGCACACCGAGTCGCCGTGGGGTGCCGGCAGTAGAATGTTACCCCTCCTCTCATACCCATGGATACAGTAAGAACCTGCTAAGGGATACCTCCGGAAGACGGTCAGCAGCGTCTTTCCGTGTACCAAAATCCCGTACTGCGCTCGCCAACCCGCCTGCCAAGCGTGGTGAGTATGGCAACTACCCCTCATGGAGATCCATGAGGGAAGCCAGTGTTCAGTAGTGGACGTTTTATGGCTGAAACGAACACCGAGTTAAAAATAACACAAATACAGCAGAAATAAAAACAAATGAATATACAATGGGCGGCCCTATCGCTAAGAGCGATCTCTTCCAGGCAACCTTTGGATGGATAGGATATGACAAAGTTTATGACGGTGGCGTACTAATAAGATAGAATAGGAAATAGAAAACATAATATTATCAATAATAAATGCGAAAATTAAAAACAATATTATAGTATAAACATAGTCATAAAATACTTAATAGGTACTATAATCAATTTAGAATTTTATTAAGTATCTAAAGATATCCGAGACACTGTATTGGAGACAAAGTTATCGCTCTCAAGTGTAGTTCAAGTTCCGTAGATAAAGTCGAGGAAAACTGTTGAAAATATAAAATCACTTACCCGGAAGCCATGTATCCGTATCTTGTCCTGAGGTATTAGAAGCGATGGTCCCCCCACGGCAACAAATCTCACGTACTATCTGCGTCGGCCATTTTGTGGCTCATCCATCACAGCTTCCCCGAGATACAATATCATCAAGGTTTGATATTTGTTTTAAAATTCCGTGTAGGATTTTGCTTTATATCTTGGCTATCGAAGTCTGGCAAGATATGAGAAAGCTTGTCAAAAAATTACGATTCAAAGTCAAAGTTAATAAGTGTGATTCAATAGAGCAAAAAGCCACATAGAATATTCAATTTACAAAATAAGAACAAGACACATTTAAATTGAATAAAGCACATAATTGAATTCGTTCGTTTAAGAATTCTGGTGAGGTTCCAGGATCAGGGCGCCTACTCTAGAAAACGATTGCAATGTTATCGTCAGAATGGCAATCTTTACGTTATGGCCATAAGAGTTAGTTTGGCTTGATTACGACTTGGATTCATCACAATTTGCGTTTAAGAGTAGGCCCCCTGCTACGGAACCCGTGTCGGGTTATGTTGAAATTCTTAAGCTCAACCGATAAGACCTAATCAAGAATTTCGACGTAACGATAGATTAAACTTCCAAATTTAGGTAGCGTCAAGGATCGATTTCACGTACGTGGGTTAGAACCCCACCGAAATCGTAAATTTTGAAAAGGTTTTTCATTTTTTTGAAACAGGTTGGCGAGCGCAATACGGGATGTTAATACACGGAAAGACGCTGCTGCCCATCTTTCGGGGGTATCCCTTGGTATATTCTTACTGCATCCAGGGGCAAAAGAGTGGCAACATTCTACTGCTTCTTCTGCCGGCGGCAACCCGGCACAAATTATGAAATAGCTTAAAAAAAATCAAATAGCGACATTTATAGATATTGTAGCTAATATCATAGGTAGACAAATAGTTTACAAGCAGAGCAGAGTATCAAAGCGAGTTGTGGGGAACATCCAGTTCCATACACACGAGTATTTTTCCCCAGCAACATGTTTGTAGTACTTGGATAAGTACTACAAACATAAGTACATAAGGAGTTCTCCCGGATATGTGATTTACCTGCGAGTAACGTGCGCCGTTTCGTTCCAGGGAAATTGATCGACGTGTACCTTGTAGGTACCGTAAGTGAATAAGAATAAGGATAAGAAAACTTTATTGTTAAATTGTTACATTTTCCGTGTACATGAAATGTCTTAAATAAAATTAATGTGAAAACAATTGTATCCATTTCGGACATACAATACTCATCACTATAAAGTGATCACTTAATACTAAGAAATAGAAGAAAAAACACATTTGAATAAGCCATAAACTGACAAACCAACAAGTTACACCTAAATTAATATTTTATAGTAGCTACGTATCAAAGTACTCTTTGAGATTATAATGAACCTTGTGTACAAGCTAATTCCGTAACTTACACTTGAAAGTATTACCATTTAGCTGTTTTATCTCCTGTGGTAAATGGTTAAATACTTTAATTGCCGTTATATAAGTGCTCTTGTGAAACATTTGTGTTATTTATTTGAGGGATGCAAAGATTAAATATATATTTATTTCTAATGTTATCTTATCGACTAGATTTCATCTCAAAGTTATTATTATTTTTAACAAATAGACAAATTTCTAAAATATATATACCTGTGTGTGTTAAGATAGTGGTCGTTTGAGATTTGCTATCTGCGAAATAAATATAGCCTTCAGCCAAAATCTGAAGATACCTAGTAAAAACTATTAATACCTTACCATACTTAAGCCGTGGGGTGCCGGCAGTAGAATATCACTCCTCCTCTCATGCCCGTGGATGCAGTAAGAGCCTGCTAAGGGATACCTCCGGAAGATGGGCAGCAGCATCTTGTCGTGTATCAACATCCCATTCTGCGCTCACCAATCGGCCTGCCAAGCGTGGTGAGTATGGCAACTACCCCTCATAGAGATCCATGAGGTAGGCCTGTTTCATCAGTGGACGTCTTATGGCTGAAATGAAAGTAGTCAGTGTATACGTGCGTGCGGTTCGTCGTCAACCGGCTGACGAAAAGAGATCATAATGGACAATTGTACAGTTATGGATGACGGTAATGGGACTTTTAGGACAGCAATATGATAAAAATATAAGAGCCACTTGTCTATTGGTTGCGAAGTACTATTTTCATATTTATCTCGCAGAAAGCAGATCTCTGACGAATAATGGACGAGAGGTAGTGCCTATACTTCATCCGATTTCGATGTAGAATGTTTGTAAGCAAACTGTCACAAACCAATCCCCTCAGTATAAATTAAGATAAGATAAGATAAAAATCATTTATTTAGACATGTTACAAAGGCACTTAAATTATAATGAAACGATGACACTACCGAAGCTTTACAACTGTGTGGCAGTGTCAACGCCCAACTCCTAGACATACATGGATTATAAATGTATAAAATAAAGAAATTAATTATTATAAACTAAATGGGATGTGTGTGAGTGTGTTTTGTATAGGTGTGTGTGTGTGTGTGTGTGTTTGTGTGTGTGTGTGTGTGTGTGTGTATGTGTGTGTGTGTGTGCGTGTCTGTTTGTGTGAGCGAGTGATCCCCTGAGGCACCCGTCTCTTAAGAGTCAGGGCAACAGGAGATTTCAGTGTTGAATATGTGGAATTGTAGAGATATTAAATCGAAAAGTAGGAGACGCATTATTTTACTTTAACTAAGAGCTGTTCGGTTTCCTCATATGAAAGAGATAGCAGCCAGGTAGAGCATTTGATTTTGCATTTGTACAGAAGGAGTGGGTATATATTTAGAATTTTATTTATACGATTATATAGGTATGGACTTAAGAAGTGGAATTGGCGACCTGCTGCATCTACCCGCCCTGGCTCATTTTTGCAGACAATATCTGAGCGTCGTTTGGAATATTGTAGGGATGGGTCATATTGAAGGTCTGAGTGTTTACGCAATAGTGTAGCTAGAACAAACAGTTGCCGAACAGTAAGCACTTCACTTAGTGAGTAGAGTTGTTCAGTTGGAAATCTTCTAGGCTTTGAAAACATCACTTTTAAAATTGCTCTTTGGGCTCGTTCTACTCTTAGCAATTGTGTTTTTCTTGCTCCACCCCAAGCAGTGATGCAGTAGGACAGAACAGACTGTGCAAGAGCAAAATAAATAGTTTTCAGGCATTTCGCGTCTGCAACATTCCTTAAACTTTTAAATATAAATATAAGTTTACGCACTCTTGAGACTGTAGAGTCAGTATGTTGGTTCCATGATAGAGAACTGTCTAAGTGAACTCCAAGATATTTAATAGAAGGTGTGCGATCTAGAGACTGGCATTTACAACTATTCGGGTCGCAACAGTTATGAGCAAGAAGACTGAAAGAAGAAGGCTGAGTTCTAATGGAAGGAGAAAAAGTAATGAATTTGGTTTTGCTTACATTTAAAGTTAGAAAGTTCGTAGAGAGCCAATCGACAACTGTCCTTATAGCAGCTTCAGCGGAACGTTTTGTTTCATCCCAGTCCTTTCCACTTACAATAAGGGCAGTGTCATCTGCATAGGTAAATACCTTGCAATCAGGGAGAGAGAGTTCACATAGACCGTTAATATATACAAGGAAAAGAGTTGGACCTAGAACACTTCCTTGCGGAACTCCGAACGTTATAGCCTCTTCTCCGCTTGATACTCCATCAACCGTGACCGTCTGCCTGCGACCTGAAAGGTAACTTTCGAACAGGTGTCCGACACTGCCTCTTATCCCCAATTTTTCAAGTTTATTTAAAAGAATAGGAATAAAGACAGTGTCAAACGTCTTGGCTAGATCTAGAAATATTCCCACTGACTTTTTATTTAATGCGAAGTCCCTTGCAACAACCGTTGTGAGCCCAATAACTGCGTCCTCAGTAGATTAATTACAATTAACTCGGTGAAAATATCAACCCTTAGGAATTCGATTTTATGTGTGACAATTCTCAATAATTGGGAAATATGAATAAAACCCAACAGAAATATATTATGTCGTAGGTAAGGTATTCCCGTCTATCCCTCTAGTCCCATTGAGTTGTCCCATCATGGGACAACTGACACGATTACTATAATATTACTATACTATTGTAGGTTTGTTACCTCTTCACGTAAAAACTACCCCACGGATTGAGCTAAAACTTTGCACACGTATAGATGCAGGTCTGGATTAACACAAAGGCTACTTTTTATTCGGGTACAACGCGTGCGAAGCGGATTATGATTACTTATCCAATAAGGAATATCCCAGCAATGTCATTTGCCTCCGGGGGACGCGTGACGTCGTGACGTTTCATTCCGGCGACTTTGATCGACGTGTACCTAATAGGTACCGTTAGTGATCGTCAGAGATCTGCTACCTGCGAGATCGATATGAAAATGTTTAAGGCGATGATATCCGAACACTTTTGGCATTTAAACGCTTCTTCGCCCCGCGCGCCCGCACCCGCTACAGACACTCGTATCTTGCGCCATAGTATAGTAATTCAGTAGGGGAATGCCAAAACTTTCAAAAAGTTGTCACTAAAAAAATAATCGTTACTCAAAAACCTTATTCTAATGATCATTATGGTATTATCTTAATTTTGATCGTGTCTTCGAATATTTTTCACATGGAAGCCTAGAGATTTACACAGTTTTAATCCACGTAGCTACCTACCACACATATGTCTGATACTATACCCCACACTTAACATACGTTGTACACAGTTTTTTTTGTCCCATTTATCCGTTTAATTTCTTCACATCTAATCTACGCGGCTCATTAGACCCCATCCTTCCCAACTACCCCATATTGTGTGGTGTCTGTCTAACATTGTCATTAGGTATGTTAAAAACACTTGCCGTGATGTGTCGGCATTAGAATGTTGCCCTCCTCTCATGCCCATGGATGCAGTAAGAGCCTGTTAAGGGATACTTTCGAAAGATGGGCAGCAGCGTCTTTCCGTCTATAGCATACTGTACTCCACTCGCCAAGCCGCATGCCAAGTATGGTGAGTATGGCAACTACTCCTCATGAAGATCCATAAGGGACGCCTGTGTTTAGAGTAAACGATTTTTTCTCTTATACACATGCTACAACAAATCACCGAGTTTGGGCAATTCAGGTGTCAAATATGTTGCTTAGTTGAAAATAGCTGCTTCGTTGAAAATAGCTGCTAAAAAGATGAAAATAGCTAAAAGAGTATTTATTAAAGAAAAATCGGAAAAGCGCTTTTTATCTACCACGCACCACGGTGACGTGCCTGCGAGGGACAAATGTCCCTAAAGTTTGTCCCCAAAGGGTATCGAAATATTTTTTTACAATTCTCTAAATAATAATAACAGTCGCCCTAGTCGCCAGAGTCGCCTTAGTCCTTAGAGGTAGTAGTATAGTGACCATAGTCACCATTGTTATCATAGTCACTTTAGTCACCACAATCGCCATAGTCACCACATAAACCAGTCGCCCTAGTCACCAAAGTCGTATCACAAGTCCGAGTCGCTACAGTCACAAGTACAATGTTTAAGGACCTTTTATATAAAATAGAATTAAGACATTCCCCAATATTAATATTTGGACAGAATAGTGTTAGGTAACCTGAACTAGGTTGTAATAATCATAATATATTCTTTATTTTCATTCAAGAATAACAGAATAGTACAAAGATCTGATCTGAATCTACGAGTATTAGAGGCGTTACGAATCTGAGCAGATTTACTAATCTAAAATTCTAGTCGAACGTAGCAAACCTCTACGAGTGCTATGAGGTTTTTGGAGGCGTTACGAATCTGTACAGGTTTACCAATCTCAAAATCTAGTCGAATGTAGCAAACTTCTGAAAACAAACAGCCGGCTAGAAGGGTTTTATTTTTAACCGACTTAGAAAACGAGAAAGTTATATTTTCAATTTCTCGTATTTTCTATTTTTATTCGATTTCTGTGTTTATTTTTTGGAAAGAAGAATAACCTTGAGGTGGATTTCTCACACATTTGGTCAAGATCTGATGACAAGATTTACAGCTTCCTCAGAAGCTGATCAGCATTTACCAATAAAAGTGTTAAATATAATAAAAAAGATGACTGTTAAAATTTGTCCGGTCAGGAAATAAGGAGTCGGGCCCCAACTCAAAATAATAAAGTAACTATTTCCATTATAATTCAAAGAATAATTTGATTAAGAGGGGAAGGTATACATACTTAATTCATCTCAGCCGTAGGATGTCCACTGCTGGACAAATCAAATTAATATCAAATTATTCTTTGAATGCCTCCTTGAATTTCCATGTGATCAAGTGGGGATTTTTGCCATACTTTGGCTTGGCAGGCGGGTTGGCGAGCGCAGTGCAGGATGTTGATACACATAAAGACGCTAATGCCCATCTTCCTGAGGACGTTATTATTGTTTTACGGTTCCGTACCGCTGTCCGTCTGTCTATCTGTCTGTCACCAGGCTGAATCTCATGAACCGTGATAGCTAGCTAGTTGAATATTTCACAGATGATGTATTTATGTTGCCGCTGTAACAACAAATTATACTCAAAACAGAATAAAATAAATATACTATCCTTTGGCAGATTTTATTGCATTAACGAGCAAACGAGGAGAGGCAATATCCTTCCCGTATCTATATGTAACAACGTACATACAAACATTCCGATAAAGGTTCAAGCCCAGCGGCGGGCGAGAGCAAACTTTCTAATGGAGTCTGGAACTTTCTCATACATTCCTCTCTATCCATATATTTGCGAAACTTGAACTGACTGACTGACGCGTTGAATTAAAAGAATAACACTTTATTCATAACCATCATCATTATTTCAGCCGTAAAACGTCCACTACTGAACACAGGCCTCCCTCATGAATCTCCATGAAGGATAGTTGCCATACCTACCACGTTTGGTAGGCGCGTTGGCGAACGCAGTGGGGGATGTTGATACACGGAAAGACGCTGCTGGCCATCTTCCGGAGGTATCCCTTAGCAAGCTCTTACTGTAACCACGGGAGGGAGGGGTAACATTCTACTGCCGCCACCCCACGGCAAATAAAACTTTTGCCTTTTCTTTATCAGCAGGATGAAAATGATCTTGTAAAATATTTTCCCTTCACAAAGAACCATTTCTAAACAGTCGTTTGTCTTCCAGGCAACTTTTTATTGAGGGGGTGTAGAACATAGAAAGTTTTTCTGTAAAATGAAACGTTTGAAATGTCGACTGAAGTTGGAATCGAGAGATTATCGAGTAACATAATTTGATAATGCTAGGGGTGTTCTCGTTATGGTAAATTTATTAGGTGTTCGCAGAAAAGCGCTAGAAAAGTCTCAAGCTGAAACGACTGCATTTGCATTAAAAAAGTATAACTTAGTAAACTGAAACTCTGTGATTTAGTAGTAGTAGAACATTTTGTGAAAGGTTCATCCGGGGAAGTACTACCACCATACCAATTTCTGCCGCCAAGCAGTAATGTCTACATTGCGGTGTTCCGGTTTGAAGGGCAAGGGGGCCGGTGAAATTACGGGCACATGAGACCTTACAACTCTGTCTCAGGGTGACGGGCGCAATGCAATGCAGCGTTGGTCACGTGGTTAGTGAACGTGATCACCGCGGCATTGCAATTGTTAAAGGTAGAGGTTACCGCATAACATCAGGTGGCTCTTCGGCTTGTCTCGTGATTTAGTAGTATAAAAAAAATCAAAATCAAAAAGTTATTTTTCAATAGCTGATAATCCAGATAGAAAAGCTTCATAGAGTCAATATCCAAAAATAAAAACAAAACACATTAAAATATAACAAAGCACATACTTAATTGAAATCGTTCGCTACAAAAAAACTTTTTTTTTTTCAAAGAAGAAACAAAGAAGCAAAGAAGAAACCTTAACTGATGCGGAAGAGCACAGACGGACATCGAAACTCTTCAATGTAAAAAATCACAATTGGTTATATCAACAAATAAGCTATGATTATAATATACCTATCATCTGTCTGGAATAAATCTCATCTAAGGGGCCGTCTCCACGAGCGAGGGAATCGCGGCGACGTTATCGTCGTGCCACGTATTTCTATACACTCTCTTAGAGGCCGTCTCCACGAGCAAGAGACGGCCCCTAAGCGATAAGACCGCCAATTGCACCAATTTTTATAGTAAGATTTTTTCTTTGCCGTATTGGCCGAGTGTTTTGTACCCCTAACTTTCAATCCGAATGTCGTGGGTTCGACACCGGCCGTGCACCAATGGATTTTTCTTTCTTGAAAAATGTATGTGCACTTAACACGTGCTTTGACGGTGAAGGAAACATCGTGAGAAATCCCGCTACATCATCATCACCATAATCAATTCTCTGAGGTTTGGAAATACAAAAACACTTTTTTCTGGTCTCTGAGGCCGAATTCGATGTCCTTAACTAGAAGCATTACAGCTTCCGTTGAAACCCAGTTGAACAAAACGACTTTGCCCCCGGCCCTTTGCGCTCTTACTTTCTCAGCATATCTGTATATGCTGAGGATCTTGTTTTATATCTTTTTTGCTGATTTTGTAAAAAACAAGGATAACTTACGAAGTGCTATAACGTCGAAGCATATTTCCGAGATACATATATCGTTTTTTTTCAAGAAAATAAATAAATAATGCTGGAATTCACACAGCAACATCTAGCCCCAAGCTAAGCAGAGCTCGTGTTATGGGTACTAGACGACATATATACATTATACTACATAGACTGATATTAAAGATAGAAAATCATCCAGAACACCCTGAACAAATATCCGCAGATCGTACAGATATTTGTCCCGAGGCGGGAATCGAACTCGCAACCTCCTGCTTCGCAGGCGGACCTTCGCCCGCTGCGCATGTATGAATTAATGAACATTATTGAGAACACACAGATTAAAGAGATTTAGACATCATATAAGTTTCTGGTTGCACTGTGAATTATGTTTCTAAACAGAACAGTATAAATGTAGGGCATATCACATTGCCTTAAGGGACTGCTGTAGACACTATAGCAATATTATTATTACATTTCAGTGGAGTATGGTGATGAGTGGATAGAGATATACAGGGTGTATTGTAACATATATACTAAGCCGAAAGGGGATGATTCTGACTATTCCAAAAAATAACTTTTGTTCTACGACTTTTGAGGATTCAGTGATTTTCATTCAAGAAAATACTTTGACATCTTATTATTCGAGCCATATCAGAGCTCATATAAGAAATATTCGGTAATAATTAGTTTAGAGTCGCCGTCATCGAAACCGATGAGGAGGACTATATATATATACGATAATGATAACCTAAATGACAGCTGATTCTTGTTAGAGTCATTGAACTCCGCGAAGAGTTCCCGTACAGGTACAAATAAAAATACCCATAAACACAGATAATTTTTATTAAAATTAAAAAAAAAAATATTCATAATCATAATATTCATTTCATAAAAACAGATAATACACAAAAAAAATCATAATTTACAAAATCATCATGTGAAAAAGTTATTTTACCCGATTTTGACCTAAGGATCATATTCACATAACACCTTACTAGTAAAATTGTAAATAAAAATATAAAAAAGAAGAAAAAAAATAAGATTTTTTTTCTTCCAAAACGACTTGTTTTCATGGGTTGAAACCCCCCCCGTTTCGGGTTTGTACACATGTTATTATACACCCTGTATTTTAATTAGCTTTCGATGTCGTCACCCGTGAATTTCGTAATATTGAAGAGTTTCAATCGAGCCATATGTCTACTTTATCAGTTTCACTTAACCAAATCATACTTTTTGAATGCAAATGCTTAATCTTCAGCTAAATTATACAATGCTAGCTGACCTGGTGCCCACTTCGTTGGGCGGTAACTTATACACTCAAAAATACTGTGGCTTTCTATTAGTAAAATAATTTTGAAAATCGGTTCAGTAGATCCAGAGATTACCCCCTACAACCTCACAAACTCACAAACTTTACCTCTTTATAATATTAGTATAGACTCTCTTTATTTTATCTACAATAATATTTGAGGAGTTCCCTCGATTTCTCAGGGATCCCATCATTAAAACTGAGTTTTGAAGAAAATGGGACCTCTTTTTGCCACAGTTGCGCAGTCGCCCCAGTCGCCACAACTGCCACAGTCTACACGATAGGCACGATGTATGAATGAATGGCAGTTGCCCTACTAACTCGCACATCTCCAAGTGTCACGCGTCACCTCTCATGCGATCGGTTGTTAATGTGAAAGATGTTTTACTTAGTTTCTGTAATCTGTGGTTTTACATCAAAAACAGACGACATGGGAACTTCCTCCTTTTTTAGGACGGTTAAAAAGCAAACAAATTCCAATGAGCTTATTTAAAGTTAGCCAACCCGAGGCGACTTCACACCCGTCTAGTAAGCCGTCCATTATTTAGGAGCTCATTAAACATGGGGTAGCAATTTTTCGAGCCACGCTATTGTTTTACGAGTTTCACCCGACGGTGGAGTAAACATTTTATTGCTGGGCGTATTACGTGATAGACACTGAGAGGTAAAGAACATGGGCAGATTTCTTTCAAGTAAAGCCTTTTGATCTATTATAGATAATTTATACAGCGTCAGCAACTGGTAATCATGCTGTACGGGACGCTGCAGTACCTAGTACATTGTAAGATGGATTAGGCTTGCCTAGCACCTAAACCTCTCAGCTTAGTCAACTATTAGTCAGAGCAAAGGTCAGATGAAAGAACAGGTCAATACGTCTAAAGCTTACTAAGCCGCGGACTTACTAACTTACTAGGACTTACTTACTGTACCTAAGACCGGAGTTATTGTGACTTGAAAAGGTCACCAAAAAAATAAAAGTCTCCAAAAATGCCATTTTTGACCTTCGCCCCCTTTTCTGGTACCCCCGTACCAATGCTTGTTTAAAGTTCTGCTAACTCCGTCGCTTATTAAACGATTTGAAAAGTTCCCTAATGCAGGGGCAACATTCTACTGCCGGCACCCCACGGCGATCAGATCAAATAATTTATTATAATTATTATGTTACTGTGCACTGTGTACCGCCGTGGGGTGCCGGCAGTAGAATGATACCCCTTTTCTCATGCCCATGGATGCAGTAAGAGCCTGCTAAGGGATACCTCCGGAAGATGTGCAGCAGCGTCTATCCGTGTATCAACATCCCATACTGCGCTCACCAATCCGCCTGCCAAGAGTGGTGAGAATGGCAACTACCCCTCATGGAGATCCATGAGGGAGGCCTGTGTTCATCAGTGGACGTTTTACGGCTGAAATGATGATTATGTTACGGAACCCTCGGTGGGCGAGTCCAGCTCGCGCTTCTCCGGTTTTATTTTCTATTGCCATGACGCTACGGGCATGAGAAGGGTTTCCAAATGGAGGGGCCATTTGGAAACCCTTCTCATGCCCATGGATGCAGTAAGAGCCTGCTAAGGGATACCCTCGGAAGATGGGCAGTAGCGTCTTCGCTGCGCTCGCCAACGCGCCTGCCAACCGTGGTGAGTATGGCAACCCCTCATTGAGATCATGATGGAGGCCTGTGTTCAGTAGTAGGCTATTTAAGGCTGAAATGATGATGATAATAATGAAATCACTTATTTCTATCACCTTACGTATTACATCACGAATCTGTGCTTCATCAACAGCGAGATTTTAGATCTAAAAGGCACACAATAACAGTTGTAAAAAGTTTTATGGACTTAACAATAATAATTTTATGATAACAGTGCTTTTGGACTTCGAATAAGGCTTTTCAGCTCTTTTCAGGTACTTTATGTAGGGTAGGAGAAAAAGATATGATAATTTAAAATTTTGTAACAAATAAAAACCCACTTCATTGATGATGATGAAGTAGATAATAAAGTAAGGCCTTTACTTCTATTGTAGGTGATGTGATGGTACATGATGATTATTTATCATACAGAGATAAGTAATTAATAAGGTCTGACTGTAAACTAGCGCTCTCTAGCATTCCTCATGTGTCAATAAATAGCATTCCTTTTTTGTCATAATGGATTTCCGCAAAGTAACGCCTGATTCCATTAATTCCTTATGTGTAGTAACACAATGCTGAGTGAGCACAATTACTATAACAGGCTTATTATACTTAGTAGATACTACCTTTAGTACATATTTTTGTTGAGTTGCGCTCAATTGTGTGCATGCTGTGGCCGCCTTTAATTGGGGGAGCACGAGGCCCTTAGTCCCTAAGTTTTAAATTGTGTTGAATCTGTGTATCTCTTGTTGGTGGTCCTAATAAATAAATAAATTACTACTATATTAGTTTGCTTTGGCTTGCTAAGTGAGCTGCTTTCCATCTATTTGTCACATATTTTTTAAATCTTTAACTACTCCTAGATTAATAGTATAATAAGAAATACCTATGTCCAAGCTTTTATTATATTTGTTTATATGTTTTGTGGGTCTCTAATAAGTGTCTTTCTTTCTTTCTAACCCAGCGATTCTTCGCGTCCCAGACCGCCGGAACCATGGTCGCCGCTGTGGTCAGGAATAGCGGGGCGACCGGAAACTGGGGGCCGTGCTCGATTTTGCCTTGGCATATAATGATTGCCTGTGCCATCGCCGTGGGATGTCGGCAGTAGAATGTTATGCCTCCTCTCATACCCATGGATGCAATAAGAGCCTGCTAAAAAGGGCAGCAGCGTTTTTCCGTGTATCAACATCCCGTACTGCGCTCTCCAACCCGCCTGCCAAGCGTGGCAACTACCCCTTATGGAAGGCCTGTGTTCAGTAGTGGACATTTTACTAATCCGTTTGGCTATGTCGGTGACCCGAGTTCTTCTACGTATCTCCTAATTTCTGATTCGATTCCGTAGAGAAACCCCTCTCCATTGCTCGTTGAGCGACTCTGAGCCTATTCAAAAGGCCAATAGTGAAGGACCACGTCTCGGTTTCAAATGTCATCTTTGGTAACACACACAGATTGTAGACCTTTGCCAATTTTTTTTTTTTCAAATCAAATATTTTTTTATTTTTCTTCACAAAGTAGGCTTATAAATAAATTATTACATAGACAAAATGTATGTGTACTAAAGCTTATTAATGAAAAAAACATAAAATACGGATTCCAAAGCGCGTGACCTTTTAAAAACTGTCCTTAAATATGTAGAGGTATAAGTAATTACTTCGCGCTGGTAGTCCGCCAGTAGTTACCTGGTTTGTGAAGACTGGTGCCTGAAATAGGTTCAAAAGAACCTGTGATACAGGTCACCAGAGAATTCAACGTGCTAATTCGTTTGGCTATTTCAGTGACGAGTTCTTCTACGTATCTCTGCATTTCTGTTGTGGGTCGTAGGTTACGTAACTTGTTTAATCTAAAAACTTGTCTGAGTTCGTAGGTACTTTGAATGAGATGAATCCATCTAAAGAATAAACTGTCTCAACCCAGAGGTTGTATTTTAAAATGCAGATTGGGGGATCCATACCCCACGTGACGAGAACAACGCCAGCCAAATTGTGTGAAATGAAACATACTGAATTCATTACTTGCTCTTTCACACGGCGCTGCTAACGCGTTGGCATGCCGCACCGATGATCTTACTCATTTTAAACAATTCTGTTCTGGCATTGTCTGAAAATATTTATTTACTTTATTGACTTCTCATTTTATTGACATGTTAATTTTGTATTATTGGCTTGAAGGGATATTTTTTGCTTGACCACTGTATGTTATTTTATGTTAATATTGATTGATTGGTGTAAGTGGTGAACGCCGTTCTAATCAATTGTACAAATAAATAAAATATAATAAATAAACTGTCTCATATTTGTATTTTTAACCGACAGGTCCGAAATGCTGAACTATGCTCCAGAACTAACACAGATCACAGTATCGCATATGTTTAATTTTTTTTTATGTACGCTATGAAAGCCGCTAAACCAAAGTGGGACTGGGCTGGCCACTTGTGCCGTATGCCAGGCGAGCTGTGGACCAAGGTAGTCACTGAGTGACGTCCTGACCCGGCCAGAAGGCTACGCGGCAGATCGAGTGGGAGATGACGGGAACACCTGGTTGTATTTACAGAATAAAATGTTTAAATAACTTTTTTATATATTTAATAGTTGACACCAGATCGAGAATCTTGGAGAGAGGGGGGCAAAGGTCTCTCGCCTTTGCCCAGCAGTGGGACAGTTACGGCTAATTGTAATTGTATTGTAAATTGTTTTTCATAATACAAGCATTTCTTGGGACTAGATAATAGGTCCCATGTGTAAGTAGTGTTCAGCATTTTTTATTATATTTGCAGGTACCACATGATTCCTCAACAGCATGCCACAATCCTATCATCATGTGCAAGAACCCTGCTCTCTTGTTTTAATTTCCCGCCTGAAGTCTGGATTACGGTCCAAATTGGATGATTTAAAACGACTATTTTTGGGTTCCGTACATTCGGGGTTCCGTAGCGATTAAACGAAAGCCCCTCTGATGAGATCCGACGTGCAAATTCCATGATTTCGATGGGAAATTGTAATTTGGAGAAAATATATTTTTGATGACGGCTTGGAATTGGATGTTTGTGTTATTACGTATTTTTATGGCCTTTTTTAAATAATGTCAATGTTAATCGATTTAGGAGCATATTTTATAATCGCAGTTAAGGTGACGCATTTATAAACAAACATTTGAATAATTTCTTGAAACTACCATGTTTGTGAACCTTGCAATCATCATCATTTCAGCCATAAAACGTCCACTACTGAACACAGGCCTCCCTCTTGGATCTCCATGACCACGCTTGGCAGGTGGACTGGCGAGCGCAGTACGGGATGTTGATACAAGAAAAGATGATGCTGCCCATCTTCCGCAGGTATCTCTTAGCAGGCTCTTACTGCATCCAAGGGTTAGAAAGGAGGGGTAACATTCTACTGCCGGTAACCCACGGCCTATGTGCAATATTTACGGGATATTTAGAGGCATTGTTCGAAGTCAGAGACTTAGAAGACTGTTTCGTTACACAATGACTACCCAAATGACTTCATCCGTGATCATGGCGTGTGAAACTGCGCCGAAATATCGGGAACGTCGAAAAGACTCAGATCGTGGTAAATATCCCGTAAATCTATATATATATATAAAATTCAAAGTCCTGACTGACTTACTGACTGACTGACTGATATATCAACGCACAGCCTAAACCACTGGACCTAAAGACTTGAAATTTGGCACACATATACATTGAGTATCCTAAAGGTGCACTAAGAAGGGATTTTTCGAAATTCCCACGGAATAGGGAATAAATGGGATTTATATTTTCGAATCAAAGTGGCTCTGCGTGAAAAAGGGGATTTTACGTTTTATGACTTCCACGCGGACGAAGTCGCGGGCAAAATCTAGTTGCATATATAAAAAAAACATCATCATCATCATCAATATTAAGCTAATATTAGGCCATCAAAAAACCCATCCACATTCATTACTAAAATACTTCATCCTTTATTCGATTAATGCGTGCCGTATCCGCAGTAGAATGATACCCCTCCTCTCATGTCCATGGATGCAGTAAGAGCCTGCTAAGGGATACCTCCGGAAGATGGGCAGCAGCATCTATCCGTGTATCAACATCCCATACTGCGTTCACCAACCCGCCTGCCAAGCGTGGTGAGTATGGCAAACTACCCCTCATGGAGATCCATGAGGGAGGCCTGTTGTCATCAGTGGACGTTTTATGGCTGAAATGATGATTCGATTAGTCCCCTCCTAGATACGAATACAGACAAGTTTATAAAATTAAAAAATTAAAGTTACCCCCGACAAGTTACCTAAGACGAAAGTCTACAATCAGTGTGTGTTACCAGTGATGACATATGGAACCGAGACGTGGTCATTCACGATTGGCCTCATGAATAAGCTCAGAGTCGCTCAACGAGCTATGGAGAGGGCTATGCTCGGGGTTTCTTTACGCGATCGAATCAGAAATGAGATACGTAGAAGAACTCGTCGGGTCACCGACATAGCCAAACGAATTAGCACGTTGAAGTGGCAATGGGCAGGCCATGTAGCTCGCAGAACAGATGGCCGATGGGGCCGAAAAGTTCTAAAGTATATGTGTGCCAAATTTCAAGTCTAGGTCCAGTGGTTTAGGCTGTGCGTTGTCTGTCAGTCACTCAGTCAGTAACGGAAGAGTTTTATATATATTGATTTGTGATGCGTCATTATGGTCCATGCGGCCGCACAAAATAAAGTATTTTTTGAATTTGAATTAATTTCTGAATTGTCCAAGGAACCCTAAATATGACATGCAACATGAATGGCCTTCGTCACACGGTACAGTACACATTGTGAAAATAACTTTTCAATTTATTAAATTAAATTTTGCGAGCGTTTTTTGTGTCGCTACAAATTAGTTTTACTGTTATGCCCCCAACGTAGAGATGAATGTTTGGAAACATCATCATCATCATCTCAGCCGTAGGACGTCCACTGCTGGACAAAGGCCTCCCTCATGGTTCTCCAAAGGGGGTTGCTGCCATACTCACCGCGCTTGGCAGGCGGGTTGGCGAGCGCAGTAGAGGATCTTGATGCACGGAGAGATGCTGCTGCCCATCTTCCGGAGGCATCCACGGGCGAAGGGGAGGGACAACATTCTATTGGCAGCACCCCGCGACAACAAATGAAAAAGCCATAAATTCAAAATATAAAGCATTTTTGGAGACATCAGACAACCTATGTAGCACTGTTGGTCTTAAAGACAGCTAGTGGTTCGATTACTGTCGCGGTAGTCATACATATTTTTAAATACAAATTAAAAGCGTTTTTGTTGGAAAAGTGCGTGTACTCCTTGGAAGACTTCTAGCATTGCTAAATATCGTATAATTTTTCTATATGTCATAATTTCCTTAATTGCATGCATTGTAGTTGTATTCTTGAAAGTGTTTGTTATTGTTTATTTATATTGATGCTTGTTATTTTTATTTGTGTTTAATTTTAAGAACATTCAAATACAAATGTTAATTGTTCCTGAATAAATGAAATGAAAAAATAAAAGTAACTAATACTTGACGAAGGTATTAGACGTAAAAACATGCATAATAAAACTCTAATGGAGATGGGTCCGACATATCTGCATGACAGATGGGTAAAGCGAGTAACTCAGTGGATCCCACGAGGTGGTGGGCGAAAGAGGGGCAGACCAAAGAAGAGTTTGAGAGACATATTTAACCAAAGGTGTGGTTCGGATGAGACAGGCGAGGAAGAGGGAGAAATGGAAGGATTTAGGGGCGGCCTACGCCATGGAGGCGACTATTGCTAAAAAATTATATTACAAGGTGAATAAGGAGTGAAAAATTATTTAGTAAAACTTAAATCTAATGATAAAAATAGAAAGAATAGAATAGAGTTTTACTAATACATTTTTTCACTCTTTTCGCTTAGAAAGGCAGAAATAAGGGCTTTTTTATTTTTTATTTTGTTTTATTTTATTATAATGCTTGACACTGCACAATTTGGAAAGAAGTTTATTGATCATCATCATTATCATCATCTCAGCCGCAGGACGTTAAAAACTGGACAAAGGCCCTGAGACACAAAGGGAGATCGGTTTAGTATCAGTATGACGAGTGCCGTGAGGTGCCCGCAGTAGAATGTTACCCTTTCTTACCCGTAGATGCAGTTAAAAATCTGACAAGGAATACCCCCGGAAGATGGACAGCAGCGTCTTTGCGTGTATCAAAATCGAGTACTGCGCTGGCCAACCCGCCTGCCAAGCGTAGTGAGTATGGCAAAACCCCCTCATATACTTGGAGATCCACGAGGGAGGCCTATGTCCAGCAGTGGACTGCGATGATTTTGCGCAGGTATATGTGTATGAAAATAAAACACAGCATTCATTTACATAACAATTTATTCAAATATTCTAATAAATTTTCGATAAATAATTATTATTTTACAAATAATACATACAAATTTTATCGTTATTATACTAAAATCACAGATTTTCCTACATAATGATGTAGCTCTTTTAAAATATAATAAAATAATGTTAACACTAGTCGATTTTTAGGTAACACATATTATGGCCTTTAACTTTTATTCTAGATGATTTTAAAGCGTCAACAATTCAACGCTGAACCGTGTGTCTACCATGAGTTGTCACTGTTAGGTCGTCTGCCGTTACTACAGTAGTAATAGTACGTTACTATGACATGTGTCAGATTTGTATCTCATGGTAGATACCAAATTCTAAGCAAATGTAGCCCAAACTACAGTCGCTGTTTAGTTTAGTACCAAACTATCAGCTAGAGGCGATATACTGCATATTTAGTACCAAACTATCCGCTAGAGGCGCTGTAACAGTTTTCTTACATTTTTTAACTACAGTTGCTAGCGAGTATAGATTGTGAAAACTCATGGTAGACTTACCGAACACTACCTTTGCTCGAAGCACCGTTTACTTAGCTTAGCCAACCGTTGGCAAGAACACAAGGCAGGCAAAAATGCGTTAATATGACGACATCAAGATAATTTCTAGGTATTTATCTTTGTATAAAATGAGAGGACCTCTATGGCGCAGCGGGCAAACGCGCAAAAGGTTGCGGGTTCGATTCCCATCTCGGGACAAATGTCTCTACAATCTGCATAGTTCAGGGTGTTCTCGATGTTTTTCTTTAGTATAATAAAAAATATCTATGTACTTAATTATACCAGTCATCTAGTAACCCGTAACACAAGCTCTACTTAGCTCAGGCTAGATGCTGTGTGAATTCTCCAGCATTATAAACTATTCAATGCTGAACCGGTCTCTGCCGTAGTACCTGGGACATTGTTAAATGCTTGAAGCACTCTTTTCTCAGCTTAGTCAACCCTTAGCAAGAACACAAGGCAGGCAAAAATGCTTATATGACGGTTTATAAGGTTTATATGACGACATCAAGATAATGGCTATTTCATTCTTTGTATAAAGAGATAGGTCGATATGAAATATTTATCGGTGGTGTAAAAGTTTCGATTATGTTGTAACACTTTAAGCTTATTTAATTAAGGTAAAACAAATTTTGACCAAGGATCATTTTCAAATAACGCCATAGTAAAGTTGTAAAAAAAATTACGAATTCCCAATTTTTTCATTTTCAAAACTACTTGTTTTAATGGGCCGAAAATCCGATATATCCGCGTTCTCACGAAATGAGATAGCTCGCTCATTTGGAACCAATTTACCACTAAAGACAGTGTTAAGAGGGGCCAATCCAACTTACTTTTCATAAAACCGCTCGTACGTGGGTGTGGCGTCGTAATAGATCTTTCTATGAAACTTTTGATCTAGTATGTATCTTGTGCACTATATCTAGGTTTCTATCCAAACAAAAAATCAACATTTGGAGAAACAAATTTTATACTGAATTTGTTTCTCCAAACTTTGATTTGATTTGATTTGATTTTGTTTGGATAGAAACCTAGATATAGTGCACAAGATACCTATTAGATCAAAAGTTTCATAGAAAGATCTATTACGACGCCACATACACGTACGGGTGTGTGTTATTTTTTCACGAAACATCGTGCAATAAGATTGCAAAATATATGGTGACAATAACAGTTTGGTTTATTGGCAAAACCGGTTTGCGTGCGTCGGCATTACTGTTAACACATATGAAGACAATGCCACAGTTTTGGTGTCAGGACATCTAACAATTTAAATATTCCACGGCATCCACAAACTAATGGTCACCGCCTCCACGTAAAATAGATAGGTACAGTCTTTAAGCAGTTCCATTCGTATTCAAAAGTACCAGGCCACCATATCAATATAATAGGTGGTTCAAAATTTTCTTGAATAAATAAATTACGATTTAAAATCAAACAAACCTCTACGAACTTCATTTTTTAAAACTTTCTTCTTACTTTGTATGTAGGTGCCGCCTATACCAGGAGTGCAGGACTACAAAGGTTAGTTTTCAAGGTTTTGAAATCCGATAATCTATTAATCTCGTTTACATGATTTGTACTCGGTTGATTGTACCTAAGAAGTCATGGACGCCTTGAGAAACAATGTATGGAAATTTATTTTTCAAGAACAAAGTATTTGGATACCGTGGTAAAAAGCCAATTTTTACAATATTAATTAGAATAGTTTTTTGAAATTTTCTCTGAACAAATCTATCTGTTTAAATCTACGTTTTATCAACAGCAACATGGAGAGCCAAAGGTAATTTTTTATTTAGATAATAATTTATTTTAAAGAAACAAGCATTTCTATGCAGAAAAACCTTATATAAAACTAAATTAGGCCAAGTGGGTGACGGGCCACGAGACGTGTGGGTTCCGTAGCTAACCGTAGACCTGTTGTTAAAAGTTGGAGTATGTATTTTTACGAAACAAATTAACAGGAATTAATTGAGTTTTCGGCTTAAAGTATTCCGGTATGTTTGGTTAACTGCATCACTTATTTCAGTGAAAACTTCTCCGAAACTATAAAAGCTAGATTAACTTTTATAGTTTTACTAGAAAGTTCATGCTCGAATACATTAATAATTGTTTTCAGATTTGTATAGATAGCAGTTAAGGTTCTAAAAGGTAGGGACGCTCGAAAAATAGTTTGAAAACTTTAATATTTCGCAAACCTAACCCTATATAGAAAAATTGTCTTCGCAACCTAAGTGATTTCAAAATACCTATTCAACGATACTGCACACGGTGAGAAAATCAAGTGCTAAGAATCACCCCCTTTAGTACACATATTTTATACACCATGTATAAACGTAATCTTTTTCTTTTACTTTTCTTGCCGTGGGTTGCCAGCAGTAGAATGCTATTGCCTAAAGTTATCCTCTATTGCTCGTGGATGATTTCGAAGACAGCCTTCGAATCTATCAAGCTAAGATGACTGTAATAACCGTTTAATCCTGAAAAAATCGCTAAGATCATAAAAGCGTATAACACAATCGTGCCGCACCGCGAAATGGACCTTACCCTCTCCCACCCACGTCTCTCAAACAACGAAATCCCCTGCATTAATACCTCTCACCACAGACGTATATATCTCATTATCCTTCTTCAATCCTTCCTTCGCCCTATAGTAAGGGAACTCGTTATTCGTAGGCAGGTAATATATCCCCGGCCGATCGAAAGTCGTCTCTAAACCCATATAGTTAATGTCGGTATTGTTGTAGCAGTTCGCCAGTCTCGCGTCTTGTATCGAATCACACCTGAGGCCTATAAACTTTTTAGGGTTCTCCAAAGCCTGCCACCAGTATAAAATAGCTCTGATATGACTGCAGATTATTAAACACGGAAGGTAGGGGATGTCTCCTGGCTGAAACTCCCCCCCGTTCACATAAAAATCGACATGGCCCAGCCTTTCCGCGATGCCGAACCCGTCTATGTTCGTATGGATGACATCTACTTTCGTTGCATCTGTGGGTGCAAACTTGTGCTCTGGAGCGAGGTTTCTGTAGCAAGGCCCGGCGGGATCTAGCCCAGTGAGCCTGGAGACTTTTTTCCCGGTGGCTTGGTAGAAGTGTTTGGCTGCGAAGGATGCCACGTGGGCTCCTAAGCTCGTTCCTACCAGCTCAAGGTTCTCCGGTTCCAGTCCTTGGTCTACGAGCTTCACGAAGAATTCTCCGAGCTTGGCGCCTAGTATTCTGGCTAGGCGGACTGATCTGGAAATAATGAAAATAAAGTTAAGTTCTAATCAAAGATATATCGGTTGAAGTGATTGGGAGTAAGAGAAACCATTCTGTGCGCTAGCATATTATTTTTTTACTGGCTTCTTACTCTACAAAAGGTTGCCTGGAGGAAATCACTTTAAGAGATATGATCACCTATGGTACATCATCTCAGCTATAGGACGTCTCCAAGATCATATGGGGTTTGTTACTATGCTCACCACACTTGGCAAGCGGATCGACGAGCGTAGTACAAGAGTTTGATACACGGAAAGACGCTGAAAAAATCCATTGGTGCACAGCCGATATCAAACCTACGCCCTTCGGAAACTCGCGGCTTAGTTAGCTTCAGACGTATTGAACTGTTATTTCCTCTGACTAATAGCCGACTTAGCTGAGAGGATGGTATAGGTGCTGGGCAAGCCTAATCCATCTAACAATAGCCCAGGCACTGTAGCATCCTACACAGCATAAAAATCAGTTGCCGACGCCGTCTAAAATAATCTACAATAGAAGCAAAGGCCTTTTTGTCTGTTTTGTGTGTATTCACTTCGTTCAGTACATTCGTTGAATAAATTGTAATAAAAGATTACAGATACTGTGCACAGTGATGCATAGTATATCAATATCACACACATCAGTACTAAATTTTTTAACTAACGATTCTATTTTGATAAAATAATTTCAAGGCTTACCAAAACAGCTGACCGCGGTCGTACTGTTTCAAACGGTTTTTATTCATACATATATGTTTTTATAAAAAGTGCATAAGAATTTATAACATTATGTTTACTGAAACGGTCAAGAGCCATAAGGTTTAAAAAAAAAACTTTCGCATAAAATAATAGTACCTCAAAAGGAAAAAAACGGATCCTTATAGATCACTTTGTTGTCCGTCTGTCTGTCCGTTTGTCTGTCTGTCTGTGTGTCCGTCTGTTTGTGTGTCTGTCTGTCTGTCGGTCTGTCAAGACCCTTTTTCACGAGAACGTGTAGAGGTATCGAGTTGAAACTAAAACTATTACTTTTATATTGTAGTTCACATAACACAGATTAGCTGGAAGAGAATGCTACTTAGCATTAAGTTCACTTAATAGTCATAATAATAATAGTCATAATAGTCATTTATTGGTAATAATAATTACAAGTCAGTTTTTATATGTACATTTAACATAATTGAATTGGATTTTTCACATTTTAACTATTTGACATTATTCATAATAATTATAGATTATAGGGAGATAAGGATTAAAAAAATAAAAAACAGAAATACAAAATCATAATAGAAAATAAATAATAACCAAAGTAGGTAGGTACAATAAAAAAGAAATAATTATTAAAAAAATTAAAATTCATTCCTTATGAGCTACGAATTCGTCATAGCTATAAAAGGTTTGCTCAATAAGCCAGCACTTTAGTTTGGACTTGAATGCGGCCAGACTTTTGGCTTGTGTAACAGAGCTGGGGAGCCTGTTGTATACTGCTGGGCCCATGACATGTGACAACTTGGAGGATTTTGCCAGTGTGTGCGACACCGAGGCTAGTCTGTCGCGGCTCCGCGTCTGGTACGTATGTGCCGCGCCTAGCGATGCGTATAAGTCTTGGTTCTGTCTAACGTACATTGCCACCTGATAGATTACCAGACATGGCAAAGTAAGAATCCTCAGGTACTTAAAATGAGGCCTCGCTGACTGATCGCTGGGGATCCTTACAATCGCTCGTACAGCCCTTTTTTGCATTCGGAACGCGCGCTCCCAATCGGCTGCGCGCGCCCACAGCTCGGCGCCGTACTGGAGGAGCGACTGGACGGTTGCAAAATAGCACGCACGGACCACCTCGGTGGACACCACGCGCGCCATCCGGCTCAGCGCGTAACACGCACCACCCAGTCTTCCACACAGCTTGTGGATATGGCTCGCCCACTGCAGTCCTCTATCCAACTGAAAGCCCAGGAAGGTAATAACCTGCACCTGCTCGATAAGCATACCATTGGCTATGACTACAATCTGCCTTGGTGCGCAGCCCGAAAGGTAAAAATGGATGAAATGAGTTTTGCCTAGATAGATAGATAGATAGATAGAAAACTCTTTATTGCACACCACATTAAAAGAACATAAACAATTTAGAAATAATGTAAAAAACAACACAGGAGTACAAAGGGCGGCCTTATCGCTATGAGCGATCTCTTCCAGGCAACCTTGGGATGGACAGGAAAATGAAGGAGGCTATATCGTGGCGTAACAAAATAATATAAGTAAAGAAATAAAACTAACATGAATAAATAAGTAAATAATCTAATATTAGGTACAGAGGTATTTAACCCGAAAATATAGCACATAAACATAAAATATTAATAAATATCTATATCATAAAATAATTATAGTGATAAATAATATTGATATAAAAGATTTTTGAAAATAGGCAGAGATTTTGCACCTCTGATGTTCAGGGGGAGAGCGTTCCACAGACGAATAGCTTGCACAGTGAAGGATTTCTCAAAGAAGGAAGTTGAGTGAGATGGAATTTTTAAGGTCAGAGTTTCAGAGGAGCGCAAGGAACGGGAATGGGAGTCTGAGAGAAACTCGAAGTTCTCTTTGAGGTAGTACGGACTAGGTGGATGGAAAAGAATATTGTAAAGAAAGGATAGTGTATGAGTATTCCTGCGATACCGGATAGGCAACCACTTTAGCTTTCTGCGATATTCTGATACATGGTCATATTTTCGGAGACCAAATATGAACCTGATGCAGAAGTTCTGAAGGCGCTCTATTCTGTTCAATTGGTCTTCAGTGAGATCTAGATAGCATACATCGGCATAGTCAAGGATAGGGAGTAGGAGGGATTGGGCGAGCATAACTTTAGTGGTAGTTGGGAGAAAATTACGAAGTCGCCTCAATGAAGCAGCAGACGCAAACATCTTACGGCTCAGTTCGGCCAACTGTGGGACCCAAGTCATCTCATCATCCAAGATTAAGCCCAGGTTTTTGATAGACTTGCTGATAGGTATGGAGACCCCATCAAAGGTGATAGGCAGTAGAGTCGACATATCGATTCTGCGAATCATTTTGGGACTACCGATAATGATGACTTGAGTCTTCTTTGGGTTCACCATAAGTCCATGGGCCTTACTCCAGACTAGGATACGTGAGAGATCGCAGTAGGTTAAGAGCTAACCCGTTCATTCCAAACCATTTCACCAGTCGTGCCGCCGTGCCATTCAGTTTCGCCTCCAACAAGTCTATAGAGGGTGCAGTAACAATCGCAGCCACGTCATCAGCATACATGAAAACCTTCGCACTTGTGACGAAACTGGGAAGGTCATTCAGCAGTAAGGAGAACAATATATTTGACACCGAGGAACCTTGGGCGACGCCCTTCCTCGATTTCAGTGGATCTGATATTGCCTCCCCACCGCTACCCAGCACTACTTGCGACCGATCCCGCATGAGGTCGCTTAGCAGGTCATGTGCCCTGCCGCCGATGCCGTAGTGATGCAGTTTGATCGCCAATATGTTATGGTCGGCTACATCAAACGCTTTCGACAGATCGCAGCATATCACTGCGACCTGTTGTTTCATTTCGCGAGCAGCTAGTATGTGGCTTATGACTTGCCGCGCCAGTGATGTGGTCGATCGGCCTTCGCGATAGGCATATTGCTGGTCAGACAGGGCGTCCGTCGCTGAAAGAAATGCAATAAGACGGGAACTAAGTCCGTTTTCAAAAACCTTCGCTATCGCCGGTATTATTGAGACAGGGCGATATCCGTCTATGTTGCATCTCCTTCCCTTGCCTTTAAATAAGGGTGACACCTTACTTATTTTCATTGGACAAGGATAGGATCCCTGTCTGATGCATGTGTTGTAAGCATGGGCGAGAATCGGGGCAAGAGGAATAATTGCGTCCCGTAGAAGTTTCATGGATATACCGTATATATCCTTGGAGGCCTTAGGTGGTATTCGTGTCCTAACTATGCGTAATACTTCGTTGGCACTAAACATCTGAAACCGTAGTGAGCGGTCCAAACTCGTACACGCTAAGCTTAAAGCCCGGTGCACATCGGCGATGTTAGCGCTTGGCGCTCCGCAAGACTCAGCCGCGCTTAAAAACCTGGCGTTCATGGTATTTACTAGTTCTTTTTTATTAGAGAACTCAGATCCGTCCGGTTTCACAACTATGTCCGTGAAATCTATAAGAGGGGTGTTATTTTTCCCCCTTTCTCTATTAATAACACCCCACATCGCTTTTGAGGCATTCCTACTCGATCCTAACATATTTTCATAGTAAGTACGCTTATCAGATTTCAAAATAAATTCATAATATTCATTCATGTCAACTATTAAAGATTGAATTGTTTGATTGTCAGGATCTAATTTACTTAATTTAATGATGTCAAATAATAATAATTTATAATTCTTAGCATCCGGAGTGATCCAAGATGAGTCATACTTTTTATTACGCATTCGTTTAATTGGGAAACATATTTCAAATTTATTTTTTATAACGTTAATAATTAAGGTAATTATGTCTGTAGGTCTATTTTTTGAAGTCAATAATTCATTCCAGTCAACACTATCTACAGCTGCCGCAAAACTGGCTTTATTCGCACGGCTAAACATCCTCCCATGGTAATAGTTTACACGAGAGTTCGTTTTTTCGCGTAAAATCTCACTTTTTATTGCGAGATGATCACTAATGTTTGTGATAATAGGTACCACCGAGACTGTCCCATCAGGCAAATTTGTGTACAGGTGATCCAAACTAGTTGAAGTAGATGCCGTGGTCCGTGTAGGAAAATCCACCAGGTTGGACATACCGTGAGCCGAGATTAAGTCTGATAATTTCTTTAAATCGCTATTCAGGTCTCCCAGAGAGTTAATGTTAAAGTCACCTACAATAACACAATCCATCCCTAACTCGCTTATCTTATCGAGCAAACCTTCAAATGCATAAATAAATTCATTTGTTGAAATTAAGTTGGTCCTATAGATACATAAAATTGATATTCCGTAGTCCAATAAATCGATAGCAGATATTTCGCATATTCTTTCAACAGATAAAGCCGTCAAGTCACTATTTGCTACACATTTCAGGTGATCCTTTACAAAAAGGCACGAGCCTCCATGCACTGTTTGTTGCCTACAGTAAAACGACGCTAACTTATAGTTATGCAAATGGACACATTTAAGTTTTGCTTCCGGTAACCAATGCTCAGTTAGTGCTAGGACATCACATTCTAAATCACTGCTCAACAACACCTCAAGCTTTTGCGATTTCTTATCTAGTGACGCAATATTTTGGTGACATATTAAAACTTTTTCACACTGCTTTGGCTGGAATAAAGAGTCATACGTCCGTCCTTTCCCGTTGCATTTAGTGACTGCGGAGGTCGGGAGCTGCACTGAGCCCGCGATCGCCGGTTGCCTGCGCGAGCGCCCCCCGCTCCGCGCGGGGGCTGCGCCGAAACCAGTCCGAGATCTTGATTCCTTGTGGCCATGATTCGGGTGCACACAGCTGACTATACAAAGTCTCCGGGAAACCTATTACAAATGCAGCGTGTTGGTCGGTTCTTATGTTGCGTTTTTCGACTATATATTTTTCACAGGCTGCAATCTTATTAATATGATTTTTTACGTTCTCTTCAGTAGTTTCGGGTCTAAAGGACCACACTTGTATAAATTTAAGTCGTTCGGCTGTTTGTAATTCCTCGTTACCTGCTCCTGAGCCTGTCAATATACGGCGCTGCTTGGCCTGGCGACGTTTGTAGCTGACGTCCTTCCATTCCGAGTCAGTTGAGGTAGTCGCTGCTGGGGTATTAGGCGGCGGCGTTTCAGTCGAAGTCATGGTCACCCTATTCATTGACGTAGATATGCTAACGGTGGGGTTTGCATTCGGTTGGCATTGTCTCACCTCGTCACTCTTAGGAGAAATGTTAGTGCTACATTCTCTCACCTTGTCTTTCCTAAAAGTCGTTTCCTTGGAAGCCGCTGTAGCGCTTGATCCCGCCGTGATGTTTGCGGCAGCTTTTATGCGCGCTTGTCGGACGGGTCGCTGCAGCGCTGGCTGGGCCGGCGCACTCGCAGCTGTTGATGTTCGCGGAGTTGGGCTCTGCCTACCCTCTACTTGCTTCTTCAACAGATTGATAGCGCCAGTTTGATTAGCAATTAAAGCGTTTTGCTCGCTCACCTTGCTCTCCAGTGCCACGACTTTATCGGCCAAGTCGTTAATCACCTTGTGAAGTTCACGTACTGCGCTTTCAAACACTTTTTGCGTCATAATTGATTTTTAAAATGTAAATATCGTTTCCGAGTCACATTCGTCTATTATACACCTAATGACTCCAGTGTAGTTTGTTCAGACCATTTTGCTGAATCAGACATGTACACCACAAAAAACGGACTTCGAAGAATGTATAAAAATAATAAAAAATAACCCTAATACGTGCCAGTTTAAAGCAGCATACAAGAAGATGTTAGCTCATTTAGAGCTAAGTAGTAAATTTATGTAATATGTAAGTACATATTATTAGTTTTTAAAGTACAGGATTTTATCGCGTACCTTTTTTAATTACTAACCGGCAAGGTGATTACGTATCTCGCGACAGGTTTTGCAACAGGCATTTGACAGCAATATTGCTGTCAAATGTCAATTCCTTGCTATACTCTTATACAAAATTGACATTTGACAGCAGTATTGCTGTCAATTGCCTGTTGCAAAACCTGTCGCGAGATACGTAATCTGCTGCTGATGCTGGACGTTTCTGATTCTGTAGACGAATTGAGGGTAGTCGTGGATCCTACCATCAATTCGCGGCGGTAGCTCCTAGAAACTTCAGTCCTCCCGCGACCACGACCAGGTGCAGTACGGTCAAAACGTTGGGAAAATAATTAAAAAAGGTACGAACGAATAATATGTTAACAAATCGCGAAAGTTTAACAACACCTACGTACATACTTTTAAGTTGGTGCAATAAACAATTTTCTGTCTATTGAGATGTACATGTACTAGACAATCATAATCATAATCATTTATTTATTTAACATAATATAATTTAGAAATTCGACGAGTAAGCATCTTTTCATATAAGCGCCTTAGCGCGCCGTCCACCGATCCTTATACTAACTATGCTTAACCACATAATGCCTAGGACATGATAACACAGCATTCAAATTTCATTTGTACATATTGATCTTATGAGCAGTAATTTTATTAGCAAACTTCTGCGTTTAGCAATAAAATAATATGCTATGTAGTCATAATGAAATATGCTGTGCAATAAGGAACTAATATTACCCCATTGAAAAAGTAAAAACAATGCATAATAATATTTATGGTAATAGTAACTTATAAGGTTCCTTTGGGTTTACAAAGAAAATATGTTCATCATCATCATCACCACCACAGCCGTAGGACTGCTATCCACGACCACAGCTGGGGATAGGCCACATCTTGGAGATGTATGAGGGATCATCGATCCCCATCGATCATCTCCATGAACACGAGGGAATTGTTGCCATACTCGCCACGCATAGCATGCAGGTTGGCAAATGCAGTATGGGATGTCGATACACGGAAAGACGCTGCTGCCCATCTTCCGTAGCTATGTCTTAGCAGATTCTTACATCCACGGGCATGTCGGAGAGGCAACATGTTAATGCTAAATAAATAAATAATGCTGAATATTTCATACAGCCCCATATAGCCCCGATATAAGCAGAACTTGTGTTATGTGTGTTTAAATATTTTTTTTTATATACTTTATCATCATCATCATCATTTCAGCCGTAGAATTTTCTTTCCGCTAATCTGCGTATGATGTGGACTATATTAAAGGTAGTGCACAAATTATATAAAAATATACATATATCCGTACTTTGAAATAGATAGTAATATCCTAGTAAAATATTAACGAATATACATATATGTATATTTTTAAAACTTCATAAAATAAAATAATAAAACTTAAGACAAATAGATTTCTTGCAAATCAATATTAATAATGACTAGCCGCACTCCGCGGTACCACGTAGCGCAACCCACGTAGTTCCTGTTCCAAAGGGAATACGGGGATCAAAAAACCTATGTAGCATTCTAATGGTGAAAGAATTTTGAAAATCGGTTCAGTATTTTTTGAGTTTATGCGTTACAAGCATACAAAATACACTATTGACCTTATGAATAAGCTTGGAGTCGCTCAACGAGCTATGGAAAGGGCTATCCTCGGGGTTTCTCTACGGGATCGAATCCGACATGAGGAGATACGTAGAAGAATGGATATGCTCGGGTCACCGACATAGCCAGACGGCTGAGCACGTTAAAGTGGCACGCGATGGGGCCGCAAACTTCTCGAATGGAGACCACGGACCGGCAAGCGCAGCGTACTAGGACGTCCATCTACAAGATGAGCAGACGACTTGGTAAGAACCGCAGGTCGGCGTTGGATGCAGGCCGCTTCCTACCGCAGTACAAAGAGGGAGGCCTTTGTCCAGCAGTGGACGTCCTACGGCTGATAATCATATCTGTAGGTCTACCATGAGTTTTCACAATCTATACTCGCTAGCGACTGTAGTTAAAAAAATCTATGAAAACTTTTACAGCGCCTCTAGCGGATAGTTTGGTACTTAAATACGCAGTAGACTATACTATAGCTACTGTAGTTTGGGCTTCATATGCTAAGAATTTGGTACCATGAGTTACAAATCCGGCAGATGTCATAGTAACGTACTATTACTGTGCTATTACTACTGTAGTAACGGCAGGCGATCTAGCAGTGACAACTCATGGTAGACACACTGATGATGATGATGATGATACAAAATACAAATATTTCCTCTTTATAATGTTAATTTAGATTAGGATTCGTTCGTTAGAAATATGCGTGTTTGTGAAACATAATCCTCATTATTTTAATTCCCCTTCCCCATCCCTCTGTAATTATGTCTTGTATGTCTTTCCACATTGTAGATTAAACAAAAATCAAATACAAAATGTTTTATTCTTTACAATAACAAAATTAGTTGAAACCTCCTATTAAGAAAGTAGTTACTTATACAATTCGCGGCTTAGTTAGCTTCAGACGTATTGAGCTGTTCTTTCCTCTAAGTAATAGTTGACTAAGCTTAGAGGATGGTATAGGTGCTAGGCAAGCCTAATCCATCTAAAAATGTCCCAGGCACTGCAGCGTTTACGCGTTTAACCGTTACTGACGCTGTATAAAAAATCTATAATAGATCTAAAGGCCTTACTTGTAGAAGAAGATTTATAACTCATAAAAATATTAGTATTCAGGTGAGCTTTCAAATCTATACTCGCTAGCGACTGTAGTTAAAAACATGTATGAAAACTTATACAGCGCCTCTAGCGGATAGTCTGGTACTTACTAAAATACGCAGTAGCCTATACTACAGCGACTGTAGTTTGGGCTTCATTTGCTTAGAATTTGGTACCATGTGTTTTAAATCTGACAGATGTCATGGTAACGTACTATTAATATTGTACTTACGGCAGGCGATCTAACAGTGACAACTCATGGTAGACACACAGTTCATTCAAAACGGCATTGATATTAAATGTTAATAACAATGAAACTCTAATGGTTCGTTAGGTATTAACTGACATTCAGCGAAACACCAGGCTTTAGTAAAACGTTTGTGTGGCCGCAAACAATACGCGAGAGGATTGCATTGTTTTATCGTAGCACTAGTGTGTACACTTGACTTTGAACCATCATTTTATTTTTCTTTCCGCTGACGAATAATCATTACCATCACGACGACGTTAAACTTTGGGACACGTTGTATACAAGGTGTATTGTAACATGTGTACTAAGCCGAAAGAGTGTGATTTTGATCATCACAAGGAACAACTTTTCAGGACTCAGTGATTTTCATTCAAGAAAAGACCACGAAAGTTTTAACTTCAACAGCTGATTATACGATAATGACAACCTAAAAGCCAGCTGATTCTTGACAGGGTCATTGACCTCCGCGAAGAGTGGCCTTACTGGCACAAATAGAAATAGGTTTTTATATTAAAAAGTAAAGTAATGCCGTGGGGTACCGGCAGTAGAATGTTACCCCTCCTCTCCTACCCGTGTATGCAGTAAGAGCCTGCTAAGGAACACCTCCGGAAGATGGGCAGCAGCGTCTTTCCGTATATCAACATCCCGTACTGCGCTCACCAACCCGCCTGCCAAGCGTGGTGAGTATGGCAACTACCCCTCATGGAGATCCATGAGGGAGGCCTTAGTTCAGTAGTGGACGTTTTACGGCTGAAATGATGATGATGATTAAAAAGTACAAAATAAAAACCGATTATGAACCTCAGGATCATTTTCACATCACACCATCTAGTTAAGTTATAAATAAAAATATAAAAAAAAAACAAAAAATACCAAATTCCGAATTTTTTTCCTTCTAAAACTACTTGTTTTCATGGGCTGAAACCCCCTTCTTTCGGGTACGCATGATTCACCCTGTATAAATGTTCATATAAAATGCAGTCGGTCACCAAACTTTTTAGTATAATAAATAATAAAACTCAAATAGGTAATGCGTTATACGCATTACAACAACCAGCAGCGGCTGAAACAATACTCCCATAATATTAAACTAGTAGCTAAAACTGGCTGGTTGATTAATATGAATATTTGAAAACACTGCGGTTAGTTTGGTTGGGTAAGTTCCGCTATAAACTAGTCCCGTTATGCTAGGATTCTAAAGTACCTAACAAAAAGTGCCGCTATGCTACGAATTTCTCAGTTCTACCTTAAACAATTGAAGGTACAGTTCGTTAGAAAGGTGTTTTTAAAGAATACTCCTAAAGCTAGCTGTTTAATAAGCTAGGTCAATAAAAAATATTTTACCTATAAACGTTTCACAATCGCTTCCTTGAAATTTTAAATGTAGTAGTTACTAAATTAGTACTTTAATTATAATATTTAACTAAAACCGGTTAATATCGGAACTTTCCCGAGACTAATTGTCGTGAATCACGAATCGTAATCGTAACTAACGATTTGTAGTCAGGAATGTTTCCTGTCGATGATAGCCCTTATCTTTTAAGCTCATGTGTTTCTGAAAAGTTTTCTGTACCGACATGAAGTTTGTAGCTATTTCCAGTTTGCACTCGCTATGGCTAGGGACATTTCACTTTTTGAAAAAACTGGGGACGCAATTCCTCATCATCATCATTTCAGCCATAAAACGTCCACTGATGAACACAGGCCTCCCTCATGGATCTCCATGAGGGGTAGTTGCCATACTCACCACGCTTGGCAAGCGGGTTGGTGAGCGCAGTATTGGATGTTGATACACGGATAGACGCTGCTGCCCATCTTCCGGTGGTGTCCCTTAGCAGGCTCTTACTGCATCCACGGGTAGGAGAGGAGGGGTAACATTCTACTGCCGGCACCCCACGGCATTATTACTGTTTATTTTCTTTTACAATAATTTGATTTTGAGAGTCCAAAATTACACTTGCACTGCATTAAACACAATTTATTTTATTAACACATTGCCACACAACAGTTTTTGGTTTTCTCTTAGTTGATAATGACAATTTTTTCTGGCATATAACAGGGTTTTTCCACCACGTCTACTGTCAATTATTGTATAATTTTTAGCTGGACCATGGAAACAACTTGTTTCCGACATGTTTGCAGACTGTTATTCCATTAAGAAGGTACACCGTAAAATATTAGAATAAAACGTTGTTTTCCAAATTCATGTGCAGTGATTATATTGAAGACTTTATGACAGAGAAAATGACAGGAAAAAGAAAAGAACAATAAATTTTATTGCCAGTAGGTCGTCGTCGTCAACACAGACGTATTATCGAACTACTAATTATGCTTATCAGTAGATGCACCAAGACTGCAATCCTATTGTTACGAGCTCTGTGGCGCAGCAGGGCGAAGGTCCGCCTGCGCTGCAAGGGGTTGCGGGTTCGATTCCCGCCTCGGGACAAATGTCTGTACGATCTGCAGATATTTGTTCAGGGTGTTCTGGGTGTTTTTCTATATATAATAAAAATATCTATCTATGTAGTATAATGTATTAAGTACATATATCAGTCATCTAGTACCCACAACACAAGCTCTGCTTAGCTTGGGGCTAGATGGTGCTGTGTGATTTGTCCAGAATTATTTATTATTTATTATTATTATTGTCTCTTTCTATTCAAGGACAAAAGTTAATAGGTATAAATTCCCGAAAGGGTTCATTGTCATCACCTAAGTACCTAAAATACTGGTTGTTTTGGTTTTGACGGTAAGTATAAGGTATGTGTTGAATAAAACTAATGCTGTATACTATTTAGTACTAAGTAGTAGTAGTAGTGGAACTAGTAAGAGAGTATTTATTTTAATTCGTTCGTTTCAGCCGTAAAACGTCCACTACTGAACACAGGCCTCGCTCATGGATCTCATGAGAGGTAGTTGCCATACTCACCACGCTTGGCAGGCGGGTTGGCGAGCGCAGTACGGGATGTTGGTACACGGAAGACGCTGCTGCCCATCTTCCGGAGGTATCCCTTAGCAGGCTCTTACTGCATCCATGGGTATGAGAGGAGGGGTAACATTCTATTGCCGGCACCCCACGGAAATTTATTATTTATTATTTTAATTATTACTATGGAATTCCATCAAGAAGCAGCAATATATGTAGGTAATGTGTGTAGTACATTTTAAATGTGATATTTTAACATAAGCTTTTTCTTTTCTACTACTACTACTACTACTACTGTCCGAGAATCTGATTCCGAGCATAGCAGCACTTTTATTTAGGTAAAAAGCCGTGTTGGCCGAGTGGTATGTACCCCGACTTTCGATGCGAAGGTCGTGGGTTCGATACCGGCCGTGCATCAATGGATTTTTCTTTCTTGAAAAATGTATGTGCACTCTTAACACGAGCTTTAACGGTGAAGGAAACATCGTGAGGAAACCCGCGGCTTAGTTAGCTTCAGACGTATTGACCTGTTCTTTCCTCTGAATAATAGCTGACTATGCTGAGAGGATGGTATAGGTGCTGGGCAAGCCTAATCCATCTTACAATGTCCCAGGCACTGCAGCGTCCTGTACAGCATGATTACCAGTTGCTGACGCTGTATAAATCATCTATAATAGATGCAAAGGCCTTACTTTTTTATTTAGGTAGTTTAGAATCCGAGCAAAGCGGGACTCGTGCATAGCGGACCTAACCCGTTTGGTGGGTTAGGTTTTCCAAAAAGCTTTTATCGCGGTTTTGCCGCTAGATGCGCGGTGTACCGTCAAGTGGGTTATTTAATGGGCTATTTTTAACTTTTGTAAACGTTCGTGGGCTGCCAGCAGTAGAATCCAAGAGAAAAATCTAATCAAAGAGAGAAATCTAAGGAATACCTCCGGAAGATAGACAGCAACGTCTTTTCGCGTATCAACATCCCGTACTGCGATCGCCAACCTGCCTGCCAAGCGTGGTGAGTATGACACCCCCCTGGAGATCTATGAGGGAAGCCTGTTTTCAGATGAATGATGATGATGATAATTTAAAGCGTCGATAGTTCATATGTCATGAAATGAGCAGTAGACAGTAGAAGTAATAGAGTAGTTGTAGAAGAAGATAGTAGATTCTTAGGATGTACCAAGTTGTTGTTAGTTGTGTTAATATAATGTAATGGAAAATAATATTAATAGAAATGCCAGACTCTACACACATAATTATCTAGTCCCATACTAAGCAAAGCTTGTACTATGGTAACGAGATATGACACATAGAATACAGTTAAACTTGTCACCATAACAATTTTAGTTCAACGACTTTTGAAAGTTTTAACTTAGCTAACAACTGATTACAGGTTTATGACGACTTGAATGTCAGCTGATTCCTCCGCAAATAATAATGCCGTACCAGTAAACATACTTAAAACCACACCGAGGTTTTTTTATTAAATTAATATGTGTATAGAACAACAACAACGGGTAACGGATGCGGACACGCGGTAGGTCAAGGATAGGACTGTTTAGTCATTAAAAAAATGCAACATCCATACCACAGGCATTACCTGAATCGTCTGAAATAAACGCAAAGGCTTAGGCTTTGCGTGATTTTGATTGTTTTTGATTGATTCGCTTTCACACACCCACTAATAACACACCCACACACTCACACACACCGACACTCACACGTACCGAACACTCACACACCCACTTACAATCAGTTATAAAAATGTTATTTTTAATCACTATCTTAGTTTGTTTTATATAAATTTAAATCTATAAAGGGAACAACACCTGTACTTGCATATAAGAGGGCGTTGATTATCGCGACACAGTAATATTTTACTTCTGCGATTATCATCGTTTATAGTATTATGTTGTATTTTACGTTTGTTCCCAATCATTTATTATTTTTTTATTTTGCGTGATGATGGTAGGACAACTGTTCGAGCAATAATGAGTCTTACTTCGGATAGATATAAGAGAGGAAGTGCAGTGTCTCCGTGACGAAGACATTGTAACCCCGCTTTACGTAGGTGTTGGCGATCGCCTGCGACTGCGGGTAGACGGAACTGTCCAGGAAACCCACTGCGTACAGCACTGTCTTACGGTTCCTTAGATCTGGAAGCAAATAAAAGAAATTAAATGTTTATTTTCTTATTTATTATTACATGTTATCCATAGAAAAACATGATTATTAACGCTCGTCTTAAAGTATTAAATAAATATAAACATATGAATAAAAAAGATATATTATTATTACATACAGATGTTGTAAGTTTGTTACCTCTTCCCGCAAAAACTAACATACGGATTAAGCTGAAACTTTGCACACGTATTGATGTTGACCAGAATTAACACATAAGCTACTTTGTATCCGGGTACAATGCATGCGAAGCGGCGGCCAGAAGCTGTTTATTTATAAATCGTCTAAATAAAATTAATATCAGCTTACAAATCAACAAGTCCTCAGAATCAGAATTATGATAACCGACCGAATATAAAATGCTACAGACGTATTTATAATGCCATTCTTGAAGACGTCGGTAAATTTTTCCCAGTAATAAATTCAATACGCTCAAATGTGAGCCAAAAGGACGTATTAAGGATATTGAGGGGGGATATACTTAAAAGGAGCATATTTTCATGCTGGTCCTATTTATTTAATTATTATTCTTACTCCTATTATTAGCGTTTTATTTTTTATTAACAAATTATTGTCAGGTTACTAAAATTTAATATTAAAAAAAGGTAAAGTTTGTGAGTTTGTGATGTTGTAGTGGGTAATCTCTGGACCTACTTATCTGATTTTGAAAATTAGTTTACTAATAGAAAGCTTAGTATTTGTGAGTGTCATAGGCTATAAATTAACCCGAAAAATTAAGACTTTTTCGTGGTAGTTGGATTTGCAAAGTAAGTGGGAGAATAATTGAGGGATAATTTAGCATTCTAATGGTGAAAGAATTTTGAAAATCGGTACTGTAGTTTTTGAGTTTATTCGTTACGAACATACAAAATACAAATTTTTCCCCTTTATAATATTAGTATAGCATAGATAGTATAAATATGAATGAATGATTATAACTTTATTGTACACCATAAAATAAATAACAGTAGAAGATAAGATACCTAACTAAATGCACAATGGGCGGCCTTATCGCTAAAAGCGATTTCTTCCAGGCAACCTTTGGATGGACAGGATTGTGAGAACTATAGAAGACAGTGGCGTACTAATAAGATACAGATTAAAATAAATAAAGTAACAATAAATTAAATATATATGTGTTGTGATCGCAGAAGTTTAAAAAATGTACATTAAAAAATAATTAAAAATAACACTACTACCCCCACACCCAAAGCCCTTAATACCCCCCTGGCCGAGTATGATGTCTGTGAAGCGAATGCCTCGATCCGCACTGTTCATATTTTATTCATAACGCGTTCACAGGCAAAAGGTCGTAAGTGACAAATTGCTTAACTCAATTTTATTTTTCTATTTACGAATTTTTTACAGGTTTACTGAAATAACTTGCTTGGTTTGACAAACTGCATTTTCATTGTAAAGCCTATTTTTTGTCCAGCAGTGGACGTCCTATAGCTGATATGATGATGATGAAAAGTACAAGTTTTAGATCACTACGTACTGATCATGAGGGGTTGGTGCCATACTCGCCACGCTTGGCAGGCGGGTTGGTGAGCGCGTAGTTGACACACGGAAAGACGCCGCTGCTAATCTTCTGGAGGTATCCTTTAACAGGCTCTTACTGCATCCATGGGCATGAGAGGGGTAACATTCTATTGTAAATAAAAAAAAAACTATACCCAAATAATAAAGATATAAATAAATAAAACAGCATAATATTATAAATATAATCAAATAATAAATACATTAGGTATAATATACATATAAATAAATAAATAAAATAATTGTTCAATTTTCTTGACTATTCTAAGGGATTAAAAATGTAGATACAGTTTGGATTTGAGGTATGTCTTACATTTGATTGTACATTGAAAATAACAATACAATAATAATTATAAATTCAAATGCCAGTTTTAAATAAAAATTATAAATCGTTATTAGTCACTAAAAAAATTCGTCAAGAGAATAGAACGTGTTTTCTACGAGCCAGCGTTTCAGCCTCCACTTGAAATTCGTATTAGGAAACGCTATTAGGAAGTCTGTTATATATAATCTATCTGTGATATATCCGGAAGATGGGCAGCAGCGTCTTTCCGTGTCTCAACATCCCGTGCTGGGCTCGCCAACCCTTCATGATCAAGAGGCCTATGTCCAGCAGTGGACGTTGATAGCAGTCCTATAGCTGACTTGGTCACCTCTAAAAGCACTGGAATAGAACCCGCACCTTCTTTTATTATAGCATACTTCACGTAAAAAGCAATTGTTATTTTCACGTGACGCATGCGTGTACAATAGCTTTGCAACAGATGGGGGAAGTTTCCGTTCGTTTACGTGATGCCACGTACACGTAGATGGATGGTCTCACCTAGTTATTTGGGGCTTTTGATCTAACTAGCGGTTATATCATCACCATATCAGCTGATGGCTGTCTGTCCACGACCACTGCTGGACATAGACCTCCCTCATGGATCTCCAAGAACGTGGAAGGTTGTTGCCATACTCATCAGGCTTGGCGAGCGCGGTACGGGATGTTGATACACGGAGACGCTGCTGCCCGTCTTCCGGAAGTATCCCTCGCTTAGCAGGCTCCTACTATCCACGGGCAAGATAGGAGAGGCAACATTCTACTGCCGGCACCCCACGCCAAGGACGCAACAGGAGGGAAGTTCTTAAAAATTAATTATTATTCATTTATTATTTTTTGTTTATACCAGTTGGTAACAATCCACTCATGATCATCACTTGGCCATGAGGGAGGCCTTTGACCAGCAGTGGACGTCCTGCGGCTGAGATGATGATGATGATGAACACAAAGGCTACTTTTATTTGGGTTTAACGCATGCGAAGCTGTGGGGAGAAGCTAGTAAACTACAGTCGCCATTACCAACGTGTTTCTCGTTGAGGAGGCTCTTAGCGGCGGTCTCCACGACCAGCGAGCGCCGCTTCACCTGTCCGCTTACGATCCGCTGCAGCACGATAGTGAACTCTCGCATGGACGCCGGGGTGATCGTGGCATTCTTCATTACTCCCGGACCTGGAGGAACAAGTATATAACTATCATCTTATATCAAAATCAAGTTGGAGTGACATGAACACAAATTAATTATACAATACTTTTTCTAATAATTTTTCTTAATTAAATTGCATGAAAACATAAATCGAACTCAAATTTGCAGCGCCCTAACAGGGTTTATGTAAACCTATAATATGTATTGCTTAGACCTAATACAAACCTGTACATGATGCAATAAATAAATAAATAAATAGTTCGAGGGATACCTTTGCCCAGCAGTGGTACAAAATAGGTTAAAAAAAATCAAATGTAAGCCGTGTTGGCCGAATGGTATGGTACCACCGACTTTCAATCCGAAGGTCGTGGATTTGATACCGGCCGTGAACCAATGGATTTTTCTATCTTGAAATGTGTATATATGTTACCGGCCAAACCGGATTTCAGGACAAACTAGTTTTGCCTAGACTAAACTAGTTCTTCCTATATACAATTCCGAAGCTATTTAGAAAATGTATAAAACGAAAACACTGCCTGTGACAGAACCGAGATGGAGAGACAGTAGGTTATTAGAAAAAGAACTAGTTTAGCCTAGGCAAAACTAGTTTGTCGTGAAATCGGGTTTGGCCGGTAACATATACATACATTTAACACCTCCACTGTTAAACACTTATCGGTGAAAACGCCTTAGTTAGCTTCAGACGTATTGACCTGTTCTTCCCTCTGAATAATAGCTGACTAAGCTGAGAGGATGGTATAGGTTCTGGGCAAGCCTAATCCATCTACCAATGTCCCAGGCACTGCAGCGTCCCGTACAGTATGATTACTAGTTGCTGACGCTGTATAAATCATCTATAATAAATGCAAAGGCCTTAATTATATATTTTAATTAGTTGCCGTGGGGTGCCGGCAGAAGAATGTTGCCTCTCGTCTCTTCACCTTGGATGCAGTAAGAGCCTGCAAAGCGATACCTCCGGAAGATGGGCAGCAGCGTCTCTCCGTGTATCAACATCCCGTACTGCGCTTGCCGACCCATGAACCGTGGACTGGCCCACGTGTGGAGGGAGGCCTATGCCCAGCAGTGGACATCCTACAGCTGAAATGATAATCATGGTTTCTGTCTCATTTAGTAGGTATATTTAATAACATAGCAACACAAGTAATTCTACTCTCGTTATCTTAATTTCCTCACAAAGGTTACTCGATAATAACATCGATACCTAATAATTATAGTAATAACTAAGTAAGTTTGCCGTAGGGTGCCGGCAGTTGAATGTTACCCCTCCTCTCATGCCCGTGGATGCAGTAAGAACCTGCTAAGGGATACCTCCGGAAGATGGTCAGTATCAACATTCCGTACTGCGCTCAAAGAAGAGGTATCTAAAGTAAAGTAAAGTAAAGTAAAAGTATATTTATTGCATAAATACATGTGTTCATAGTTTTTATTTAATTACTATTTTATCTCATTATAATGGTTAAGGGAATTTGTGTAAATCTTGTCCGTAAATCCTCTTTGCGTCCCCTTTGAGAGCTTGAAGGGGATTTCTGGACAAAAAGTCCACTATTCCCTTCTCAGGGGATGGTCGAAGGGGATTTTTGGAATAAGCCCTCACTAAGCGCCAAGCGCTGCCAAGAGTGGTGAGCATGGCAACCACTCGTGGAGATCCATAAAGGAGGCCTATTCTGTAGTGGACTTTTTACGGCTGGAATGATGATGATGATGTTAGTAAGACCTTTACATATGCTAAACATGATTTATACAGCGTCAGCAACTGGTACTCATGTTGTACCAGACGCTGCAGTTCCTTGACCTTTTTAGATGGATTAGACTTGCCGTGGGGTGCCAGCAGTAGAATGTCACCCCTCCTCTCCTGCCCGTGGATGCAGTAAGAATCTGCTAAGGGATATCTCCGGAAGATGGGCAGCAGCGTCTTTCCGTGTAAGACATCCCGAACTGCGCTAACCAACCCGCCTGCCAAGCGTGGTGAGTATGGCAACAACCCCTCATGCACTTCTGAATCTCTAAGTCAATGACCATCCTCTCAGCTTAGTCAGATGGTCTGAAGCTGACTTTTTTTATAGAAAAAGAAAAATCCACCACGTTACCGGTATCGAACCCACGATTTTCGGATCGAAAGTCTTGGGTATATACCACTCCGCTAACACGGTTACATAATCTATATAATTATTGTACAGTGATACCTATCCTTGTATTAGGTAAGTATATACATACCTATAGATCTACCATGAGTTTTCACAATCTATACTAGTTAGCAATAATAGTAGTTAAAAAAAAACAACAAATCCAAAAAATCAAATGTCATGGAAATTAAGTCCACTGATGGACCAAGGCCTTGGATCGTAAGATCTTAAGCCATGGATCGTAAGATCGTAACTCATGGATCGTAAGATCTTAAGCCATGGATCGTAAGATCTTAAGCCATGGATCGTAAGATCGTAAGTCATGGATCTCCAAGTACTTACTGATCATGAGGGGTAGTTGCAAGTCCCCATACATCAAATACTTCCCCAAAAATGAAAATTCTCCCAAGACAATCACTCTGTATTGATATTCCTTAAGGTTTAAATTTCATAAAAATCCGTTCATCCGTTCGTACAAAATTGTGGACATACATACAAAGTACAAACATACAAACAGACAAATGTCTGTACGCTCTGCAGATATTTGTTCAGGGTGTTCTGGGTGTTTTTCTATATATAACAAAAATATTTATCTATGTAGTATATTGTATTGAGTATATCAGTCATCTAGTACCCATAACACAAGCTCTGCTTAGCTTGGGGCTAGATGATGCTGTGTGATTTGTCCAGCATTATTTATTTATTATACCGCCGAAATGCCTAATTTCCATTAAGATCCTCGCTTCACGCGCTCGTTCGATAACCTTCTGACTTCAATAGGTCAATATAAAGAAATCGATAATATCTGCATCTATGTTAGTTAATAGCATGCAACCTGGCCTGCCAACCTAGACCTAGACTGGAACCGGTCAGCCTACTTAGGCACATCTTAATTTATCTTAACCTTAGCCGTTCAAATAGAACGTTGATGATGTAAAAATAATCATAAAAACAACAAACTGCGAGATCCAACACACACTTGGCCGATTTACATAATAAGAATCATCATTTCAGCCATAAAGCGTCCACTGATGAACACAGGCCTCCCTCATGGATCTCCATGAGGGGCAGTTGCCATACTCACCACGCTTGGCAGGCGGGTTGGTGAGCGCCGTATGGGATGTTGATACACGGATAGACGCTGCTGCCCATCTTCCGGAGGTATCCCTTAGCAGACTCTTACTGGCATCCATGGGCATGAAAGAAGGGGTATCATTCTACTGCCGGCACCCCACGGCGGCAAAATAAGAACGATTGAACTTAAATGGTTGTAATTATTTGTTATGAAATTTAAATTCATGTCATATTATGTATTTTTTTTATCTCCTTTTAATTACCTTTACTTTGATACCCTAATCGATAGGTTTAGTTAAAAAAAAATAGAACTTCTATAATTTGGCGCCAAAAATCCAACATTTTGAATGAATGAATGAATGAATGAACACTTTATTGCACTTAAAATACAAAAAATAAAATTATTTGGATAAATATATCATTGTACAAATTGGCGGCCTTATTGCTCAAAGCAATTTCTTCCAGGCAACCTACCAGGAAAAAAAGTAATTTGTAAACTAATTTATCGTAGGTAGTGCACAAAAAGAAAAATATATAATAAGTACCTACATCTATATCTCTATACTATACATACTATATCCTAACCTAGATGTATAAGCTAAAATACAATGTACATCTGAGTTTAATTCATATAATTATATAATAATTAACAAGGATTACAATTTACATTAAATATATACACAAATAAAATATATATTACATAAAATGCATAATGTGCTGCATAAAATTTAGAAAAAGAAAAGAGTACAATAGGACATAATTTAAGTTGAGGAGAAGGAAAGAAAAAGCACATAGACGACATAGTATTGCTGTTAAACAGATGACAGATAATATAGTTTTAATTTCCGCTTAAAAATGTGGATAGAGGGAGCCAGTCTGATATCAGCAGGGAGAGAGTTCCAAAGTCGCACAGCCTGAACTGTAAAGGAGTTTGTGATTTTGTTTCTTTATTTAAATACCTATCTAAGGACACTTGGGTTTTTAAGAAGAATCTAACGATACCTTAAGGCTCAACAAGTCGCGGAGGCAAAGTCGTCAGTGGGCGCGGCCTAAATGTATGCTATCTCACCTGACATAGTGTGTATGCGCGCTAGAATAAAATTCACATGAAAAAACATGTGAATAGACTTTTAGCACAAGGGTTATTATATAAAAACTTAAGTGTAATCTTTTCAAAATATTATTTATTTCAACTTTTGAATAATTAAACTATGTCGGAACGGCGTTAATTTTTGAGTTTTCTATCTTCGTATATTATTTAGTTTCGTCCAAATTTGGGCCAAAATCAGTGTTGAAATACGAAAGTCTAGAAGCTTGTATTTTTGAAATAAATACTTTTGTTACGGTTTGGGGTGTATACAAACAGATTAGATAGATTATGACGAGATAAATTGATATAATCCTTAGTGTTGGATGGTCAACGTCAAACAGTGGAGTAGTTACCCTTTCACGTTTGTATGGAAAGATGGGCGACTCGTTCAGCCTTAATTATCGAAATCCATCCAGCCGTTTGGAAGATACCTGGGAATAAAGACGTCTACAAACATACAAGGTACGAGCGAAAACAATACCCTTCGCACGCACCCGCGCACGACGGGTTCAGTACCATTATTTGGCAAAACAAATAGACAACTGAATATTCTGTGAATATTACAAGCGGCTCAAAAATCACGTTTGTTGTATGGGAGCCCCCTTAAATATTTATTTTATTCTGTTTTTCGTATATGTTGATAAAGCGAAAGAAATACATGGTGTGTGAAAATTTCAACTGTCTAGCTACCACCGTTCATGAGATACAGCCTGGTGACAGACAGACAGACAGACGGACAGCGGAGTCTGAGTAATATATATTTTTACCCTTTGTGTACGGAACCCTAAAAATAAAAAATAAATAGGGTGTGTATTTGCGTAGGTTATACAAACACACTGCCGTGAGGGCAGTAGAATATTGCCTTTCCTCTTGCCCGTGGATGCAGTAAGAATATTATTCAAGAATCAAGGATCAAAAAATACTTTATTCAGTGCGGCCGCATGGACCTTATTGACGCGTCACAAATTACAAAATAAAACAACACAAATAAATAGAATAAATCACACAATTGAATCTGTTCACTTCAGATGACACGCGAGTTAGGAAAAGAAGGGAACAGAAGAACCTAACTCGGTCGTTATAGTCATCATTTATCAATTTTATTTACAATGAGTTGGAGCAGATTCCGTCCCGAGTGGTTTTGTCCTCTAGGTAATCTGATATTTTATAATAAGCTTTATTGCACAGATTGCGTTTGATAATGTTTTTGAATTTATTCAATGATAACTTCTGCAACTCACTTGGCAGATATTAACATTAGTAGTAGTAGAACTTATTGTGAAGAGTTAATTCAGGAAAGTTCTACCACCCCGTACCTATTTCTTCCGGTTCGAAGGGTAAGGAGTCAGGAAATTACGGGCACATGAGACCTTGCAATTCTGTCGTAGGGTGACGGGCGCAATGCAATGCAGCGTTGGTCACATAGTCACGTGCTCAGTGACCGTGGTCACCGCGGGATTGCAGTTGTAATAGGTAGAGGTTACCACTTCACATCAGGTGGGCATTCGGCTTCTCTCGCCATTACGTAGTATTTAACCGAGTATTTGTGGCGTTATTTACACCTTTATTCTTGCCCGACATTTTAACATCGTGGTCCCGGGAAGACTACTTACAGTAAGAATCTGCTAAGGGTTATTTCCGGAAGATAGGCAGCATCGTCTTTCTGTGTATAAACTGTGTACGTTCGCCAACCCGCTTACCAAGCGTAGCGAGTGTAACAGAAACCCCTCCCCCATGATCTCAGATATCCATGAGGCCTGTATCCAGCTCTGGACGTGGACAGCTTAAATGATGATGATGAACCGTAACCTTGAGCAAATCATCATCATTAAAACGTCCACTACTGAACACAGGCTTCTCTCATGTATCTATAAGGGTTAATTGCCATACTCACCACGCTTGGCAGGCGGGTTGGCAAGCGCAGTACGGGATGTCGATTCACGGACAGACGCTGCTAATGTTCCGAAGGTAACCCTTAGCAGGCTCTTACTGCATCCGCGGGCAAGAAAGGAGGGGTAACATTCTTCTGCCGACACCCCACGCCAATCAAATGGTAATATATAAATAACCTTCTGACTTCAATAAATCAATTTATAGAAATCGATTTAATACCTGCATCGGTGTTAATAGCAACCTGGCCTGCCAACCTAGACCTAAACTGGAACCGGTCAGCTCACTTAGGCACATCTTAATTGCTCTAGACCTAGAACTAGCCGTTCAAATACGGCTTGCTATTTCGTTGTACAGATCACAAAACAATCAAAATGAGTAAATTTATCTAATATATGTATATATAATTCAAAGTCCTGACTGACTCACTGACTGACTGACTGATATATCAACGCACAGCCTAAACCACTGGACCTAAAGACTTGGAATTTGGCACACATATACCTTGAGTATCCTAGAGGTGCACTAAGAAGTGATTTTTCGAAATTCCCACGGGATAGGGAATAAATGGGATTTATATTTTCGAAATAAGTGACTCTGCGTGAAAAAGGGGATTTTACGTTTTATGACTTCCACGCGGACGAAGTCGCGGGCAAAAGCTAGTTTTTCATAATAATTATAATTCTGGGCAAAAGGTGTCTTCTTTAGGAAGTTCATCGGCTGTCTGACACAAGACACTGCGCACACGTCATCACATCGGACGCGATAAAAAGTAAGGCCTTTGCATCTATTCTCTGTTAGAGGCTCACGCCCGAAACTCCCCACGTGGGCTTCTCCCGCGTGAGAAGACAACCCGCCAGATGAAAAAACATGTTAAAAAAGAAACCAGTAAATACACAAGCAAAACCTACATGTCATATCATAACATACTGAAACTGTATAAACTAAATATACAATCTTTAATCTTTATTTATCATTTATTTTTTTAAACCGTAACCACATTATTATTATTCATGTATGTTATTGGTATCGTATTAGTTATATTTAAATATTAATATGTATTGGTGTAGGTTAGTGTAAGCTTTTATAGATAATCAGTATTTAGTATTTGTGTAATTATTATATATAAAAATATATTTGTATATGTATATGTATATAGTACATATATATGTTAGGATTTAAATATTAGGATATTAACAATACACCCCATTCTTCCATTCAAATCCTCTCCATCCAAAGGTTGTCTGGAAGAAATCGCTCTAAGCGATAAGACCGCCCATTGTGTATTTCTGTGGTTTTTGTAGTTTAAGTTAATTTTAGTTATTTTTGTTTTTATTTTCTGTATGATTTACGCAATAAAGAGTTTATCTATCTATCTAACATTATTATTTACCGTAATTATAAAGACCTTACCTACCGTGCTAGTTAAAAAACTGTTACGGCAAGGCAAGGTCTCTCCAACCACATGCATATATATTTACATTACGCAGGTTGTACATATGTACATAAAATATAATACTATAGGTACAACAAAATAGATTCAGTTTATAAAATACGATAGCACCTAAATAAATGATGCTGGACAATTCACGCAGCCTCATCTAGCCCCAAGCTAAGCAGTGCTTGTTTTATGGGTAATAGATGACTGATATGCTTAATACATTTTACTGAATAAATAGATATTTTTTATTATATATAGAAAAACACCCAGAACATCCTGAACAAATATCTGCAGATCGTACAGACATTTGTCCCGAGGCGGGAATCGAAACAACCTCTTGTTTCGCAGGCGGACCTTCGCGCGCTGCGCCACACAGGTCGTCAATATATACATATATATATATATACTATATATATACATAAAAGGAGTCTCATACCACTTAAATGTGACATACATACGATTTAGTTGCAGATTTTTTTTTTAAATTTTCATGATATGAGAGTTTTGCAAACAAAATTAGAAAAGTTAATTGTTACAAGGAAATATCAGGATTACCTACGTATCTAGCGACAGGTTTGCAACAGGCGTATACCTCGCGATCATTGCTATCACACGTAAATTTTGTAATAGAGTCATGGAAGTATAGAGTCTGAGAGTCAATAAGCAACTTAAGCAAAGAGAGTTTTTATGATCACACAAAGATTGAAATCGTTAGATACGCCCTCACCGTAACGACACCGCGCCGTTTGGTTTTCACACGAAGTGAGTTGAGAGTAGCTCGCTTATTTGCAATCAGTGTACCTCTTAACAAAGACTTAGCCGGACGTGTTGCGCATTATTATTTTAACGAATGTTCGTGCAATAAGTTTGCACAATTAATGCTAACAGTTACAGTTTCTTGTTATGTTAAACGGGTTTTCTACTCACGTTAACTATTCGTTGAAAATAGGTATCCAACGTGTTCAGTTCCTCCCAGGGGAACTTTCGTCAGGGAATGGAGCTTTTTCAGTGCAACGCGAGCGCGTGAGAGGGAAGGAGACGGTACCGCGTAAAAAAATGCTCCATTCCCTGACGAAAGTTCCCCTAGGAGGAACTGAACACGTTGGATACCTATTTTCAACGAATTATTAACGTGAGTAGAAAACCCGTTTAACATAACAATGAATAGTGTAACTCACGAGTCATTTGAAAGTGTAATAGTTACAGTTTGGTTTATTAGCAAAACAAGTGTGCGTGCATCGGCATTTAACACACATTTAAAGACAATGCCACAGCTTTTGGTGTCAGGCACGTCTAACGATTAAAATCTTTGTGCCTACCTACTTTGTTTCGCCATTGCAACAAAATTTTTTCATCATCAGCATCCAACCAGTGTGTGTTACCAGTGATGACATATGGAACCGAGACGTGGTCCTTCACTATTGGCCTTATGAACAAGCTCAGAGTCGCTCAACGAGCTATGGAGAGGGCTATGCTCGGGGTTTCACTACGGGATCGAATCAGAAATGAGGAGATACGTAGAAGAACTCGGGTCACCGACATAGCCAAACGGATTAGCACGTTGAAGTGGCAATGGGCAGGCCATATAGCGCGCAGAACAGATGGCCGATGGGGCCGCAAAGTTCTCGAATGGAGGCCACGGATCGGCAAGCGCAGCGTAGGACGTCCACCTACAAGATGGGCAGACGACTTGGTGAGAACTGCTGGTCGGCGGTGGATGCAGACGGCTTCCAACCGCAGTACTTGGAGATCAATGAGGGAGGCCTTTGTCCAGCAGTGGACGTCCTACGGCTGAAATGATGATGATGATGATCCAAGCCCGACTTCACCCACTACCGGGTATAGGCCTCCCTTAGTTTGTGCCATCCGCCATTAAAGTTTTATTATGTATTAATTCCTAAAAATACGAAATCTAGAGTAGGTGAAAATATTTTATTTATTATTTATTTTATACATTTAATTAGAACGGCTTACACCACTTACACCAATCAATCAATATTAACAAAAAATAACATACAATAGTCAAGCAAAAATTTCCCTACAAACTAAAATCAATAATACAAAATAAACATGTCAATAAAATTTAAAGTCAATATGAAATGGTCAGGTAACATGAATTAAATCATATTAATATACATAACAGCTATGTTTTATTAATAAGCCCAGACACCAAAAACTATGGCATTGTCTTTAAATGTGTGTTAACAATAACACCGACGCACACACGTGGTTTTGCCAATAAACCAAACTGTTATTGTAACCATTTATTGTGCAATCATATTGCATGACAGTTCGTGAAAAAAAAAACACACACCGCAAACATGTTAAGAGGTTCACTGATTTCAAATGAGCGTGCTCACTCATTTCGTGTGGGAACAAAACAGCGCGGTCTCATATCGTCACTATATAAATCATTGGCAGTAAAGTGATCATAGTTAACTAAGTAAAAAATACTCAGTCAGGAAGTAAATACAAAACATGAGATGGGTATCAAAAGACTCACCTGATACAATATTGACGTGGTTAACGTTATTCATTGCCATTTGTAAACTCAATTAAACGGCGCCGGCGCCGCTTGAATGTAATTAGCAAATATTAAACGAGCTATTTATGATCTAACAGAAGCCTTGATTACCCTTATAAGTAGAGTGTAAGGGAATAGTTTAACACTCGCGGATTTCGTCCGCGGGGATTTAAAACTGCCTGTCTCAGTTAAGACAGTACGTCTAATTTGTACTTGTCTTCAGGATTTTGGCAGATGCTGCAGTAGCCGAAAAATGATCACTGTTTGACCCAACTTGGTTATAGAACTTTGGCAGACGCTCGTTAGAGTCAGAGGAAAGAACAGGTGAATACGTCTGAAGCTAACTAAGCCGCGGGTTTCCTCACGATTTTCCTTTACCGTTAGAGCACGTATTAATAATAGTCATAATAATAGTAATAGTCATAATAGTCATTTATTGGTAATAATAATTACAAGTAATTTTTTATACATTTTACACAATTGGATTGGATTTTTATATATTTTAAATTTTATACATTATTCATAATTATAGATTATAGAAAGATAAGGATTACAATAATAAATTAATAAAAAACAGAAATATAAAATCATAATAGAAAATAAATAATAACAGAAATAGGTACACTAAAAAAAATAAACAAATAATTATTAAAAAAAAAATGAAAATTAATTCTTTAAGAGCTACGAATTCGTCGTAGCTATAAAAGGTCCGCTCAATAACCCAGCACTTTAGTTTCCTCCGTCGACCGAGACATGTTCTCGGCCTGCCCGTTGACGAGATCACCGCCGCTAACCCGGAGGTGACGTCAACCAGTCCCACATTAGCTGCTAGACACATTTTCAAAAACCGGTCCCGCCGGCGGGGCCGAAGAATACATTCTTCCGTCTTAAGGTGCAGTTTTGCACCTAGACGCTAACCTTCAGTAGATTCAAAAATCTGGCAACAGTCCAAGCCGTGGTTCGAACCTAAGTGGTGCCCTTGAGCTTGTTGCCCCAATCTAACTTTTGCGGCTGGGCGCCTTCTGCGCTCGCCATAGTCCGGTAACGTTGTCATGGCCATCTGCGGTCAACAACATTTTTGTCATTTCGAAAAAAAAAAGAAAAAACCAGCTCTTTAGTTTGGACTTGAATGCGGGCAGACTTTGGCACACGTTAAATGTGGACACACATTTTTCATAAAAGATAAATCCATTGACGCACGGCCTGTACCTACGACCTTCGGATTGAAAGTCGGGGTACACACCACTCGGCCCAGTCCGCTTTTTAGAAGCTTATTTAGTTTGTAGTTGTTAGTCATTTGTCCCATGTGCGGACCCACGACCTTCGGATTGAAAGTCGGGGTACACACCACTCGGCCCATTCCGTTTTTTACAAGCTTATTTAGTTTGTAGTTGTTAGTCATTTGTCCCATGTGCGGACCCACGACCTTCGGATTGAAAGTCGGGGTACACACCACTCGGCTCAGTCCGCTTTTTACAAGCTTATTTAGTTTGTAGTTGTTAGTCATTTGTCCCATGTGTGGACCCACGACCTTCGGATTGAAAGTCGGGGTACACACCACTCGGCCCATTCCGCTTTTTACAAGCTTATTTAGTTTGTAGTTGTTAGTCATTTGTCTCATGTGTGGACCCATGACCTTCGGATTGAAAGTCGGGGTACACACCACTCGGCTTTTTGCAAGCTTATTTAGTTTGTAGTTGTTAGTCACTTGTCCCATGTGTGTCTGTAATCAAATCTTGAAAGTTATATTTGATCCACTTTCCGATAACCAAGAATTTTGCTTGCATGTGAAAATCTGATGATAATACAAAATTATTAAGACATGGAGCTGATCTGATGATGGAACCGGAGATGGCCATAGGAACTCAGTAGTTAAACGCCACAACCCCACCGAGTTTGGACTCGTTGGATCCGTCTTGACGAGTACTTTGGTGCTAGATGGTAACCAGGGTCTGATGATGGAGCTAGAAGGTGGTCAAACTTGGTAGTTAAACTACACAACCCCATCGAGTTTGGACTCGTTAGATCCGTCTTGACGAGTACTTTGCTAGAGGCAGGTTCTGATGATGGATTTAGTTTTTTCTAATAATAAGTAATAAAAGCTTGTTTTTAAAAAAAAATTGAGACGTTATAATCTATTTTTGTACATAAAGTGTAAACTAAGGTATCATTTATAGAAATGAAAAATGCAATCTAAATTTTCATTTCTATAAATTAAGACCTTGTTTACAACTATTTTATTAGTTAATAACTATCGAAACAAAAGCTGCATTCCCGTCATGTCATTTTAGTATATAATAATGCATATCCACTCGTCTATAGTATTACTATCTAACAAAGCCTAGTAAACGAAGTCAAAGTCGGAAGCCGTTGTAAACAATATTGATTGTGGTGACTAACGTGTAGGAACGCAGTTAAGTATTTAATTATTATGTTATTTAATGATAATTTTAATATGTCTTTTAATAGCAACGACCTCAACACGAGCTAGGTGACTAATTTCAGCCTGCGACACGTAGGTATGTTTTATGCAAAAATTATAAATACATACTTATCGTACATTACAAAAAACTGAGCCGTCACGGAACGCCTGGCAGATGTAAAGCATTTTCACCATAATCGTCATAGTCACCACAGTCCCTAGAGCAGACTCTGTTGCCATAGTCACCACAGTCGCTAAGGTCGCCACAGTCGCCCCAGTAGCTACAATCGCCCCAGTCGTCACAGTCAACGCGAAGGGCAGTCGCCCTAGTACTAACTCGCACATCTCCAAGCGTCACGTCATCTCTCGTCCAATCGGTTTACGGTGCAAAAGATGTTTTACATAAAAAAATAACATAATATTGGATCAAAAACGTTAGCATACAGAAAAACAAATAGAAAACGATGATTTCTGCAAAAGTTAAACAAAAAACCGGCCAAGTGCGAGTCGGTCTCACGCACCGGTGTTCCGTACAAACCTGTAGGTATATAAGATCTGAGTTTTTGATATGAATTTCAATTTAATACCTCTACGCGTTCATGAGGAAAGGGGTAGTAAGTCTAAAATTATTATAAATATTTTTATTATGTTGATGGAACTAAAAATTTACGCAACTTTTCCTTTATCTGTGCTAGAAGACGATAAAGCGTTATATATAACTATTTACTTTGAACTGTATAAATATTATTGTTTTTATTGTTGCGACATGTGTGCTGAGTTGGCGACCGATTTCTGTTTCACTAAATAAATAAATAAATAAATAATGCTGGACAAATCACACAGCATCATCTAGCCCCAAACTAAGCAGAGCTTGTGTTATGGGTTCTAGATGACTGATATACTTAATACATTATATTACATAGATAGATATTTTTATTATATATAAAAAAACACCCAGAACACCCTGAACAAATATTTGCAGATCGTATAGACATTTGTCCCGAGGTGGGAATCGAACCCGCAACCCCTTGCGTCGCAGGCGGACCTTCGCCCGCTGCGCCACAGAGCTCGTCAAATCATTATCTTAAGGTTTTATTTTTCACGTATGTATGTATTTAACATTTTCTAGTTCTATGTATATGTACGGTAGAATCTATATATCGCCGTGGGGCGCCGGCAGTAGAATGTTACACCCCCTCTCTCATAGTTACCCGTGGATGCAGTAAGAGCCTGCTAAGGATACCTCCGGAAGATGGGCAGCAGCCCAGCGTCTTTCCGTGTATCAACATCCCGTACTACGCTCGCCAACCCGCCTGTCAAGCGTGGTGAGTATGGCAACTACCCCTCATGGAGATCCATGAGGGAGCAGGCCTCTCTCGTGGATTTCCGTGATCAGTAGTGGACGTTTTACGGCTGAAAAGATGATATAAGGCAATACATTTGGGACTTGGAATATTTTACTTACAATCTGGCAGCATCCCAGCAGCGTATCCCGTGTCAGGTCTGGTGTAGGTAGCTGCTTCAGCGGCCACCAGCAACGCCAGGGCCAGCGCACTCCAATGCACTATCATCGTTCTGAAGCAAAACACAATCACCAAATCTTAGATCTTATAAATATGAAATTATGATAAAAAACATAAAATTAAATAGTTGTAGAGTTATATATACAACGTGTATACATGTGTACTAAGACGAAAAGGGGTGGATTATAACCATTCCAAGAAACAACTATTGTTCTACGACTTTTCAGGATTCAGTGATTTTCATTCAAGAAAAAACCACGAAAGTTTTATCTTCAACAGCTGATTATACGATAATGACAACCTAAAAGCCAGCTGATTCTTGACAGCTGCTACAATTGCTGGTTATTGATAAACGGAAAGACGCTGGCGCCCACTTTCCGGAGTTGTCCCTTAGCAGGCTCTTACTGCATCCACGGGCATAAAGGAGGGGGTAACATTCTACTGCCGGCACCCCACGGCTGTACAATACCATAGACCAAGTAGCACTTAATCCATGCCTAAGCTAAGCAAAGCGTAACGACTGTACGAAAAGAATACAGATAGTCCAGTCATTACTTTGGAAAAATCGGGTTAGAAATACAAGTGAACAAGCTGGATTCTGGATTTCACTTCGGGCCGAGTTTTAGAGAAATCCAAATGACGTCAAATTTACAAAAATATAATAATATCTATGCCTTACCACACAATCATAATATTTCTAAGGTGCAAAACCGCTGGGCGAAGCTTGTTGAATAGTAAATACTCTATAAGAATGATACAAATATCTATATTTCTTGTGTTGTTCCATAAAAGGGTAGTGTCCTTATAGGTACAGTCAGCGTCAAAAGTTGCTTATGAAATCCATATATAACACTAGCTTCTGCCCGCCGCTTCGTATACGTTGTACCCGAATAAAAAGTAGCCTTTGTGTTAATCCTGATCAACATCAATACGTGTGCAAAGTTTCAGCTCAATCCGTAGCCTAGTTTTTGCGTGAGGAGGTAACAAACCTCCTTTCAAACAAACTTTCGGCTTCATAATATTAGTGGGATTTCTGGTGATTTATAACGGAATGATGTCATGTAATTGGAATAAAAAAAAATATAATCCGCTATTTAACAAATATAACATTGGACTAGAACGATAGGTATTATTAAAAAACTTAAAAAAAAAACTAAATAGTACCATATATTATTTTATTTGTTTTTTTTCTTATCTAAGTAGATATTCCGGCTGGACACATAATACGGATGAATTCAGAGAGGCAGGCCAGCTTAATCACAGCTGGGGTACCAGAAGGAAGTCGAGGGTACCACAAGGAAGTCGAGGGTACCACAAGGAAGTCGAGGGTAGCACAAGGAAGTCGAGGGTACCACAAGGAAGTCGAGGGTACCACAAGGAAGTCGAGGGTACCACAAAGAAGTCGAGTGTACCACAAAGAAGTCGAGGGTACCACAAGGAAGTCGAGGGTAACACAAGGAAGTCGAGGTCACGGTCGGTAAGGCGTTCGCGGGACGATTTAGACACCTTCCGAAAAGATTGCTGGGACACCGCTTCCGATAGGGACGAATGGAAGAATTTGGGGGAGGCCTTTGCTCAGCAGTGGGACACAATAGGCTAACAAAACAAAGTAGATATATATGTTTAAATATCTACACTGAATGTAGAGTAGTTATATTTATTATATTGTTGTCTTATGCAATTGTGTTTCTTAGTACACCATCGTCTCTTTATCTTCAATCAATGTCTTTCACTTTACACAGGCATATGTATATGTAATTTTGTGCATAATTATTAACAATAAACCAATTCATGTGCTTTCAATCTACAATGTTAATACTGAGTAACGATCTCATTTCAGAATGTGTCATTAAAAACTCGTCGAGAAAACGGCACTTTTCTGACGGTCTGTCTCGTAACGCGCTAAAGACTCAACATAGATATAATATAACAAATTATGGTTTTTAAAAGTCAATCTTGACGCCATAATACCCTCCGCATTGTATCAAGGGATTTCAAATCAAATCATTTATTTATTACCTTTACAACATTTTACATACCTATATACCGCTATTATCAAGACCTCCCGTGCTAGATAAAAACTGTGTTACAGCAAGGTAAGGACTATCAAACTACGTTTACATGTAAAAATACATCACAAGGTTGTAGATACATACCTATACATAATACTAAATATAAAATAGATACATAATATAGAATACAATAACACCTAAATATAGGTAGGTACTACTAAGTCAGGTCATCAGATTATACAGTTTTCTTGATTTAAAATACTTATTATGATTCGTTTTATAAAATACGTTGATTATACAATATGTACAATAAAATTTTGATGATACTAAGAACGCTTAAACACTTAGATGTTCAAATTTATTTCCAAAACGGTTTGACCGATTTAGATGCGATTTTCGGTGCAAAGATTATGATTCATCAGCGATTTAAAGTGGCGCGCTGTTGTGTATCTTTCGATTTTTTCATTATAATTAGTTGACGGAGATGAAAATCCTTATCAAAAAAATCTGATTCCCGTAGGGTTCAACGTCGCTAAAAAAAATTTAAATATAATTTATATCAAAGTTATTTATTTTCATTTTTATCTTACTTAATTCAATGTATGGCTCCATAGCCTATGTTTTTTGGTATTTTACATAACAGGGTGAGGCATAATATTGGCTCTTTAAGGGCACCTTTTTTTGTTAGAAAGTTAGATGTTTAGGAAGTTAGTATTTTTTAATAAAAAATATCCCAATCAAAATTATAAGTTGATCTTAATCGATTTTTTTCACTAATAGGAAAACTTTTCCAAAAAGAAAAAAATCACAATGGTAACTTAAAAAAAAGGTAAGACAAAGTAAAATTCAGAATGTTTATGTACTTGTTCTTATTGGTGGAGGTGGCGGGTCGCAAACCGTCTTCAGCCTGAAGAAGGCCCTCGATAAGGGTCGTAACAGTTAGTTCCTCAACCAACAAAAACAAGTATGTACGTGGACATATGATATAAATAATATGAATTAAATTAGAGTTAAAGTGTTATGATTTACTTTATTTATGATTCCGACTATACCAACTGTAACCTTTGGAAGAAATGAAAGGCGATGGTCGAATTTGAACTTTAGCCACGACCAATTACGATCCACAATGACTTCTGAACATCAAAAGACAGTACTTTTAGGTTGACTTCCGCGTAATTTATCCACAAAAGTTCAAAATGTGGTATATGTATTAACCTTGAGATACATACGTGACGAGACGTTTGCCGTGGGATATCAGTAGAATGTTGTAGGCAACATTCTACCCTAGGAGGAGAGGTCCTCTCTTACCATTGGATACAAATAATCAAGAGATACCTCCGGAAGATGGGCGGCAGCGACTTTTCGTGTATCAACATCCCGTTCTCGCTAACCGCCCTGCCAATCGTGTAACAAACCCCTCATGGCCTTGCAGATCCATGAGGAAGCTATATCCAGCAGTGGACGTGGACACAGTCCTAAGGCTGATATGTTGGTGGCCTACGACTGGAGATGCATCTCCAGTCTTGAAAAATTGAAAAATAAAGTTTTAAATGCATATTGCTTGAATCTGCTAATGTTGGGATCAAAAACATCTAGATTATTGGAAGTAGCTAATTCAAAGTCAAAGTCACAATGACTTCTGAACATCTCATCAAAGTCAATAAGTGTTTATTCAATAAAGCAAAACGCTTCTTAGATTAGATAGATAGATAGAAAATACTTTATTGCACACCTTAAAACTAAACATAATAACAAAGAAACACTGAAAAACAAAGTGACAATTAGCGGCCTTATCGCTAAAGAGCGATCTCTACCAGGCAACCTTGGGTTTTTTTTTAATTTATTTATTTACTTTAATTAAAACGGCACAACCAATTACATTAATTAAAGATAATTGGTTACGCCGACAGCATTGCGAGCGTAACTTAATTTAAACGTTAGATAAACGACATTGCATAGTTAATTATCTATAGGTAAACTAAGGGTTGGTTTACTTTTCTGGGAATTTTGTGTAATCCCATATTGGGCTATTACGCGATGTTCCTACGTGTCCGTGTGTGCGTACACTATAATCCACACGACGGATATTTTGCTGCGTATGCACTCTGCATTTTTTCTAATGTCGGTCACCTTGACTGACAAGACAGTTGCAATCAAGACGCCTCGCTGGTCGGTCGCACGCAACTCAATTATATTTCCCGCATGTGTCCCCGTCGCGATTCGTTCTTTGGAATCGTGGGACACTTATTACCGAGTCCCATAATATATTTGGGAAAGGTCGCATTACCACAAATTAGTTGCCAGCCAAAGGAATTCGCCTCCCTGTGTAGTGAAGTGAAAGGATTCCCGCGCAGCCCTGGACCCTCAAAGATTGCTGGACTTGCCAGGTTAGTAAGCCTTCCTAACTACCTAGTGATTTTAGCCTGTGCAACGTCGTTATAATTACTATACGCATCTTTGAGAAACCTAGAATTATTGGATTTCAGCCAGTCCATCCCACCTTGGGAAACGCTTATTAACCAAATGATATAATCGGTTAGCTTTAAGGTCTATCGTACCATGCATCGCGGCATGCGGCCGGTTATATCTTCCATATATTTGGTCCTCACGAACCGGATAGAAATCTAAAATTTTGGGTTTATTACCACGTGTAATTGCATATAATCATCATAGGAAACTCGTCCTTATTGCGTTACATGTAAGGTCCATTGTGTGTCCGCACTTGTACACGAAGTCCCGTTATAAAATTATTTAAATTCGCATTTTTCCTAACTGATTCACAAATAGGTGTGTATAAGTTATTTACTACTTTAGTGTTTCATGTTGTGAAATAGATTTTACGTTAAATTGCGTTAATTACGCTAATTTTTCATTATTTTATTTAATTGACGGTGGTTTCGTGGAAAGTTTCGTGGCACAAAGATTGGTCTGGTTAACTTTGTTAGCGAATCCAAGTAAGGATCGCCACTATAACATCTTGTTGGTTTATTTTTAACCTAATAACTAAACATTGAGTTTATTTATTTACATCGCAAAAATATTACAGTCCACACCGCATTTATTGAAGAATTTTAGTAGGTTCTGAAGTAACTTATTTACTAGGTTGTTTGTTCTTAAGACAAGATAAATTATTTCTCACTCTTACGTTCATAAGTACCTATTATTTCGCATGCACAGCAATTACGCTCGTGCTATCTATACTGTTCCTATATCGTGCCAGCTTGGTCAGTTAGTGCCTATCTATACTTACTAACGCTGCTGGTAGGATAGGTATTTATTTGTTTTATCCTTACGCGTCGTATTGCACGTTCGCTAGGGTTCCGCATGGTCGGGAAAATAGTTCCACACCTATTTATTTTTTGTTTTACCCGTGTGTCGCGTCGTATTGTACGTCCGCTTTATTGCTTGAAATAGAGTTCCGTTCTATATACCATATATAAATCATATAAGTACCGTTTGTTTTTACAAGCTTTTTTTATTTTTCGATTTCGCCATTGTCGTGTCGTATTGAACACACGCTAGGGTTTCGCATGATTGGAAAATTGGTTCCGTACCTACCTATTTTTTGTTTTTTAAAAAATATAAATATTTAATACTTTGTTTTGCATCCATTAGCTTAGGCTGGAATTTCGCTTGGACGGATAAGTGGTTCCGTACCAATTTTATATTAAAGTTTTTATTTTTTTTATTTTTAAACACAAAATTTTAGTTTAACATGGAAGACTTAAATAACAAACTTAAACTTTACGAAGGCAAATGTGCTTCATATTTTGGTCGCGTTCAAAAAATATATGATTTAATTTCAAATCTCAATGACGAAAGGTCGAGAAATACTTTCATTGCGAAAGCCAGAACAGTCGATCAAATTAGAAACGAAATTATAACTACAATTGATAATATAAATATTTTGTCAATGAAAATTAATCCCGACTATGAGGTTAATTACAACACGTTGTCGGCCTTTGACGATCTTTCGTGCGAAATTAAAAATGTATTGAGTTCATTGACCCCAGCTCCCCCTACTAAGGATTATGCTATGAGTAGTACTAATTCGACGAGTAGTAGACTCGGTTCAAGTTCAGGGTCATGTCATATCAAAATACCGAGAATCGAACTGCCTACCTTTGAGGGCGACATTCAAACTTTTCCGTTTTTCTATGAAACATTCAAACGTGTAATACATTTAAATCCCGATTTATCGGACTCGGATCGTATTCACTATTTACTAAGTCATCTCAAGGGCAAGGCTCAAAGTCTAGCAGCCGGTATTGTGCCCGCTGCAGAGAACTATCGCGTAATCTGGGACGCGCTTATCGCAAAATATCATGACACGCGCGCATTAGCGGTTAGTTATCTCAATCAGCTGTTTTCTATAAAATCAGTTGGTACTTCGCCTGCTAATGTTGAACAGGTATTTGATAAATTCACTGCAATTGTGGCAGGACTCAAGCAATTGAAAATAGATAACATGGATGATTTTATTTTCACGTACGCGGGTCTTAAGTTATTAGACTCCGACATCGCAAAACATTACGAAATGTCGCTTCGCAATTTGAAAGATCCTCAAGAGGTAGATTATAATTACTTCGTAAAGTTTGTACGCGAACAAATAAAAATATTATATCGCATCGCGCCGTCGAATGCTGAAAAGTCGACTGCCGGCCGCAGTGGCGCCAGTGCGGCGTCTGCTACGTCTTCTAGGGCGCATGTATCTACATCGCCTAAATGTTCGCTCTGTCATTCATCGCATATCCACTTATATAAGTGCAGTGCCTTTTTAAAATTAAACGCGAATGACAGATTTAAATTCATTAAGGAACACAATATGTGTGTCAACTGCCTTAGTGCGCAGCATACAGCGTCTAAATGTCAGTCTTCTGCCACTTGTAAGAAGTGCCAGGGTAAACATCATTCCTTGTTGCATTTCGAACAAAGGCCACAGAAACCAGCTGCTAGTGTCAGCACCGCACCGGCTACTAGTGCCGAAGAACCTGAGCCATCGCAGGAACGGGTTTCTTTTTGCACGCACTCAGCCACGGTTCAAAGGTCGTCTCGCACTACTGAAGTGCTAGCTACTGCGAAGGTATTAGTGGTAGGTAGGAAGGGCAAGGATGCTGTTATTCGCTGTCTTCTGGACCCAGGTTCCCAGAAGAACTATATAACTACTCGATGCTGTCGTAAGCTCGGGTTACCTATCCGCGAGGATTCGGTGGTTACCGTCAAAGGTATTGGTGGTACCTCTCAACCAGTACGAGGTTCAGTTGAATTCAAATTTAGTTCGCGTTTCCGTGTGCAACCCAAGTACAACATCGACGCTCTGGTTCTCGACGAGATAACGGGTCAGCTCCCGTTATGCCCGATAGATGTCGCTAACTTCAATCACATTGATTCGAGGCTACTTGCCGACGATACTTGGGCTACGCCGGGGAATATTGACATTCTGCTAGGAGTAAAACTGTTTGCTAAGTTATTGCAACCAGGTCATGTATCTTCTACCGCGGGATGTCCAGACGCATTAGAGACAGTGCTTGGCTATATATTAATGGGAGACGCACCTGTCTTGGAACGCCCGAAAGCCACCCTGTCGTTTTTCGCTACTTCCCCTTTGGAAAGCTGCGACTTGCGCAAGTTTTGGGAGATAGAGGAAGTTCAACCCTCTTCTATCACTAGCGTGGATGATAAATACTGTGAACAGTTTTATTGTTCCACCACTACTCGCACCCAATCTGGCAAGTATGTCGTTGCTTTGCCATTGAAGACAGACGCATCGGCGTTAGGTAATTCTTTCGAAATTGCACGTCGTAGATTTATTAGCCTCGAACGAAAACTTAAATCGCATCCTAACGTCAAATTACTCTATGATGACGTCATAAGAGATTATCTAAAAAATAATTACGTTTCCCTTGTGCAAGGAATTATTCCTGGCGAGGTATCTTACTACATCCCGCACCATGCTGTAATTCGCGAAGACAAGGCAACCACCAAGTTACGCGTGGTTCTTGATGCGAGCGCGAAGACAGCCAATGGTACATCACTAAATGATATTCTCTACGCAGGTCCAGTTCTTCAATCGGACCTTTTTAATATTCTTTTGAATTTAAGATTCTACGCTGTAGCTATAACGGCTGATGTTAAAGCTATGTACCTCAGAATTTCAGTACGTCCTGAAAATCGTCCTCTTCAGCGTATACTATATCGCTTTCACGAAGACGAGGAATTGCAAATTCTGCAATTTTCCGTTCTTCCCTTTGGGTTCAAATGCTCGCCCTTTGTCGCCATCCGCACCATTCAACAATTGTGTAAGGATGAGGGTCAAAATTGTCCTCTCGCAAGCGAGATTCTAAATAGAGATATTTATATCGATGATATCGCTAGTTCTATTCCTAGCATTGCGCTAGCAATAGATTCCGCTCACCAACTGATTAAGTTGTTTTCACTTGGTGATTTTGAGTTGACTAAATGGTCAAGTAATAGCCCTGAGGTTCTTCAGGCTATTCCCGAGTCACTGCGGCTCGCGCACAGTGTCGATCTAAGTAAGGATCCGACTCTAAAGGTTCTTGGGCTTCGTTGGTTTCCCGACGAAGACTATTTCGCATTCCAAGTCAATTCTGACAATCGCCCTTGCACGAAGAGAAATATTCTGTCGTCTATCGCTCGCCTCTTCGATGTTCTGGGTTTAGTCGCGCCCATGATCTTGTACGCCAAGCTATTGATCAAAGATCTTTGGCTTGTAAAAATTGGATGGGATGATGTCCCACCAAACCGCATAGTTCGTCTGTGGCAGCAGTTTCAAGATGAACTGCCGCATATTTCGCAGCTTAAATTCACACGCCACATTGGCGTAATTGAAAACTGTAAAGTTTCATTAGTTGGGTTTGCAGACGCTAGCGAGAAAGCCTACGGTGGTGCTGTCTACGCCCACGTAGTTAAACCAGATGGAGACATAACCATCTCGCTAGTATGTGCAAAGTCCAAGGTCGCTCCTCTTAAAGTTATTTCGCTGGCTCGTCTGGAGCTATGCGCCGCATTGCTTTTATCAACTTTGATAAAGCGAGTTTTTGATCTTTATTCCTCCCGATATGCCATTGAGGCTGTCGTAGCATTTTCAGACTCAACTGTAACTTTGAGTTGGATCCACTCTTCGCCACATCGCTGGCACACGTTTGTGGCCAATCGCATAGCCAAGATTCACGAAAATCTCTCGGCAAAACACTTCTTCCATGTAAAAGGATCAGATAATCCTAGTGATTGTCTTTCCCGCGGTTTGACGCCAGCCCAGCTTATCCATCATCCACTGTGGTTGACTGGACCGCCCTGGCTCAAACTGCCCCGCCACAAATGGCCTATAAAACCATTCGTTCCAGGTGAGACGCAAGAGCTTCCCGAAATGAAGCCAGTGGCTCTACCTGCTTTATCGCCGGCACTGTCAAAGGTGAATTCTCCTGCCGAAGACATTCTGTATAACCTCTCCAATAGGTTTTCCTCCTGGAAAAAATACTTGAAAACAATTTGCTTTGTTTACAAATTTCTAAAGTGGCTTCCTATAGGCCCAATAACCGCGCTCGATTTGAACTTTGCTGAATCAGTTGTGTGGCGAACTGTTCAACGAATTCATTTTGAATCCGATTTAAAATCGCATCTTCGTGAACTCTACCAATTCTTATCGCATGAATATAGCACATATTGGGAAAAGGAACTGGCGGATGATAACTCGCGACCGCTCTACGCGCTTAGCTCCGATCCGTCAGAACCCGCCGCATTAACTCCTGCACATTTTCTTAACACGAAACCACTCGTCTTTTTCCCTGCTCGCGAGGTAACTGAAACGCGCTTACATCTTATTTCGCGACAGGAACTAAATGATCAACTTGTTCATTCTAAATGGAACACACCTGCTAATCCTTTACGGACTGGTATGGTTGTTGTTTCTATGCAGGACAACGTTATGCCTCTACATTGGCCGATAAGCTTAGTGACTGAAGTCTATCCGGATAAGAACGGGGTAGTTAGAGTCGCAACGATCAAGACTCAGAGTGGGTTTTTTCAACGGCCAACAGTTAAGTTGTGCCCTTTGCCAACACAATAAGTTTTGGTATCTAATTTTTATAATGCAGAAGTTAGGTTTAATTAAATTTATTAACTAGTTTATAAAATTCCTTCATAAATTTAGTTTCTTTCATAAGGTAGAGTTTTCATGATGATAATATGCAATTGTTAATTGTTGTTTCCTCTTTTTTGTTTTGAAAGATTAGGACCTTTCAAGCCGGGGAATATGGTTACGCCGACAGCATTGCGAGCGTAACTTAATTTAAACGTTAGATAAACGACCTTGCATAGTTAATTATCTATAGGTAAACTAAGGGTTGGTTTACTTTTCTGGGAATTTTGTGTAATCCCATATTGGGCTATTACGCGATGTTCCTACGTGTCCGTGTGTGCGTACACTATAATCCACACGACGGATATTTTGCTGCGTATGCACTCTGCATTTTTTCTAATGTCGGTCACCTTGACTGACAAGACAGTTGCAATCAAGACGCCTCGCTGGTCGGTCGCACGCAACTCAATTATATTTCCCGCATGTGTCCCCGTCGCGATTCGTTCTTTGGAATCGTGGGACACTTATTACCGAGTCCCATAATATATTTGGGAAAGGTCGCATTACCACAAATTAGTTGCCAGCCAAAGGAATTCGCCTCCCTGTGTAGTGAAGTGAAAGGATTCCCGCGCAGCCCTGGACCCTCAAAGATTGCTGGACTTGCCAGGTTAGTAAGCCTTCCTAACTACCTAGTGATTTTAGCCTGTGCAACGTCGTTATAATTACTATACGCATCTTTGAGAAACCTAGAATTATTGGATTTCAGCCAGTCCATCCCACCTTGGGAAACGCTTATTAACCCAAATGATATAATCGGTTAGCTTTATGGTCTATCGTACCATGCATCGCGGCATGCGGCCGGTTATATCTACCAATAATGTTTCTTTTTTTTGTGTTAATTTTGGTATTGTCTATGCTTGCGTATGTGTCTCCACACTACGCTGGACAGGAAGTCCTAAGGCTGATATGTTGGTGGATTTATTTATCTATATTTCATTTCATTTATTCATATCCTTTGACAAATTACATGTTCTTGGACAAGTCAGTTTAAAATAAAAAAGTAAATGTAAGCCTGCTTATTAAAGTAAGGCTTAGTTAGCTTCAGACGTATTGACCTGTTCTTTCCTCTGAATAATAGCTGACTAAGCTGAGAGGATGGTATAGGTGCTGGGCAAGCCTAATCCATCTAACAATGTCCCAGGCACTGCAGCGTCCCGTACAGCATGATTACCAGTTGACGCTGTATAAATCATCTATAATAGATGCAAAGGCCTTACTTTTATTAAAGTAACATAATATTAATTTTGAAATTTAAATACAATAAATAATGAAAACAGAAATTTACAATACAGAATAGATAATCCTATATATTAATATTACCAGCAAAAGCATTGTCAAATTGTAAAGGGATGTTAAAATAAAAAAAAAAGTAAGGCCTTTGCATCTATTATAGATGATTTATACAACGTCAGCAACTGGTAATCATGCTGTACGGGACGCTGCAGTGCCTGGGACATTGTTAGATGGATTGATTAATAAATAACATAGGTAATTATAAAATCAAATTTTCATCATCTTTAAACAAATTTTTATCAGCAAAAGCTTCGTGTATACCTACATGTGTACTAAATTATAAATTCTAATATAATTTAGTACACATGTATACACGACTAAATTATAATTATAATAATTCTTATTTATTAAATGTCTTTTTATATAGGATTTAAACAGACATGGTTTTCACATTGTTTGGAACTCTGTTATATAATTTAATTCATGTACAGTAGTAACTCTTAGAAATCCTGGCTAGTCTAGTATATTATGACGAGAATAGATTTGTATTTTGTATGTTTGTGACGTATAAACTCGAACACTACTGGACCGATTTTTAAAATTACCAACCATAACATTAGAATGCACCATTAAAATGCTAAATTACCCTAAGTAGCAAAGGTAATCCCTGTATTTCCACGGGATCAAGAACTACGCAGGTGAAACCGCGGAGTGCGGCTAGTATTTTATAATATGCCTCCGGGCTTAGTTAGTCTAATAGCCGCCTAATACGCCTGCTGCGCAGCTGCCGGTTGGATTCCCGCCACGGGACAAATGTTTGTAATTGTTCCGCGGATATTAGCCCCGAGTCAGTGTATCTTTCTATGTTAGGTATGTATGTCAAATATAAGTATTATATTAATCATCTGGGTCCATAGTACAAGCTTTGCTTAGTTCGGTACTATAATAGTTCAATACTTACTAGATACTACCTTTAGTAGGTACCTATTTTTGTTGAGTTGCGCTCAATTGTGTGCATGCTGTGGCCGCCTTTAATTGGGAAAGCACAAGGTCCTTAGTCCCTAAGTTTTAAATTGTGTTGAATCTGTGTATCTCTTGTTGGTAAAATAAATAAATAATTAAATAAATGGAATCAGGCGTTACTTTGCGGAAATCCATGACAATAAAATCCGTTTCGTTCCAGCCGCCGACCAGTCATCACCTCAGCGTCTCACCTGATGATGCCTCGCGGAGAGGCGAAACACGTGTCGTCGTATAGGTTTGGGTATGCATGCTGCACTGACAACCTAGTTCTCCCTGTGTCTATAATTAGCGGGCGGAAGGGCGGTGCTCCTGCATCTCAGCATAAGCGGAATTAAAACTAAATATTTTCATTACATTTTATTTTTTTAGTTCGATACTAATTAGATGGGGTTGTGTGCCGTGTCCAGCATTATTTATTTATGTAACACTAGCCGCACACCGCAGTTTCACCTGCGTAGTTCCCGTCTTTTCATATTCCCGTAGGAATTCGGGGATAATATTACTGAAGTATAAATGTAGCATTTAATGGTGAAACAATATTGAAAATCGTTCCAGTAGTTTTTGAGTTTATTCGTTACAAACAACTCAATACAGATCTTTTCTCTTTTTAATATTAATACCTATAGAAGTTAATAAATGCAACTTTTTGTGCCCATATTCGTAAAGTAACTAAATCCTATGTAAAAGGCAAGAAGCGTTTACTAAATGGGTAATTAATTACATAACTTGTACATAACACGTTAGGTAACTAAAGTATAGTGGTTGACATTGGCATGGGAGTTATTATTGACGTTGGCTTAACTATTTATCAATTAATTATATTACATCATTACCTTGCATTAAAGAGCAAGAATTGTATAAAAAGACTTCTAGGGTTCCTTTTTGAACCAACTTCGAAATGAAGGTTCTCAAGTCTGTATTTTTTCCTCATATTTTTCAAAACTTCGTTCTCATGTTGTGATAATTTATTATTTTATTAATACAGTTCACAAAGCAGATTACAATCGAATAAGGTACAACAACAAAAAACTATTGTATGCGAACATAACAAAAATAGTGTTGTATGTTTATAAAATTGGAAAAACGAGTGGAGATGGATGACACGTTTATTATAACAAAATTGAAAAATAAAGTTTTATTATATTATTAAAGGCGTTACTTTGCGGAAATCCATGACAATGAAATGCAACGAAAATATCTAGTTTTAATTCCGCTAATGCTGAGATGCATATGCATAGGCAGGAGGGCGATGCATATGCATCTCAGCATTAGCGGAATTAAAACTAGATATTTTCATTGCATTTTGTTAATAAAGTTTTAAATACATATTGCTTGAATCTGCTAATGTTGGGATCAAAAACATCTAGATTATCGGAAGTAGCTAATTCAAAGTCAAAGTCAATAAGTGTTCATTCAATAAAGCAAAACGCTTCTTAGAATAGTCAATTTAAAATCAGGAACTATGTTGAGATGCATATGCACCGCCCTCCCGCCTATGCATATGCATCTCAGCATTAGCGGAATTAAAAATAGATATTTTCATTGCATTTTAATAATAAAGTTTTAAATACATATTGCTTGAATCTGCTAACGTTGGGATCAAAAACATCTAGTTTATCGGAAGTAGCTAATTCATAGTCAAAGTCAATTAATGTTTATTCAATAAAGCAAAACGCTTCTTAGAAGAGTCAATTTACATAATAAGAACAAGACACATTTAAATTGAATAAAGCACAAATTGAATTCGTTCGCTTCAGATAACAAATTCGTTGAACATGCGGCTCATACGGGATACGGGATCCATGATCGTGGGAACTCCTCAAATTATCTAGCTTAACATAAAGTGATTCCGACTATTTACATAGATAGATAGATAAACACTTTATTGTGTAAATCATACAGAAAATAAAAACAAAAATAACTAAAATTAACTTAAACCACAAAAACAACAAAAATACACAATGGGCGGTGTTATTGCTTAGAGCAATAACACCGCCCATTGTGTATGTACCAGACAACCTTTGGATTTTAATGGAAAAATGGGGTGAAGTGTTTTATCTTTTGTATCCTTATATTTAAATTATTATTTATTAATTATTGTTTAGCTTAAGGCCAAGCATTTGCATTCAGCAAGTATGATTTTGTGAAGTGGAACTGATAAGAAAACCACAGATGGTTATCAAAACTCTTTAATATTACATAATACAAGGGTGGCGACGTCGAAATATGGCTTATATAATATATCCTTACCCACTATATACTATAATATATACTTGCATACGGATTCTCGTCACCAGCATCAGGGTCATTGGAATTAAATTTCAACATTTTTAAATTCATTTCAGCCGTAAAACTTCCACTACTGAACACATGCCTGCCTCATGGATCTCTAAGAGGGCGAGTTGCCATACTCACCACGCTTGGCAGGCGGGTTGGCGAGCGCAGTACGGGATGTTGATTCACGGAAAGACGCTGCTGCTCATCTTCCGGAGATATCCCTTAGCAGGCTTTTACTGCATCCGTGGGTATGAAAGGAGGGATGACATTCTAACATTCTGCTGCCGGCACCACACAGCTATTTCTATATAACAGCATAGACAGGGTGTGGCATAATGAGCGGATAATCCTTTACCGACGGTCTGGGGGCGTCGCGGCTGTTCGGAAAATGACAATTTGTATTCAGTAAAAGTGTCACGGTTTTTGAGTTATTGGGCATTTTTGAAATTTTTTAAAAAGTTGACCCACTTTTTAAGTGCCAAATTTACGATACGAAAAAATTTCTCAGTCTGTTTTCTGGATAGCATTCCTAGTCAAGTCGGATAATAATTCTGGAACATACATACATACACACATACATAAATAATTATAAAGTTATATTCAGGCGAAAAGGAAAAATAGCTTCTTAACTATAAGCTTATTAGTTAGTATCTACATCATAACTAAAAAATAAAATATTAAAATTCTATCTCTTCTCTATCCCTATCTATTCTCTATCTCTATCTCTACATAGGTCGCTGCCCGCGTCTGTCTGCTTGTCTGTTGGGCTTTCTTCCCCTCCTAAACCGCGTAACGGATTTTGAAGCGGTTTTCATTAATAGATAGGAGTGTTTCAAGAGAAAGGTTTAGCATTAAAAGTCAAGTCGGATAATAATTCTGGAACATAAACATAAATAATTATAAAGTTATATTCAGGCGAAAAGGAAAAATAGCTTCTTAGCTATAAGCTTATTAGTTAGTATCTACATCATAACTAAAAAATAAAATATTAAAATTCTATCTCTTCTCTATCCCTATCTACTCTCTATCTCTATCTCTACATAGGTCGCTGCCCGCGTCTGTCTGCCTGTCTGTTGGGCTTTCATCCCCTCCTAAACCGCGTAACGGATTTTGATGCGGTTTTCACTAATAGATAGGAGTGTTTCAAGAGAAAGGTTTAGCATTAAAAGTCACCCTTTGTATAAAATTTGTTGTTCTTCTTTCCCTGCGTTGTCGTTGTTCCTGGTATATTTTGTTAAGTTCTCTTGAAGCTGCCTTGTATCGAGGCAAAACACGAGTCGAATTCTTATTGAGTGTTTTTTCAAGCGCTCGTTAGATATAGGTTAGCGACTTTGTTACTAAATATTTGTAGTTCATTTATATTATAATGGATTTCCGTAAAGTGCACCCTTTTTTATATATAATTACACAACAGACCACCTAAAAATAAACTGAACATAACAATACCCTTTACATAGCCTTTGTATCCACAAGGTGGTCTGTTGTGTAATTATATGTAAAAAAAGGTGACCATTTTGTCTTCAATAACAAGTGTCTCCGAAACATCACCATCTATAATATTATGGTCCCCTAAATATATATATAATTTACAATAAGATATTTTTCATCCTAATGCTTTTAGCCTACCAAGCATACCTCCGGAAGATGGGCAGCAGTGTCTTGTCGCGTATCATCATCCTGTACTGCGGTCGCCAACCCGCCTGCCAAGCGTGGTGAGTACGCCAACAACCCCTCATGATTAGCACAAACATCCATGTGGAAGGTCTATGTCCAGCAGTGGACGTCATACAGCTGAGATGCACCCCACGGCATTTTGATGTTACAATTAACGAAATCTACATGTTTTTATTTGACATGGCCGGTCAGTAAACTTGTACGCTCTTTGAATAATAATTAGTATTCATTATTATCTCGTCAAATAGACTTATTTAAAGCAGGTGTTTGTCCTTCAATCATTCTCATCTCAGCTGTAGGACATCCAGTTGTTGCCATACTGGCCACGCTTGGCAGGCGGGTTGGCGAGCGCAGTACGGATGTTGATACACGGGAAGACGCTGCTGCCCATCTTCTGGAGGTATCCCTTAGCAGGCTCTTACTGCATCCACGGGCATGAAAGGAGGGGTAACATTCTACTGCCGGCACCCCACGGCACATTTATTTATTTTAACATGAGGTGATTGAATCCATAGTTCCTGATTTTTGTATTGATTTTTGCTCGATATTAATAACGGCAACATGTAGACGCTTGAAATATTCACAGAATATTTAAGTTTTGTTGCCAAATAACAGTACCGATTTTTTGACATATTTTCAATCAAAACTGTCAAAAAATCCTCAAAAATGTACTGTACTAATTTGTTTAATCAGTGTATATAAGTAATTTTGTAGAGAGACTGCTATTTTAGCTTTTGATATGCGGAAATGACAAGGACCAATAGACATGCCAAAAATCATATTTTTAAATTAAAATAATAAAATAACTACAGTTAATGATTAATTACTATCTCACACGCAATAAGCGAAGGCGTTGTTAATTAAACTATTATAACAATAGCACAAGGTGTAAAATTGTATATGTAAGGCCTTTATAAGTCATCTATTATAGATTATTCTATATATATAAAATTCAAAGTCCTGACTGACTCACTGACTGAGTGACTGACTGACTGATATATCAACGCACAGCCTAAACCAATGGACCTACAGACTTGAAATTTTGCACACATATACCTTGAGTATCCTAGAGGTTCACTAAGAAGGGATTTTTCGAAATTCCCACGGGATAGGGAATAAATGGGATTTATATTTTCGAATCAAAGTGGCTCTGCGTGAAAAAGGGGATTTCCACGCGGACGAAGTCGCGGGCAAAAGCTAGTTTACTTATAGAGCGTCAGCAACTGGTTTTCGTCAGGACGTTGCAGTGCTTGTGATATTGTTAGATGGATTAGGCTTGCCCAGCACCTATACCATCCTCTCAGCTTAGTCGGCTTTTAGTCAGATTAAAGAACAGGTCAATACGTCTGAAGCTAAGTCGCGAGTTTTCTCGCGATTTTTTCTCTCTCCATTAAGTACGTGTTATTGTGCACATTAAAACAAGCCGTGACATGCCGGCATTAGAATGTTGCCTCTCCTTTCTTGCCCGTGGATGCAGAAAGAAGCTCCTAAGGTTCTGCTCTGCTCCGGAATATGGACAGTGTGTTCATTGTAATGTTAAACGGGCTTTATACTCACGTTAATTATTATTATTATTATTATTATAAGCCATTTGGGTCCCACTGCTGGGCAAAGGCCTCCCCCAATTCCCTCCATACATCCCGATCCTGAGCTGCTTCCCTCCAGTCAACGATGTACTGATCGAGTTCGTTAATTATACGTCGAAAATAGGTTTCCAACGTGTTCAGTTCCTCCCAGGGGAACTTTCATCAGGGAATGGAGGAACCCCCTGGGAGGAACTGAACACGTTGAAAACCTATTTTCGACGTATAATTAACGTGAGTAGAAAGCCCGTTTAACATTATAATGAATAGTGTAACTCACGAGTGTTTCGAAAGTGAAATAGTGTATCAACATCCCATACTGCGCTCGCCAACCCGCTTGCAAAGCGTGGCGAGTATGGCAACAATCTCCTCATGATCTCGGAGATGTCTGAGGGAGGCCTATGTCCAGCAGTGGACGTGGACAGCAGTTCTATGGCTGTAATGATGAACGTGCACATATGTACGTTTTCAAGAAAGAAAAATCCATTGATTCTCAGCCGTTATCGAACCCACGACCTTCGGATTGAAAGTCAAGGGTACTACCACTAGGCCAACACGGCTGCTTACAATAGTACATTCCACGCTATTTATGAAGCTTAAGGTCAGTGAAGACCGCAGGTCTAATCCAACCGCAATAAACGATCTCTTTGGCGCAGCGGGCGAATTTCCGCCTGCGACGCTAAATGTGGCAGGTTCGATTCCCGCCTCGAGACAAATATTTGTACAATCTACAGATATTTGTTCAGGGTGTTCTGGATGTATTTCAATATGTAATTTAAAATATATATCTGGGTATCTATGCAGTATAATGTAGGTATTAAATATATCAGTCATCTAGTAACCACAACACAAGCTCTGCTTAGCATGGGGCTAGATGATCCTGTGTGAATGGTCCAGCATTATTTATTTATTCCTCGCTATTTAGGAAGGTTAATGTCAGTGAAGACCGCAGGCTGGATGCATTCGATTCCACCCGCAATAACTGAAAATATATGGCCTATGTAAAAAAAAAGTTATTTTATGATGTATTGTTAGCCGTATTCGATCATTGACTAAGTTCATGGGCCTTTAATATTCGCTCTTTTGGTTGCGCGCCGCGCCGATTACGACCCTCATTTGGTTTGCGTTTTGGCGCGAAATACGGCGTGCGCTCCGCGTCGGCGCTAAGTGGATACTGGCTCCAAAGAGTATATAAACACTACGTTTTAACAGTTTAGAGATGATTTATACAGCGTCAGCAACTGGTATTGATGCTTTACGGGACGCTGCAGTACCTCGGACATTCTAAGTTCTTGCGTCGGAAGCGGACCTTCGTCAGCTCCGCCCCAGAGGTTGACGAGATGTTCTTAAAAAAGGTTTTTTTATTTAAATAGAATAAAATTTTAGTAAAAATATTTGAATAATAATTGAATTCGTTCGCTTCAGATAACTTTTTTCTAATGTATTGACAAAATTTGTAAAATTTAAATTCAAAGTATAACATTATTGGTAATCACATAGAGCGCATAAATAATTCTTCTATGATATCGTAGGTGAGTGTTAAAAACCACTTGATTACAATTTGCTTAGCCTGATTTGTACGATCTGCAGATTCAGGGTTTTCTGGATGTTTTTCTACAATAATGAAAAATATATACAAGTATCTATGTAGTTTATTTTATAAAAACACCAGAACATCCTGAAAAATATTTGCACATCGTACAAACATTTTTCCCGAGGCAGGAATCGAACCCGCAACCTCTTGCGTCGCAGGCGGACCTTCCCATGCTGCGCCACATAGGTCGTCTAATGTCGTGGAGTAGCAGCAGCCATGACCTCAAGACATACCCAGCCGGCTTTTGAACGATCAAATTATAGTTTTTTTATTATTTTTATTAAAATTTCTATTAATGTGATGTGAAATTTCTAATTTTCTTCTAAAGTTCGTTTTTCTTTTTATTTACATTATATTTCTAACAAAATAATACATATAACAATCATCATCATTCATCATTTCAGCCGTAAAACATCCACTACTGAACACATGCCTCCCTCGTGGATATCCATGAGGGGTAATTGCATACTCACCACGCTTGGCAGGCGGGTTGGCGAGCGCAGTTACGGGATGTTGATACACGGAAAGACGCTGCCCCCCATCTTACGGAGGTATCCCTTAGCTGGCTCTTACTGCATCCATGGGGATGAGAGGAGGGGTAATATTCTACTGCCGGCACCCCACGGTGATACGGCCACGGAGAACTGGTATCCCCCACCAGTATTACAATGATAATTATAAGAAGAAAAAATACATTTATCTTTGACCCACACACAACACGTACAAAATATATAATTAGGCCTTTTAATTCAGTAAATGTGACTAGGATTAGGAACAAAAAGGTAATCTATTTATTTTGCAAAGAGTTGATTAGTATATTAGTTAAGTATATTATGTGAGAAGGTAAATAAGATCTGCAGATATCACGATGCTCTGGATGTATATTAAAATTATCTGTTTATGTTACATGGATTGATATTTTTACTTATACTACAGTAGTATAATGTATTAAGTATATCAGTCATCTAGTACCCATAACAAAAGCTCTGCTTAGTTTGAGGCTAGATGATGCTGTGTGATCGGTCCAGCATTAATTAATTTATATATATATATTTATTTTTTTCCTATTATTAATTTGGGTTAAAACTGCTTCCTAGAAAAACTTTATCTATCTATTAAACTTACCGTTGAGTGATCTCAGCACAAAACACAACACTAAAGTAGAATATTTATAACAAATTACTCAAAATGGTTATCCAAAATCAGTAACACGTAAACTTTAAGACATAACTTTTCTCGTGTCACACCAAAACGATAACTCAGAACTGCCGCGAAAATCATATATTAAAACCAGATAAATTGTTTAAAAAATTCGCCATTCACAGCTAATACTGGCTAAATCAAAATCTCAAAGAAATCTTCTCTTTTTAAAATTCTAAAAATGATTTTTCGCGTAAAATACAGAATATATCGCGTTATATTAAATGATCTACATAGCGTGCGGCGACCGAGACCCGACTCGCTACTGTCAAGTATTATTCCAAGTTTAAGGACGATGCGCACACGCATGGCCGAGTTTATGTAACAGCGCAACATGCATAAATAAATAATGCTGGACAATTCACACAGCATCATCTAGCCGCAAGCTAAACAGAGCTTGTGTTATGAGCTCTAGATGACTGATATACATAATACGATTTACATAGATAGATATTTTTTTATTATAGTATATAGAAAAGCATCCAGAACACCCTGAACAAATATCTGCAGATCGAACAGACATTTGCCCCGAGGTGGGAATCAAACCCGCATCATAGGGAGAGGTCGTCTCATAGGGAGGCATCTTATCCACATTGTTGTTTTTGTATTTAGAGATAATTTTGTGATTATACGTTTTGACACAATAATAATAATAATATAATAAATAATGCTGGACAATTCACACAGCATCATCTAGCCCCAAGCTAAGCAGAGCTTGTGTTGTGGGTACTAGATGACTGATATACTTAATACAATATACTACATAGTTATGTATTTTTTATTATATTTAGAAAAACACCCAGAACACCCTGAACAAATATCTGCAGGTCGTACAGACATTTGCCCCGAGGCGGGAATCGAACCCGCAACCTCTTGCGTCGCAGGCGGACGTTCGCCCGCTGCGCCACAGAGGTCGTTTCATAGGGATGCATCTTATCCACGTTGTTGTTTTTGTATTTAGAGATAATTTTGTGATTATACATACAGTTTGACACAATATAAATATAGACACATGGTTAAACAAGGTATATATCTATTTGGTGGAAGGTACTATGTTAACTATTTCTCTTTCAACCATAGGACGTCCACTGCTAGACAAAGGCCTCCTTCCATGATCACGAAGTGAGGGGTGTTGCCATACTCACCACGCTTAGCAGGCGGGTTGGCGAGCGCAGTGCAAGATGTTAATACACGAAAAAATGCTACTGCCCATCTTCCGGATTCCATGGGCAAGAGAGGAGGTGCAACATTCTACTGCCGGCATTCCACGACACTGATATTAACTATATATTTGTGTTATTTCTGTTTATGGTTGACATACAATAAAGAATTTTTCTATCTATATAGTAAATCATCATTTCAGCCATAAAACGTCCACTGATGAACACAGGCCTCCCTCATGGATCTCCATGAGGGGTAGTTGCCATACTCACCACGCTTGGTAGGAGGGTTGGTGAGCGCCGTATGGGATGTTGATACACGGATAGACGCTGCTGCCCATCTTCCGGAGGTATCCCTTAGCAGACTTACTGCATCCATGGGCATGAGAGGATGGGTATTATTCTACTGCCGGCACCCCACGGCGGCGGTAAGAGATATATCTAAATAAATATATCTCCTATAAAGCAATTTGACAATAAAATTCGTAAATATTGCATAACACCATCCAATTAATGCAATTGTTGAACTTCTTGTGAATGGCCCTGCAACACCTGACATTACGTGCATGTAATCATTTATTTACTGCCTGTTATAACTGAACTGCTGAACAAAGACTTATGTAAAGTCTTAGTTGACCTTTCAGATCTATAATTAATGGTTTATAGTCAGTGGTATACCTCTATAGATACATAGATAGATAGATAACACTTTATTGATCACCACATGTAACAAAAAAGTATACCGAGGTATAAAAACAAACAAAATATAATAAAACAATTTTGGGCAATTCAACGGGCGGCCTTATCGCTGTAAGCAATCTCAGGCAACCAATTGATTCAAAGAGAGCATAGGGCAAGAAGAAGGCGGTGGGTTAAAATCCCTTTAGGAAAATAGGTAACTTAGTGTTAACAACTACTTAAACATACATTATTAACTTAACACTATATAAACTACTGGCCGAACGGCAAAAAAAATATTCCTCTGTGA